>CM026268.1:16007546-18468436 GCA_014851425.1 Senna tora | reverse complement strand
GAAGAAACCCACCAAACAAGATTTTAGGTAGTTTAAAGCGAAATTCGAACTCTCTACCATAGGTAAAACAAGGGTTTTCACATAGAGTTTAACTATTTATACCAACTTACATTGACTGAGTCTTCTTAATACGCTACTTGTTTCTCTATTATTCCAAGTTGTCAATTGAAGGGAAAAAAATATAGCCGTTGATTTACAATGAATTATTCAAATTGAAAATGATTGTGTGAAAAGTTTGGATCATTAATTTTGCGTTAAAAGAGGTTTCGGAAGTCAATATCATATATATGGAAATTTTTATATAATCCATCCCCTAAAAGTTAATATCATATATATACATTTTGTTTCATTCAAATTCTAAATCAGTTTAATGAAAATAAATAAATGTTAGGGGTCTTAATATGAAATTTCTCCATGTTTTGTGACTCCAATAACTTTTCAAGAACTCATTCAAGCTATGAAGCATTTATTATATTGGTCCCATTTAAACATTTTTCTTCAGTGTCTTGCCAACTTTTTAGATTCACACAAAATTAGAGCTGTCAAAATGGGCTAGGCCCTACGGGCTAGCTTATTTATTTGGCCCTGTAAAATTTATAGGGCCGGACTGAAGATTTTCTAGCCCTAATAAAAAAGGGGGCTAGCCCAGCCCAACCCTAAAAAGAATAGGGCCAAAGCGGGTTAAAGTCGGGCCGGCCTAGCTTGTTTTCATTTTTCCTTTTATTTTTAATATTTAGATAATGAAATAATTGTATAATGTTTACTTGAATTCAAATTGTATTAATTATTTAATCATTTTTTAATTACGTTAATTCATATTTTATCAATATATCTTAATATTTTAAATTTTAAATGAAGATAAATATTACTCTATAAAAAATTTGTAAAATATGATGCAATTATTTATTAAATTAAAATATTTTTTTAAAATAATAAAAATGGGCCAACCCAATCCTGATTCCTAATAGGGCTGGGCCAGGCTGAAGAATTCATGGCCCTAATTAAAAAAGTGCCAGCCCAACCCAGTCCTAATTAAATAGGGCTAAAGCGGATTAGGGTCGGGTCGGGCCAGACTGGCCCATTTTGATAACTCTACATAAAATAATCAAATGAAGGAATGAGATAATTGAATTCAATGCTATTTACTTAAAAAAATTGATTGGTTGCATGGGGCCTCTAAAGTTTATAAAGACAGGTCTTCTTAGTCGTCAACGACTTAACTTTTGTTAGTTTGACTCATCAACTTTGTAGTTATGTGGCATTTCATATGAATTGAGTAAAAAATCTAAAATTTGTTTACTATAGGAACATACAAAAATCTAAATCTATTTTTTTGTCAATAAAATCTAAATCTATCTAGCTAGTAATAATTAAGGCTGTTAAAATGGACCGACCTACCAAAGATCTTTGTTTTGATGAGTTGGATTGGGTTTGGGTTGAAATGCTGGTCCAGCTTATAGTATGAGCCTTTTTTTAAAAAATAATAATATGTTCTATTTTAATGTATTTTATTTGATTAAACATCAACATATTATAAATTAACTTGCAAAAATAATGATTAAGAAAAAAGAACAACAAAGTCTTCCTAATTACTACTTTTTTTTTATTATTCCAAGTCCTTCGTATGCACATAATGCAATTTATTCATAAATTTTCTTAACAATATAATATAAAATAATAATTATATTTTAAAATAATAAAAAATAAAATTTTTCATAACTTTTAAATTTTTAAATAGAATTATTATCCTAATTTAAAATAATAAATTAAATAATAGGAAGTTATTACTTCTTCACTTTTTTAGTAACTACTTATCATATATGTTTTTCTCTCCCTCATCCTCCAATAATATTTTCTTTGTAATTTTTTAATTATTAAATATGTATTTTATGACCCAAATGATCAGAAGACTAACAGCCGTATAAAATAGATACAACAAAGTCTTCCTATAATAACTACTTGTTTTTTCATTATTCCAAGTCGCCAGTCAATCCTAGAAGAAAAAGAAAATACAGCCAATATTAATGTTTTGGAATGAATGGAAACTGAAAATGATTGCGAGAAAAGTTTGGATAATTATTTTAGCGTGAAAAGAAATTTGTGAAGTCATCATATTTGGATCATTTAATTTTACGTGAAAGGAGGGTTTTAATAATGGGTCCCCTAACAAAATTTCATTGACCAAACATATTGCATTCTTTGGGTAAGCTGTTTTATTTTTAGGCGAAGAAGTTCTTTTATTGTTTCAAAAGCATTTATTTTAAAATTTTGAAGTTTTTGGGCAAGCTTCTTTGGATTGAGAAATGGTTCTCACTAGTAGTAAAAACGGATGATCAAAATACCTGTATTCAAGGGATACACTAAAATTTTATTTTGTGGGTTTAGATATGGGTCCGATAACAAAGTTAACGGGTCCGCGAACGGGTAAAAAAGCACCCTACCCATATCCAATCTATACCCTGCCAACAATAATAATTATTTATTTGTATATATAAAAAAATAATACTCTTAAACTTTTTCTATTGAAAAAATATATAATAGTACAGAAAAATGTTAAATATTTTATACATACTAAAGTAAATTAGTAATATATTTATATTTATTATTTAATATTTTTATTTTTTGTGGTTATAGATGATAAAATTGATAAAAATAAGTTTTATATTAATAAAATAATAATTTATTTCAAAATTTCTGCGAGTCTAGGTCTGGATATGTCACACCCTCGAAAAATAAAGGAGGAGCGATTGGCACCGGACCCAAAGAAACTTACAATGTCCGGTTACCCTATCCAAAGAAATCAAAATGCCTATAATATCTAATGTTACTCATTTACTATATAAGAAGATTTTACCGAAAATCCAGCAGAGTTTCCCCTGAAAATCAAACATTTTCACATTTTTAAAACAGCCCAATGACATATACAGATAACCTGTTAGAGTAGCATGCAGATAGTATACAGTAATCCAGAACACATCAAAAGAATACTAGGATCCTGCCTGTGACTAAAGGAGCTATCTAGAGTCAAAATACACATATATTGAAAGAAAACCAGTAAATCATAACCCACGTACAAAGTGGGCTCTCTAAGAAAAGCAAACGTCTCGAACTAAACTGAGGGAGACGGATCTGGAGCTACACTTGAATATGAAAAATATGAAAGGAAGGAGGGGGTGAGTCTAACGACTCAGTGAGCAGACAACACATACCATACAGGAAGAGAACAACCCGAAGGCATGACTTTTTCGCAATCCATGTTCGATAGTGATATTTAAAGATGCGGTGTAAATTAAAAGTAAAATACAAGTTTACATATAAATTAACGAATTCGTACAAAATAAGGTTAATTCTCAAGTTTATCAAATTCATAACCCTAATAAAATATTCTTAAAGAGATCAATTATTTACATAGGTTAATTATATTAAATATTTAATAGCCTATTATGTACAAATAAATTAATATGTAAGTTCACCTAAAAAAATTGTGCTAACAAAACCACTTTCCTTAAATAATTAATCCTCGAAAATTGTCATCTTTCTTATGGTGATTGGATGTAAGAAGAAAATTGGAGAATATATTGCCACTTACAGAAATGACATTTTTGCACAAAAGATAAAATTCAAAGATATTTTCTCCACAAAATTTAAAATTTTGAGTTATAATTTACACACAAATATAAAAAATGGATTAGCCCTTAATTGAAGAAGCTATCAAATGACGAGGTAAATAGTTCCATTGGTCATAAATATAAAAATAATACTAATTAAATATTTCTAATATCAATAATATATCTTATATTAAAAATAATGTTTTTCACTTATGAATTTTAAATATAATAGATAATTTATGAAAATCAATTATGTATATGAAAATAAAATCAGCTCAAATCATAATAAGTAAGCATTTATTTTGTTTAGAGATTATATATATCAATTTCTTTACAAACAAACCCTAAAAAAATATAATTTAGTATTAGTTAAAAATTATCTTTAATATCAGTTATGACTGACGCTAAAAGAATTAGCGTCAGTTCCATTTAGTGATTGTGTGGAGAGCATCTTAGCATTCCTTATAATAACAAAATTAACAAATAACGTTATTAATGAATAACGCTGTTGAATATAACACCAGTGCATTAATAAATAACATTAAATAACTAATGCTAAATTTGAATTTTTTTTTTTGTAGTGATAAAATTTCAAATTCTAATATCCACAATGCATGCATACATAATCTAATCCAAATCAAAATTTCACACCCCAACATTAGGAAAGTTAAATAATAATAAAGACTAGACCAGTTAAAAATAAATTAAATGCTTTGGTTGCTCTTGGTTTTTTTTTTTCTAATTCTCTTAGTTCTAATTGAGTCAAACCAATTTTTTGGTCCCATAATTAATTCTTGTAATTCGTTTTCCTCAAAACCTAATACATCTTAGTTTCCTTCAAATTTTTCAACTCAACTAGAGGAAAAATATGACAAAAAATATCTAATTGTTTGATTGTCCATGTGAGTTTCTTATAGTAGTAGCAAAAGCCTTGGATTTGTTGGTCCCCCATGATTTACAAGGTCAAGTTTTTTTTTTTTTCTTAAAGACATTCCTAAATATTATCATATAATTAGGTGCTAATAATATGTTAGAAAAATCAACAGAGACTCAACTCAAAAGATTACTGCACATAAATCCTATCAGTTTACTTAGTTACAACTACTTAACTAACCCTTGAGAGTTAGGGAATAGGATTTCCTCGGAGAAGAAACCTTAACCCACCAAGCAGGATTTTTGGTAGTTTAAAAGGGAAATTTGAACTCTGAACCATAGGTAAAACAAGGGTTTTCATATGGATTTTAACTAGCTATTTGTACCAATTCATATTGGCTTAGTCTTTTGAGCTACTTGTTTTCCTGTTATTCTTAGTTGTCAAAAAAAAGCAGCCATTGATTTACAAAGAATATTCAAATTGATAATGATTGTGTGAAAAGTTTGGATCACTAATTTTGCGTTAAAAGAGGTTTGGGAAGTCAATATCATATATATGGAAACTTTTATATAATCCATCCCCTAAAAGTCAATATCATATATATTTGAGACAAAATACTATTTAGTTCCTGAATTGTTGGTCAAACTACTATTTAGTCCCCGAATTTATTAAAAATACTATTTAGTCCCCAAAATGTTTAACTATGCCAACTTTAGTCCCCGAATTTGACAAAATACTATTTAGTCCCCAAATTTGTAACTATGTCAATTATTTAATCTCCAAACTTGGCAAAAATATTATTTAATCACCGAATTTGCAAGTCTGTCAACTATAACGTGTAACAGTCAGAAGACTAAATAGTTGACAGAGTTGCAAATTCGATGATTAAATAGTATTTTTGCCAAGTTTTGGGACTAAATAGTTGACATAGTTACAATTTGGGGACTAAATAGAATTTTGTCAAATTCGGAGATTAAATAGTTGACATAGTTAAACATTTCGGGGACTAAATAGTATTTTTGATAAATGTGGGGACTAAATAGTAGTTTGACCAACAATTCAAGGACTAAATAGTAGTTTGCCTCTATATATTCATTTTGCTTCATTTAAATTCTAAATCAGTTTAATGAAAAAAAAAATTAAATGTTAGGTGTCTTATTTTGAAATTTCTCCATGTTTAGTGACTCCACTAACTTTTTAAGAACTCATTCAAGCTGTGAAGTATTAATTATAATGGTCCCATTTAAATATTTTTAAATATTTTTCTTCAGTGTCTTGCCAACATTTTAGATCCACACAAAATAATCAAATGAAAAAATGAGATAATTGAATTTAATGTGCTATTTACAACAAAAATTGATTGGTTACAACTTGCAAGGTCTTCTAAAACTTAATTACAAGGAAGGACAGGTCTTCTTAGTCGTCAATGACTTAACTTTTATAAGTTTAAATTATCAACTTTGTAGTTATGTGACATTTCATATGAATTGAGTAAATAAAATCTAAATTTGCTTATCATAGGAACTACAAAAATCTAAATCTTTTTTTTTGTCAATGAAATCCAAATCTATCTAGCTAGTAATAATTAAGGTTGTTAAAATGGACGACTTACTAAGGATCTTTGTTTTGATGAGTTGGATTGAGTTTGGCCTGAAAATGCTGATCCAGCTTATAGTATGAGCCTTTTTTTAAAAAATAATAATCTATTCTTTTTTAATGCATTAAACATCAACATATTATAAATTATCATACTTTTTCTCTCTCTCAATTTTTCTCTCTGTCTCTCTCCTCACTTTTCTCTAGAGTACTTTCTTTTATTCTACAGTATTTTATTCTACAGTACTTTCTTTATAGTACTTTACATCCGTGCATTTATACCAAGCGTACCCCTATTTTTCATTATTACAAGTCGTCAATTGTAGAAAAGAAAAAGAAAATACAGCCAATATTAATGTTTTGGAAATGAAGGCAAACTGAAAATGATTGTCAAAAAAGTTTGGATCAATTATTTTAGTGTGAAAAGAGATTTTTTTTTTTATTATCGTGAAAAGAGATTTGTGAAGCCATCATATTTTTTTGTACCAACTCACATTGACCGAGTCTTCTTAATACGTTACTTATTTCTCTCTTATTCCAAGTTGTCAATTGAAGGGAAAAAAATACAGCCGTTGATTTACAATGAATTATTCAAATTGAAAATGATTGTGTGAAAAGTTTGGATCATTAATTTTGCGTTAAAAAAGGTTTGAGAAGTCAATATCATATATATATGGAAATTTTTATATAATCCATCCCTAAAAGTTAATATCATATATATTCATTTTGTTTAATTCAAATTCTAAATCAGTTTAATGCAGTATTGTTTGGACCGGACCGGACGGTCCAACCGCTAACCGGACATAAAGGCGAGTTGGTTGGACCAAAAAATCATTTTGCTAGTTGGACCGAATTTAATTAGGGTCCAACCGGTCAACCGGGTTGGACAGTCCAACCAGTCCGATTTTATTTTTTCTAAAAAAATAAAAGATTGGAAAATAAAAATTAAAATAACATAAAAAAGAAATTAAAAAAATCTTCAAAATTAAAATTTAAGAAGTCATTATTATCAAGAATTTTATGTTTGATTTGATCAAGTTCTTTCAGAGTTTGACAAGTCTTAAAAATTAAAACTTTGAGAAGTCATGTAATTTAAAACTTCAAAATTATGTATGTTGAAACCTAAAATTTGAGCGATGTCATTTTATATATTAAGAATAATTATTATTTATTATTTATTGCGTCATCCGGTTCGGCCGACGGTTCGACCAGTTAAATTGATTAGACCATGAACTGAATACTTGTCCGAATCTTTGTCCAGTTCGGTGCTTACAACATTGGTTTAATGAAAATAAATAAATAAATGTTAGGGGTCTTACTTTGAAATTTCTCCATGTTTGGTGACTCCACTAAGTTTTCAAGAACTCATTCAAGCTATAAAGCATTTATTATATTGGTCCCATTTAAACATTTTTCTTCAGTGTCTTGCCAACTTTTTAGATCCACACAACATTAGAACTGTTAAAATGGATTAGGCCCTACGAGCCGGCCCATTTGGCCCTGTAAAATTTATAGGGCCGGACTGAAAATTTTTTGAGCTTAATAAAAAACAGGTCAGCCCAGCCCAGTCTTAAAAACAATTAGGTCAAAGCGGTCTAGGATCGAGCCGGGCTAGCATATTTTCATTTTTCCTTTTATTTTAAATATTTAGATAATGAAATAATTGTATAATGTTTACTTGAATTAAAATTGTATTAATTATTTAATCATTTTTTTAATTACATTAATTCATATTTTATCAATATATCTTAATATTTTAAATTTTAAATGAAGATAAATATTATACTATAAAAAAATTTGTAAAAAATGATGCAATTATTTAATAAATTAAAATATATATTTTTAAAATAATAAAAACAGGCCAACCCAGCCTTAAGCCTTAATAGGGTCGGGCCGAGCTGATGAATTTCTGGCCCTAATTAAAAACGAGCCAGCTAGACCAGTCCTAATTAAATAGGGCCAAAACAGATTAGGGCCGGATCGGACTGATCCATTTTGACAGCTCTACACAAAATAATCAAATGAAGGAATGGGATAATTGAATTCATTGCTATTTACTAAAAAAATTGACGGTTGCATGGGCCCTCTAAATTTATAAAGACATGTCTTCTTAGTCATCTATGACTTAACTTTTATAAGTTTAACTCATCAACTTTGTAGTTATGTGACATTTCATATGAATTGAGTAAAAAAATCTAAATTTGCTTACCATAGGAATGTACAAAAATCTAAATTTTTTTTTTTTTGCTAATAAAATCTAAATCTATCTAGTTAGTAATAATTAAAGTTGTTAAAATGGAATGATCTACCAAGGATCTTTGTTTTGATGAGTTGGATTGGATTTGACCTGAAATGCTGGTCCAGTTTATAGTATGAGCCTTTTTTAAAAAAATAATATATTATTTTTTAATGTATTTTATTTGATTAAACATCAACATATTATAAATTATCTTGCAAAATGATGATTAAAAGTAAAAGGAAAAGAACAACAAAGTCTTCCTAACCACTACTTCTTTTTTCATTTTGGAATGAATGCAAACTGAAAATAATTGTGAGAAAAGTTTGGATCAATTATTTTAGCGTGAAAAGAAATTTGTGAAGTCATCATTTTTTTTTGGCCATCCGAAGTCATCATATAATTTTATTCACCAAACATATTGCATCCAAATTCTTATTTTGTTCACCAACAATTAAATTTAGTAAACAAAAAATAATTATACTCTAGTTTCTTTGGGTAAGCTTTTTTTAGGGGAAGAAATGCTGCATTTATTTTAAAATTTTGAAGTGTTTGGGCAAGCTTCTTTTGGATTGAGAAATGGTTTTGAGCAGTAGCAAAAGTTTTATTTTTAGTTTTCAAGTAAAATTTAAAAATTAAAAATTTTTTTCAAGTAGAAACTAAAATTTAAATATTTTAGAATAAAAATGCCCTTATCAAATTTTTATATTTTCTAATCTATTTTTTTTTCAAATCCTTATCATTTATCTATTCAAATAACATTAATAATAAATAATCATAAGTAAAAAAATTTCATTAACTAAATTATATAATTTATTTAAATGATATTACATTAAATTAATAATCTAATTGTAACTTTTAATATATAAATGTTTTAATAAAATTTAAAAATAATAAATATTTAGAATTAAAAAAATAATAAATATTTCTATTCATTTATCTATTTAATAACATCATAAATTGCCTTTTTTTTTTATAACTTTACTAAAAAAAACACTTTTTTTATACAAATTTCTCAAATACTGAGAAAAGTAACTTTTAACTAAATTTTTAAAACACGCAAGGCCAAGAAAAATTAAACTTCTCAAATACAAACTATAGGCCAAATTATCTTTTTGGTATTTAACGTTTGTACGAAATTTAATATTGGTCCTCAATATTTCAAAAAGTTATTTTAGGTCTTCAATGTTTTTTTTTTGGTCAAAATTGGTCCTCTAGCGTAACATCCGTCTGGTTTTGCCATTAAATGCTGACGTGAAAGGCTTATGTGGTACACCCTCTCTCCTACGTTCATATTTAAATGACATGGCACCATCTTTCACTCCAACTCAGCAAAACGACGCCGTTTTGATTCAAAACAGAACATTTAAATGAATCAAAACGGCGTCGTTTTACTGAATAGAATTATTTAGTGTCTATATTTAGTGTTCGACAGTGCTTCAAATAGGATTATCTTTAATAAGAGGATACCTATAAAAAAAAAGTTATTACACTTCCAATGAAAAGTCTTCTAAACAATTTTACTCAGTTTCTTGCCAATTTTTCAGTTCCACACAAAATCATCAAGTGAAGGGAATGAGATAATTCAATGCTACTTTTATAAAATTTGATTGGTTCATATATAATAAGGGCAAGTCGTCAAGTCATCAACTCTGTTAGGCCACAATTTTCTTCTTCTTCTTTTAATTATATTCCTTTAATGTAAATTATGGATTGAGATCAATAAGTAATGTAGTTATATTTCAAAAAAATTTAATTTCCATTCCAATCAAAATATTGTTTTAGTAATCTGGAAACTGTTAAAAAAAAAGAAGGAACTTAGATTTGCACACTTTTCTTTTCTTTTTTAACATGTGCAAATTTTGTCACATCTAAATTTTTATATTTATTGTTTTGTTATACCTTAAATTTCTATTAAATAAAAAGTAAGAAAATAACAATTTTCATTTTACACACACCCCATCTATCACGCCATTGCCCACTACTACATACTCATTTATAGTTTTTAATTAATTTATTTTCCTAGCAATTTTTAAAATTTCATCTGCTTTAGTATTACACTTTCTATAGATAAGAGATGAGTGAACACAATCATTCATAACTTAAATATTATTGCATATCTATCTAAAGCAATTAAGAATAAGTCTTTTTTAACCTATTCACATAGTTATGCCCAGCTTCTATATAAAGGGTATTGCAAGACCTCTTTATAAATTAATTAAGCAAACAATCTCAAAATAGCCTTTCTAAGTTCCAACTTGTGTAAACCAAACTGATTTTGATGCTTATGGGGTGGTTACTTCCATATCCATTCCTCTTTTTCTACTTGTTTCTTTTTCTTTTCCCTTCTCACTCTTCTTCATTGCAGCCTATGTGTATTCATTATCACTACACTGCCCTTCTCAATTTCAAGAACTCATTCTCTCTTAATAGTTCTGCTTCTAAATACTGTGATGGTGATCAATCTTCTTACCCAAAGACTGCATCATGGGGAAATGATTTAGATTGCTGCTTGTGGGATGGGGTCACGTGTGACTCCATTTCAGGCCACGTGATTGGCCTTGACCTCAGCTGCAGTTGGCTTGAAGGTCATTTCCATCCCAATAGCACCATCTTCCAACTTTCTCATCTTCAATCACTCAACTTGGCTTTCAACAATTTTAGTGGCTCTTCAATTTCCTCTCAGTTTGGTGATCTTGTTACTCTCACTCATCTAAACTTAAGCTTCTCATGGTTTTCTGGTGAAATTCCTTCCAAAATCTCTCAACTCTCTAAATTGGTCTCACTTGATTTGTCTTGGAATTTTTTTACCTCATTTGTGCCATCTACATGGGAAAATCTCATTCTAAACGTTACTGATTTAAGGGAACTTGTTCTAGAAGATGTGAATATGTCTTCCATTAGGCCAAGTTCCTTGTCTTTGTTGATGAATTTGTCGTCCTCTTTGGTCACTCTTAGTCTTAGACATACTGGGTTGCAGGGGAAAATGGAAAATGACATTCTCTGTTTACAAAATCTTCAAAAGCTAAGTTTGTCATGGAATGAAAATCTCAAGGTCCAACTTCCAAAGTCCAACTGGAGCTCTCCGCTAAGGTTTTTGGATCTCTCTAAAATTGATATCTCAGGAGAACTTCCAGATTCCTTAGGCCATTTGAAGTCACTTAATGTTTTGCATCTTTATTCTTGTCAACTTGAAGGGCATGTTCCTCCAAGTTTAGGAAATCTCATAGAATTAACTTATTTGGACCTTTCTTTCAACAATCTTATTAGTGGTGAGATCTCTTTCCTTTCAACCCTTCAACATCTCACTTCCTTAGATCTCTCGGGTATTGATTTTAGTGGTCAATTTCCTTCATCAATACTTTCAAATCTTGAACATCTAACTTTCTTAAGGCTTTCCAGAAATAATTTTAGTGGTGAAATCCCATCATCACTGTCAAATCTTGAAAATCTCACTTACTTAGATCTTTCAAATAATAATTTTCGTGGTGAAATCCCAAATGTGTTGGAAAAGCTTACCAAATTAGAAGTTTTATATCTTTCAAGTAACAACTTAGGAGGGCAGTTTCCATCATCATTTTCTAATCTAACTCAACTTGTGTCCTTAGATAAATTTGCAAACTTCCAAATTTAGTTTCTTTGTCTTTGTCTAATAACTTATTGAATGGAACAATTCCTAATGGTTGTTTTTCTTCTTCATCTTTGCAATATTTGAGTCTTGGGAACAACCACCTCACTGGACCTATTGGTCCCTTTTCATCTCACTCGTTGAAATTTTGTGATCTCTCTTATAACAAGTTGGAAGGTAATGTACATAAATCAGTTTTTGGTCTTGTAAATCTTATAGAATTAGATTTTTCATCAAATAACTTGAGTGGTCAAATTAATTTTCACCAATTTTCAAAGCTCCAAAATTTAAAATATCTTTATCTTTCAAATAACATGTTTCTCTCAATTTTCTTTGACAATGATGTTGACTACTCCATTCCTAGTCTTCAATACTTAGAGTTATCTTCTTGTAACATCAATAGCTTTCCTAGGTTAGGAAACCTTCAAAATTTGTATTTTTTAAATCTTTCTTATAATAACATTCATGGAAAATTTCCCAAATGGTTCAACAAAGTGGGAAATGGTTCTTTGGCATATTTAGATCTGTCCCATAACAAATTAACTTCAATTGAGGATCTTTTAATGAGAAAGTTATGGTTTCTTGATCTTAGCTTCAACATGTTGGAAGGAAGTCTTTCAATTCCATCCTCTATTGTGCAAGTCTTTTCAGTCTCCAACAACAAATTCATTGGGAGTATTTCCTTCTTGTTTTGCAATGCAAGCTCACTTGTTATACTCAACTTGTCTCACAACAAGTTGACAGGCCCTATCCCACAATGCCTTGTAGCCTTCCCATACCTTTCGGTTTTGGATCTACAGAAGAACAACCTTGTTGGAACTATACCAACAAATTTTCCCGAGAGCAATTCATTGCAAACTCTGCATTTTAATGGGAATCAACTACAAGGATCGTTGCCTTTGTCTTTGGGCAATTGCACTCAACTACAAGTTTTAGATGTTGGAGAGAACAAGATTGAGGATACATTTCCCAACTGGCTCGAAGGTCTTCAAGAGTTGCAGGTACTTGTTTTGAAAGCTAATAAGTTTCATGGTGTCATTAATACTTCCAATAGCAAGTATCCCTTCGCCAAGCTAAGGATCTTTGATGTTTCCAACAATCATTTTGAAGGATCCTTGCCTACAGCATACATCAAAGAATTTAAAGGAATGATGGAAGTAAATGATAGGCTTCATGTGAGTACTATATGGGCATGTTCGGTTGGGTGGAAAATGGGAAGGAGAAGTGGATGGAAAAAAAAAAATATGTGGGTCCCACATGTTATTTACTTTTTTATTTCCATCTTGAAAAATGTGTATAATTAAAAAAAGAAAAAAGAAAATATAAAATACCTATTATACCCTTTGATTTGACACAATTATAACCATCTTTTCTTTTTATTATTTTAATATAAGGGGTAAAGTGGTCATTTTAATACATTCCCATTCCATTTCCATTCCAAATTTTTACTACCAAACACATCAAATCCATTCCCTTTCCCTCTCCCTCTCCCTTTCCCTTTCTCTTTCTAGCTACCAAACGTACCCTATGTCTTCTTCTTTTTTTCTTGGCATGCATTTTGTTTTATTTTTTTGCTTTTAGCTTGTTTCTCATGTTTATAAAGTAGTAATTGGTACATGTTGTATTTTATATTTTGGTTGTAATATGTTGCCATTTTGTACAAATTTGATGTGTAAATGTCAATAATGGTGTGCAAACTTGTAAAGACTGATGATGTGAATTTTCTTTTACTATAAAATTTATAGGGCCGGGTTGAAGATTCTCTAGTCCTAATTAAAAACGGGTCAGCCCAACTCAGTCCTAAAAAGAATAGGGCCAAAGCGGGCTAAGGTCGGTCGGGCCAAGCTAGCCCATTTTCTGGCATGCATTTTGTTTTTGTTTTTTTTTTGTGTTTTGCTTTTTAGCTTGTTTCTCATGTCTCTAAAGTAGTAATTGAAACCTGTTGTATTTTATTTTGATTGTATTATGTTGTCATTTTGTATTAATTTGAAGTATAATGTTATTAATTGTGTGCAAACTGGAAAAGACTGATGATCATGTCAATTTTCTTTTACTATAGAAGAATATAATTTAATTGTGAGTGTTTTTAGCGTTGATTATGACTGATGTTAAAAATACAACTAATACTAAGGATTTTTTTTAGATCATTTTTATATTAGTTATAATAATTAAATCAGTAAATAACTTTATATCTACCGATGGTTAATTAAAATAGCATGTACTTTATTCCTTTTTTAAATAAGATTTCAAGTTAAAGACAAAAAAAAAAAAAGTTGACCATTGTGTATAAAAAATTTCTTCTAAAAAACTCTATTACCTAATGGTACTTCAGTTAGTTCCAACTAGTTTGGGGAGAGACCAAAAAACTTCCAGATATTGACGATCAACAAATGATCCAAAAATTGATTTTTTTTATACTATTATTTCATGTGAATTTGACCGTCGATCCTTATTAGGTTTTGTTAAGTATTTAATTGTTTCATTTAAATTTCGAATCAAATGAAAATAAAAATACCTTATAGGTTCAATAACTAAATAAAAATATTAAAAGACAAATTCATACTTAAGATAATTGAATAAACATATTTTTTGAACAATTAATTCAAGTTAAATTCATTACAAGGTCTGTTATTGATTTTTCTTTTTGTTTTGTTCAGTTTGACAATAATAACAAAATGGCAAAAGTACCTTTCCTGCCTCCAATGTTTGGAGTTCCTGTCAGTTTCGTCCCTAACGTTTTTTTGTTGTCAATTGTACCCTTAACGTTTTGTGTTTCTGTCAATGTCACCCTTTTCACTAACACCGTCAAATTTTGGACGATTTTTGTTGACGTGGCAGCTTATGTGGCCAAAAAATATGACTGAACATATTTTTTGCCACATCAACTTTCCTCCTTCTTCTTCTTCTTCTTCTATAATGTTGCAGTTTTGAGAAATGTGATGATTGATGAATCTTATGAATTATGATGAATTCTCTGAAGTTTCATGAAGCTATTCTCATTTAAGAAGAACGCAGAAGTTGGGATGGAATTCCATATTAGTTTTTTTTTTGTTTTCTCCACTTTTCGTGTATGTGTTAGTGAACTAGTAATGAACATAAGAAATGTCTCCTATGGAAACTTAGATAACTTTAATATATACATTTTCAGTGATTTGAAGTTGTTGTCTTGTTCTCCCTTTGCCTATAGCTAGCTGCATCATTTAAGAGAAAGGAAAAGGGGGATTTGATTGAAGAAGACACTACTAGAAAAAACAGCGTTTAGTGACCGCCGAATCGGTCACAAAACAGCAAAACCGGTCACTAAATTGAGGTTTAGTGACCGATTTGTGACCGATGGCGGCGATTGGTATTTCGTTAGTCACAAATTTATGACTGACTGGGCGGTCACAAAGCAATTAGAAATTATCCAACCCTCTTGTAGTCACAAATCGGTCACAAATTTGTGACTGACGTGCGGTCAAATATTGGTTGAAAATTTTGGGGACCCTCCCAGTCACAAAACTTAGTCATAAATCGGTCACAAATTTGTGACTAACGTGCGGTCAAAAAATGGTTGGAAATTTTGGGGACACTCCCAGTCACAAGTCAGTCATAAAGTTCAGTCACAAAGTATGAAAATGATATAAACCGCAAATTTTGTGACTAAATCTATCTCTAGTCACTAATTTGTCACAAATAACAATTTAATAATAAATAATAATTGAAAATGATATAAACCACTAATATATATATATTCATAGTGACACATAAAAATACTTGTATGATCTTAAACATATAAGTCAACTAATCTCATGAGACCAAAATACAAGTCTCAAACATACAAGTCTAAAACAATCTCATGAGAAACAAAATACAAGTCTAAAATAATCTCATGAGAAACAAAATACAAGTCTAAAATAATCTCATGAGTCACATACATAAATAAAATATATTAATTATCTCTACTCGGGTAGATTAGAGCCACTAGTAGGTGAATCATTAGATAAAGTGCTCATCCCATTTTTTGCCAAGAGTTGTTGCACAATTGTTTCAAGGTTTTGTATCTTCCTTTGCATCTCTTCCTTCTCCCGCTTGTCCTGTGCCGCCTTTTCTCCCTCTTCATGCATCACTTCCATTTGTTCAAAGACACACATATTAAGTTCACCAAAAAAAAAGACACACATATTAAAGACCATATTTAAATGTGGGAATCAAAATGAAATTAAGTAAATACTGAAGACCATAAATTAAATAAAAGTTATTATTAAAAGAACTTCACGCATACAAAATTTCACAATTTATCCCAAAAATATAAAGTGGTGATATCGCTTAATTAAGAATTAAAAACAATGCAGAGAAAATAATAATAATAATAATAATATATAATGTATAGCGTGTGCACAAAGCGTTTGCAAGTTTTATTTAATTTCAAATTCTAAATATATCTTTGACCCTGTACAATCAAAATTGGGATTCATTAATTAGTGTATTATAAAAATAGAATTATTTTAATTTGAGGTTTAACTATTACTTATTCAATTAAGTGAATGATATTACTTATTTCTCCCTAACTCTTTGGTTGACACAACCTACAAGCAAGTTGATAAAGTAGGAAGCTTTCTAAGTTAAGGGATCAAAATTAGACCAAGTATTGGCCATAAAATCCAGACGCATCATATCAAACATATCTAATTAATTTGTTCAGTACACTTTCGAATTCTTTAGACATATATATATTTCCATCAAAAGTGTCACTTCATAGAAAAGAGCAAAATGGTTCTACTGCATCAAGCTATGCATACAATCCATCAACTGTCAAATCATTAATAACTATATCCTTAGTCATTACTAAATACTATTTTTTTTAGGGGAAGACAAAGGATTTGTACGAACCGGGTTTAGGTCTAAATGAGAAATTTTCATGAATGCTACAATAACAGACCAAAATACAATGTCTGTGAGGACCACAGCCTATGCACAAATCTGCTCAATCCAAAATATTAGTTTAAACTTTAAACCAACTTTCTGTGAAAATTCATCTAAGGAAAATATTTGAGATAGAGAGCATAGCATAGAAGTCACATATTTGAGATCATCCTGCTTTGTTGAAATTCCTCTTCAGTACTGCGGCTCTTGGGCATGCTATGCTCCCTTCACATTCTAAATCTCTCTTGTGAAACTCAGCTTGTGTCCCATTTTGAGGAGGTTTTAGATCGCACCAGCATCCATATGCAGATACTAAACTCCTCAGCATCCATATGCAGGGTTTCTGATGTAATTAGCTGATATATATGTCATGAATACCAGTAAGAGAAAGAGAAAGAAATTAGGTTGGTCTTACAGGGTATAAAAATAGAAAGGGAAAGCTCCATCAAAGGCAATGATTTCAAAATGATTTAATCTAACTTTGCGGTATGAGAAAGAACCAATCCATCAAACACACAACAACTACAACTCTATTTTTTTTTCTCCTTAAGTCTCTTTAACTAAACAAATCAACAGCAAACAAAGTATACACAAAATCATTATAGCCATTTTCATTCTTTAGCCCTATAAAATAGAGATAACAACAGAGAAAGAAATGATTCATCACTAATGAATTTCAGAGGAGAAAGAACTACAAATAAAAAAAGAAGAAGAAGAGGAAACTAGGTTAAATCTTAATCAGAAGTTCAGAACCATAGATTTTTTTTTTTCGAAAGAACCATAAAGATCAAAGAAAGCATAGAAAGTGGAAGAGCAACCGAATGCAAATCAGAGAGAGGGTACGGAAGAACCGAAGCAAAACGGAGACGCGTTCACAATGCCGCTCGCCGTCATCTGTGCCACTCGCCGTTTCCTTCACCGTCGCTCGTCTTTGGCGGTGTTAGTCTGATGTGTGAAGCATGAGTGGTCTCCCCTTCGCCGTTCATAGCCACCGTGAGTGGAATTGCTGCCGATTGAAGACTGAAGATGAAGATTCGAAGTTTGACACCGTCATATTTTTTGGCCACATAAGCTGCCACGTCAGTGGTTCAAAATTTGACGGTGTTAGTGAAAATAGTGACATTGACAGAAACACAAAACGTTAAGGGTATAATTGACAGCAAAAAAACATTAGGGGCGAAACTGACAGGACTCCCAAACGTTGGGGGCAGGAAAGATACTTTTGTCTAACAAAATAAACTTAATTTGCATTCATATGATGATGACTCCACAAATTAAACTTTTTACACTGTCATTAATTTGTCTAAATCCTAGTCAAAATCATTCAAAGATTGTTTTCTTGCTATATATAAACGGGATGCATACTAATTTGTGTTTTCTTTATTCCTTCTTTTATATTTTACTATTGGAGAAAAAAAATATTACAATGATTCATGTAAGAAAATTTTCTTATAATTTATGTAAGAGTCTTATTAGTAGATGATATGTAAATTTTTACAAAGATTGAGAGATCTAGCTACCGGCCCTGACGTTGGTGTAATACCGAAGCTTATCCCCATCTAAACTTTTTTTTCAATGAAAAATGCAGAAAAATTTCTGTATCCTTTGTAGTCAATATATATGTGCATATTTTTCAGTTATTTATATTGTAGAAAAAGAGATACAACCATTATTATTGATGTATCTTTTACAAATTCAAACTGAAAATGATTGTTGGAAAATTAAAGCTTAAATAATTGGATCCATTCATTTTGCGTGCAATTGGTGAGAAAGAGAGACCTGCTATATATATATATATTCATAATTCTAAAGACACGTTTGATATATTTACCAAACAGTGCATTACATGTAATTTCACGATTCTCAAAATAATTTTACATCATATTTTATACATACCAAACACACTTTTTATCATACTTTTTCTCTCTCCTAATTTTTCTCTCTATCTCTCTCCTCATTTTTCTCTACATTACCTTCATCTATTCTACCGCACTTTACAGTATTTTATATCTGTGCATTTATACCAAGCGTGCCCTAACTTTGTCGAGTTATACATCGGACGTGCCATGGTATGCAAGCTTTCCCGGTTGGAGGCAAGATACATACTTTACGTGATGGAGGCTTGCTAATGCAGGCAAGTTTCATTCTGCATCTATATTTATATTATTTAATGCTGTGCAAACATATTTTTATGTTTCCTAACTTTTTATTTCACGTAGAAGTAGATATTTTATCTTTATTTTTACTAGCACCTTGTTTAACTTTTTATTTCACGTAGGATTAAGTACTAGTATAATTCTCTTGTATTCTTTAAGAAGAAGTGAAACTTCCAATGATCTACACCCATTATGTTCCCATAATAATGTATTCTCTTGTTATTTTGGTTCTCTTTTATGTGATTTATGTGTAATATATATATATATATACACCTTGAAAATTTGCAGAGATCGGAAAAAGAAGCACTAATAGCAAAAGCCACTCATTTTCATGGGGAGAAGAATAAAAAAGGTATATATATTTGCTACTTAATAAATGGTAGTTTCTAGTATTATATTTTTTTTAGTAGATTTTTGTTTTGTTTTTCATAAACTATAATACTCTCTACGGAATGTTGTGATGGATGAAAGGGAGAAAATATTTGGGTGTAAATTTTAATATGATTTAATTCTTTTAGGTATGTTGTAGACTATAGTGAGTGACATGAGGAAACAATGGGACATGCAAGAAGTTGGCCTTGGTTTTTGTCTCGAGGCACTTTAGAATTTTTTAATTCTTATGATAACCCTTGTCCTGATTTTTTAAATAGGTCCAAAATTAAAATTTTGAAGAGGAGGCACGAGAATTAGAGACTTGGAGGTTTGTAGAAAAGCTCAATTTCAATAGATATTTTAGCTAATATTTCTATTTTATGTGTATTTGTTTTTTGCATATATTGGAAATAATGTGAAATGGATAGTTGTAATTACAAAACTTGGATTTATTCTTATACTAAATAGATTTGGAAGTTTGCAATATAAATGTTGATCCATCTTACTTTTCTTTTTCTTCCTTACAATCTCATTATATTTATACTTGTATTTATTATAATTATTAGAATATGTGTATCTCATTATATTTATAAGATAACATCAGTTTTTTTTGGGTTTATAGAAGCAAATTTATTTGGCCATAACGCAGCAGTTTTTTTGAGTTTATAGTAGTAATTTTATTTGGGTATAAATATATTTGTATCTCATTAAATTTATTAAACAAATAAATATAAAATTTTAATTAGTTTATTAATAAAATATTAAATAAATTATTAATTTTAATCAATATGATTTTGTTATTTATGATTATTATTTTTACTAATTAAATATCTATTAATTTTATTTAAATAAAAATTAATTATAAAAATGATTATTATTATTGTTTTTATTTAATTAAAAATAATAAAAAGGGTAGTTTTGAGAGAAGGATAAAATGAGAAATTTTTAATTTGAATAAGGATAGTTTTATCCTAAAAATTTAAATTTTAGCTTCTGCTTTTGGTTAGAAGTAGAAATTCTAATTGTTAGCTTATGCTTAAAGCTAAAAAATTATTTTTACTACAACTCAAAAACACTTTTAAAATATTTACCAAACACCTCAAATTAAAAAATAAAAAATAAACATTTTTAAAAAAATAAGTGCTTTTGAGAACTCCAAAAGTTGCCTCAGGCTTTGAGAAGATTTGGCAGTAATACGTGGGGGACAAGCACATTCAAGACTCTGGCGGAATTAAGAAACTGGATATTTTATTGTCAGTTTTTTCTTTGTAAAATTAAAAAATTGGGAGAAAGCCAAATATATTAAGGTTTTGAGAAACGAAATACAAAAAGTTATTGTTAAAATTAAATTGCAAATCTCTCAATAACTTGAGTTGACAATAAACCTTTGTTTATAACATCAGAATTGAGTACAAATATATAGATGACAGATTCTTCTTACTTTTCCATAGGAAACAGTAATGGCTAATCTGATGCCGGTGCTCAATGTAATGGGAGGTTATGAAATGCTTAGTCCCATTATAGCTTGGGGTTATGTACATTTTGGTCTATATAAAACATCATTGCTACCAATAAAGTCACCACATTGTAAAGCAGCAGATAAAGCTTTATGTAACATTAGAATTGAGTACAAAAGAGATGCAAATAAATACAGGTGGTGATACATATATTCTTGGACTAGCTGTCCCACCTTTCGAGGTGTCTACAAGTCAACAAAAAGATTAGTCATTGTGTTCGACGACAGTGGATACCCTGGTTTAAGAGGTTCCATCAAAGAAAGTCTCCGTTCATCAGAAAAGGATTCCACTGAAGAATCCATTGAAGGCTCTGTTGAAGGTTGGATTGAAGGGCAATTTCTAGTATATACCATGTCCACTTGTTTAAGTTCAGGCAAAGACTTCAGCCTTGGGCAACAGTCCAAATAAAGAACTTTCAGCTGCATAAGATTAGAAATGGTGCTAGCAGGTAAGTTGATAAAATGGTTTCCACTTAGGTCCAATATTTCCAATGACGGTAAGCTTCCAAAGTCACTAGGAAACGATCCATCATGCAGATTGCAGTAACCCAGATCTAATTTCTGAAGCGATGAAAGACCCGAGATAGAAGGAGGCAGCACCAATCCCATAGGAATTTGACCTTGATGCCTCCATTGCAGCCACCTAAGGGGGGAATATGATTTCCGAGAGGTTGATGCCTTGCATCCACGAAAATATAGCTCTTTAAGCTTTACCAAATGTACAATGGATGGAGGTACTTCCCCCATAACAGTCCCACTCACATCAAGCAATACTAAACCTGTAATTTCATTCAAAGTGTTTGGAAGCTTCGAAAATTTTGAGCATCCAGAAAGCTTAAGACTTTTCAGACAAGTCAAGTGACCTAAGGTTCTGGGCAAGAAACCCAAACTTCTGCACTTACTCAAATCAATGACAGATAGACATTCCATATTTTCTCCAAAGTCAGGAAGCTTGCTTAATTTTGAGCAGCCAGAAAGAATGAACTTCTCTAGGGAACTCGTCTCCATCTGGCGTGGAAGGCTCCGAAGATTCACACAATCTTTCAAATTCAATATAATTAACTTCTTAAGCAATCCAAGTGACGGATGTATCTCTAAGAGGTTTGTACAACCTTCAAGGTCCAGCCTTTCAAGATTTGGAACCCCAGAAAAATTTGGCGTTTGAATTAGGTTAACAGAATGACTCAAATCAACGAATTTCAATCTGCTGAAAAACTGATCAAAACAAATAGAGTAAACGAGTTAGCTTTCCAAACTGAGATAATATTATTAAGTTATATAGAGAAGGAACTTACCTTCACTCCATTCCAAAGTACACTCATTTTACTATTACGCATCTCAAGTTCAACAAGTTCATTCATTCGAAGATCAAGTGGTAGAGACTTTAAGGGATATCCACTCCATTTAAGATATTTTAATGCACTAGGAAAACAGTTTAGGCCACACGGTAGGTCCAAATCACTTGATATGATGAGTAATTGGAGACCACTAATCTTTGCGAATGCAGTAGGGTCCCATTTTGCTTCATATGGCTGTGGCAGTTTCAGAACAATGCCACGGATAGCTTCAGTTCCCTAAAAAACATTGGTCACTCAAGTTTTGAGAAAATGGACTTTCAAACTATAACGTAATTTTAATACATTTATAGACTAAAAAATAACTTAACAGCATTAATGCAAATCAAGATTCAAGAACATGCCTTGTTTTCTCTCAATACATGATCAATGTCATCAAGATTCCACAGCCTACTGCGTTTGCCTGAATCAATCGGGCTTTCTCGGTAGACAATGTGCTTTCCCATTTCTTGGACTATATTATGCATCCCTAAACGTACCCCATTACAAGTTAAGAGTGCTTTTTCAACAAGAACCTGTATTGAAATTTTTGGATGAAGACCACATGCTTCCAATATCTGTATCACTTGGTCTCTGTCCACTCCCTCAAAAAAACAGGCAATGTCTAGAAATACAGTCTTCTCAAGATCTTCTAATCCATCAAAACTTATTTTAAGAGTCCCTAAAATATCCATCGGTGGAACATTTTGAATTCTCAACAAAGTATGTTTCCATTCAGTCATACTTCTTCTATAAAGAGATGCACCTAACACTTTCAATGCCAAAGGAAGGCCACTAGCATACTGAACTACACTTTTAGAATATTTCAAATAACCTCCTTCTGGTGGATCTCCTCTAAAGGCTTTATTACAAAAGAGTTCAAAAGACTCGTCATTCCTCAATAATTCAATCTTATATATATCAAATACTTCAAGTGAAAGGAGCAAGTGCATATCTCTAGTTGTTACTATCACTCTACTTCCCGGACCAAACCATGCTCTACTTCCAGCCAAATGCATAAACTCTCTTTCGCTATTTATGTCATCAAGAACAAGGAGAACTTTTTTGGTGCAAGAGAGTTTTCTTATTATCTTGCTTCCTTCATAAGGATCATCAATTTGCATGTTTTGATTCATGAGAGAAGAAAGAAGTACCCTTTGTATGTAAATTAACCCTTCTTTTTCGCAAACCTCTCTAATATTGGCAACAAAGCAACAAACTTCAAATTGGTTTCTGATTCTCTCAAAGACAACTCTTGCAAGAGTTGTTTTGCCAATGCCACCCATACCCCATATCCCTATAAATCGAACATCATCTGACTCTAGTTGTAGAACTGAATCCATATCTTTCATCTTTGAATCCATTCCAACAAGTTCATACATATGAGATGGCAATTTGGAATATAGTTTTGTCCACACTGACTCAACAATGTCCTTTATGAGTTCTGTTTCAGGCCTGTAAAATAGAATTGAGAAAAAAAAGAAGAAAAATATTGAAACAAGTAAAACATGATTGAAAATTGAAACAGGGAGAAAAAAAAAACGAGTTGTGCCCATAGTTATTTACGGCACACGGCGCACTGTTGCGAAAAGGGCTCCTGGAGCCATGGCGCATTGCGCATTGCGTTGCGCATGGCAACATTAAAGTGCGGCACACATACATGCACACATACACATATAGTCATATCTATATATATATATATATATATATATGAAAATTTTAATTTTAACTCATCCACACAGAACTTCTAATACATTCAAATTTCAAAAATATATTGAGCATGATCATAAATTCTCCAAAATCCATCAAGTATGATGACAAACTCTATAAATTGCAAAAACTCACAAGAGTATAAACCATGTAAAAAAAGAACTCTAGTCATCAATAAAGGTAACGTTAATGTTACAAAAGAAAAAAAAAACCCTGAGATGAAGAGCAGGGAAAAGACGGTTGAGACTTGAGAAGAAAGAAGCTAGGTTACGTAGAAAAGGAGTAGAGAAGGAATAAAGAGACATGAATAAGAATATATTTTATAATCTTAAAACCTATTTTTTAATGGGCTTTGGACTTAGGGTTGTCAATAAGACAAAGAAGCCCTTTTAAACATTTCTTTTTTAATGAGTTATGGCTGCATGAAGGTGGCGAACGTTGCGCGCGCAACACACGGGCAACAGCTGTGGCGTTGCCCAAAAGGCCATGGCGCGTGCAACAGGGCAATGGCGCGCGCCATGGTGCGCAATCAATAACTATGGTTGTGCCATAAACCTCTTTTTGTACTATTTTGAATATCCTATATATATACACATAGTAAAAGTATACATTTTGCTATTCAAGTTTAGTTGTCAACTTCAAACGATCACGATTCACATATACAACTTATAATGATGTTCAAAATCATTAATTCCAACATGGCGGAATCGAGATTTGGCTTGATTTGTAGAGGGAGTCAAATAAACTGGTGTTAATTATCGGTCAACCCTCATTGTTAAGGGAATCTATCTCAAGCGTTTGATTGGATTGGGATTAAGAAGGGGAAAGGGAGGGAAGGGGAGAGAAATATAATCTCTTCCCTTTGTTTGGAAAGTTTAAAAATTAAGGGGGATATCATGGAGGATTAATTTATAGTCCTCCATTATCTTTATTCCTTACAATTTTAAAATGGATATCCAAACAAAGGGAAGATAAAGAAGAGATTAGTTTCCCCTTCCCTTCCCCTCCCCACCCTTTCAATCTCTCCCCCTCCCTCCCACTCCTAGTTGCCAAACATACCCTAAGAGGAAATCAGTCTCGTGATGTAATTTTCCATTAAATTCCTGATTCCATGTAATTCATGGATATTGCTAGGAATCTGGTTTATAATAGCTGGAAGTTATAGACAACTATTTCCCACATTTACAGGAAACTAGGGCTGTCGTTTGTATAAATACGTGTGTAAATTTCCCACATTATATAGAAGGAAAAATTACTTCTCTTGTACATGGTATTAGTGCAGTGATCCTCACATTTGATTCCTTCCCTTTTTTGTTGCTATTTCCATTTGTTCATATATTAAAGAGGACTCAAACTTTGGTCTTTCAGACCTTCTTTAATGCATTTCAATTTTACGGAAAATATATATATACATATATATATATTAAAGAGGAGAATAATTCTGATGTATTAATCTGAACGGTTTACAGGGTTTAAATAAGAAAAAATAATAATAAAGCAAGGTTAGAGGCTAAAGGTTATACCCAAACAAATGGGATTGGCTATATGGAAACAATCTCTCCGATGGCAAAACTGACTACTTTGAAAATTTTACATTCTATTGCAGCCATGTTTAACTGGAATTCGCAACAATTTGATGTAAAATGCATTCCTACATAAAGATTTGGAGGAATGTTGAGTGAAACACTACATAAAGATTTGAAGGAGGAGGTACTTTGGATCCTCCAGCTGGTTTTAGTATGAAATTTGGCTCTAATAAATTGTCCAGGTTAAAAAAGGCTTTATATGGCCTCAAGCAATTTGGAAGGGCATGGTTTGGAGGATTTAGCAAGGTTATATTCTAGGGATGGTATCAATGTGACCGGCAATGATGGTGATGAGTGGTGATTACTTCAACAATAATTAGCAGGAGGAGAAAGTAATTATTCTGTTAGTATATGTGGATGATATCGTTGCTGAATTTGAAGAAAATTTTAAACCAGGAAAAAAAGAGAATTAAGATTTACACTCAATCTAAATGGAAGGAACTAGGAAGTTTAACTTTATCTGCAGATATCTGGTCTATCTAAAAGCCAAGCCACATAAATCCACATAATGAGCTGAAAATATGAGTGAGAAACTCAATTGGTCAATCCTAGGTTCAATTGAGGGCTATACGGGTCTGGAAAAGGTAGGAAATGTAGCATACTGCTGCGAATTCCCCTCTACTGCCTGCATGTGTCCTGTGTTTCCTGTGTCGCAGCTTAGGAAGTCCATCAGAAATGGTTCCGAATTAAAATTTAAAGTTACCTAACTTTCTCACTAGGGAGATTTTGCTAACACCATGTAGTATTTAAGGCAGTTTAACAAGTGCCTAACAGAAATCGTGAAGTACTGATGCAGTAAGGATAAGTCGTTGGAAAGTGAAGAGGAAATAGCTTTTAAATGCTTTAACACCTTGTAGAGGACCGACAACTCTTGCTATGAGTTAATCAATGACGAAAGGGATGAGCAGAAACCTGATGCTAACAGGATTTTTATATTCTAGAATTAACTATTCATTCATCACACAGAAATTAAATTGAAAATTATTTGGGGATTCAAAACTTACAGCTTTTCGCATAAAAACCCAGATATGCTGGAAACCTCCCTTAAGGCGTCTCTCCATCTCTGCACTTTCTCTTTGTCGTCTTTGAATCTTTCTTCGTGTCTTTTGAATGTTTCGCCAAAAGTTCCTTCTAGGTGTCTAACATCAGACGGATGTACATGATAAAAGATAGGAATAACTACTTGACCCATTTCCATTCTGCATTGAAGAATCTTTTGGAGCTCATCCAAACAAAAAGTGGAAGAAGCATAGTTTTCTGAGAGGATGACAAGTGCAAAGGGAGATTTCTCGATTAATTTAGTTTGTCTACCTGCAATGGATTCTGCTTTTGCTAAGTCTTCATCGTCTCTAAAACTAACAATTCCCTTTCGGTTTAGTGCAGCATACAAGTGATCCGTAAAACCTGTGCGGGTATCCTTACCCCTAAAACTCAGGAAAACGTCGCACGTCCATGGCTGCGCTGATTCAAAAGATGTTGAAACAGAGCCTTGTACGGTATTCCTTTTCTTGATTGAAGGTGCTTCGAAATTCATCAGTGCTGTAGCGGAAGGACGAAGGCGGAATTTATCAAGTAATCGATTGGCGAATTGGCGTACCCTTTGGAATCAAATAGGCTAATGGACGTGCTCAAGGCTCTTTCTCTCTAGAAATTGCTGAATTCCCCGTCGAAGCATACTTCATTCAGTCATCTCTAGTGAGATTATACATACAACCACCTTCTGGAATCGCGGAAATCATTCAGAAATGCGATCTGTGCGTGTCTAGTCTAAGCAGTTTCATGCCAATTTAGGGCAACGATTACTTATGGCAAAATTAATTACGGGTCTTTCTCAATTATATCTGTTCAAAATCTAAAATTGGTCATTATCTTTGTATGAAGATTTATATTGGTTATTTATGTTTCAAAAAATTTAAATTGGTCTTTTATGTTTGCAAGAAGTTTCAAATTGGTCATCCCGTTGAAGTCCATTTATTTATTCCGTTAAGTGCTGACGTGGCGTGCTGAGGTAGACATGTTATCTCTCCTACTTGTCATTTAAGCTGACTTGTCATGCCACGTCATAACCACATCAACGCCACGTCATCATCTATTATCATATGTGATGATGTGGCATTGATGTGGCAAGGATGTGGCATGACATGTCAGCTTAGATGGACACGTCAGCAAGCCGCGCCAGCACTTAACTTAAGAAATTGACGGAAGTGGACTGAGGGACCAATTTGAAACTTCTTGCAAACATGAAGGACCAATTTAAACTTTTTGGAACATAAAGGACCAATATGAAACTTCATGCAAACATAAGTGACCAATTTGGAGTTTTAACCATTATATCTTCATATTTTGTTTGTTTTTAATTATTCCCTAGATTTTTAATATGCAAGTAATTTTATTTTTTATTTAAATTTTGAATAAATAATTAATTGTACTTTCTTTGTAGAGTTTAATATTGATTGTTGATAAATTTATTTTTTATCAAATAGATTTAGAGGAAAGAGGACTTGCCCTAAGTGAGGACTTAGATACTTACATACTTTGAAAAGATATCAAAGTTCACATAACTCAAAACCGTGGGATGTCCATGATAGTCGTGAGGCTAAGAGTTATTGATGGCAATTTTTCCTGTCCCACGGGGATTCTCCGTATGGGGCCCCATATACGGGGATTTTTCCCTCGTGGGGATGGAGATTAGGAAAAATTATCCCCGATGGTAATTTAGGGACGAAGACGGGAAGCATGTCCCCTGCAGGGCGGGGTCCCCGTCCCCGAGAGTATATATGTAATTTTATTTAATATGATTAATTTATTATATTAATATTTATATATATAACATTTTATTAATTTTTATATTATTATTTTTTTATTAATTTTTATATTTTTTTATTATACCTAAAATTTAACGTAATTCCCTTACACTTTCTATGTTGTGTTGTAAAATTTGTTATAATCTTTATTGATTATTAGGCTTTTTAATGAATTTTGGTAAAATTATGTGTTTGTTGATGTTTTTCAATTAGATTTATTTAATATGACTTTTTTATTTAATTTTATAGGTTACTTTTTTATTAAGATTAAGTCAACTCATACTTATATATATTTTCTAAATTTTTTAAAATATATTTCGGGGTCCCCGCGGGGACCCGTGGGGAGGGCGGGGACGGGGATGGGGAGAAATTTCTCCCCACGACAGGGATCGGAGACGGGGACGGGGAAACTTTGGGGGTGGCGGGCGGGGACGGGGAGAGCACTCCTCGCACGTAGCGGGTGCCATCCCTACTAAGAATACTAATTAAAGTGGTGAGCCGTGTGTGGCTAAGATGTAGATGATGGTGAGTAGGTTACTAGAGATGGAACCTTAGAGGTTCAGAGGCAACAATAGTGCTGTAACAATGGGAAGCACTCAAGGGGGTGAGGGTTGTGTTCCCTGAAGGTTGTTCATGTAGGGTTATGTGCGGGAGACGGGGAGAGAAGGGAAAGATTGTGCACGAGAGTGAGGGAAAGAATTTCATAATGATGAGATAGTTAGTGAGTTAACTCTGTAGTTGTTATAAAACGTATGGGGCGAGAATGGACTTTAATCCTGGACGTGTCACAATCGGAGAATCTTGGGCACTAGGCCTACATAAACTGCATGGGGCTAGAGCCCAAGAAGGCACGCGATGGGTGAGGGCCTACACCTATGAGGGCGAAGGTCATCGCGTGTGAGGCTCTTCAAGTGAAAGTCCTTTACCATGAATACAGGCGAATGAAGTTGGGTGAGACCACGGTGGGTACCAACAACAAATCTATTTTTGGTAAATAGATTTAAAGAATAGGGAGACTTGCCTTTAGATGAGGACCTAGGTGCCTACGTACAAAGTCCACGTAGTTCGAATCAAGGGACTTCCATTGTAGCCTTTAAGCATTAGAAGTTACTTGCAAAGGTAAACCATGTGTGGCTAGGACGTGATGGAGGTGAGAAGGTCATCAAGGGGAATCGTGAGAGTTTGCGTGGAGGCAAGGGGGTGCCATGGCCATGGATGGAGGGAAGCACTCATGGTGGTGAGGGCTGAGCTCCCTATGTGAGATTCACGTAAGGATACATGAATAAGAGAGGAAGGTTGACGCGTGAGATGCAAGGAGAGGATCTTGGGCAATTATGAGAGTGAGAGAGTTAGCTCTGGGATATGTGTGTTGTTATGGGTGTAAGTGCCTAGGTTTTTGTATGAAGGCACTTAATTATAGTGTTGAGGTGAATTCATGGGCCATGGGGCATTAAGCACTAAGCTACTTTCATGTGGGAAAGTGACACGTTCATCCAATAAAGGATCGGTCAATTTTAGTATTATCAAGATAGATTAGAAATACTAGTAAAAGTAAAACAATTATTATTTTTGTAATTTTGTTTTTAAAAAAGTTATAAGATTTGTTTAAAATAATGTTTTCTTTGAGAGTGGATCGTTTGTCATTGTTTTTCTTCGTCGTTCTTTGTCATTAGCTTGAAATAATATTTTTAACAGTTTTTTTTACAATCAAATATTTTAAGTGCCTCAAAATATATTTGTGATGAACAATTTTTGGAGTTTAGAATCTTTAAATTTGAGAAATAACAAATTTCTCAAATGTATTAGGAGATAGATAGAAATAAAAAAGTGGTCCCTAATCCATTCATTTGGTAGGTCCCAATTAATTTACACGTGGTCGCCTTGTGCAGCTAAGATGTGTGTTCTGCTCCGGACGGGCGAGCCACCTGTTGGAGGTTTCCTATAGAGGAATGAGATAACAAGAGTCACTGGATGATGTTTAGAGCTCGAGGATAAGTGTATCCTGAGAGAAAGCAAGTATGTATTGATATTTGTTAGTTAGACTTCAGGTGAAGATGATTCTGTTATGCTTAAATCCCCCAGGTGAGAGATATTTATACTCGAGGTAGATGAGAACGTGATCGACCCACGTTCTTGTGCATGGTGCTCGACCCACGATCTTGAAACTTCCCCCATATCTCTATTATGGAAGAGTATGCAGGGAAGCATGGATGAAAGCCACGTATAAGGCCATCGAGTGGTGCCACGGGTCATTGATCTGTGGTCCGGTTAACCTTCTAAAAGGCCAGTGCCACGTGTCCATAGGAGGGAATATTATGGAGTTACATAAGTTCCTCAAGTCTATGGGTATTAGGCGCCCGTAAACTTAAGCTGTTATTTTTTGCAGGGTATTGGGAGCGAGGTCGCCCGCCATAAGTTATTTGTAGAGCGAGATCGATCGCTAATCATGGGAATCGGGGCGGACGAACGTGCACATGAGAGAACTTGAGTTTTTCTGGAGATTACTTCAAAGGAGTGGTTAGCCTAGGATGCCACGCGTCAGGATCCTGTCGGCTACCGTCGCTTCGAATGTCCCATAATTCAGCTATGAAGTCGTTTTTCTCCATTACTGCCCACGCGTTTCCAAGAGACGTCATCATTAGCTGCAGTTTCGGAGTTTCCAAGTTTACCCTTGGGGTCTCTTGAAGGACCTTTGGACTTCCGAGGGTATTTAGGTCTTCCCCAATGTGACTCGGTCTTGGTTAAGTGTATGTGATAATTACTTCCTTTCCGTTGCGGGTTTCAAGGGTGGCTGCGATTTGAATCGTCGTGCCTCTATGTCCATATAAATATTCTCAAGCTTGAAAAGCCTTTTCTTACTTTTGACTTTTTTTATTCTAATCCCTCGTTTGCGAGAGCTTTCCTCGTCTGCAAGATTGCTTCTGGGATTTCCCGCCGTTGGCTGGTAGAGTTTCTCCATGGCTAAAGAAGATGAAAGTCAGTGTTTGTTTTCCTCTTCCTTTCATTTTCTATGTCTCATTCTTTCATTTTCTGTCTCCTTCTTTCATTTTCTGTGTCTCCTTCTTTCTCTGATTCTTAGGGTTTTTTTATTTTCAAGATTGTATCCCTTCGACTTCACTGACTTAGAGGATCTCTCTTCTTCTTCTCCTCCTCCTTCTTCTCTTAACCGTATCTGGGATAGTAACCTAGGTAGGGAGAAGAGACCGAGACAAGGTTCTTTTCTCAACTGAGAGAAGGTTATCAGAGTTCACAATAGGGCATCTGAAGGAGGTAGGAGAGTTGAAGGGAGGCAAGGCTCGGGTAACACCACTGCGGGTCGTTTTCAGCGGAAAGAGGATTTCCAAGGGAAAGAAAGGAGGAAAGAAGGGGAACCAAGAAGCGTTCTGAAGCAGATTCTCGACCTTCTCCTCAGGTTCCTCAATCTTCGATGGTGCAGCGGAGGGCTACTCCGGTGGACACTAGAGTTGTTGCTTCGGTGGATGCTTCGGTAAAGGGTACTTTTTCACCTCTGGAGCCAACACACCGCTCGCCCTTGAGGGTGATTTTGTCGAGCTCTCCTTCTTCTCGTTCTACTGGGCCCATAGTCTAGGGTTCTACTGCGAGCGTCAAGGAGACGGCGAGCAAGAGGGCTCGATTGGAGGGGGCGATCGAGCAAGCTGATGTTGTTGCTGCTGAAAGCGGGGCTGAGGCTCCAACTGACAGGTTGGTTGTCATGGAGGAGGGCGGCCACAATAAGCCTATTGTTGAGAATGTAGTGCATGGTGAGTCAAATGGCTACCATTACTTTTGGAGGTGTAGCTCTAGTACTTGGTCCCTTTACAAGCTGTGCAAGGGCCATTGGGGGAGGAGGTGCCCCCTTTGCTCTGGTAGCCCTTGGCAGGCGATTTCCTGTAGACCTAAACGAGAGGGCTACTAGGGCAATAGATATGAATCCTTTTTGCGGCATGCTACGAGCTTTTAAGGGCGCTGCTCACTCTTAGGCTGACTTTCATCAGGCTGGAAGTATGTGGCAAGCGCAAGTGGTGAATATTTAAATTTTCTGCTTTTGAGCATAAAACGTTAGCATACTATTCTCAAAATAATACTCTTTGCTTTGTGTAGGATTGGCTTTGCTCGGATCGGGAAAAGCTGCTCGCACTACTAGATTCCAAGGACAGTGCTCTTCAGCATTTGCGGCAACAACTCGAAGAGATGCGCGAGCTCTTGAGGGTAAAGGAGAAATAGTGCGAGGGCACATATCGTGAGCTGAAGTCGTTAGCTCACAAGGTCGCCCGCCTTCGGGCCGAAAGTGGCCACCTTGCTGAGGTCAAGCTTCTGCGGTCAGACTTGGAGAAGGCTCGCAGGGAGCTAAGTGTTTGCCAAGAGGATGCGAAGAAGCATCTGCGGGAGATACGTTTTCTTCGCGGGGCTTTCAGGAATGCTGAGGCCCATGTGCATGAAAATGTGACGGACTGGCTGGATGCTGAAAGCAGAATTGGAGATGCAGTTGATCGTCAAGCGGAGATGCTAGCAGAAAGGATGTACGGGATGTTGCTAACGGTCGAGCAAGTCACGCGTCTTTGTGGAGAGAGGTTCCCTGCTGAGTAGGTGAGTTCTCTACATCTTTTCCTATAGCTCTTTGACGGTGAATTTAGGGGTCGACTCGCGACTGATCCGACTGTTGACTTTGTTCGCTTTCGTGAGTTGGCTGAGCGTCCTTTGAGCCATCATCTTCTTTCCCTGATGGGCGGGCGTGTTCTTGATATTGGAGCTACTTCTCAATCGGTGGCTAAGAGCATGGTAAGGGAGTCATCGGGGAATGTTGGCAACCCCGAGCCCAAGCCCAAGAAGCCCCCAATTGATAACAACCTTGGGGATGCCGAAGAGTAGATTGTATTTTGTAGGGTCTCTTTTTTATGCCAAGTGTAATAGGCAATTGCCTTACTTAATACATTAATGAATATGGAAACATTAATGACTTTTGTCTATCTTTCATTTATTTGCTTTCTCCTTTTACTAATGGCTAAAAAGATTGTTATACAAGCATCGTGTGATTAAGACGGTTTTGCATGAGTTGTGTAAATTTGCTAGCATAGTTTGTGTACGAATGTTCTTTTAAGGCTCCATGTAGAGTTGTTAGATTATGAGAGGTTACTTGGGCGAGTGGCACCATCTCGTGGGGAATCTTTGCATGATCTTGGTAGTTTTCCAAGTATCAAACGGGGGCGGTCGGCCCTTTTTTGCCTTAAAAGGGCTTTGTCGCGAGTTTTAACTTTGCGAACTTGGTTACAGTTCATGTCTTTATCAAAAAGGAAATTTCGATTGTTTGTAAGCAAAGTGGTTACATTAAAAAACCTAAAGACCTTAAAAGGTCTGTTTTGCTACTAATGATAAAAAGACAAGGATAATTTAAGCCAAAATGCCTAGTGGGCAAAATCCGGAGTTCGCAAAGAACTTCAAGCAGGGATTTCATCCGAGCGGGTTGACTTCTCCGGCTCTACTTCTTCTATGGGATTCTTGCGTGGTTCTCTGGGGCCAGGGCAAGCGACCTTGATTGTCTTAGTCAGGCTAGATGTGTAGGATGCTCGCGCTAATTTCTGGTCCGCCGTGATTTCGCCGATTTCGTGCGGCGTTGGGAAGTTTATGGTGAGTTGTGCCGTTGACACAATAGCTCTGAGTTTGTTCAGGGATTGTCACCCTAGAATAGCATTGTATGCTGAGGCTGTTGAGACGACGATTAAGTCTATGTCATGGCTTGCTACCCTAGGTAGAGTGCTTGCTAGTGTGTGGGCTATTATGACTCCTTTCGCTGGGACTTGGACTCCAGAGAATCCGATGAGTGTTTCGGGAAACGACCTCATGCTTTCCTCGCTTAAGCCAAGTTTCTCGAAGGTGTTGAAATACAAGACATCCGCCGAGGATCCTTGGTCTATCAGGACTCGCTTCACCTTATAGTTTTCTATGACCACAGTTATAACCATGGGGTCATCGTGAGTTAGTCCTTGTAGGTTCGAGAGGTCGAACGTGATTGGATATTTGGGCTCTTCATCTTTGTTTCTTTGTTTCTGACTTTGGTTTTCAGTTGCTCCTTTTTCTTTCTTCTTTTTTGAAAGCTACAGGTCAGTTCTGCTTACTAGGAACTTTCGCGTTTTCTCCTTTGCTATATGAGCATTCTCCTCTTGAATGAACCTCTCTGCCCTGACCATCAGTTTCTTGTAGAGCGGATATTGGGCATATGTTGAGTTCACCGTAAAACTGCAAGCACCTGAGGCCTTGTTTGATAACAAAGATGGCGACCGCATCTTGGAGGCCCCTGACTTGGAGTGAGAGCTTTGTGAATCGCGCCAGGAAGGTTTGCAGTGTTTCTCCTTCTTCTTGGTGAAAACCAATGAAGGAGTCTTCATTTTTCTGGTACTCTTTGCTACTGATGAACTAAGTGAGGAATTTCTAAGCCAGCTGCTCAAAATTGTGGATTAAGTTCGTGGGTAGTAGCAAGAACCATCTTAGGGCTGCTTCTTTTAGAGTGGACGAGAAAACTCAACATTGATGACCATCTGTGATACCGAGTATCGACATTACTGAATTAAAGGTGTTGAGGTGGTCACGTGGGTCGATCTCTCCTCCATAGGGCTCTATGTGGAAAGGCATCTTGAAGCCGATGGGGACGTGCTCGTTCATTACTTGCTGAGTGAAGGGGTGTCGCCCTTTCCCTTGGAATTCAAATCTGAATCACTGATATTGGCCTGGGTAGACCGCGGATGTTCCATAGGGGGCATACGTGTTGTAGGCGCCTGCCCATGGCATGTGCAGGTAGGAGCCTAGTGAATAGTTTGCAACAAGAGGTCGCGGATAGTCCGTAGGCGGACGCACTACTTGTCCGGCGACCATTGTTGGTGAGCGATAGTCAGGCGAACTCCATTGGAAGAGTTCCAATTGTACAGAGGGCGCTGGTGGCAAATTGGTTGTTTCTGGTGCTATCATGTTCGGTGGACCTACGAGGGCTGGTGCTGGTGCGCTGTGCAATGTTGCTGGCATCTGGGTACTTGCACTTGCTTGAGGGAGGCCTCCATACATTTGGCACATTGATGCTATCTCAGCTTCTAGTCGAACTATTTCATTTTTGTCCGTGGCTCTCATTGGGTCCACCGGTCCTTGACTGCAACCAGACGGGCATGGGTTGTGTGGTATGCCATAAGGATGTTGGGAACATATTTCCTCCCTGGTCGCTGGTGTTTGGATAACGTTTTTTGCGATAGTCACTTAGGATGCCTTGACGTTTTGCGGCTGACTTATGATCGAGGTCCCTGCCTCCACTATAGCAGTGTCGGCTATTCCTTGTATGGTTCGCATACTGCATCTCGAAGCACTCGCGTCGATCATGGCAGCGGGTGTGTTTGAGTCAATCATTCGTGGAAGTTACATGTATGGATATTTAAACAAAAAATTGGTTTCTGAGTGTTAGGTGTATACTCCTACTCCCTGAAAAAGAACTATCGTTTAGAGGCAAAATGCGCAAGGCATTGTGGTCTGAGTAGGACTGCGGTGGGCGCCAATGTAACTGTCATTTTTTGTTAGAGAATTCATAATTGTAAATAAGGACTGCAAGAGATCATAACTTTGGGGGACTTGTCCTTAGGTGATGACCTAGGTGCCTACGTACCCTTGTTGAGGGATCAAAGTCCACGTAGTTTGAAGAGGGAATGTCCATAGGAGCTGTTAGGCAGGAATGTTACCTGTGGTCGTCGTGTATGGCTAGGATGTGTGTTCTGCTCCAGGCGAGCGAGCCGCCTGTTGAAGGTTTCCTATAAAAGAATGAGAGAACAGGAGTCTCTAGATGATGTTCAGAGCTCGAGCATAAGTGTATCCTAAGAGAGAGCGAGTATGTACTAATATCTGTTAGTTAGACTTCAGGTGAAGATGATTCCGTTCTGCTTGAGTCCCTAGGTGAGGTATATTTATACTCGAGGTAAAGGAGAACGTGGTCGACCCACGTTCTTGTGCATGGTGCTCGACTCACGATCTTGAAACTTCCCCCACGTCTCTATTGTGGGAAAGTATGCGGGGGAGCATGGATGAAAGCCACGTACGAAGCCATCGAGTGGTGCCACGTGTCACTAATCAGTGGTCTGGTTAAACTTCTAGAAGACCAGTGCCACGTGTCCATAGGAGGGAATATTATGAAATTACAATGACTAAATTGAGACAAATTACATCTTTCAGTAACTAAATTTGATGTTTTCATCTTTAAGAGAATAAATCAAGATAGATTACATCTTTCAAATACTAAATTTCACATTTTCATTTATAGGGACTAAATTGAAGCAAATAATATCTTTTAGAGGCCAAAATAATAATTCACTCTTAAAAATATTTTGGCCCATCCTTAAAGAAAATCCTGCCTCCACCCCTCTCCTAGACACCATTGACTCATTAAACTTCCAAATCTGATTCCAACAAAGTTCCAAATCACCTCACCCCATTACCAAACTGTCGTCCCAATTAAGGCCTTGGGGCTAAATTAGGAGTATGAAGAGGGTGGGATAAGATGATTATTAATGGAGTGATGTAGAGTAGGGTAGGACAAATTATTACATTGATTAAGAGTTTTAAAACAATAAAGAGATTGAAGGAACTAAAAATTGTAATATTTTCTTCTAATAAATAAATAAAAGTAAGAAAAAATAGGGTTAAAAATAAAATGATATAACATATAATATGTAAACTATCCAAACTACTAATTTGAAGGGATTTAAAAATAGTAATATTGTCAATATTTTAAAAACTAGACTACTCATCAAATCAACTAAGACATTCGTTCAAGATTCATTGACCAGAGTTAAACCACAGCTCAACCAGTATTAGTATTTATATTAATATTATATTATAAATATAATTAAATAAATAAACTGTTTACTATAAAATATTAAACAAATTCATTTAGTATATATAAAATAATTGAGTAATAATATGTATAAATGATTTTATAAAGCATAATACATTTCAGGTAAAAAAAAAAGCATAATACATCATTTTTGTTATATTTTAAATATTATTTATCACTCATATAGTAAACAATATTATAATCAACTGTATTATCCATGTGGTTTTTCTCTTCTTTTTTTGGACCGGCGGACCACTAACCCAGAGTTAAAACTGGTCCGGTGACTGAAAAGGATCGAAACTGCAATGACATGGTAGTGACCCTGATGGGTCATTGAGATCTGGTGATCTGGTACAACTCGAAACCTAGTGAATATTTTGTAAAAAAACATTTTTGTGCCTCAAACACGGTCGTTGAGCTTGGAGTCAGTTCTTGTATTATATGGTAAACACAGCGGGGTTTATGTGAGTCTTATTGAGAGAAAATTGGATAGAGAAAGTGGTGTTCTTAGATGCTGATACTCATGAACTGATCAATTTACTGCTTGAGAAAATTGTAGAGTTTATTGGAGACCAAAATATATTGGGATACTGAGATATTTGTATTCATTGCAATGTAAATATAATACCTATTTTGTGATCCTTTTGATTAATAATAGATTGTTCAACATAGTATTCTTAGTTCAAAAGATACAACAATATGCAACTAGGGTAGTCCTAATATTATTTATTTATTGCATAACTAAATTTGGATTAGCTAATTGATGATGAGGAGGAGGAGGAAGATGGGAGTGACATTGAAGCCAATAGACTATTAGTTGATACTTTGGGTGTTTTTCTAACCAACTAAAGATGGAAGATTATTCATAAATTGTTATCTTTGTTTGGTTTAATTTCTATGCATTAGTGCGAAGTGTGGTTATTTAGTTTTGTTACAATCTCAAGTATGAATTAATGTATTTGGTTGCTTGAATGTATTTGACTAATCATAAATTGTAATGTTTGCTTAATTTTTTTTTTTAAATTTTAAGTATGAACTTATGCATTAATATTTCAATATATATATGTACACCAATTTCACCGAGCCATGATTGGCCCGGTAACCCGGCGATTGGACCATTGACCCAGTGACCTGATCCTTTTACCGGGTCAATGGCCGGTCCGAATCCAAAAACTATGATGTATGATCCCATCCCATCCCTTTTTCTTTTTTTTCCCCCCTCATTTCCTCTTTCATTCATCCTTTTTTCGACCAAAACTTTACAACTTTCCTTTGAGCTAACAAGATTCTGAAATGGATTTCTTACCCAAAAAGGGAAAGAAGCTCTTTGTTTATTTTGTTTAGATCTTTGGCATGTGACTCTTTTTCTCTCTTGGTCTAGCGACTAGGGTCTAGAGTAATGCTTTGGGCTCTCTGATTTAGCAATTTCGGAATCTTTTTCTCTTTTGGTCATGTTAAACTAGGCTCTCTGGGCTCTCTAGTGTAATGCTCTAGACTCTCTGGTTTAGCAATTTTGGGATGAAGAAGAAGATAAGGAAATTGAATTGGTATGAAAAGAGAAAAAAAAACAATAAAAATAGTGTAGGAATTGAAATAAAAATTCTACGGGGCGAAGGAGGGAAAGTAAAATTTTTAAAAAGTTTCTATCATGTCACATCATCAATTGATGAATCAAATTAACGATGTTATACAAAATGGCTTATTTGAAACAAGTTGTAAAGATAGATGACTGATTTAAAATTTTTACAAGAAAAATGACCAGTATAAAACATGTGTGAAAGATACGTGACCAAAACAAGATATTGGCCTTCTTTTTTCTCTTCTAATTTTCTCTTTGATTTAGTCAACATATTTCAACTTTCAAATTTTATCCATTGAGAGCAGAAGATTGAGCAACAATCACAATGATAATTTCAAGAACGAAGAAATCACAAGAATTGTTCATTCCTTTTTTATTTCTTCTTTTACTTCAAGTTTTTATCTTCTCTAATCTCTCTCCTACCATTTCTGTTTATTTTTTATTTTTTTTTGTCTAGACCAAGGTATCCACCGTTGAGCACAGTGACTAATCCCCTCGCTGAATTGTAGGCACTTCGAAGAGTGGGACAGTTGGCCCAAAAATTTAAAGCTGCTCCATAACCAAGGCAGAGATCGAACCCTTGACATTTGGTTAAAAATGGATGAGTTCCTTCCTTTCAAGCCGGTATGTTGCTAACCCAGTCACTTTTGACCGAACTTTAAGGTCGTTGACCGGGATTTTTCTTGTTCAAACATCAAGCTTCTTTGAACCGGTATCATGATCGGCTTGTTGATTAACTAGTATGACCAGCCGGTCCAATATGATTTTCTAAACCATGGGTGTCGTGAAGTTTGAAATGATTTTCAAATCATCCTAAACTACCTCACAGCATCCACAATCCATCCTCTAATCAAGCACTTAGTGTTCATAATCAAAAGAGAGAAGTTCGAAAATTGTAGGCGAAACTGATCGGTATATACAAGAATTAACCAGCAAAAGGTTACAATAAAGGGCAATTCCATGTATGTACAGTTTCCAAATTTGGTGGAATTCTAGGCAAAGACTGAAGCCTAGGGCAACAATCAAACTTAAGAGATCTTAGTTGTAGAAGATTTGAAATACTGTCTACAGGAAAGTGAACAAAATTATTTCCACTCAAGTCTAATATTTCCAACGACGTTAAGCTTCCAAAATCACTAGGAATTGATTCATCATGCAGATCGCAGTAACTTAGATCCAATTTCTGCAGAGAGGACAGACCTGAGAAAGAAGGAGGCAACCTCAACCCCATAGGAATTTGAACTTGCTGCCTACCAAATAGCCACGAAAAGGAAATATATGACTTCCATGAGATTGAGGGTGGCGCTTTGCATCCACGGAATGATAGTACTTTAAGATTTGGTAATCCACCAATGGATGTAGGTACTTCTCTTATAGCAGTATCACTAAAATCAAGCTCCTCCAAAGCCATATTTTCAATCAAATTGCTTGGAAGCCTAGAAAATTTTGAGCATCCAGAAAGATTGAGACTTTTGAGAGATGCCAAGTTATTGAAGGTATTGGGCAAGCAAGCCAGTTTCTTGCAGCCCGTCAAATCAATGATAGATAGACATTTCATTCTTTCATCAAACTCAGGAAGCATCTGAAGATTCTCGCAACCTTTCAAATTCAGTATGACTAACTTCTCAAGCATTCCGAGAGACGGATGAATCTCTCCTAGATTTATACAGCCTTCAAGATCCAGACTTTCAAGGTTTGGAACCCCTTTAAAATTCGGAGTTTGAATCAGATAAATAGAATGACTCAACTTGAGAGATTTCAAGCTATTAAAAAACTGTTCAAAACAAAGAAAGCATGGATACGGTTAGATTTGTAGACGATGTGCTAGTAAATATTAAAAGCAAAAATATTTTTTATCCCTAAACCAGAGTCTCTGCCAATTTGATCCTTAAATTTCAATTTGCAAACAATTTGCACTTCACTCAAACTCTATCTAAATAATTAACCGCAAATGCAAATATGATTGTGATTTGTGCATATAGCTTCTAATGTTTTTCTACAATTTAGCCAGCCTTTTATTTTGTAGTACTACAGTGATAACCATTGTTACAATGAAGAAACAACATAACTAAATAAATGACTCAGCATTACAATCAATATTGAAGGCCATGCAGACAACCACATGTGTATTTGTCGTTAATTATTTAGATGGAATTGAGGTAATGAAGGGCAAATTTGTTTGCAAATTGAAATTTTAGGGACGCAATTGACAGATGGGGGACCAAAAAGGTACTTTTGCCAAAACTAAATTATAGAAAAGAAGTAACATTACCTGCAATCCACTCCAAGGTTTACTCATTTTACTATTAGGCATCTCAAGGATAACAAGTTCGTTGAGTGGAACATCAAGTGGAAGAGAACTCAAGGGACATGAATTCCACACAAGAACTTTTAATGCTCTTGGAAGACAGTTCAAACCGCGGGGAAGGCGCAATTCACTTGATATGATGAGTAATACAAGACCAGGAATCTTTGAGAAAGCACTAGGATCCCATTTTGCTTCATATGGCTCTGGTAGTTTTAGAACTATGCCACGGATAGCTTCGGTTCCCTAAAAGTAAATAATAAGGTGCTTAAAAAAATATATATATATATATTTTAAAAACCTATAGCTAACTTGACAACATTAATTAATGCATATATATAACGAATCTGGAATGAACTTGCCTTATTTTCTCTCAACACAGCATCAATGTTCTCTTTAGTCCACAACATACTGTGTTTGCCACAATCATCACCACATTCTTCATTGACAATGTACTTGCCCATTTTTTGTGTCAAAACATGCATCCCCAAACGTACTCCATCAAAAGTTATGAGTGATTTGTCAATAAGGACTTTTATGGAGCTTGCTGGTTGAAGACCACAAGCATCCAATATCTGTATCACTCGATCCTTGTTCACTCCCTTGAAGAAACAAGCAATGTATAGAAAAACTGTCTGGTCAACTCTTTCTAGTCTCTTGAAACTGATTCTAAGTCTATCTCTAATTGTTTCAGGTACAACTCTTTGGATCCTCAATATAGTATCTTGCCATTCAGTCAGAGTAGTTGCTCTACGAAAAATTGCACCTAACTCTTCCACTGCCAAAGGAAGGTTTCCAGAGTATTGAACCACAGTTTTAGATAACTTGTAAAAAGCTCCTTCTGGATGATTTCCATTGAAGACTTTCTTGCAAAAGAGTTCAAAGGATTCCTCAGGGCTCAAATTTTCTAACTCATATGTTCTAAACTTCCCATATGACAGTGGGTTCTCTCTGGTTGTTACTATAACTCTACTTCCCTTGGCGAACCATTTTCCACTTCCAGCCAAATGCTCAACTTCTTTTTCGTCACTGATGTCGTCAAGGACGAGGAGAACTTTTTTGGTGCTCATGAGGCTACTTATTAGCTTTTTCCCTTCAAGCTCATCATCAATTTGCATATTTTTTATCTTCAGACGAGAAAGGAACAACATCTGTAACTTAATTAACCCTTTTCTGTCACAAAACTCCCTAACATTGGCAACAAAGCAACAAACCTCAAAGTTGTTTCTAATTTTGTGATAGACAACCCTTGCAAATGTTGTTTTACCAATGCCAGCCATACCCCATATTCCAATGAATAGAACATCATTTGACTCTAGTTCTAAAATTGAATACATACGTTGCATCTTTCCATCTATTCCAACAAGTCCATCCATATCAATTATTGGCAATTTGGGTTGTAGCTTTGTCCAAATTGATTCAACAATGTCTTCAATGAGTTTTGTTTCATACCTGTAACATAGAGTGAAAGAAAAATTGTATCTTCAAACAGGTCAAATATGAATAAACTGCATACAGAATGATGGAAAAATTAAAAATTGCCATAATAAGATCAAGATGAATGCCATAATCATGTGATTCAAATGCAAATCAAACTCTAGTTAATGACGACTCTAATGCTTAAAAGAAGGCCATAATCTGACTCCAAGTTTTGATTCAAATGAGTACATACATGAGCTCAGAATAAGTCTTTTACCTCTGCCTACTCCGAACTCTCTCTCTTTTGGTTCTACTAAATATCTCTAAAACTAACTAATTATGTTTAATTTCTTCCTACTTGCCTACTTACTCACATCTATAAGAATTGACGAAGATATATTCTAAAAAAGCAACAATTGGTATCAGAGCGCTCTTCTCTATCATACGGGCTTGTGGAAATTCATCTCAAACATAATCTTTTCTGTGATGGCTTCTTCTACTATTTCTCTTCCTTCAGCTCCATACTTTCTAGTGAAAACCATAATTTTTGGGCAATTAAAATGAAGTCATATTTGATGGCAAATCATTTATGGGATATAGTTGAGAAAGGTTATAAGACTCCTGTCGTTATTATTTATTATTATTTCTGCAGCATTAAGTTATTTGAAGCAGTTCTTTTTTATTATTATTTTTGTTAGAGATCAGTCAAATCTATTTATTTAAGGAAAAGATATTTAGCTTATCTTTATCTTTTCGTTAGTTTGAATTTTAAATCAGTTTTATAGCTTTCTTTATTTACTAGAATCTGTTTTAAATATTAAAACAGATGAGGCACCTATTTTGTGGGATCCTAGTGATTAACATGTAACCATGGTGCCTATTTATTCTGCTTTTTGCACTCTGATTCAGAATTAATCGAATACTGAGATTTTGTCAACTCAGTTTGCTTCATGGTATCAAAGGGAATGGTACTATTCTGAATTTCTAGGGTTGCTGAATGTCGAGTACTGGCAACCAAAAAACAGTGGTGTTTGGTTACATGGGTTCCGCAGCAGAGGATGGTTCTGATTCTACAACAGAGAACATCATCCCTACTGCTGGAGACACTGCCACGCCGACACCTAGCAGCTGGACTGATGCTGCACCAATTCAAAGGTAAGGAGTACCTGCCACCAATTATTGTGATTACTATCACAAAAAGGATTCTTGCTGAGAGATACATGGGAAACTTTCTAATTGGAAGCCTAGATCAAGGCCATATTTTGCTCACAATGGAGAAACTACTACTGACTCTAATCTTTTCAGCAAGGAACAACTTGAGTTACTTCAGAAACTCATTGGTCAGCCGAGCACAGGGCATATAGCACAATCAGGTACTTCTTCTTCTGCCATGACTATTTCTAGAACTCCCAATCACTCATGGATTGTTGATTCCGGAGCATCAAATCATATGACTAGTAATGCTTCTCTCTTCTCTAGTCTTGCACTTTGTAAAACCTCTTTGCAAGTAAAGATTGTAGATGCCACTATGACAAAAGTGTTAGGCATTGGCTCTGTGAAAATCTTCAACAAGCTCACTCTTCTAAATGTTCTTCAAGTCCCTACATTGGCTTGTAATTTGTTGTCTATTAGTAAGCTCACCCAAGACAACCACTGCAGTGTTAACTTTAAATCTCATAGTTGTGTATTTCAGGACCTGGCATCGGGGAAGATGATTGGCAGTGCTGAGGAGTATAATGGTCTCTACATTCTTGGATCCTCAACTTTTCCGGCCTTCAATAAAACTGTACTTAGTGTCAATTGCCCTCCAGACATTCTCTTATGGCACTATAGACTAGGACATCCTAATTTTCATTACATGCAAAAATTGCATCCAAGTTTATTTCATAATAAAAATTATGTTTTGCTTCAATGTGAAGTTTGCCAATTGTCTAAACACACCAGATCCACATACTATCCACACATATACAAGCCTTCTCACCCCTTTTCTCTTATTCATAGTGATGTTTGGGGACCTACTAACACACCCAACATCACAGGCTCAAAGTGGTTTGTAACATTTGTTGATGATCACACTCGTTTAACTTAGGTCTTCCTAATGAAAGAAAAATCTGAAGTTCCTCATATCTTTAAGATCTTTCATAAATTTATCCAAACACAATTCCGAACCAAAATTCGGGTCCTAAGGTCAGACAATGGAAAAGAATATTTCAACTCTACCTTACATTCTTACTTAGCCCAAGTGGGTATCCTACACCAAACATCTTGTATCTATACTCCCCAACAAAACGGTATAGCCGGAAGAAAAAACCGACATATTCTTGAAGTAGCTAGATCCCTATTGTTTACATACAACACACCTAAAAATTATTGGGGAGAAGCAGTTCTTTCCTCTATTTACCTCATTAACCAAATGCCTTCCAAAATTCTAGGTTTTAAAACACCCTATGATCACCTTCTCTCATACTATCCCACTACACAAATCCTAAGTTCCTTACCACCCAAAGCCTTCGGTTGCAAAGCCTTTGTACATTCCTATAATCAGAACAAATTAGAACCAAAGGCTGTCAAGTGTCCTTTTCTGGGTTATTCCTCTACACAAAAAGGGTATAAGTGCTACTCACCATCTCTTAAAAAATTCTTTGTTACTATGGATGTTACCTTCCTTGAGCATGAGCCTTATTACCCCAAAACATCCATTCAGGGGGAGAATATAAAGGAATGGAGTTTTATGGACAAAATTGAAACCCAAACTGAATTTCCAAAACAACAAACCCATGATAACAGATTTGGGAAAGTCTATACCAGAAGACATGAGACCCAAACTAAGAACCATACAACTCCAATGATGCAAACCGAGGCCAAGAATACCATGCCAAGTCCTACAAATTCTAAGGACTCTGATGAAGGTTTGAATCTACCTATAGCAATAAGGAAGGGAGTAAGAACTTGTACTAAGCATCCAATTGCTCACTTTATTTGCTATGATAAGTTTTCAACTAATTACAGGGCATTTCTCACCCATGTTTCCAATGAAAAGGTGCCTAATACCATTGAAGAGGCACTTAAACATGAGAAGTGGAGGACAGCAGTGAAAGAAGAGATGGATGCTCTAATTAAGAATAATACATGGGAGCTAACTACATTACCTGAAGGCAAAAATCCAATGAGTTGTCGATGGATATTCACTATCAAGTATAACTCTAATGGAAGCATCAACAAGTACAAAGCTAGGTTGGTAGCTAAGGGATACACTCAAACTCATGGAGTTGACTATCAGGAAACCTTTGCACCAGTAGCTAAGTTCATTTCCATCAAGGTTCTCCTCTCATTAGCTGCTAATTTGAATTGGCCACTACACCAACTTGACATAAAAAATGCCTTTCTGAATGGAGATCTCATGGAGGAAGTGTACATGAATGTTCCACCTGGCCTTAGCAATAGTGATGGGAAGGTATGTAAGCTCCTTAAATCTCTTTATGGTCTTAAACAAACTCCTAGAGCATGGTTTGAGAAATTCACTAATGCTGTTACGAGAAATGGGTATATCCAAGGCCAGGCAGACCATACGTTGTTTTACAAGATTTCACCTATGGGAAAAAAGGCAATTCTGATTGTGTATGTAGATGATAAAATTATCACAGGGGATTTCTTTGAGGAAATAGCACTGCTCAAGAATGGCTTAGCTAATGACTTTGAGACAAAGGACCTTGGTGAACTCAAATACTTCTTAGGGATGGAAGTAGCAAGGTCTAATAGAGGAATAGTTGTTTCACAACATAAATATACCTTAGATTTGCTCCAAGAGACTGGTATGCTTGGCTGTAAACCAGCAGAAACCCCTATGGAGACTAACTACAAGACTATATTCTCACAAGAGAGTCCCTTGGTGGACACAGGAAGATATCAACAGTTAGTAGGTAAGCTAATTTATCTTTCTCACACGAGACCTGATATCAGTTTTCCTGTAAGTGTGATAAGTCAATTTATGAATTGTCCTAATGAAGAAAATCTAGAGGCTGCCTATCGAATTCTAAGGTATTTGAAGTTAGCACCTAGAAATGGAATTTTCTTTAAGAAAAATGACAATAGAGGAGTTGAAATCTACATGAATGCGGATTGGGCAGGATGTGCTATTGATAGAAGATCTACTTCGGGATATTGCACCTTTGTATGGGGAAATTTGGTGACATGGAGAAGTAAGAAACAGTCAGTGGTTGCAAGAAGTAGAGCTGAAGCTGAATTTAGAGCATTGTCTCAAGGCATATGTGAAGGTATTTGGCTAAAAAGGTTACTCAATGAACTCAGAATTCTAGTTGGGGCAGTCCTATGGAAGTCAAGTGTGATAATTTGGCAGCTATTAGCATTGCCAAACATCCTATGCACCATGACCGAACCAAACATGTAGAAATTGACCGCCACTTTATCAAGGAAAATCTAGATTATGGGAATATAAACCTGAGTCATACACCTCATCTTCAAGTAGCAGACATTCTAACAAAGAGCCTATGTGGCAACAAGTTTGAAGAGTTAAGTGCCAAGCTGGGAATGAATAGGGTATGTTTGGTAACAAAACCAAACAGTAAACTCGTGGTATTTCACGATTCCCAAAAAAACTTTACATCATATTTTATACATACCAAACACACTTTTTATCATACTTTTTCTCTTTCCTAATTTTTCTCTCTATCTCTCTCCTTACTTTTCTCTACAGTACTTTCTTTTATTCTACAGTACTTTACTCTACAGTACTTTCTTTACCGTACTTTACATCCGTGCATCTATACCAAGCGTACCCTTGATATTCTTTCTGCAGCTTGAGGGGGAGTGTCATTATTATTTATTATTATTTCTGCAGCATTAAGTTATTTGAAGCACTTATTTTTTTATTATTATTTTTGTTAGAGATCAGTCAAATCTATTTATTTAAGGAAAAGATATTTAGCTTATCTTTATGCTTTCGTTAGTTTGAATTTTAAATGAGCTTTATAGCTTTCTTTATTTACTAGAATCTGTTTTAAATATTAAAACAGATGAAGCACCTATTTTGAGGGATTCTAGTGGTTAACATGTAACCATGGTCCCTATTTATTCTGCTTTTTGCACTCCGATTCAGAATTAATCGAATACTGAGATTTTGTCAACTCAGTTTGCTTCAACTCCAATTGAAGAAACACAATTTTCTGCTGACTAACAACAAGATGCAAAGGATAGTGCATCAAAAAATGTAAAAGCATTATTTTTCCTATACTCTGCCATGTATGACTCAATTTTTTGAAGAATAATGTCAGCTTCTACGGCAAAAGAGGCTTGGAGCATTTTACAAGAAGAATTTCATGGAACTGATAAGGTAAGACTCATTAATCTTCAAATTTTGAGATGTGATTTTGAAAATATGAAGATGAAAAGTTCTGAAACTGTTCATGAATACTATTAAAATATTTCTAAAATTGTGAATCAAATAAGTTATATGGTGATACAATTTCATATCAACGTATTATGGAAAAAAAAAAAAACTTGATCAGTTTACCAGAAAATTTTGATTATTTTGTTGATAAACAGAGTAAAAATTAATCTAAAGTACAATGATTGTGATAACTGGTGCCTTGCAAGCACATAAAAAAAGTGTTGGTAGAAGAACTGAAAATATAGCTGAGGGAGAATTTCCAAAAAAACATAAATCAAAGCTTTCTTCTAGTTTCAAAGAAGGTAAAGGAGCTTGTTTTAAATAAGAATGTTAACACGGGCAGAACACCAGTTAATTTCAAAGAATCTGATAGGAAAAGTAAATTTCCTTCTAGTGGTATTTGTAAGAGAAATAATCATTAGAAAAATATTGTTGGTGCAAAAAAAAAAAGCTTCAAATGCAATGTAGATAATTAGATATTGTAAAAAAACAAAGAGATAGGCCATATTGAGAAATTTTGTAAGTTCAAACGAGGCCACAGCAGAATTACAAGCCTAAGCATAGGCTAATATTTCTGAGAGCAAAGCAAAAGATCATTGACAGTGGGTTGCACAAATCACATGACCAAAAACTCAAAGCTCCTTAAAGAGCCTATCTGTCAATATCCCTGTTAAGATGCGAAATAGAGTAGTTGTTCAATCAGTTTATAAGGGTACCATTGCAATTTCAACAAAGAAAGGTACAAAATTTATAAAGGCTGTTTTACTTTTACTTGTGCCTGAACCAAACCAAAATTTGCTAAGTGCATCCCAAATTGTGAATCATGGTTAGGCTCGGAAATAATCTTCTTGTTGATGCTATTGAAGTCATTAATGTTTTATGATTAAATACTATTACCTTTTTGGCTGTGATGATCGAAATTGTGTCCACATCCAAGTTAATTAAACACAATCCTATTCTTGACTTCTTTGTTGGGATGATACTCTATCAATTTGGTTTCATTAGAAACCTTAGAGGACGTTTGGTTGTAGGAAAGATGAGTACATGGATCCTGTCTTCCCTTCATTGGTTTGTTTGGTTGGAAGGCAGATGGTGCACAGGGAAGACTGGTTCCATGTATACAGGGAAGCGCAAATCCCACATGAGGCAAAGGGAAGGTGACCAAGTTGCTGGGAAGTTGTGTTCATAATGTCCATTTTGCCCTTACTAACTTGCCAAAATTACGTGGAGCTTGGATACATAAGGGCAAAATTCGCTTTTCATGATTTTATCTTCCATTTCCCTATCTTGATTCCATCCTACCAAACAAAATTATTCTTATAATCTAATTCTATTTCCCAGCATACCAAAGATATTTTTTCTATATCCTATTCCATTTCCCTCTCACTTACTTCCTTTTCCACTTCCACTTCTATTTCCAGCCAAAACATCTTCCCTGCAACTAAATGCCACCTTACAGATGTTAAAGTTTTGTCAAAATGGGGAATCCATTTCTTATTTGAGAAAGGTTTAGAGTTTTCACTTTGGTTGCACTACCTACTCAAGTGTTCACAACTTTTGAGCTTCCATCCTATGGTGCTATTGGTACAAAAATTTGGGAGCTCTTTTTCACTCTAAGCTAGATGTGGTGAATATCAAGAGCATTGATGAAGTTGTAGTGGTTGGATTTCCTCTTTCCTTTTCTTTGTCTTTTGCATTTGTTTTACTCCTCGCAGAAATGAATAAGCTTCCTACAAGATTTACTAATGACAAGTTTGATGCAGAGATTAAAGCTTCGAAGAACATTACTTTTACTGATATTGAACTTGTAAGTGTTTCATGGATTTAGACACATGGCCACATCCTATTCAATTTCCTATCCGATCCATTGGCTTGAAGAGTAGATAGCAATGCACGTGAATGACCTTATGTGAATTTTGATTTGCAATCACAATGGGGCATTGATGATGCTCAACCTTGAGGACAAGGTTGATTCGAAGGGGAAAGTATTGTTATGAATTGGTAGAGCCTTTTTATGTGATTATTATTGATCAAGAAGTGCCACAGAACAGACAGAGAATAGTCAAAGTTCGTTATAGAAGATTCTCTTTTCTGTTAGAATATTTTTCTGTTATTTCTTTCTATAAAAGCCATCTTAATGTGTCTCTTGATGTAAGCTTGTATTTGGAATGATTCTTGAACCTAGAGTTTATCTCTAACTCAGAAAAACAATCTTGTATACTCCCCTTCTGTATTCGGATTTGATACATATTCAACTATTTTGCCATTTCTCATCTGTCCACTTTATTGTTTTTCCTGTTTTGATTGTGTGGGTTGTATCATGGTTCTTAAAATATTAGAATATATATCTAATAGTCTCCAAAAAAATTAAAAGATATATCCGTTGGTCTCTGAAGAATTAAAAGCTATACTAATTAGTCGTTGAAGCGTCACATTTCACACCTAAATTATAGTGACAGTAAAACGAGTTAAAACTTCTTAGAGTGAATTGAATGTCCTGCATACCCCAAAACTCTCACATTGGTTATACATCTCTCTACAGACTATATGTAAAATACTTGTCTTGGACATCATCATAATTGATGTCATTTGTTATATCGAGATTGCATATAGTAGGCTTTGTGGGATGGTGTATTGAGAGTAGAGAGATATTATGTGTAAAGATATAAAAGTAAGCAAAAAATTAAGGATTTGTTTGGATTGGTTATTAAGGAGGAGAAGGGGAGAGAAGTAGAATATCTTGCCCTCATTTGGGAAGTTAAAAATTCAAGGGGGGAGATGATGGAGGATTGATTTAAAATCCTCCATTATTTTTATTCTTTACACTTTTAAAATACTCTAATTTAGGGTATTTTGAGGATATCCAAACAAGTGGGGAGAAAAAGGAGATTAACCTCCCCTCCATTTCCCCTCCTAATTACCAAACATACCCTACAACAACAATCAAAGCCTCCTAATTACCAAACATACCCTAAAGAAAAAAAAAAAGTTTCACCATATTATATTGTTAATGTAAATTGACTAAAAATGAGTGAGGTTTCCGAATGTGGTACTTCAGGCATCAACTTGTATATTTTGCTAATATCCAAGTACCTATAGGTATATCTTTTAATATTTTAGAGATTATTTAGTATAATTTTTAGCCGACCCTACCTAGTGGGAAAAGGCTTTGATTGTTGTTGTTTTATTTAGTATAATTTTTAAGTTGACAAGTTATCTATTTAGGATATTAAGGCACAACTTAGTATCTAGCGTGCACATTACATTAGCATGTCTCTCAATAGTACTTCATGGCTGGATAACAAGCTAGCTTTTATAATCTCTAAGGTATAAAAGTTATCTATTTAGGATTTAAAAGGTATATTACGATTTTTTATGGACTAACTTATCAGCAAGTAAAACTATCTTTCAATAACTAAAACATAAGTTTTTTTTCCTTTGTAGGAGGAACGGCATATCTTCCCAAAGAATAGGAACACGGTAGAAAAAATATATATCAACTTTATTTTATCAGATTCGTATGGATAACACTCAAGCCAAAATAAGAGTCCTACTATCTAAAGGGGACTTTTAACATGTTAATTTGTATGAAAGAACACCTAGGTGTTAGCCTCTTAGGTCTCAAGACTCCCTTAAGTCATTCCACTCCATTCCATGTCATTCAATTAATAACTACTCCATTTCATTCTCCCTAAAATTCTCAAACATAGCCTTAGACTATCTAAAGGGAACACTATAGATTGTTATTATGCCAGCCTTAATGTTATGACATTATTCAAAAAAGCATAAAAAACAAGGAGAGAAAATGAACATGTATAAAAGTTTATTTTTTAAATTTTTTTTATATTTTAGGAACAATTAAAAAATTCTTCTTGAGCCATTATTTTCAACAACAAAAAAAAGAATGTGTTTTTTTAAAAAAAAATACTGGAACAACTAAAAAATGTTACTAAATCCTTGTTTTTTAAAGTAAAAGAAATACAAAGACAATTATTAATAAAATATTAAAATGTAATGTAAATACACGAAAATAATACTAATATAAATTCTTAAAATTAAATTTATAAAGCAATTTAAAAAACAGAACCAAATAACTTCAATGTGTCTGTAGAAAAAGAACCTTCAAACCAGAAAAAACCGCAATAATAAATCTGCAGTAAAAGTACCTTTAAGGTCTCCAAATTATAGGGTTTCTGTCAATTTTGCCCCCTAAAATTTGTTTACTGTCAATTGCATTCCTAAATAATAAACAGCGGATGCAAATGTGGTTGTTCATGTGGCTTCCAATGATAACTATGATACCAAATTGTATATTTAATTACGTTGTTTCTTCAATTTAGCCACGATTTTCACACTACAAAATAAAAAGGCGTTATGGACCAACGTGGTGTGGTACAGATGGTAGGAGTTTGTGTTACTTAAGTCATATTTGCATTTGTTGTTTGGTGTAAGTTAGAAAGAATTGCTTACAAATTAAAAGTTTAAAGACATAAATGACAATTTGTTCCAAGACCAAATTAACAAATACCTTATAGTTTGAAACCAAAAAGATACTTCTACCTAGCTTTGCCAAGTATAGATAATATTCCCAATCTTTGGTCCTATTTACGCATTGGTGATTGGCTTACATTTTAGGTTATGAAGCATGGACACTCCAAAGTCTAAGCGTGTTAGCGTGTCAAACACATGTCAGTGTTTGACACGATACCAACACACTGACTTCACGTGTTTGACACGCGTTCATACGTGTCCAATTTAAAAATAATTTTTTTTCAGCTTGGACACAGCTCGGACACATCATGGACATTGCTCGAACACGGCAAAATGATTTTTTTTCTAGAAAAAAGAGGTAAAATATGAAAGGTTTCATCATTTTTGGAGTTTTGACATTTCCCTCCCATTTGCTAAAAGAAAACGCGTGTTTCATCTCCTATACTCATTTTCTCTTCTCTCTTGTATGTATCTTCGACCTTGCCCTTCTCATCCACTCTTTCATCTTATTCAACTTGCTTCTTTTCTTCGACTCACTTCTTCATTCACATTCCTTCGTTCTTTCTAAAATTCTATTCTTCCAGTTCATTGGAATATATATATTTCTATAAATATATATGCCGTGTCGTGTCCTGTGATTATAAAATTTGATGTGTGCTCGTGTTGTGTGCTCATACATTGGTTCCACACAGAAATTGAATTGACTATTATCTATATCAAGAAGCAAAACTTACTGATAATCCTCGGAATTCCACCCAGCCAAACCTGCAATCTCCCTTAAGGCATTTCTCCATCTTTGCACTTTCTCCTCGTCCTCTCTGAACCTTTTTTTCAGCGTTCTGAAAGACATGGAAAAGCTTCTTCTTTGGTGTCTTACATCAGACGGATTCACACCATAGAAGACGGGAAAAACTTCCAGGCCCATTTCGTTTCGGCACTGAAGAATCTTTTGGAGCTCATCCAAACACCAAGTAGATGAAGCATAGTTTTTGGAGAGAATGACGACTGCGGATAGAGATTGTTTAATTCCTTCAAATAGCCTATCTGAAATCATGTCACCTCCATATATTTCTTCACCATCTCTGAAAGTAATGAGTCCCTTTTGCGTTAACCCATTATAAAAGTGATCTGCGAAATCTCCGCGGATGTCATCTCCCCTGTAACTCATGAAAACGTGATAACCACAGGGTTGGGTTGATTCCAAAGAAGTTGAGCAACATCCAGCGGCTTCGAAATTCATCAGAGCTGTTCAAATTGTTCCATTTTTGGCCAGCGAGAACGGATCGGCAAGGTTGACTTCACGTTCTTGATGAGTCTTCCCTCGATGAAAAAAAAAAGGAACAAATAATAGTTAATAGTGGGATATCAGCACAAAGGAACCATCAAAATACGAACAATTCAGTTAGAGATGGTACCTTAAACAGACATAATCGGAAATAGCACTAGTTACTGAGAACTACAATCCAGGAGGACTGCGCGGAGTCCAAGCTCAAGTTCACGGAGCTTTAGGGTAAAAATGATTGTTTTTCTTTTAATAAAACAATGATTCTTAATTAAATGAGTAAATTGTCATCTTCATCCTAAACTACTAAAGAAAAAAGCTTTGCAGAAGTTCTTTTATTACATTCATGGGAGAAAAAAATATAAAATTATATCTATTTTAATTTAGTTTTTAAAATAAAAATGTTAAATCCAGTTCTTAATAGATATATAGTTTGTCTCTTTTTAATTTATGAAAGATAAAATTATCATATTTAATTCTTGAAAGACATAATTTGACTCAGTTTAATTATTGAGAATCTCTATTAACATAATTGACTGAAAAATTAATGAGGACTAAATTAAGACAAATCGTATTTCTCGATGACTAAATTTGATATTTTTATCTTTTACGAGAATAAATTGAGACAAATTATGTTTTCCAATAATTAAATTTGATATTATCTTTTAAAAATTAAATTAAGACATATTAAATCTTTTTTACGACAAAAATGATAATTTACTTTAACTTCAAAAAATGTTTATTACATCTTCATTTGTCCATAAATTCTTTTTCTTAAACTAAAATTGATTTCACTCTCTTTCATATTCAATCGCCAGATGAAAAATACAAAGTCAAAATATATAGTTTGTAATGATTTAGCTTTTACTCAGTCTAATTCTAAGGTTTTAACAAAGGAAATTGGAAGCAGAGAAACTATCAGAGACTTCCCGGCAAAGAAAGAATTTCATATTGATAGTGATTTTTTACCAAAAAAAAAAATATTGATAGTGGTTCTAGTAGTTACAATTTTAGTTTTAGTATTATTAGTTGTTGTAATATTGTAACTTGTAAAAACTCTATTTATGCTTAATAGTGTTAGTTACTTTAGAATAGGATATAGATATAATAAAATATGGTTTGTGGTACTACACGACCAGCACTGTGACAACACAAGTACTTGGCCGCTTCTCGGAACCTCGTTCAAATCCATAGCCTAACCGTTTTTCACGCTCACCTTAGCAAGATTTCCTTCCTTAATGACCTATAAAACCGGCCCTCTCTAACCATCCTGGGCATTCTCACTCAGAGCCCCTAGCGCATACGTTTGCATATGGTGCCTAGCATCCTCAATTCCTAGCTCTCTAAAGTCTGGAAGCTCCTATCCCTCGTGAACTACGAGGACTCTGATATCTCACAAGTACATAGGCTCTCAGGTGCCATACCTGGGTCGAGTCCACTGTCTTCCAGCCTCCAACCCATTTGATCCTTGATATCCAGGTCACTGGAATATCAGTGGCGCCCACCGAGGGGCTTACCCACGACAACCATTTTTTATTTTTGCAAGAAAATGGCTATCATATGCAACGGACATCAGCAGTCACAAGCAACCTTCAGTGATCACGATACTAGAGCCAGGCCTGTTCGACGGGCTCGAAGAAGAAACTCTCTGCCGCCATCTTCACCTGAACAGAATAACCGATCGGAACCTCAAGAACTCTGTCACGAGATGGACAAAAGGGATGGATGAACGGCAACTCCCTCCACCACAAGCTCGAGAGAGGACTGATTCCTCTAGCCTCCACCAGCTGACGAAGGGGAATCCATAGTCAGACAATCCATAAGTTCAGAGCCTGAAGGAGCAAGTGCAATACCAGCAACAACAACTTACAGGAGGAGGGAAAAACTTCTTGATGAATGTTGCGCAGGTCACACGCGAGGAAGCAATCAAGCACACGGAAGACATGCGACAACATCAAGAAATCCCAAGAACCCACAAAGAAGATTCAAGAAATGCATTATTGGAGAAACAACAACGTGTGTGGGAAAATTATCAAAATAACTTCTCACCTCCGCCTCAAGCACCAGAATACACAAACAGCTGCTCCAGTAGTCTCCGCGATTCAGGACTACGCTGCCGACTTTCAACTCGGCAATCCTAATCACCACCAACCCCCATACGTGATAGGGCAGCTGGTTTAAAGCACGGAAGTGCCGGTTGGACGGCCAAACCTAGAACTGCTACACAACTAAGGATTCGTGCATACTCAACCCCATTCTTATAGGACCCAAGTACTTCCCCATAGTCACAATCCTTATCCATATTATCCTTTTTACCCCACAGGTACCACAGGTTACCCACCGTACCTCAGCGAAACTCAGAGCAATGCCGGCGGACCAATGAACTTCAGTGGAATAAACCATCCATACCTTTATCCCAATCAGCAACAAGCCGGGAACATTGCCCCCGACGGAATACAGAGAAAGGGGTGACACCCTTTTTGCCTCATATAATGGAGGCTACCTTGCACATGAGCTATAAAATGCCTATGAAAATTACACCCTTTGTTGGAGAGGCATATCCTAGGGACCACATCAACAAATTCGACTCCACGATGTCCATCCTCAATGCTTCGGACCCCCAACAATGCCGCATGTTCTCATCAACACTTACAGGCCCCACACTACACTTGTACTCCATGCTGCCGGAGTACTCTTTCAACTATTTCGATAATCTTGCTCACCGCTTTCTAAAGCAATTTTCCATAAGTAAGAAGTGGAAGAAAACGGAGGAAGACCTTCGGAATCTCAGACAAGAGAAAAATGAAACTCTCCAAGACTTCCTGGCCCGCTTCAGCGCGTTAGCTCTGTAAATACCGGGACTAGAAGATCTGGTAGCCATACATGCGATCAAATGGCACTTCGTGGAAACTCCTTCTACTACTTGATAGCCGTCAACAAACCCAAGATGATGGTCGAGTTACTGAGTTACTGGAAAGGGGCGGAGAAGTTCGTGAAAAAGGAGAGAGTATATTTTGCCAAGAAAGAGCGAAAATTCCCAGAAGATGAGAAAGAAAGCTCCAAGAAGAGAAAATATGACTCCTAAAGAGGAGAAGACAAGAAAAGAGAGAGACGGAGACCACCAAGCGGAAGTTTCTTGACCTATACACCACTCACAAAAGCCCATCATATATCTTAGAAGAATTTTACTCAGCGGATATCTTGCGGTTTCCACAACCAATGAAGCCTAAAAGGCCCGAACAGAAAATAAGCAAAAGCAAGTATTGTTATTTCCACAAGGACTACGAACACACTACTGACGGATGCATTACTCTGAAAGATGAGATAGAAGAATTAATACAAATAGAAGGGATAACAACGAATGGCGAAACTACCTGATAGAAGAAGACCGAGTTCCCTCGCTCAGGGCAGTGGTAGAAGTGATAGCTGGAGGCATTCAAAAGGGGATTACTTCCCAATCCCAATCAAAGAAGAAGATCGAAAGATCAATCATGACTCTGGATAGTACTGTCAAAACGGGTCAGCTCGACCCGCACTAGCCCGTCACGAGCCGGAAATAAACATGCTGGGTCAAGTTGGCCTGTTTATTAAACAAGCTTGAGGAGTGCTGTCCAAGCCTGCCCATAATGACCCGCGGGCTAAACAGGCTAGCCTGCGGACCACTTTTTTTTTTAAAAAAAATTAGTTTAAAAATAAGAAATTATAATGTTATAAGTTTTATGTTTTTTTTATTTATCTAACAAATAAAAGCCAATAAAAGTTATTATGGCAAGAAAATATATCTAAAGTAATGTATTTGTTTTAAAAATTAGCTTATTTTCACTTTAAATCAATATTTTATTAAATCTTGTTCTCAAAAAAAAAGTTATTAAATTTTTATTATTATTTAAATTATTTATACACATTGTAAGAATGAAATTATTATATAATACATAAAAGTTTCCAAAACATATTTATTTATACATATTTTAAACAAATTTATATTTTTTTTTTAAAAAAATTTTTGCGAACTAACTCGTTTAGGTTCGTTTTTAAACGACAGGCCTATTTTTTCGTGCCTAAAAACGCCCATTTAACGGGCGGTCTAGGCAGACTCGCAGGCTTGGGCCCGTTTTGACAGTACTAACTCTAGATTACCCCATGAAGAAGGGAAGGCCCGAGCAGGACTAAGAGCTAAAGACAATTACCTTCAACTTTAGCGACTTTGCTGGAGTAGACCCTGACCACGATGACCCAATGTTAATCATAGCTACAATCGACAGAAAGGAAGTTAAAAGAGTCCTAATAGATTAAGGCTCTTCGGCAGACATCCTATACTTCGAAGCATTCAAAAAGCTAGGATTGTAAGGTAAGACCTCTAGCCGTTCAAGTGATCCTTGTAGGATTTTCTAGGACACAAGTACCAACATAGGGTATAATCAGGGCACGAGTATTGATTGGAACTAGCCCCAGAACAGCATCATGTCACGTTGACTTCATTGTTGTCTCGGCACCAACAGCTTACAATGCCATACTTGGCAGGCCCACTTTGAACAAGTTGCAAGAGATAGTATAAACAACACATCTCCTGATGAAATTTCCTACTCCGCGAGGAGTTGACCAAGTTAGAGCCGATTAGAAAATGGCCTAAGCCTACTACGTGGCTAACCTAGGCAAGAGGTGGAAGCCCCCAAAAGAAGGCGCTGAAAAGGCAAAGCAACCTGAGCAATCTCCCGAACAAAAGAAGGCGAAGACCCCAGAAAAGGAAGCCACTCAGCTACCTCATGAAGAAGCAATTAAAGAAACCAGTTAAGCTTCCTCTAATTCTCTCCTTACATCTTCACTATATGTTTCATACCCTCACTCTTTCTCTTTTCTTTCACTGAGTCTTAATTAGCCACACATGTACTTGCCCAACAAAAGTAATAATATAAGCACTCCCTTTGAAGTATTGTCACACAAAATACTGACTATCCCCTTTTCATATCATTTATATCACAGACAAAAGTCTATTACTGTGACGCGTAAAACTTAACGCAATGAACACACCGCAAAATAGAGGCAATGCTCAGAACTTGTTCAAACAAGGGCAAACATCGCCAAAAGCCCTCAATAAGAGGCAAAAGCGCTTGACAAGAGGCAAGAGCCCTCGACAAGAAGCAAAAAGTCCTCGCCTAAAAGGCAAAAGGCACATTCTAAATCCTTGACAAACAAGGTAAGTACCAGAAAATGATACTCCCAAGGCCCCAATCTAATGGGAAGAAATCACTAGAAAAACACCAAGAAATAAAAGCAAGACACTGCCAACCTCGGTGCAAGCAAGACGAATAAGCTGATCCGAAGAAACACAGCTAAAGTCAACCAATGCCGCACCTGGCACTTTCAAGATGAGAAGTCAAAGCCCCAAAAAGATCTCTCGCAAAAGAAAAAAAGGAAATAAGGCAACAAACAACAGTAACATATAATACGCACGGTAACTGACGAACGAAAGAAAAGACACACAGAAGCACTAAATAAATGGATCAAAGCCCATCAAATAAGTTATCAAGGAAAGGCGTCAAAAGGCGCGATAACACGGGGATAAAACAATACCAAAAGGTAACAATTCCAGTGTAAAGCTAATTAAAATTTGTCAAAATATCCTGCCCACAATTTTGCACGGCCACAAAAAATCCTCCAAAAGAGCGAAAGCTCTACACAAAGCTAGTTACAAAAAATAAAAGGAAGATAAATTAAGGGGACCCGCCAACACAACTAGACTCATTAACGGCGGCACCCTCCTTCCTGGCATCACCATCTGGGAAGCCTTGGCCTGGACCTCTTCCTCAGCCTTGTCCCGAATCTCCTCTTGGACCTTGGCCTGAATCTCACAAGCCCCCTACGCACAGCAAGCTGACCATCAGTCAAGTCCCCTTCCCTTATATCATCCCCAAAAACCTCCTTTCCATAATTGGCACGACCGAGCTGGAGAGAGGGATTCTCAAGTTGTAATTTCCGAATTCCATTATAGAAGAAGTATTCAAGCAAAGCAAGGGCATTGTTGGTGAGAATATCCCTCTTGCGATCAACCCGGAGTGATTTTGCCTCAATCTCTAGTTGGGGAGACTCGGCGAACACGTGACAAGTTGACAGGAGGCTTGGAGGCAACATTGGCTTGACCTTCTCTCTGATACTGCCAATCCAACTCGGCAAGATCAAAGCCAGGAGCAGACGAAGATACAACTTCCCTTTCACCCAAGGGAGTAGCATCATAATATCCTACCCTAGAGCCATGAAGCGAAGGGCTACCTGACAGCGCAACCTCCTGCATTGGCCCGGCATGATCTTTCACCACCGTGCGATGTCAAGCGCTACAACACAAAACAAAATGAGCACCTTCGAAGGACTTAGAAACATCAAAACCCTCAATCCTTATTCGAGGTCCCTGGAGGGGTACAAGTTGTCACACCATTATTCCAAAATACAAAAACACAAAGCAAAAAGGAAATCAGGGAAAGAAAATACCTTGAGCCATAGAGAAATCAAATAAGCAAGACTAGCAGAAAAACCATATGAAAGTTGAAAATGGCGGAGGAACCCTACAAATTCAAAATGGGAAAAAATGAATACAAAATACGAAAACAAAAATTAGCAAGGAAAAAGAAATCAAGGAACCCTTACCTCTTAAATGAATTGACCAGAAGGCACCTAGGAACGATCGACGAGAGGAACTCTCAGAAGTCCATAAGGCTAGAAAAACAAATAGAGAAGAAGGGAAGACAAAAAGACTATTGTGCCAAATAAGGGAGGCGCCGAAATACAAAAGCAGAAAATCAAGAAGGGGAAAAGACAAAAATAGCCCTGCTATGGAAAACTGCTCTAGTTTCCACGTGTCACGTGGCATTATATTGGTAAATTTACCACATGACATCTATGCCACGTCTTACACACGAAAAACTTAAAAAGATGGAGAACATACTCTTCACTCTTCACCTAGTTACGAATTTGCAAAACCGCCCTCAAACGAAATTCCTGTAAAAGACTACAATTTCACTCGACTGTTGAGTCCCGCCTGGATCTGTAAAGCCCAAGGGGGCCTACGAAACCCTCAGGCTTGGGAAACTTATGGTACTATGGGACCCGTCACCATGACAACATAAGTACTTGGCCATTTCTCGGCACTCGGCAACTTGTTCAAATCCATAGCCTAACCATTTTTCCCGTTCACCTTAGCGAGATTTCCCTTCTTAATGAACCTATAAAATCGGTCCTCCTTAACCGCCCTGGTACAAATTCACACTCAAAGCTCCTAGTGCATATGTTTGCATACGATACCTAGCATCCTCACTTCCCTAGCTTTCTAAACTCTGGAAGCTCCTGCCCCTCGTGAACTACGAAGACTCTGATCTCTCATGAGCATGGTTGTTAAAATCTAGATTTAAATCTTAAAATCTTACGATTTTACATTCTCAAATCTTGTTAAATTTTGTACAAAATCGTGTTGGTGCAAAATCACAGTAGAATCGGTGAAATCAGGTAAAATCCCATGAAATCTCGATTTTACTAGCGATTCTACGATTTCACCGCAGCGCAAAAAAAGGTTCATATGGATTTAATTTTTTTACAAAAGATCGGTATGTTTGTGTAGATATCCATAACTTGTCCCAACTAATAAAATACACCTATTTTCTTAAAACCTAATGTCCAGACCCGAACTCCCCTACCCCGCATAACTCATTACCTTCTCATTCTTTATAGGTTTTAATGTTGATGATGTCTGAGTTAGTAGTATTTCAAATCATTATGTGTTTGAGTTTACATAACATTAGGAAAGTATCAAGTGGTGATGATGGTGGTAATAATTGTAGTAATGAAAATTAATCAAATGAATTTGGCGAGCTTAGTTGAAAATGTAATATTGTGGATATTGAATTAAATATGTTTAATTTTTTTATATAACTAAGATATAATAATTAGGTGTGTGTGTATATATTGGTAAATTCATACAATTTTCTCATAGGCAAACTCTTAAGATTTTACGATACGTTTTTACGATACGATTTTACCCTCCCTTCTACAATTTTACCTTGAATTTAGATTTTGACAACCTTGCTCACGAGTACATAGGCTCTCAGGTCCCGTACCTGAGTCGTACCTGGGTCGAGTCCACCATCTTCTAGCCTCAAACCCATTTGATCCTTGATATTCGAGTCATTGGAATATCAGTTTATAACTCAACTTTTTTGTTATAAATATACATTAATATTTTAAAATATATTATTTAATTGTTTTTTTATAAAATCACATAATTTTTAAAAGTATGTTATTTATATAATTTTTACTTTTGAAATTAAGATTTGGAATATTTATTGTAACGCAATTTAATATAATTATTATTTTTCATAATTATGAAAAGTAAATTTCTAATATTAAAAAGTAAATTATTTATTTTAAGGGTAAATTACACTTTGGTGTCTTATGGTTTTGTCGGATTTTACTTTGGTGTCATGTCGTTCCATTTTTGTCAGTTTGGTGTCCTGAGGTTTGCATCATTAGCACTTTAGTGCCCTGAGGTTTTCTTTAGGGTATGTTTGGATTGGGGATTAAGGAGGAGAAGGGAAGGGAAGATGAGACTTTCAAGACATCTTCCCCTTGTTTGGAAAGATGAAAATTGGAGGAGAAGATAATGGAGGATCAAGCCTTAATCCTCCATTATCCTTCTCCTTCACAAATTCAAGATACCCCAAATTGGGGTATTTTGGAGGAGATATCAACACCCAAACAAGGGGAGGACATATGGAAGGTTAACCTTTCCTTCCCCTCCCTTCTCCTCTAATCTCTCTCCTTCCCCTCTTAATACCCAAACAAACCCTTAGTGTCCTGAGGTTTTCTACCGTTAGTTTTAACAGTAATTATACTATTTGAATTAAAAAAAATTAAATATGACTCACTAGGGATTGAACTCAAGATTGCTAATTTTGTAAACCAATGCTTTATCCATTGGACCACAAAGTCTTAATTGATTTTTATTTTTCTTTCAATTTATATAAATATATATAATTTATAACAATTGCACTATTAACCCTCTCTACTTTCATTATTTTCATATATCAATATTATTTCATCCCTTTTTTTGTTTTATAATTTAAACCAATTAAATAAAAATTAAATAAAATTAAAAATTGTTTAAAAATGTATATCATTTAATTATATAATTTTTTAACTAATAATATTATTTAATTATCCAATAAAAAACTATTATTTAATTAAAAAATATTATTTTAAATTATGTATTATTTCATTAATTTTAAATAACATAATTATTTAATATAACATTTTAACTTGGTAAAAAAATATAACATTTTAACTATTACTATTATTTTCATAAAAAACTATTACTATTATTTAATGACATAAAATTATTTTAAAATATATATTATTTAATTAATTTTAAAAGACATAACTATTAATTATAATAATATGTATAAATTTCATGTTTATAATATTCATAAATTATTTATTTTAATTAATTATAATTTATTGTCATTTAATAGAATAAATAAATTTAAAATAAAAATAAAAAAATTATTTTTTTATTAACAAATTTTTAAGTGGTTAAATAGTTGAATCAATGACCTAATGACTCAAATGTTTTAATGATTTAATAATCAGTATGAGTTCAAAAACTATTTAGTGAAAGAGAAGAGTGTAATTCTGCAAAATAAATGTGAGGGTGAATATAGTTGGTCTTGACATATTATATTTATTGAAAGGAAATTAAAGTTTATCAAGATTTTATAGTCTAATGGTTAAAATTAGTTAATGTCATTAGAGATCTTGGGTTTGATCTCCAGCGAGCCACATTTAAGATTTTTTAAAGTGCTAATGATGCAAACCACAGGGTACGAAACTGACATCAAAGTGTAATTTACCATTATTTAATTACTTATAATTTATCATTTTTACTTCATTATTATGGAACACGACTGATTAGTAATTTTTTGGGTCAAGACAAGGATTAGTGGTTGTTAATTAATTATTGGTCAAAACCTCAAATTGGTCCTTTATGTTTGCACCAAGTTTCATATTGGTCCTTTATGTTTCAAAAAGTCTAAATTGGTCCTTTATGTTTGCAAGAAGTTCCAAATTGGTCCTTCCGTCCAACTTGGTTAACTTTTTCTGTTAAGTGATGACGTGGTCCACTGAGTTGGATCCTACGTGTAAAAAAAGGTGACGTGGCACTCCACATGACTTGCCACGTCACCCTCCCACTTTCTCTCCCCGCCACGTCACCCTCCTTCCTCTTCTTCTTCCCATCTCACCCTCCTTCCTCTTCTTCTTCCCTTCTGCTTCTACTTCTCCATCTCCATCATCATCATCATCATCATCATCATCATCATCACCATCATCATCTTCGTCTTCCTCCTCCACCACCATCGCCGCCGCCGCCTTCCATTCTTCAAAATCTTCCACAATGGACGCAGAGCTTGAACCCCATCATCTTCGTCTTCATCATCACCATCATCGTAGGCCTCGAATTGGACTTGAACTCCATCCGCCGCAGTGGACGCAGAGCTTTCAACATCGCCGCCGCCGGAATCTCCCTTCCTTTCGTCTGCGGCATCGGCTCTGGCAGAAAAAATGTTGTTGTGAAAACGCCTGTAAACGTTGCAGAAAAAACCCCATAAAAAGTTATTAAAAAAATTAAAACTTATTACCATAAGAAGAAAGAAACACTGCAAAACAGAGTAAGAAATTAATGGGAAATAAAAATGAGAGATTTTTCTGCCAACTTTGTGAGTGTGAAGTTGGAGTTTCTTACTTCACTCATGCATGAAAAAAAAAATCAAAACTTGAAGTCAATCTTAGGTGTTGAAGCATGCCATCAATTCTTTGTAGAACTTTCTTGACTTTCCTCCTGCAACCTTCACAGTGGATAGGAACTTTCAAGAACCATGTCTGAGAAAGAAACAGAGGAAACACATGAAAGTTTCAAACTTTCATATAAACAAAAAAAAACAGAGAGTTGCATAGAAGGAAAGTTACCACTTAATTACCTGATACTTCAAAATATCAGAAGCAACAACTACTTGAGGAGACTTTGCATGATCCATTAGAGAATAGAAGAAAGAGCTTGAAGTGAAGGAATGGTGAAGAAGTTGAAATTAAAAGAGAGGTATTCATAATCGACAGTTTTGCGGAGGACGATGGCAACGCCGATGCCGCAGACGAAAGGAAGGGAGATTCCGGCGGCGGCGATGCTGAAAGCTCTGCGTCCACTGCGGCGGATGGAGTTCAAGTCCAATTCGAGGCCTACGATGATGGAGTTCAAGCTCTGCGTCCATTGTGGAAGATTTTGAAGAATGGAAGGCGGCGGCGGCGGCGGCGGTGGTGGTGGAGGAGGAAGACGAAGATGATGATGGTGATGATGATGATGATGATGATGATGAATATGGAGATGGAGAAGTAGAAGCAGAAAGGAAGAAGAAGAGGAAGGAGGGTGAGATGGGAAGAAGAAGAGGAAGGAGGGTGACGTGGCGGGGAGAGAAAGTGGGAGGGTGACGTGGCAAGTCATGTGGAGTGCCACGTCACCTTTTTTACACGTAGGATCCAACTCAGCGGGCCACGTCATCACTTAACGGAAAAAGTTAACCAAGTTGGACGGAAGGACCAATTTGGAACTTCTTGCAAACATAAAGGACCAATTTAGACTTTTTGAAACATAAAGGATCAATATGAAACTTGGTGCAAACATAAAGGACCAATTTGAGTTTTGACCTTAATTATTAATATAATGATGTACAATTAATAATCCTTGCCCTAATAAATTGACAAAGCTTATTACAGATTGCATTTCTGAACGATTTCCGCGATTCCAGTAGGTTGTTTGTATAATCTCACTAGAGATGACTGAATGAAGTGTGCATTGATGGGGAATTCAACAATTTGAGAGAGGGATTCCGCCTTAAGCGCGTCGATCAGCCCATTTGATTGCAAAGAGTACGCCAATTCTCCAATCGATAGATTCCGCCTTTATACTTCCACTACAGCTCTGATGAATTTCGAAGCACCTTCAATCAAGAAAAGGAATACCGTACAAGGCTCTGTTTCAACATCTTTTGAATCAGCGCAGCCATGGACGTGCGACGTTTTCCTGAGTTTTAGGGGAAAGGATACCCGCACAGGTTTCACGGATCACTTGTATGCTGCACTAAACCGAAAGGGAATTGTTAGTTTTAGAGACGATGAAGACTTAGCAAAAGCAGAATCCATTGCAGGTAGACAAACTAAATTAATCGAGAAATCTCCCTTTGCACTTGTCATCCTCTCAGAAAACTATGCTGCTTCCACTTTTTGTTTGGATGAGCTCCAAAAGATTCTTCAATGCAGAATGGAAATGGGTCAAGTAGTTATTCCCATCTTCTATCATGTACATCCATCTGATGTAAGACTCCAGAAAGGAACTTTTTCCGAAGCTTTTAGAAAACATGAAGAAAGATTCAAAGACAACAAAGAGAAAGTGAAGAGATGGAGAGAAGCCCTAACGGAGATTTCCAGTTTATCTGGGTTCTTAAGCAAAAAGCTGTAAGTTTTGCATCCCCAAAATAATTTTCAGTTCAATTTATGTGTGATGAATGAATAGTTAATTCTAGAATATAGAAGTTTTGCGTGTATTTGTTATCTCAATGAAATTGATACCCGGCATTTTTCGGCCGAGCAATCTATGACTAAAATTTTGTTAGCATCAGGTTTCTGCCCATCCCTCTCTTCATTGATTAACTCATAGCAATAGGTGTCGGTCCTACTTATCCTTATAGAATCTAATGACTCCTCCACCTACCACCACTCATCTATAGTCTTCAGAAAGAGTTTCCCAAATAACTTAAAGATTAGTGATTCATGAGGCTTTAGCTTCATTTTTTAATCATTGATCACACACCCTCCTCTTCCACATTTTCAATCTTCTTCAACTTGTCATTCTAGTTATTTCATTAGACGTTGAAGGGTTTACATCTTTTAGATGAATAATAAGAAAGTAGGGAAATTTGAACTTTCTTGAGGACAAGTTTAAAGAACTATAGTGCATTGTTAGAGTAGAGACTGAAGAGGCTCACAGCTTTGGATGCAAAAGGATTCATTTTCTAAATATAATAGTGTCATTTGAATCAGAAATTATTGTCTTTTTTACCCTAAAAACACTAGGTATGCAGTGATGTGTTCATTAAAAGAAGTGAAGAATTTTGATTTTTTTTCTTACTAGTAAGGTTGTGAATATTGATTGAATTTTTTGAGCGGAAACAATGATAATGAATAACCGAAATGACATTATTATGACATTTTTAGAAGTTGACTCATAGTCAAGCCTAATGCTTGACCTGATACAATAATAGTGTTATAGCTACTTTTGAATCTGATGACTAGTCAGTAATATTGGTGTCAACTCTGCCATGGAAGCCAGCTTTGCAGGAAACACAACTGACAAGAAAAGAAAATAATCCCAACACGACTGACAGAATAGTTACGTTCTCCTCCTGCTAATTGTTGTTGATGTAGTCACCTCTCATCACCATCATAGCCGGTCACAATGATATCATTCACTGATTCACATATACTAACAGAATATTTACTTTCTTCTCTTTTGAACGTTTCATGAAGAGTGTATGGGCACCTTGACTTTGTTTGTATCCCATCCCCAGAATAACCTTGCTAAATCCTCCAAACCATGCCCTTGGAAATTGCTTGAGGCCATATAAATCCTTTTTTAGCATGCACACTTAATTAGAGCCAATTTTCATATTAAAGCCGGGTGGAGTTTTAATAAGTACCTCCTCCTCCAAATTCTTATGTAGGAATGCATTTTACATCAAATTGTTGCAAATTCTAGTTAAACATGGCTGTAATAGAATGTAAAATTTAGACAGTAGTCATTTTTGCCACCGGAGAGAATGTTTCCATATAGTCAATCCCATATGTTTGGCCTTGGGTATACCCGTTAGCCTCTAACCTTGCTTTATATCTCTCTTGGGTTCCATCTGCTCTATACTTTTGTGTGTAAACCCACTGGTTTCTTATCTCTTGGCCTCTCCGCCATTTCTCAAGTCCTATTCTTTTCTAGTGAACTCATTTCCTCTTTCATGGCTTGTGTCCAATTCTTATTTTCCAGTGCCTCATCTGCTGATGTGGGAATAGGAATTGGGGTATCAAGGGTTGTTGTGAAGCTTTTATGTTGTTCTGAAAGTTTGTGGAGAGAAACGTAGTTGGAAAATTTCAAGTTGCTAGACAAGTCAGGGAGAGAGATCAAGGTGCAGGTGAGTCCTCAGACATATGCGAGGAGGAAGAAGAGGGCGGATAAGGAGTTGCAGAGATTGAAAACCACTGTTAATTATGGAGAAAGAGAAAGGTGGCAAGGGGAAGCCAGGTGGATCATGAGGATTATTAGCTGGAACATTAATGGGTTAGGAAACCCATTAAAACGTAGGAAGATCAAGGAAGTGTTAGATAAGGTAGACCCCGACATTGTTCTTCTACAAGAGACTAGTTAGAGCTGGTTGATAACTTCCTACTTCGAAGTATTTGGAGTAGTCATTTCAAGGACTGGGTCTCTATACCCTCTTCTGGTTCCTCAGGTGGCCATTTCTGTGTGGGAGGACCATTTCCCAAACTTGATTCAGGAGACCCTTGCTCGCCCGGTGTCTGATCATTTTCCTCTCCTCCTTGAATCTAGTAGAGTTAGATCGGGTCTTACTCCCTTTCGTTTTGAGAACATGTGGCTTCGTCATCATTCTTTTTTGGATCAAGTTAAGATATGGTGGGAGGAATGCTCAGTTACAGGGTGGGAAGGTTATAAGTTTATGAAGAAACTCAAATATGTTAAGGAAAAGCTTAGAGTTTGGAATAAGGAGACCTTTGGCGACACAAGGACGGAAAAAAAAGGAGATCTTACTAGAATTGGGAACTCTTGATAGGATGGAGAGTGAGGGTATGCTAGATGAGGCTCAATGTGCTCGTAAGGTCGCCATGAGGAATAAGTTGGATGAGGTCATCAATAAGGAGGATATTAGTTGGTGTCAGAAGACCAAAACTAAATGGGTCAAAGAAGGAGATGTGAATTCTAATTATTTTCACAAGGTGGCAAATGGGAGAAGAAGGAGGAGTTGGATTAAGGAATTGGAGTTGGAAAGGGGAAGAGTGGTCAAGGATGTTGATTTGATCTCTACTGAAGTTACAAAATTTTACAAAGAGTTGTACACTGAAGAGGTTGATGAAAGGCCTTTCCTTGAAGGCCTAGATTGGGCTCCCATAGATGAGGCAAAGGCTGTTTGGTTAGAAAGGCCGTTTGAGGAGGATGAGGTTAGGAAAGCAATTTGGACAATGGACAACGAGAAGGCGCCGGGCTCGATGGTTTCAACATGGCCTTCTTTCAGGCTTGCTGGCCTTTTCTAAAAGGGGATTTACTTAGAGTTTTTAATGAATTCTATTACAATGGAAATGTTAGTACTAGTATGAACTCGACCTTCATTACCCTTGTTCTCAAAAAGGATCGATCCATCAAGGTGCGAGACTTTAGACCTATCAGTTTGGTCTCTAGTGTTTACAAAATAATTACCAAGGTTCTCTCCTTGAGGCTAGGGGAAGTCCTTGGGGATACCATTTCAGAAAATCAAAGTGCTTTTGTGGGGGGAAGGCAAATTCTTGACGCAGCTCTAGTGGCTAATGAAGTAGTGGAAGATGCGAGAAGATGTAAGAAGAAGGGGTTGGTTTTTAAATTGGACTTTGAGAAAGCTTGTGACAGGGTCAACTGGTGTTTCCTGGACAAGGTCTTATGTCGTAAGGGTTTTGGGGATAGATGGAGAAGGTGGATTAAGGGTTGTCTCTCTTCTGTGGCCTTTGCAGTCATAGTGAATGGGGAACCTAAGGAGTGGTTCAATTCAAGGGTTTCCAAGGTGTTAGGCAAGGTGATCCCCTTTCTCCTTTTCTTTTCACTCTGGTTGTCGATGTGTTAAGCCGCATGCTTTGTAGGGGGATGGAGGCTGGGGTGGTGAAAGGTTTGAAGGTTGGTAGCGAGGAGTTGGGGATTTTACATTTACAGTTTGCAGATGATACTATTCTTTTTCTTCCTGAAGATAAAGAGAATTTTCAGAATGTTCTATCCTTGCTTCAAATCTTTGAACTTGTTTCAGGGCTTCGCATTAATCTCTCGAAGTGTGGGCTAGCGGGTATCAATGTTGATGATAACCTGGTCGGGTACTTGGCTGATGTGGTGGGTTGTGAAGTGTCGCAGTGGCCCCTGACGTATTTGGGTGTCCCTTTGGAGGGTAACCCTACGGCTGAGTCGTTTTGGGATCCCGTGATTCATAGAATTTCTAAAAGACTTGAGAGTTTGAAAGGAGCTTATTTCTCTCTTAGTGGGAGGATGACCTTGATTCAAGCATGTTTATCTAACATTCCATTGTATTATCTTTCCTTGTTCAAGATCCCAGTTAAGGTGGCTAATAGGATTGAGAATATCATGAGGGATTTTTTGTGGTCTGGTAAGGGTGAGCATAAGAAAGACCACTTGGTAAGTTGGGAAGTGTGTTGTAGAACCTAGGAGGATGGAGGGCTAGGTTTAGGTAACTTGGTGGCTAAAAACATCTCTCTGGTGGCAAAATGGCACTGGCGGTTTCCTTTGGAGCCTAATGCCTTGTGGCATAGGGTGATCAGAAGCAAGTTTGGGGTTCAACAAAATGGTTGGGATGCTAATCTTGGTACTCGTGTCACTCATGCAAGCCCTTGGAAATTTATCTCTCAAGTCTACCATTCTTACTCCCCTTTTCTTTCTCTTCGTGTTGGTGTTGGTACTCGCTTTCGCTTTTGGGAGGATCACTGGATTGGTGAAAATTCTTTTCTGGAGCTATTTCCTGGTCTCTATGGTTTGTCATCTTTACACAATGCCCCAATCTCTGACTTTGTTGTGGCTAACAATGAACAAATCTCGTGGGATTTCCATTTCACTAAAAATCTGAATGACAGACTTGCGGATGAAATCACTTCGCTGCTCAATATTCTCACTCCTTTTCGTCCCTCGTCCACTCCAGATAGGAGGACTTGGAATTTAGATGTGTCGGGCTCATATACGTGTTCTTCACTTTTCAAATATTTGATTCGCAGACCAAATCATAGCTCTACCTTTTTATCTAAAACTTTTTGGAAGATTAAGGCACCTTTTAAAGTAAAAGCTTTTGTTTGGATAGCAGGGCTTAATAGAATTAATACGAATGATCTGCTCCAGATTCGTCGACCCAATATGGCACTGTCACCTAATGTGTGTGTGATGTGCTTTGGTAGCTCTGAAACGAATAGCCACCTCTTCTTGCATTGTGAGGTGACAAGATCGATTTGGAATAATTTATTTGGCTACTTTGAAGAGAGTTGCGTTTGCCCTCCGGATTTGGGAGCCTTTCTTGCTATTAAGTTCGCTGGCTTTGGGAGGAACAAAGAGCATAAAGGCCTTTGGCATTGTGCAATTCTTGCAGCTCTGTGGTGTATTTGGTCGGAACGGAATGCTAGGATCTTCAATAACAAATTCCTCTCACCTCATCTTTTGTGGGATAGAGTAACCTTTTTGGCTTCTCTGTGGGTTTCGGCACATGGAATGTTTAGAGAGGTCTCCATTATGGATCTCCAACGGGACTGGAGGGCCCTTCTGAACTAACGTTTTGGTTTTTCCTTGGTGTTTACTTTTGTTGGTTTAGTTTTTCCTCTTTGAGGACTTCTTGTCCTCCTCTTTTGTGTTATTTTTTTCTTCCTCAATAATATTTCTTTTTCTATCAAAAAAAAATGGGGCTGTTGGGTACATGCCCATCTACTCTTTCTTAGAGCAATGGGCCAATTAAGGTCACTATTTTCAGGATTAAGATTGGGATCAGAATTGAAATTAGGATTGTTGTTAGGAACATCAATTGTAAGCCCTGTCCCATCATAATTTTGTGGAAGATGCAAATATCACCAGAAAAAGTTACTTTGCAATTAAAGGTTTTAGTGAGTTGAGACTTGAGAGATAGCAATGAGATTTGAAAACAGTTTTGGGACATGCAGGACAATTTGTAGTAATAAATATGGAGTTATTGGATGTTACCACATCCTGCAACAGTTACAAAAGTCCAATATGCAATTTTAGTGTTCCTATTTCCGGGCTTATTTTGTAATTTTCAAAGAGTGAGGAGTCATGGGTCATATGATCGGTAGCCCCTGAATCAATAATCCATGTTTTAGGTTTATAGAGACACTTAAGGCAAGACATGTATTTATACATACAACGGCCCTAATTTCCCATAAATGTGGGAAATAATTGTCTATAACTTCCAGCTATTACACACCAGATTCTTAGCAATATACATATCCATGAATCACATGGAATCAGGAATTTAATGGAAAATTACATCATGAGACTGATTTCCTCTTAAGACAGATTCCACTTAGTAATGAAGGTTCACCGATAATTAACAACTATTTGACTCCCTCTACAAATCAAGCCAAATCTCGATTCCACCTTATTAGAACTAATGATGCTGATCATCATTACAAGTTGTATATGTGAATCGTGATCATTTGAAGTTGACAACTGGAACATAAATAGGAAAATGTATACTTTCACTACGTGTATATATCTATATATAGGGTATTCAAAATACTACAAAAATAGGTTCATGGGCACAGCTTGTTTACTTTCTCCTTCTTTCATATTTCAATCGTGTTTGACTCGATTCAATATTTTTCTTCTTATTTTTTCATTTCTATTTTACAGGCCTGAAACAAAACTCATAGAGGACATTGTTGAGTCAGTGTGGACAAAACTATATTCCAAATTGCCGTCTCATATGCATGAACTCGTTGGAATGGATTCAAAGATGAAAGATATGGATTCAGTTCTACAACTAGAGTCTGATGATGTTCGATTTATAGGGATATGGGGTATGGGTGGCATTGGCAAAACAACTCTTGCAAGAGCTGTCTTTGAGAGAATCAGAAACCAATTTGAAGTTTGTTGCTTTGTTGCCAATATTAGAGAGGTTTGCGAAAAAGAAGGGTTAATTTACATACAAAGGGTACTTCTTTCTTCTCTCATGAATCAAAACTTGCAAATTGATGATCCTTATGAAGGAAGCAAGATAATAAGAAAACTCTCTTGCACCAAAAAAGTTCTCCTTGTTCTTGATGACATAAATAGCGAAAGAGAGTTTATGCATTTGGCTGGAAGTAGAGCATGGTTTGGTCCGGGAAGTAGAGTGATAGTAACAACTAGAGATATGCACTTGCTCCTTTCACTTGAAGTATTTGATATATATAAGATTGAATTATTGAGGAATGACGAGTCTTTTGAACTCTTTTGTAATAAAGCCTTTAGAGGAGATCCACCAGAAGGAGGTTATTTGAAATATTCTAAAAGTGTAGTTCAGTATGCTAGTGGCCTTCCTTTGGCATTGAAAGTGTTAGGTGCATCACTTTATAGAAGAAGTATGACTGAATGGAAACATACTTTGTTGAGGATTCAAAATGTTCCACCGATGGATATTTTAGGGACTCTTAAAATAAGTTTTGATGGATTAGAAGATCTTGAGAAGACTGTATTTCTAGACATTGCCTGTTTTTTTGAGGGAGTGGACAGAGACCAAGCGATACAGATATTGGAAGCATGTGGTCTTCATCCAAACATTTCAATACAGGTTCTTGTTGAAAAAGCACTCTTAACTTGTAATGGGGTACGTTTAGGGATGCATAATATAGTCCAAGAAATGGGAAAGCACATTGTCTACCGAGAAAGCCCGATTGATTCAGGCAAACGCAGTAGGCTGTGGAATCTTGATGACATTGATCATGTATTGAGAGAAAACAAGGCAAGTTCTTGAGTCTTGATTTGCATTAATGCTGTTAAGTTAATTTTTAGTCTAAATGTATTATAATTACGTTATAGTTTGAAAGTCCATTTTCTCAAAACTTCAGTGACCAATGTTTTTTAGGGAACTGAAGCTATCCGTGGCATTGTTCTGAAATTGCCACAGCCATATGAAGCAAAATGGGACCCTACTGCATTCGCAAAGATTAGTGGTCTCCAATTACTCATCATATCAAGTGATTTGCACCTACCGTGTGGCCTAAACTGTTTTCCTAGTGCATTAAAATATCTTAAATGGAGTGGATATCCCTTAAAGTCTCTACCACTTGATCTTCGAATGAATGAACTTGTTGAACTTGAGATGCGTAATAGTAAAATGAGTGTACTTTGGAATGGAGTGAAGGTAAGTTCCTTCTCTATATAACTTAATAATATTATCTCAAAGTTTGGAAAGCTAACTCGTTTACTCTATTTGTTTTGATCAGTTTTTCAGCAGATTGAAATTCGTTGATTTGAGTCATTCTGTTAACCTAATTCAAACGCCAAATTTTTCTGGGGTTCCAAATCTTGAAAGGCTGGACCTCGAAGGTTGTACAAACCTCTTAGAGATTCATCCGTCACTTGGATTGCTTAAGAAGTTAATTATATTGAATTTGAAAGATTGTGTGAATCTTCGGAGCCTTCCATGCCAGATGGAGACGAGTTCCCTAGAGAAGTTCATTCTTTCTGGCTGCTCAAAATTAAGCAAGCTTCCTGACTTTGGAGAAAATATGGAATGTCTATCTGTCATTGATTTGAGTAAGTGCAGAAGTTTGGGTTTCTTGCCCAGAACCTTAGGTCACTTGACTTGTCTGAAAAGTCTTAAGCTTTCTGGATGCTCAAAATTTTCGAAGCTTCCAAACACTTTGAATGAAATTACAGGTTTAGTATTGCTTGATGTGAGTGGGACTGTTATGGGGGAAGTACCTCAATCCATTGTTCATTTGGTAAAGCTTAAAGAGCTATATTTTCGTGGATGCAAGGCATCAACCTCTCGGAAATCATATTCCCCCTTTAGGTGGCTGCAATGGAGGCATCAAGGTCAAATTCCTATGGGATTGGTGTTGCCTCCTTCTATCTCGGGTCTTTCATCGCTTCAGAAATTAGATCTGGGTTACTGCAATCTGCATGATGGATCGTTTCCTAGTGACTTTGGAAGCTTACCGTCATTGGAAATATTGGACCTAAGTGGAAACCATTTTATCAACTTACCTGCTAGCACCATTTCTAATCTTATGCAGCTGAAAGTTCTTTATTTGGACTGTTGCCCAAGGCTGAAGTCTTTGCCTGAACTTAAACAAGTGGACATGGTATATACTAGAAATTGCCCTTCAATCCAACCTTCAACAGAGCCTTCAATGGATTCTTCAGTGGAATCCTTTTCTGATGAACGGAGACTTTCTTCGATGGAACCTCTTAAACCAGGGTATCCACCGTCGTCGAACACAATGACTAATCTTTTTGTTGCCTTGTAGACACCTTGAAAGGTAAGACAACTAGTCCAAGAATTTATGTATCACCTGTATGTATTTGCATCTCGTTTGTACTCAATTCTAATGTTACATAAAGCTTTATCTGCTGCTTTACAATGTGTGGTGACTTTATTGGTAGCAATGATGTTTTATATAGACCAAAATGTACATAACCCCAAGCTATAATGGGACTAACCATTTCATAACCTCCCATTACATTGAGCACCAGCATCAGATTAGCCATTACTGTTTCCTATGGAAAAGTAAGAAAAATCTGTCATCTATATATTTGTACTCAATTCTGATGTTGTGCAATGCCTTATCTACCGTTTAATCTGCGGTGAATAGATTTTATATGTAATTTTTATATCTTTATAAAGTAAAATAAAATATGTGGATTAAGGGGTGCACACGGTTTGGGTTGGTTCGGGTTAGGGGCGGGTTGGTTCAGGCTGGAGAAAAATATCAGCGGGTTGGGTTGGTTCGGGTTGGAGAAAAATGCATCAACCAACCCAAACCATTCACTGGCGGTTTGGGTTGGTTCGGGTTGGCGGGCCAGCTCTTTTTCTTTTTTTTTTCCTTTTTTTTTTGAAAAATTTTTCTTTCTTTCTTCCTTGATTCATTGAGCAGTACTAGCCAAAATTAAAAAAATGCTTAATATAAAATAAATTATATTTCATAAACTTTTAATATCACGTTTCATTCATTTTTTTCAAGTTATGATTAATCTAACTAGTTGTGATCTTGTTATTTGAAGTTTTAATGCATTATGCACATAATATATTTATAATTCAACTATGTGGTTGTCTAATTAATTTTATGATTGGAGAAATTTGCGTGTTGAGTAATGGAATGATAAAAAAATCATAGAAGAATATTTTGAAATTAACCTATCAAAAAAATTTTAATCATAAATGTATATAAAAAAATAAAAAAGTAATTTTTGGCGGGTTGCGGTTTGGTTCGGTTCCGGCGGGCTCAATATTGATAAAATCGCAACCCGAACCAACCCGTTAGCTCAAACCAAAGCAACCCAACATGGCGAGTTGGATTGAGTTTGGCGCCAACCCGAATCGATGTTCAGCCCTACGTAGATATTTAAAAAAAAGACCAATTATGAGTGATATGAGTTGTACAAGTTATATAGGTAATGATTTTTTATTGGAGAACAAAGGTTATAATCTTGTAAACAAGGACGCAAGTTATTAAGAGATTTGCAATTTAATTTTAACAATAACTTTTTGTATTTCGTTTTTCTCAAAACTTTAATATATTATTTGGCAAAAAAAAAACCTTAATATATTTAGGTTTCTTCCAATTTCTGAATTCTACAAAGAGAAAAAATGATAATAAAATATCCAATTTCTTAATTCTACAGTCTAGAATGTGCATGTCCCCCACGCATTACTTTTGGTTAATAAAGTTGACATTTGGCTTTTTAACCTTGACAGTGACATCTAAGTAATGAACGGAATTGAATCCTATGCAATTCGCTTATAAGGTCAATATTTTTTTAAAGAATAGCAAGAGAAGACATTCCTAAATATTATCAGACAAGGTGCTAATAGTAAGTTAATTACAATTACTCAACTAACCCTTTGGTGTTAAAGAAAAGGATTTCTTTGGAGAAGAAACTCACTATAAAGATTTTTGGTAGTTTAAAGGGAAATTTCAACTCTCGACCATAGGTAAAACGAGGGTTTTCACATAGATTTTAACTATTTGTACCAACTCACATTGATCGACTCTTCTTAACGCGCTACTTGTTTCTCTATTATTCCAAGTTGTTGTTTCTCTATTATTCCAAGTTGTCAATTGAAGGAAAAAAATACAGCCGTTGATTTACAATGAATTATTCAAATTGAAAATGATTGTATGAAAAGTTTGGATCAGTAATTTTGGTTAAAAGAGATTTGGGAAGTCAATGAAACTTTTATATAATCCATCTCCTAAAAGTCAATATCATATATATTCATTTTGCTTCATTCAAATTCTAATTATAATGAAAAAAAATTAAATGTTAGGGGTCTTATTTTAAAAGTTCTCCATGTTTAGTGACTCCACTAACTTTTCAAGAACTCATTCAAGCTGTGAAGCATTCATTATATTGGTCCCATTTAAACAATTTTCTACTAATTCCTCGTAACGTGGTGAACTCAAGTTCGAATTCCTGTTGGGAGAGATGCCCACATTTATTGTCTGACAGTGCCTCGAACAAAATTGTCTCCAATAGAAAAATACATGTGAGAAACAAAAAAAAAAAAAATTTCTTCAGCGTCTTGCCAACTGATAAGACCCTTATTTTAATCTTTTTTTAGGGTTCTTATTATATTTTATTGGGTTTAATTGTATTAATTATGATAAATTTGGTTAAAGAGTAATTACATGAAAATAATATTAAGAAGAGTTAAATTGTTATGTTTTTTTTGTGATTATTTTTAATTAAAATATTTTGAGATAATTATTTTATATTGGGTTTATTTTTGTTTTGTAAGTTAAAAAAATAGATTGAAGAAAAAGAAAAGAAAAGAATTCAGCCCCAAAATAAAGCCCAAATCCAAATCACCATATCTCACTAACCAAGCCCACCTCACGCCACTTTGTCAAGCACATTGGAGGGAGGCTGAAAATTTTCTTGTCAAGTCTATTTGAATTATAGGAGAGGCAGCAAAAACTTTTTCCCAATTTTCGAGATTAGATTCGGTGCAATTCGCTTCCGTGCAATTTCGGTGTAATTTCTTTAAAATGTATATTTTTATTTCATTTTTGAAGTACTAATATGGACTCATACTAACAATAATTCACCATGAATAGATTAGAGACCAAATTATTATCAATATCGGCAAATATCATCACCTTAAATGAATTAGGGACCAAATTGTTATTGATATTGAAAAATAGTCTCACAAGGCTATTTAGTGATGATATTTGTCAAAATTGATAATAATTTCGTCCCTAATCCATTCATAGTGGTTTATTGTTAGAGTAAGTCCGTATTAGTACTTTAAAAACGAAGTAAAAATATATATTTTAAAAGAATTGCACCGAAATTATACAGAAGCGAATTACACCGGATCTAATTTTCCAATTTTTTCCTCTGTTTCGGCGCTACACAGAGGCAATTCACCATCATCACACGCCATTTTCCGCCTCTCTTCTTCGTTCAATCTTCACGCCACTCCATCACCATATTCTTCATAATCACTCATTCATCATCATTTCTATCACACTTCCAAATTTTCTTCTCTGTTTAGACGCCGCCTCACCACCATCATCTTCACATTTTCATTTCTTGCACCATGGAGGAAGGGAAGGGTATATTGTAGCATCTCTCTCGATGTGGCTAGATTCCCTTGCTTCTTGGATATGGAGATTAGGACTTGAGTATCTCAATATTTAATTTTAAATTGTATATTTAATTTCCTAGGTTTAGTATTTATCTTTATACAATTTAGAATCTTAGATTTATGGGTACATTGTGTATGTGTATTGAATGATTATAATTTAGATTGATTTTGGCAACTTGATGATTGTATAGAAATATTGTCTTTACAATGCAATTAGAAAGTATTTTCTATCATATTCATGACTAGAGAATATAATCTTATATTCTTGTATTTGATTGTCTCGGTTGAACAATTTTTAGTAGAGGAACAAGTTGCTTTTGTTTAATTTTAATCATACACTAAGCTGTATTTAATTGTGTCTTTTGGAGTAATTGCTAGCTATGGTAGTAGGAGTAATTATTAAGAAAGAACACAAGACACAAGTGGTACCTTGAGGTTTTTCCTTAAGACTTAGTGAAATATTAATTCTAGTATTAATTTGAACTATGATAGCTATAATTCTATTTCCAAGGGCATTTTTAATATTAATTCCAACTTCTTTTAATTGGTCTATTCAAGAAAAAGACAAAAAATAGTAATTTAGATTCTCTTTATTTACATTCAAGTTTACTTTGATTGCATTTCTTAGTAGATAACTTAAAAATCCAAAATATCAATTTAGTTTGTTAATTGCATGTTTTTGATACTTAGTTTAGCCTAGGATCTTAGATAAATGTTACTTGAGTGAATACGATCTGAGTTATGCTGGTATATTGCATTCTTGCATTCTAATTTGGTCAACCTTGCAACGGGTGCGATCACCAACATTTTAGATTCACACAAAATAGTCAAATGAAGGAATGAGATAATTGAACTCAATGCTATTTACTAAAAAAATTGATTGGTTGCAAGGGTCCTCTAAAGTTTATAAGGACAACTCTTCGTAGTCGTCCATGACTTAACTTTTGTTAGTTTAATTCATAAACTTTGTAGTTATGTGACATTTCATATGAATTGAGTAAAAAATCTAAATTTGCTTACCATAGAAACATACAAAAATCTAAATCTTTTTTTTTTTGTCAATAAAATCTAAATCTATCTAGATAGTAATAATTAAGGCTGTTAAAATGGAGCGACCTACCAAAGATCTTTGTTTTGATGAGTTGGATTGGATTTAGCCTAAAATGCTGGTCCAGCTTATAGTATATATGAGCCTTTTTTTTTCTAAAAAAATAATAATCTGTTCTTTTTTTAATGTATTTTATTTGATCAAATATCAACATATTATAAATTAACTTTCAAAAATAATGATTAAACATTTATTTAGTATAATTTATTTTGTGAATCAACATATCTATGACAAATTGCAACTATAAAATGTAATATGTTATACATATTAAGTATTAACATATTAGCTAAGAATAAATATTACTTATCAACAAATTAAATGGTACAATATTCTATATGATATAATTTGAATTATATATATATATATATATATATATATATATATATATATATTATTTTTAACTAAAATAATATATATTAGTTATTTCATTTAATTTTGAGAAACTATTAATAAAAATTTTACTATAATTATATTAAAAAAAATCTATATTTTTTTTTAACCTTTTTTTTACATATCTCCAGGTAATTTTACTTGATGTACTATTAAACACTAAGGTGGCGTTTGGTATTCGATGAGTGTTTTAGTGGGAAGTGAAAGTAGAAATGGAAGTGGAAGTAAGTGATAAAAAATATATTTGATATGTAGGGAAATGGAAGTGGAATTTAAAAGTAATATTATTTGGTAGGGTAGGAAGAAGATAGGAAGTGGAATGTAAAAGTAATATTGTCTGAAAATTAAGAGGGGAAGGGAATGGGAGAAATTAGAGGAGAAGAGAGGGGAGGGAAAGGGAAGATTAAACTTTCATATGTCCTCCCCTTGTTTGGGTGTTGATACCTCCTCCAAAATATTCCAATTTGGAGTATCTTGAATTTGTGAAGAGGAAGGATAATGGAGGGTTAAAGATTGATCTTACATGATCTTCCCCTCCAATTTTCATCTTTCCAAACAAGAAGACATTTTAATAGTCTCTCCTTCTGTCCTCTTCTCCTCCTTAATCCCCAATCCAAACATACTGACCAAATCTCTCAACCCAAACGATGCTAACCGAAAAGAAGCCCCAAATTAAATACAAAGCCCAATAAGCAGAAGCAAACTCTGTTCTTACCAGTAAGAGGTCCATTCTTGAGAGTCTTCTAAAGCTTTGGTGAAATCGGTAGGAAAGGCCCAATACATAGAGGTGCCGACTTCACATAGAAAACCACGCGCAACGATTAATAATTTTATCAATTAAAAAAATATAAGAAAACTTTGGCATATAAATAGAGTTGTCAGAATCAGCCAAAAAAAATAGAGGTATTAAGCTGGGTTAACCCATTTTAATATAGGTCATAATTCTTTCAATCCAGCCTAACCCTATTAAGAAAATCTATAATTTTTTTTTTTATTTTTCATAAATATCCTCCTATTAATTAGAGGCAGTTTTTCTCAAGGTACTATTAAACACTAAATATGATCACTTTTTTCAGATTCACCACATTATAAGAGAGCTGTCTCATTCTCTAGTCCTGATTCCCATTGGCTTTTGGAAGAAAATTATGGTATTAACATATATGTGATTAGATGTATATAGGAAACGAGCCGTTAATAAGAGCCTGAATATCTCAGGCTCGACTCGTTTAGTTCATGAATAACTTGTTTAAAAATAAAAGATCTATTTTTCTCTATCTTACATAGATAACTATAATTAAAAATATGAACACTTCTTCTAGATATGCATATTTTTTGAATTTGTTATATCTTTTATATATAAATGTCTTTTAATCAATAAAATATATGAAAAGATAGAATCATTAATGTAACATATAAATTAATTTTCTCATGTACATATATATTATATGAAAGTTGATAATTTTTTTTATTTAGTTTAACTTTTATATGTGCACATAGATATATGTATTATATTTATGAAATTGTTCACAAAATTACTTGGCCTGAGTTATTAAGTTCATGAACACCTTAGTTAATTAAATGAGTTGAGCTTTATCATACTACGGTTCAGCTCGACTTGACTCGTTTATACTATAATTTCTTGTTAATTAATATTTCTGATTGTTTTCTTCCAAATTAAAGTGCGTTAGCTAGTGATTTTCAGGCTGCCATAATTTATTTAATGCAAATTGTTATTGGGATGTTTGGAATTGAGGGATTTAGATTATAGTTGGAAGGAATTATGGGGTCAGTGTTTTAATTTGAGGGAGGGTTGTAATTTCTTATTTAACATTCATTGATTGTGTTGTTAGATATGAATAGAGGAAATTTAAGTCTTGTAATTCATTTACCTTAAAAAAAACTTTAATATTATCATAGCTTCCATCCAATTTCTCAATTCAAATAGAAAAAGAAAAAAAAGAAAGTAGATTATACTACCCACCTTTAAAAGATACTAAATTTATACTATCTTTCTCTCTAGTTTGCAAATCTCAATCAAATTGATGACTATTATTGCACATTACACTGAAATTACTTGACCAAATCTCAATCACGTCGGTTGTGTCATTTGTCAAGTAATGTGCAATCATAGAGGTAATTTAAGGGCCTGTTCGTTACAATGAAAAATATTTGATGAAATCAAATATTGACGACTATTAATGTATATTACCATACTTACTTTTTTGCTTTTGCTTTTCTTTTGGAGAAGAAAAAGAAAAAAAGAAAAAATAAATACAAAGTACAAAATGTCTATTATACCATTTGATTTGACACAATCATAATTTTTTTTAATATAAGGGATAAAGTGATAATTTTAATATATTCCCATTCCATTTTCATTCCTAAATTTTTACAACAAAACACAACAAACACATTCTCATTCCTTTTCTATTAGCCTTTCTGCTTAAAGAAGGTAATCTAAGTCTTGCTTGCCCTTCACGCATTACAAGGTCTAGCTATAGTCTTCATGATCACTACTTTTTTTTTTTATGATTGTCGGGTATCTATTAAAATGGACTTGACAATTAATCCCTTGAATACTGTGAGACCTATTAATAGAGGCGATCTTTTCAATAGATGATGCTCTATTCCCATACTTTTAAAGATCAAATCCAAGAGACCATAGTTAAGAGAACACAAATCTCTTATCATCTGTACCACACTAATCATTACTTGTTTTTTCAGTTATTCCAAGTCGTCAATTGTATAATAAAATTACAGCCAATATTGATGTATATCTTTGCAATGAATTCAAACTGAAAATGAAAAAATTCTGAGAAAGTTTGGATCAATATTTTTTTGCGTGGAAAGAGGTTTGTAAAGTCATCATTTATGTGGAAAGTTTTTATGATGGGTCCTTTATAAAAAAACTTGATTGACCAAACATATTGCATTGAAATTCATATTTAGTAAAATAGTTTTACGTTTTAAAAAGGTTGTGAAGGGTTGGATATATATGATCATTTGAACCTATTAATTATTAAAAGGAAATTTTTAGAAACCCATTTAACTATTAATTATGTTGGTCCCAATTAAACCCTTTTCTTGAGTTTCTTGCCAATTTTTTGTTTTATACTTGATATGATATGTCTGACCGACCGACCCTTCCAGGTCATAAGCGTTTTGGCAGAACGAACGAACGAACCTCTTCGCTCAGTCGTTCCGTCATAACTGTTAATATCACACAATCATTGCATAACAAAATACCATTATGCGAGTGGGCCAACCTTCCACCCAAAATGACTAAACTATCCTCATCAGAAGCCTATAAATACTCAAGACTACCCTCAGATATGACTATTGAATCCATTCTATTTTCACCTATATATCCTCCGTCGTTCTGACTTGGGCGTTGGAGTCCAATCCAAAGAACATCCCTCCTTGAATTAACTGTGCAGGTACTCGTAGCAATCTAGAGATTCAGGAGTTTCACCAACACCAAATAATCAAATTAAGGAATGAGATAATATTTCAATGCTATTGATTAATTAAAATATTGATTGGTTGCAAGTTCTTTAGAGTTCATAGACAAGTCTTCTTAGTCATCGTGGTCATCATATTTGTAATTATATGCTATTCCATTTTCATATATATGAATCAAGTAAAATAATTAATCTGAAAAGAGAAAATAATAATGATATATAACTATCCCAAAAAATTAGGAAAAGATAGCTAGAGGAACTATATATCTATCCAAAAAATTTAGATTGTACACATTTTGTGCTCATTAATTTACAAGACAAGCTAAATCAACCATAGCCAATTTTATCATATCCAGCTAAAAAGAAATAAATGAAAAAATGTCACTTATATGTTCAACAACCCAAATACTTATCACAAATGAAAAAAGATAAAAAAAAAAAAAGGAGGAACAATAATCAACAAATGGAACATGCAAAGGTTAATTCAACTTGAAAAAAAAAAAGTCTCAATGGGTAAACAAAATTAAATTATGGCTCTTTCATTTAGTTTAACAATTTGTTTTGATAGTTCCAAGTCAAGTGTATAATATTCACTTAGGAAATATTTGTAGTTATAGCATAACAAATTACAGGCTAAATGTCGCATTCTTAATTATATGGATGATCAAAATATTCATGTCCAATAAGTATCCTAAAATTTTATTTGTAGGTTTGGGTATGGGTCCGGGTATAAAGTTAACGGGTCCAAAAACAGGTAAAAATATACCTATTCATATTCTACTACCCATACCCTATTTACAATAATAATTATTTATTTTATATATAAAAAAATATTATTTTTAAACTTTTTGTGATGAGAAAATATATAATGGTAATAAAAATTGTTTAATATTTTCTACCTATAAAAATAATTTAATAGTACATTGATATTTATGATTAAATTTGTTTATTTTTTGTAGTTGTAGATGAAAAAAATGGTAGAAATAAGTTTTATGATAATAAAAATAATTTATTTTAAAAGTTCTACGGGTCTTGGTTCGGGTATGGAGATTCGACTATTCATAGGATTTGAGGATTGATTTTGATACTCACTAAGTTTTAGTCCAGAGACAGAGAATATAACTCAAATCTTACCCATGATCATCCCTACTGAACTATAAGTGGGCACATTAATTTTAAGCTAACTTACAAAGTGATGAAGTGTCATCTTAGGGCTTGGTTGGGAGTTTTTAATTAGTGAGTGGGGTGGAGCGGTTAGTAATGGAGTGGGATGGGGGGAATGGGTTAGACAAATCATTTCACTGATTGAGAGTTTAAAAAAATGAAGAGGATGGTGGTGGTAAAAATTTTAATATTATCCTTACAATGAACAAATGAAAGTTAAAAAAAAGGTCAAAAACGGAATTAATGAATATATTATATGCAAATCATTCAAAACTTCACAATTTGGAGGGGTTTGAAATTTGGGATATTGAGTGGTTTAGGATAATTGGTATTTGCTCATTAATAATTCTATGTCATCTAAATTTAACTATATCTTTTTACTATATTGATAAATTATTTTTAAATATTTATATCATCCAATCCAATTTATTTAACAAATTGTTGAATTGATATTGAACTAGTTGAATTGAATAATTCAGGTCATTATTCTAGCTCCAAGCCCATTTTAAAACCTAAAATGCCAATTCCATATTGTTCGCAGATAAAATTTGAGAATTCCAATTTTAATAATTAAATTGAGATGAATAAGGACTAAACTGATAATTTATTTAGGTTTAAATAAACTTTTAATATACGAAAAAAAATTAGGTCAAGTTTCTTATAATATTCTTGCCATCCGATTCTCCATTATAAATATAACACGTGACAAAAAGTGTTTAAATGACCAATCACAATAGAGAGATAATATAAAATATCACTTTTTATATGACCATTTATAAAAGAAAGAGAGTGTAAGTGTAACATATGATTGATGAAACTTGATGGCAAAAATATGGGGAACTGATCTAAGTATTTCCTTAAAATAATCCACTTTCCATTTCTTTTTTCATATTGGCCCCTCAAGCCTTCCACCATTGAATGCCTTTAATGGTAAACATGCAAACATACAACCCCATTCCATTCAATAGATTAAATCAATGTGCTATAAACACAGTAATTGAGTGCTAAGAAAAAATTTAATTAGATGAATCTTTTTTTTGAGAACTTAATTAGATGAAATTAAAGTATTTAGTTAATAAAATGATTTTTTTTTAAAATTTTTTTTCTTAGATTCAAAACAATTAGGGGTGAGCAAACTTGCGGATTGGTTCGGTTTGGATGATTTAGATAACCGATCTAATTCAATCCGCTCTTTAGACATCAATCGAACCGAACCAAACCGATTATAGTCGGTTTGGTGGTTTGGTTCAGTTTGATCATTTTTTTGACAAAATTTTTTTAAAAAAATTACTATTTTTCTCTTCAATTTAAATCCTAAAAAATAAAAGTAGCTATTCCTAACCATGAAAACTAACAAACTAAAGTTATTAGTACAATATTCCAACATCACAAACTTAAAATTACAATCCAACATCATAAAATCATAAAAACCAATATCATAAAATATTTTTAAAAAATTGTAATCGGTTGGTTTGGTTCGATTCGGTTGGGATTGGACCTCATTCATCAACCGAACCAAACCAAATCGGTTGTCAAGAAAATAAATTAATCCATCCGATTATGTAGTCGGATTTGATCGGTTTTAGTTGGTTTGGTTTAGATCGGATCGGTTGATTCGGTTTGGATCGGTTTTGCACACCCCTAAAAACAATTAATGATTTTATCAATCAATTTAAAAAATATATAAGAAAACTTTGACATATAATTAGAAGTGTCAGAACGATCACTACAAAATTTTTGGCTTCTGGTAACACTTTCTTAACAATGGCTAGAAACCCTAAATCAAGGATAGGTAACAGTTTTTATGGTGTAACCAATAAGGTTGGGAAGGGTTAACCCATTTTAATGTAGGTCATAATTTTTTCAATCCAGCCCAACCCTTTTAAAAAAATCAATAGTTTTTTTTTTATAAATATCCTCCTATTAATTATATTAGAGGCAATTTTTCTCAATATCCTATTAAACACCAAATGTGACAATTTTTTCCACAAAAAATTCAATTTAATTCACCACATTATAAGAGAGTTGTCTCTTTCTCTAGTCCCGATTCCAATCCGCTTTTGGAAGAAAATTATGGTATTAGCATATGCATTATTAGGGATGTATATGAAATGAGTTGTTTATGAGCGGCTCGGGCTTAGCTCATATAAGAGCTCGTCAAACTCGATTCATTTATTAAACGAGACAAACTTAAAAATTAAATTAAACTCGTTTAGTTACACAAGCCAAACTTAAACATCTTAGGCTCGTTTAGTTACTCATTGATTGTGTTGTTAGTTATGAATAGATCAAAATATACTTATTCTCCCTTAAATAATAGGTTATGTGTATATAATATAATAGGTTATGTGTATATAATTAACCTCCTCAGTTATAAAAATTGATGTAGAACCCATACAAACTACACAATTTGTATAAAAAGATATTTCTGTTAACCTTTTCATCTAAAATTACTAAAAAAAAAGGGCAAACACATTAAATTATTTTAGGAATTTTTCTATGTAAGAAATAAAGTTCAAGGTACAAAATCTAATGTTTAGAGGAGTTTAATGTACAATTCTTAAACCGATTTTATAAAACAATCGTCCGTTTCTTGATTCTTTTGATTTTGATCGAGTGAAACCAATTCATCTTATCATTCAGTTCTTAGAAGTAATTTAAGTCTTGTAATTCATTTTCCTTAAAAAAAAAGCCTTAATATTATCATCGTTTCCATCCAATTTCTCAATACAAACATAAGAAGAAGAAAAAAAGAAAAGAAAAATTCCAATTGTTTGCTTGTGGCTTGTGGGTTTCCTATGGTGGTAGGACAAGTCTTGATGAATTTATTTGTCCTTCACCCGTTACAAGGTCAAGTCTTCCTAAGCATCTTTTTATTGAAAAAAATCTTATTGGATAAAACTCTCCCAACAGAGATTTTTCCATACGAACTCGAGACCTTACTTAAGAGGAATGGAATACCTACCACTCCAACCAACTATCTTTCCTATAAAATTCGGACTTTACTACAAGTAAAATCAAATGAAACTTTGAGGGGATGTACCGAACTTCAATAATACGGTAACACTAAACTTTTATCCCTCAGTTTATTGCCTGAAGAATGCAGTATTTGCTACAATAGAAAAACTGTTGAATACAAACAAAATGATTGTGAGAAAAGTTTGAATCAATTATTTTAGTGTGAAAAGAGGTTTGTAAAGTCATCATATTTGGATCAATTAACTTTATGTGTTATCCCCTCAGTGTGAGGGGATGTACCGAACTTCAATAATACGGTAACACTAAACTTTTATCCCTCAGTTTATTGCCTGAAGAATGCAGTATTTGCTACAATAGAAAAACTGTTGAATTCAAACAAAATGATTGTGAGAAAAGTTTGAATCAATTATTTTAGTGTGAAAAGAGGTTTGTAAAGTCATCATATTTGGATCAATTAACTTTATGTGTTATCCCCTCAGTGCCTTTCCAGCTAGCTCTCTTTTGACAATAAAAAAATAAAAAGAAAAAGATCATCATTTATGTGAAAAGTTTTGATAATGGGTCCCCCTAAACAAATTTTATTGACCAAACATATTGCATCCAAAATTTCCTGAGTTTAATAAAGGTTGTTAAAGGTTGGATATATGATCACATTTAAAACGTTTTAATTTTCTGAGTTTCTTGTCAATTTTTTGTTTCACAAAAATAATCAAATTAAGGACAAGTCTTCCTAGTCATCGTGCATAACTTTATGTTAGTCCATAAAGTCATTAATTTACAAGACAAGCTAAAAGCAACCATAGCCAATTTTAATTTATTAAAAAGAAACAAATTAGAAAATGTCACTTATGTTCAACAACCCAAATACTTATCACAAATGAAAAAAGAAAAATGGAGGAACAATATTCAACAAATGGAACAATATCCAGCGAAGACCACCTTTTGATCGGAAAGGGCTACCTGCGGAGGGTTCTGACCGGTGGAGGGGCTGACCGTGATCGAGTGAAGCACCACCGAGTGAAGTGTCGAAGTGTGCCAGCCGTCAGGACGCCGGCTTTCGAAGGGGGTGGTAATGATACAAGTCCCACATTGGGGAGGTTACCTTCAAGGAAGGGCCTTATAAGGCCTTGGGCTCTCCCACTCCAATAGCTAATTTTTGGGGTGTGATTCTCCCAAGGTCTTGTACTCGTCGTATCAATGACACTACTAATTATTAAAAAGAAGATAAAATTCAAGTATATATCAAATTAGTCAATATTTATAATTATAATTTCTTCTCCTTCCAATTTATACCTAGAAATTTCTTTTTGCTTCCGACGCGTAATTATAACACCTAGATTTTTGTTTGAGAGTATAAGTTTGATGGAGCATCATTGGACGACCCCAAATATACTAGTTGGACGTCCGGCCCCATAGCGACCGTCCAATCATCACCCTATCCCATCACTTCATTCAGACACGCCACCACCTGACACTGTGCTTTATCCCCCAATGACACTGTACAGGCTTTCAGCCCTCCAACACGTTCATCACTGTTACTTTTAGCCTCCTTAGGCACTCTATATAAACCCTTGAACCATTGGGGTTCCTCACGACTTTACTACCCTAGAGTTCTCTTATTAGCTTGTGACCTGAGGCTCTCTATCTGTAAAGTACTCATTAAAGTTATATTCTGAGCGAATAATTAAGATTTGTATTAAGTCCTAAGACTAAAAGTGACATCAATTTATAGTCAAAATAAAATGTATATATCTTGATAAAAAAAAATGTACATATAGTGACTTGAATTGGCCTCCTTTTTGCAAACCACATTATTCAAAATAAATTAAAACAGCCATTAATGTAATAATTATTATTATAACTAAACCATTAATAAATTAAATTCAAATTATACAAATTAATTTTCTTTTGCTAGGATTATTTTGGTATGTGGCATTATATTATTCAAAACAAAAATATGCCCATCCTAATCACTTGAGAAGGGGACCAAAGTTTTTTTATCAAATATATATTGAATTTATGCCACAATTTTGTATTTATTTTTATTTTTAAATTATATTCTTTTAATCTAATTATGCATTGAGACCATCGAGTAATATAGTTATATTACAAAAAATAAAAATGTCAAAAAGTTTTAATTTCATGCCAATGAAATGATTGTTCTAGTAATTAAGGGAACTATATTAAAAAGAAAAAAGAAAGAAACAATAACTTGTATTTGCACCAATTTGGATCAAGTAGGAAAGTGTACTTTATGTAAAGTGCAGAATGTGAAAAGTGTTATAGTATAGACATATATCTTAAACACTTTTTACAAAATGCACTTTAGCGGATCCATGTCCAATACACCATTTTCTTTCTATTCTTTTTTCTGTTTTTAACATCTGCAAATTTTTTCACATCTAATTTTTTATAATTATTATTATCAATTTCTATTAAATCAAAAGTATGATAATAACAATTTTCATAAAATATACACACCCCATCCATCACGTCACTACCCACTAATATGTATTAATTTATAGTTTTTATTTGTTTCAAAATTACACTTTCTATAGATAAGAAATAAGTGTTGCATATCAAGTAATCAAGAATAGTCTTTTTAGCCTTTTTACATAGTTATGTCCAACATCTATATAAAGGGTATTGATTAAGCAAACAATCTCAAAATAGCCTTTCTAAGTTCCAACTTGTGTAAACCAAACTGACTTTGATGCTTATGGGGTGGTTACTTCCATATCCATTCCTCTTTTTCTACTTGTTTCTTTTTCTTTTCCCTTCTCACTTTTCTTCATTGCAGCCTATGTGTATTCATTATGAGTACACTGCCCTTCTCCATTTCAAGAACTCATTCTCTCTTAATAATTCTGTTTCTAAATACTGTGATGGTTATCAATCTTCTTACCCAAAGACTGCATCATGGGAAAATGGTTTAGATTGCTGCTTGTGGGATGGGGTCACGTGTGACTCCATTTCAGGCCACGTGATTGGCCTTGACCTCAGCTGCAGTTGGCTTGAAGGTCATTTCCATCCCAATAGCACCATCTTCCAACTTTCTCATCTTCAATCACTCAACTTGGCTTTCAACAATTTTAGTGGCTCTTCAATTTCCTCTCAGTTTGGTGATCTTGTTACTCTCACTCATCTAAACTTGAGCTCCTCACAGTTTTCTGGTGAAATTCCTTCCAAAATCTCTCAACTCTCTAAATTGGTCTCACTTGATTTGTCATCTTGGAATGAATTTCTCTCATTTGAGTCATCTACATGGAAGAATCTCATTCTAAACGTAACAGATTTAAGGGAACTTGTTCTAGATGATGTAAATATGTCTTCCATTAGGCCAAGTTCCTTGTCTTTGTTGATGAATTTGTCGTCCTCTTTGGTCACTCTTAGCCTTAGACATACTGGGTTGCAGGGGCAAATGGCAGATGACATTCTCTGTTTACAAAATCTTCAAAAGCTAAGATTGTCATGGAATGGAAATCTCAAGGTCCAACTTCCAAAGTCCAACTGGAGCTCTCCACTAAGGTTTTTGGATCTCTCTAGAATTGCTTTCTCAGGAGAAATTCCAAATTCCTTAAGCCATTTGAAGTCACTTAATGTTTTGTCTCTTTATTCTTGTCAATTTGAAGGGCTTGTTCCTGCAAGTTTAGGAAATCTCACACAACTAACTGATTTGGACCTTTCTTCAAACAATCTTAGTGGTGAGATCTCATTCCTTTCAACCCTTCAACATCTCACTTTCTTAAATCTCAGGGATAATGATTTTAGTGTCCAAATTCCTTCATCACTACTTTCAAATCTTGAACATCTCACTTACTTAATTCTTTCATATAATAATTTTAGTGGTGAAATCCCATCATCACTGTCAAATCTTGAAAATCTCACTCACTTCGATCTTTCATTTAATAATTTTAGTGGTGAAATCCCATCATCACTGTCAAATCTTGAAAATCTCACTCACTTAGTTTTTTCAAATAATAATTTTAGTGGTGAAGTCCCAAATGTGTTTGAAAACCTTACCAAATTAGAATTTTTATATCTTTCAAGTAACAACTTACGAGGGCAGTTGTCATCATCATTTTCTAATCTAACTCAACTTGTGTACTTAGAATGTGACTCAAATAAATTAATAATAGGTCCAATTTTAGATAAAATTTGCAAACTTCCAAATTTAGTTTTTTTGTCTTTGTCTAATAATTTATTGAATGGAACAATTCCTAATGGTTGTTTTTCTTCATCATCTTTGCAATATTTGAGTCTTAGGAACAACCACCTCACTGGGCCTATTGGTCCCTTCTCATCTCACTCGTTGAAATTTTGTGATCTCTCTTATAACAAGTTGGAAGGTAATGTACATAAATCAGTTTTTGGTCTTGTAAATCTTACTACATTATCTTTGTCATCAAATAACTTGAGTGGCCAACTTAATTTTCACCAATTTTCAAAGCTCCAAAATTTAGAATATCTTCATCTTTCAAACAACATCTTTCTCTCAATTAGCTTTGACAATGATGTTGACTACTCCATTCCTAGTCTTCAATTCTTAGAGTTATTTTCTTGTAACATCAATAGCTTTCCTAGGTTAGAAAACCTTCAAATTTTGTATTTTTTAAATCTTTCTTATAATAACATTCATGGAAAAATTCCCAAATGGTTCAACCAAGTGGGAAATGGTTCTTTGGAGATATTAGATCTGTCCCATAACAAATTAACTTCAGCTGAGGATCTTTCAATGAGAAGTTTAAGGTTTCTCGATCTTAGCTTCAACATGTTGCAAGGAAGTCTTCCAATTCCATCCTCTATTGCGACATTCTTTTTAGTCTCGAACAACAAATTCATTGGGAGTATTTCCCTTTTGTTTTGCAATGCAAGCTCACTTGTTATACTCAACTTGTCTCACAACAACTTGACAGGCCCTGTTCCACAATGCCTCGTAGCCTTCCCATACCTTTTGGTTTTGGATCTACAGAAGAACAACCTTGTTGGAACTATACCAAGAAATTTTCCCGAGAGCAATTCATTACAAACTCTGCATTTTAATGCGAATCAACTACAAGGATCATTGCCTTTGTCTTTGGGCAATTGCACTCAACTAGAAGTTTTAGATGTTGGAGAGAACAAGATTGAGGATACATTTCCCAACTGGCTCGAAGGTCTTCAAGAGTTGCAGGTACTTGTTTTGAAAGCTAATAAGTTTCATGGTGTCATTAATACTTCCAATAGCAAGTATCCCTTCGCCAAGCTAAGGATCTTTGATGTTTCCAACAATCATTTTGAAGGATCCCTGCCTACAGCATACATCAAAGAATTTAAAGGAATGATGGAAGTAAATGATGGTGCATTTGGTTTGCAATACATGAAATATTATTATTTTAATGCTTCAGGATTATCATATGAAGATTCAGTCATGGTTACAATGAAGGCGCAAAATCGAGAGTTACAGAGGATATTGAGAACATTTACAACTCTCGACTTTTCAAATAATAGATTTGATGGAGAGATCCCCAAACTCATTGGAGATCTAAGTTCACTCAAAGGACTTAACCTCTCTCACAATCAAATCACTGGTTCTATTCCACAATCATTGGGAAATCTGCAGAGCCTAGAATGGTTAGATCTGTCATCCAACAAGCTGACTGGTGAGATTCCCACAACATTAACCGATCTCACTTTTCTCTCCTTTTTGAACCTTTCACAAAACCATCTCGAGGGAATCATACCCAAAGGCAATCAGTTTGATACATTTGGAAATGAGTCCTATGAGGGAAACTTAGGGCTTTGTGGAGTTCCATTGTCAAAAAGATGCAAGAAGGATGAAGGAGAATGGCCACCACCATCAACAACCTTTGAAGATGATGAGGGATGGGGATTTGGTTGGAAAGCCATAGCGTTGGGATATGGATGTGGGATGATATTTGGAGTTGTGATGGGATATGTTGTTTGTAAAACTAGAAAACCTCAATGGCTTGTTAGGTTTTTTTTTGGTGAAACTTGGGAAAGTGGAAGGAGGGGAAGAAATAGAACTCATTGGAATAGGCGGAGAAGGAATTAGGCAAACTATGATAGGCTTCATGTGGCTACTATGTCTTTTTTTTTTTTTTTCTTGGCATGCATTTTGTTTTATTTTTTGCTTTTAGCTTGTTTCTCATGTCTGTAAAGTAGTAATTGGTACAAGTTGTATTTTATTTTGGTTGTAATATGTTGCCATTTTGTATAAATTTTATGTGTAATGTCAATAATGGTGTGCAAACTTGTAAAGACTTATAATGTGAATTTTCTTTTACTATAAAAGAATCTAATTTAAATGTCACTATTTTTAGCGTCCATTGCTAAAAACACAAGTAATGCTAAATTAATTAATATTGATGGTTAGTTAGAGTGGTAGGTACTTTATTTTCTTTAAGTACGGTATTGAGTTCGTATTTTTAATTTTGTGTATAAAACATTCCCTCTAAGATAGTTCTATCCACTAGTATTGTACTCAAATGGGCACCGGCCCGCAAAGGCCATCCCGTTTATTAAACGATCCTAAATCTCAATGTTCAAGCCCGCCCATGATAACTCGCAGGCTAAATGGTCTTGCCCACAGGCCACTCCTTTTTTTCAAAATTTTTAAATATTTAAAAAATTAATTTTTAATAAAATAAAAGTGATGTTGTTACAATTTTTTACTTTATTAAAAAAATTAAAGCTAATTAAATCTATTATGAAAAAATAATATATTTAAATTCAGCGAGGAGATTAATCACTGCTCAACGGTGGATACCCTAGTCTAGACCATATATATATATATATATATATATATATATATATATATATATATAATATATTTAAAAAAATAATGTATTTGTTTTAAAATTCGTATTATCTTGACTTTGACTTAATTGTTTGTACTTTGTATAATTACATCATTAATTAATTTTTTTGTCTACATTATAAAATAGAAATAGTTAAACAACACATAAAATTATCTCAAAATTATATATTTATACTTACTTTAAACTAATTTATATTAACATTATAATTTTTTTTCTTTTTATTATTATTTTTTTTTTGTTAGCTGGCTCGCGGGCAACCTGCGGGCTAAACGGGCCAATCCGTTTAGGCATGTTTTAAAAGGGACCTATTTTCCCATCCTCAAGCATTTAGCGGGTGGTTAGGGTTGGTGCACGGTCCAAAGTCTGTTTTGACAGTACATACTATATTATCCACGTAGTGTACCTCAGCTAGTTCGAGCTAGATTAGACACAACCTATTAAATTTTCGCATATTAATGGTTAAAAAATGACTCAAAAATGATTTTTTTTATAGAGCTGTCAAAATAGGCCTTCCTATAGGCCGGCCCGTTTGGCCCTGTAAAATTTATAAGGCCGGGCTGAAGATTTTCTGGCCATAATAAAAAACGGGCCAGCCCAGCCCTAAAAAGAATAAGGCCAAAACAGGTTCGGATCGGCCGGGCCGTGCTAGCCCATTTTCATTTTTTATTTTTAATATTTAGATAATGAATTAATTGTATAATTTTTACTTTAATTGGAATTGTATTAATTATTTTATCATTTTTTAATTACTTTAATTCATATTTTATCAATATATTTTAATATTTTAAATTTTACATGAAGATGAATATTATTCCATAAAAGATTTTGTAAAAGATGATGCAATTATTTAATAAATTAAAATATTTTTAAAAGAAAAATAAAAGCGGGCCAGTCGAGCCCAATTTGAGCCCTAATAATAGGGCCAAGCCAGGCTGACGAATTTCTGGCCCTAATTAAATAGGGCCAAAGCAGGTTAGGCTCAAGCCAATTTAACTTATTTTTACAACTCTATTTTTTATAGTATTTCATGTGATTTTTTTTTTTTGATAAATAAGAAACAGTTACATAAGGGAAGTATAATAATAAGTACCTACCATAGCTCCGTCTAAATAATTTATCGGAGCTTTAATAGTGTCATTATTAACCCTATAAGTAATACTACGGAAAGCTTGTATAAGATCAATGATATCCCTCGCAATAGTTCCCCATCTCTTGTGATTTTGAGGAGGATGTTTGAGTTTGTGAAGGAAAGTCTCGTCCTTAGCGTAGAATGTGATTGAAAGGAAATCTTGATTTTGGAGGACCTGTAAAGTATCACGCATCCCTGTAAGAAAGGTGCCTTCCCAGTGATGATTATAAGCAGTGACCTTCCCAACAATGGGCTCAAACTGGTTACTTTCTCTCCAGATAAAGGAACTCCATAATCTACAGTTTCTCCACCTATCCTTCTTCCAGTGCATAACAATGACCGACCCTGAATACTGATGGAGGTTGTTGTTCATAGTATGAACACCCCTGTAAATTCTGCTGCTCGGCAATTTCTCCCCATCCGCATCCGTGATTGTGAATTTCCACGTATTTACCCAGTAAGCACAGTCCGCAATAATGTTTTCAGGACGAACAATTTTCTTGTTAAACACGGTATCATTTCTGGCGCTGTAAATACACCAACATGTAGCAATAATGTGATGTATAAGTTCCTGTGACTCCAAACTACCGTGTAGGTTTTGTTAAGTAATTAATTGTTCCATTTAAATTTTAAATATAATGAAAATAAAAATACTTTATAGGTTCAATAACTAAATAAAAATATTAAAAGACAAATTCATAATTAAGCTAATTGAAGAAACATATATTTTTTGAACAATTAATTCAAGTTAAATTCATTACAAGGTATGTTATTGATTTTTGTTTTTGTTTTATTCAGTTTGACAATAATAACAAAATCTTATAGGTATGAATTTGTATTCATATGATGATGACTCCACAAATTAAACTTTTTTTTCACTGTCATAATTAATCTGTCTGAATCGTTGTCAAAAATTATTCAAATATCTTTTTTTTTTCTTGCTCTATATAACGGGGCCCATAATAACATATTACGAAATAATAAGTGAAATTTATAATGATTGGTCTTCCCCCTAGTCGTCTGCATTCTTCCAAGTTATCACTAGTCAAAACGCAGAAAAATGTATTATCGCCCATAAAAGGGTTTTATTAATGTGTCATGTAATTTCATAATATTTTTTTTATGGACACGTGGTAGTAGTCTTTTAGAAGTATAATCAAATCTTGGATCAGTGACACGTGCCACCACTCGATAGCTTCATACATAGCCTCCTCTCACGATTCTCTCAAACTCTCCCATAATTGAGACGTGAGTCGAGCACAATTCATGGAAACGTGGGTCGACCACGTTCCTCCCTACACTTAATACAAATACTCCTCACTTGGGTGACTCAACTAAGTCTAATCGACAACAAACAGAACCCACTTATCATCTTACTCAAACTACACAGAGACCCCTATTCTCTTAACTTCTACTTATATATATACCTTCATCAGGCGGCTCGCTTGTCCGAAGTAGCTCACACATGTCCTAGTCGCATACGGTGTTTACAAGTAATGTTTCTTCCTAACGGTTCCTATGGACGTTTCCTCTTTGAACTAGGTAGACTTTGATCCCTTCACAAGGAACATAAGCACCTAGGTCATCACCTAAGGACAAGTCCTCCAAGGTTACGACTCCTTGCGGTCCTTTTTTTCAATTATGAATTGTCTGAACAAAAAATGACAATTACATGTGATATATAGATTTTTTCATAAATTTTTAAAGAGGTTGAAATGTCTTCTCAGACCTTAGTGGAATACCAGAGTTTATCTGATCTGCCAGTGGGGAGTGACACAGTTGGTTAAGGTTCGGACTCTTATCCCACAAGAGCGAGGGTTCGAACCATATGACCGATGTGAGGGTCATATTGGTGGGTGATATGTAAATCCTCTCATAAACCCTCAAAGAGATTGAGAGGTCTTCTCTAACCCTAGTAGAATACCGTTGCTTACCCCACCTAAACTTTCGTTTAAAAAAAAAGAGTTTATCCCATCAATTTATTTTGTTTTTATAAAAATAATGCAGAAAATTTTCTGTACCCTTTGAAGTTAATATTTATGTGCATATTTTTCAATTATTTATATTGTAGAAAAGGAGATACTACCATTGATGTATCTTTTACAAATTCAAATTGAAAATGATTGTTGGAAAATTAAAGCTTAAGGGTATGTATGGTGTAAAATCCAAACAGTAAAATCGTGGTATTTTACGATTCTCAAAAAAACTTTACATCATATTTTATACATATTAAACATACGTTTTATCATACTTTTTCTCTCTCCTAATTTTTCTCTCTATCTCTCTCCTCACTTTTCTCTACATTACTTTCTTTTATTCTACAGTACTTTACTCTACAGTACTTTCTTTACAGTACTTTACATCCGTACATTTATACCAAGCGTACTCTAACTATAATTGGATCCATTAATTTTGCGTGTAAAGAGGTTTGTGAATTCAATATATATATATATATATATTTTGAATTCTTTTATAATTGTCACTTAAAAGTATTTTAGTGACCAGACTTTCTATGCGTTTCATATTCTTTTAAGTAAATTAATGATTTAATACTTAAAAATTTACGTTTGTCTCAACACTACAAGAAAATTGTTATTTAGTGGCGCTTAATTCTTGGCGCTTGAATACAAGTGCCACTAATATGCTCTATTACCGGCATTTGAGTAGGCGTCATGAATAAATTTCAATTTGTAGCGCCTAGGACCATTTAGTGACGCTTAAAGTGCCCTTAAATTAATAAATTATTAAATTATAATTCGTAAATAATTTTATGGCGCCTTTAAAATGCCACAAATAGCATATAATTTAATAAAATGTTTATTCATAATATTTTTTAAAAATTCCGACGCCTCTAAAGTGCCACAAAACAAATTAATTTTTTATTTATAATTTTTAATTAATTTTTGGCACCTTTAAAATGCCACAAATAAGATTAATTTAAGAAAATTTTAAATTTAAGAAAATTTTAATTATATTAATTTTTTTTTACGCTTATGAGGCGCCACAAAATGACCCTAAAAACCTAATTTCATCAGATCAATTTCTAGCGCCAAAAGCCCAAAACCCACAATTTCTTTTCACCTTCCCTCCTGCCAGCGCCAAAACCCACTTCTCTTTCTCTGAGCAAATATACGATTCCCAAATCGTGGAGGAAGAGCACAGCCAGATCGTCGATTGAGAGGCAGCCATTTTTCCCAAATCAGTAAGGTATGATCTTCTTTGCTCTTTCTCTCTCTCTCGGTCGGTCTCGATCTCTCATGTGCTCTCTACACCGATCGAGAAGTGAAGGAGATGGTGGAAGTTAAAGTTTGAAAGATCATCCCTAATTTCACTTGTCCTCTTTGTAGGCAGATACGATTGCAAAGAGTTTAGGTTTGGGGGACGTCTTCAGCTTTGCTGGTTAATCAAGGGTAAGTTGCTATTTAGACTAACTTTGAATACTTTTAAATTGATTTGTGGGCTTTGCTGGTTAATCAAGGGCTGATACGCAAGTAATCATATATGATTAATTAACAAATCTGTCTCTTTATTTTGTGCAGTGATCATTTTGTTTATTCTAGTGTGACCTTAAGTTGTTAAATTACTACCTTATTATTATGGGTTGTTCTATACTCAGTTTCTGAAAACATTATTGTCATTTTAATTGGTTAAAGCATAAAATTTTTTGTTCCAATAATCTGAAGCTTAATTGCTAGTAAATATTTATATTATAAAAAGGCTGGTATGCTTAATTGCTATAATTCTTTTTTTTTTTTGTTCAGAAGAGTACAGTCTGACTTGAACCGTAATGGAGTAGGCTAGTTAGCAAAAATAGCCAAGAAAATATAATATGGGTTTGAGGGGTGGTGTATGTAGCTGGCATCTGTAACTGTTACTGTAAGCCATCTTTCTTAATCAAATACTATATATTTTACAACCTCCAGTCTTCTTTTCTAAACTAGTGTAATTAAGAGAGAGTATTGAATAATCATTCACTGGGAATAAGTAATAACAAAAAAAAATGATGAAGGATGAGAGAATATTATGTGAGTTGGATAGTGTGGGGAGGGAAGAGAGAATGAGTAAGGGATCTGCTCAGTTCTCAAGGAAAGAACAAAATGAAAGGGACTCATCAGACGAGTGTATAGTATATCCCATGCTTTTATCCTCTCTATAGATATATTTAAATAAAAAATGATTGTGTGAAATATTTGGATCATTAATTTTGCGTTAAAAGAGATTTGGAAAGTCAATATCATATATATGAAAATTTTTATATAATCCATCCCCTAAAATTCAATATCATATATTTTCATTTGCTTCGTTCAAATTCTAAATCAATTTAATGGAAAAAATGTTAGGGATCTTATTTTGAAATTTCTCCTTGTTTAGTGACTCCACTAACTTTTCAAGAACTCATTCAAGCTGTGAAGCATTCATTATATTGGTCCCATTTAAACATTTTTCTTCAGTGTCTTGCCAACTTTTTAGATTCACACAAAATAATCAAATGAAGGAATGAGATAATTGAATTCAATGCTATTTACCACAAAAATTGATTGGTTGCAACTTGCAAAGCCCTCTAAAATTTAATTATAAGGACAAGTCTTCTTAATCGTTCATAACTTAACTTTTGTTAGTTTAACTCATCAACTTTGTAGTTATGTGACATTTCATATGAATTGAGTAAAAATTCTAAATTTGCTTACCATAGGAACTAGCACTATCAAAACAGGCCGGCCTGACCCAGCTCAGCCCGCAATGGTCCATCACGGGCATTAAACGAACCGGGCCAGCCTGTTTATTAGGCGGGTTTGAGAAGTTATGCCCAAGCCCACCCGTTTAAAAATTAATTATAACACTATATATTTACTTAAAAAATTAGTTTTTTAACTTTAAATTAATATTTTATTAATTTTAATTATTATTTAAATTATTTATATACGTTATTAGAATAAAATTATTATTTAACAAATAAAATTATCTAAAATATATATATTTATACATAGTTTTAACAAATATATATTAATTTTTTATTTTTTTAGCGGGCTGTTTGGGCTTAAACAGGCAAACCCGTTTAGGCCTATTTTTAAACGGGCCTATTTTTATTTATCCAAGCCCACCCATTTAGCGGGCGGGTTGGATTGGCCCTGCGGGCTCAAGCCCGTTTTGACACTATTAATAGGAACGTACAAAAATCTAAATCTATCTTTTTTGTCAATATAAAATCTAAATCTATCTTTTTTTTGTCAATATATAAAATCTAAATCTATCTAGCTAGTAATAATTAAAGCTGTTAAAATGGATCGACCTACCAATGATTTTGTGAATCAGCATATCGTGGACAAATATGACAATTTGTAACTATAAAAATGTAATATGTTATAAAAAAAATTACTTATCAACAGATGGTACAATATTCTATATATATGATATAATTTAAATTTTATATATATATATATATATATAATTATTTTTAACTAAAATAGTATAAATTACTTATTTCATTTAATTTTGAGAAACTATTAATAAAAATGTTACTATAATTATATTAAGAAAAATCTTTTTTTTTTTACTTTTTTTACAAATATCCTGCTATTAGAGGTAATTTTACTTGATGTACTATTAAACAATAAAATGTGATTATATCTCTCAACCTAAATTTGAACTTATTTCACCATAGTATTTTTATGGTTGATGGCTGCAATTTCGTATTTAATACTGATTGATTGTGTTACTCACTATGATGTAAAATACCTTCGAACTATACAATTTGTACAAATTAATCTTTCTGTTAATGTTTCGATCTAAAACTAAAAACAAAGGGTATTTATGTTAAATTATTTTAAGGGTTTTGTTTAAAACAAAGAATAAAGTTCAAGAAAATACTTTTCTTTACAAAATCTAAAGTTTTGAGGAGTTTAATGTACAACTCCTAAACTGGTTCTGTAAAACAATTATCCATTTCTCTGGTTTTTCTTGATTAATTTGATTTTGACCGAGTCAAACCAATTCAATTGATCATTCGATTCTTAGAGGAAATTTAAGTCTTGTAATTCATTTTCCTTAAAACCTTAATATTATCATAGTTTCCTACCAATTTCTCAATTCAAACAGAAAGGGGAAAAAGACGAGAAAAATTCCAATTGTTTGCTTGTGGCTTGCGGGTTTCCTTTGGTGGCCGGTAGCGCAAGTCTTGATGAATTTGCTTGTCCTTGACGCGTTACAAGGTGAAGTTTGTGGGGATAATCAGTAAAATAATAACTTGAGCCGTGTCGCAACTCGCAAAGACACTATCCTTAAGTGAACCTTGTCGATTGTATACACACCGATCGGCATGGCAAAAAGACGTGTCTCTGCAACGCTATGAATCTTGCCCACCGTAAAAACGGTTAGACGCATCTGTTAAAGTTATAAGTTCGAAAGCGTTTCGATAAAATAATTTACCATGAATATGGGACTTTATTAACATATTAACATCACTTATAATAACAAAATTAACAAATAGCATTTAATTTTTTTTTTTGTCGTGACATAAAATTTCAAATTCTAATATCCACAATGCATGCATATATAATCTAACCAATTTTACATTGATCATTAAATGCTCTGGTTCTTGGATTTTCTTTTTCTAATTCTTTTAGTTTTAACTGAGTCAAACCAATCTAACCAATCTTCGGGTCCCATAATTTAATTCTTGTAATTCGTTTTCCTCAAAACCTTAATACATCTTAGTTTCCTTCAAATTTCTCAACTCAAAGGAAAAATATGACAATAAAATATCTAATTGTTTGGTCGTGCATGTGAGTTTCCTATAGTAGTAGCAAAAGCCTTGGGTTTCCTGGTCCCCTATGCATTACACGGTCAATAATTTTTTTAAAGAATAGCAAGAGAAGACATTCCTAAATATTATCAGACAATGTGCCAATAGTATGTTAGAAAGATCAACAGAAACCCAACTTAAAAGATTACTGCACCAAAATCCTATCAGTTTACTTAGTTACAATATTAATTACTCAACTAATCATTCGATGTTAGAGAATACGATTTCCTTGGAGAAGAAACCCACCAAACAAGATTTTTTTGTAGTTTAAAGCGAAATTCGAACTCTCGACCATAGATAAAACGGGTTTTCACATAGACTTTAACTATTTGTACCAACTTACATTGACCGAGTCTTCTTAATAAGCTACTTGTTTCTCTATTATTCCAAGTTGTCAATTGAAGGGAAAAAAAATATAGCCGTTGATTTACAATGAATTATTCAAATTGAAAATGATTGTGTGGAAAGTTTGGATCATTAATTTTGCGTTAAAAGAGGTTTGGGAAGTCAATATCGTATATATGGAAATTTTTATATAATCCATCCCCTAAAAGTTAATATCATATATATACATTTTGTTTCATTCAAATTTTAAATCAGTTTAATGAAAATAAATAAATGTTAGGGGTCTTAATTTGAAATTTCTCCATGTTTTGTGACTCCAATAACTTTTCAAGGGATAAAAGTTTAGTAGTACCATACCATTGAAGTTCAGTACATCCCTCCAATCATGTTGAGCCATTTGTTAATATTAATATAAATTCACATTAATAAGGACACACCTTGAATGGTTTAGGAACCAACTAATTGGAGGGATGTACTGAAGTTCAGTACTACCATACCACTGAACATCTACTCCTTTTCAAGAACTCATTCAAGCTGTGAAGCATTTATTATATTGGCCCATTTAAACATTTTTCTTCAGTGTCTTGCCAACTTTTTAGATCCACGCAAAATTAGAGTTGTCAAAATGGGCTAGCCCGTAGGCCCTAGCCCATTTGACCATGTAAAATTTATAGGGCCGGGCAGAAGATTTTTTGGCCCTAATAAAAAACGGGCTAGCCCAGCCCAGCCCTAGAAAGAATAGGGCCAAAGCGGGTTATGGTCGGGCCGGAGTAGCCTGTTTTCATTTTTCCTTTTATTTTTAATATTTAGATAATAAAATAATTGTATAATGTTTACTTGAATTCAAATTATATTAATTATTTAATCATTTTTTAATTACGTTAATTCATATTTTATCAATATATCTTAATATTTTAAATTTTAAATGAAGATAAATATTACTCTATAAAAAATTTGTAAAATATGATGCAATTATTTAATAAATTAAAATATTTTTTAAAATAATAAAAACGGGCCAACTCAGTCCTGAGTCCTAATAGGGCTGGGCCAGGCTGAAGAATTCATGGCCCTAATTAAAAACGGGCTAGCCCAGCCCAGTCCTAATTAAATAGGGCCAAAGCGGATTAGGGCCGGGTCGGGCCGGACTGGTCCATTTTGACAACTCTACACAAAATAATCAAATGAAGGAATGAGATAAATGAACTCAATGCTATTTATTAAAAAAATTGATTGGTTCCATGGGCCTCTAAAGTTTATAAAGACAGGTCTTCTAAGTCGTCCATGACTTAACTTTTGTTAGTTTAACGTATTAACTTTGTAGTTATGTGACATTTCATATGAATTGAGTAAAAAAAATCTAAAATTTGTTTACGTACAAAAATCTAAATCTATTTTTTGTCAATAAAATCTAAATCTATCTCGTTAGTATTAATTAAGGCTGTTAAAATGGACCGACCTACCAAAGATCTTTGTTTTGATGAGTTGGATTGGGTTTGGCTTGAAATGCTGGTCCAGCTTATAGTATGAGCCTTTTTAAAAAAAATAATAATATGTTCTTTTTTAATGTATTTTATTTGATTAAACATCAACATATTATAAAATTTCAAATTCTAGTATCCACAATGCATGCATACATAATCTAATCCAAATCAAAATTTCACACCCCAACATTTAAAAAGTTAAATAATAATAATAATAATAAATACTAGACCAGTTAAAAATAAATTAAATGCTTTGGTTGTTCTTGATTTTTTTCTAATTCTCTAAGTTCTAATTGAGTCAAACCAATATTTAGGTCCGATTATTTAATTATTGTAATTCGTTTTCCTCAAAACCTTAATACATCTTAGTTTCCTTCAAATTTCTCAACTCAACCAGAGGAAAAATATGATAATAAAATATCTAATTGTTTGATTGTGCATGTGAGTTTCTTATAGTAGTAGCAAAAGCCTTGGATTTGTTGGTCCCCGGCCCATGCTTTACATGGTCAAGTTTTTTTTCTTAAAGACATTCATAAATATTATCATATAATTAGGTGCTAATAGTATGTTAGAAAAATCAACAGAGACCCAACTCAAAAGATTACTGCACATAAACCCTATCAGTTTACTTAGTTACAACTACTTAACTAAACCTTGAGAATTAGGGAATAGGATTTCCTCGGAGAGGAAACCTTAACCCACCAAGCAGGATTTTGGGTAGTTTAAAAGGGAAATTTGAACTCTGAACCATAGGTAAAACAAGGATTTTCATATGGATTTTAACTATTTGTACCAATTCATATTGGCTTAGTCTTCTGAGCTACTTATTTTCCTGTTATTCTTAGTTGTCAATTGAAGGGGAAAAACCAAAAAAATGCAGCCGTTGATTTACAAAGAATATTCAAATTGATAATGATTGTGTGAAAAGTTTGGATCATTAATTTTGCGTTAAAAGAGGTTTGGGAAGTCAATATCATATATATGGAAACTTTTATATAATCCATCCCCTAAAAGTCAATATTATATATATTCGAGGCAAAATACTATTTAGTTCATGAATTGTTGGTCAAACTAATATTTAGTCCCCGAATTTATCAAAAATACTATTTAGTCCCCGAAATGTTTAACTATGTCAACTATTTAGTCCCCGAATTTGTAACTATGTCAACTATTTAATCCCAAAATTTGGCAAAAATACTATTTAATCACCGAATTTGCAACTCTGTCAACTATAACGGGCAACAACCAAGAGACTAAATAGTTGATAGAGTTGCAAATTCGATGATTAAATACTATTTTTGCCATGTTTTGGGACTAAATAGTTGACATAGTTATAAATTTGGGGACTAAATATTATTTTTTTCAAATTCGGGGATTAAATAGTTGACATAGTTAAACATTTCGGGGACTAAATAGTATTTTTGATAAATGCAGGGACTAAATAGTAGTTTGACCAACAATTCAAGGACTAAATAGTATTTTGCCTCTATATATTCATTTTGCTTCATTTAAATTCTAAATCAATTTAATGAAAAAAAAAATAAATGTTAGGTGTCTTATTTTGAAATTTCTCCATGTTTAGTGACTCCACTAACTTTTTAAGAACTCATTCAAGCTGTGAAGTATTAATTATAATGGTCCCATTTAAACATTTTTCTTCAGTGTCTTGCCAACATTTTAGATCCACACAAAATAATCAAATGAAGGAATGAGATAATTGAATTTATTGTGCTATTTACTACAAAAATTGATTGGTTACAACTTGCAAGGCCTTCTAAAACTTAATTATAAGGACAGGTCTTCTTAGTCATCCATGACTTAACTTATATAAGTTTAACTTATCAACTTTGTAGTTATGTGACATTTCATATGAATTGAGTAAAACTATCTAAATTTGCTTACCTTAGGAACGTGCAAAAATCTAAATCTTTTTTTTTTCAATAGTGGACTGACTTACCAAGGATCTTTATTTTGATGAGTTGGATTGGGTTTGACCTGAAATGCTTGTCCAGCTTATAGTATAAGCTTTTTTTAAAAAATAATAATCTATTCTTTTTTAATGCATTTTATTTGAATAAACATCGACATATATATTATAAATTAACTTGCAAAATTGATGATTAAAAGAAAAAGAAAAAGAACAACAAAGTCTTCCTAACCATTATTTTCATTATTCCAAGTCGTCAATTGTAGAAGAAAAAGAAAATACAGCCAATATTGATGTTTTGGAATGAAGGCAAACTGAAAATGATTGTCAGCAAAATTTTGATCAATTATTTTAGTGTGAAAAGAGATATTTTTTTTTACGATCATGAAAAGAGATTTGTGAAGTCATCATATTTTTTGTACCAACTCACATTGACCGAGTCTTTTTAATACACTACTTGTTTCTCTATTATTCCCACTTGTCAAATGAAGGAAAAAAAATACAGCCATTGATTTACAATGAATTATTCAAATTGAAAATGATTGTGTGAAAAGTTTGGATAATTAATTTTGCGTTAAAAAGAGGTTTGGGAAGTCAATATCATATATATGGAAATTTTTATATAATCCATCCCCTAAAAGTTATTATCATATATATTCATTTTGTTTCATTCAAATTCTAAATCAGTTTAACGCAGTGTTGTTTGGACCGGACCGGACGGTCCAACCGCTAACCAAATATAAAGGCGAGTCGGTTGGACCAAAAACTCATTTTGCTAGTTGGACCGGATTTAATCGGGGTCCAACCAGTCCAATTTTATTTTTTCTAAAAAAATAAAAAATTGAAAAATAAAAATAAAAAATAACATAAAAAAGAAATTAGAAAAATCTTCAAAATTAAAATTTAAGAAGTCATGATTATCAAGAATTTCATGTTTGGTTTGATCAAGTTCTTTCAGAGTTTGACAAGTTTTGAAAATTAAAACTTTGAGAAGTCATGTAATTTAAAACTTCAAAATTATGTATGCTAAAACCTAAAATTTGAGTGATGTCATTTTATATATTAAGAATAACTAATTTATTATTTATTGGGTCATCCGGTTCGACCAGTTAAATCGATCAGACCATGAACCGAACATTTGTCTGAGTCTTTATCCGATTCAGTGCTTACAACATTGGTTTAGTGAAAATAAATAAATGTTAGGGGTCTTACTTTGAAATTTCTCCATGTTTGGTGACTCCACTAACTTTTCAAGAACTCATTCAAGCTATAAAGCATTTATTATAGGGCCGGACTTTTTAGGGGTCCCATTTAAACATTTTTCTCCATGTCTTGCCAACTTTTTAGATCCACACAAAATTAGAATTGTCAAAATGGACTAGGCCCTACGGGCCAGCCCATTTGGCCCTGTAAAATTTATAGGGCCGGACTAAAGATTTTCTGACCCTAATAAAAAACAAGTCAGCCCAGCCCATCCCTAAAAAAAATTAGGCCAAAGCGGGCTAGGATCAAGCGAGCTACCCTATTTTCATTTTTTCTTTTATTTTTAATATTTAGATAATGAAATAATTATATAATGTTTACTTTAATTCAAATTGTATTAATTATTTAATCATTTTTTTAATTACATTAATTTATATTTTATTATAAAAATTTTTTGTAAAAAATGATGCAATTATTTAATAAATTAAAATATATATTTTTTAAAATAATAAAAACGGGCCAACCCAGCCCTAAGTCCTAATAGGGCCGGGCCGTGCTGAAGAATTCCTAGCCCTAATTAAAAACGGGTCAGCCCAGCCCAGTCCTAATTAAATAGGGCCAAAACGAATTAGGGCCGGGTCGGACTGGCCCATTTTGATAGTTCTACACAAAATAATCAAATGAAGGAATGAGATAATTGAATTCAATGCTATTTACTAAAAAATTTAACAGGTTGCATGGGCCCTCTAAAGTTTATAAAGACAGGTCTTCTTAGTCGTCTATGACTTAACTTTTATAAGTTTAACTCATCAACTTTGTAGTTATGTGACATTTCATATGAATTGAGTAAAAAAAAATCTAAATTTGCTTACCATAAGAAGGAACAAAAAAAATTGTCAATAAAATCTAAATCTATCTAGTTAGTAATAATTAAGGCCATTAAAATGGACCGACCTACCAAAGATATTTATTTAATAAGTTGGATTGGGTTTGGCCTGAAATGCTGATCCAGTTTATAGTATGAGCCTATTTTTTTTAAAAAAAATAATATGTTCTTTATTAATGTATTTTATTTGATTAAACATCAATATATTAATAATTAACTTGCAAAATGATGATTAAAAGTAAAAGGAAAAGAACAACAAAGTCTTCCTAAGCACTACTTGTTTTTTCATTATTCCAAGTCTTCCTAATACAGCTAATATTGATGTTTTGGAATGAATGCAAATTGAAAATGATTGTGAGAAAAGTTTGGATAATTATTTTAGCGTGAAAAGAGATTTGTGAAGTCATCATTTTTTTTTTGGCCATCCGAAGTCATCTTATAATTTTATTCACCAAACATATTGCATCCAAATTCTTATTTTGTGCACCAACAATTAAATTTAGTAAACAAAAAATAATTATACTCTAGTTTCTTTGGGTAAGCTTTTTTTAGGGGAAGAAATGCTGCATTTATTTTAAAATTTTGAAGTGTTTGGGCAAGCTTCTTTTGGATTGAGAAATGGTTTTGAACAGTAGCAAAAGTTTTATTTTTAGTTTTCAAGTAAAATTTAAAAATTAAAATTTTTTTTCTAATCAAAAGTAGAAACTAAAATTTAAATATTTTAGAATAAAAATGCCTTTATCAAAATTTTATATTTTCTAATCTATTTTTTTTTCAAATCCTTATCATTTATCTATTCAAATAACATTAATAATATTCAATTAATAATAAATAATCATAAGTAAACAAAATTCATTAACTAAATTATATAATTTTTTTGAATAATATTACATTAAATTAATAATCTAATTGTAACTTTTAATATATAAATGTTTTAATAAAATTTAAAAATAATAAATATTTAGAATTAAAAAGTAATAAATATTTCTATTCATTTATCTATTTAATAACATCATAAATTCATGCCTGCCTTTTTTTTTTATAACTTTACTGAAAACACATTTTTTTATACAAATTTCTCAAACACTGAGAAAAGTAACTTTTAACTAAATTTTTAAAACACGCAAGGCCAAGAAAAACTAAACTTCTCAAATATAAATTATAGGCCAAATTATTTTTTTGGTCCTCAACGTTTGTACGAAATTTAATATTTGTCCTCAATGTTTCAAAAAGTTATTTTAGGTCCTCAATGTTTTTTTTTTGTCAAATTGGTCCTCTAGCGTAACATCCGTCTAGTTTTGCCATTAAATGCTGACGTGGAAGGCTTATGTGGTACACCCTCTCTCCTACGTATCATATTTAAATGACATGACACCATCTTTCACTCCAACTCAGCAAAACAACGCCGTTTTGATTCAAAACAGAACATTTAAATGAATCAAAACGGCGTCGTTTTACTGAATTTGAGTGAGAGAGGGTGCCATGTCATTTAAATATGACACGTAGGAGAGAGGGTGTGTCACATAAGCCTTCCACGTCAGCATTTAATGGAAAACCAGACAGATGTTATGCTAGAGGACCAATTTTAACTAAAAAAAACTTTGAGGACCTAAAATAACTTTTTGAAACGTTCAGGACCAATATTAAACTTCGTACAAACGTTGAGGACCAAAAGAGTAATTTGATCCAAACTATATATTTTTATCTCACATCACTTTTTCTCGAAAAAATAATTTGAAAATAATTTTTTTATGAAAAAAATAAATATTTTAAAAACATGCCCAATCAGACCATAAGTTTAAAAGGTTATTCAATTAATACTTTGATATGAAAATTTTAGCTCAGGGGTTCATTTGATTCTTTTTGAAAAACCTGTCTCTCTTTTTCTCTTACATTTCCTATTAAGTAATTTATTTATTTTTTGTTTTCTCATAGCAAATTTTGTTCTACTTTTTCTTTCAATTGTACATGATAGTTCCTTTTTGAGACAAAAGATAATTTATATAATTCAAAAATGAAATTATAGGGTCTGATTATTTTGAAATTTCTTTATTTTTATTCGGACTTGTTTCAGCTGAAGTGCACTCAAAATTACATTTAATCGAATCAACAATCAAAATAATAAAATGAAATGCACTTCAACTGATTCAAATCGTTTTTAGTTAGTATTTCTAACACGCTACTATATATTATTGGAAGTAAAATTTAATTTTAAAAACTCAATTATTCATTATATTGGTCCCATTAAAGAATGAGATAATTTTTTTCGTGAAAAAGAATGAGATAATTCAATGCTACTTATTAATTAAAAAAGCGATTGGTTGTAAGTTCTCTAAAGTTCATAGGACAACTGTTCTCAGTCGTCGTGCATGACTTTATGTTAGTCCAAGTCGTCAACTTTGTAATTATATGCTATTTCATTTTCATATGAATCAAGTAAAATAATAATTAATCTTAAAAAAGATAAAGATAACAATAATAATATTAATATTAATAGTACTCTTCCCTATAATTGAAAGATAAAATATTTTCAAACTCATCAATATATATCAACTACTACATTTAGTATATGTATAAAAAAAACTACTACATCTAGTATATATACACATGTATTATATGATATTTTAAATTCATTTCGTGTTTTTTTATTTGTATTCATACTTATACTTTAGGCTAGTAGTTTAGACAAGTTTTGGGGAAAAAAAAAATATAATTTCATTGATATTATTTCGTTAGAATTTTGGATAGAAAAGTTAACTTATAATTTTTTGAATATGATAGTAATTTAATAATATTAGAGGATATATATATATATATATATATATATATATATATATATATATTTGATTATTTATTTAATTGGCAAGAAAATATGTTTCATTTGCTAGAACATCACATGCATGCTTCTAAAAGTTATTAATAGTCAAATTAATGCAGAAAAATTTTCGGTGTCCTTTGTAGTCATATTTAATTATCAACGGGGTTTGGTCTAATGGAAAGGACTAATCCCTCACAATGTGATGAATTCAAGTTCGAATCTCCGTTAAGAGAGGTGCTCATATTTAGTGTTCGACAGTACCTCGAACAGGATTGCCTTCAATAAGAGAATACCTGTAAAAAAAAGTTATTACACTTGCAAGTCTTGTAAACAATTTTACTCAGTTTCTCGCCAATTTTTCAGTTCCACACAAAATCATCAAGTGAAGGGAATGAGATAATTCAATGCTAATTTTAAAAAATTTGATTGGTTCATATATAATAAGGGCAAGTCGTCAAGTCATGAACTCTGTATATTTTTAAAACACGCAAGGCCAAGGAAAATTAAACTTCTCAAATACAAATTGTATATTTTTTATCTCACATCACTTTTTTTCAAAAAAATCATTTGAAAATAATTTTTTTATGGAAAAAATAAATATTTTAGAAACATGCCCAATCAGACCATAAATTTAAAAGGTAATCCAATTAATACTTTGATATGAAAATTTTAGCTCAGGGGTTCATTTGATTCTTTTTGAAAAACCTGTCTCTCTTTTTCTCTTACATCTCCTATTAAGTAATTTACTTATTTTTTGTTTTCTCATAGCGAAATTTGTTCTACTTTTTCTTTCAATTGTACATGATAGTTCCTTTTTAAGACAAAAGATAATTTATATAATTCAAAAATGAAATTATAGGGTCTGATTATTTTGAAATTTCTTTATTTTATTCGGACTTATTTCAGCTGAAGTGCACTCAAAATTACATTTAATCGAATCAACAATCAAAATAATAAAATGAAATGCACTTCAATTGATTCAAATCGTTTTTAGTTAGTATTTCTAGCACGCTACTATATATTATTGGAAGTAAAAATTTAATTTTAAAAACTCAATTATTCATTATATTGGTCCCATTAAAGAATGAGATATTTTTTTTTGGAAAAAACTTAGGTCCATTTCCTTATGTCCATTCCATCCAATTCTACCAATTATATATTGTATTTACACTCTTTTTCTTCTATTATTGGTCATATAAAAGGTGGTCTTCTATATTCTCTCTCTACTGTGATTGGTCATTTAAATACTTTTTGCCACGTGTCATAATTATATTGGAGAATTGGATGGAATGGACATAAGTTTTTTCTATTTTTTTTTCGTGAAAAAGAATGAGATAATTCAATGCTACTTATTAATTAAAAAAAGCGATTGGTTGTAAGTTCTTTAAAGTTCATAGGACAACTGTTCTCAGTCGTCGTGCATGACTTTATGTTAGTCCAAGTCGTGAACTTTGTAATTATATGCTATTTCATTTTCATATGAATCAAGTAAAATAATAATTAATCTTAAAAAAGAAAAAGATAACAATAATAATATTAATATTAATAGTACTCTTCCCTATAATTGAAAGATAAAATATTTTCAAACTCATCAATATATATCAACTACTACATTTATATAATTTCATTGATGTCTTATTATTTCGTTAGAATTTTGGATAGAAAAATTAACTTATAATTTTTTTTTGGATATGATAGTAATTTAATAATATTAGAGGATATATATATATTTGATTATTTATTTAATTGGCAAGAAAATATGTTTCATTTGCTAGAACATCACATGCATGCTTTTAAAAGTTATTAATAGTTAAATTAATGCAGAAAAATTTTCAGTGTCCTTTGTAGTCATATGTAATTACCAACCGGGTTGGGTCTAATGGAAATAACTAGTCCCTCACAACGTAATGAATTCAGGTTCGAATCTCCGCTAAGAAAGGTGCTCATATTTAGTGTTCGACAGTGCCTCGAACATGATTGCCTTCAATAAAAGGATACCTGTAAAAAAAAAGTTATTACACTTGCAATGACAAGTCTTCTAAACAATTTTACTCAGTTTCTCGCCAATTTTTCAGTTCCACACAAAATCAAGGGAATGAGATAATTCAATTTATATTGAATTTAGGCCACAATTTTCTTTTTCTTCTTTTAATTATATTCCTTTAATCTAAATTATGGATTGAGATCAATAAGTAATGTAGTTATATTTCAAAAAATTTTAATTTCATGCCAATCAAAAAATTGTTTTAGTAATCTGGAAACTGTTAAAAAAAAAAAAGGAACTTAGATTTGTACACTTTTCTTTTCTTTTTTAACATCTAAATTTTTATTTTTATTGTTTTGTTATTCGTTAAAATTCAATTAAATAAAAAGTAAGAAAATAACAATTTTCATTTTACACACACCCCATCCATCACGCCATTGCCCACTACTACATACTCATTTATAGTTTTTAATTAATTTATTTTCCTAGCAATTTTTAAAATTTCATCTGCTTTAGTATTACACTTTCTATAGATAAGAGATGAGTGAACACAATCATTCATAACTTAAATATTATTGCATATCTATCTAAAGCAATTAAGAATAAGTCTTTTTTAACCTATTCACATAGTTATGCCCAGCTTCTATATAAAGGGTATTGCAAGACCTCTTTATAAATTAATTAAGCAAACAATCTCAAAATAGCCTTTCTAAGTTCCAACTTGTGTAAACCAAACTGATTTTGATGCTTATGGGGTGGTTACTTCCATATCCATTCCTCTTTTTCTACTTGTTTCTTTTTCTTTTCCCTTCTCACTCTTCTTCATTGCAGCCTATGTGTATTCATTATCACTACACTGCCCTTCTCAATTTCAAGAACTCATTCTCTCTTAATAGTTCTGCTTCTAAATACTGTGATGGTGATCAATCTTCTTACCCAAAGACTGCATCATGGGGAAATGATTTAGATTGCTGCTTGTGGGATGGGGTCACGTGTGACTCCATTTCAGGCCACGTGATTGGCCTTGACCTCAGCTGCAGTTGGCTTGAAGGTCATTTCCATCCCAATAGCACCATCTTCCAACTTTCTCATCTTCAATCACTCAACTTGGCTTTCAACAATTTTAGTGGCTCTTCAATTTCCTCTCAGTTTGGTGATCTTGTTACTCTCACTCATCTAAACTTAAGCTTCTCATGGTTTTCTGGTGAAATTCCTTCCAAAATCTCTCAACTCTCTAAATTGGTCTCACTTGATTTGTCTTGGAATTTTTTTACCTCATTTGTGCCATCTACATGGGAAAATCTCATTCTAAACGTTACTGATTTAAGGGAACTTGTTCTAGAAGATGTGAATATGTCTTCCATTAGGCCAAGTTCCTTGTCTTTGTTGATGAATTTGTCGTCCTCTTTGGTCACTCTTAGTCTTAGACATACTGGGTTGCAGGGGAAAATGGCAAATGACATTCTCTGTTTACAAAATCTTCAAAAGCTAAGTTTGTCATGGAATGAAAATCTCAAGGTCCAACTTCCAAAGTCCAACTGGAGCTCTCCGCTAAGGTTTTTGGATCTCTCTAAAATTGATATCTCAGGAGAACTTCCAGATTCCTTAGGCCATTTGAAGTCACTTAATGTTTTGCATCTTTATTCTTGTCAACTTGAAGGGCATGTTCCTCCAAGTTTAGGAAATCTCATAGAATTAACTTATTTGGACCTTTCTTTCAACAATCTTATTAGTGGTGAGATCTCTTTCCTTTCAACCCTTCAACATCTCACTTCCTTAGATCTCTCGGGTATTGATTTTAGTGGTCAATTTCCTTCATCAATACTTTCAAATCTTGAACATCTAACTTTCTTAAGGCTTTCCAGAAATAATTTTAGTGGTTAAATCCCATCATCACTGTCAAATCTTGAAAATCTCACTTACTTAGATCTTTCAAATAATAATTTTCGTGGTGAAATCCCAAATGTGTTGGAAAAGCTTACCAAATTAGAAGTTTTATATCTTTCAAGTAACAACTTAGGAGGGCAGTTTCCATCATCATTTTCTAATCTAACTCAACTTGTGTCCTTAGATAAAATTTGCAAACTTCCAAATTTAGTTTCTTTGTCTTTGTCTAATAACTTATTGAATGGAACAATTCCTAATGGTTGTTTTTCTTCTTCATCTTTGCAATATTTGAGTCTTGGGAACAACCACCTCACTGGACCTATTGGTCCCTTTTCATCTCACTCGTTGAAATTTTGTGATCTCTCTTATAACAAGTTGGAAGGTAATGTACATAAATCAGTTTTTGGTCTTGTAAATCTTATAGAATTAGATTTTTCATCAAATAACTTGAGTGGTCAAATTAATTTTCACCAATTTTCAAAGCTCCAAAATTTAAAATATCTTTATCTTTCAAATAACATGTTTCTCTCAATTTTCTTTGACAATGATGTTGACTACTCTTCAATACTTAGAGTTATCTTCTTGTAACATCAATAGCTTTCCTAGGTTAGGAAACCTTCAAAATTTGTATTTTTTAAATCTTTCTTATAATAACATTCATGGAAAATTTCCCAAATGGTTCAACCAAGTGGAAAATGGTTCTTTGGAGATATTAGATCTGTCCCATAACAAATTAACTTCAATTGAGGATCTTTTAATGAGAAAGTTATGGTTTCTTGATCTTAGCTTCAACATGTTGGAAGGAAGTCTTCCAATTCCATCCTCTATTGTGCAAGTCTTTTCAGTCTCCAACAACAAATTCATTGGGAGTATTTCCTTCTTGTTTTGCAATGCAAGCTCACTTCTTATACTCAACTTGTCTCACAACAAGTTGACAGGCCCTATCCCACAATGCCTTGTAGCCCTCCCAAACCTTTCGGTTTTGGATCTACAGAAGAACAACCTTGTTGGAACTATACCAACAAATTTTTCCAAGAGCAATTCATTGCAAACTCTGCATTTCAATGGCAACCAACTACAAGGATCGTTGCCTTTGTCTTTGGCCCATTGCACTCAACTAGAAATCTTGGACGTTGGAGAAAATTTAATTGTGGATACATTTCCGAATTGGCTTGAAGGTCTTCAAGAGTTACAGGCACTTGTTTTATGAGAAAATAAGTTCTACGGTTCCATTCGTAGTTCTAATAAGAGTACTCAATCCTTCCCCAAGTTAAGGATTTTTGATGTTTCGAACAATTTTTTTAATGGATCTCTACCAACTGCATACTTCAACAAATTTAAAGGAATGATGGAAATAAATGATGGTGCAGTTGGTTTGCACTACATGAAAACTGAAAGGTATTCCACATATGAAGAGGTGGTGATTACATTGAAGGGTAATATCATAGAGCTGGTGAGGATTCAAACTACATTCACAACCATTGATTTATCAAAAAACATGTTTGATGGAGAAATTCCGGAAGTCATTGGAAAGCTAAATTCATTGATAGGCCTAAACCTCTCCCACAATAGAATCACCGGTTCTATTCCACAATCATTTGGAAATTTGAGAAGACTGGAATGGTTAGATCTATCGTGGAACAAGCTGACGGGTGAGATTCCAACAACGTTGACCAAGCTCAACTTCCTCTCCATTTTGAATCTTTCACAAAACCAGCTCGAAGGAATCATACCCAAAGGTCAACAATTTGGCACATTTTTGAATGATTCCTATGTGGGAAATGAAGGGTTGTGTGGATTTCCATTGTCAAAAACATGCGGTGAATATAAAAGAGAGTGGCTACCATCAAATTATGACCAAAATGAGGAATTTGAAATTGGTTGGAAGCCAATAGCTATGGGGTATGGATGTGGGATGGCATTTGGAGTGCTGATGGGATATCTTGCTTTTAAATTTGGGAAACCTCAATGGTTTGTTAAACTTTTGGAAGGTAAACCAAAGAAAAGGGCAAGAAGGTCAAGAAATAGAGTTCGTGCAAGTCGAGGAAGAATAAATTAGCCAAAGTATTTCATGTTGTGTTATGATTTTTTTTTTGGTACTTTAATTTAGAATGTTTTCTTGTAATTTGAATGTATTGTATTTTCTTTTAGTTGTAATATGTTGTATTTTGTTTGACTTGTAAATTGTTATTGTTTGTGTGCTAATAGCAATGTACTATAATGAGAATTTGGGGATGCATCAGAGCACATTTTTACATGGGTGAACAATTTTATTTATTAATTGATTTTGAGTATGGACTTAGTTGATAAATAAAAATATTGATGAGAAGCTTCAACTATTGCAAAATCAATTATTAATTACATACAACATAAATATTTGACAACCCATATTTCGACAACCACTATATAATTGTCAAAAAAAGATAAATTTTTTAACAATTAAATTTTGATCGTCCAAATAAGTATATTTTTTGCAACAATAAGATTTTGACCGTCATAATAAGTTGTTGAAAAAAGTTAATGATAGTATTTTTGACGATCGACAGTTGTCAATTATTGTTAACAATATTATTTTTGACAATACATTTGTCAACAACGTTCGTCGAAAAAAATATTTGAGAAAAGATTATCAAAAAAAAATATTATCGACAATTGTTTACCATTGAAAATATTATAATTATCTTTTTTCAACAACTTATTTCGATGGTTAAATTTTATTTGTTGAAAAAATACCTTTTTTCAATAATTAATTGGCCGTCGAAATAAAAGTTGTTAAAAATATTTATTATTTTGGCTTTTTAATCTTAATATAATTTTAAAATAAAATATTTGCTGAAATCTAATACTCTTAATTTAAATTCCCATCATATTATAGCTCAAAAAAAAAATTCTGCAGGTCCTTCGCATGCAAAATCTGACACCATTTTTTTTGCCAAAAAAACTTTTTAACGACGGATATATTCGTCGCAATAATACATTTTAAAATTTCGGCAGCACAATATTTTGCTGCTATATCTTTTGTTAAACAAATTTACAAATTTCGACAAATCAAGTTAAATTTTTTTCTATTTTATATCTAGTCACATTTTTTTTAATTAATTAATTTTTATTTAATATTATCATTTGTTTTTTATTATTAAAAATTAAATTTAGTAGTAATTATATAGTTGTAACTTAAAAAATTAAATACTAGATGATGTTTAAAAATAAAAAACAGTTTGGAGCTATTCTTTATTCCTACTAATTAAGTTTAAAAATAAAAAATTATATCATATTTGATGTAATTATTATTTTTTATTTTTGAGAGCATGATGTAGTTATTTTAATTGTAAATAATTCTGGAGAGTAGAGAAATCGGTATAAAACTGTACAAGGTTGGTTGTTCACTTGTTTGTGAGAAATTTGTGAGAGCATCGTGAACAATTTTCTTTTATATCAATTGTTGAAAAATATAAATTAATTATTGCTTAACCGCTTTTTGTTATTTTGTGGTAACGGCATTGTTGAAAATTGAAAATGAATTTGTCAAGAAGGTAGTTATATTTGTAGAGATGGAATAGTGGGTTGAAAATGAATTTATAAAAAAAAAAATGAAAATTGGGTAGTGCTGAAATTGGATTTTTTTTTTTGAAAGAAATTTGCAGTTATAATTTGTGAAGTTTTAGTATTGACTTAATTTCTTTTGTATATAGTATTGATATTGATATTAAGCTATTTGATTATTTAAAATTGGAAGATACAAAAATAAATAACATGGTACCTTCGATGACACACTATTTTATACCAAATGCTTGCATCTTATATCACCGTAATGTCAAACACCATACCAAACATGAGTATCATGTTAAAATTCTGGAACCATTGTGATGCATGGAACATTAAATAGAATGAAGGAGTCATACCTGATTTAGCCATTGCCGGATAATCGCGCTTACTTGGTCGGAGGTTAGGTCTTCATCTCTATTAACCTGGTCGTGCAGCAGCTACAATTGGGAGGCTCACTATGTTAGGGTTAGAGAGAGGACCTAGCCAATATATAATTGTGTCTTACTGGGCCCTCCCATTACGAGCTTCAATAAAACCCTAAAAGACCTACACATAGCCGCCTACCAGACTTTATTATAATGTGTGCTATTAGCCCAACAATGATTACTTTATACTTTGGGCTTCCTTTATATTGGACTACATATTAACCCAATTAATTTAAAAAACTAAATAAAACATTTTAAACAATTAATGAGAGCCCACATATTATCAATGATATCCCACATGTTAAATCCATATCCCAGATCAATCAAAGCAATTAAATTAACACCAATCATAGGTGTTGCTTAAAAGCTTTACGGCTTAATATTTAGTAAGACCCCTAAATAGTTTTATTTTATTGAAGTCTATAACTATATCCCTAATTTGAAACATGACATACATAATTAGATTGTCAACGAAATGACATATGACATCTATGATTTATCAGAGAAACTATATTACAGAAGCTTTTAATAATTAATATAAGATATTAATTATTATGGGATAATTCATTTTTGGCCCAATGTTTTTGTACCCATATTTCATTTCTTATAATTTGAGCCAGACATCATTTCAGGGAGACATTATCGTTGTTCACAATAAAAGTAACAAGTTTGACATAATTAATATGGTAAATTAGTCAGACAATTAAACTTGAAGAAAAAACCTTTTGCATCATTATAAACTCCCCTTTAGGCAGAGAAAATAATATGCTATTTGTCTCCTTCCTTTCATAAAGCAAATAAAGACTATAAAAATTTAAGGAATTAAATCACCTTTAGGCAGAAAAAATTCCTTAAAATTTATATTCCAAAACAATAAGAATATATAATTAGAAAATTCAATCTCCTTTGAGTTGATTAATTTTCATGATCATATACACTCATCAATGTGCTCCATATTATCTTGGAATTAACACACATAATAACCCTCTTTGGGCAGGAAATTATATGTATTAATTCGATAAATAATTCTATCAACAAGGGATTTTATACCTTTATAAATTTTGATGACCAACCACTTTAGTAGTAATAGTCACAATAATTCACAAAAATATCCCAAACTAGAATTTATTAAATTTGCCTTTCACTTCCCATCAACAAGAAAATTTAACTTTTGAGATTTTGATAAATATATCACTTTAGTGATATGTATTCTCAACAACTCAAAAAATTAAAATAAAATTTTTAGACTAGGAAGCACCATAAAAATTAGTCATGCATTAATTAAAAATTTTAACAATTTATGCACCCTTTAAAGAATTTAAATATATAATTATAAATTTATTGCATCAACTTTAATAAATATTGAATTGATATCTTTAAGCGAGCCATACCATGCAAGATTGAAACTGCGTTCCAAAACCTTGATGTTCTTACTCAGGTCACATACTAGTGATATTTAGCTCAAAAAATAGATATGCACACAAATTTCACCTAAATTTAAACAATTTTAGGCTTTTTATATGATCGTTAACCCTGCGCTAGAGAGTATGATAAATATACACACAACTAAGAAGAGTGAATGTGCCCATCATGTTCAAAATCCTTAAAAAATATATTTCTTCATGATTTTTCCATGTCAAAATGACTTTAAAAATATTTATTTTGAATTTATAGATTAGTATATACTAAGAAATTCAAAATAAATATTTAACTGTCTCCAAAAATTAATTAAAAAATATGGGAAAAAACAAGGAAAATAAGACGAGAAAAACGCCGCTAAAATCATCTCCATCGGAGGTGGGGTGGCCCACACGTGCCACCCCCATTATTTCCCGCGAGTGGGCGTTGAAGGGGACACGGCTGGTCATCCCCTACCTCTAGCCGGGTTCACCCGTTTGTGTTTTCCGTCAGATTCCGCACATTTTAGGTCGTTTGGAGGCACGATTTTGTAGGGGGTTTGTTCAAAATGATATTTCTAAGCTTTATGTTCAACAAATTTCTAAAAATCGTGCCCCAATCGTCAATTTGTGGAAGGAAACATGCTAGGGTTCATGAAAGCTCACTGTTCAATTTTTTTTAGGTGTTTCTCGGATTCGATGTTGTTTTGATCGAATTAAACTACTCTAGTGGGCTGAGATTCATATAAATATGCTACCCATAAGATTAATTTCGATTAAAAATGGCTAGAAAACTCGATTTATGAGCATTCAAACCCAAAATAAACATGTTCATGGCAGACACTTTAACCTCGAATTTCTCTCTAGATACAGAACGGTTTCACGCATACAATATATCAGAATGAAGCTTGTATAAAGAACAACAAAACCCTTAAGTCAGATTCATACAAGCATCCCAGATCTAGAGCCAAAAATGCACTTGAATTTCAGAAAAAACATTGCAAAAATCCAACAATATACTTCCAGCACCACAAAGGAGGCTGTGATGCCAAATGTTAAAATTCTAGATCATTGTGATGCATGGAACATTGAATAGAATGAAGGAGTTATACCTGATTTAGCCATTGTCAGATAATCGCTTACTTGGTTGGAGGTTAGGTCTTCGTCTCTATTACCCTGATCATGCAGCGGCTACAATGGGAGGCTCACTGTGTTAGGGTTAGAGAGAGGACCTAGCCAATATATAATTGTGTCTTATTGACCCTCCCATTACTAGCTTCAGTAAAACCCTAAAAGGCCTGCACATAACCATCTACCAGACTTTATTATAATGTGTGCTATTAGCCAAATAGTGATTATTTTATACTTTTGGCTTCCTTTATATTGGACCACATATTAACCCAATTTATTTAAAAAATTAAATAAAATATTTTAAACAATTAATGTGAGCCCAAATATAAAATATTTTTCTAGCATATCAAAGATAACATGGTATCTGAAATGAGACTCTTTTATACCATAGTATATAAGATATCATGTTATCTGAGATATACTACCGTACTAAACGCCCCCATGAATAGAACCTGGGAAGCCACAGTTAAGAAAATACAAATATTTTATCATCTATGTCACTCCATGTTGATATTTATCAAACTTCTAACCTTTCTAATTTTTATAGTTACAAATAAATTATTAAATGAATAGGGAAAATGGACATTCAATAATTTATTAATAATTTGCTCTAAAGATAGTATAAAATTTTTAAATTTAATAAACTTAGTTTTTTTTGCCTTGAATAAACTTAGTGTGATAGATGTTTTAATCTAAATAGCTTCAACTTAATTTTAGAATTACTCAAAATTGTGTTTGAGATTATTTGTGTTCCCATTATTAATTTGTTAATTTTTTTTATTGAAAATTTTGAAAAGTATTTTCTATGTTATCAAATTTTACATTAATTTTTAATTTTATTCTTAATTGTTTTTTACATTAATTTTTTTAGTTTTAATTTTCTTCTCAATCCAAATACATACTTAATTACTTTAATATCCTTTCTCTCGTCATTTCCTTCAATTTCTTTCCCTTCCTTCTCCTCCTCATTCTTCAAGGGGCCGTTTGGTTCATAAAATTGAAAGGCGAGGGAGTGAAAATTACAATGATAAAATCAATTTTATTCTCCTTTTTAAATATTAATAATTTTTAAATGAAGGATAAAATTATTTAAAATGGAGGGCAAAATTGACTTTTCAAATTCTACCTATAGCTAATCCTGATTCCCATTTCATTCTCATTGTCTCACGTATATTTTACGAATCAAACGTGCCCTAAAAAGATTTTTAAATCTAAGAATGTTAGTATAATTTACTTTTCTTTAGGTTGTATTTGGTAAGAAGAAATAGGAAAGGAAAAAGGGATGGAATGCACCATTCTCACATACATTCTTCCTACCAAACAAATATCACTTTTTGCAATGTGATGAAATTATGTTTTTGCTCTTATTTTTTTACCTACTTTTATTTCATTCCTACTTTAAATGTAAGGGTAAAATGGTTATGTTACCCACTTTTATTACATTCACATCACATCACATCACATCATATTAACATAACATTTTTATTCTCATTTTTATTACCTCATCTTTTCTCCTTACCAAACACACCTTAGTGTCACTATATATGGTCCTAAAACTGTTGCATTTCAGCCCTTAGTTTATTGTTATATAACTAATGGTGAGTCTGTGATGCAATTTGTTGCATCATGCAATGGGTTATGTAGCATAATTGTAGTCGTTGATGTGATCCAATTGCATTGCATGATGCAGCAAAATAACAAGTGTCACAATCCTATTGATTGAAATTGCATTGCATGATACAACAAGTTACATCATAGATTCCCATAAGTAATATATGTCATGTTTTATTCTGTGCATGTACTGTAACTACTTTTCCTGCAAAATGCCATACCAATTTTCTTGGGGTTCAACTTCACCTTATTACAAGCTTCTTCACTCTCAAATTAAACTTCTTGTACAGTTCAAGAATTTAGAAAGATATGATAATATCAAACATATACGAGACAAAAAGGAAACTTGAGTAAAATTTATAGGAAAATGAAAAAGTACATTTAAAATTTTTACAATTTTTAATGTAAAATAAAATGACATATATTAAAATTTTTTAAAAAATAAATTTTTAATGAGTTATATTTATTATAAAAGAAACTAAAATGATTTCTTTTATGAAAAAGAAACTAAAATTATTAATTGACCAAAATGCCCTCATTCTTTGAAACGTGAATGTGATAGATGGGTCACGTGGATATGCCTGACGCAACATAACTCATTGGCAGGTAGGTAGGGTAGGGTAGGGTAGTGTGTATGTTATTATATATTTATATAAAATATAAATGTTTTGATTTTTATTTCATTATTATTATTTTTTATTTTTAAAATAAAATCAACATTATTTTTATCTTTTACAATATTACTTTTTAAATTTTTCATTACATTCTTTTGTATATTAAATATATTTTTTATTTTTAAAATTTTATTTTATTCTCTTCCATTTCATTCTATAACATCACTTAAAACCAATCATAATAAATATTTGATAGAGAATGAGTAAATAGAGAGATAAACTAGCATCCCCATACTCAAAAAAAAAAAAATCCCTTCATTGGTAGGAGAGAATTGATTTATAGTTTTTGGAAGTTGAGGTTTGATGACAATTTTGTCCCAAAAAAATTGTCAAATCACATATGTACCCTCAATTTTTTATACATGAAGGTTAAGGTAAATTACTTTTACTATTCCTAAAGTTTTTGTTATAATGTTTATGCATGTTCTCAAATTTTTATTTTGTTCATGCTTAGCCTACCCTGAAACTTTTGTTTTTGTTCATTTATACCCTTTTTAATACCGTTAACATGTTCCATAAAAAAAATATCGTTAACATGGTTGACGGAATTTGTTGACTTGGACGCTGACTGTATATTTCTTTTTCCACCTCATTTTTCACTGTCAAATAAGCCCTTGAAGTTTTTGTCAAGTTGTCAAAATAGCCCTCAAAATTTCTGTCATACTGTCAAATTAGTCCCTAATGTTTGTGTCACTATCCTTTTTGTAAGGTTTATTTCCAGCATTGAATGAGTTACTCCTTGACGTTGATTAGAGATTTGGCTTGTTTCATTTGTACAACAACTTCAGAAAGAAATTTTTTAGTTTACACTTGAAAAAATTGATGTGGAATGCAGCAAAGACTACTTACCCATAAGAATGGGAGAGGGCGATGCTGGAGATTCAAAAGATGAATGAATCTGCATACCAACATCTCTAATCAATCAGGGAGTAACTCATTTAGTACTTGAAGTAAATCCTACAGAAAGAACAGTGACACAAACATTAGGGGCTAATTTGACAATATGACAAAAACTTTGAGAGCTATTTTGACAACTTGACAGAAATTTCAGGAGTTTATTTGATAATAGAAAACGAGGTGGAAAAAGAAATACACAGTCAGCATATACGTCAACAACTTTCGTCAACTATGTTAACAATGTTAGCAAAAAAGGTATGAGTAAACAAAAACAAAAGTTTGGGATAGGCATAAACAAAATAAAAGTTTGAGGATGGGTATAAACATTGCAACAAACTTAAGAGTAGCAATACCAAACTAACTTTTATTTTCTATTTCATTTTTCTCACACTTACTCTTATTTTTATTTCACATTTAATTTCCTCCCTGGACATCTTGTAAATTTCTAACATACCAAACCCCTCCCAACTATTCTTTTCAAAGGACAGAAATTTATTGGAGTAATGTTATAGAATTATCGAGAGTTTAAACTCACGATTTGTCAATCGTTGGATCTATTTAGAGATTTGTATCAAAATATTTTTTTTTTTAAATTTAAGATGACACGGACCTAAGATAGATCCAATGACTTACAACTTATGAACTTGAATTCTTTTTTTTTTCTTTGGTCTAGATCAGGGTATCACCGTCGAGTATAGTGACTAATCCCCTCGCTGAATTGTAGGCACCTCGAAAGGTAGGACAGCTGGCCCAAGGATTTAAAGCTACTCTATACCCAAGGCAGGAATCGAATTCCTGACACTTATTAAGGATGGATGAGTCCCTTCCATTCAACCACACCCGTTGGGTTTATGAACATGAATTCTTGATAGCTCCAAATATTCACCCAATTTACTAATACTGTAATCTAGTTTAACGGGTCGGTTAAAAACCAACGGGTTTAACGACCCGGAATGTCGGCTACGATAGAAACATAGCACCACTATGAACTCAGACAAATGTCACTCTCCAGATCTCAAACAAAAACAAAATCTGATTCATCATAGTTACGCAGAAGAAGAAGAAGAAGAAGAAGAAGAAGAAGAAGAAGAAGAGTCCGTGGATTTGAATTTTGAAACCCTAGTTTAATTCCGCATTCTCGACGACGATCAGGTGCCTTCTTGTCCGTTACTCTTTTTCAGTTTTGACCAACATTTCTGCAATTTCTTAGACTTTCTGTGAATTCCGTCACTAACATATGTAGCACCGCTTCTAAATGTAGTCATCTAGCTCGGATCCTTACAAGTGCAAACTAAATTTATTGAATTGATATCTATATATATTTTAACTGGTATTCTTTGCCGTAATATTGTGGTCAATTTTGTGATGTAGGAATTTGGTTCATGGTTCAGACTTGAGATCGTGACCATAATGAGTGGTTTATCGGGTTTTTAATTGAACTCGTGGTGACTTTGTGCTGTTTTATTATCTGGTAGTGTAATTCGGGTAGTGGAAAATGCACCGTGCTCCAGTGACAGTGGAGGAACAATTGTTACAGAGAGCAATTAAGGAAGAATGTCCTTGGGAAAATCTTCCAAAACGACTTCAAATAACTCTGTCTTCCAAAGAAGAATGGCACAGAAGGTGTGCTTAGCATTAAATTATCCTGCTAAATCTGTTTTATTTTATTTTCCGGTCTCTTTGCATTGTTTTGTCTTAGTTACTTAACTTAGTCAATCACTGTTCATAGAGTAATCACTAATCAGTCATTTAATTATAATACCAAATCCTGGGTCGCAATTAGATCTGTTATTTCAAGAAAGGAACTAGCTTGCCTTTTACTCCTTTCTTTTTCTTTTGTCGAGATCAGAAAACAAAGAACAATTTTCTGCAATGAGTTTGGGGGATTGTTTGCCTTTTCTTCCAGATAGATTTCATTTATCATTTCCTTAATATATGTTATGGTCATTGATGTTAGCATAAGGTAGCTTCATTATGATGTTCTTAGCATAAAATAATAGCTCAAGACAAGCGGAAAAACTATGCCTTCTTAGTTATTCTTTTTACTAAAGAAAGTAAAATAAGCCACATATAATTAACATTGTTTGAATTTTATCCCATACCCCAAAAAAAGATGGTGAGTGGATTTTTATGTTTGAAAACAAATGGAAAATATGAAAGTGGTTTGGATACACTAAAGAGCTACACCACAAATGCATCCAAAATATCTCTCAATATTTTTATCACAAGTGTATTGGCCTAAAATTAGACAACACCTTGAGAATGCACTATACTTCCTCACATGTTGCTCTCTTTGCTGTGCTTTTAATGAATGCTCTGATGCCCAAAGCCTTGCCATGCATGCTTCTTATGGCATTAAAAAGCAACGGCATTTATTTCCATGCGATAATAGTTTGGTGAAAAATAGGTTGACTATGTCACTTTCTTTGCTTTTTTCTTTTTTCTTTTTTTTCTGAAGTAGAGTGTGGTCTTGTCTTCTAGCACATGAAGGTGGTAGCTAATTGTTGACAATTTCAAGCCACACATAACAGCGGGATATATCATTAGTTGATTCGAACCTTGTTGATCCCTGTTTAAGTTACAGTTTCATGTATTCATTGGAAGGGGAAAAATTTTACTTGGCCTAGAAATGTATAGTTTGGGCATCTGAAAGAGTCGAATAAATTTACATTTGGATGAGAAAAACTTTTTATTTTGAAAGTCTGTAGTGCATTTGGCAAGAAATTTAAAATTTATCTCTTAGCACCAATAACATTTGAGAGGTTATTATCAATTAGGAATGGTAATTTATTTTTAACATATTCGGCTTACTTCAATTCTCATGCGTCACATCCTTGAATAAGTTTCTTTTATAAATTCATTTTATTTCCCGTTTCTTTTGCTTGCTGTGGAAATTTCACGCAGGGTAATTGAATACTGCATAAGGAAGAGACTCCAATGGAATAACTGTTTTGCTCGGAAAGTTTGTAAAGAAAGTGAATATTATGAAGATATGATGCGTTACTTACGGAAGAATTTAGCTGTACGTGCTCTACAGAAAGTCTATTTGACACCAATTTCTGAAATTACGTATCAAATGCATTGTTACAAAGTTTTATAACTTAGGGCTATGTTCTTGTTTACGTGATTAGAAAACTTTGATGGAGGAATTTGTTTGGGAGGGCAGTGCTGTATTTTTTTTACTAATCAAAACATTTATCACATTACTTTTTATTATCACCATTACAATAGCCATTTTTTTTAAAGTTTTTATGCTTTTAATATGTCATAATATTATACTTGAATACAGATTTTAGTTTTATCCTTAGTTTCAGGGTTAGCTTTTGATGAAAGTTGAATTTTGTTTATTTGTCTTTTATCACAAGAATAATATCTGTTTTTTTTACAGCTCTACATGCTTAAATATGAATGCACTTTAGATATAACTAGCAGCATTTCCTGGATGTTGGGTGATGCCCTCAATTTCTTTTGCTTTTATTGTATGACATGTGCATTTAATGTATCTTTCTTTTGTCCCACTTGCAGATATTTCCTTATCATCTTGCAGAATACATTTGCCGTGTCATGAGGGTCTCACCTTTCAGATATTACTGCGATATAATTTTTGAAGTAATGAAAAATGGTAACTTTCTCTTGCCAGTTTCTATTGGTTTTTTTTTTCTTCCCTCTTTTTATTAACATAGATTGAACTTTTGGAATTGTTTCATGTTCATCATGTCATCTTGTTAGTTGGTCTTTTAGTGTTCTTGGCAGCTTCCTCATTAGTCATTACCATATGAATAGTGTTTGTATGAATAATTGTAGTTCTGTAACATGAATTGTTGGTGTTGCATATTTATGTTGGCCTTAAACACAAACTATTTTCATATTAAAAGTCAAAGGAGCCACAAGTTATGAATGTGGTACTTATGGGATGTGGTTTCCCCCCCCCCCCCCTTCCCTTTCCCTGACATATCCAGCATTATGTTGACCTATTACAACAACATAAACAATCAAAGCCTTTTCCCACTAGGTGGGGTCGGCTATATTGACCTATTAAAATGAATAAATTTGTTCTCAAAACTCCTTTTAATTAGCTTGTTCCATGAAGTTAGGAAAAATGTTTTCAAATGGAAACACTTTTTGATTTTGTAGTACACCAGTAGATTATGCTTCTTGGTGTGAAACAACGGCCCATTCTCGTGCCATAGGATGAAATATGAACAATTTTGAATACAGTGTAAAGATGGTAAGAAAATTCATATGTGATTATACTTGGGTATGAAGTATGGCATTTATTCAACCTGATATAGGTCTTAGAGCTAATATGCCCACATTAACTGCAACTCTGAAATTTGGTCTGTGGAATTCCAGATTTTTGCTTTTTTAGGCATGCTCTAGATAATAAACATTTGTTCCTAAGACTAGGAAATTAAGTTATGGTTAGAAAAAGATTTAAAAGACAAGAGAGTGGGTGAACAGAACACCAGTTGCTGGAATTTCTTCAGAGTAACTACTTTAGGGCAAGTGAAAGGCAAAAGTTAAAGTTAAGATTGTTGCACAAAAAGAAAGTAGTTTAAAAAGCTGCTCTTTAGCTTGAAAAGTTCTTTAGATTGAATGTAAAAGATACATACTTAATAAGAGTATACGGGGAAAAAACAGCGAGAGAAGTTGCACATAAGTACTGAGTCCATTACCAGACCTCAAATTTGAATTCGCTTGAGTACATTAGAATAAGACTCCTAGATATTGAAACTACTATAAATTTTAAAACTAAGAATGGCTTATAATTCAGGACTTTCTAAGTTATCTATATTGTGTATTCTTATTCATAATAATGAAATTTTACTGAGAATTCTGAAACTAAATGCCAGATGGAACATTTCTGACTATCCTGATCCACAGTCGCATGTAAAAGTCATTAATGTAGCTTTGTGATGGCTTCACTGCTGGTCTTTAGTTGATGAAATGGAAGGATTAATTATTGAAAATTAAACATCCAAAATTATTAGTTGAAGACTACCTTTGTGATGGCTTCACTGCTGGTCTTTATTCATGTATTCAAGACAACAGAAGACATCAACAACAATAACAACAACAAACTGAAGACATCACTGACAGAAAAATTTTTGGTTTGTTGTGAAAAGTTAATATTTAGAATGTACTGATACTAGCATAGTAACAAATATAATAACTTGTGAAAAGTTAATATTTAGAATGTACTGATACTAGCATAGGGTGAGTTTCATACACTGATTCCGGGAGATCATGAAATATGCATAATCTACTTGACTTTATCATTAAAGAGTCCTCAATAAATTTTTTTTTTCATTTTCATTTTAAATAGTTAATTAAAGAAACTTATCATGTATCTGTGTTGCCCTTTACACAACTTGTTTCTTTGTTTTTCGTAAGGTACATAAATATGTAAAATAATAAAAGTATGTGTTGAAGCTGGCCTTTAAAAGTTTGCTTCATGTTTTAATATTTTGCAGAGCAACCTTATGACAGCATCCCGAATTTTAGTGCTGCAGATGCTCTGAGACTTACAGGAATAGGGAGAAATGAATTTATTGATATAATGAATAAGTGCAGATCTAAGGTACAGCATTGATTTTCCTGTATATTAAACATAAAAATAGATTTGGTGTTTGAATTGCATGTATGCTTGTGTACACATGACTTTGCTTGTCTAATTACCTGTAGCAATCATATTGCCAAGATTACCCTTCAAGCAACTTCATTTGGGCTGACAAGGTATTGAACTAGGTGCCAAAACCAAAGATGCCTTTATGGCTATCTTCCGTAGAAAATTCTTGCAGATGAGAAGATAAATATTTTAGTTATTTTATTATATTGGGAAAATGAAAATACATCCTTTCAGCTTTATGTTACTTGCAAACACCCCCATTGGTTTGAAAGTAAATAACGACAGTTAGAATATTAAGAAAGCTTTTCAAGGTATGAAGAGCACCAATTTTAAATCCCATAATTCTCAATTGCCAAAGATGAAATTTTAGGGCATAATTTCTGATTTTTAGAGTTGAGGGAACAGTTTGAAAACAACCTAAAGGTGCAGAGTTGTTAATTTTATTTTTCCCTAATATATTATATTTTATTAGAGGCTTCACATGCACTAAAAGCATTTCAATTTTTTCTTTAATTTTTGAACTCGAGCATCCATAGACTGTACGAGGACTACTGTACGATTAAGTAGTAAGGGCCAGCAGGCAATTACTAGCTACAACTAGTAGAATTCTAGCTATCTTATACTGTTTGTGCCCCATATTGATGGGTCCCTTCACTCTTTGAAATCAATAGAAGGAGAGGCTGCCAAAAGCTGATTTTCCATGTTACGAGTTATTCATTGGGATAAAGCTTTTCCTTTGCAAGATAAAAAAAAAAATTATCTTTTAAAATAGTAGTGTTAAATAATGGGAATTTATTTTATACATTTATGCGATGACTGTAAAATCTTTCATTAGGAGTTTTAGATTAGTTTAGAAATCTAGTCAATCTCAATTTTGCAGTCTATATGCCTATATATAGGATTTCTGGATTATTGGTTTATTCAATTTCTTTACATAAATTAATTAATTTGACAGTTTTGAGATTATTGAGATGAGTTCAAACAGTTCTCTGAGTGCTTTTCTTTTGTTCTTCATGACTTCTTTATTCTAGTGGCTTTGCTATAATGTAGAACATTTGTTATTTTGGTTTTAGGTTCATGTAACGCATATAAATGCATGCATTATCTATTCTCTAATAACACTTATAAAGAATGTTATATGATCTTTTTTCTTAAATTTTTGGGGTTGTATTACATCTAGAGAATTAGTGACAAAAAGGTACCACTCAAACTCAAGGGAAAGTTTTATCGCACTATTGTAAGATCTACATTGTCATATGGTACTGAATGTTGGATGATAATAAGTCAACATGAGCAATTGTAAGATCTTGAGAATGTTGCGTTGGATGACCCGACATGCTAGAAAGGATAGAACTAAGAATGAGGTAGGGGGTGATGGCCAAAAAAAAGAATGAGGTAGGGGGAGACCAAAGAAAATAATAGGAGAAACCATTAGGATGAATCTAACTGTAGACAAACTAACCATGGAGATGAGCCAAGATAGAACGCGGCATTGCTCGATCTATGTAGCCAACCCTATCTTGTGGGAAAAGGCCTTGCTTGTTTGTTTGTTTGTTTGTTTGTTGTTGTATTACATCTAGAGAATTAAGGAAATCAGGAAAAGGAAAATTGACATTGAAAAACTAAAAGAATTTATAGAATATAGAAGGAATAGACTTGAGAGAGCAAGACAACACCATTCATATCTGCTATTATATGCCTCCCACCTGAATTGCTAGCAAGAGTATGGCATATTTTATCTATTTGTATTTATACTTATATTTTCTTTATCTTGCACTTTGTTCCTCATAATTGTTAAGTTGTGAGTTGATTGACTTGACTTCTTATCCGCCCCTTGTCTAAATAATTATTTGGTTTTGGGTGCTGGCCTCAGTAGATTTTGTTTATACCCTTATGCTCCAAGGTTGTTGGCTTAAAAATTTTATCATTATTATCTCACCTATCATTTTCTCTTTTGGAGTAACCAGAAATTCATGTGGAAACTGAACAAGTCAATAGCAAAAGAGCTTTTGCCTACACAACCTGTGGATTTCCCAATTGAACCATGGTGGGGAATTTGTCTTGTCAACTTTACCTTGGAAGAATTTAAGGTGAGGTCAGCCTTTGATCTTAGTGAATTTGAGCCTTGCTTATGTAATGTTGTTTGTTGTGTTAATTTGGGAATAGGCAATAGTTTGTCTTCGCTTGTCAAGTATTTTTTGTTTATTTTTTCACATTTTCTTCTTCCTTTGTAGAAACTATCAGAGGAGGAAACGGCCACCATAGACAAAGTCTGTAAGGAAGAAGTAAATTCAACCATCCTGTTTGATCCTGACATAGTAAAGGGTCTTTATAGACGGGGATTGATATATTTTGATGTTCCTGTATATCCTGATGACCGGTTCAAAGGTGTGTTCTCTGTTTTAGATGAGTTTTTATTAAGCTTCCTATTTGAGAAGATCTCTGATTCATTGCATTACAATTTAAAGCATGCCATATGAGATAATGAAGGAGAATTAGGTTGAGCCTTCAATTTACAGATCTGTGTTTTATTCCTGACTGGCTGATTACGTCACACATGCATAAAAGGAAGTTGAAGTAGAAAAAGGTTAATGTTCTATAAGAACTTCTAAGATTTACCATCTAGAATTAAGGCAAAGGGATCAGACAATGTAGTCAAAGGAGAAAGGCGCCCTTGAGGCGCCAAGCCCCTAAAACGCCTTAGGCGAGAGGCGATAGAAAGGCGCACGCCCGAGTGAACTAAGACATTATAATATAGAAAAAAAATACTAGACATATTATATAAATAAACCTAGAGAGATATACATTTCTAACAACATTTGCAATATAAATTAACTATTCTAAGTTATAATATGATAATTTTCAACTCATAAGTCACTATAATCATCAAAATCATCAAGGAACTAGAGTCATATATGAAATTGAACATCTAAAAAAACAAAACACAAGGATAGTAGTTTACTGCTGCTGTTACCTTCTTATTTTGTGGTCCCTTACTCTCTTGACTTTTTTCTAACAAAATAGTTGTTTACTAAACCCTAAAAAACATCCAGACCTAATTTTTAAGTGATATAAAATGGGCTGGGCTTAGGGCTGCGTTTTTTTTTAAAAAATTTTCCTTGGCTGGAGTTTTATTTTATAAAATCAAACCAGCTTCATCCAGGCGTGAAAGGCGAGAGCCTCTGTATGGGGAAAAGGTATGCAAAGGCGAGCGCCTTTGACTTCACTGGGATCAGACTCATGAGCCATATGAAGTTATGGGAGAAGGTAAATGGAGGTTGAGGTTGGAGACGCAAATTACAGAGAATCAATTTGGGTTCTTTTCAGGGAGGTCAACCATAGAGGCAATATATTTATTAAGAAGATTGATGGAGAGATACCAGAGATCTCATAAGGATCTATATATGGTTTTCATTGATTTGGAAAAGGCCAATGATAGAGTACCGGGAGAAGTATTATGGAAGGCTTTGGAAAAGATAGGAGTACATGTGGCCTATATCCATGCAATCAAAGACATGTGTGATGGAGTCATGACTTGTGTGAGAACACAAGGTGGTGTTACGAAGGATTTCCCTATAACCATGGGACAACATCAAGGTTTAGCTTTGAGCTTCGACCTCTTTAATTTGGTATTGGATGTGCTCACTGAACATATACAAGACGCAGTACCAAAGTGTATGCTTTTTGCTGATGATATAGTCCTGGTTGGAGATTTCAAAGAAGTAAACGAAAAATTAGAGAAGTGGAGACAAGCTTTGGAGACATATGGATTTCGTATAAGTCGAAGCAAAATGGAGTATATGGAATGTAGTGGTAGAGACGCTGATTCTAGGAATGAGGTGAAACTTGGAGATCATTCCATACGAGAAGTCACAAGCTTTAAGTATTTAGGAACGATAATACAAAATAATGGAGAAATAGAGGAGGACGTAAACCATAGGATCTAAGCAGGATGGATGAAATGGAGGAAGGCTTCAAGTGTTATGTGTGATAGAAAAGTACCCCTTAAGCTTAAGGGAAAATTTTATCGCATAGCTATAAGACTTGCTTTATTGTATGGTACTGAATGTTGGGCGATAAAAAGCCAGCATGAGCAAAGAAAACAATAGGAGAAACTATTAGGAGGGACTTAGCTATAAATAACTTAAGTACTTAACCATAGAAATGTATAAAGACAGAACATGTTGGCATCGCTTGATCCATATAGCCGACCCCATCTAGTGGGAAAAGGCTTTGATTATTGTTGTAGTGATTTTGATTATTAAATTTTTATCTCTCAGTTTTTTTATTTTAAAATTTGTTTCTATCTTTTATTGTTGTAGTAATTTTGATCATGTAAGAGTACCTTTTCATATGGAATTTCTAGCTGTTTAGGTTATGGATACTTTATGTCTTGGGATTACTTGTAGTCGTCATTGTTGTAGACATGGCGTGTAACTGGAAGTTTGGAACTACTTGCTGAATAAAACAATGCAGCAAAATTAATTTTTATTATTGTATGTATAAAAATTGCCTCAATTAGTAAATTTGTTAAAGATCTGCACATATCCAATTCCAGAGTTCTATAAATATGTAAATATGAAAGCACAAGTGCAGCAAGTCAAAGTGTATAATATTAAATGTGAATTTTAAAGGTTCTATTTTGTTGTCTGAACTTCGCGTAACTGATGAATGACTTAAAAATTGTTTGAATTTGTAATGGTTCAGTTTCCAGGCTTGAAGGTTTTGTTTCCAACAGGGAGCAGTCTTATGAAGATCCTATTGAAGAGTAATGCAGTTCTTTTAGTTTCCTTTTCCATTTGTTATGTTTAAAATGTTTTCGTTAAGTAAATCTGACATTGGAAGATTATTTTCCAGGTTACTGTATGCAGTTTTTGTTGTTTCAAGTGAGAATGCAACTGTTGCTGAAATGGCATCAACACTACAGGCTGATTTGTCTCAACTGCAGTCTGCTGCATCTTTTGTATGTCGACTGGGATGGGCAACAAAAGTAATTGATCCATCAACTATTCTTCAAGATGCAAACATACCTGCTTCTCCTAGAAGTGTAGTCAGTGATGAAGATGGTTCTCGTGCTAGTCTGGGTTACGATAATATGCTTATTGATTATGATTCCAATCAACAAGGGGATGCTTCAGGGACAGGGAACTATGGCCTTCGTTCAGCGTATACCCGTGTCGCTTTCATAGTTGATGCTAATATAACTTCCTATCTTATGATGGGTTCTGTGTCACCAGGTTTGTACCTTATGATACCCCCTTTCCCAATTTTTTTTGATAGAAAAAAGGGGACACATAAAAGGAAGAGAAAGTTAAAAAGAGTGAGTGGAACTGTGGGATGCTGTTTCCAGCCCACTAACAGCAAACTATCTGACTACCACTGCTTATTCCTGCAAATTTTCCTTTATTTTCAGTTTATCCCTTAATTGTAGGCTGAGTTAGCAATTTATTGTTATTGGTAGCAGGGTATATTACTATAAATACCCTTTAGAAGTAGTTCAGAATGTGTCAAATAATTTTCTATTGGTATATTGTATTTGGGTCTTATCAAACCTAAGGACACCAATTGGAAAATTCTAGTGCTTAAGATTCTTCCACTTAAAGTCTGCCAATTTTTTCTTTATATTTCCTAGTCTACTTCTATCATATTGACTGGTAAAATAGAAGGTAAAAAAGAAACCCATTCTTAGATTATTTTTATGGCCTTTTGTTGATTTTTTTTATAGAAAAAAAATATTAAGGAAGAAAGAGAGTACAAAAGAGGAGGACAAGAAGTCCTCCAATCAACATGCAAAGAAACAAACAAAATGAAAAAACAGCAAAAGGAAAACAAAACTTAGCTCAAAAGAGCCTTCCATTCCCTTTGTAGATCCGTAATAGAAACCCTTTAAACATTCCATTTGCTGAAACCCATAGAGAAGACAAGAAGATAATTCTATCCCAAAAAAGATGAGGTGAGAGGAAATTATTATTGAAGACCCTAGCATTTCGCTCCAACCAAAGGTACCATAAGGTTGCGTTAACTGCACAATGCCAAAGAGCTTTATATTCTTTGTTCCTCCCAAAGCCCACAAACTTGATAGCAAGAAAAGTACCAAGGTTCGGTGGGCACACCCAACTCTCCTCAAAATGGCCAAACAACTTGTTCCAAATAAACCTATTTTTGTTGATTTTTTAGATAAAGTTGTCATTTCTAGGTGTCTCTCCTAGATATGTGGACAATTATTAGTGAAAATCAATCTTCCTTAATTAAGAGTTAGGAAACTTACACTCCCCTCCCTTGAGAAATAAAAATAAGCAACAATTTCACCCATTTTGAACAAAATACCCACAAAGATATTAACCTTTTTAAATTTAAAATAGAACTTATTAGGAAATATATTTTCAAATTATAATTTGAATATTATTTATTTTTAGTTAAAAATCATAAATTTAATTTATTTTAAATTTTAAAAAGGGGCTTTTTTATATTGTTCAAATCTATATTTAAACAATAAATGTAAGAGTTTTTTGACCAAAATGAGTTAAATTGTAGGTTCTCGTTGTCTCTTAGGGGAGGGGAATGGAGCATAGTTTATCGTGATTATTAACAATCCTCCTTAGGTATTTGACCCCTGACAGAAGGATTTGAAATTTAGATCCTACGGGCTCCTACACATGTTCTTCTCTCTTAAAATATTTAACTAGAAGCACTAACAGGAATTCTATAGTCTTATCTAGATCTTTCTGGAAGATCAAGGTACCGTCTAAAGTAAAGGCCTTCATATGGATGGCAACGCTCAACAGAATTAATACTAATGATTTGTTCCAAACACGGCGTCCCAATAAGGCTTTATCTCCTAATGTCTGTGTGATGTGCTTTGGTAATTTTGAGACGAATAGTCATCTCTTTCTTCACTGTGAGGTGGCAAGATTTTTTTGGAATAAATTGTTTGGCTATTTTGAGGAGAGTTGGGTGTGCCTGTAGGACCTGGGAACTTTTCTTTCTATCAAGTTTGTGGGCTTTGGGAGGAACAAAGAACATAAAGCTCTTTGGCACGGTGCAATTCTCGCAATTTTGTGGTGCCTTTGGTTAGAGTGAAATGCTAGGTCTTTAATAATAATTTCATCTCACCTCATCTTTTGTGGGATAGAATCACCTTCTTGTCTTCCCTATGGGTCTCGGTGAATGGAATGTTTAGAGGGGTTTCTATTACGGATTTACAAAGGGATTGGAATGCTTTTGAGTTAAGTTTTGATTTCCTTTTGCTTCTTTTCTCTGTTTGTTTTCTTGACATGTTGATTGGAGGACTTCTTGTCCTCCTCATTTGTACTCTCTTTCTTCCTTGATAATATTTCTTTTTCTATCAGAGAAAAAAAACCCCCTTAGGTAACTTAATATTCTTATTCTAGGTTTCATTTGTAATTCTAGTCTATTGCAACTCTCTCTTAAGTGCTTTCTTCAAAATTCTGTTGGACCTTAAACACGCTTTGAATGGTGTTTCCAGTTCCAACAATGTATATCTTTCCTTTAATGTCTATAGCTTCTGATGCAATTGTGCAGTCATGTTTTCTAAGCTTCCAAAATTTGCAGCTTCTATTTTATTGATAATTCATTGAAGTTCATGAATCTTGATAGTATGCGAATCTTTGACCTAAAGCTTCATTTATTGGGACAAATAGAGATTTGATATCAATCTGGTCCTGGGTCTGTAATTTATTCTGGAGATAAAAAGTAATCTAAAATGGGCCTGAAAATTACAGGCTGCTAGGATCAGATATTTTTCTCAGTGGTTTTCTAAGAAAATTGGAACAACACAACTAAATTCCTGCATTGGTTTTGATAGTCTGCTCATTGGTAGATGGCAAATTAGTCATGGTAACTTCTTAAATGACATGATTGATTTTGTTGACTGTCACGCAAGGCATATATTGTAATATCTATGCAAGATTCTATTGGGAAAAACCAAGCTAGAAACTCATCTTTAACTAGTATTGGCCAAAAGCTGTGCCTCAAATCCTATTTGCAGGTTCCATTCATCTTAAATTCTTCCCTACAACGGGTTTTTTGGCTGCCTGAGGCAAAAGCTAATCTTCTTCGTGCTACTTTTGATGTCATCATCTTAGCGTGAATAAGATATATATGCGAGGACTTTTTGTCTCAACATCCTTTTTGGATTCTTTTTTCCTTGTCAGGAGGTTTTCTCTGCTTTTTTTTTTATTAAGAGGTTTTAAAAAAGTATGCTGCTGCAATTTGTAAATAAGTGAGCTAGTTGCTTGTTCTTAGCCTCTGTTACAATCACATGCTTAATGGAGTTGAAAAACACACCAGTCTACTCTACTTTCTATTTCTTTATAATACTCTGGATTCTGAAGATAAAGACAAATTATGAAGCAATCTAGAGACATACTAAACTATACCTATGAACAGGATGAAAAACAATAGGGTAACACTAGAAGTCTTTTAATTGTCCCTTGTAAGTTACAGAAGAAATATCATATCCTTCAAGCTTATTACTAATAAATAGCTGATCTTCAGACTCTTAGAGTTTTTTGATCAGGTTTCTTCCAAATGTAACAAAATGACAATCAACCATGGTACTTTCATGAAACACTGGATTTAAAGAAATATAGACGCTTAGCTGTCTCACAATAGCTCCATAGGATGTGAGTGTTGGAAGACACGTTCTAAAAGATTTTTCCTGCAAAATAACGTCAGTATTAATTCGTGCTATGTCCCTTTACTCATTCTCCTCTGGAGTGAACCACAACAGTCTGTTTCTTACTCTTAAGACACCAAATTCCCACCAATAAAAATACAACAGCCAGCTCAGTCTATTAGAAACTCAGCCCACTTAGCTTCTATAAGTCCTTGAATTAGGTTTTTTTCATGGATGTTTTACAACAAGCCACATGAAACTGCACCCTTAAGACTTCTAGTGAATAGTTTTTGGAGAATCTAAGAATTGGATAAGTACACTAATCGCCAGACCACAAGCCTAGAGTACACTAGGATAGTACTAGAACTTAAACTACAGTTTCCAAGCTTCAAATGTCTTTATCAAAGGACTATCCAACTCAAAAGCTTCAACTGTAAAGTGAAGTTCCATGAGTAGCTTTTTTAATATAATTATAATATCTAATATGCCCCGTCATAGAATTCGTTGCCGACCCTTTATCCATATAGTCGACCCTACCTAGTGGGAAAAGGCTTTGTTGTTGTTGTTGTATCTAATATGCTCCATTACACAATAAAACTTTGGTCTTGAAGTGTGGACAAAGAACAAGCCCACCATTACTTCTTTGAAACTACATTTTAATTAAGGAAATTGGAACGTTAAGGATTGAACACCTAATCTCTTGGTCTTAAGTCTCTCATACCATGTCAAAGAGGTCACTCAAACTTGAAAGCTTAAGAATCTAAATGAATGCCCATGAATAACTTTATTATAATATTTTACGGTCTGAAAGCTTACAAAAAAGGACCGTATTGAACTGAAACATAATTTACGATTTCGTTTGTGTTACATTGCTTTGATTGTTGATTCATAAATTTTATATAGTTTCATATTATGCCAAGTAATATTATCTTTCTTTTTGGTTACCATCCCATAAGCTCACATGAGTTTGTTGGTCCTCTTCCTTGCTACGTGTCTGAGAATTTGTTTGCATGCTTTTATCTGTTTGAAATTTCTGACCAAAGTTATGCATCTGAACTGTTAGGCTTGAAATCTCATGCTGTTACCCTCTATGAGGCGGGGAAATTGGGTCATGCTAGCATTGCTGATCTTTGCAAGGATCTCAGTACCTTGGAGGGGACAAAATTTGAGGGAGCATTACAGGAATTCGCAAATCATGCATTTAGCCTGCGCTGTGTATTAGAATGTTTACAATCAGGTGGAGTTGCCACTGATGCAAAATTGGAGGAAAAATCTGATAAGACGATGGGGATGTTGACTTCAAATAGTGATGAGTCAGGTTCTCGGATATCTGAAATCTCATTGGCTGACAAATCAGTGGAATCAGGTCTTATGGTATCTGGGACGAATAATGGTGATTTATTAAATTTAGATTCAAAGTATGAGGGTGCTTCTGTTTCCTCTGATCCTGTTCCTAGTGGCACTGGCGATGGAACCCATTCTATTAATTTGGAAGATGGCAGTAGTCAAGAGCAGGAAGGCAATGAGTCTAATACAAACCTCCAGAATAATGAGAGACTAATAGTAGCTGATGTGTCAGATGTTGGAACTGAAATTTCAAAGAGGAAAAAGAAATATCGTGTAGATATTCTCCGCTGTGAAAGCTTGGCTTCACTTGCACCAGCTACTCTTGATCGTCTGTTTCTTCGTGACTATGATATAGTTGTGTCCATAGTGCCTCTTCCTCATTCATCAATTCTTCCTGGACCCACAGGTCCAGTTCATTTTGGTCCTCCCTCGTATTCTTCTATGACTCCTTGGATGAAATTGGTATTATATTCAACTATGGCTAGTGGGCCATTATCAGTTGTTCTGATGAAAGGACAATGCCTGCGCTTGCTTCCTGCCCCATTGGCTGGTTGTGAGAATGCCCTTATATGGTCTTGGGATGGTTCCACAATAGGAGGGTTGGGAGGGAAGCTTGAAGGAAACTTGGTCAAGGGAAGTATACTCTTGCATTGTTTAAATTCACTTCTTAAACATTCAGCTTTGCTGGTGCAACCTCTCAGTAGATATGATCTTGATCAATCTGGAAACCTTATTACTATTGATATCCCTCTGCCCCTAAAGAACTCTGATGGTTCAATAGCTCCTGTAGGGAAAGAGTTAGGACTAGGTAAAGTGGAAAGTTCAAAGTTGAATTCTCTGTTGACTGATTTGGCAAACAAGATGGAATTGTGGACAGTTGGTTATATTCGCCTATTGAAATTATTTAATGGAAAAGGACCGGACCAGTTTTCACCTGAAGAAGAGAAGTATGATTGGGTTCCACTAAGTGTAGAATTTGGGATGCCACTATTTAGTCCAAAGTTGTGTGATAAGATATGTAAAAAGGTGGTTTCATCAGAGTTTCTTCAAACTGGGTCTTTTGGTGAATACCATGATGCAATGCAAAGCTTAAGAAAAAAGTTGCGTGACATTTGCGCAGAATACCAAGCAACAGGTCCTGCAGCAAAGCTTCTCTACCAGAAAGAGCAAGCTAAGGAGTCTTCTCGACTACTTATGAACTATGCGAGTGGAAGATGGAACCCACTTATGGACCCTTCCTCTCCCATTTCAGGAGCATCGAGTGAGCATCAAAGGTTAAAACTTATTAATCGACAACGTGGGCGAACTGAAGTTTTGAGCTTTGATGGCAACATTCTTAGGTTTGTCTGAACTTCTGCATTCACTTTCTCAAAAAATAATTACCAATATTTTCACAAATATAAAATTAATCAAACCCTGTTTGATAACAGTTTTTTTTTTTTTTTTTTTTATAGGAAGTATGATAACAGTTTTAAAAAACTGATTTCTGTTTTTAAAATAAAAGAATAAAAAATCTGTTTGGCAATTTGTTTTCAGTATCTGTTCCTAAAAACCTAAAAACAGTTTGGTGTTTTTAAAAACTAAAAAACCAGAACTAAAACTTGTTTTGGATTGTTGTTTTTTCTTTTTGGGAAAAACAAATAAAATAACTTTGAGAGAATTTTTTTGTTAATGGTAATTATGTAATTTTACTTCTTCCGTCTGTTGTCATTAATGGCAACTTTGAGAGAATTGTTTCCAAAACAAAATTAATCAAACAAGTTTTCTACTTTTATTTTTCAAAAAATTGTTTTTAGAAACAATTTTCAGAACTTTTTTTATGTGGCCTTACTTCTAAATAATCACCTGATTTTTCTGTGGTGACAGTTTTGCTGATTTATGCTATGAATATGTCATAAAAAAGTTAAGTTTTAGCTCTTACTAACTTGCTTTTACATCTGTAATGAAGCAAATTATTCTAGTAAGCCTGCTGAAAATTTGCTAAACCAATAGCAACTAATGTTGTCAGTGACATTCTTGACAGAAACCATTCTAGCTACTATACTTCATCTTAGAAAAGACCTGTGGTTGTTCCTATAAGCTGAGTAGTAAAGCTAGTGACTAGCTCTTTTCACATTTCCTCATGACTTGGACCCCTCATGAGTTAGAGAACAGGAAGATGAAAGTTGTCCTAGTTTAAAGAACGAGACAATTAGTGATGGATTGGTAATCGGATTTACAAGTTATGTATTACACTAGATGAAATTGAAGTCCAATCCCTATTATCGATTGAAGAAGAAGCTTGAACAGAGGGAGCAGACCTAATAGATATTTCAATTCCAAAGCTTCTCTCTCTTTATGAATACTGAGGCACAGGAGAACTGTGAATAGTATAGAGGCTGTAAATTTGGTGGTTATTTAGAGACTCTTAAATTGAAAATAAGAACAAAAATGGTAGCCCCTTCTAGTTACAATCTCTGATAGAGATTAACTACCAGATATTCACCTAAAGATAATTGTAAAGACTCCTAAACAATAATAAACTTTTAAGACTCTACATAATGATAATTGATAAACTCAGACTTCGGATAGTGATAAACTCCTAATATCCGTCATGATTCAGAAGTACCGCTTAGATAGATTTCTCAACAGACACTCAGCAAAATGGAGGGGATAGAAATTTTATACACTAGTATTCCCAGCCCACTGATCCTCCAAGAATTAGATGCAAGAACCATCCCCAAATCCGAATGAAAACAAATGAAGGATAGATTAACCATGAGTTAACTTTACAAGGATCACTTATATTTATTGCATCCCTCTTGTTCCAGCCATTTGTTTTAGGGTAGTGACTTTGAGTTTTTAATATGTATAATTCGAATATGTCATGCAAATATTTGCGGTTGTGAGGACTCTAAATTATGGATAAATGTATATATCATTTTGATAAAGCAAGAAATTTGTGGACATAGAAAATCACTGAACTATATGAGATGGAAACATCTTATTCAGTTCATAATTCCATTATGTCTCTGTTCCAGTGGTAAACATTTATGACTGTTTTATCATGCTATATGCCCATTGTCCTTTTCCCCTAAAGTTCTGGAAATGATGCCGCTTTTTTTTTAATAAATGACAATATTTTATGATAACTGTGGTGATAAAAATAATAAGAAACTCAGTTTATATTTTCTGCTTTACACTGTAGCTCATAATTTTGATTTCTTTTACCATCCAAGTCTCTAAAATAGGATGCTATTTAATGGTGCATGCAGATCTTATTCCTTAACTTCTGGTGACGAAGATGTTACAAGACCCATCGGGGAATCCCCTCACGCCAATCCGACAAAAACTGAACCAGATGAAAATGACAGTAAAGAAGTAGCCCTTCCTGGTGTTAATCTTATTTTTGATGGTTCTGAGTTGCATCCATTTGATATAGGTGCTTGCCTGCAAGCCCGCCAACCTATTTCCTTAATTTCAGAGGCAGCTGTTGCCTCAGCGTCGGCGATCAAATAGTTCTAATGATGTCATAGATTACTCCACCTCATTAATCAGAAGGAAATAATAGCAAATTTTCACGGCAATGTTATTGCTACTGTCTGATCTGTTTGCATCTTTGAGATTGGTCGTTGTGTACAAGCTATGGGGCTTAGATTGAAGGTAAGTTCAATCTTTTTTTTTAATGTCGAACTGTCACTAGTTGTGAATTTCGCTCAACTGCTAAGGAGTCCCAATGCATTTCCATAACTTATAGAAAGAAGGGGGGAAAGAAAAGACCTTCTCTCCCTTGCTATGATACATGGGTACTTCTAAAATCAAACCGTGTCCATATTGGATATGTACCCATGCCCGTGCCCGCATCCCTTTGGGCATTCTTGAATACTTCACAGTATATATGATGTAGTATTTTTTCTCTAAAAAAAGGTTGATTTCAATACTTATTAAAAGGCTAAAGTACTATTTTGGTCCTCAATGTTTGCATGAAGTTTAATGTTGGTCCTCAATGTTTCAAAAGTTTAATATTGGTCCTCAAATTTTTTTTCTTGGTCGATTTTGGTCCTCGAGCGTAACACTGTTAACTTTTGCCGTTAAATGATGACGTGGCATGCTTATGTGGCACACCCTCTCTCCTACTTGTCATATTTTAATGACGTGGCATGACACATCACTGCCACGTCACCCCACATTGCCACATCATCATCTTCTCTCCTTCATCATCATCATTATCATCATCATCTTGGTAGTGATGTGTCATGCCACGTCATTAAAATATGACACGTAGGAGAGAGGGTGTGCTACATAAGCATGCCACGTCATCATTTAACGGCAAAAGTTAATGGTGTTATGCTCAAGGACAAAAAAAAAACCTTTGAGGACCAACATTAAACTTTTGAAACATTAAGGACCAATATTAAACTTCATGCAAACATTGAGGACCAAAATAGTACTTTAGCCCTTATTAAAAAAATTGTAAGTATATTTACAAAATTTTTAACTTTTAGTCTTATAGATTAGATAATGATAAGAAAACAACAAATATATGCTCCAATATTATATAAGATCATTTTATTATTATTTTGTTTGATTATATATGATTAAATGGTCATTATTTAGGAAGCAAAAAAAATTCTCATTATCTATTTTTATTATTGTAAAAATTGTCATATATTATAATTTGTTTCTATTTAGTATATATTGTTGTACCATTACCTTATATTTTGAAAAATTAGTTGTACTCCGCACTGTATCTATGCAACATAGCTTCCCTAATTTTCCTCATGATTTTCCTTGCCTACGATATTGGTTTATAATCCTTATTATAAAACATGCTTGCGGTCAATCTTCTACATGATTGGACTGTACAATCTTTCTTGCTAAATGCTGGCTGCATTTTATCCATGTTTTTCTAACCCAGGGAAACTTACATGAGTTAGAATTGTTTACTGTGACATGCTGCAAAATGGACATTAAGCCAGATTTGGATCCTCTTAATGTCCTGAGAAATTGATAGTGATACTTTCAATTTCGATGTATGTAGGACCCATGCACATTGTGAAATATATCACTAAGTTGAATTTTATATTTCCCATTATTAAATTCAATGGAAGCCTGGACTGAATTCCTAGTTCTGCTAAGAAAAGAGGGGGCTATTCGTCAAGTGTCATACATTTTTGTTATTACGTTTCAAAATTGATATCATCATTTCCTTAAGAATCTCATTAAGGAAAATAACTTGTGTTAAATTATCTAGTTATGACGTTTATATGTTGATAAGTTTCATTTTTTTTTTTTATGGTGGAATTCACTTATAGGTACCAACTTTTAGCCTGATGCAGTGAAGAGGCTAGATTCAAAAAGAGAATTGCAGAATGCTTGTATTTGTTTGCACGAGAATGTAATTTACTATTTTTTTATACAAGAGTGTATTTTACTATTGACAAGAATGTTTTTGAGATGTTCAGGGTCAAAAAATTGGGGAATTGGTACTTGGTAGTCAAATATGATTAAGGAAACCTTTAGCTGATGAATTATTTAATATTGGTTGTATACATTTTTTTTGGGGGGTGAATTGGCTGTAAACATTTTTTATTTGTGCATAGAAATAGATAGCAGGAAAGATAGAACATTGTGGACACTAATTTTCACAGTTAAATCATATGGAGTTTGATGTTCTATGCGGTATGTACATTTTGTTTGACACTTGAATTTATGCACACTTTTTGCTTATGTTGAATTAATTTGACTCGTCCAAGTCCATGTATGCAGAAAAAGTCGAAATTCATACTATTGGACCACCTGGAAAAGTAAGAGAAGGTTGAAGCTTATATAATACTAGAAAATACTAATCCAAATTGCCTCAAGTATTTTGATGAGGCATTCGTCACATTTAAGTTCATATTCAAGCTCGATAAACATGGATTAACATTTTATCATGCGAAAAAAAGCATGTGGCCTTTGAAGTTTAATAAAGTATTAATCCATACGGAAAGAAAAGAAAAATCCGAAGAGGCCTTAAAACAACAAAAAATTTAGGATAATGATAAAGAAACAAAAAGCCAAGTTACAACAAGACCAGTTGAATTTGAGAAAAAGTGTTAGAAATAAAAGTCACAATATCTTGAATAAAACCAAGCAAATAATCGCCCATGCTTTCATATGTTTGCATTGAAAATTAATTCCCTATTTTGGAATTAAATGAGTCCTTACAATGAACTTGAATTATGACTTTGTATACTCTTGCTAACTTGAAAATCATATATAGAAAACGGCGGTTCAAGAATGGGAAAAAAATCATTAGACTAAAATAAACTACAGAAATTATTGTTGTCGGCAATGAACCCTGGTGTAAAAAAAAAAAAAACTATTAAATTGTATGGGAAAAAGCTCCCCTATCTTCCTCTCGAGTAAATGTTCAGTAGTACGGTAGTACTGAATTTCAGTACATTCCTCCAATCAGTTGGTGCTTAATTCATAAGATGGGCACTTATTAATGCGAGTTTTTATTAATATTAACAAATGTCATTACATAATTGGAGGGATGTTCTTGAAAAAGTCATGGGATCTCAAATATAAAGTTGTCAGCATATACTCAATAAATTAAAGAAAGTAACGCCCTCTTTCGAGTAGAGGAGAATTCCAAAGTACAATACTCAACTACAAGATCATGCTTGCTCAAACCGGTGCTTCTTCCCAGCCTAAAAGGGTAGTTAGTAATTAGAACTGTTAATATGGGCCAAGCCACTAATATGGGCTGGCCCGGCCTGACCCTAAAAAAATATAGGGTCGGGCTCATAGAATCTTGGCCCATTTTAAAACGAACCGGATGGGTCGGCCCTAAACAAATTAAGGCCAAAACGGGCTAGGGCTAACCTGTTTTTTTTTTTTAAAAAAATTAAACTAAATATTATTCAATTTAACCAAAATCCCTAATATATATATATTTTGGCCATCCCTAATATATAAAAGTCTAAAAGTCTAAAAGATATTTTTCATTTATGCATTTCTCTCTCAAAACAGATAGGCCAATACTTTTTAATTGCACTTAACCTCTTTTGATTATACAATAACAACTCCATGGGATATATGGTCCTACTATAATTTTTCATATACTCCGCAGCTTTCCAATGTTTTCCCTCTTATTTTGTATTTTTGTTGGATTAGTTACCTTTTTCTCCTTCCCAACAATACCGCTTTCAACTTGCACGTTGAAAGCATTACCTTGTGTAGTTGTGTTCAAGTTTTATATGTTCATACACATTCCTTCAATTTTAATTACTGTTTTTATTTTGTTAAATTTGGAGTATGACCAAGACCAATGACGTAACAAAGCAAGACATTTATTATTTAAAGGTAACACAAAGTATAACATAAAAAAAGTAAAAGAAATATCTTTTTTTTTAGACTAAGATATTTATTGTGGAGCACAATGACTAATTTAAGATTGTATTAAGATCCTTGTAAGTACTTGAAAATTGATAAAGAATGATTATTATTAGAAGACAAAATTTTATTTATAAAAAAGTTAAAATGGCAAAAAAAAAAAAAAAATAGGGCCAGCCCGGCACGACCCTAGGCCCTAATAGGGCCGGGCTGGGCTAGAAAAAATTCAACCCATATTAAAAATGGGTTGGCCCGGCCCAACCCTAAATAATTAGGGCCAAAATGGGCTAGAGCCGAGTCGGGCTAGCCCGTTTTGACAGCTCTATTAGTAATGAACTGTCCACCTTAGAAATGAGAAAACGTTCTCTACTTCTCTGCTTAGACTCCCACTTCGTAGTCCTGCATCCACATTGGCTGTTTACGAGCTCGTTTGTGAATCCCCTACTCTGGCACACTAAGGGCTAACACTCCCCAACGGTGCATCGCATGTAATCTCACGATTCCCAAAAAATCTTTACATCATATTTTATACATACCAAACACATTTTTTATCATACTTTTTCTCTTTCCTAATTTTCTCTCTATCTCTCTCCTCACTTTTTTCTACAGTACTTTCCTTTACTCTACACTACTTTCTTTACAGTACTTTACATCTGTGTATTTATACCAAGCATGCCCTAATTGTACTTCCATTCACTTTGTGACTCAACCCACGCTCTTCTTCAATGTTAGGTCCATTTTTCTCATTGGATAAGGGTTGTAACAGGCCCAAGTCCATAGCAATACCTTCCCCTTTAAACACATCCTAGTCCTCAAGGTTGATATTAGGATAGGCTTAGACTAGGGACTCTCGATCCTCGAATTGGCCTCATCTCTTGGCCTTCCCGCCCATTCCTCCAACACTTTTGGCACCATGTGATCACCTTGATGGCGGCCTTGTCGCGAGGGCAACACCAATTAAATCGGATATAAATGCATTATAATGGTGCAATCCGAGTCAATTCTCTCAAAGAGTCTTTTATGAAGGACCACGACAAACAATGCAAACTAGGAACAATTCGGGGTTTTGGTTGTGGCATTCATCGAACACCTTGTGTGCGCTAATTGTAAAGGCAATAAATGTAAATATCTTTTTGGTATTTTTAGAGATAATGAAAGCAAGATAAAAGGGATAAGTGCCAAGAAGATAAACTAGCCTATCGGAAATTCAATCCGACTAACAACATGTACACATCATAATTGAGAGTTCATTAACAAAACTATTTAATTATGATTTTTGCTTCATGCAAACATGTAACCTAAGGTAATTAGCAACCAAATTAACCTAAACAAGCAATGGTTATCATTCAATTATTGCTTCATATGGATGAGTCAAATCAAGGTAATTAACTAAACCTAGCTAATCAACCCAACTAAGCAATGACAATCAAGTTTAGATATGAATTTTACTCAATAGTTTACCAACTATCTCATTGAGCATCCATGAATCAATTATAATTAAGTCTAATTACAAACATGCAAGAACCAAAGTCACTAATCACATATCCAAACAACCATAATTCAATCCACAAGGAATTACAACCATAATCCTTAGTTCCATACAAATTCATGAGAAATTGAGAGAATAAGAACTCGCTATATGAAGCTTCAATGCTCCTAGCCTTCATGAAATCTCCTCTAGGCTATGGGGAATCAACCAACCATGGTGAAGATAATAGCTCCAACAAACTCCACTTCGTCACAATCGGTCATTAATGGAGGTAAGACCAGAAAAATGGAGAAGATGAGGAATGGTGATGGAGAAAAGATGGAGAAGATGGAGACGGATGAAAGGAAAGAGATGAGTGAATTATGGGGGATGAAGGAATGATGATGGAATAGGAATTTCCCCAAGTGTTTTAGGTCATTTAAGGCCGATTGGACAAGTTGGGCTCGACCCGGAATGACCTAAAACAAATTTGTTGAGAGAGTTTCGTGTTAGAGTTCGCTAATGACTTGCATACTGGCAGCATGCAACATAGAAGAGAGTTATTTCTCAGACTTGCACGCTCGCAACATGTAACTCAACAAAGGAGAAATTCTCTTCTTTTAGCTCTAACCTTGCAATGGTTCGCTTTCCAACTTCCATTTAAGTTTACGATAGTGAATTTGTTGCTCGCTCAAACAACACGGTGCATGTATACACCGCCAACAAGTAGTAAGTGATAAGTAAAGAGTATCGTCCACAGGGAGCTGAGCTAAAATAAACCGATTACTAGTGCATTCATATTTACCAAATTCAAGCTATCACAACCGAATATTTAATTCATAGTAAGTGAATTAAAATTAAACTAATTGCAAATTATGAGACAAACACAAATGGAAGTAAAGCATCTAGGATTGTAGTTGTTCTTAGCACTAAAGTATAGAAGTGACACTCTTAACTACCTAATTTAATGCCTCAAAGTTAATCTTAGCCTCTAAAATCATTATAGGAATCTTCCAATCCTCTATAAGTTCTATTACTTGAATCAAATCCCCTATATTCCTCTGGGAACCTAATTCAAGCAATGCATTGGGCTCAAGCTAACCATGACTCCATAAGACCCATTGGTATATTCCTATCCTTTGGCTAAATCTAGTTAATCATTTAACTAATTAGCCTAGATCAAATGGTATTCAACCCTAGGACTAAATCAAGGTTCCTCTTCCAAGGTAACCTTTAATTCTCCTCTTAACCCTAATTGGTGATAAAGCAAATAGGATTGAACAATAAAATAAGCTGAATAAACTTCACAATGCATTAATCAAGAAGTGTCTAAATCCACAAATTACATGCTAAGAGACTACAATCCTAGGTTACAAGAGTTTAGCCAATCCTATTCAAGAGACACAACAACCCAAAATCAATAAACATAGCAAATATCAAAGTAAAAGAGTGAAAAGGAGAATAATCTTGTTCCCAACACTCCAATCCGCTCTTCTTCCACTTGAATCCGCTTGAATCGGCCTTGGAGATGAGTTTTTCTCTCTATTTTCGGCTCCCTCTAGCTCCCAAACTTCCAAAATGGCTAAATGGTTCGATTTAGGGCAAGGGAAACATATTATTTAGGCCAAAATATGTTATTCCGCTTCTGCCCTTCGAAATGGCGCTATAGCGCCATGCTTCTGTTTCAATGGTGTTATAACACCCTGCTTTGGATACAAAAGGTGCTATAGCACCTCAGGGGGAGCGTTATAGCACCTCTTTTGTGATTGCTTCATGCTATAGCAAAAAATTTTGGTGCTATAGCATCCAACTTCAGAATCAGCTCCTTGCAAGCATCCATGAGAATTGAATCTTTGAAATAAAGCCCTAAAACAAGAGTAAAGCTCACATAAATCCCTCAACATGATTGGAAAAGCAAAGAACAACTATAAAACACCATAAAACACAATAAAATCTAATTACAATTAAGCAACTATCCACCAACAATCAAAAAACACAAAAACTAATTAAAAAGCTAACAAAAATTGATTGGCTAAATTGTTATTTTGGTCCTCTATGTTTCACCAAAATTTACTTTTGTTCTTTTATGTTTCAAAAAGTCATTATAAGTCCTCTGTGTTTCAAATTTTGTCAAAATTGGTCCTTTTGCCTATCTTCGTTAGCTTCCTCCGTTAAGCGGTGATGTGGACAGCTTTTGTGGCTCGGATTTCTCTCCTACGTGTCCACTTAAGCTGACATGTCACTCCACGCCATCACCACGTCATCACCACCACCACCACCATCATCATCTTCTTCTTATTGTTCTTCTTCTTCTTCTTCTTTATTTCTCTCCCGTTTTCTCTTTTCCTTTATCGAGCAAAGCTACAGCCACAATCATTGAAGCTCCATGGAGTGCAGAGAGAGAGAGAGAGAGAGAGAGAGAGTGAACATCCAAGACCATTTCTATTTTTTGTGGTTGTGAAATTTTCATCACTTCATTTTCTGTCGTCAACATTCTTCTCCCTTCACGCTCTCTTTCTCTGCTTTTGTTTTAAACTTATTTGTGGCAAACCCTAAAATTTCTAAACAAACTGCCGTTTAAAAAGATAGATGTGGATCCTCTTGATTTTGTTCTTTGCACATTCCGTCATTTTTTCCCAGTAATGGTTATCTCTCTTTTCTTTAGATCTGATTCAATTATAGATTTGTTCCCTTCAATTTGATCAAAACCACGCCATTTGCGCTTCACCCTTCTTAACGAGGAAGCCACATTCTTAACCAAAGGGAACCTTAAAACATCCGAATCCCACATACCCGAACTATCAGCTATAGAATTTACAGAAGCCCCTTTTGAGATTTTTGGCTCTTGATGATGTCCGGCGGGAAGAGAGAAAACGGGAGAGAAAAAAAGATGATGATGACCTGGCAATGACGTGGAGTGACACGTCAGCTTAAATGGACACATACGAGAGAGATTCGAGTCACGTAAGCGGTCCACGTCAGCGTTTAATGGAGGAAGCTGAGGGAGTTCAACAAAAGAACCAATTTTGAAACATAGAAGACTTATAATGATTTTTTGGAACATAGAGGACCAAAAGTAAACTTCGATGAAACGTAGAGGACAAAAATAGCAATTTAGCCAAAATTGATTCATTAACATCTTTCCCTTCAAAAAACCGGAGAAATAATAGCCTAAATAGCTCTATTTCATAGAGCTATCAGTATTCCGTTCCTTCTCCAAATCCTTCCGACTTGACCTACAAATCAACCATAGATCAATTGTAAAATCTCTCAAGATAATAATACACGAGAAATATCACAATTTACACAATAAATACCGGATTTAAGCAGAATTCACTTTAGTCCTTACATTACCCTAGATTATCATCTAAGCAAGCTAAAAGGATCAATAAATATGGGTTTTGTCACACCTAGCTTTTTGTTCTTAACTTCCACTATGGTAGCTAGCTCGATGTCTTCAGGCAGCAATTCCTTAGGTAAAGGTGGTTTGGCCTCGGTAAATTCACCAAGAAATTCCTTGAGTAATGATACGTGAAACACATGATGCACCTTGCTGCCCGATGGTAATTTCACCCTATAAGCTACATTCCCAATCTTCTTTTCAATCGTATAAGGTCCATAATACCCGTTTGCTCAACTTAAAGTTTTTTCAGATGAAGCTTACTTATAATGGTAGAACTTGATTAGCACACGATCCCCCTACTTCAAAATTCTTATCCACCCTCTTCTTGTCAGCCTGTTTCTTCATTCAGTCTTGAGCATTAGTGAGATTCCATTTCAGTGTTTCTTGTAACTTAGTCCGTTGTAACAAAGAATCCACACTTTCCACAATACAAGTGCTAGCAAGCGGATTGTCGGACTGATGAATTTCTAGACGTGATGGAAGCCGGACATAGTAATTTCAAGTCAGGAATCCACTCACAGTAGGACTCCCAAGCAGAAACACACATTCCCATCAAGGAGAATACCTCTTTTATAGAGTCCAAAATTATAACCATCCATTTAATTCAATGTTTAATAGTTAATTAACTTCCATGAATATTACTATCAATTAAACTTTTATCCATGAAATTAATCAAATAATTATAAATTGATTTTTCAAGGCTAAACTAAAATATTTTTTTAAAAAAATCAAATGAAAAGAATGAAAAACCAAATCATTATTTTATTCTTTTAAAAAAAACCTTTAAAAATGAAAATCGGCCAAATTATTCTTTTGGTCCTCAACGTTTGCACGAAGTTTAATATTAATCCTCAACGTTTCAAAAAGTTATTTTAGGTCCTCAATGTTTTTTTGTCAAAATTGGTCATGTGGCGTAACATCCGTTTGATTTTGCCATTAAATGCTGACGTGAAAGGCTTATGTGGTACACCCTCTCTCCTATGTGTCATATTTAAATGACATGGCACCCTCTCTCACTCCAAAATTCATTTAAATGACCAAAATAGAACATTTAAATGAATCAAAACGACGTCTCTTTGCTGAGTTTGAGTGAGAGAGGGTGTCATGTCATTTAAATACGACATGTAGAAAAGATGATTTGCCATATAAGCCTTTCACGTCAGCATTTATTGGCAAAACTAGTCAGATGTTATGTTAGATGACCAAAATAGAACATTTAAATGAATCAAAACGACGTCTTTTTGCTGAGTTTGAGTGAGAGAGGGTGTCATGTCATTTAAATACGACATGTAGGAAAGATGATTTGCCACATAAGCCTTTCACGTCTTTTTGCTTAGTTTGAGTGAGAGAGGGTGTCATGTCATTTAAATACGACATGTAGAAAAGATGATTTGCCATATAAGCCTTTCACGTCAGCATTTAATGGCAAAATTAGTCAGATGTTATGTTAGATGACCAAAATAGAACATTTAAATGAATCAAAACGACGTCTTTTTGCTGAGTTTGAGTGAGAGAGGGTGTCATGTCATTTAAATACGACATGTAGGAAAGATGATTTGCCACATAAGCCTTTCACGTCAGCATTTAATGGCAAAACTAGTCAGATGTTATGTTAGAGGACAATTTTGACAAACAAAGGCCAAATTACTCTTTTGGTCCTCAACGTTTGCACGAAGTTTAATATTGGTCCTCAACGTTTCAAAAAGTTATTTTAGGTCCTCAACGTTTTATTTTCGGTCAAAATTGGTCCTCCAGCGTAACTTCGTCTGGTTTTTTTTGTTAAATGCTAACGTGGAAGGCTTATGTGGCACACTCTCTCTCCTACGTGTCATATTTGGATGATATGACACCCTCTCTCACTCCAATTCAGCAAAATGACGCCGTTTTGCATCACTTCTCTCTCACTCCAACTCAGTAAAACAGCGTCGTTTTGCTGAGTTAGAGTGAGAGAGGGTGTCATATCATCCAAATATGACACGTAGGAGAGAGGGTGTGCCACATAAGGCTTCCACGTTAGCATTTAACAAAAAAAATCAGACAGAGTTATGCTGGAGGACCAATTTTGACCAAAATAAAAATGTTGAGGACCAAAAATAACTTTTTGAAACGTTGAGGACTAATATTAAACTTGGTGCAAACGTTGAGGATCAAAAGAGTCATTTGACCAAAAATAAAACATTGAAGACCTAAAATAACATTTTGAAATAGGACTAATATTAAATGAAAATCTTTTTTTTTTGTTTCCCAAGGTATTCCCAACCCGACAGGCCAAGGACTAATTCTCCGCGGATCTGAGCTCCATTTAAGGGTTTGGCGCTGGCCAATTGGTTATTGCATACACAAGGTGGGATTCGAACCCCCAACACTTGCTTAAGCGACCTAGTGAGCTAATCACTAGACCAACCAAGCTTGGTTCAATATTAAATGAAAATCTAACCATTCTATAAAAACTCTTCACTGTAAACTGCGTCCTCCGTCTCCCCATCGTTTTGGTCACTCTTCTTCCCCAACTCAACTTGCAGACCGGCGAGATCAATCCGGCGATTCTAATGTGAGTTTCTGGTTTTTCTATTTTCTCCTTTCTGTTTCATTTGGTTCTTCACTTTTTCTATTCAATCATCTGAACGAGGGCTAAGAATGTGGCCATCGTAGTCTCCCTTCCTTGATTAACCAATGGAAAATCCCCAAATAATTTTAGGTCACAGTAAAGAAATTTATCAGCTCTCTTTGTGGTGTAGGCGATAACATTTCATATTGTTCTATATATATTGTTTGATCTATGAATTTGTTATGTTGTTTCATTGTGTAAATGTTTCTTTTATCTGTTAACTTCAAACAGTAAGAGGAATTTATGGCGAAACTTTCATTTTGGTAAATTTGGTACTTTTTCTATATATGAGAGCATTTTCTTATGAAACCATCATATCTATCATGTTCTGTGTTATACTCATCAAACGTAGAATAGGAACGTAGAATAGGATTAAGTCTTACACAGTAGCATACTATAACTTGTACGCTTTTTTTGGGGGGCTGCTCTATAAGACGTGCAAAATGAGCGTTGGTTTCTTGATTTTCCTAATTGATAGGGTAATCTGCTTTTGATATCCTCATTTGGTAGATTCAAGGAAGAAACTATGTTGAAGTTGTGAGGTTTGAGGACTCATGATGTTGAGAATTCAGATACAGAACTTTGTTCTCTCTCTTTAGAGTTATCTAGATGCATTTGCTTGATCTGAGATGTTATCTTCAATTCATAGGGCGCAAGTGTAGTTTGGTTTTTGAGAATGTGTGGCTGAGAATCTTTTTCCATTATCCACAATCAATCGTCATTAGACTGTCAAGCTCTATTTATTCTACTTTCCTGTCACTCCCTGTATTCAAGTCCGTTGATTGTAAGAAAATGGTAACTTGACATCTTTATATTGTTTTCTAAGTAATATCTTATCGGTATAGTTAATTTCTGATTTGTTTCTGAACAATTTTTGCTGTTGCTATCATTTAAATTTTAAAATCTTGATATTCCAGTATTGTCCAAATCCACCAAGGTCTCTAAACCATCTTTGATGGTTTTTTTATTTAAATGATTAATTTTAGTATTGACATTTTTTTTCTAATGTAAATGCATTATGTTTAAAACTTTTATCTCTCTCCTTGAATTTTTTGTAGTATTTACTATTTAGTGTTACTTTCTGCATTTAGTAAAGCCGAAAAAAATATTAGTTTAATGTTTTATAAAAGGATGCAGTTAATAATGGAAGAAGAATGAGAATAATTAATAGGATACACTTTCCATCTCTTCTGTATGTTTGACTTGCAGCTGTGACTGACGTCAGAAAAGAATTTGGCATTTTCTGTTCAGAAAGAAACAGAAAAGAAATAGGAAACAAGTCGGCCTTGGCAATTCAGCTGTGTATGTTTGGAAACTAATCACTGCTATGAACAACAATCTGGCATCTCTTGCGAGAACAATAGTGACAAAATTTCGTAGCCCATCTTCTCCATGGCGATTCTATTGTTCACCATCTTCAGTGTCTACTCCTTCTTCCAGCAATAAACTCTTTGTTGGAGGTCTTTCTCATTATTTCCTGTAAACTTTTTCGTTTTGCATCTTCTTGTTATGCTGAAATTTTACACAATTTTGACTATGGCTTATGGTGTTTCAGGGTTGTCATGGTCAGTGGATGAGAAGTCCCTCAAAGATGCTTTCTCTTCGTTTGGTGATGTAACTGAAGGTAATATGTGTTACTGTTAGTACATTTCTCTAGGTCTTTGTATATTTTTTTGTTTTATTTTGAGAGTGAGCCTTGGAGTAACGATAAGGTTGTTGCCATGTGACATAGAGGTCACGGATTCAAATCTTAGAAACAACCTTTTTTCTTGCATGGGTAAGGTTGCGTACATCTGACCCTCCGCAAACCCCATCTGATGGGAGCCTCATGCAATGGCCCTTTTTTGTTATTTTCTATTTTAAGATATTGCTGATATGAGTCTACATGTTGAACATTAGGTCTGAATGAGTATAGATAGTTATGGAGGCTCAGTACTCCAGTATCCAAATCTGTTCACTGTTTCTTGTATTGTAGCTTAGATTTAAAATCTGCTACTGTTATTCATTTAGTATTATAGTTGGATTAGGATTCCAAACTTTTTTTTTGATAGAAAAAGAGTTAGGATTCCAAACTTGGGTGCACTAGCTTAAAATTTAAGCCAAAATGGCAAATATTTGTGAGGAATTTGGGTAATGCTGACAAGACTCGAGTGTTTGCTAGAACTGCGAAGTTATATGTGCTTCATTAGAATAGGAAACTTGTAACTAATAGAAATTACTCAACTTGAAATCTGTTTGAACATTGAAGTATTGACTATTGAACCATAGACATATGGAAATTTAACCATGAGAACTATATAGATCTTTTAATTTCCGGTTGGGCATTGCATACTGTCTACAAATGTTACAGAGATCTCAGTTGCCATTAGTAGCTGCAATTTTTTTCTTTTCATGGAAAAATGATAATATAGCTCTCAGCTTTATGGATGTTTGCAGTTTTGGTAGCGCTTTGGTATGTTTGGTTAGAAAGAAACACTTTATAATTTAAAGGGTTGGTATGCCTTTAGATTTATTATGCGTTAGATTTGTGTTTATGGCCTCAGCACGGTGCTTTGCTCTTATTTTTTTCAAGGAACTGTCTCTGTCCGACATGTAACGGACTAGGAGGCTCTTTTATTTGAGAATGGATCCAACGAATTGCACTTTTGTTGAAATTCGTGAAGTATGCTGTTTTTGCACGTTAACCTGTAAGCAGGTTAATGTATAAAATAAATTACTATTTCACACAATAATTTACTGCAAGATAATGTATAAAACAAGCATATTTCAGCATTTTACAAAATTCGTATTTCAGAGGATCCATTCTTTTATTTTCCACATCATTGAAACAACTTTTTCTATAAAATAATAAATAAAAATTCATGGAAGTTATTTTGGAAACACACGTAAGTGTCAAATTGTATACTTCATAGCTTTTGACCTTTTCCTTTTGTTTATTCAAATTCATGCTTCAGACAAGATTATTTTGATTTTTCTGGTCTTTATTGTAGTTTCTTTAACACAGGCTTCCTTTTCTTGCAGTGAGGATAGTGTATGATAAAGACAGCGGTAGGTCTAGAGGGTTTGGATTTGTCATATTTTCAAACGAAGATAATGCAATATGTGCAAAAGATGCAATGGATGGAAAGGTGAGAAGTCAATATACCTCACTACCAAACTTAGTACAAATTTTAAATTTTGTTACTACACTCTCCAATAAAAATCCATAGGAACGAGTAAAGACAGAATATGTTGGTGTCGCTTGATTCATTTAGCCGACTCTACCTAATAGAAAAAGGCTTTGATTATTGTTGTTCTATTCTCCAATAAAACATGAGAAGGGATCGTCTGATAGTTATTTGATGGTGATGTTTTGCTTGCAGGCACTGTTAGGTAGACCATTGAGAATAAGTTTTGCACTCGAGAAGGCCCGTGGTGGACCCGTTGTAGTTCCTCGGATTTCAGATATCGGATATAGAAACAGGCACAGAACATAATCTGTGAGGGTGTGTTTGGATTGAGAAGAATGAAGGGGTAAGGGAGGAAAGTGAAATTTTTATTTTGTTATATTCTTTAATTTAGATCAAATATACTATATTTTTTTATATATTTTAATTTAGATTTTAAAAATAGAAAATGTCGTATTAAAATTTCACTTCCCTTTTCTTCCTCTCTCTATTCTCCTCAGTCCAAACACATTGGAAGTGTATGAGCTACAAGCTGATGATTGCAGCTTGTGTTGGTTGTCACCATATCCATAATCCAATCAGAAGGAAGTTGAAAATTTTCTTGTAGATGAAGGTTACTCAGTTGAATTTTTTGATCTGGGTCAGTCTGTTGTGTGGTGATGATGATTCAGTTGAGAATGATGCATCAATGGGAGGATACATCATTCTAGCTTGATGCTATCTTTTCAATTTGGAATATCAGGCTTGGACTCAGAATAGCCTTCTTAAAGACAATTATAATAGAAGATTCTTATTCAGAATTATGTATCATCTATAGATGAAAGTTGATTATAGTTATATAATTGAGTTTTAAAGAGTTTCTTAAATGAATATATGTGATTATTTTGTTAGCTAATATTATTATGTAGCTGAAGAATATATTAAAAATATCTACATTTACACACTAACATGCCCAGAAAAATGCCCCTAGACTTGAGGGACTTATATTTGGCTCCAGTACTTGACTTGAACATATCACACTTAAGCCGTCAAAATGATTCATTTAAGAATGGCTCAAGGTCCATTAGTCCAGGTTAAATACTACTTCAGCATGAAACCTTAGGAACGCATCATTCTTAACCTACTTTAAGAGTTGACTTTCTCGATAAGATAAAAGTAATTTGTGTTTGATAAATTAAAAAAAACTGCATATTTTTTATATGATTTCTTGTCAAATAGAATTTCAGAAAAAAGCACTATAAGATAAAAACAATTTGTGTTTGATAAATTGAATTGAAAAATATTTTTATGAGTAGCTCAGAAATGATTTGTGTTTGACAAATTTGTATAAAAATAATACTTTTGGCTATAAATTATAAAAAAAAATATATATAGATTTAGAGTGTTATTAATATTATTATATAGATAAATAGTATAAACATTTGTTATTGTTAAGTTTTATTAAACAAATAATAAATATAAAACTTTAATTAATTAATTTATTAAAATAATAATGAAATAAATTATTAATTTTTTTAAAAAATTTAATTTATATAACTTTGTTATTTATAATTGTTATTTTTATTAATTAATCTAATTTAAATAAAAAATTAATCATAAATATTTATTATTATTATTATTATTATTGTCTTTATTAATTAGAATTTATAAGAAGGATAAAATGAAAATTTTAAAATTTGAGTAAGGGTAATTTTGTCTTTAAAAATAAAAATTTTAACTTCTACTTCTAATTTGCAACAAAAACTCTAATTTCTAACTTCTATTCAGAGTTAAAAAATTACTTCTACTACAAGTCTAAAACTCAAACACTTTTAAAACATTTGTGAAACACTTCAAAATAAAAAGATAAAGGTCAAATGTTCATTTTGGTCCTCTAAGTTTCACCCAAGTTTTAAATTAGTCCTTTATCTTTCAAAAGTTTAATATTGGTCCTTTATGTTTCTCAAAAGTTTTATATTTGTCCTTCAGGTTTTATTGAAGTTCTATATTGGTCCTTTATGTTTTATGAAAGTTCTATATTGATCCTTTATGTTTCATTGAAGTTTTATATTGGTCCTTTATGTTTTATTAAAGTTTTATATTAGTCATTTATGTTTCATATTGGTCCTCTTAACATGTTTTGTTTTTTGCTTAAACGACGTTGTTTGAGTGTTTTTTGTGTGTCTAAAACCACGTCAGCTATATATCTGATACACGTAGGAGAGATTATGTGTCCACCTCGGCACACCACATCATCAGTTAACTTAAAAAATTGACGGACTTGGACGAAATGACCAATTTAAAACTTCTGGAAAAGATAAAGGACTAATTTAAAATTTTTGAAACTTGAGTGAAAAATTTAAAACTTTCGAAACTTAAGGTGAAACATAGAGGACCAAAATGAACTTTTAACCAAAGATAAATTAAACACGTTTTAAAAAAAAATAAAGAGGAAATGGATAAAGTTGGCCAAACATGCCCTCATTCTCTCTCTCACGGACTTCTTTTTACTTTTCTTCTTGCTCCTCTTCATCTTCTTCTTCTTGTCCTCCTTTTCAATTTCTCCCCCTCTCTCTCTCTCTCTCTTTCTCCTTTAAATAAATTTCTTTTCAAGAATCATACATCTCTTCACAAGTCTCATAAAATACTCCAACACTTCCTTCTATATCCATCCAATCCATGGATATAACAATGCTATTCCTCATTCTTGTCTTCTCTTCCATCTTCCTCCTCCTAATCTTTACCCACAAAAAAACCCCAAAACCACCACCAGGTCCTCCAGGCCTTCCCCTAATAGGCCATTTCCACCACCTCCACAACTCATCTCCACACCACCACCTATGGCAACTCTCCAAGACCTACGGTCCCCTCATGTCCGTACGTTTGGGCGTCAAGCCGATCCTCGTTGTCTCTTCGGCGAAAATGGCCAAACAAATCTTGAAAACTCAGGACCTTGCTTTCGCGAGCAGGCCATCCTTGCTTGGCTCCAAGACATTGTCCTACAACGGCCTTGACGTGGGCTTCACGCAATACGGCGAGTACTTCAAAGAAATGAAAAAGCTATGTATCCTCCACTTCTTCGGCTCCCGTCCCACTCGCTCCTCCCGTACCATCCGCGAAGCCGAGGTTTCGCGGATGGTCTCCAAGATATTGTCGCAATCCGGTGCATCTAGCAAGATAATCAACGTGAGCGAGGCGTGCATGCACCTCACGAGCGATTTGATTTGCAGGATCGCGTTTGGGAAGAGGTATGGGGAGGAAGAGGAATTCCGTGGATTACTCATTGAAGCTCAAAATCTTTTGGTGGAATTCTACTTCACGGATTATGTACCTTGGTTGGGTTGGGTGGATGGAGTTAGGGGTTTGCTTGGGAGGCTAGAGGAAGCCTTCAAGAAGCTTGATGTGTTCTATGAACAAGTCATTGAAGATCATCTTGATCCAATTAGGCGTCAATCTCATCATCATCAACATCATGATGAAGACATCATTGATATCTTTCTTGGAATAATGGAGGCTCACTCTTTCCCCTTTGATCTTACTATGGACCACATCAAGGCCTTGCTCATGGTAATTATTAACTTCTCACTTCAACTTGCAGGCGTGTCGAATACAGACACTTGTACGAAGGATACGTGTTTGATATGTTTAGTATGTGTTCAAATAAAAAATTATTATTTTTTAGTTTGGACATGTGCTCGACACGGTAAGTGGAAAATTTTTTTTTTTTGAAATAAAAAACAAAGGGGGTGAAATGTGTAATTTGCTTAAAAGTGTGCTTCATTCTCCAACTCATTCTTAAACATCTCTTCTTTTCTTTGAATTTGAAAATTTTCTTAGTTCTATCTATTTTTACTCACTATTGCTTATGATATACAATATATACATATTAATATTAATTAATATATATTAGTTTTAATTTTAAGAATTTGATGTGTTTCATACCACATGTTCATATTAGTGTCTGTGCTTCGTAGTATTCCATTAATTATCTTCCAATTTACGTAACATTATTTAATTACATAATTCTTTTATGCAGAATATATTTTTAGCAGGAACAGATCCAAGTGCAGCCACAATAGTTTGGGCTATGACCTCACTGATAAAGAATCCCCAAGTCATGAAAAAGGCTCAAGAAGAAATCAGAAGTGTATATGGTGAAAAAGATTTCATAAATGAAGAGGATATTCAAAAGCTTCCTTATCTTAAAGCAATTGTGAAGGAAACTCTAAGACTATTTCCACCTTCACCCTTATTGTTACCAAGAGAATCAATGCAAAAATGCAATATAGAAGGGTATGAGATTCAGCCAAAGACTCTAGTTTTTGTGAATGCATGGGCCATAGCAAGGGACCCAATGGTGTGGGAAGAGGCAGAAATGTTTGATCCGGAGAGATTCTTAAAGTGTTCGCCGGCGGATTTTAAGGGACAAGATTTCGAGCTAATTCCATTTGGCGCGGGACGAAGAATGTGTCCCGGAATGCAGTTAGGGTTGGTCACTGTGGAACTTGCTCTTGCGAATCTTCTTCATTCGTTTGATTGGAAATTGGCCGAGGGACTTCAGGAGAAAGACATCGACACAGAAATGAGACCAGGAATCACTGTGCACAAGAAAAATGATCTTTGTCTTGTGGTTCATAACCACAAAAAGAACAAGATAGAGAACTAGTGGTTCATCGTATTAAATTGTCAGGGAAAGACTAGTATACACTCAATCAGTATAAGTGTACGATACACTCATGAAACACTTGGTTCAGATTGCGACACGTGTCCCAAGTTTAGAGTTTATTGGACATGCCAAAGATACAAATTTCAAAACTTACCAGAAACACGTGACGCAACCTGAACCACATAGATCATAAGTGTATCATACACTCATATAATGTGAGTGTACCCAAGAACTACCCTAAAATGTCTCTGTCTCATCCCTCCTTCAGTCCTTTGGTTGTCTTTATGTGTTTAGAGCCCTTTAGGCTGTATAACTATTATTGACACACAAGTGAGACAAGGAATCATTAATATGCACAAGAAAATTGATCTTTAATTTGTCTTAGTGGTCCAAAACAAGACAAAAAATAAGATAGGGAACTAGTGGTTCATATTAAATTGTCATTGTCTTCCTAGATTTGTTTCATCATCATCCTTTCTAATTTCTCTTTCTATATTTAGCACTTTAGGCTGTTTATCTATTATTCAAATAAAAATAGACATGTAATAAAGGAAAATTCTATTATACAATAGAGGATAATTTTATTATATTATATTTTAGTAATTGTAAGATAATTTTGTTCTTGGTTTAAATTATTAAAATATAATAAAATAATTAAATTATCGTTTTATAAAAAAAACTAAATACCAAAAATGTAATTATCACAAGTTTAGGGAACACAAATATAAAGAATTGTCTGGTGTTCCATGTGTAATTATTGTAAATGTGGGGCTCAAATAAAAAAAATTAGAAATGCCAAAAATACATATACCAAAACTTAAGGGGTCAATAATGCAAATAGAAGAATCTTATTTAAGATTTGTGTTGAACCACGTATGTTCAATTGTATGGATGCCTTCAAATATAGTATGATTGTAGAGTAGACTCTCTCGATGATTAATCCATATATATATATATGAAATTGCTTATTTTATTATAAAAAATTATCATTTTTTTTTTTGTCGCCAAAAATGCATCTTCAGCTTTATGATTCTTTTCTACCTCATAAAAAATAGGCTAAATTACTATTTTGGTCTTCAACGTTTGCACAAAGTTTAATATTAGTCCTCAACGTTTTAAAAAATTATTTTAGGTCATCAACATTTTTTTTTTGTCAAAATTAGTCTTCTTGCCAAACTCCGTTAGCTTTTGCCGTTAATTACTGACGTAGACGGCTTATGTGGCACACACTATCTCCTATGTGTTATATTTTATTGACATGGCACCCATTAAACGCCACGTCATCATCATCTCATCCTTCTTCTTCTGCTTCTCTTTTTCATCTCCATTTTCATCTTCCTCCATCGCTGCCGCTGCCGCCGCCGCCAAACCCTAAACTTCTCTTTCATCATCTTCATCTTCCTTCCATTACCGTCATCACTAAACACTTCTCCTTCCCTCATTCCAGCACCACCACTAATCCCAGAATCCTCCATAACTTAGAGCTTCTAAGAAGTTCCAAACTTTCACCCCAAAACTCCGCTCTTCAAATCCCCGACGAATCCTTCGACCTCAAACACCAAGCAGGTCGTCCACATCAGCAATTAACGGCAAAAGCTAACGGAATTAAGCAAAAGGATCAATTTTGACAAAAACAAAAAAAAACCTTTAGGACATAAAATAACTTTTTGAAACGTTAAGGACCAATATTAAATTTCGTCCAAACATTGAGGACCAAAACTCCGCTCTTCAAATCCCCGACGAATCCTTCGACCTCAAACACCAAGCAGGTCGTCCACATCAGCAATTAACGGCAAAAGCTAACGGAATTAAGCAAAAGGATCAATTTTGACAAAAACAAAAAAACCTTTAGGACCTAAAATAACTTTTTAAAACGTTAAGGACCAATATTAAATTTCGTCCAAACATTGAGGACCAAAATAGTAATTTGGCCTAAAAAATAATAATAATGCTTTCCATAGTCAAATTTTTTTTTTTTATGATTTTACTATGTAATATAAATATAAAATAAATATATATAATTAAATTAAAATATTATTAATCTGACTGTATTGATTGATTGGGTTCGAATAACATTCAAATACATAAATCCAATCAAAGTGATCAAATTTTATTGATTTTGGTTAGATTAATTTGGATCCATTCAATTGATATTGAATGAATTTAGATTTGAACATCAATTCCGTAGCCGTGTGTCTCATTCCCTACTCTAACAAGTGATAAAAAATAAAAGTAGATATTCAGTCATACGGTATGTTGTATTGAACTTTAATACATTACTTCAATCAATTGGTCTTTAAATTATTTAAGGTGGATTAATATTAACAAATGACTCTACATAATTGAAAAGATGTACTGAACTTTAATAATACGATAGTATTGAACTTTTATCCCAAAAATAATGCCTCCTATGCCTAATTCAATCTAAGCTAAGCCTAACAAAGCGTGGTTGGTCTAGTGGTTAGCTCACTAGGTCGCTTAAGCAAGTGTTGAGGGTTCGAATCCCACCTTGTGTATGTAGTAATTAATTGGCCAGCGGCAAACCCTTAAATAGAGCTCAGATCCGCGGAGGATTAGTCCTTGGCCTATCGGGCTAGGAGATACCTTGGAAAATCAAAAATATCTAAGCTAAGCCTAAGCATTCATCTTCTATATATATATATGGAGTATCAAAAGAGAAATTTTTATCTGTGAATATGAAATAAAAATGAGATTACATGAAATATTGTGTTAATTATTTTATATTTTTTATCATCACTGCATTTTAATTTTGTTATTATTATTATTTTTTTCGAATTGATTTCAATCCATTCATCATAATATTTTTAACAACCTATATTTTGATGATCACTATTAATTGTTGAAAAAAAGGCATTATTTTAACATTTAAATTTTTATCGTTAAAATAAGTACTCTTTATAAGTTATTAAAAAAAATTGGTTAAAACTCCAAATTGGTCCCTTATGTTTGCACGAAGTTTTATATTGGTCCTTTATGTTTCAAAAAGTTTAAATTGGTCCTTTATGTTTACAAGAAGTTCCAAATTGGTCCTTCCGTCCACTTTCGTCAATTTCTTAAGTTAACTGCTGATGTGGCGTGCTGAGGTGGACACATAATCTCTCCTACGTGTATCAGATAGCTGACGTGGCCTTATATACACTAAAAACACTCAAACGACGTCGTTTAAGCCAAAAATAAAATCATGCTGAGAGGACCAATATGAAACTTTAATGAAACATAAAGGACTAATATAAAACTTCAATGAAACATAAAGGACCAATATAGAACTTCAATGAAACATAAAGGATCAATATAGAACTTCAATGAAACATAAAGGACCAATATAGAACTTCAATGAAACCTGAAGGACAAATATAAAACTTTTGGGAAACATAAAAGACCAATATAAAACTTTTGAAAGATAAAAGACCAATTTAAAACTTGTGTAAAACATAAAGGACCAAAATGGGTATTTGACCAAAAAAATTAATGATAGTATTTTCAACTGTCAACAATTGTCGATATTTGTCAATAATATTTTTTTCAACAAAACATTTGTCACTAACAATTAAAATATATTATCGATAATTGTGGACCGTCGAAAATACTATTATTATTATTATTTTCAAAAATTTATTATGATAATTAAAATTTAATTATTAAAAAATATATTTTTTAATAATTATATAATTGTCAAAATATAAATTATTAAAAATACTATTTTTGCTGGTGTGCTGCCAAACTTTTTTCTCCCAAACAATAGATAGGTTCTCGGTATATATAGAGGATTCAGAATTCAAATCTTGGGGTATTCTATAAAATGAGTGACGTGTATAATTTTTGCACATTAAATGATGATGGGTACTTCATCACGCATGTCATAATATACACACTTTTGTGCAATGTTTCAAAATTGAATCGGACAAAGACTTAGATAAGTGTTCGATTTATGGTCTGATTGATTTAACTGATCGAACCGTCGGTCGAATCGGATGATGCAATAAATAATAAATATTAATTATTCTTAATATATAAAATGATATCACTCAAATTTTAAGTATCAACATTGAAGTTTTAAATTACATGACTTCTCAAAGTTTTAATTTTCAAGATTTGTCAAACTCTGAAAGAACTTGATCAAACCAAACATGAAATTCTTGATAATCATGACTTCTTAAATTTTAATTTTCAAGACTTTTTTAATTTTAATTTTTAAGATTTTTCTAATTACTTTTTTATGTTCTTTTTATTTTTTTAAAAAATAAAATTGGACAGGTTGGACTCCGGCTAAATTCAATCCAATCCGATTTAACCAGAAAAACGGTTTTTTAGTCCAACCAACTCGTCTTTGTATCTAATTAGCGGTTGGACCGGTAATTTGAGTGGGATAAACATGGTATCCTATCAAGGTTAAAAAAAAACTTCTCAATCTCTTTAAGGTTAAAAATTTGAGTGGGATAAACATGGTATCCTATCAAGGTATCCTATAATTTTTGCACATTAAGGGCTCGTTTGGTAAGGAATGCATACAGTGCGTTCCATGTATATTTACGATTTTCAAAAAAAATTAATATCATATTTTTTATATACCAAACATACTTTTTATCATACATTTTCTCTCTCCTAATTTTTCTCTCTATCTCTTTTCTCATTTTTCTCTACAGTACTTTTCTTTATTCTACAGTACTTTACTTTATAGTACTTTACATCCGTGCATTTATACCAAGCGTGCCCTAAATGATGATGGGTACTTAACGCGCACATGTTCTCTAATTATTGATCAAATTACTTTTTAATATTCGAATTTTGGAAAAATACTATTTAATCTTCAATTTTGTAACTCCGTCAATTATTTAATTTCCTACCCGTTAGATAACCGAGTAACATTGACGTTAACTACTGATGTTGAGCCGTTAAGTGCCAAGTCACTTGCTGGCTGCTACCACCTCACATGCCACATTGACTTTAACATTAGAAATTAAAGAAAAAAAAAAGAATCACAAAAAAAAGCTCAAAAAACCATTTATGGTTCGAACAAATAGGATATCTAAAGTTCAGAGATAGCATCGTAGCTCTAGGGTTCTTCATTATTTCCATCATTGTGAAACCCTAAAGGCGTTTAGGTTATTCATTTTCTCCATTACCATACCAATTCATGAATCGATCTCAACATTTCGAAGGGACTGTCCATTCTCTATCATCTGCTTTGCCAAGCATACGATTTCGTGGTTGTGGAAGATAAATACTACTGTTGACAGCAAGGAACGAAGCAAACTATGGGCGAAAATTCCTCAAGTGCATGCCCTTTGTACAAGGTTATTATAAGTATTGCATTCAGAGATTTTAATTTAAATATAATGAATCCACATCGTAATTATATGTGTGGGTGAGGATGCATGTGAGTTAATGTGGAGAAGCAAGCAATATGTGGATTTAAGATCCATAGTACAGCATTGGGAGAGATAACAAATAGGGGTGGGTGAGGGGTCGCGCTCACCCCTATTTGTTATCTCTCCTAGTGTTGTACTATAGTACAGCATTGGATTTGCTCTTTAGTATGTGAGTGTAATTGATATTAAATGGGCTTTTGTGCTTTTCTTTTGTGACTCTTTTTTTTTTCTTTTTAATTTCTAATGTTAAAGTTGAAACGGTAAAACGTATAGTTATGTCACTTAATTATTTAACAAGTAATGTCCAGGTTAAATGGTTGACAGAGTTGCAAATTCGAAGACTGATAAATTGTAGTTTGACTAATAATTCGGGGATTAAAAAGTATTTTACTTAAAAAATTTACATATTATCTATCAATAAGACCCTCACATCAATCATAATCGATAACGTTCTAATCCTAGCCCTAATAAAATAAAGTTCTTAAACTATAACCAAATATGCCACTCCACAATTCTATTAGGAAACAAATCTAACACCTATGTAGGTATAAAGATTATTCAATATGTAACATTCCTGTCTAACGGCTCCTATGGACGTCACTTCCTCTAAAGGAAACCTCCAACAGGTGGCTCGCCCGCGAGGAGTACTACTCACACGTCCTAGCTAGTCGCACACGACGCTTACAAGTAACATTCCTGCCTAACGGCTCTTATGGACGTCACTTCCTTGAATTACGTGGACTTTGATCCCTCTACAAGGGTACGCAGTCACCTAGGTCATCACTTAAGGACAAGTACCCCAAGGTTACGACCATTTGTGGTCCTTATTTACAATCATGAATTGTCTGAATCAAAAACGACAATTACAATCGCTATTAATTGTTAAAAAAGACACTTTTTTCAATGATTAAATTTTGGTCGTCAAAATAAGTACCTTTTTTCAACAATTAAATTTTAGCCATAAATATAAGTTATAAGTTGTTAAAAAAAATAATGATAATATTTTGGACAATCAACCATTGTTGATATTTGTTAATATTATTTTTTTTATACAACACATTCGTCAACAACAATTAAAATATATTATATATCGACAATTATATTAACCATCGAACATACTGTTATTATTATTTATTACAACAATCAAAATTTAATTATTACAAATATATTTTTTAATAATTAAATAATTATCAAAATATAAATTATTAAAAATACGCCAATTTTTTTCACCCAAACAATAGATAGGTTCTCTCTCTCTCTCTGTGTATCTCTGTATATTTAGAGGATTCATAATTCAAATCTTGGAGTATTCTATAAAATGAGTGACGTGTATAAATTTGCATTGTAAATGATGATGGCGTAATATTTGGTTGGAATGGTAGATATATATAGTTTATTTTTCTTAAATTAAGGTCTCGAATTCGAGTCTTGTATGTAAAAAAATCTCTGTTGTGAGAATTTTACTCCCGTTGTAGGACCTCAACTCGTTCGAACAGAATTGCTTATAATAAAATAATACCTGTAAGATACCAAAAAATAAATATATACACACACTTTTGATGAGATATTCTTTTTTATTATCAAAGAAAATTTGAGTGGGATAAACATGGTATCCTATCAAGGTCAAAAAAACTTCTCAACTTCCGATTAATTAAAAAATTTATATATTATCAGTCAATAAGACTCTCATATCAATTATAACTCATAACGTTCACCCTTATAAAATAAGTGCTTAATCTATAACCAAATATATGCCACTCCAAAATTCTTTTCGCCCAAAAATTCAATTTTTTTTATCATATTTAACTCAAAAACATATTAATTATAATAAATTTTTATATGTAAGAAATTCAGTGATCACAAACATATATCAGTATGAGAAATATTTCAAGCCAAACCTTATGCAAAAATTTACAGCAGGGAATTGCTAACAATTTTACATGTTTATAAAAAAAATTATATGTTAAAATATCAACAAGTAAACATAATTTGCTTAAAAAAACATAATTTGCTTCCACAAGTCTCAAATAAATAACATGTAATATCATAATAAATAAATAAAGTTCTCGCCTCACCCATGGGCGAGGGTTCGAATCCCCCTGAAGTCATTCAAAATCCTATTTTGGTGGGCATTCCTCCCCAGGGAGATCCCCTGGCACCCAAGGGCTAGTTGAGTAGCTGCGACCGGGTAAAACTGCTTGCGGTTTAAGCCTGTGCAGTAATCCTTTGGGTTGGGTCTCTGTTGGTCTCTAACATGCCATTGGTGCCCTGCCCGGTAGTACTTGGGAGTGCCTTCCCTTACTACCATCCTTCTCTGTCAAAAAAAATAATAATAATGAATTTGAGTATTTGTGAATATCTATATGTAAAGCAATAATTATGGTACTTGTAAACATGTGCACATTTTTATGGTTTTGGACCCTTCTGATTATTTGGGTCACAAAGTAATTATATTTGATAATTAAAAAATACAAAAAAATATATAATGGAAGGTAGTGGGAGAAACAAAACATATATGATGGTAGTAACTAAAAAAATGGGAAAGTAAATAACTTCCCATCATTTAATTTATTATTTTAAATTATGATAATAATTCTAATTTAAAATTTTAAAAATATTTAAGAATAAACTATATGCATGCACGTAAGTGTTCAAAAAAAAATAATTACATGCACGCCTATAGTCTATTCTATTCATGTTCATGCAACTACCATTGCATATTTGCACTCATTGTTTATTATTGTCCAACATGGTTAGGCAGCCTGACATCACTTTTAGTACTGTCAAAACGGGTTTAAGCCCGCGTGCTAGCCTGGCCCGCCCTCTAAATGGGCAGGCTTGGGCATTAAAAATAGACCCATTTAAAAATGGGCCTAGATGGGTTGACCCGTTAAGCCCGTGGGCTAAATGGGCTAGTCCGCGGGCCAGCCCGTTAAAAATTTAAAAAATAAAAAATAATATTTATTTATTTAAAATATGTATAAATATATATGTTTTATTTAATTTTATGTGTTAAATAATAATTTTATTCTAATAATGTGTATAAATAATAATTAAAATTAAAATAGTTCATAAAAAAATTAATAAAATATTAATTTAAAATAAAAAATACTAATTTTTAAGTAAATATATAATTTTATAATTAATTTTTTTAAAAAAATATTTAAAAAAATATAAAAAGTGGCCCGCGGGTCAATACGGGCGGACTTGGGCATCACTTCCCAAACCCGCCAAGTAAACGGTCCGGCCCGGCCCGGCCCATTTTGACACTACTAATCACTCTACCATTTCATTCACATGGAAATTATGAAAGTAATGATTGAGAAAGGAAGTACTGTTGTTTTTGTTTTATGGAAAAGGATCAGCTGAAGTGTGGTGGCTGATGTACAATTTTACAGTGCACATCTCAGCCATTGATTTCATCAAGCTTCAAAAATTGCACTGTAAAATTGACGAAACCAATGACTAAAATGTGCACCGTAAAATTACACATCAGCCAACACTTCAGCTTATCATTTTCCTTGTTTTATAATGGTTTTCATGAAAAAATTATTGAAATTGAGAAACAACAAGCTTCATTCGATTCTAATGGACATCAAGATTCTCTAGCAAAAGTATTGGGCTCAAAGCACCCTGGGAGAGTTGGTGGTTTAGGACTTGGCCCAACTGCTTTCAAGTTTGGAAATGGACAAAACTTATATGCTGTTGCTCACATCATTTTCTTAAGGTTAACCAATTAAAAAAGACATGTATCAATTTTGAGAAGATGACATAAAAAAATTAACACATATCTTTTCTTAATTGATTAACCTTATAAAAAGCATGTAAACAACATCATATAAGTTTTTTTCTTTAGAAATGCCCCTCCACCACTAGAATTTGCTCAAATACAAGCATATATATTTTCTGTTAATAATTGTCAATAATTGCTTAATTTATATAATATTGTATTTAATGTTTTTTTCTTGCTGGAAAATATACCAGATTTTTGTCTATCATCTTCTTTAATCAAGCATCATAAATTTGGTCCTCAATGTTTGCATGAAGTTTATTGTTGATTTTCAATGTTTTTTTTTTGTCGATTTTGGTCCTCCAGCCTAACTCCGTTAACTTTTGCCGGTAAATGCTAACGTGAACGACTTGTATTGTACACTCTCTGTCGTGTCATATCTTAATAACGTAGCATACTACATCATGCCACATCATCATCATCTTTTTCTTCTTCTTCTCTCTTTCAATTCTTCATCTTCATCTTCATCATCTCCAATTTAATAACTCTGTACACCAAAAAATAATTAAAAACCAACAGTAACACCAAAACTGTATGTGGACGATCGAAATGGAACAATTAATTATTAATTTGGGTAAGAAGAAAGAAAATGGATTGGAATGCAATGAGAATTCCTCCATGCCCGAGCATGCATATTGCATCTTCCCTCTCACTCAAAACAGAGTAATTGAGTTGTACCAAAAATACAGAGTCTTTGAGAGATCAGAAGAATGGCGTCGACTGAACAATTAATTATTAAATTCGTATCTTCTTGATTATGTATTTTCCATGTCATGTGTATTATTTGTGACATTTTAGTATTTGCTTTTAGATATGTATTAATAGTGCAGTGATGAGTGAATGTTTGGAAATTGATTTGGGTGATTTTGGAGTGTTGTTAATTGGTGGTGCGACTGACAGGTATTGAGTACATAATTTCGGATAAAATATTTGAAGATGAAGAGTTGAAAGATATTTTCGTAAAATGACCAGTAATACATTATAAATTGCCCAATTAAAATAAAAAATAATTTATTTGTAAATATCTTTGTTTTTAGACGAGCCAATAGGGATGGTAATCTTATCCGGATCCAATGGGTATCCTGAAAATTTATCCGTTGGGTCCGAGTCTGGATATTAAGAAAATGGGTTTTAGTCCGGGTCTGGGGATTTTAACGGGTAAAAGTCCGGGTCCGGATCCGGGTCCGGGGACGGGGACGGGTAATGGTGTATTCATCCCAGACCCAGTGATATAATATATATATAAATATTTTATATAAAAATATATTATATATCATATCAAATTGTGTGTTTGAAGTTTTTTTTCTTAAATTTGGAAATAATTAAATTTATGAATGTGTGTTCAATACTTGTAATTAAAGTACTTATGATGAAAGTAGCAAATTTTGTAGAAAAAATAGTAAATTTTTCGGGTCCGAGTCCGGGTCTGGGGATCTAAGTATTCGATGGGTCCGGGGACGGGTATCAAATTTCATACCCGGCAGGGACGGGTCCGAGAATGGGGAAAATATTGACTACTGGGTCCGTGAATAAGGAATACAGTATTCTACCCAGACCCTATTCATTGCCATCCCTACCGGCCAATTGATTTTTTTTAGATTTGATTTAACAAACGGTTGGGGTAGTGAACTGAATTGAATTAAATAATTATTCGTGGCTTATTTAATTTTTTATTTTTTATCAAATGATTTATAATTCTTTTATTAATTATATGTATTATGGGTGTGTTTGGTTAGTTGGGTGGAGAATGTAATGTTGGATGCATCTTTCCTACCAAACATATTTTGCTTTTTGTAATGTCATGAAATTATATTTTTGCCCTTACTTTTTTACCCACTTTTATTCCATTCCTACTTTTAGTGTAAGGGTAAAATGGTCATATTACCCACTTTAATTCCATTCACATCACATTGACATGACATATCAATTCCCTCCAACATTTTCATTCCCTTTTTATCCCATTAACATTACCATTCTTATTCCCTCATTCATTCCACCTATCAAATATACCCTTTAGTTCAAGCTCAATACTAGTTTATCTTAATTTTTTTTGGCCAAATTACTCTTTTTGTCCTCAACGTTTGCACGAAGTTTAATATTGGTCCTCAACGTTTCAAAAGTTATTTTAGGTCCTCAATGTTTTTTTTTGTCAAAATTGGTCCTCTAGCGTAACATCCGTCTGATTTTGCCATTAAATGCTGACGTGGAAAGCTTATGTGGTACACCCTCTCTCCTACGTGTCATATTTAAATGATATAGCACCCTCTCTCACTCCAACTCAACAAAACGACGCCGTTTTGATTCAAAACAGAACATTTTAATGAATCAAAACGGCGTCTTTTTGTTGAATTAGAGTGAGAGAGGGTGTCATGTCATTTAAATATGACACGTAGGAGAGAGAGTGCGCCACATAAGCCTTTCACGTCAGCATTTAATGGCAAAATCAGACGGATGTTACGCTAGATGACCAATTTTGACAAAAAAAAAAAACATTGAGGACCTAAAATAACTTTTGAAACGTTGAGGACCAATATTAAACTTCGTGCAAACGTTGAGGACCAAAAGAGTAATTTGGCCCCTTTTTTTATGAACTACTAGTTTATCTTAATTAAAGCTTCTTTTATCTTGATCATAGTATATATTTATATTTTATAGTATTATTTGAAAAACCAGGGGTAATTTTATCTATATTATTGTAACGGTTCTAAGTCTTTTTGGTTATTAATTTTAAGAAATTATATATTTTATAACAAGGAGATGTGAGAAAGAAAGTTGTCCCAAATTAGATTAATCTCTTTTTTGTAATAGTTCTAGATATTGATGGTGCCCAAAAAAAAGAGTGCAAAAATAAATAACTTCATATTATTTAATTTATTATTTTAAAAGATAATATTATTTTATATTATATTTAAAAAAATTAAAATAAAATTATATATATTGTGGTTTAAAATAATCATTATTCATGTGAGACGAACAAAATGTGAATTTATTAGGGATTAAATTCAGTTCCCGGTTTGTTATTTTCTTATTTTTATTTCCCGTCAACAAAATATTTTCATAAAAAAAATATCTATGTCATATTTAAAAGGATTAGGAGTTGGTGGATAAGGTCATTATTTATTGACTAAATCATCAAGTTAGTTCCTGAAAGATTAATATTGTCTCAATTTAATTCTTGAAAGATACAAATGTCTAATTTAATCTCTAAAAAATGATATTTTATCCCAATTTGGTCATTTTTAGTTTTTCTGTTAGTTTAATAAACGACTAGTGACATGTGGACATGTGACATATCCCTTCTATGTGTATTTTATCTTGTCGTGTCACCTGTTCACATGTCACTAGCCGTTTATTAAACTGACAGAAAAACTAAAATTGACTAAATTAGTCATTTTCAGGACTAAATTGGGACAATCTTAATCTTTCAGGACCAACTTGATGATTTACACTTATTTATTTCATCATTTAATAAAATTCTACTTCTTGTAGGATAAGGATTGCATCCAAATACAAACTCCACTACTATATATATATATATATATATATATATATATATATATATAATGACCAAAGGAAGATTAATTCGTCACACCTCTTTCTCTTCTCTTCCTATATTTTTTTACTTATAAGTTTTTTTTCTGCTTTTCAACATTATTAGATTTATATTAAAAAAAATTACTAGAGCAAATGCCGAGGTTACAAGTCAAGAAAAATCTTACTATTACAAAAAGATATCCAACTAGGAATAAATATTGTGTAAGTGAAGGCTTAATGTCCCCAAAGAAAACGATAGAGAACAAGAAAACTAGTCACGAGATAGATCAACCAAAGATGATCAAGAAAGAAGAAGAAGATGATCTTCGACTTCCCAATAAAGAAGACGATGATAAAAAACAAGAAGATATTATTAGTAAAGATCTTAATAATGTTCGATCTTCGGCTCATATTGATTCTAAGGATTCTTCTGGAAAGAGTCCGGAGTTATTCTGTATTGCAGATTATGAAATTCCAGGAGACATTCCAGACTTTCAGACACTGGTTGTTGAGTTTAGTGAAAGAGGGATTTTTAATAATTTTTTTGATGATTTACCCTCGTCTTAGATTTTTTTTTTCTTTTTCAGTTTATTAAGGAGGATATGTAGGATGTAATTAATAAGAATATTTAATTCTTATTAATTGTAATAATATATGCAAAACAATGTATTGAATTCTTATTTAATATTCAACTAATGAGATTTGTTCATGCCTACCTCCAATTTTTGTTTTTTGATGACTCGTACCCTTTTTGCTTACATTGTTAAATGGTTAACGAAAGTTGCTCACGTGGCCTGATATGAAAAATATTTAAAAAATTTTAAAAATAAAGAGTGGCTTGCAGGCCACCATGAATGAGCTTAGACATTAAGATGTGAGACTGTTTAATAAACGAGTCGGTCTATCTGACCGACGCGTTTGACAATGCTACATATTATGAATGCATAAGATGGAAAAGCCGCTGGGATGTTTTTCTATGGTGCTTATAAAATATGGAATAGGCATAATGATATTTGGTTAAGGTCGAAACATGAGGATTTGGAGGAGATTTGGCCAAAAGGTAGTGTAGTCGAAGAATGGAGTTGATTAATGAAGAAACAAAACCTCGATGCGATGGTGAAGCAGTCCCAAGATCCATTCTTAGAGATAGAAGAGAAGAGTGTGTGGATTAGACAGAGTCGGTCAATTTGACTCAAACGGATTGATCCATCATGGGTTGGGCTCGTCACGAGTTGGCTCACGTGAATTGAAAGAGTTTAATGAGTTGAAAATTCCAACCCGACCCACCAATGTGATGGTCGGGCTAACCCACCTAACTCATCTTTTTTTTAAAAAAAAATTTTAATTTAATCTTTTTTTAAAAAAACTATACCTTTTTCTATACATTTCCTTTTTCATGAACTATGAAATTTAATATAATAAAATGAAAGAAAAGATTCATCATTCATCATGTCACTCACAAATAGTTAAATACAAAACTATGAAAGTATGAAACATCATCCACTCATCTAAGACTAAGAGTAGGTATGGCAATCTTACCCGGACCCAACGGGTACCCGAAAAATTTACCTGTTGGGTCCGGGTCTGAGGATTTTAATGGGTAAAAATCCAGGTCCGGGGACTGGTAAGGGTGTATTCACCTCGGCCTCGGCCCTGGACCCGGTGATATTATATATATATATATATATATTTTATATAAAAATATATTATATATCATATCAAATTAAAAAAATTTACACTCACCTCACCATCATATGACACCCATTCACACAAACTCAATCAGACTCTCATCTCACTCACCCACCCACCCCCATTTATGAATCACGATTCACACGTTCACATTTCATACCACATTTTATGTTTGTATTTGTTTATTTAAGGATAAACTTAGACTTTTTATGTTTATTTTATTGTGTGCTTGAAGTTTGTTTTTCTTAAATTTGGAAATAATTAAATTTATGAATGTGTGTTCAATACTTGTGATGAAAGTAGCAAATTTTTCTTACCAAAAAAAAGTAGCAAATTTTGTAGAAAAAAATAGTAAATTTTCCGGGTCCGGGGATGGGTGTCAAATTTCATACCCGGCTGGGGACGGGTCCGGGGATGGGGAAAATATTGACTACTGGGGACGGAGAATGCAGTATCCTACCCAGACCCTTGCCATTGCCATCCCTAACTAAGAGCAATACAACAAGGCAAGTAGGCAACACAAGTAACCCACCTTTTTTTAAAATTTTTTTTAACTGAACTGATGATGGGAACACAAGCACAGATGGGAAGCCGTGGATTAGACAACAAGTTCCCAACCTTATTTTCCTCAGTGAAACAAGGGCCACCATGGGTGAAGCTGAAGATCTTAAGGGTAAAGGCTTTTTTCAAAATTATGTGTGCTATCCGTGTGAAAGAAGAAGTGGGGGGGTTTGATTATGGCTTGGAAGTCCGATATTGATATACGGCTGGTTTCTTTTTCCAAATATCATATCACATTGACGTTTTGGTGAAATAGCAAGATAAAGATGAATGGAGATTCACCAGGTTTTATGGAGAGCCGGTTACTGCTAATCGACCCTTGGGATGGCAAAAGCTTAAAACCATTAACGGGCTCAACAGAGGGGCATGGTGTGTTGCTGGGGATTTCAATGAGATTCTTCACTCGCATGAGCAATGTAGCAACTCCAACAGATCCGAGGCAGCAATGAAGAGCTTCAGAGATACATTTGATGAATGTTCTATTTTAGATTTGGGATATGAAGGGGATGATTTTACGTGGTGTAATGGCCGTGACCCTCATGAAACTACCTACGTTCGTCTTGACAGGGCATTCGGGAATGATGAGTGGAAGAGTATGTTTCCTAATGAGAAAGTGACCCATCTCACCAAAGGATCTTCTGATCATCTCCCTGTGATTATTGACCTTGATTGGTCCAACTCTTTGAGAAATAGGGATAGAATCAAGAAGAGACCTTTCAGATTTGAGCACATGTGGACCAAACATGCGGGCTGTGAGGAGATCATCAGGAATATATGGAAGAATGATTTATTGCACGCACATGATAAAACTGAGAGTAAGCTGAAGTTGACTGCGGAAACCCTCTCCAGGTGGAACATAGAGACCTTCGGTAACGTAAACAGGAGAATCAGAGATTTGCAAAAATAGATTTATGGAATTACTGCTAATGTTGACTCTGATTTGACTGATCTTAGAATTCTTGAGAGGGAGCTAGATAACGTTCTTCAACAGGAAGAGATGATGTGGAAACAACGTTCTAGGGTCCACAATGGCTTAAGGAGGGGGATAGAAACACAGGCTTCTTTCATAGAGCAGCTTCCCAGAGGAAGGAGAAAAATTTTATTCAGAAGCTGAAATCTGTTGATGGGTATTATGCCAAAAGCTTTGAAGAGATGGGTGAGTGTGCGGTTCAGTATTTTTCAACTTTGTTCGACACGACCAATCCCCCCTCTATTGTTGACCATCCCATGCAGATCCCTAGAAAAGTCACGGCTGAGATGAATGCCAACATTATTAGCCCCTTTACAGTAGAGGAAGTTAAGACAACAATTTTTCAAATGGGTCCTACTAAAGCCCCGGGCCCCGATGGCTTTCCCGCGGTGTTCTATCAAGCTTACTGGGACTCTATCCCTAGATGTGCTTAATAATGGTGCTCCACTGAAAAACCTCAATCACACTCGTATTGTCGTCCTCATCACGAAGACCAATAAGCCTGAAGATCTCTCTCAATTCAGACCAATCAGCCTCTGCAATGTGACCTACAAGATTGTCTCCAAAGTCCTAGCTAATAGGCTTAAAATCATCATACCCTTCATTATTTCAGAGTGTCAAATTGCTTTTGTTCACAACCGCCAAATTACTGATAATATTTTGATTGCTTACGAGCTTATGCATGCTCTAAAGAATAAGCGCTATGGAGGGAAGGGTGCTTTAGCCCTCAAGCTGGATATGAGTAAGGCCTATGACATGGTGGAATGGAATTTTCTAAAGGAGGTGATGCTGAAATTTAGGTTTGATCCTAACTGGGTGGCATTGATTGGAGAGTGTGTTTCTTCTGTTTCTTTCTCTGTGAGCATTAATGGAGAGGATTATGGCAACTTCTCCCTAAAAAGAGGTCTTAGGCAGGGAGATCCTCTTTCTCCCTACCTATTTATCTTATGTGCTGAATTCCTAAGCCAACTCTTCCAACAAGCGGAGAATAGAGGTACAATCCAAGGTGTTAGAATTTGTAGAAAGGCTCCTAGTGTCTCTCATCTTTTCATTGTGAATGACAGCCTTATCTTCTGCCATGCTAATGATCACAATATTTGGGAAGTGAAAAAAATCCTTGATTTCTATGAGAGAGTTTTAGGCCAAAAAATCAATGTGGATAAATCTGCCCTTTTCTTTAGCCTGAATGTGCTTCCTCAGTCAAAAGCTAGTATTGTCAATATTATCTCAGTGAGGATGATTGCACGCAATGAGAAGTACTTGGGGTTATCTACAATGGTGGGGAGAAGCAAAAACAACTCTTTTAAGAGCATTGTTGAAAGAGTGTGGAAGCGTCTTCAAGGATGGAAGGAGAAAATCCTTTCTAAGGTAGGTAAAGAGGTCCTGATTAAGGCTGTGGCTCAAGTAATCCCGACTTATTCGATGAGTTGCTTTTTATTACCTCAAAATCTGTGCCATAAGCTGAATATGATGATGACGAGATTTTGGTGGGGTGTTAATTCTCAAAAGGTGAAAATTCATTGCCTAAGTTGGGAAAGACTGTCCTTCCCTAAGTCTTCTGGAGGTATGGGGTTCAGAGATCTCCATGATTTCAATCTAGCTTTGCTAGCAAAACGAGACTGGAGCTCGTTCGTCCTTGTGTGCTCAGGTCCTAAAAGCTAAATATTATCCTAATGGGGATTTTTCTAGGGCGGTGCTGGGTCATAACCCCTCTCTTACTTGGAGAAGCATCCTTGCTGGGAGGCAAGTCTTATCTGTGGGGATCTTCAGAAGAATTGGTAATAGGGCTGAAACTTTGGTGGGTGGTGATAATTGGATCCCTGACTTCCCTAAGGATAATGTGGCAAGACTTTGTCCTAACCTTTGTTCACAGCTGAAAGTGGAAGAGTTGACTAATGGGGCTGGTCAATGGGACAGAGACAAAATCTCTAATCTTTTCCCTCAAAATATTTGCAGAAGTATTTTAAGTGTGCCTCTTAGTACCTCTTTCAACCAAGACTCTTGGTACTGGTGCTTCAATGTGGAAGGAATCTACTCAGTGAGATCTGGCTACAAAGAGTTCAGAAAGGTAAAACTAGGCGATCTTATTTCCTCTGACCATATGTTTCAGTTTTCGAATGTATGGAAATCAATTTGGAAAGCTAAAATCCCTGAAAAAATTAAGCATTTTATGTGGAGAGCGGGGCGGGAGATCTTACCTGTGTGTGAAAGATTGTGCCATAGGGGTATGGATATCCTTCCAATCTGTCCTATTTGCAACTCTGATGATGAAACGGTGGTGCACTCCCTTCTTGGATGTCCTTTGGTTAGTGTTGTGTGGTGAAACTCGAAGCTTCCTTTTGTTGAGGAATATGATGCTGAAATTCCTTTTGTTGAATGGCTGGATTTTGCTCTTGCCCACTGGAGTTCCAATCAGTTTGAGCTCTTTGCCATCATCTGCTACATGATTTGGAATAGAAGAAATGAAGTCCAGCTAGATCTCCACCCAATGCCTATAGATCAGGTCCTGCAGAATGCCTCAACTTTTCTCTGAGATCTCACCAAGCTCTCGGATCAGCCGGTGGGCTGCTCTCCTCCTCCTTCGTCGCCGGTGAGATGGATGTCGCCCCGTCCTCCTTCTACAAAGTGAATACTGATGCAAGCCTCCATGCTGATGGAAAAGCTGGTCTGGGATGTGTTGTGAGAAATTGGGAGGGTCGAGTCCTTGCTGCCATGGCTCTCAACTCTGCAGCGTGCTCCTCGGCGGCCCAACTCGAAGCTGAAGCTGTGTTTAAAGGTGTGGAAATGGCAAGAGACTTAGGTATAAAGAAGGTTATTGTGGAGGGCGATTGCGAATGGGTTTGGTAGCTGCTCAGAAGAGGCTTTGAACCCCTCACTCCTATTGGTACTGTGATAGCTAATATCACTAGTGTTTTGACTACTTTTTCTGATGTTGAATTTTTTTGGATTCCTCGGGTAGCTAACAAAGTAGCTCATGAGTTGGCTCAATATGGGTGTACATTGAATACCTGTCAAGTTTGGTTAGAGGATCATCCTTTTGTTATTGCTCATGTACTTGCCAGCGATGGCTCTCTTTAGTTTTAATGAAGTTTCTTTCAGATAAAAAAATAATAATAATATTAAACGAGTCTGTCCGCTTGACCAGTGCTTTTGACAATGCTACATATTATGAATGCATAAGACGGAAAAACCGCTGGGATGTTTTTCTATGGTGCTTATAAAATATGGAATAGGCATAATGATATTTGGTTAAGGTCGAAACATGAGGATTTGGAGGAGATTTGGCCAAAAGGTAGTGTAGTCGAAGAATGGAATTTGTTGATTAATGAAGAAACAGAACCTCGATGCGATGGTGAAGCAATCCCAAGATCCATTCATAGAGATAGAAGAGAAGAGTGTGTGGGTTAGACAGAGTCGGTCAATCTGACTCAAACGGATTGATCCATTATGGGTTGGGCTCGTCACGAGTTGGCTCACTTGAGTTGAAAGAGTTTAACGAGTTGAAAATTCCAACCCGACCCACCAATGTGATGGTCGGGCTAACCCACCTAACTCATCTTTTTTTTTTAAAAAAAATTAATTTAATCTTTTTTTAAAAAAACTATACCTTTTTCTATACATTTCTTTTTTCATGAACTATGAAATTTAATATAATAAAATGAAAGAAAAGATTCATCATTCATCATGTCACTCACAAATAGTTAAATACAAAACTATGAAAGTATGAAATATCATCCACTCATCTAAGACTAAGAGTAGGGATGGCAATCTTACCCGGACCCAATGGGTACCCGAAAAATTTACTCGTTGGGTCCGGGTCAGGGTATGGGGATTTTAATGGGTAAAAATTCGGGTCCGGGGACGGGTAAGGGTGTATTCATCCCGGCCCCAGACCCGGTGATATAATATATATATATATATATATATATATATATATATATATATATATATTATATAAATATATTATATAACATATCAAATTAAAAAAAATTTACACTCACCTCACCATCACGTGACACCCATTTACACAAACTCAATCAGACTCTCATCTCACTCACCCACCCACCCCCATTTATGAATCACGATTCACGCGTTCACATTTCACACCACATTTTATGTTTGTATTTGTTTATTTAAGGATGAACTTAGACTTTTTATGTTTATTTTATTGTGTGTTTAAAGTTTGTTTTTCTTAAATTTGGAAATAATTAAATTTATGAATGTGTGTTCAATACTTGTGATTAAAGTACTTGTGATGAAAGTAGCAAATTTTTCTTACCAAAAAAAAAAAAGTAGCAAATTTTGTAGAAAAAAATAGTAAATTTTCCGGGTCCGGGGATGGGTATCAAATTTCATACCCGGCCGGAGACGGTTCTGGGGATGGGGAAAATATTGACTACCGGGGACGGAGAATGCAGTATCCTACCCAGACCCTGGCCATTGCCATCCCTAACTAAGAGCAACACAACAAGGCAAGTAGGCAACACAAGTAACCCACCTTTTTTTAAAATTTTTTATAACTGAATTGATGATGGGAACACAAGAACAGATGGGAAGCCGTGGATCGATGGAACTATGGAAGTGAGAACTGAGATATAGGAAATTAGGGTTTAGAGTTTCCTTTTACTTTTTATTAATATATTAAATAAATTTTTTTTAATAGTTAGGTGGATTACGGGCCAACCCACTTAACCCGCGAGCTAACCCACCTAACTCGCAGGTTAGGTGGGTCGGATTTCTCCAACCCGTTTATTAAACGAGTTGGGATTTTGCAACCCAATTCACCAAATTGGTGGATTACACGGGTCAATCTGGTGGGTTGGGTCCGTTTTGACAACTCTATTGTGGGTTAGTAATATTGAGCACCTAAAAACATTGTGGCTATGGCTACCGAGTTGAAATGGCAAAGAAATTGAGCTGTGAAGTGGTAATTCTTGAATGCGACTTTAAAAAGATTGTGGAGATGGCAAACGAGAATTTTGAAAATGTGTCTGTGTTGGGTATGTTGACGAATAACCTTAGGATGGCAGAAAAAACTTTTGAAACTACAGTATGCTTGCACTACAAAAAATCAAGTTGATTGGTTGGATCGAACATCCTCTCTTTTTTTCCTAGTCTTTGAACCCAGACCGGTTGATGAATGGATGAAGGGATGTCACTGTGGTTCAATCGGATCACTAAAAAATTGATTGTATCGGTTAAATTAACAAAAGAAAATTAATATTTATTATGCAATTAACATTTACCATTAAAAAAAGATATATATTAACCCAAGGGGTGTAGTTGAGTGGAAGGGACTCATCCATCCTTAACCAAGTGTCACAGGTTCGATTCCTGCGTTGGGTATGGAGCAGCTTTAAATCCTTGGGCCAGCTATCCCACCCTTCGAGGTGCCTACAATTTAGCGAGGAGATTATTCACTATGCTCGACGGTGGATATCCTGGTCTAGACAAAAAAAATTATAAAGATCAAAATAAAATAAAAAATTATGTTTCTTAACTTTAACTTTTATAGTTATAAAATAAAATGATTACATGAATAATGTTCACTATGAAAAGGCTTCTCAAATATTAACTTAAGAAATAAATATGAAATAAATTACATATATTTAAGATTCTTTGGACTTTAGAAAAAGTATATAAAATAATACTAGTGGGTTTGACATATACTAAATTACATGTCAATTTTATTCAAATTTAAATTTTAATGCAAATAAAAAAACTATATAATTTTCTACTCTTAATATAAATTGAAAGACCAAATAATAATAATAATAATAATGATAATAATAATAATAAACTGAATCATACAATATAATATAAATATAAATATATAATTTTATTTTAAATAATAAAAGTAATATTTAAATATATGTTATGATTAAAGAATAAACATAAATAATAAATAAAATAAAATGGCAATAACTATCAAAAGTTCATGACTGGAGCAACAGTTATGACAAACGTTTTTCACCCATAATGTCGATTCCACCAACGTTGTTTTTTCAAACTCAAAAAATATTTAGGTTGCATTCTTTAGGTGGAAAGACAAAGAAAAAGAGGTGAGAATGCTCCTCTCCCACGTTTCTTAGGGAGAAAAAGCATGAAAATGGAATAGAGCATTCCATCACGCAGCTCGGAGCAAAAGGCAAGAAATAGAGACAAGGAAGGAAAATGACCAATATGCCCTTTTACACACGCGGGAAGAGAGAAAGATAAGGAGTTGCACGCGGTAATGAGATGCTCATTTTCATCAAATATATTTTTTTAAAATATTTTAATATAAGGGGTCATTTTAGCCCATTCTTTTTCCTTTCCCATTCTCATCTTCCAATTCTTACTACCAAATGCAATAAACTTATTCCCATTTCTTTTCTGCGTAACAAACACACCCATAAGAATTGGTTTCTGAGTCAATTGGGTCACCGATGTGTCACATAAAAATCGATCCAATTGTATGTTTTCAATAATATATATCTTTTTTTTAGATCTTTTGATTAGTAGTTATAATACTCTAAGTCTCTATTGTTGAGTTAACGATATTTAGGATTTTCATTAAAAATGATTGTTTTGAATAAATTTTGGTTTAAATTTTTTTAAGAAAATCCTAATATAAATAATAAAAGAAAGATTAATATTGTTCCAATTTCAAGATGCAAATGTCTAATTTAATCCCTAAAAGATGATTTTTTTGTCCCAATTTGGTCCTTTTTAGTTTTTTTGTCAGTTTAATAAATGGCCAGTGACATGTGGACATGTGACATATCTCTTCTCTATGTATTTTACCTTGTCGTGTCACCTGTCCACATGTCACTGGCCGTTTATTAAACTAACAGATAAACTAAAATGGACTAAATTGAGACAAAAAACTATCTTTTAAGGACTAAATTAGCCATTTGCATCTTTTAAGCACTAAAATGGGACAATCTTAATCTTTCAAGGACCAACTTAATGATTTACACTTATTTATTTCATCATTTAATAAAATTTTACTTCTTGTAAAATAAGGATTGCATCCAAATACAAACTCCACTACTATATATATATATATATATAATGACCAAAGGAAGATTAAATCGTCACACCTCTTTCTCGTGACCTCTTTCTCTTCTCTTCCTATAATTTCTACTTATAAGTTTTTTTTTTCTGCTTTTCAACATTATTAGATTTATATTCAAAAAAATTACTAGAGCAGATGCTAAGGTTACAAGTCAAGAAAAATCATACTAATACAAAAAGATATCCAATTAGGAATAAAAATTGTGTAAGTGAAGGCTTAATGTCCCCAAAGAAGACGATAGAAAACAAGAAAACTAGTCACGAGAGAGATCAACCAAAGATGATCAAGAAAGAAGAAGATGATGATCGTCTTCGGCTTCCCACTAAAGAAGACGATAATAAACAAGAAGATATTATTAGTAAAGATCTTAATGTTCGATCTTCGGCTCATATTAATTTTGGGGATTCTTCTGAAAAGAGTCCGGAGCTATTCTGTATTGCAGATTATGAGATTCCAGGAGACATTCCGAACTTTCAAACATTGGTTCTTGAGTTCAGTGAAAGAGGGATTTTTAATAATTTTTTTGATGATTTACCCTCGTGTTAGATTTTTTTTCTTTTTTCAGCTTATTAAGAAGGATATGTAGGATGTAATTGATAGGAATATTTAATTTCTTATTAATTGTAATAATATATGCAAAACAATGTATTGAATTCTTATTTAATATTCAACAAATGAGATTTGTTCATGTCTACCTCCAATTTTTGTTTTTTATCACTCACACCTTTTTTTTGTTAACACTGTTAAATGGTTAATGGAAGTTGCTGAAGTATCCCTGATATGGAAGCCGACCGTGTATTTTTTTTCTGTTGGATATATTGGGGTCTTCGGGACTAAATATTCACCCATGGAGGAGTCCGATCAGGTCAAGTGAGGATTCGTTGGGGAAACCCCACATAATAATATTTCTCTCTCTCTTGAGTCATCTTCCGTGCATCAGTCGTGGACATGTGGCTCTACCTCTCGTAGGTAGAGTCCTCTGTTTGGTGCGGCCCTTTTCGGTGTTCGTCGTTTGGAGGTCAGCCTTGGTGGAGCAGAGGTACTGGCAAGATCCGAGGTTTTAGCGATGACATCCAGGTTAGTAGCTTTCGCATTGTTTTATATTTTACTGAATTTATTTTCGATTTTTCTTTTCGATCCCTGGGTTGGGTCGGATCATGTGAATCCGGGCCTTTCCCTACATTTCCATCTCAGTTTTCATTTCCTAATTAAAACCAAAATCCAACTCACTTTTTTTGTTTTTAAAAAATATTTAAAATTTTTGAAAAATAAAGAGTGGCCTGCGGGCCTCCATGAACGAGCTTAGGCATTACGATGTGAGACTGTTTAATAAACGAGTCAGTCCGCTTGACCGGCGCGACAATGCTACATATTATGAATGCATAAGATGGAAAAGCCGCTGGGATATTTTTCTATGTTGCTTATAAAATATGGAATAGGCATAATGATATTTGGTTAAGGTCGAAACATGAGGATTTGGAGGAGATTTAGCCAAGGTAGTGTAGTCGAAGAATGGAATTTGTTGATTAATGAAGAAACAAAACCTCGATGCGATGGTGAAGCAGTCCCAAGATCTATTCTTAGAGGAAGAGAAGAGTGTGCTTAATTGAATTGGCGAATCGTATACTGTGGGTTAGAGCTGTCAGAGTCGGTCATTTTGATCTATATGGATTGATCCACTACGGATTGGACTCGTCACGAGTTTGTCAACTTGAATTAAATGAGTTTAACGAGTTGAAAATTTCAACCCGACCCACCAATGTAATGGTCGGGCTAACCCACCTAACCCATCTTTTTTTTAAAAAAAAAATATTTTAATTTAAATTTTATTTTAAAAAAATCTACATCTTTTTTATGCATTTCTTTTTTCATGAACTATGAAATTTAGTATAATAAAATGAAAGAAAAGATTCATCATTCATCATGTCACTCACAAATAGTTAAATACAAAACTATGGAAATATGAAACATCATCCACTCATCTAAGACTAAGAGCAACACAACAAGGCAAGTAGGCAACACAAGTAACCCACCTTTCTTTTAAAAAAGTTTTTTAACTGATGATGGGAACACAAGCACAGATGGGAAGCCGTGGATCGATGGAACTATGGAAGTGAGAACTGAGATATAGGAACTTAGGGTTTAGGGTTTCCTTTTACTTTTTATTAATATATTAAATAATTTTTTTTAATAGTTAGGTGGGTTACAGGCCAACACACCTAACCCGCGAGTTAGGTGGGTCGGGCTTCTCCAACCCGTTTATTAAATGGTTGGGATTTTGCAACCCAATTCACTGAATTGGTGGATTAAACGGGTCAACCCGATGGGTTGGGTCCGTTTTGACAGCTCTACTGTGGGTTAGTAATATTGAGCACCTAAAAACAATACGGCTATGGCTACCAAAGTTGAAATGGCAAAGAAATTGAGCTGTGAAGTGGTAATTGTTGAATGTGACGCTAAAAAGATTGTGGAGATGGCAAATGAGAATTTTGAAAATGTGTCTGTGTTGGGTATGTTGACGAATAACCTTAGGAGGGCAGAAAAAAAACTTTAGAAATTACAGTATGCTTGCACTATAGAAAATCAAGTTGATTGGTTGGATCGAACATCCTTTATTTTTATCCTAGTCTTTGAACCCAAACCGGTTAAAGAATCGATTAAGGGATGTCACTGTGGTTCAATCGGATCACTAAAAAATCGATTGTACCGATTAAATTAATAAAAAAATTAATATTTTATGCAATTAACATGTACCATTAAATAAAAAAAATATTATAAATATCAAAATAAAAAAATTATGTTTCTTAACTTTAACTTTTATAACTTTTATAGCTATAAAATAAAATGATTACATGAATAATGTTCACTATGAAAAGGCTTCTCAAATATTAACTTAAGAAATAAATATTAAAAAAATTACATATATTTAAGATTCTTTGGACTTTAGAAAAAAAAATAAAATATATATATATTTTTATTATTGAAATAGAGCTAGGCTAGCTAGCAGAAGGCCCAGTAATGGGGAGAACTACAAGAATCTTTTCAAAGAAGGCTATTACAGAAAGAGGGCGGACTATTGAACATCAGGAAGCCTGGAGGAATCGAGTGCGCATATCGGGCAAGGCAGTCAGCAACCATGTTCCCTTCTCTAAAAACATGTTTGATCTTCACGTGCCAATCTCTGTTGAGAAGCTCGCGAATTCTACTGAGGATATTTCTAAGAGGATGAGGCCCATCGTACCCATTGCAGATGAGATTGATTACATTCCTATTGTCACTCTCAACGACGACATGTTTGAAGCCTTTCTCCCAACCAGTAATAATACCAAAGAAGATACTCCAAATTTCAACATGGTCCACACAGCCTTTGAGAAGATGTTTAGCAAATCCAAAGAGCCAATTGCCATTCTCATTACGAGCCAACCTCCCCCCCCCCCCCCCGGCCCACAAGCCATGTGTTGAGTGTTTTTCCAGAAAGACCCGTCAACATTAATCTTAATCCATCCTTTGTCAGGTTTATACCAATCATAAGTACTAACCTCAGATGGGGAACTGTTACTGAGACCCATGTTCCTAATCTTATCCGCTTGAGCAAAGTCTTTCTAGTGAATGTCAATGAGAGGACTCAAGGTGATGGCATTCTCCTTCTTAGCGTTGAAGATCCAGTGATTCCTTTGTTTCCAAATTAGCCAGCATGCAATACCGAAGATGGAGTTCCATCTAGAGTCCCCTTCCTGGCTGAGGTCATTACTAAGATTGAGCAAAATCTACTCTTGCAAATTGGAGTTGAAAATCTTGTTACTGAATCTACTATTAACCATACTCCTCCAGAGGCCCGAAACACAGGGACAGTCGCGGATAGCATGAAGGGTGGTTTTGGCAGCTTGACCACATCTTTTGCAAATATCCGAATCAGTGAAGCATCTTCTCATTCTTTGGTTGTCTGTCATTATGCTGTCATGAGCAAGACTCCATAGAAAAACCCGGATACGCTGTGAACCTTTAAACCTCCATATTTTTTCCATAGAAGATCAGAACTCGTATTGTCTGGGAAAGCGGAGTTCAGGTAAGCAGACTTAACCGTAAAGCAACCATTTGAAGAAGGCAACCAGAAGAAAGAGTCATCCTCCCCGTCCCTATTGGGCAGTTGCATTGAGTCAATTATCTCCAGAATTTCCAGCATGAGCAGATGGCAAAAAGCAGCCCAGTCCCAAGTACCTTGATCAGTATAGAAGTCACTCACTCTTTTATTCCCTTCAGATTGGGGAATGTGACCAGAAGCGAGAGAAGCAAGATTAGGGTACTCGGGAACCCAAAAATCTCTCCAGAAAGCAATGTTTTTTCCATTTCCAACCACCTTCATACTTTGGCTCATAACATTACTCCAAACTTTGCAGATACCTCTCCAAAAATTGGAGCAATTCTGAGCTCTTTCCACCACCCACTCATCATTGGTATAACATTTATACTTGCTTTTGATGATATACACCCACATATTATTCCTAGAAGAGACAATTTGCCAAGCTTTCTATATTAGAAAAGCCAAGTTAAACTCCTTTAATTTCCGAATACCAAGACCACCCATTTCTTTAGTAAAACAAACGGTATCCCAGTTGACGAGGTGGGGCTTTCTAGTTCCTTCCCTATCACTCTAGATGAAATTCCTTTCAATTCTCTCTACATCTTCAAGAATACTCAGAAGCAACAAGGTGGTTTGCATGTTGTAACTTGGAATGGAGGAGATAACCGAGGAAGCCATAGCTATTCTATCAGCCGTAGAAAGCGAATTCTGCTTCCAAGAAGAGAGCTTAGAGCCAACTCTGTCGGTGATGAACGAATAAGTATCTTTATTCACCCTACTATGATGAAGCGGAATGCCAAGGTATTTCCCAAGGTTGCTAGTGCTAGAGAAACCCAGAGTTTGACAAATTTGACTTGTTCTAGTATGATTCATGCGCTTTGAGAAGAAGATCTTTGTCTTATCCTTATTGATCCTTTGCCCCGAGCAATTGCAAAAATACTGCATAATGGAGTTGATATTCTCTGCTTCCTCCAAGCTTGCTTGAGAGAAGAGAAAAAGGTCATCGCAAAAAATAAATGAGAGATAGGAGGCCCATTTCTACTTAACTTAATGGGCTTCCCAGACTTAAGGTTAATAGCATCAGAGATGAGGTGGCCAAGTCTTTCAATACATAACACAAAGAGGTAGGGGGAAAGCGGGTCTTCCTGTCTCAACCCCCTAGTAGGTCTAAATTCATCAAGCTGCCCCCATTCCAAAGGAGAAATAAATAAAATAATACTAGTGGGTTTGATATATACTAAATTACATGTCAATTTTATTCAAATTTAAATTTTAATGCAAATGAAAAACTATATAATTTTCTACTCTTAATATAAATTGAAAGACCAAATAATAATAATAATAAACCGAGTTATACAATATAATATAAATATATAATTTTATTTTAAATAATAAAAGTAATATTTAAATATATGTTATTATTAAAGAATAAAAGTAAATAATAAATAAAACAAAATGACATTAACTATCACAAGTTCATTACTCGAGCAACAGTTACGACAAACGTTTTTCACCCATAATATTTAGGCTGCGTTCTTTAGGTGGAAAGACGAAGAAAAAGAGGTGAGAATGCTCCTCTCCCACGTTTCTTAGGGAGAAAAAGCATGAGAATGGAATAGAGCATTCGATCACGCAGCTCGGAGCAAAAGGCGAGAAATAGAGACAAGGAAGGGAAATGACCAATATGCCCTTTTACACGCGTAGGAAGAGAGAAAGAGAAGGAGTCGCACACGGGATATGACCAATATGCCCTAACTGAGGCACCCTCCTAGAGAGAAACCCTCATGTCATATCGATAGCCACCAACTCTCTGATCTCTCAAGGAAGATTCTCGAACGAAACCCACTCACACCTCATTTTTTACAACTTCTTCAGCTCACTAGTCTGCCACAACGTTCGCATACCACCAGAACAAAGCATCTTCAGGTAATTACTCCTTCCCATATTTGCATGTCCTTTCTTAAATGGTTTTCCATAATCCTTAACCAAAATTTTAGCTTGATAAGACAAATCCATTTGATAAATCTATTAACTTCCAAAAATTAAAGCATTTCTTCTTCCTTTTTCCCAAATCAGCCAAGCAGTAACACCAAAAATGGTCTCCCAGAGTCCTACCAAATCAGCAAAAAGCTTTAATTTCCTTTTAAATTTTCTTTTAACCACTAGAACAAAGAATCTAACTTAAGTACCAGTTTCTTCCAAATCTCAAACACTTCTTAGTAATCTCTAATCCTATAAAGACAGCAATCCCAAAAATGGATGTTTTAACACCTTGCATTGGTAAGATTTCTTCTTACCCCTTAGCTATTAGTAAGTAGTCTAATTATTTTAAGTAACTAGAGAAAAAGTTTGATTCTCTTAGGACCCTTCCACTCCCAACTCCTTTTTGGTGCTCACACATATGAGTGTGGGATCTATTCTCGGCATGTCCCCGGCGCTCCAGGCGAATACATCCCTGTACATGGTAAGTAGCTGCTGAAACTTTTTTGGGCTGCCTGGTCAAGGACGGCTCCTATGCGGATTTCCCTGTTATTTTCTTGGTCTATGCAAATACTCACAAGGTCGTCTGTGGGCAGTGGCCATGCTCCGGGAATTTCATCGCGTAGGTCCATTATCTCGAGAGGGCTCCTAGTGTAGTTCTCAGCCTTGTCTCCCTTGGGGTGGTCTGTCGAGTAGCAAGCATGGGCCTCTCGGTCTGCTTGTATTTCCCCTATTCCTTTTGCTGTAGGGAATTTTATTATCAGATGAGCCGTGGATATGACTACTTTGAGTGAGCTAAGGGTCGGTCGTCCTAAAACAGCATTGTATGCAGACGAGGCTGCCAACACAGTGAATCTGACCTTTGTGCGGGCGACTTTTGGTGGCACACCCAGGGTAAACCATGTTGTGAAGGTTCCTTGTGTTTCAACGGCTCGCCCTGAGAAGTCGACGAGAGTTCCTTCGCCTGGTGTCAGCTGATCCTCGTGGTTGTGCATTTTCCCCAGGGTTTTCGCGAAGAGTATGTAGTCTACTAGCACCCACTTGAGGTCATACCCCGAGATGTTGGCCGTGACGACCAATGGTTCGTTCATCTCTGTTGCACTGCTTGTGCCTCCGAAGGCTACGAGCTATGTTTTTTGCCACTTGTGGCAGCTGTTGTCGATGTCGTCTTGTCGGTCGTGTAGGGATTTGGAGGACCTGTTGATGCTGGTCATACGAGTCTTGTATTGGAAAAAATAAGAAATGCGGGTTTCTGAGTGTTAGGCGGATACTCCTACTCCCCGAAAAAGAAATGTCGTTTTTGGTTCAGACAATTGTAATTTGTAAATAAGGACCGCAAGGGGTCGTAACCTTGGGGGACTTGTCCTTAGCTGAGGACCTAGGTGCCTACGTACCCTTAGGAAGGGATCAAAGTCCACGTAGTTCGTCATGGTGACGTCCATAGGAACCGTTAGGCGAGGTAGTTACTTGTATTGGGTCGTGTGCGGCTAAGACGAGCGTAAGGTACTCCGGGCGGGCGAGCCACTCGTAGGAGGTTGCCTTATAGTGAGAGAAAGCTAGGGTTTCTTGGAGCTGTTAGGAGCTCCGATGGTGATGCACTCCGGGACGGAGGTATGTCTTCCGATGGTGGAACCTGGTGGTGCCGTGGGCCATGCTCCAAAGGTATGACGTAAGTGGAGCCAGAATATGCCTGAATGTATTAAGAAAGTATGCCTCTCGTTCTGATGCTTATGCGTAATGTTCTCCTGAGGATTGGATGTCTATTGAGTGCCCCGGGTGAAGGCTATTTATACCCGATGTGGGAATGGACGTGGTCGACCCACGTTCTTGCTGAACGTGGGTCGTCCCACGATGCCTGGGAGCTTCCCACGTCTTGTGGACGGGAGTCCAAGAGGAGAGACGTGGATACTGGCCACGTAGGGGGTAGATGAGTGGTGCCACGTGTCACTGGTGTAAGCTACCGTGGAGCTTCTGGAAGCTTCATGCCACGTGTCCCTAGGGGAAATATTCCGTAGTTACAATTTGTAAATATCTTTGTTTTTAGACCAACCATTTGGTTTTTTTATAGATTTGATTTGACGGGTTGGGTAGTGAACTGAATTAAATAATTTTTCATGGCTTATTAAGGGGGTGTTTGGTATTACTGCCAGTTTTTATATTTCTGTTTTTTGAAAACTGAAATCTGTGGTATGTTTTTCTGTGTTTTGTTTTCTATTTTCTATTTTTTGTTTTATATCTTCGATTTTCTATATTAATATAATAACAGAAAATAAATATTTATGGAAGTTCAAAATATACTTACGTGGATGTTTTGGGAGTAAGAAGATTCATGCACATTCATGATGGGTGGTGGGTGTTGGTGGCGGTGGTGATTGGTCGGCGGTTATTGGTGGTGGGTGGTGGGTGGTGAGTGGTGGTGGTTGGTGATGGTGCGTGATGAATTGTGAGTGGTTGAATAATGGTGGTTGGTGGTACGTGGTGGTGGTTGGTGGTGGGTGTGCGTGGTGGTAATACGTGGTAGTGGTTGGTGGTGGATGTGATGGTGGTGGTGGGTAGTGAGTGGTGGCAGTAGGCGATGGTGCGTGGTGGTGGTTGGTGGATGGTAATGGTAGTGGTGTGCGTGGTTGGTGGCGGGGGGTGGTGGTAGACGTGGTTGGTAGTTGTGGTAGGTAGTTCCTGGTGCTGGTGGTGGGTGGTGGTAGCAGGTGGTCTTAGTGGTCAGTGGTGGTGGCAGGTGGTGCGTGGTGTTGGTAATGAGTGGTGGTTGGTGGTGGTGGGTGGTGATTGATGGTGGTGGTGAGTGATGGTGGCAGGTGGTGGGTGGTGGCGGCGAGTGGTCGTGGTGGTGGCAGGTGGTGGGTGGTCGTGGTGGTTGGTGGTGGTGGAGAATGTAATGTTGGATGTATTCTTCCTACCAAATATATCTTATTTTTTGCAATGTGATGAAATTATATTTTTACCCTTACTTTTTGATCCACTTTTATTCCTTTCCTACTTTTAATGTAAGGGTAAAATGGTCATTTTACCCACTTTTATTCCATTTACATCACATTGACCTGACATATCCATTCCCTTCAACATTTTCATTCCCATTATTATAATCATTCTCATTCCCTCATTCATTCGACCTACCAACATACCCTTTAATAGAGGCTCAATCCTAGTTTATCTTAATTTTTTTTGATGAACTACTAGTTTATCTTAATTAAACCTTCTTTATCTTGATCATGGTTTATATTTATATTTTATAGTATTATTTAAAAAACCAGAGGGATGTGGGGTAATTTTATCTATATTATTGTAACGGTTCTAAGTCTTTTTGGTTATTAATTTTAAGAAATTATATATTTTATAACAAGGAGATGTGAGAAAGAAAGTTGTCCCAAATTAGATTAATCCCTTTTTAATAGTTATGGATATTGATGGTGCCTAAACAAAAGTGCAAAAATAAATAATTTTATATTATTTAATTTATTATTTTAAAATATAATATTATTTTATATTATATTTAAAAAAATTAAAATATAATTATATATATATATATATATATATATATATATATATATATATATATATATATATATATATTTGTGCATGTCAAGTCTCTACTTTAAATATAGTTATTCTCAAGTAATCATAATTGCTGATTAAATTAAAGGTGTAATGATTTATATTAGATTAATATATATTGTGGTTTAAAACAATTATAATTCCCGGTTTGTTATTTTCTCATTTTTATTTCCCGTCAACAAAATATTTTCATAATAAAATATCTATGTCATATTTAAAAGGATTAGGAGTTAAGTGAATAAGGTAATTATTTATTGAGTAAATCATCAAGTTAGTCCCTGAAAGATTAATATTGTCTAAATTTAGTCCCTAAAAGATGATTTTTTTGTCCCAATTTGGCCCTTTTTAGTTTTTCTGTCAGTTTAATAAACAGTCAGTGACATGTGGACATGTGACATATCCCTTCTCTGTGTATTTTACCTTGTTGTATCACCTGTCTACATGTCATTGACCGTTTATTAAACTGACAGAAAATCTAAAATTGACTAAATTGGGACAAAAAACTATCTTTTAATGACTAAATTAGCCATTTGCATCTTTTAGGGACTAAATTGAAACAATCTTAATCTTTTAAGGACCAACTTTGTGATTTACACTTATTTATTTCATCATTTAATAAAATTCTACTTCTTGTAGAATAAGGATTGCATCCAAATACAAACTCTACTACCATATATATATATATATATATATATATATATATATATATATATATATATATATATATATATATAATGACCAAAGGAAGATTAATTCGTCACACCTCTTTCTCTTCTCTTCCTATGATCCTTACTTATAAGTTTTTTTTTCTGCTTTTCAACATTATTAGATTTATATTCAAAAAAAATTACTAGAGCAGATGCCGAGGTTACAAGTCAAGAAAAATCATACTATTACAAAAAGATATCCAACTAGGAATAAAAATTGTGTAAGTGAAAGCTTAATGTCCCCAAAGAAGACGATAGAAAACAAGAAAACTAGTCACAAGAGAGATCAACCAAAGATGATCAAGAAAGAAGAAGAAGAAGAAGAAGAAGATCTCCGGGTTCCCAATAAAGAAGACGATAATAAACAAGAAGATATTATTAGTAAAGATCTTAATGTTCGATCTTCGGCTCATATTGATTCTGAGGATTCTTCTGAAAAGAGTCCGGAGCTATTCTGTATTGCAGATTATGAGATTCCAGGAGACATTCCAGACTTTCAGACACTGATTGTTGAGTTTGGTGAAAGAGGGATTTTTAATAATTTTTTTGATGATTTACCCTCGTGTTAGATTTTTTTTCAGTTTATTAAGGAGGATATGTAGGATGTAATTAATAGGAATATTTAATTCTTATTAATTGTAATAATATATGCAAAACAATGTATTGAATTCTTATTTAATATTCAACGCATGAGATTTGTTCATGTCTACCTCCAATTTTTGTTTGTGATGACTCGCACCTTTTTTGCTAACACAGTTAAATGGTTAATGGAATTTGTTGACGTGGCCTGATATGGAAGCTGACTTTGTATTTTTTTTGTTGGATATATTGGGGTCTTCGGGACTAAATATCCGCCCATGGGAGAGTCCGATCGGGTCAAGTGAGGATCCGTTGGAAAGCTCCCAGGGAGACAAAGAAAATGAAACGAAGATGACTCTCATTGGAGGTCACAGGAGCCCGTATTCGTGGCCTAAAGTGGACTAGATAATCATGATTTTATAATAATTATTCTATTCTTTTCTTAAGTCCCACATCGGTTAAATCTATGATGGGAGCTCTCTCATCCTCTTATAAATAGGAGTGACTCTACACCTTTCTAGGAGCTCATTCCATGTGTTAGAAAGGGGGGTCCCGTTTGGGAAACCCCACATAATATAATTTTTCTCTCTCTCTTGAGTCATTATCTTCCGCGCATCAGTTGTGGACATGTGGCAGAGGTACTGGCAAGATCCGAGGTTTTTGCGATGACATCCAGGTTAGTAGCCTCCGCATTGTTTTATATTTTCCTGGATTTATTTTCGGTTTTTCTTTTCGATCCCTGAGTCAGGTCGGATCATGTGGCAGCAGGCCTTTCCCTACATTTTCCACCTCATTTTTTATTTCCTAATTAAAACCAAAATCCAACTCACTTTTTTTTGTTTTTAAAAAATATTTTAAAATTTTGGAAAATAAAGAGTGGCCCGCAGGCCACCATGAACAAGCATAGGCATTAAGATATGAGATTGTTTAATAAACGAGTTAGTCCGCCTCACCAGTGCGTTTGACAATGCTACATATTATGAATGCATAAGACGGAAAAGCCGTTGGGATGTTTTTCTATGCTGCTTATAAAATATGTAATAGGCATAATGATATTTGGTTAAGGTCGAAACATGAGGATTTGGAGGAGATTTGGCCAAGGTAGTGTAGTCGAAGAATGGAATTTGTTGATTAATGAAGAAACAAAACCTCGATGCGATGGTGAAGCAGTCCCAAGATCCATTCTTTAGAGATAGAAGAGAAGAGTGTGCTTAATTGCATTGGAAGCGTATACTGTGGATTAGAGTTGTCAGAGTTGGTCAATTTGACCCACACGGATTGATTCATCACGGGTTGAGCTCATCACGGGTTGAGCTCATCACGAGTTGGCTCACTTGAGTTGGAAGAGTTTAACGAGTTAAAAATCCCAACTCGACCCACCAATGAAATGGTTGGGCTAACCCACCTAACCCATCTGTTTTTTAAAAAAATATATTTTTATTTAATTTTTAAAAAAAAACAAAAAGACTATACCTTTTTTATACATTTCTTTTTTTCATAAACTATGAAATTTAATATAATAAAATAAAACATCATCCACTCATCTAAGACTAAGAGCAACATAAGGCAAGTAGTCAACACAAGTAACCCACCTAACCCACCTTTCTTTTTTAAAATTTTTTAACTGAACTGATGATGGGAACACAAGCACAGATGGGAAGTCGTGGATCGATGGAACTATGGAAGTGAGAACTGAGATATAGAAACTGAGGGTTTAGGGTTTCCTTTTACTTTTAGCTGGGTTACAGGCCAACCCACCTAACCTGCGAGCTAACCTACCTAACTCGCGGGTTAGGTGGGTCGAGTTTCTCCAAACCATTTGTTAAACGACTTGGGATTTTGTAACCCAATTCACCAAATTGGTGGGTTAAACAGGCCAACCCGATGGGTTAGGCCCGTTTTGACAGCTCTACTGTGGGTTAGTAATATTGAGCACCTAAAAACAATATGGCTATGGCTATCGGAGTTGAAATGGCAAAGAAATTGAGCTGTGAAGTGGTAATTGTTGAATGCGACGCTAAAAAGATTGTGGAGATGGAAAACGAGAATTTTCAAAATGTGTCCGTGTTGGGTATGTTGACGAATAACCTTAAGAGGGCAGAAAAAAACTTTAGAAATTACAGTATGCTTGTTGTAGGGAAAAGCCCGGATCCATGTGATCCGACCCGACCTAGGGACCGAAAAGAAAAACCGAAAATAAATCCAGGTAGAAATTAAATATTGCGGAAGCTACTAACCTGGACGCCATCGCTAAAACCTCGGATCTTGCCAGTGGCTCTGCTCCACCAGGGCTGACCTCCAATTGATGAGCTCCGAAAAGGGCCGCACCAAACGAAGGACTCTACCTACAAGAGGTAGAGCCACATGTCCACGACTGATGCGCAGAAGAAGACTCAAGAGAGAGAGAGAAATATTATACTGAGGGGGGTTTCCCAAACGAGACCCCCTTTCCAACACATGGAATGCGCAACTGGAAAGGTGAGATGAGAGAGCTCTCATCATTGACGCAAGCAATGTGAGACTTGGAATATGAACAAAATATGCTTCCATCATGATCACCTAGCCCACTTTGGGCCACGAGTGCGGGCTCGTGTGACCTCTGATGAGTGTCATCTTGGTGTCGTTTTGTTCGTCTCTCAGCGAGCTATCCAACGGATCCTCACTCGACCCGATCCGACTCCCACATGGGCGGATATTTAGTCCCGAAGACCCCAATATATCCAACACTTGCACTATAGAAAATCAAGTTGATTGGTTGGATCGAACATCCTCTCTTTTTTTTCCTAGTCTTTGAACCAGACCGATTAATGAATCGATGAAGGGATGCCACTGTGGTTCAATTGAATCACTAAAAAATCGATTGTACCGATTAAATTAATAAAAGAATTAATATTTATTACGCAATTAACATGTACCATTAAATAAAAAAAATTATAAATATCAAAATAAAAAAAAATTATGTTTCTTAACTTTAACTTTTATAACTTTTATAGTTATAAAATAAAATGATTACATGAATAATGTTCACTATGAAAAGGCTTCTCAAATATTAACTTAAGAAATAAATATTAAAAAAATTACATATATTTAAGATTCTTTGGACTTTTGAAAAAATAAATAAAATAATACTAGTGGGTTTGACATATACTAAATTACATGTCAATTTTATTCAAATTTAAATTTTAATGCAAATGAAAAACTATATAATTTTCTACTCTTAATATAAATTGAAAGACCAAAATAATAATAATAATAATAAATTAACTGATTCATACAATACAATATAAATATAAATATATAATTTTATTTTAAATAATAAAAGTAATATTTAAATATATGTTATGATTAAAGAATAAACATAAATAATAAATAAAACAAAATGACATTAACTATCACAAGTTCATGACTCGAGCAACAGTTACGACAAACGGTTTTCACCCATAATGTTGATTCCACCACCACTGCTTTTTCAAACTCAAAAAATATTTAAGCTGCGTTCTTTAGGTGGAAAGACGAACAAAAAGAGGTGAGAATGCTCCTCTCCCACGTTTCTTGGGGAGAAAAAGCATGAAAATGGATCGGAATAGAGCATTCCATCACGCAGTTCGGAGCAAAAGGCGAGAAATAGAGACAAGGAAGGGAAATGACCAATATGCCCTTTTACACGCGCGGGAAGAGAGAAAGAGAAGGAGTCGCACGCATGAATGAGATGCTCATTTTCATCAAATATTTTTTTAAAAAATATTTTAATGTAAGGGGCCATTTTACCCCTTTCTTTTTCCTTTCCCATTCTCATTTCCCAAATCTTACTCCAAAAGTAATAAACTCATTCTCATTTCCTTTCTGCGTAACAAACACACCCATAAGAATTGGTTTCCGAGTCAATTGGGTCACCAATGTGTCACATAAAAATCGATCCAACTGTATGTTTTTAATACTATATATGTTTTTTTTTTTCAAATCTTTTGATTAGTAATTGCAATACTCTATGTCTCTATTGTTGAGTTAACTATATTTAGGATTTTCATAAAAATTGATTGCTTCGAATAAATTTTGGTTTAAATTTTTTAAGAAAATCCTAATGCAAATAATAAAAGAAAGATAAGAAAAGAAAATGTATATATATATTGATAAACTACTAGCACAATGCCCATGCAATCCACAATAGCACAATGCCCATGCAATCCACAGTAGTTATGAATTATAAATTATTTTAAAATATTGTTAAGTATTTTATGTGAAAAAAATATGTACTTAAAAAAATACAATAAATATCAATTTTCTATCACAATTAAATATTAAAAGTCTATTGTTACACTTGAACTAATTAATTTACAAATAAATTTTGAAATTTAATTTTTGATTATAAGAAAAAACACCAGGCCCACAAAAAATAGTCTAACTGAGGCACCCTCCTAGAGAGAAACCCTCGTCTCATATCGTCAGCCACCAACTCTCTGGTCTTCCAAGAAAAAATCTCGAACGAAACCCACTCACACCTCATTTTTTATAACTTCTTCAGCGCACTAGTCTGCCACAACGTTAGCTTCTCTGTGGGTGTGAGAGAATGCCAACTCCCAATTATGATCCATTAAATCACTAATCAATCAAACCAATCCTTCACAAATATGTCCCTACTTGCATCCATTCTTGATAAGATTAATGCCAACATCCCATATTTGCATGTCCTTTCTTAAATGGTTTTCCATAATCCTTAACCAAAATTTTAGCTTGATAAGACAAATCCATTTGATAAATCTATTAACTTCCAAAAATTAAAGCATTTCTTCTTCTTTTTTTTTTTCAAATCAGCCAAGCTGTAACACCAAAAATGGTCTCCCAGATTCCTACCAAATCAGCAAAAAGCTTTAATTTCCTTCTAAATTTTCTTTTAACCACTAGAACAAATAATCTAACTTAATCTTCTGCAAGTACCAGCTTCTTCCAAATCTCAAACACTTCTTAGCAATCTCTAACCCTATAAAGACAGGAATCATCTTCCACCTTGCACTGGTAAGATTTCTTCTTACCCCTTGGCTATTAGTAAGTAGTCTATTTATTTAAGTAACTAGAGAAAAAGTTTAGTTCTCTTAGGACCCTTCCACTCCCAACTCCTTTTTCCATATTCCTCCATGGCAACGTACTACTTCCTTCATCTGTTATTATATTATACGTTGGTTTAATACTGAAATTTCCATCTCTCATGTATGTCTCCATCTCACCTTATCCATCCCCAAGACATCATTTGGTGGCCACATAGCAATGTTTCTATCAGCTAACTTCCTTAAAGTAACTCCACCTATCTCCTTTGGTTTACATAAAATACCCCACTTTATACTAGATATGGCTTCTTGTTCTCTATATTAGAACCCCACATAAAATCGTTGCTCACTTTTTCAAGCTCATTACATACCTTCTTTGACAGCAAATTAGTTTGCATATTATACATAGGAATTGTTTCTAGAACAAACTTTGCAAGCATTATCCTTCCTGCCATAGTTAAAGTATTTGCTTTCCTTATTCTCAATCTTTTCTTGAACCTTCTCAACCATCCCTTTAAATGCACTACTATTAACCCTTTCATGATTAAGCTGCACACCCAAACACTTCCCTAAATCTGAAGAGAAACCTCCAAAATGTTACTTATTGCATATACCTTCACATGTCCAACATTCTTATAATAGAAAAAAGTTTCATTTTCTCCTTACTTGCTCTCTATCCGACACTATCGCAAAACCCTTTGAGACACTTCATTATAACTTCACCTTGATCCTCTTTCGGCTTTGCAAACAATACCAAGTCATCAGCAAAAATTATATGTGGAATATGAGGCCCATTTCTATTAAGTAAAGCTGGTTTCCAATCCCCCTGATTCACAACCCAATTGATACAATGTCCTAACATTTCAATGCATATGACAAAAAGGTAAGCTGATAAAGGATCACATTGCCTTATACCCTTAGACAGCTGATACTTTTTTGTAGGCTCGCCATTCCATAATATTTGCATAAAACAAGTCAATACAACAAAGCAGCGGATTAGCCACGAAAAAATTTGTGGCTAAAACGTGAATGAGTTGGGAGTCAATTCTTGAGTAGGTTAAGAATGAGTTGGGATCCTCTGATCTAGGGTTTCATGTAGAGGCCCTATTTATAACAGGGCAACTGGGCTAATGGGCCCTTTAGTGAATGGTTGAGTGGCAGTGTAAATAGGTCATGTGATTGGCACGTGCTTGGAGCCAAACATAAGTGTTACATTTATTATTATTTGAAAAACCAAAAATTGATGACATGATGACAGAGTGATAAATTAAAAGAGAAACGGAAAGACCAAGACCAATAGAATAACATGCAGAGCTGAAGTAAGATTGAGAAAATATTATCTATTATCCTTTCAAGATCTCGAGCAACATGCTTTTGTGGCTAGACATGATTAGCTTTGGGAAAACGAAATGCAATAAATGAAGGAAAACATTTGTAGAAAAGCTTCATAAAGGTTTAGAGAGAAGCCAGACTTTCTTATTACTTTAATTCTTAAGATTGATGTGCCAGAGAAGCTTAAAGATTTTCGACCAATTAGCTTATGCAATGTGGTTTATAAAGTCATTGCCAAAATTTTATTTCTTCGTCTGCAGAACATCATGATCAGAATCGTTTCTCCTTTTCAGAATGGATTTGTTAAAGGTCGTCTAATTTCGGACAGTGTTTTCTTGCTTCTGAAGTTATGTCTTTTATTCACAAAGCTCGTAAAACCAAGACTGCTTGGTGTGCTTTCAAATTGGATATTCATAAAGCATATGATAAGCTCTCTTGGAATTTCCTAGAAGCTGTCCTTAGATGTATGGAGTTTCTTGAAAGATTGAGATAAAATAACTCTCCTTTGTAGAATAGGAACTCAAACCCTAATCTCTATCTCGAAGAAGCAAGAGAATCTAGCCACACATTGAGAGAAATGATACACTGTTCTTCACTTCTTCAACCATGTTGCAAGAATTTGAAATGTGATGATGATGGAATGAAGTAAATAGAAAGAAGAAAGGAAGAAGGGTGGCGTGAAGGGAGTTGGCAATGAATGGATGAGATGATGTTGATGAAGTGTAGAGAGAGTGGGGTTGGAAAAAATTTTCAAGTTGCCGCCTATCAATGTGTGTTCCAAGTCAAAACAAAACCTAAGCTAATGATGTGGAAAAGGGACCAATTTTCTTTTTGCTGCCTCCTTCCATTTTCTTTCAAAGTGGCGTGAGAATGTGGCAAAAATGAGGAAGTGGGTTTGGGTCTTGGGTTGGATCATAAATTTGAATCTTGGGCTTTAAATTCTTGGGTCTTGGCTGTTGCACTTTTTTTTTAAAAAGTAAATTACACCATCCTCCCTTAAAAGATGTTAAAATTACATCGTCATTCTCTCTAATTTAAGAAATTACACTGTCCTCCCCTGATAGATGAAAAATCATTACACTTTGATTTAAAACTATATTTTTCAATAAAAAATATGTAAAAGTCAGCTTTATTCAACTCTCAATGTTAATATATTTTTATGACAATATTGCCCTCTCGTATTGAATAAAGCGGCGCCCTCTTCTAACGTTAAATTAATGGCAAATGGCATCTTAATACTCTTGAATACAAAATCATTATGCAAAAGTAATATTCTGTTCCTCGTCTCTTAAATTATATAAATGCTTAATGTGCTAAATAGCCAAATTATAAACTGTTGTATTTTTTTTTGAGAACATAATATCTAGAGTTCTAGACTGATATTTTAATGATTGGTACAGACTTTATTTTATCTTTATTATTATTTTTTGATTTTTTTATTAATTCTTATGGTTATTATTATAGTATAAAAATAAATTTGAAAAAAATTATGTATTTATTATTTTTTTAATATATATAATATAATAATTTTAGTATTTATAATTATAATTATAATATATATATTAATATAATTCTAAGATAATAAATTTTTTGATAAAAGTTATAAGATAATATTAAAATAATAGAATTATATATATATATATATATATATATATATATATATATTAAAACAAAATACTAAACAGAAAAATATTAAGGTCTTGTTCTTTTACAAGAAAGAACAATGGAAAGGAAAATGGAATGGGTAGGGCCCACTGAGTCCCACATATTTTTTATTTTTTCATTTCCATCAACTTTAAAAAAAAATACAAAATATCTATTATACCCTTTGATTTGACACAATCATAACTTTCTTTCCTTTTTATTATTTTAATATAAGGGGTAAAGTGGTAATTTTAATACATTCCCATTCCATTCCCATTCCCAAACTTTAACTAACAAACGCAGGAAACGCATTCCGTTTCCATTTTCCATTCCGTTTCCGTTTCCATTTCTGTGTAAAGAAGGTACCCTAAACCTCTACGAATTTTGCGGTTGATACCCATATAGTGTTTTAGGTCGTTGGAGACGAGTGCCCGAAGGAAATGGGGTGGATGCTTCATGGATCCGGATCTGCTAAAATACAGATTTGGTAAAGTGTGTGAAGTGCACACTCAAGGGCCGTTGGATGAAACTGTTACAGTATGGACACGAATCTCAATTTTTATTTAACGGTCTGAATAATGCACTTTATACACTTTACACTTTCTGTACTTCACTAAATCCAATCTCAATGCGTCGTGCTGTTATCGCAAGATCTTGCCTAGGATCATTAATTTAACGTTAGGCTCATTAAGTAAGAGGGGCAATTTGGTCATACAAATAAGTTTGCATAGGGAGTTGAAAAGTTAAACACTTTTTTATTGAAAAGTAAAGTTTTGAATTAAAGTGTAATGATTTTATCTATTGAGGGAGGGGAGTGTAATTTTTTAAACTAGAGAGGATGGCAGTATAATTTCAACATTTCTGAAGGGAGGACAGTGTAATTTGCTCGTTTTTCTTTTAAGATAATCTACAAAACAAAAATAACCCCAATGTAATATAATCATCCCAAAATATTTTAATTAAAAATCAATCACAAAAATATAACAATATAACCCTTTTTAATATTATTTTCATATAATTACTCTTTAACTAAATTTATCATAATTAATACAATTAAGCCCGATAAAATATATTAAGAACCCTAAAATGAGATAGAAAATATTATATAAAATAGGGACTTATCATTGACAGAGTGAACAATTCGGGGGTTAAATAGTATTTTTGAACAATTCGAGGACTAAATAGTAGTTTGACTGTAATACCCGGAAATATTTTAACTAGCATCGAAAATTTAATTAAATTAATTAATGTAAGAGTGGAAAATATTATTTTTTATTTTATTTTATTATGACATCAGACTTTCTTTTATGATAGAAATACACATATATTCTAATTATATAAATATATATATATATATATATATATAAAGGAAGAAAAAGGAACCAGATTGCGTTTAAGTGATAGATACATATATGTTAATTTAATATATATATATATATATATATGAAATAGAAAGAAAGAAAACAAAAGAAAAAGGAGGAGAGGCGTGAGTGGCGACAGAAAGCAGGGCACGCACGGAAGGAAAGAATAAACACGAGAGGGAGAGCGAACGGAAAACGCACGGAGGAAGGCGGAGCGTCTTCGTGCAGGCGGAGCAACGCGTGGTGGTGGTCGGACGTCCATCGGAGTCGGAAAACGCCATCGTGGTGGCTGGAGGAGAGAGAGAGCTCGGGTTAGAGAGAGAAACAAGAGGAAGAGAGCTTCTCACCGGAAAACGCCGTCTCTTCACCGGGGAAGGTAGCTGAGAGTCTCCTCTACTCCATATCGTCCTTCTAACCGGTTGAATCGAGGTGAGAAGTCCCGAAACTCTCAAACCCCAATTTTATCAATTTTAGGGATTTTTGGAAAGACCCCAGTTGATTCAATCTGAGTATTTTGGGTCCTAAATTGAAGTATTTGCATGCTAGGAAGTGAGTTGGAAGCTTAGGAACCAGAACCAAATTGATGGAATTTATCCGGGTTGGAAAAAGTGTAGGAAAAGTATGATTGGAAAGGTTTAAGGGTGTTGTGGAATGATTTGGGGTGCATTGAAAGGTTGAATGATAATTATATAATTGTTAAAAAATTATTGGAATGTACAAGGGATTAAAACCCGAGTAATTCCCGTCTCACCCGGAACCCGGTTCGGGGAAAAAGAGACACTTTCTTAATTTTACGCGTATCCGGATATGTGTATTCGTGTGTAGGTAAAGTATTGAAAGTTAATTTGGTAAATGGAAATTTTAGACAAGTAGAATTTATGACTCTCTTGAGTCATAAATTCAAAACTTGGGTAATGGGAATTTCATATGGACACATAGAGATGAAATTGGGTAACCTTGCATTCCCAACTCAAGGCTTCCGAATAGTGTGATTTAGCAAGGGTTGGACACGATTAGAAGCATGCTAAGTGTCCTAAAACTAGTTGAGGGCATTTCCAAGCCAACAACTAGTCTATGGAATTAATTAGAAAGAACATGAGCATTAGCGTTACATGTACACTATAGTGGTTGAAATTGCAAGTTTCTGAATCTCTCAAGTATATGTGTATAGGGCACCATACTGTGAGTGAACTTTCAGACGCACCGAGAGCCGATCAGAGGGGCCAACCAGGTGATGGGCTTTCCTATCCTTGTCCTATAGGGTTGATTGCGGATATGGATATATGGTTTGCCTTCTTGCCTATTTGTAGGAATTACATGTTAGATAACATGCTATTGTTGTTCCTAAATTACAGTATATGTGAAAACATGCTATATGTGTGTATGTGAATTGTAAAAGCAATGGTGGCTCAAGGAGCCTTATATGAAAAGAAGGTCCACGGGACCTATACGATATCGGGGGTAGGATCGAGTAAATATTATCTGAAGGGTGTGGTTTTGTACGTAAGTCCTTAAAGAGAATAAACCTAGGTGACTTTGTTCTGAACCAAGAGTCCGAATTAGAAACCACTTGGAAATTTAGATTTGCCTAAGAAGAAGTAAAATGAACAAGTAGTGGTCCATAGGGGTCATTTATGGTACAACGCGGGAACCGAGTCTATCACGGGTGGTCCGGGTAGATTGAGTCTCTTGTCTTGAGTCAACCCACAAAAATACAGAGTATATGAGTTCACCACATTGTGGTTATTGCCTTGGGTAAACCGAGGTCAGATGAGTCGCCGGCTATTGCTCCAAGTGAAGTCTTGGGGTCAGACTATTGTTCCAAGTAAAATCTTGGGACCAGGGGTTCCTAGAATGATCAACTAGGTTCCCATATTGCTCACGTGAGATATTGCCTTCGGGCCAGATTCTCTCCTAACGGAGATATTGCCTTCGGACCAGTTTATGATTACGGTTAATTGAATACGGGTGAGCACTTGGAATTATATGTTAAGTCGTGATATGATGTACCTATGAATTTGAACGTATGTCATACCATGCTTTAAATTCTATATTGTGAATATGACATATGTTAATTGTCTGACCACTTAATGTATGGAACTTTAAACCCGTTATATGCGTATGTGTTTGTGATTGGCTCCTCTTCTCCAGTTGTAGTGGTACCCGCTACTACACCAGGGATGGGAAAGCCTCTCACTGAGTCTGTTTGACTCACCCCAATGTTGCATGTTACAGACACAGGTGGTATAGGCATCGGGAGCGCTTCCACTTCATCTCAGGGAGGGAGACAGACTTAGAGACCGCACGCATTGTTCGTGTGGGTAGTATTGATATATGTATTTTGTCAGGATGTATATGTATATGATTCATTTTGGTATAGCATTGTTTTGTACAGTTGCTATATGCATATATGTATATGTCACACTCTAGAATTGTCGGCTTCATACAGGTTAAAGATTGGTCTGGTTGTTGGGATTATAGGTTATGATATGATGAATATCATGTGTATATATATATATATATATATATATATATATATATATATATATATATATATATGAATATGACTTCCGCATGTGAATAGGATAGATCACACGCACTGAGCGTGTGGTCAATATGTAAATTTATATATATGTGTGACTGAATACTATTGTGTGATAATACGGCTTCCGCATGTGAATAGGATAGGTCACACGCATTGAGGCGTGTGATCAATATGTATATTTTATGCAGGTGTGTGATTGAATATATATGCTTGACTGTACACAGGAATTCTGCATGTGAATAGGATAGATCACCCGCTCTTAAGCGCGTGATCAATATGTATATTATATGTACGTGTGATTGATTATGTGTATATGTATAGACTGAAGCGGCGTTGAGCGAGCTGTGGATTGCGTGCTATTTAGGTCACCGGATAGGGATGACCATATATACTATATATTGTTTGTAATAGAGATGGGTAGTTATGCATATATAAGAATGTCAATCAGGAATTAGAGGCTTACGGGATAGGAGAAATCCTACATCCCGTGCCGGTCACGGACTTCCGGTAGGGGGTCGTGACATTGACCAACAGTTCAGGGACTAAATAATATTTTGCCTCTAAAAAATAATAGAATGGCGGGTTGGTCTAAGCGGCCTAAGAAACACAAAACCCGTTAAACGAACTGTTATGATTTGGATGGATAATTTTTAACCCGAACCAAACCGCCAACCCAATGAGGTGGGTTGGATTGGATTTTTGAAATGGCGAGCCAGTTCGAACCACTGTTAAGCCCTACAAACATGCATGGCAATTTAAGAGGAGGCAAAGGCATTTTGGAAAGCTAAAATAGGTATTTTAGGAGAAATTGGATTTCTCCAAGGAGAAAAGTTAAAGAAAGATTGATATAAAATCCTCCGATTTCTTCCATTTCAAAATTTTAACTATTAAACAAGGGGAATATAAGTATATACCCTTCCTTTTCTTCTCTTCCATTTTGCCTCTCTCAAAGACACACTCTAAGGAGAGTTAAATTGAGAGATGTTATTTTTAAATGACTAAATTAAAAAAATAGTTATACTTTCAAAGGTTAAATCATTAATTTATAGTAACTTTTTTATTAAGATATTTTCACAAAATGACCAGTAATACATTATAAATTGCCCAATTAAAATAAAAAATAATTTATTTGTACATATCTTTGTTTTTGGACCAGTTGGTTTTTTTATAGATTTGATTTGACAAACGGGTTGGGTAGTGAACTGACGTTGAATTAAATAATTATTCATGGCTTATTTAATTTTTTATTTTTTATCAAATGACTTATAATTCTTTTATTAATTATATGTATTATGGGTGTCTTTGGTTAGTGAGATGGAGAATGTAATGTTGGATGTATTCTTTCTACCAAACATATCTGACTTTTTGTAATATAATGAAATTATATTTTTGCACTTACTTTTTTATCCACTTTGATTTCATTCCCACTTTTAATGTAAGGATAAAACGAGTCATTTTATCCACTTTTATTCCATTCACATCACATTGACATATTATATCCATTCCCACCAAGATTTTCATTCCCTTTTTATAAACATTACCATTCTCATTCCCTCATTCATTCCACCTACCAAATATATCCTTTAGTATAGGCTCAATACTAGTTTATCTTAATTTTTTTTATGAACTACTAGTTTATCTTAATTGAACCTTCTTTATCAAGATCGTAGTTTATATTTTTATTTTATAGTATTATTTGAAAAACCAGAGAGATGTGGGGTATTTTATCTATATTATTGTAACGGTTCTAAGTCTTTTTGGTTATTAATTTTAAGAAATTATATATTTTATAACAAGGAGATGTGAGAAAGAAAGTTGTCCCAAATTAGATTAACCCCCCGTTGTCCACGTCTTCTCTCAAGGGCTCCCGTCCAAGAGACGTGGGAAACTCCCTGGGAGTCGTGGGACAACCCACGACTGTCAAGAACGTGGCTCGAGCACGTCCTCCCCACACTTAGTATATATAAAAAGACCCTCACCCGGGGGACTTAGGGACAGAATCCGATCATCAGAAGAACATCGCCCATAACCATTCAGGCAAGCATTATAAGCACCCTCAGATGTCCTCTTGCCCAATACTTATCACGCATCCCAAGCTCTGCCCAACACACCGTCAGGTCCGGCCACCGGCAGACGCATCTCCATCTCGGAGTATTCCATCAACAGAGCTCCCGATAGCTCCCAAAGACTCAAGCTCTCTCACACTCAAGGCAACCTCTCAAGAGTGGCTCGCCCACCCGAAGTACCTTACGCACGTCTTAGCCGCACACGGCCCGAAATAGGTAACCACCTAGCCCAACGACCCCTATAGACGTCACTATGACGAACTACGTGGACTTTGATCCCTTCCTAAGGGTACGTAGGCACCTAGGTTCCTTACCTAAGGACAAGTTCCCCAAGGTTACGACCCCTTGCGGTCCTTAATTGCAAATAACAATTGTTTGAACCAAAAACGACAGTTACGTGTGTGTGTGTATATATATATATTTGTGCATATGAAGTCTTTACTATAAATATAGTCATTCTCAAGTAATCATAAGTGCTGATTAAATTAAAGGTGTAATGATTTATATTAGATTTATATTAGATTAATATATATTGTGGTTTAAAATAATCATAATTCATGTGAGACGAACAAAATGTGAATTTATTAGGGATTAAATTCAGTTCCCGGTTTGTTATTTTCTCATTTTTATTTCCCGTCAACAAAATATTTTCATAAAAAAATAAATATGTCATATTTAAAAGGATTAGGAGTTAAGTGGATAAGGTAATTATTTATTGAGCAAATCATCAAGTTGGTCTATGAAAGATTAATATTGTCCCAATTTAGTCCTTGAAAGATGCAAATGTCTAATTTAATCTCTAAAAGATGAGTACTGTTTGTCCCAATTTGGTCCTTTTTAGTTTTTCTGTCAGTTTAATTTAATAAACGGCCAGTGACATGTGGACATGTGACATATTCCTTCTCTGTGTATTTTACCTTGCCGTATCACCTGTCCACGTGTCACTGGCCGTTTATTAAACTGACAGAAAAACTAAAATTGACTAAATTAGTCATTTGCTTCTTTTAGGGATTAAATTGGAAAAATCTTAATCTTTTCAGGACCAACATGATGATTTACACTTATTTATTTCATCATTTAATAAAACTCTACTTCTTGTAGAATAAGGATTGCATCCAAATACAAACTCCACTACAATATATATATATATATATATATATATATATATATATATATATATATATATATATATATATATATATATATATATATATATATATATATATAATGAACAAAGGAAGATTGATTCGTCCCACCTCTTTCTCTTCTCTTCCTATATTGTTTACTTATAATTCTTTTTTCTGCTTTTCAACATTATTAGATATATATTTAGAAAAAAATTACTAGAGCAGATGCCGAGGTTACAAGTCAAGAAAAATCATACTATTACAAAAAGATATCCAACTAGGAATAAAAATTGTGTAGGTGAAAGCTTAATGTCCCCAAAGAAGACGATAGAAAACAAGAAAACTAGTCACAAGAAAGATCAACCAAAGATGATCAAGAAAGAAGAAGAAGATGATCTTCGGCTTCCCAATAAAGAAGACGATAATAAACAAGAAGATATTGTTAGTAAAGATCTTAATAATGCTCGATCTTCGGCTCATATTGATTCTGAGGATTCTTCTGAAAAGAGTCCGGAACTATTCTGTATTGCAGATTATGAGATTCCAGGAGACATTCCAGACTTTCAGACATTGGTTCTCGAGTTTAGTGAAAGAGGGACTTTTAATAATTTTTTTGATGATTTACCCTCGTGTTAGATTTTTTTTCTTTTTTCAGTTTATTAAGGAGGATATGTAGGATGTAATTAGTAGGAATATTTAATTCTTATTAATTGTAATATTATATGCAAAACAATGTATTGAATTCTTATTTAATATTCAACACATGAGATTTGTTCATGTCTACCTCCAATTTTTGTTTTTTATCACTCACACCTTTTTTTTGTTAACACGGTTAAATGGTTAATGGAAGTTGCTGAAGTGGCCTGATATGGAAGCTGACCGTGTATTTTTTTTCTGTAGGATATATTGGAGTCTTCGGGACTAAATATCCGCACATGGAGGGCGTCCGATCGGGTCAAGTGAGGATCCGTTGGAAAGCTCGCAGAGAGACGAAAAAAACGAAACGAAAATGACTCTCATCGGAGGTCACACAAGCCCGTTGTAATAACTCAAATAATAATAATAATAATAATAATAATAATAGTAATAATAATAATAATAATAATAATAATAAGATTATTTGGCTATTTATGGGATTCTAAAAGTAAGAACTATAGGAATTAAATTAAATATGAAAATTAGGTAGAAAATTATTAATTTAGTTAAAAAGTTGTCCTAGAAATTTTGGTGAGTTCATAGTTTAAATTTCAAAATTTTTCAAAATTAAAACTCTATCCGGTAGGAATTCTTTATCTGCTAGGAGCCCCTTTATCATATATTTTTAGTAGGCTTATGACTACCCAAAAATTACAAATCCTTCCTATTTTTACCCACAATAAAATCTAGATATGAAAATCTATTTAAAATTTCATTTTATGAAAAAAAAATTGTCAAATTTCCCATATTGCCCTTAAACCCCTAACCCAACACATGTGGACCACATATTTCTTCCCCTCCAGCCACACGCACGCAACGTCCTTTCCCCTTCATCTTCTTCTTCATTTTACCAAACCCTTGCTTTCCTCATTTTCCATTTTCCCTCCAACTCTCAACTTGATCTCTCCTTCAAGTCGCCGGTCACCACCACTAGGAGTCACCGCCGGTCAGCCACCACCGTCTTTGGTCGGAAATTTCAACAACAACAACCTTTAAAAAAAAACAGGGGAAAATGGATCTTAAAGAAAACATGGGTTGTGGATTGTGAAAGTAAGGAAAGAGTTGGGTTTTGTGGGAAACTAGCATTATTCCCGTGCTATGCACAAATAATAAAAAATATAAAAAATAAAATAAAATATAATTAAATTATAAAATTTATAAAATAAATAATTTCAAATACATTTTATTTTTTTTAAAAAAAGCAGTTATATTAATTTAACATGTGATTTTTATAAAAAATTCATATATTATTAAATAAGATTTAATTAAATATACAAAATCAAATGATAATGGGATAATTATTTGAAGAGATTAAGTTGTGGCTGAAAAAATGAAATATATATATATATATATATATATATATATATATATATATATATTAAAAGGAGATTGAATAGTAATTGAAAATGTGGCTTTTTTTAAAAAAAAAGGACAGTTAAAAACTAAAAAAGATATAACTTTAAATATGAAAAGTTACATTTTGAAAGAGTACAAATATAAATAACTTTTTTTTGGATGAAAAGATATAACTATAAACATAAAACATAAGAAGTTACATTTTGGAAGGATAAAAATACAAATGATTTTTTTTTTTTTTGTCAATGAAAGAATATAACTTAAAAAACATAAGAAGTTACATAATTTTGAGAAGGGAAAAAATTATTGGCCAAATTATTATAAACGTATGTTTAAAAAATAAAATCGTGCATATGTTGAGTGCATCAATTAATAAAAATAAGAGATGAAATAGAAATTAAAAAAAAAAAGATGAAGGATAAAATTGAAAGATCATCTATAATGTATTTTAAGCCTAAAAAGACAACAAATAAATAATTTAGAGTTGAAAAATGTAAATAATTAAGACAACAAATAAAATTTGAAAAATTTAAATAACTTTTGAGTATTACTTACGTATTATTCTGAGGCTCATATGAGAATTGAAATTAGATCTACAACAAATGAATTTGTTTAATAGAGTAGAGAAGAAGATAGCAATTGTAAAAAGTATCAAAATAAATAAATTATAAAAAACAAATTTGAAAATATTACTTACACTGGATCACCTACAGGAATGTTTAAGTCAATTGTTAAATATAATATGAAAGACAAACAACTCATAAAAGTATAAATTTTGTAGATTGGATTAGTATAGTGCATTCCATAGAAAAAACCTAGCCTGGAAGACGACGGGAAAGTAATTGCAAGAGTAAGCATTAATATTTGTTTTACAACTTATATGTAAAAATGTCAAGAATAAGTATTTTGAATATTACCTACAATGAGCCATGAGGCTTAAAAAAATGTTGAACTGCAATAAATAAAAATTTTAATAGAGTAGAAGAAGCAAATAAATATAAAAGTATCAAATTGAATAAATTATACAAAACAATGAAGATTGGGAATGGTAAAAAAAAGATTGAGAATAATTAAGTGGTAGAAAAAAAGTTAAACGGTGTATATTAATAAAATAAGATAACAAATGAGAATATTGAATAAATTTTACCACATGAATTGCAGGCGACGGGAGAAGAAAGAGTTGCTTACTGTGTGCTAAGATATAAAAGTGGCTTGGCTATGGAGTAGTGAACATGAAAGAAACAAATGAAATCTGTAAATTGAAGTTTAGACTGTTAGAGATTTGTTTTAATAGGAACGGTTAGAATGTATTTGTGACTGAAAAAATGAGCAGTAGTGGGTGATTGATGTGGGGTAGTGGGTAGTTATTTGTAAAATGAAGCAGTGACTGAAAAAATGGGGAGTAGTGGGTGAAAAATAGGGTAATTTTTTTATTAAAAAAATGGAAATTGAGTAGTCTTAGTACTGACTTAACTTCTTTTGTATATAGTATTAGATTAGATAGGTATGTAATCTTCTTCTTGCTCTTAAATATTGATATGTAGCACTTGTTTAGAGGTCTATTAGGAGGATTTAAGGTTGAAGAGTTGTTGAGGAATTAGCCATAATGTTAGAACTAGGTGGTACAAGTTATGACAAATTTATTTTTTTAATAAAATATTTATTTCACATGATTATATTATTGTTTCATGATCTTGGATCTTATTTTAAATCATGAGTTCAAGAAAAAGAAATTTAGTATAAATTATTCAAGATATGATTACAAGTAGCTTACAAGTGAGTTAAAAATTTAGTCATGGTATAGGATTCAAAAGGGAACTACTAGGAAACTTAAGTTTGATTGTGAAATAATGATGGTTTGTGTTCATGGGGTTGGAAATTTAAAAGTATTTCTTTAGGATGAAATAGTTATGTAAAGTGAGAAATTTAGTTTATATATATATATATATATATATATATATATATATATATATATATATATATATATATATACTTCAGTGAGAGAGTAAAGAAATTTAAATATGCCAATGGAACTAAATTTAATTGTTATTTGGGACGTGTTATTAATAGATAGCATAATGTTCTGCATATAGGTGCCTTGGAAGAGTCATATACTCCTAGAGATCCATCTTGAATCCCTTGTTCGGCCTCACTGTGAGTAGACGATGCGCGTTATGACGCCTTTTCTTATTTTCTACGTACCCAACCCTTTTAGCTATCCTCTATTTAATTGATCATATCTGTCTAGCCTTGGGACAAACTGTCTAATGATTGTTTCATTTCAGAAAGAATTATTTTTCATTTGGTATCTTATTTGCTCTTTGTATAATGAATATAATACTTCGAAGGTATGTTTAAATACTCTATGAGTTTATTGCAACATGTGAATTTGAAATTGTTGGGATCTATTTTTACGTATATGTATGTTGCTCATTGGATTTAAATTGGCTATGTTGATGAGAAAATTATTTTTGATATGTTTTTAGTGGGAGGAACTCTTTATGGAACACTGGTGCTACAGCTATATCTGTAGCCCTATGCGCGCGTAGGTGTAAGCCTCAGCTAGCAGAGGTTAGGTGATGCTAGCCCCGTGTGCGGCCACACACGTGGAGTGTATGTGTATTTATGGAGGGTTTGGGGCCACGTAAAGGAGTTGTGGCCGGAGATTGGAGTTATGTAATTACATGGTGTTGAGGAGGGATGAAATCGGAGGGTATATGAGATAGTTCTGTGAGATGTCCTTCCCACAAACTTGATTTCTATATAAATGCATTTAAATATGTTAATCATAGTCTATTTAAATTATTTAAGGTTTTAAATTTTTAATATTCTCTCTTGGAATCCTTGGAATTATTTTTAAACTTACCCTAAATTGCGAACGGTATAAACACTACTTTCATTATCGTAAAACGCTCGTGCCTAGTTTGTCCCATTTCAATTGTAGCGTGTGTTGTTTACTCACTGGGTGGTTTTCCACTCATCCTACTACTTCTTCATTTCCTTTCAGATAACAGGGTAGATACTGAGCCTCCTTCAGGTGTTGCAGCGCAGTAGGATTCCCGTGGGGAGCCCAACTTTGTGTCGTTGGGCCTTAATATTTTGAAATCCTTACTTGTATTTTAATTCTAGATGTCGCTATGTATTCCATAGGCAGGATTCCTTTCCTTGTTTTGGTATTTTGTATGGTGTACTATGAAGAGCTGAGCTCTCCTATATAATTGTATTGTGGTTTGGTTGTTTGTACAAATTTCGGGAACCTCTAAAATTTAGGGGAAACTCTGCCGAAATTTCTGCAAACAGTTAATGTTAGTATTTATGATGAAATGAAAAACTAGTGATAGTAAGGGCTAAACTATAATTAGAGATTGAACCATATGAATTAATTAATTGCTAACTATAGTTGTATGTGGAGGGATAAGTATGAGATGTACTTAAATTTTGTGAACCTCGAAGTTAAGCTTACAGGGAAGAGTTTGTATCTTGGACCCTGTGCCAGTCACATCTAATTTAAGTGGGGTGTGACACCCGTACTCGTGGCCCAAAGTGAGCTAGATAATCATGATTCTATAATGATTATTCTATTCTTTTATGAAGTTCCACATCGGTTAAATCTATGATGGGAGCTCTCTCATCCTCCTATAAATAGGAGTGACTTCACACCTTTCTAGGAGCTCATTCCATGTGTTGGAAAGGGGGTCCCGTTTGGGAAACCCCACATAATATAATATTTCTCTCTCTCTTGAGTCATCTTCCACGCATCAGTCGTGGACATGTGGCTCTACCTCTCGTAGGTAGAGTCCTCCGTTTGGTGTGACCATTTTCGGTGTTTGTCGTTTGGAGGTCAGCCCTGGTGGAGCAGAGGTACTGGCAAGATCCGAGGTTTTAGCAATGACATCTAGGTTAGTAGCTTTCGCATTGTTTTATATTTTCCTGAATTTATTTTCAATTTTTCTTTTCGAACCCTGGGTTGGGTCGAATCATGTGAATCCAGGCCTTTTCCTACATTTTCCACCTCATTTTTCATTTCCTAATTAAAACCAAAATCCAACCCACTTTTTTTTTGTTTTTAAAAACTTTGAAAAATAAAGAGTGGCCTGCTGGCCTCCATGAACGAGCTTAGGCATTACGATGTGAGACTGTTTAATAAACGAGTCAGTCCGCGACAATGCTACATATTATGAATGCATAAGATGGAAAAGCCGCTGGGATGTTTTTCTATGGAGCTTATAAAATATGGAATAAGCATAATGATCTTTGGTTAAGGTCGAAACATGAGGATTTGCAGGAGATTTGGCCAAGGTAGTGCAGTCGAAGAATGGAATTTGTTTATTAATGAAGAAAAAAAACCTCGATGCGATGGTGAAGCAATCCCAAAATCCATTCTTAGAGATAGAAGAGAAGAGTGTGCTTAATTGCATTGCCGAACCGTGTATACTATGGGTTAGAGCTGTCGGAGTTACAAGGATTGATCCACTACGGATTGGGCTCGTTACAAGTTTGTCAACTTGAATTAAAAGAGTTTAACGAGTTGAAAATTTCAACCCGACCCACCAATGTAATGGTCGGGCTAACCCACCGAACCCATCTTTTTTTTTAAAAAAAATATTTTAATTTAATTTTTTTAAAAAAATTATATCTTTTTTATACATTTCTTTTTTCATGAACTATGAAATTTAATATAATAAAATGAAAGAAAAGATTCATCATTCATCATGTCACTCACAAATAGTTAAATACAAAACTATGGAAGTGTGAAACATCATCCACGTGCTCATCTAAGACTAAGAGCAACACAACAAGGCAAGTAGGCAACACAAGTAACCCACCTTTTTTTAAAAAAAAAAAATTTAACTGATGATGGGAACACAAGCACAGATGGGAAGCTGTGGATCGATGGAACTATGGAAGTGAGAACTGAGATATAGGAAGTTGGGTTTAGGGTTTCCTTTTACTTTTTATTAATATATTAAATAATTTTTTTTAATAGTTAGGTGGGTTACAGGCCAACCCACCTAACCCGCGGGTTAGGTGGGTCGGGTTTCTCCAACCCGTTTATTAAACGGTTGGGATTTTGCAACCCAATTCACTGAATTGGTGGATTAAACGGGTCAACCCGGTGGGTTGGGCCCGTTTTGACAGCTCTTCTGTGGGTTAGTAATATTGAGCACCTAAAAATATTACGGCTATGGCTACCGAAGTTGAAATGGCAAAGAAATTGAGCTGTGAAGTGGTAATTGTTGAATGCGACGCTAAAAAGATTGTGGAGATGGCAAATGAGAATTTTGAAAATGTGTCTGTGTTGGGTATGTTGACGAATAACCTTAGGAGGGCAGAAAAAAAAACTTTAGAAATTATAGTATGCTTGCACTATAGAAAATCAAGTTGATTGGTTGGATCGAACATCCTCTCTTTTTTTCCTAGTCTTTGAACCCAGACCGGTTAATGAATCGATGAAGGGATGTCAATGTGGTTCAATCGGATCACTAAAAATCGATTGTACCGATTAAATTAATAAAAAATTAATATTTTATGCAATTAACATGTACCATTAAATAAAAAAATGTTATAAATATCAAAATAAAACAAATATGTTTCTTAACTTTAACTTTTATAACTTTTATAGCTATAAAATAAAATGATTACAGGAATAATGTTCACTAAGAAAAGGCTTCTCAAATATTAACTTAAGAAATAAATATTAAAAAAATTACATATATTTAAGATTCTTTGGACTTTAGAATATATATATATATATTATTGAAATAGAGCTAGGCTAGCTAGCAAAAGGCCCACTAATGGGGAGAACTACAAGAATCTTTCCAAAGAAGGCTATTACAGAAAGAGGGCGGACTATTGAACATCAGCAAGCGCGGAGGAATCGAGTGCGCATGTCAGGCAAGGCAGTCAGCAACCATGTTCCCTTCTCTAAAAACATGTTTGATCTTCACGTGCCAATCTCTGTTGAGAAGCTTGCGAATTCTACTGAGGATATTTCATAGAGGATGAGGCCCATCGTACCCATTGCAGATGAGATTGATTACATTCCTATTGTCACTCTCAACGATGTCATGTTTGAAGCCTTTCTCCCAATCAGTAATAATACCAAAGAAGATACTCCAAATTTCAGCATGGTCCACACAGCCTTTGCCAAGATGTTTAGCAAATCCAAAGAGCCAATTGCCATTCTCATTACGAGCCAACCGGCCCACACGCCATGTGTTGAGTGTTTTTCCAGAAAGACTCGTCAACATTAATCTTAATCCATCCTTTGTCAGGTTTATACCAATCATAAGTAATAACCTCATATGGGGAACTGCTATTGAGACCCATGTTCCTAAGATTGAGGTCATTGCTAAGATTGAGCAAAATCCACTCTTGCAAATTGGAGTTGAAAAACTTGTTACTAAATCTACTATTAACCATACTCCTCCAGAGGCCCGAAACATAGGGACAGTCGTGGATAGCGTGAAGGGTGGTTTCGACAGCTTGACCACATCTCTTGCAAATATCCGAATCAGTGAAGCATCTTCTCATTCTTTGGTTGTCTGTCATTATGCTGTCATGAGCAAGACTCCATAGAAAAACCCGGATACGCTGTGAACCTTTAAACCTCCATATTTTTTCCGTAGAAGATCAGAACTCGTATTGATTGGGAAAGCGGAGTTCAGGTAAGCAGACTTAACCGTAAAGCAACCATTTGAAGAAGGCAACCAGAAGAAAGAGTCATCCTCCCCGTCCCTATTGGGCGGTTGCATTGAGTCAATTATCTCCATAATTTCCAGCAGGAGCAGATGGCAAAAAGCAGCCCAGTCCCAAGTACCTTGATCAGTACAGAAGTCACTCACTCTTTTATTCCCCTCAGGTGGCCAAGTCTTTCAATACATAACACAAAGAGGTAGGGGGAAAGCGGTTCTCCCTGTCTCAACGCCCTAGTAGGTCTAAATTCATCAAGCTGCCCCCCATTCCAAAGGAGAAATAAATAAAATAATACTAGTGGCTTGATATATACTAAATTACATGTCAATTTTATTCAAATTTTAATTTTAATGCAAATGAAAAACTATATAATTTTCTACTCTTAATATAAATTGAAAGACCAAAATAATATTAATAATAAACTGAGTCATACAATATAATATAAATATATAATTTTATTTTAAATAATAAAAGTAATATTTAAATATATGTTATTATTAAAGAATAAACGTAAATAATAAATAAAACAAAATGACATTAACTATCAAAAGTTCATAACTGGAGCAACAGTTAAGACAAACGTTTTTCACCCATAATGTCGACTCCACCAACACTACTTTTTCAAATTCAAAAAATATTTAGGCTGCGTTCTTTAGGTGGAAAGATGAAGAAAAAGAGGTGAGAATGCTCCTCTCCCACGTTTCCTAGGGAGAAAAAGCATGAGAATGGAATAGAGCATTCCATCACGCAGCTCAGAGCAAAAGGCAAGAAATAGAGACAAGGAAGGGAAATGACCAATATGCCCTTTTCCACGCGTAGGAAGAGAGAAAGAGAAGGAGTCGCACACGGGAATGAGATGCTCATTTTCATGAAATATTTTTTTTTAAATATTTTAATATAAGGGGTCATTTTACCCTATATTTTTTCCTTTTCCATTCTCATTTCCCAAATTTTACTACCAAATGCAATAAACTTATTTTCATTTCCTTTCTGCGTAACAAACACACCCATAAGAATTGGTTTCCGTGTCAATTGGGTCACTGATGTGTCACATAAAAATTGATCCAACTGTATGTTTTCAATACTATATATGTTTTTTTTCAGATCTAACACCACTTGAGGTCATACCTCGAGATGTTGGCCGTGACGACCAATGGTTCGTTCATCTCTGTCGCACTGCTTGTGCCTCCAAGGCTACGAGCTGTGGTTTTTGCCGCTTGTGGCGGCTGTTGTTGACGTCATCTTGTCGGTTGTGCAGCGATTTGGAGGACCTGTTGATGCTGGCCATACGAGCATATCACCTTGATATGAAGTATCTTGGGGAAGCATCTTTTGTCAAAATTGTAATTCATATGGATATATCTATAAGTTTGTTAGGACTACACCAAACAGAAAATGGTTAGTCAAGTTTATTGTCCAAAATGAATTTGAGGAGGAAAAAAAAATGTTACATACGCTAAGGGTTACGTTTTCCGGATTGAGGACAAAATAAAAACTGAATTATTCCTTTTCGAAATGGTCCTCCTAAATTGTATAAATTGAAGTTTGGTATGTGAATACCATGATATTTTGTTTGTGCTCAAGAAGAACACACGAAACACAAGATTAATAGAGGGCAATGTAATCTCCTTGAAGAATTTATTAATGAGATGGTTAGTTTGTCACCTCAGTGGCCTACCTATTGAAATTAATAATTTCTTTGTTAAATGAAATATTCATTGGAGATAATTATCTTGACATCAAAATTATTTTGGGAACAATACTCACCTACAAGGGATAATTTTCTAAATTAATTTTTTGATATCATGGAGCAAATAATTTGCTATTTGGATTAAAGTTCTTCTATCCGCAGACATTGAATTTTGGAATCCATTTTGAATTAATTTTCTTGTTATTAGAAATATAAATAGTATATGTTATATTCTCCACCTACAGGGGCGTTTATAATTATACTTTTGGGATATCTAATGTTATTTTATTATTGCTCGTCTTATTAATTAATTGGTCTCGTATTTTTAATTCTCAAAGTATTTTTTTCTTCCATTCTATTTATTTCTTTATTACCTTAACGCACGATAAATTTATGATTAAATTTTATTGTGAAGACTTTATTGAAATTATCATAATTTCATAATGCATTGTTAGAAATAGTTAATACTGTTTCTGTGAATATCTACATGGGAGGAACGTGTGTTTTAGGCATGTGGCAAAATTTTGTGAGTTTAAAAATTCTTATGCAATAGCATATATATATATATATATAATACATTGTGAATGTTGTTTTTGTGAATTATCACATGGAAGCATATGGCAAAAGTATAGTGAGTTAAAATAATTAATAATAATAATGTACAGTAGCATGTGGTAAAAGCATTGTGAATTTTGCTATTTTATTTTAATATTAACAAGTGGCAAGTATACTGTGAATTTTGCAGTTTAGTTTTATATTAAGTGACACCTTTAAAAAAAAATATCATTGACTAAATGATATTGCATGTTTGGGTATTGTGGAAGCAAATCGTGTTTATTTGTTGATATTTTATGATATAAAATTGTGTACGATTCCCTGATGTAAATTTAGCATAAGGTGCTGCATGAATTTTTTCTCTTATTGTCATTTATTTTTGTGAGTCACTTAAGTGATGAATTTTCTTGTGTATAAAGGTTTATTACAAGTGATAAAGTTTTCAATTTTGAATTAAGTATGACTTAGAGAAAACAAATTCTTGGGCAAAATTTTATCTCGGAGATCTCTATTAGTAAATAAATGATTGTCACTGCAGTGACTCATTTATTGAACTAGTAGAGTTTCTTGTATGAGATGTATCTTGTTATCTAGATTGATTTATTCATTACCTACCCGCAGGGGTACTGTATGAGTTATTTCTAGGTAGCATGTAGCAATTGGGGTGATATACAGATTAAATCTTTCTGCCTACAGGTGTTAGATTTGTTTCGAAATGAATTTGTTTATCATTTTAATTGGCTTGTGGGATTGACGTACTATATTTTATATTCTCTACCCACAAGGGAGTCTATTTAATATAGTATTGATTTCTGTTTTGGTGATAATTATCACTGGTATTTGCCAAAGTTTAAAAGCTATGTTTAAGCTTGAACTATATTTATTTTGGACAATTTGATGTTTAACTATCCGTTAGAACTTTATATTAAATTATAGAATGAACTAAAGTGGATATGAGATGCATTGCTAAATATTGAGTGCAATATGATTGTTTATAAAATAATCAGTTTCCAAATTGTTTACCTCATGTGGTTGACATGTATATGTTCTTAATGTACAAGTTAAAATTATGACATTAATTTATGTTGAATTATTGCAATTCCTCATAAAATTTTATTAGCATATAATTATTTGGAAACTAAAATTTTATTTTATTAACTATTGCTTAATTTAATAAATCTTAATTTTTTTTTAATTTGCTTGTTGTGAAGCATCTATGTCTGGTGCTTGCTTAATTTTGTAAAGCATATTTATCAGATGTATAATCATAATAATGATTATATAGATGAGAATTTGTGTGAGCAAGCAATGACATTCATATAATTATCTCATAGACTTTAGTGTGGTAAATTGTGGGAGCTGTAGCTAGCCCCTATAGCTCAGTGGTAGAGCATAACTCTTGTAAACTAGAGCTGTGTATATTATATTGTGTATTATTTGAAACCTATATTTGGTTGTATATACAATGTTGCTAATGTAAGGTCAAACTATCATGAAATGAAGTTGGCTATTTATCTGGTTGTTCATAAATAATTGGCTCGAAAATTGATATTGAATATAAACTATATTTTGTATTTTTTTATGTCATAGGATATATGATTGAGTTGTTTGAGTATACACTATATAGTTTATATTCAATAGTTTGATGATAATAAGACTACAAAAGTTTATAAATTCCATAATAATTAGAGTTATGATATGGAAGGTGAATATTCTTGAAATTATGGGGTCCTTGTGACCTATTTTTTTATTTGATGATTCGGGATCAATCATTATTTAAGAAAATTGAAACTTAAGGATAACTTGTATTCTTATTGTGTGATTGATCTGTGGCAATTGTCAATTAATGTTAATATCTCTCTATGAAAGACATGGTGGGATATGGTGAATAATAATATATTGTTTGAGCAAATTGATATAAAATCTGTAATCACAAACCCACGGATCAAAGGGCTCAAACCTATTACGTTTAAGAAATTACATGATGAGGACGTGGTTGTTCTCATTTCCTTTGATCTAATTGATTAGTGGGAGGACTTTTTCTGCTTGATGTTCCTTTTCTATTTCGTTTCGAAAACCATGAATATTTGTTTGTTCTTTGCATTTGAACATTGTGGTTTTGTTATTATGGAATAAATTAATATTTTGGCAATTGTTGTATTTTGTTTATTTTATACTTACCTCGAGGTTGAAAATACAGGTGGCTTTCTTGGTGAAAGTGTTATTAAATATGTATCTCTTAATAGAGATGACGTTTGAAAATGAAGGTAGCTTTCTTGGTGAAAGTGGTGCTTAACATGTATCTCTTTATAGAGATGACCTTTGTAATGAAGGTGACCTTCTTATATAACTTTCCTTGAGAAAGTGACTCATTATGAAAAATGAATTATAAAATGGCCTTATAGCGAATTCTGTTTTTCATGTAACAATTTGTGTTTTATACAGAAACATGTGTGGTGTTTCATAAAGAAACATGTGTCTCCTCATGGAGATGAGAATTATTTCACAAGAAATAATTTGAAAATCTTCTCGGGAAGATGTCATATTTCTAGGGAAATATGATGAGGACTCTTGCACACATGCATAGAAGGAATCACACATTATATATGCATGAATGTGCATCTACACTATTGCATCGTTGTGAGTGATTGATAAGAGAAATAGTTTGTGTAATTATGGGTGAAATGCACAATCTTACAGTGCTGCCTCGTCCTTAATTCCGAGCTACAATCTTATTGGAATATTAATAATGTTGAGGTGATTTTATTGGGCTATGTTAGTGGCCACGTTAGTTTATTCAACCAGAGAGTCGTTTTCAAAGCTACTTTTGAAATATTTAAAACCCAATTAATGACGCCCAAGTGGGAGAATGTTGGAAAATTATTTTATATTGGGCTTAATTAATTGATATTTTGTTTTATTTGAAATACTGGTTGGATGTATAGCCCAATTATGACCATGAACCTGTAAATTAATGTGATTAATTTGGTTTTGGTCTCACCTTGTAGATTGGGCCTTAAACCCAATAATGATGTAATGTGATAAATGTAGGGCTATCGGGCTGACTACCTATGATGGATGGGTAATTGTCAACCCTCTATAAATAAAGGGGCTAAGTCCCCTCTCCAATCTAATTTTTGACCTAGCCTCCCCATTAAGGTAGTCATATGAAAAAGATAAGGAGAGGAAGACCGGCCTCCACGTGAACAATTGATCACGTCTGATCAAACTATGGCATCAAGAGGTACATATATTGATTAAAATATTGTATGAGTGTTTTAGATTCAGCCTTTGATCCTGATGAGAATAATCTTTATTATTCTAACAGTACCTGGTGCTGGTGGTGGGTGGTGGTGGCAGGTGGTCTTAGTGGTCGGTGGTGGATGTGGTTGATGGTGGTGGCAGGTGGTGCATGGTGTTGGTAATGAGTGGTGGTTGTTGGTGGTGGTGGTGGTGAGTGGTGGTGGTAGGTGGTCATGGTGGTGGGTGGTGGTGGCGAGTGGTCGTGGTGGTGGCAGGTGGTGGGTGGTCGTGGTGGTGGGTGGTGGTTGATGGTGGTGGTGAGTGGTCGTGGTGGTTGGTGGTGGTGGAGAATGTAATGTTGGATGTATTCTTCCTACCAAATATATCTTATTTTTTGTAATGTGATGAAATTATATTTTTACCTTTATTTTTTGATCCACTTTTAATCCATTCCCACTTTTAATGTAAGGGTAAAATGGTCATTTTACCCATTTTTATTGCATTCACATCACATTGACCTGATATATGCATTCCCTTCAACATTTTCATTCCCTCATTCATTCGACCTACCAAACATACCCTTTAGTAGAGGCTCAATACTAGTTTATCTTAATTTTTTTTATGAACTACTAGTTTATCTTAATTAAACCTTTATCTTGATCATAGTTTATATTTATTTTTTATAGTATTATTTAAAAAACCTGGGAGATGTGGGATAATTTTATCTATATTACTGTAACGGTTCTAAGTCTTTTTGGTTATTAATTTTAAGAAATTATATATTTTATAACAATGAGATGTGAGAAAGAAAGTTGTCCCAAATTAGATTAATCCCTTTTTTGTAATAGTTCTGGATATTGATGGTGCCTAAAAAAAGTGAAAAAATAAATAATGTTATATTATTTAATTTATTATTTTAAAATATAATATTATTTTATATTATATTTATAAAAATTAAAATAAAATTATATATATATATACATATATATATATATGTATACATATATATATATATGTATACATATATATATATATATATATATATATATGTATATATATATATTTGTACATGTCAAGTCTCTACTTTAAATATAGTCATTCTCAAGTAATCATAATTGCTGATTAAATTAAAGGTGTAATGATTTATATTAGATTAATATATATTGTGGTTTAAAATAATTATAATTCTCATTATCAAAAAAATAATTATAATTCCCGGTTTGTTATTTTCTCATTTTTATTTCCCGTCAACAAAATAATTTCATAATAAAATATCTATGTCATATTTAAAAGGATTAGGAGTTAAGTGGATAAGGTAATTATTTATTGAGTAAATCATCAAGTTAGTCCCTGAAAGATTAATATTGTCTCAATTTAGTCCCTAAAAGATGCAAATGTCTAATTTAATCGCTAAAAGATGATTTTTTGTCCCAATTTGGTCTTTTTTAGTTTTTTTATCAGTTTAATAAACGGCCAATGACATGTGGACATGTGACATATTCCTTCTCTGTGTATTTTACCTTGCCGTATCACCTGTTCACATGTCACTGACCGTTTATTAAACTGACAGAAAAAACTAAAATTGACTAAATTAGGACAAAAAACTATCTTTTAAGGACTAAATTAGCCATTTGCATCTTTTAGGGATTAAATTGAGATAATCTTAATCTTTCAAGGACCAACTTGATGATTTACACTTATTTATTTCATCATTTAATAAAATTCTACTTCTTGTAGAATAAGGATTGCATCCAAATACAAACTCCACTACCATATATATATATATATATATATATATATATATATATATATATATAATGACCAAAGGAAGATTAATTCGTCACACCTCTTTCTCTTCTGTTCCTATATTTTTTGCTTATAAGTTTTTTTTTTCTGCTTTTCAACATTATTAGATTTATATTCAAAAAAATTACTAGAGCAGATGCCGAGGTTACAAGTGAAGAAAAATCATACTATTACAAAAAGATATCTAACTAGGAATAAAGATTGTGCAAGTGAAAGCTTAATGTCCCCAAAGAAGACGATAGTAAACAAGAAAATTAGTCACGAGAGAGATCAACCAAAGATGATTAAGAAAGAAGAAGAAGAAGATCTTCGGCTTCCCAATAAAGAAGATGATAATAAACAAGAAGATATTATTAGTAAAGATCTTAATAATGTTCGATCTTCGGCTCATATTGATTCTGAGGATTCTTCTGAAAAGAGTCCAGAGCTATTATGTATTGCAGATTATGAGATTTCATGAGATATTCCGGACTTTCAGACACTGATTGTTGAGTTTGGTGAAAGAGGGATTTTTAATAATTTTTTTTTGATGATTTTCCCTCATGTTTGATTTTTTTTTTTCAGTTTATTAAGGAGGATATGTAGGATATAATTAATAGGAATATTTAATTCTTATTAATTGTAATAATATATGCAAAACAATGTATTGAATTCTTATTTAATGTTCAACACTGTTAAATGATTAATGGAAGCTGATTGTGTATTTTTTTCTGTTGGATATATTGGGGTCTTTGGAATTTTTTTTTTGTTGGATATATTGTTGTATTTAATATATATATATATATATATATATATATATATATATGTTATATTATATTTAATTAATATATTATATAAGAAGCGGATATCGGATACCCTATCTGACCATTCAATCGGACGGATATAGGATATCCGAGGCTAATATCCTAATCCGACCAATATCCGATGAATAGTTTAAGTATCCGATATCCGATGGATATCGAAATTTTTTCGGACGGGTACCCGAATATCCGAATCTATTGCCACCCCTATGGCAAACATATGTAATGTATCCTGCAATATATATATATATATATATATATATATATATATATATATATATATATATATATATATATATATATATATATATATATGGCTTTGGAGTTTTTGGTGTCACACAATCAAAGTGTGACACCAAAAAAATAACTACCCTATCCCACTTTCTTCCACTAAAATAACAAATATAAAAATATATTATCTATATCTATATACAATGGGAGGTAGTGGGAGAGAGAAAAAAACATATGATGGGTATTTACTAGAAAAGTGGGCTTCTTATAATTTAATTAATTATTTTAAATTATGATAATAATTATAATCTAAAAATTTAAAATTTAAAAATTATCAAATATCTAATTTAATTTTTTATTGCTTTAAATTATCATAATTATATTTTAAAAAATTAAAATAAATTACATGCACGTACGTGCATGCGAAGCCTCTAGTATATATATATGGCTTTGGAGTTTTTGGTGTCACACAACCAAAGTGTGACACCAAAAAAATAACTTCCCCCTCAACTTTCCAATAAATAACTAACTTCTCAATAAATCTATGTCTATATTTTATAATTAAAAATTACAAACAAAATAATATGATTGGAGGATGTGGGAGAGAGAAAACAAGTATGATATTTTTTTTATTTTAAATTATGATAAAAATTCTATTTAAAATTTTTAAAATTATCAAATATTTAATTTTTAATGATTTTAAAATATAATAACTATTTTATATTATATTTTAAAAAAAAACTTAAGAATAAATTACATGTATGCACGTAGGTGCATGCGAAGCCTCTAGTATATATATATGGCTTTGGAGTTTTTGGTGTCACACAAGCAAAGTGTGATACCAAAAAAATAACTTCCCCATTAAAAATAACTTCCCATGATTTAATATATTATTTAAAATATAATTATTATATTATATTTTTAAAGTTAAAAAATTATCAAATATTGAATATTTTTTTATTTTAAATCATAATAATAATTTTATCTTATATTTTTTTTTTTAAAAAAAAAAATTACATGCACGGTACGTGCATGCGAAACCTCTAGTATATATATATATTTGTTATTGATTGTTTGTGTCTTCAATTTTTTTTCATGGTGACAAACAAAATAATTTAAATTTGACTTCTGAAAAATATATAAATTTATAAACAATAAAATATTTGTGGTAAATAAAACTAACACTAAAATATTTTGAAGTTAGTACATAGGATATGTTATGTGTACTCAAATCAATTAAAATGACTTCATATGAAGTGTACTTGAACGGTCTAAATCATCGATTGAAGTGCACCTTATATGAAGTACATTTTATTTGATCCAAATTGCTATACAACAACAACAATAATTAAATTTTTTTATTAGGTGAAATTGACTATATAAATCAAGTGATGTTAACGTGTTCTATTCGGTGACTACTTTTACAAATGTAAGCACATTTTATACATTTACAAGCCAAACAGCCCAAAATTAAAGTTAAGAATTCGGGTACATATATATTCATGATATATCTTTAAGGAACTAAATTGAAACAAATAGAATTTCTCATGCACTAAATTTAACATTTTTATGATTTAAGGACTGAATTGAGACGAATAAATTTTTCAAGGACTGAAACAGTAATTACTCTTAATAAAATGTTATATTCACATTTAAAAATTTTCTATTATTTTAAGGTTTGGAAAAAATAATCAAAACAGGGGGTCAAGAAATCAGATTTGGCAAGCCAATGCACTTATAGCCTTATAGGTAAGCACACATTTCTTCACAGTTCACACTGGAATGTGAACAAGCTTGATCTTGCATTATTTACTGGGTAAATATATCATTGATAATATATATATATATATGTAACGCAAATGTAAAATGCATGCATACAGATATAAGGTATATATTGAAGGATCTGCTTGGTCGGTTAGTGAAAAGTATATTTTATCATGTGATTTTGTGACTCTATTAGTAAAACCTCATTACTATGACTTCTTCACAAGAGGTTTGACGCCATTACGCCACTATTGGGCTATTGGCCCATTGAAGAAGATGACAAATGCAGATCCATTAAATTTGCTCATGAAGGAGGTAATGCCTAAGTACTTATTAATTATTTATGATTCCCACAATTAATGTTGAACAAATTTTAAGAAAGAAAAATTTAGAATATATTATCATTTTAGTCCCTGAAAGATGTATACAAGCCCTCTATTAGTGAAGCCTCCTCAAATAAAGACCAACCCTAAATAGATTATGGTGTAATTTTTTTTTATTGATTTAGGTCTTATTTTCAATACTGAACTATTGTTCGATTTCTAAGAATAATTTTGCAAACATAAAATAGAACTCTTGAGTGGTTTTATTTTTTGGCCTTTGAGCAATAAGTTCATGTAAATTGAATAATTGATGAAGAAAGATGCTTTAAGAGGGCTGTATTTCCAATACTAGAGTGTATATATTGTGGAGTAATATATTGAAGTACTATTATTTGATTAGAGAAGAACATAAAACAGAGCAAGCATATTCAGAAGTCTAAACCTCTTATGCCACCAATGCTCATGGAATCACATAAAAGGTAGTTTTCCTTATTTAATTTCACTGGAATGTTGTTTATTCTAAGAGTTGCTATGTATAAACAAAAAATAGCAAACATATTTTCATCATTCACTCACACCTAGTTTTATCAAGAAATAATACTCATTCATTATTACAAATCAGCATCAAACATAACAACAACAACAAAGTGAAACATGACCAAAATGAAACATAACATACGAAAGAAAATTAAAATTGAACAAAGAAACAAAGTGAAAGCAACAAGATTTTATTGAAGCAAAACAGCACAAGCAAGCAATCCTTTGATCATCACTGAGTTTTCTTGATCATCTTCTTCAGTCTCGCCGTCCTTATCATTGTTTCCACATACAAAATATCAGCCAAGTTTTCCACAAGTCGAAAGCAAGCATGCCTCCAATTTCTCTTATATATCAACACTCCAATACTTCCCCAAAATCCTGTAATGAAACCCAAAGCTACCACAAAGTAAAACAACACCTTTTCTTTTCTTTCAGCATTGTCTTCTTCCTCAACATTGACAGGAGTTTCTGGTTGGATTATCCCTTTGGGCGAACATGCTTTGCCTACAGGATCTCCACAAAGATATGGGTTTCCAACAAAAGAAGATGGGTCATAACCGGAGAATTGAGGCCCATTTGGAATGGGTCCAGAGAAGTTATTGTTTGATAAGTTCAGGTGGCTTAGGAAGGTCATGGTAGACATGCTAGGTGGAATTGGACCATAAAGATTGTTACTTGACAAGTCCATGGACTCCAATGACTTCATGTCTTCCATTTTGCTTGGGATATTGCCTGAAAGATTGTTGTGTGATAAGTTTAAGCCAATTAGTCTTGAAAGACAAGTTAAGCCTTCAGGAATTGATCCCACTAGATTATTAAGTGACAAGTCAAAGTTTACCAAGTACTTCAAAGTTTTAGTGTAGTCTAGTTCCAATCCCTTCAAGACTTGCTTAGTGCCTTCCTTCTTCCATTGATCATCAGATGATGCTATTGGTGAACCTACTGGTACTGATGCTATTGATGCCATTGGTGATGGTGATGGTGGTGATGAGAAGACTATGGTTGGTGTTGGTGCAATAAAATCTGTAGGATATGGATATGCATTTTTATCTATAGTCATACTTGCAAGATGGCAAATGCAAGGAGGGATTAAACCTGACAATTTGTTACCAGCAAGATCCAAGATTTGTAAAAAAGTGAGTTGGCAAAGAGATGATGGAATTTCACTAGTAAACAAGTTGTGGGACAATCTCAAAACTTGAAGCTCTTGAAAATTCTGGATCCAGGAAGGAATGATCCCAGAAAATTGATTTCCACCAAGATCCAAGATCTGTAAATTTTCAATATTTTTCAACTCTTCATCAAGCTCCCCATGTAGACTATTGTTGCTCAAATTCAACCATGCCACTCCAAAAGAATGCCCAAATGAGCTTGGAATAGTGCCTGATAGCTTATTAAATGATAAATTTAAGATATCAATAGACATGCCTCTCCAACAATTGGGAATTGTGCCAAATAATCTATTGTTTGAGAGATCCAAGACCAACAAACTATTTATTGTACACAAGGATTTTGGTATTGAACCTTCTAAAAGGTTATTTTTAAGAATTATGTCAACTAGGTTTGGAATAGAGTGACCAAAAATTTCTGGAATCGATCCACTAATTTGATTATTTGAAAGATCTAACTTTTCAATCGAATACATTTCTTCAATCCAATTTGGAATTAGCCCCCCTATATTGCTATTGGATAAATCCAACCTCTTGAGGAACGTCATATTTTTTAGCCATTGTGGAAATTGTGTGCCTAAGTTGCAAGATGACATTCCCATTGACGATAAGAACTTGAATGGGGGTATCCAATCATAACGGATTTTCACATCAAGACTGTTAAATCCTATTGCTAATGTGGACAGGTTTGAAAGGTTTGCAAGGTGAAGTTCAGAAAAGGCACCAAGCAAAGAGTTATTGGATAGCTCCAAGATTTCTAGGCTCACTAATTTTCCAAGATTTTGAGGAACGATTCCTTTTAACTGATTATTAGAAAGATCTAACACAGTTAAATTGGACAATCTTCCCAAGCTTGATGGAATTGACCCATTTAATAGATTATTTGAAAGGGATAAATATTTTAAGGCATACAACGACCCAATATTAGATGGAATAGTCCCAGTTAAATAATTATTTGAAAGAGATAAATCAACTAAATTGGATAATCCTCCCAAACTTGTTGGAATTGACCCACTTAAGTGATTGTATGAAAGTTCTAATACTCTCAACCACTTCAATTTTCCTAACCAGGTTGGGAAACTGTCACTAACTCCGCTTTGCGTTAACAACAATTCTTCCAAAACATATCTTGTGCATCCAGATAAATTTCCATGACCAAATTTTAAGGATGGCACCAACTCATGATGGTTGTCAGACAAGTCTAATGATATGAGAGAGCACATATTCCCCAAGAAAGACTCGATGGAGACTTCACTACTTTTGAAACTATTTTCAGAAAGATCAACATGAACAAGGGAGTGAAGGTTGGCCAACCAATGAGGAATCAAAGAAAGAGAATTCCAAGAAAGGTCGAGGTCTTTAATGGAAGTCATGTTTTGAAAAGCATCAGGAAATGAGCCTTGAAGAGCATTATATCTAAGACTCAGAACTTCAACGTTAGCAAGAAATGTAGAATTAACAATACCACGAGGGATGTGGATATTGGTAATTCTACATTGACTCAAATCTGCTAGTGAGAGAGAAGGAAGCTTGAAAAGTACCTGAAACAGATTGTATGCCTTCTCAAGGGACACACCATGCAGTGCTAGGTGTTTCAGTGATAAAAGTTTTGAAATCCAACCCATGTCATCATCATATAGTTCTCGGTTGTAAGAAAGATCAAGAAGACGAAGGCTTGAAAGATTACCAAGATGGTGTGGAATCCTTCCACTGAAGCCACAGGAAGAGAGGCTAAGATATCTCAGCCGCCTCATGGAACCAAGGAACTCTGGTATAGGACTTGAATGAAAATTGATTCCACTTAAGCCCAAATAATTCAAGTGTTCCAACTCCAATAAAGAAGAGTTCACATTTTCAGCTTCTAAAAAGTAACTGTAATAGTAATCAAAGATTGGTGGAGGCATGAGATCAAGCTTGATAACATGTCTAGTGATAGGATCACAGCCCACACCTTTCCACTTGCAGCAATCACTTCCTTCCCAAGAACCAAGTGGTCCTTGAGATGTGTTTTTGAAACTTTCTCTGAATCTTAGAAGAGCTAGACGCTCACCTTCATAGCAAGAAGTGGTTATGTTTTTGCAAAAGCAGAATTGTGATGTTTGAATGAAAAACAGAAGCACAAGCAACATAGGAATTGAGAAGGCCCTCATGTTTGCAAAAAGATTGTATTTGTTGATGGGAAACAAGGTGAGGAAGGCACTCGTATGGCTTAGAAATTAATCAGGCAATGTGCGGTATATATATATATATATATATGAAGTATGAAATAACTAAAAATAATGCCATTTCACATGAAAAGCATTGGTTGTGTTTGTGTCAAGTGATGAATTGTACATTAATTAATAATATTCATTTAGGATGTGTTTAGGAGTGAAGAGGGAAAGCAATTTAAAGGAAATGCAATGAAGGAAAAGGGAAGAGGAGGAAAGGGAAGATTAATTAGTGACTAATACTTTTTCTTTTATTGGGATGTTTAAAATAAACAAAGGAAAGGATAGAAATGTTAACAATAAAACTAAACATTTTTTTTAATCATTTTCATTATATTTGTATTCTAATAATCTCCACCAATAGTTAACATGTTATATTCTTGAAACACGTACTATCATGTTTACGTATATGTTCCTCCAAATTTCTCAAATTTGCAACGTTGTAAGAATTGAATAGGACAAAAATTCGGACAAGTGTTCAGTTTATGGTCTGATCAGTTTAACCGGTTGAACCAGATGATGTAATAAATAATAAATTTTAATGGCCAAATTACTCTTTTAGTCCTCAACATTTGCACGAAGTTTAATATTGATGCTCAACGTAACGTTTCAAAAAGTTATTTTAGGTCCGCAACGTTTTTTTTTGTCAAAATTGGTCCTCTAGCGTAACATCCGTCTGGTTTTGCCATTAAATGCTGATGTGAAGGCTTATGTGGTACACCCTCTCTTTTACGTGTCATATTTAAATGACAAGGCATCCTCTCTCACTCCAGCTCAGCAAAACGACGCCGTTTTGATTCATTTAAACGACGCCGTTTTGTGCCACATAAGCCTTCCACATCAACATTTAATGGCAAAACCATACAGATGTTACGTTAGAAGACCAATTTTCACAAAAAAAAAAAAACGTTGAGGACCTAAAATAACTTTTTGAAACGTTGAGGACCACTATTAAACTTCATGCAAACGTTGAGAACCAAAGAGTAATTTGGCCAATATTAATTATTCTTAATATATAAAATAATCAAGTTTTAGGTTTCAACATACATAATTATGAAGTTGTAAATTACACGACTTCTCAAATTTTAATTTTCAAGACTTGTCAAACTCTGAAAGAACTTGATCAAACCAAATATGAAATTCTTGATAATCATGATTTCTTAAATTTTAATTTTCATGACTTTTCTAATTTTAATTTTTAAGATTTTTCTAATTTTTTTATGATAAAATTTTTTAGTTTTTAAATAAAAAATTGGACCGGTTGGACAGTCTAACCCGGTTAAATCCGATCCAACTAAAAAACGATTTTTTTATCCAACCGACTCGTATTTATATCCGGTTACCGGTTGAACCGTCCGATCTAGTCCAATCCAAACAACACTGCTAATTTGAGATAATTAGAATTAACAAATGAGTTGGAGGGTTATCACAAAATCCTCCACTTTTTTCCTCTCCAAAATCTTTGCAACCAAACAAGAGGAAGGTTAGTCAATTTCCTTTTCTACCCTTCTCTTCCCCCTCCAATTTTTTCCTCCCAAACTCATCCTTAATTTTTTATTTTTGTGTGTGGGGGTGGGAGCGTACGCCTCCATTTCCTGGATCTGGTGCTGGGTGTGGCAGTGGTAGCGTTTCTTCTTATTAGGGTAGGGGTCTTGGTCGTCGTTGAAGGCGGCTTCCTGGTTGTTGTCGCTGCCGGATTTGGTGGCGTTGTCGAAGTCGTCGATGGCGGCACGTGGGATGTCGCTCTTGGAGGTGTTGGGATTGAGATGGGCAAGGGAGGAGGAGGGCAATGGGATGAAGGAGGTTAGAGAGAAAGAGGAGATATGATGACAATTATTTGAAATGACACACGAGCTTAAATGACACGTAAGAAAGACATTCAAACAAACATAGATAATCAAAAGTAAACTTCGATCAAAACGTAGAATATCAAAATAACAATTTAGCCTTGGATAGAGAGCAAAATCTTAAAGAATTTCCTGATCAAGCAAGTGGCTCGTAATTGTGTAGGCTCACACCTCATAAACCTAAATGAATAAATAAATGGTTATGCGTATGCAATATTTATACATTTCTATTCGATCAACACGCTCTGCTTTTGCTTTTGCTTTTGCTTCTTTTAAAAGATAAAGATGACAGCAGACTAGTCTTTATGTTTTTGTGCGTGAACCTTCCTGGACTTGACCTTCAATCACACATCCACTCCTCCTCCTAATTGCAGCAATAAGTGGTTCTTGAGATGTATTTTTGAAACTTGCTCTGAATTTTAATTATATTAACCATCTTATATGTTGTTTCCCCAGTGACAGATTTGAAGTGAGTTTTTAAATGGAGTGTTTATTGTATAATAAATTCCGGATTTTGGTTATCATCACATTAACACAAACATATATATCTATATATATGAAAGATGATGACGTTAATCAAAATTACGAGGAAACTTCAATAACGTGTGGAATTGGAATTTTTGAAAGTCATGGAATGCAGAAAAAGTAAAAGAGTTTTATATGCGTCAGATTATTCATAGAAAAGCGACGAGTGATCTCTCATCAAGTTTCATTGCGCTAATAATTAATATAAGATTGTAGTCAAGCTTCAATTACAGTGTACAGCTAAAAAATAATGGTATTATGGTATAGATTTCATTAACGCGTGGAATTGGAGTTTTTTTTTTTAGGCATTGCATCGATTAATTGGAACTTAACCTGCGTATACTTAGCTATTGCGGGAGAGTCTCTCAACAAAGATAATTGTATTTACAAAATCTCAAACTCAAAATGTTAGGGGGTGTTTGCCTGTTTGGTATTACTGGCAGTTTTTAGATTTCTATTTTTTGAAAACTGAAATCTGTGGTCTGTTTTTTATTTTTTGTTTTTTGTTTTATATCTTCAGTTTTTTATATTAATAAAATAGCAAAAAATAAATATTTATGGAAGTTCAAAATATACTTACGTAGATGTTTTGGGAGTAAAAAGATTCATGCACATTCATGGTGGGTAGTGGGTGTTGGTGGCAGTGGTGATACACGGTGGTGGTTGGTCGGCGGTTAGTGGTGGTGGTGGCGGTGGTGGGTGATGGTGGGTAGTGGGTGTTGGTGGCAAGTAGTCTTAGTGGTAGGTGGTAGATGTGATTGATGGTGGTGACAGGTGATGCGCGGTTGATGGTGGTGGCAAGTGGTGCCTCGTGTTAGTAGTGGGTCGTGGTTGGTGGTGGCAGTGGTGGACGAAGTTGGTGGTGGTGGGCGGTCGTGGCAAGTGGTGGGTGGTCGTGGTTGATGGTGGTAGTGGTGGTGAGTGGTGGTGGTGGGTGGTGGGTGGTGATTGAAAAAAAAAAGTGAAATGAAATTTGTGAAAACACATTTTGTTGTTTCCTATATGATGTTTTATGTTTTGATATTAAGTTCAAAATTGAAAATAAAACTCATTCAGCCAAACAAGTTTTCAATTTTTTTTTTCAAAATAAAACTGAAAACTAAAAACCCTACAATACCAAACACCCCAAGCAATACCAAACCGCTAATTATTTCAACTTTAATTGGAAGGAGAAAATTTATATCTATTTCATCGAGTTTGCCTATCAAAATATAACACGTGTCATTTTTTATTTTAACAAAGTTAAGAAAAAGATGCTAAAGGAAAGAAGAAGATGAAGATGATAATGGATTTTTATATCTATATTTTTAATGACTTCTCAACCGCTTTTATTTTCAACATAAAAAAGAAGATCTGCATTCGAAGAAGAAGAAGACAGCCTCCATTTTAACCAGCGTGTACTTAGTTATGACTTCGATTTGGATAATTTAGAAAATCGAATCGATTTAATTGGATGACTAAAAAAGTCATCAAATCCAATTCGTTCTTTGGGCATCAACTTAACCGAAACAAACTGATTGTAGTCGATTCGGTTCGGTTCGATCGATTTTTGGACATAATTTTTTGAAAAAAATACTGTTTTTTCTTTTTAATTTAAATCCTAAAAAATAAAAATAGTTATTCCTAACCATGAAAACCAAAACTAAAGTTATTAGTACAATATTCCAACATTACAAACTTAAAGTTACAATCTAACATCATAAAACTATAAAAACCAACATCATAAAATATTTTAAATTTTTAAAAAATCAAAATCGATTGGTTTGGTTGGGATTTAACCTCATTCATCAACCAAACCGAACCAAATCGATTGTCAAGAAAATAAACTAATCCATCCGATTATGTAGTCGGTTTTGATCGGTTTGGTTTGGATCGGATTGGTTGGTTCGATTCTGCATACCCCTAGATTGAAGATGAAGGAAAAGAGGAAGATTTTTTTTTTTGGCCAGTGAAGGAAAAGAGGAAGATAAAGAAGAGAGAAATGAAGAATTAATAAAAGAGATAAAAGAGGAAGATAAAGAAGAGAGAAATGAAGAAATAAGAAAAAGAGATGAAAGATTGAAGATGAAGAGAAAAAGGAAGATAAAGAAGGTTAGGGAGAAATGAAAAACTAAAAAAAAAATAAATGAAAGAGAAAGAAGATAAGTGAAATATCGTAGGGCACGTTCTTTACATAGAAATAGAAATGGAAACGGAAAGGGAAACGGAAACGGAATGCGTTTACTGTGTTTGTTAGTAAAAGTTTGGGAATGAAAATGGAATGAGAATGTATTAAAATTACCATTTACCCCTTATATTAAAATAATAAAAAGAAAAGAAAGTTATGATTGTGTTAAATCAAAGGGTATAATAGATATTTTGTATTTTTTTTAAAAAAAGTTGATGGAAATGAAAAAGTAGAAAATAGGTGGGACCCAGTGGGCTTAATATATATTTTGGGGGCGGGAAAAATACTTTTGCCAGAGTAAAATTAAATATATATTTTGATTTTTGATGACTTTTAAAATAAGAGGCATTATCTAGATTTGACTTGTAACAACATTGGAAATCAATATTTATTTGGGAAGATAAAAAGCAAAAATTTAAACTTTTTAAGAGCATTGGAATCAATAAAAATTATTTTAAAATTAATTCACTTGTATTATGTAATTAATTTTTAAATGATATAATTAGTTTTATTTTATTTTTGCATATTATTTTATATATTTATAATGTTATCCGATTGGACGGGCGATATAACCAGCTGAACCAATTGAACTATGACCCAATAAATTTTTCGATTCAATGTCCGGTCTAATTTTTAAAACGTTGATTTGTAGTGTATCATTTCCATTATCATCTCTCTTAGCTTGATCTTTGCTTATATTCCTTTGAAGCTTGATCTGCCATTTTCCTTTTGGCTTATGTTGTGTTGCTCTCCATGTGATGACCCCTCCCTCTCTAAAGCACGTGATGGTTTGCACACCTCCATCCCTTCTTCCTTCTTTTCTTGGGTAAATTATTTGTTGATATTGGAATTATTGATCAAATTATTATTTAGTCTTTGAATTTTGAAAATAGACTATTTAGTCCCTGAATTTGCACTCCCTTCAACTAGCTAGTCCCTGGAACGTTACTCGTTAAGTCACCGCATGACGTGGCCATTAACTATTTGGTCCCCATATGTAGTGTATAAAGCATATGCAGTATGAAGCGCATGTTGTGGTGTATCTCAACGAATGTCAATTTGTGCACCACAGAGATGAGATCAAGCAACGCCAACATGTTCTATCTTTACACATTTCTATGGTAAAATTATAAACAGTAAGGACTAAATTGCAAATATCATATCACCATATAATTAGCCCATGATTAAAGACATCCCATACCCTCACATGCTTAATTGCATTATAGAGTCGTCCATAAAATATTTTCATCATGCACTCATGTCTTGTAGAGAAATGAGATTATATTAATTATTTGTGCTTTTACAAACTATCATAAAACAGAACATACAAAAGAAAAAAGTAACATTTAACAAAGAGACAAAGTGAAAACAATAAGATTTGAATGATGCGAAACAGCACAAGCAAGCAACCCTTTGATCATCACTAATTTTTCTTGATCATCTTCTTTAGTCTCGCCATCCTTATCACTGTTTCCACATACAAAATATCAGCCAAGTTTTCCACACGTCGAAAGCAAGCATGCCTCCAATTTCTCTTATATATCAACACTCCAATACTTCCCCAAAATCCCGTTATGAAACCCAAAGCTATCACAAAGTAAAACAACACCTTTTCTTTCTTCTCATCATCATCATCATAATCGTTGCTTTCGTCTACATTTCCAGGGCTGGTAGGAGGATTCCCAGAACATGCATTGCTTAAAGGATCTCCACAGAGAAATGGGTTTCCACCAAAAGAAGATGGACCAAAGGTAAAGAATTGAGCCCCTCTTGGAATGGGACCTGAGAAATTATTGTCTGATAAGTTCAAGAAGCTCAATGAAGTCAAGGTGAGCATGTTGGTGGGAATTGAACTGTAAAGCTTGTTACTTGACAAGTCTAAGGACTCCAATGACCTCATTTCTCCAATCTTGTTTGGGATGTTTCCAGAAAGTGTATTATGTGCCAAATTCAACCCATTCAATCCCAAAAGGTGAGTTAAGCTTTCAGGGATGATTCCTGTGAGATTGTTACTTGAGAGGTCAATGTTCCTCAAATACTTCAAATTCTTAGTGTAATCTTGTTCCAACCCTTTCAAAACTTGTTTCACCCCTTGATCCTTGAATTGGTCATCACTTAGTGTAAGAAACTCATCCGAGTCATCCCTTGATTGTTTAACCATTCCACTAAAATTGGAAACACAAGTAGGGATTGAGCCAGACAGATTATTACTGGCGAGATCTATGATTCTCAAAGGCAGATGGCAAAGGGAAGATGGAATATCTCCAGTTAACAAATTTTGTGATAGCCTCAGAACCTTAAGCTCTTGCAGTGATGACTCTACTATCCAAGAAGAGATTATCCCACTAAACTGATTCTCACCAAGATCCAAAATTTGTGGCTTTTTAATATTTTTCAAAGCCTGAGTAAGATCCCCATGAAGACTGTTATTGCTTAAATTCAACCATAACAGTCTAGACAAATTGCCAAATGAGCTTGGGATATGGCCTGAAAGCCTATTAGATGAAAGATTTATGACTGTAAGTTCTCCTCTCCAACAATTGGGAACTTCACCAGATAATTCATTATTTGACAAATCCAGTGTGGCTATCATAAAAATCTCACACAGAGTATTTGGTATTGAACCTTCTAGAAAGTTACCTTTAAGATTTAAATATCGCAAGTATGGAAGTTGATCAGCAATATTTTCTGGAATTGTTCCCCTTATACTATTATTAGATAAATCTAAACTCTCTAGTTGCTCTTGTTTTAGAAGCCATTGTGGGAACTCTGGGCCTATATTGCAGGATGCCATGCCGAGCTCACTTAAGAACTGAAATGGAGGACTCCAATCAGAATCGATCTTCACAGAAAGTTTGTTGAAACCTATTTGCAAACTTTCTATGCTTGAGAGGTTTTGAAGGTGAATCTTAGAAAATGTACCTTCCAAAGAGTTTCTAGACATGCTCAAGGTGCTTAGGTTTACCATTTGTCCAAGACTCTCAGGAATGGTTCCACTCAACTGATTACTAGAAAAATCTAATTTCACTAAACCCAACAATCTTCCAAGACTAGCAGGAATCTCACCATGGAAGAAGTTATTGCTTAAATCAAGTGTTTTCAGGTTGTTTAATTCTCCTAGCCAACTTGGCAAACTATCTTTGATTCCACTTTGACTTAACAATAATTCTTCTAAATCATATCTCATGCAACCAGATAAATTTCCTTTCCCAAAGCTCACTAATGACCCTCCTGAGCCATCAATATTTTGTTGTGACAAATCTAATGATAGGAGAGAGCATGTGTTTCTCAAGACAGATATTATAGAACCTTCAATCCTATCAATAGAATTGAAAGAAAGAGTAAGATGGACAAGGGAGTGAAGATTACCCAACCAGTGTGGAACTGAAGAAAGAGAATTATAGGAAAGATCAAGGTCTCTAATGGCAGTAATGTTTTGGAAAGCATCAGGAATTGGGCCATCAAGAGAATTATGACTGAGGTCTAGGTATTCAACATTGGGGAGAAGAGGGACATGAGGAAGAGTGTGGATTTTACTAATTCCACAGTTACTAAATTCTGCTTGTACAAGAGAAGGAAGTGTGTAAAGTACCTGGAAGAGATTGTTTGCCTTGTGAAGGGACACACCACTTAATCTTAGGCTTTTGAGTGATGAAAGTCCTGAAAGCCAACCAATGTCATCATCATGTAGACTGGGGTTTCCAGAAAGATCTAGAACATCAAGGTTCGAAAGATTACCGAGCTCATGGGGAATGTTTCCGGAAAACCCAGAAGAAGAGAGGCTAAGATATGTCAGCTGCTTCATGGAACCAAGAAACGTGGGTATATTGATATCCACTCAAATCCAAATGATTCAAGTGTTGCAACTCTAATAAAGAAGGATTGATGCTGTCAACTTTAATGTTGGTAACACCGCATTTTGGATCTGATGTGCATTTCATACTGCAAGATTGTGGAGAACATGATAGACTTGCATCAAGCTTGATAACATGTCCAGTGATAGCATCACAGCTCACACCTTTCCAGTTGCAGCAATCATCTCCTTCCCATGAACTGAGTGGCCCTAGAGTTGTTCTGGTGAAGCTTTCTCTGAATTTTAAAAGAGCAAGTCGCTCACGTTCATTGCAGGAAGAGGTTGAGTTTCTGCAAAAGCAGAGTTGTGATGTTTGAATCAACAACAAAAGCACAAGAAACACAACATTTGGGAATATTGCCCTCATTTTTGCACAAAGATTAATGTATTTGCTATGTATATATATATAGACGAATGCATCAGAATTGGTAGAATTTCTTTGCATTTTCATCAGTAAGAGTCAGGAAGAGAAAAATGCATTGGATTGCTGAAGTTAATCAAAGTTAGGATATTGACTTCAATAACGTGTGCAATTGAAGTCATCTAATGGAGACAAAACACATAAATATGCTTCACACTAGCTATTCAAAGAGAAGCAATAAGTGATCTCACATGAAGTTTCCTTGCGCTGATAAATGCAGATACGTGTTCGATTAGTGAGGTGGAGGATGTAATAGGAATGGTAATGTGTAATGGGAATGGAGGATGTAATGGGATTACAAAAGGGAATGAAAAAAGTAATATGAAAGTGATGTGGTATGATGTAAATGGAATAAAAGAGGATAAAATGGTCATTTTACCCTTATATTAAAAGTGAAAATGGAATAAAGTCGTAAAAAAGTAAGGGTAAAAATATAATTTCATCACATTACAAAAAGTAGAGTATATTTGGTTGGAAGGATGTGAAAGGATTATATTTACGATTACGACGACCAAATGCCAAACCAAAAGTGCCCTAAAATGTAAAAAGATTTAATCTATCCTATACTCATATTTATAACAAAAATATATTAAAAAAAATACATTTATAAGAATTTTTTTTTACCTGACATTTATAAGAATTCAATATATATATATATTAAAAAATAACACTAAACTATTTAGTTTTATGTTATATATGAATTTATTTTTGTAATTCAAAGTAAGAGTAGTATATTCAAAAGTAATGACAAAGTTATCGCTCTCTAATGAAGTTTCTTAGCGGTTGGCACTTGGCAGAATTTGCATTCCTATTGTCACTCTCAACAATAACATGTTTGAAGCCTTTCTCTCAACTAGTAATAATACCAAAGAAGATCATCCAAATTTCAGCATGGTCCACACATCCTTTGCCAAGATGTTTAGCAAATCCAAAGAGCCAATTGCCATTCTCATTATGAGCCAACCGGCCCACACACCATGTGTTGAGTGTTTTTCCAGAAAGACCCGTCAACATTAATCTTAATCCATCCTTTGTCAGGTTTATACGAATCATAAGTACTAACCTCAGATGGGGAACTGCTACTGAGACCCATGTTCCTAATCTTATCTGCTTGAGCAAAGTCTTTCCAATGCATGTCGATGAGAGGACTCAAGGTGATGGCATTCTCCGTCTTACCATTGAAGATCCAGTGATTCCTTTGTTTCCAAATTAGCCAGCATGCAATACCGAAGATGGAGTTCCATCTAGAGTCCCCTTCCTGGCTGAGGTCATTGCTAAGATTGAGCAAAATCCACTCTTGCAAATTGGACTTGAAAAACTTGTTACTGAATCTACTATTAACCATACTCCTCCAGAGGCCCGAAACATAGGGACAGTCGCGGATAGCGTGAAGGGTGGTTTCGGCAGCTTGACCACATCTCTTGCAAATATTCGAATCAGTGAAGCATCTTCTTATTCTTTAGTTGTCTGTCATTATGCTGTCATGAGCAAGACTCCATAGAAAAACCCAGATACGTTGTGAACCTTTAAACCTCCATATTTTTTTGATAGAAGATCAAAACTCGTATTGCCTGGGAAAGCGGAGTTCAGGTAAGCAGACTTAACCGTAAAGCAACCATTTGAAGAAGGCAACCAGAAGAAAGAGTCATCCTCCCCGTCCCTATTGGGCGGTTGCATTGAGTCAATTATCTCCATAATTTCCAGCAGGAGCTGATGGCAAAAAGCAACCCAGTCCCAAGTACCTTGATCAGTACAGAAGTCACTCACTCTTTTATTCCCGTCAGATTGGGAAATGTGACCAGAAGCGAGAGAAGCAAGATTAGGGTACCCAGGGACCCAAAAATCTCTCCAGAAAGCAGTGTTTTTGCCATTTCCAACCACCTTAATACTCTAGCCCATAACATTACTCCAAACTTTGCAGATACCTCTCCAAAAATTGGAGCAATTCTGAGCTCTTTCCACCACCCACTCATCATTGATATAACATTTATACTTACTTTTGATGATATCCACCCACATATTATTCCTAAAAGAGACGATCTCCCAAGCTTTCTATATTAGAAAAGACAAGTTAAACTCCTTTAATTTCCGAATACCAAGACCACCCATTTCTTTAGTAGAACAAACGGTATCCCAGTTGACGAGGTGGGGCTTTCTAGCTCCTTCCCTATCACTCTAGATGAAATTCCTTTCAATTCTCTCTACATCTTCAAGAATACTGAGAAGCAACAAGGTGGTTTGCATGCTGTAACTTGGAATGTAAGAGATAACCGAGGAAGCCATAGTTATTCTACCAGCCGTAGACAGCGAATTCTGGTTCCAAGAAGAGAGCTTAGAGCCAACTCTATTGGTGATGAACGAATAAGTACCTTTATTCACGCTACTATGATGAAGTAGAAAGCCAAGGTATTTCCAAGGTTGCTAGTGCTAAAGAAACCCAGAGTTTGACAAATTTGACTCGTTCTAGTATGATTCATGTGCTTTGATAAGAAGATCTTTGTCTTATCCTTATTGATCCTTTGCCCCGAGCAATTGCAAAAATACTGCATAATGGAGTTGATATTCTCTGCTTCCTCCAAGCTTGCTTGAGAGAAGAGAAAAAGGTCATCGCAAAAAATAAATGAGAGATAGGAGGCCCATTTCTACTTAACTTAATGGGCTTCCAAGACTTAAGGTTAACAGCATCAGAGATGAGGTGGCCAAGTCTTTCAATACATAACACAAAGAGGTAGGGGGAAAGTGGTTCTCCCTGTCTCAACCCCCTAGTAGGTCTAAATTCATCAAGCTGCCCCCCATTCCAAAGGAGAAATAAATAAAATAATACTAGTGGGTTTGATATATACTAAATTACATGTCAATTTTATTCAAATTTTAATTTTAATGCAAATGAAAAACTATATAATTTTCTACTCTTAATATAAATGGAAAGACCAAAATAATAATAATAATAATAAACTGAGTCATACAATATAAATATAAATATAAATATATAATTTTATTTTAAATAATAAAAGTAATATTTAAATATATGTTATTATTAAAGAATAAACGTAAATAATAAATAAAACAAAATGACATTAACTATCACAAGTTCATGACTGGAGCAACAGCTATGACAAACTTTTTTCACCCATAATGTCGATTCCACCAACACTACTTTTTCAAACTCAAAAAATATTTAGGCTGCATTCTTTAGGTGGAAAGACGAAGAAAAAGAGGTGAGAATGCTCCTCTCCCACGTTTCCTAGGGAGAAAAAGCATGAGAATGGAATAGAGCATTCCATCACGCAGCTCGGAGCAAAAGGCGAGAAATAGAGACAAGGAAGGGAAATTACCAATATGCCCTTTTACACGCGTAGTAAGAGAGAAAGAGAAGGAGTCGCACACGGGAATGAGATGCTCTTTTTTATCAAATATTATTTTAAAAAATATTTTAATATAAGGGGTCATTTTACCCTATATTTTTTCCTTTTCCATTCTCATTTCTCAAATTTTACTACCAAACGCAATAAACTTATTTTCATTTCCTTTCTGCGTAACAAACACACCCGAGTCAATTGGGTCACTGATGTGTCACATAAAAATTGATCCAACTTTATGTTTTCAATACTATATATGTTTTTTTAGATCTTTTGATTAGTAATTGCAATACTCTATGTCTCTATTGTTGAGTTAATAATATTTAGGATTTTCATAAAAAATGATTGTTTCCAATAATTTTTGGTTTAAATTTTTTTGAAGAAAATCCTGATCTAAATAATAAAAGAAAGATAAGAAAAGAAAAGAAATTGTATATATATATATTGATAAACTACTCGCACAATACCCATGCAATCTAGAGTAGTTATGAATTATAAATTATTTTAAAATATTGTTAAGTATTTTATATGAAAAAATATGTACTTAAAAATTTTCTATCACAATTAAATATTAAAAGTCTATTGTTACACTTAAACTAATTAATTTACAAATAAATTTTGAAATTTAATTTTTGGTTATAAGAAAAAACACCAGGCCCAAAGGCCCACAAAAAATAGTCTAACTGAGGCACCCTCCTAGAGAGAAACCCTCATCTCATATCGACAGTCACTAACTCTCCGATCTCCCAAGGAAGATTCTCGAACAAAACCCACTCACACCTCATTTTTTACAACTTCTTCAGCTCACTAGTCTGCCACAACATTCGCATACCACTAGAACAAAGAATCTTCAGGTAATTACTCCTTCCCATATTTGCATGTCCTTTCTTAAATGGTTTTCCATAATCCTTAACCAAAATTTTAGCTTGATAAGACAAATCCATTTGATAAATCTATTAACTTCCAAAAATTAAAGCATTTCTTCTTCCTTTTTCCCAAATCAGCCAAGCTGTAACACCAAAAATGGTCTCCCATAGTCCTACCAAATCAGCAAAAAGCTTTAATTTCCTTTTAAATTTTCTTTTAACCACTAGAACAAAGAATCTAACTTAATCTTCTGTAAGTACCAGCTTCTTCCAACGGCTGGTGTCAGCTGATCCTCGTAGTCGTGCATTTTCCCCAGGGTTTTCGCGAAGAGTATGTAGTCTACTAGCACCCACTTGAGGTCATACCCCGAGATGTTGGCCGTGACGACCAATGGTTCGTTCATCTCTGTCGCACTGCTTGTGCCTCCGAAGGCTACGAGCTGTGGTTTTTGCCGCTTGTGGCGGCTGTTGTCGACGTCATCTTGTCGGTTGTGCAACGATTTGGAGGACCTGTTGATGCTGGCCATACGAGCATATCACCTTGATATGAAGTATCTTGGGGAAGCATCTTTTGTCAGAATTGTTATTCATATGGATATATCTATAAGTTTGTTAGGACTACACCAAACAGAAAATGGTTAGTCAAGTTTATTGTCCAAAATGAATTTGAGGAAGAAAGAAAAATGTTACATATGCTAAGGGTTTTCCGGATTGAGGACAAAATAAAAACTGAATTATTCCTTTTCGAAATGGTCCTCCTAAGTTGTATAAATTGAAGTTTGGTATGTGAATACCATGATATTTTGTTTGTGCTCAAGAAGAACACACGAAACACAAGATTAATAGAGGGCAATGTAATCTCCTTGAAGAATTTATTAATGAGATGGTTAGTTTGTCACCTCAGTGGCCTACCTATTGAAATTAATAATTTCTTTGTTAACTTAAATATTCATTGGAGATAATTATCTTCACATCAAAATTATTTTGGTAACAATACTCACCTACAGGGGGTAATTTTCTAGATTAATTTTTTGATATCATGGAGCAAATAATTTGCTATTTGGATTAAAGTTGTTCTGTCCGCATACATTGAATTTTGGAATCCATTTTGAATTAATTTGCTTGTTATTAGAAATCTAAATAGTATATGTTATATTCTCCACCTACAGGGGCGTTTATAATTATACTTTTGGGATATCTAATGTTATTTTATTATTGTTCGTCTTATTAATTAATTGGTCTCGTATTTTTAATTCTCAAAGTATTTTTTTCTTCCATTCTATTTATTTCTTTATTACCTTAACACACGATAAATTTATGATTAAATTTTATTGTGAAGACTTTATTGAAATTATCATAATTTCATAATGCATTGTTAGAAATAGTTAATACTGTTTCTGTGAATAGCCACATGGGAGGAACGTGTGTTTTGGGCATGTGACAAAATTTTGTGAGTTTAAAAATTCTTATGCTATAGCGTATATATATATATATATATATATATATATATATATATATATATATATATATATATATATATATTGTGAATGTTGTTTTTGTGAATTATCACATGGAAGCATATGGCAAAAGTATAGTGAGTTAAAATAATTAATAATAATAATGTACAGTAGCATGTGGTAAAAGCATTGTGAATTTTGCTATTTTATTTTAATATTAACAAGTGGCAAGTATACTGTGAATTTTGCAGTTTAGTTTTATATTAAGTGAAACCTTTAAAAATAATAATATCATTGACTAAATGATATTGCATGTTTAGGTATTGTGGAAGCAAATCGTGTTTATTTGTTGATATTTTATGATATAAAATTGTGTACGATTCCATGATGTAAATTTAGCATAAGGTGCTGCATCAATTATTTCTCTTATTGTCATTTATTTTTGTGAGTCACTTAAGTGATGAATTTTCTTGTGTATAAAGGTTTATTACAAGTGATAAAGTTTTCAATTTTGAATTAAGTATGACATAGAGAAAACAAATTCTTGGGCAAAATTTTATATCGGAGATCTCTATTAGTAAATAAATGATTGTCACCGCAGTGACTCATTTATTGAACTAGTAGAGTTTCTTGTATGAGATGTATCTTGTTATCTAGATTGATTTATTCATTACCTACCCGCAGGGGTACTGTATGAGTTATTTCTAGGTAGCATGTAGCAATTGGGGTGATATACAGATTAATCTTTCTGCCTACAGGTGTTAGATTTGTTTCGAAATGAATTTGTTTATCATTTTAATTGGCTTGTGGGATTGACGTACTATATTTTATATTCTCTACCCACAAGGGAGTCTATTTAATATAGTATTAATTTCTGTTTTAGTGATAATTATCACTGGTATTTGCCAAAGTTTAAAAGCTATGTTTAAGCTTGAACTATATTTATTTTGGACAATTTGATGCTTAACTATCCGCTAGAACTTTATATTAAATTATAGAATGAACTAAAGTTGATATGAGATGCATTGCTAAATATTGAGTGCAATATGATTGTTTATAAAATAATCAGTTTCCAAATTGTTTACCTCATGTGGTTGGCATGTATATTTTCTTAATGTACAAGTTAAAATTATGACATATTAATTTATGTTGAATTATTGCTATTCCTCATAAAATTTTATTAGCATATAATTATTTGGAAACTAAAATTTTATTTTATTAACTATTGCTTAATTTAATAAATCTTAATTTTTTTTTTTAATTTGCTTGTTGTGAAGCATCTATGTCTGGTGCTTGCTTAATTTTGTAAAGCATATTTAACAGATGTATAATCATAATAATGATTATATAGATGAGAATTTGTGTGAGCAAGCAATGACATTCATATAATTATCTCATAGACTTTAGTGTTGTAAATTGTGGGAGCTGTAGCTAGCCCCTATAGCTCAGTGGTAGAGCATTACTCTTGTAAACTAGAGCTGTGTATATTATATTGTGTATTATTTGAAACCTATATTTGGTTGTATATAAAATGTTGATAATGTAAGGTCAAACTATATATCATGAAATGAAGTTGGCTATTTATCTGGTTGTTCATAAATAATTGGCTCGAAAATTGATATTGAATATAAACTATATTTTGTATTTTTTTTTATGTCATAGGATTTATAATTGAGTTGTTTGAGTATACACTATATAGTTTATATTCAATAGTTTGATGATAATAAGACTACAAAAGTTTGTAAATTCTATAATAATTAGAGTTATGATATGGAAGGTGAATATTCTTGAAATTATGGGGTCCTTGTGACCTATTTTTTTGTTTGATGATTTGGGATCAATCATTATTTAAGAAAATTGAAACTTAAGGATCACTTGTATTCTTATTGTGCGATTGATCTGTGGCAATTGTCAATTAATGTTAATATCTCTCTATGAAAGACATGGTGGGATATGGTGAATAATAATATATTGGTTGAGCAAAATAAAGTCTGTAATCACAGACCCACGGATCAAAGGGCTCAAACCTATTACGTTTAAGAAATTACATGATGAGGACGTGGTTGTTCTCATTTCCTTTGATCTAATTGATTAGTGGGAGGACTTTTTCTGCTTGATGTTCCTTTTCTATTTCGTTTCGAAAACCATGAATATTTGTTTGTTCTTTGCATTTGAACATCGTGGTTTTGTTATTATGGAATAAATTAATATTTTGGCAATTGTTGTATTTTGTTTATTTTATCTTTACCTCGAGGTTGAAAATACAGGTGGCTTTCTTGGTGAAAGTGTTATTAAATATGTATCTCTTAATAGAGATGCCGTTTGAAAATGAAGGTAGCTTTCTTGGTGAAAGTGGTGCTTAACATGTATCTCTTTATAGAGATGACCTTTGTAATGAAGGTGACCTTCTTATATAGCTTTCCTTGAAAAAGTGACTCATTATGAAAAATGAATTATAAAATGGCCTTATGGTGAATTCTATTTTTCATGTAAAAATTTGTGTTTTATACAGAAACATGTGTGGTGTTTCATAAAGAAACATGTCTCTCCTCATGGAGATGAGAATTATTTCACAAGAAATAATTTGAAAATCTTCTCGGGAAGATGTCATATTTCTAGGGAAATATGATGAGGACTCTTGTACACATGCATAGAAGGAATCACACATTATATATATGCATGGATGTGCATCTACACTATTGAATCATTGTGATTGATTGATAAGAGAAATAGTTTGTGTAATTAAGGGTGAAATGCACAATGTTACAGTGCTGCCTCGTCCTTAGTTCCGAGCTACAATCTTATTGGAATATTAATCATGTTGAGGTGATTTTATTGGGCTATGTTAGTGGCCACGTTAGTTTATTCAACCAGAGAGTCGTTTTCAAAGCTACTTTTGAAATATTTAAAACCCAATTAATGACGCCCAAGTGGGAGAATGTTGGAAAATTATTTTATAATGGGCTTAATTAATTGATATTTTGTTTTATTTAAAATACTGGTTGGATGTATAGCCCAATTATGACCATGATACCTGTAAATTAATGTGATTAATTTGGTTTTGGTCTCACCTTGTAGATTGGGCCTTAAACCCAATAATGATGTAATGTGATAAGTGCAGGGCTATTGGGCTGACTACCTATGATGGGTGGGTAATTGTCAACCCTCTATAAATAAAGGGGCTGAGTCCCCTCTCCAATCTAATTTTTGACCTAGCCTCCCCATTAAGGCAGTCATATGAAAAAGATAAGGAGAGGAAGACCGGCCTCCACGTGAACAATTGATCACGTCTGATCAAACTATGGCATCAAGAGGTACGTTGTTACGACCCCCGTTTAGAGGACCGTGACCGGCACAGACACAGGGAATATCCCTATGCCTGTAAGCCTTATCACCTAATTGACAGAATATCTATTATTGAAAATACATCCACATGCAGTATAATACCATGGCTACACCGAAATGGTGGCCTATCCTAGGCAAGCAAATCCACGGCTAGTGCCCCTTTAGGATATAGATATAGGAAAACATACATAATATATAACATGTGTATTGACTACACATCCGAAGATACTGCCTATCCTATTCACATGCAACAGATATATGTATATATATATTTTTGGAAACAAATTTTCCCTGCATCGTAATCTAACGGATCCTGATCTTTAAGGTGTGTGAAGCTGACAGTTCTAGATTTAGTGATACAATATAATTGGGTACGTCTATCATTTACTTTATGATACAATAATAAAGTAAATTAAATTACAATTACACTTTATTCACCCACATGAAGAAGTTGTGGGTCTTGGAAAAATGTTGCTCAACCCTCGTTCCACCGAGACTTCTTCCACCTGTACTTAACCTGTCTCTGTGTAGTAAAAATAAGGTGTGAGTCTTGACCACGCGACTCAGTGAGGACTCTCCCATCCCCGGCGCAAGGTGGGTACCATAGCGCTGGGTTTGGGAGTCATACACAACCACATGCAAAAACAACTAGTTACTGTTGTTAGCATACATTCTTGGTGATCACACAACAACCGAAATTTCACCCAAACACTCACATGCATTTAATAAATGTAAACATGCAGCAGTTTATTCCACGTCATCAATCAACAATTAAACACGTAACATATAGTGTCGGCTTTTACTTACCGGTCTTCTCACGTTCAGCATATCTGAATCAAACAAGATGTTGTGATGACGTAATCCTGTACGTCACCACTCCGCTGCACAATCAGCAATAATATGCAAATACATACAATTCTTTAAGTACACGCAGATACTATAACATACATCTACTTAACTTCCCCCACTCTGGGGTATTTACTGGCCACTACATGGCTTTTCTACCTCGAACCCGTGCACTCGGGTTGCTGGCCACCACGTGGCAAAGCATACTTAACCCATTCACTTGGGTACTGGTCACCTCGAGACAATTCTGTTAATCAAACAATACTTAACCCCTTCACTTAGGTACTAGCCACCTTGTGACAATTCTATTAATCAAACACAATCAACTTCTATCTATCAAACAACTGATACGTAGCCACCACGTGGCACGTCCTGACCCCTTGCTGCGGGGTAATAGCTTGAGCCCACTCGTCCATTACCCAACCAGGCCACATGGCGGGCACGACACGACGTCTCGAAGCATGGCCATTGACACACCCTGGACCAACTCCACAGGATGATTTCTCTTTTACTAGGCTAGGCTCACGGTTCACCCGTAGGTTCCTCTCGTGTCTCCTTACCTTAGTCTCACATATTAATAGGATTCTTTGTATCTTTCCCGAAGGATCAACAATTCTTCTCCTTATTAATATGTACAAGTATTCTCAACAGGTTATAACTCATATACCCGTCCAGATGCACTCTCTGAGCCTCAAGCTATCGTCATAGCAATATAAATCCTTTCTGACCCTTTTGCCAGGATAGGGCAATAACCATCGTCATGGTGATTATAAAACTGAGGTCTCAAGTGCCATCTGACGTTGTTCTAGTCGATGTCTCACATCGCTAGCATAACCAAATCCGAAACACACCAATAACTCCCTTTGCATGATTTTAATTTAAGTCACCGTCGTGACGAGTTTTCAAAATAAAGTTTAGCCCTTCCGTAAAAGAACTCTTGCCACTGTCGTGGAAAAGATTTAATAAAATACTCATCATGCCTCCGGAGTGTATGAGTTGGATTTGTAACACACCAATCATAACAAACAATTATACTCTACTCCTATGTCTTCCTATCCAAGCTACTTTCCACAACCTATTTTCTAGTTCTTTCATTCTTTTAGCATTCTATACCTCTAGCTAACACATACCAGACAAGCAGAGAATATGCATACTCATGTAATCCACATAAGCATACAACCCTAGGAGCAGAGATGAAAGAGCCCTCACCTTGGTCACTTTACTTAACATTCCCTTTGAGCACTCTTGTCTCCAAGGAAGTACTTGAATCCTATCACATACAACCAATTCAATCCATATCAATTTTCATACATCAACTTCTATTTCACCATATAATCGTTTCCACCATATTCTAAATTCATAATTACATAGCAACTTAAAACTACATTCAAGGCTAACCCAAAACCCCTTATTAAGCTAAGGTCATCATTTAGAGTTCTTTTTAAGTTAAAAACAATTTATGCTTAAGTAAACAAGTCTTGCCACTTGCTCACTCTCCAAGCTCCTTCAATGAAGGATTTTGCCAAATATGGAAACTTCTCATTTTCACCATGGGTCCACACATAAAAAAAAATCCAACCATTGGGCAATCTCTCATTTCATTTAAAAAGTGTAAGCAATTCATTTGGAACCCAAACAAACCAACAATTTCTTTTTATCTAGGATTTTGTTTGATCTTTGAAATGACACTTAAAAGTTGGTTAAACTCATTTTAGTTGAAGGAAAATGAACCATTCAAATTAAGGAAGAAATAACAACTTTTCAAAAACTAGAAACTTGGTAGTGTGTAAAACAGAACCTCTAACTTTCGAGAAACTTCCCAGAAAATCTAACCGTTGGAATTTTTAGTAAAAATACAAATTAGAAAGCTTAGGATGTTAGCTTTCATATGGCTTTGGAATCACTCATATCCATTAGGTAACGAATTCAGAAAACACATTTAAACAGAGCAAGATCAGATTCAAAACAGCATGCAACATTTGGCAAGCTTCATTGAAATGGTCATATCTCCTTCCATACTTAACGAAATTATTTGATTCTTCTTTCTAAATCAAGCTTAGAGATAAAATATTCTAATTATCAATTCATTACAGAAAGGATTTGAGCCATTTAAGAGCAGTAATTTAAAAACAGTAGCCAATCATACAAAAATTCCGCATTAGTTTAGAAAACAGAACCGCTGAATTTCGAGGCAATTTCCAGAAGATCTAACCGTTGGAATATTTTGGAAAAATAAAATTTAGAAAACTTAGGTATTAGCTTTCATATGGATTTGGAATCATGCAAATCCATCAAGAAACGAATTCAGAAAACACGTTTAAACAGAGCAAGGTCAGATTCAAAAATTCAGTTTTTGACAAAAATATGTTCCACGAATTTCTTGTGTCTTATACCATCAAAAGATTGTTGTTTTTAGAAGAACATGATGAACAAACTCAAACTCAAACCCTAAACTCAAATCTCTAACCCAGAAAAATCTCACAACAACCAACAATTAAAACATCCAATAGAAATGTTCATAACATCAAGAATGCAAAGTTTGAGCCTCATTGTTCATAAATTTAAGAAATGGTGAGGATGAGAAAAATTATAGATTGAGGAGATTACTAAACCTACCTCAAGAGAGTAAAACAAGATGAAGAGAAGGTTGGGGGCGGCTTCCTAATCCTTGCTCCGGCTCGCCGGATTTGCTCCCTCATCCAAGCCCTAGCTCCCCCTCTCTCTCTTCTCCCTCTCTCTCCTTTCCTTTCTTTTTATTTTCTGATTGTGTGTGTGAGTGGCGTGGAAGGGGTGTAAGTGGGGAGAAACAAGTTTTCTCTTCACTTTAGTCCCTCCATCCTCCAACTCTACGTTTTCTTTCGTTTTAGTCCCCGGTTCCTTTTAACTTTCATACTTTTTTATATATATGTATATATATATATATTAAAAGTTTTAAATTCCTAGTCCCGGAATAAATCCTTCTTTAATCCTCAAAAAAAAATTTTAAATAAATCATTCTTAAATCTTCAAAATTTTCCGAGGTATTACATACGTATATTGATTAAAATATTGTATGAGTGTTTTAGATTCAGCCTTTGATCCTGATGAGAATAATCTTTATTATTCTAACAGTACCTGGTGCTGGTGGTGGGTGGTGGTGGCAGGTGATCGGTGGTGGATGTGGTTGATGGTGGTGGCAGGTGGTGCATGGTGTTGGTAATGAGTGGTGGTTGGTGGTGGTGGTGGTTGTGGGTGGTGATTGATGGTGGTGGTGAGTGGTGGTTGTAGGTGGTCATGGTGGTGGGTAGTGGGTGGTGGTGGCGAGTGGTCGTGGTGGTGGCAGGTGGTGGGTGGTCGTGGTGGTTGGTGGTGGTGGAGAATGTAATGTTGGATGTATTCTTCCTACCAAATATATCTTATTTTTTGTAATGTGATGAAATTATATTTTTACCCTTACTTTTTGATCCACTTTTATTCTATTCCCACTTTTAATGTAAGGGTAAAATGGTCATTTTACCCATTTTTATTGCATTCACATCACATTGACCTGACATATGCATTCCCTTCAACATTTTCATTCCCTCATTCATTCGACCTACCAAACATACCCTTTAGTAGAGGCTCAATACTAGTTTATCTTTTTTTTTTATGAACTACTAGTTTATCTTAATTAAACCTTTATCTTGATCATAGTTTATATTTATATTTTATAGTATTATTTAAAAAACCAGGGAGATGTGGGGTAATTTTATCTATATTATTGTAACGGTTCTAAGTCTTTTTGGTTATTAATTTTAAGAAATTATATATTTTATAACAAGGAGATGTGAGAAAGAAAGTTGTCCCATATTAGATTAATCCCTTTTTTCTAATAGTTCTGGATATTGATGGTGCCTAAAAAAAGTGAAAAAATAAATAATTTTATATTATTTAATTTATAATTTTAAAATATAATATTATTTTATATTATATTTAAAAAAATTAAAATAAAATTATATATATATATATATATATATATATATTTGTGCATGTCAAGTCTCTACTTTAAATATAGTCATTCTCAAGTAATCATAATTGCTGATTAAATTAAAGGTGTAATGATTTATATTAGATTAATATATATTGTGGTTTAAAATAATTATAATTCTCATTATCAAAAAAAAAAATATTTAATTCCGGATTTGTTATTTTCTCATTTTTATTTCCCGTCAACAAAATATTTTCATAATAAAATATCTATGTCATATTTAAAAGGATTAGGAGTTAAGTGGATAAGGTAATTATTTATTGAGTAAATCATCAAGTTAGTCCCTGAAAGATTAATATTGTCTCAATTTAGTCCCTAAAAGATGCAAATGTCTAATTTAATCCCTAAAAGATGATTTTTTGTCCCATTTTTGTCCTTTTTAGTTTTTTTATCAGTTTAATAAACGGCCAGTGACATTTGGACATGTGACATATTCCTTCTCTGTGTATTTTACCTTGCCGTATCACATGTCCACATGTTACTGGTCGTTTATTAAACTGACAGGAAAACTAAAATTGACTAAATTAGGACAAAAAAACTATCTTTTAAGGACTAAATTAGCCATTTGCATCTTTTAGGGACTAAATTGAGATAATCTTAATCTTTCAAGGACCAACTTGATGATTTACACTTATTTATTTCATCATTTAATAAAATTCTACTTCTTGTAGAATAAGGATTGCATCCAAATACAAACTCCACTACCATATATATATATATATATATATATATATATATATATATATATATATATATATATATATATAATGACCAAAGGAAGATTAATTCGTCACACCTCTTTCTCTTCTGTTCCTATATTTTTTGCTTATAAGTTTTTTTTCTGCTTTTCAACATTATTAGATTTATATTCAAAAAAATTACTAGAGCAGATGCCGAGGTTACAAGTGAAGAAAAATCATACTATTACAAAAAGATATCCAACTAGGAATAAAGATTGTGCAAGTGAAAGCTTAATGTCCCCAAAGAAGACGATAGTAAACAAGAAAATTAGTCACGAGAGAGATCAACCAAAGATGATCAAGAAAGAAGAAGAAGAAGAAGAAAAAGAAGAAGATCTTCGGCTTCCCAATAAAGAAGACGATAATAAACAAGAAGATATTATTAGTAAAGATCTTAATAATGTTCGATCTTCGGCTCATATTGATTCTGAGGATTCTTCTGAAAAGAGTCCAGAGCTATTATGTATTGCAGATTATGAGATTCCAGGAGATATTCTGGACTTTCAGACACTGATTGTTGAGTTTGGTGAAAGAGGGATTTTTAATAATTTTTTGATGATTTACCCTCATGATAGATTTTTTTTTTTCAGTTTATTAAGGAGGATATATAGGATGTAATTAATAGGAATACTTAATTCTTATTAATTGTAATAATATATGCAAAACAATGTATTGAATTCTTATTTAATGTTCAACACTGTTAAATGGTTAATGGAAGCTGATTGTGTATTTTTTTTTGTTGGATATATTGGGGTCTTCGGGATTATATATCCGCCCATGGGGGAGTCCGATCGGGTCAAGTGAGGATCCGTTAGAAAGCTCGCAGAGAGACGAAGAAAACGAAATGAAAATGACTCTCATCGGAGGTCACACGAGCTCGTACTCATGGTCCAAAGTGGGCTAGATAATCATGATTTTATAATGATTATTCTATTCTTTTCTTAAGTCCCACATCGGTTAATCTATGATGAGAGCTCTCTCATCCTTTTATAAATAGGAGTGACTCCACACCTTTTTAGGAGCTCATTCCATGTGTTGGAAAGGGAGGTCTCGTTTGGGAAGCCCCACATAATTTAATATTTCTCTCTCTCTTGATTTATCTTTCGCGCATCAGTCGTGGACATGTGGCTCTACCTCTCGTAGGTAGAGTCCTCCGTTTGGTGCGGCCATTTTTGGTGTTCGTCGTTTGGAGGTCAGTCTTGGTGGAGCAGAGGCACTGACAAGATTTGAGGTTTTAGCGATGACATCCAAGTTAGTAGCTTCCGCATTGTTTTATATTTTCCTGGATTTATTTTCGATTTTTCTTTTCGGTCCCTGGGTCGGGTCGGATCATGTGGATTCGAGCCTTTCCTTACATTTTCCACCTCATTTTTCATTTCCTAATTAAAACCAAAATCCAACTCACTTTTTTTGTTTTTGAAAAATATTTAAAAATCTTGAATAATAAAGAGTGGTCTGTGAACCACCATAAACGAGCTTAGGCATTAAGATGTGAGATTGTTTAATAAAGGAGTTAGTCCGCAGTCCTTCTGGCCGGCGCGTTTGACAATGCTACATATTATGAATGCACAAGTTGGAAAAGCCGCTGGGATGTTTTTCTATGGTGCTTATAAAATATGGAATAGGCATAATGATATTTGGTTAAGGTCGAAACATGAGGATTTGGAGGAGATTTGGCCAAGGTAGTGTAGTCCAAGAATGGAATTTGTTGATTAACGAAGAAACAAAACCTGGATGCGATGGTGAAGCAGTCCCAAGATCCATTCTTAGAGATAGAAGAGAAGAGTGTGCTTAATTGCATTGGTCCAGTGTATACTGTGGGTTAGAGCTGTCAGAGTGGGTCAATCTCATCCATACAGATTGATCCACTATGGGTTGGGCTCATCACGAGTTGGCCCACTTGAGTTGGAAAAGTTTAACGAGTTGAAAATCTCAACCTGACCCACCAATGTGATGGTCGAGCTAACCCACATAATCCATCTTTTTTTTAAAAAAATATTTTAATTTAATTTTTTTTTAAAAAAATCTATACCTTTTTTATACATTTCTGTTTTCATGAACTATGAAATTTAATATAATAAAATGAAAGAAAAGATTCATCATTCATCATGTTACTCACAAATAGTTAAATACAAAACTATGAAAGTATGAAACATCATCCACTCATCTAAGACTAAGAGCTTGTTTGGTATGCTTCTTTTCCGGGAAGGTGAGCTGAAGCTTCCTACATCTGCACGTATGGTATATAACAGCACAGGGAAGGTGAGTTGATGCACTAACAACCTTCCCACATCTACACGTATGTAGAGGGAAGGTTGCTTCCCTCATGATGTGGACGGAAAATGAGATGAGAGAAGGAAATGATGGATGAAAGTACCACTTTACTCTTCTCTCCACATACCAAACAATTTTAATTTCTATCTTGAAGGGTAAAATAGTCTTTTTTTTTATTTTTTAACTTCTACTTCCCTATCTCATTCCTATCATACCAAACAATTTTAATCCATTTCCCTTTTCCTACATACCAAACACACATAAAATCTTTCACTTCCCACTAAACACTTACTGGATACCAAACACCACCTAAGAGCAACACAACAAGGCAAGTAGGCAACACAATTAACCCACCTTTTTTTTAATTTTTTTTAACTGAACTGATGATGGGAACACAAGCACAGATGGCAAGCCGTGGATCGATGGAACTATGGAAGTGAGAACTGAGATATAGGGTTTAGGGTTTTCTTTTACTTTTAATTAATATATTAAATAAATTTTTTTAAATAGTTAGGTGGGTTATGGGCCAACCCACCTAACCCGCGAGCTAACCCACCTAACTCACGGTTAGGTGGGTCGGGTTTCTCCAACTCATTTATTAAACGAGTTAGGATTTTGCAACTCAATTCACCAAATTGGTGGATTAAACAGGTCAAACCCAGTGGGTTGGGCCCCGTTTTGACAGATCTACTGTGGGTTAGTAATGTTGAGCACCTAAAAACAATATGGCTATGGCTACCGGAGTTGAAATGGCAAAGAAATTGAGTTGTGAAGTGGTAATTGTTGAATGCGACGCTAAAAAGATTGTGGAGATGGCAAACGAGAATTTTGAAAATGTGTCCGTGATGGGTATGCTGACGAATAACCCTAGGAGGGCAGAAAAAACACTGGAAATTACAATATGCTTGCACTATAAAAAATTAAGTTGATTGGTTGGATTGAACATCCTCTCTTTTTTTCCTAGTCTTTGAACCCAGACCGGTTAATGAATCGATGAAGGGATGTCACTGTGGTTCAATCGGGTCACTAAAAAATCGATTGTACTGATTAAATTACTAAAAAAAATTAATATTTATTATGCAATAAACATGTACCATTAAATAAAAAAATATTATAAATATCAAAATAAAAAATTATGTTTCTTAACTTTAACTTTTCTAACTTTTATAGTTATAAAATGAATAATGTTCACTATGAAAGGCTTCTCAAATATTAACTTAAGAAATAAATATTAAAAAAATTACATATATTTAAGATTCTTTGGACTTTAGAAAAAATAAATAACATAATACTAGTGGGTTTGATATATACTAAATTACATGTCAATTTTATTCAAATTTAAATTTCAATGCAAATGAAAAACTATATAATTTTCTACACTTAATATAAATTGAAAGACCAAAATAATAATAATAATAATAATAAACTGGTCATACAATATAATATAAATATAAATATATAATTTTATTTTAAATAATAAAAGTAATATTTAAATATATGTTATTATTAAAGAATAAACGTAAATAATAAATAAAAAATGACATTAACTATCACAAGTTCATGACTGGAGCAACCGTTACGACAAACGTTTTTCACCCATAATGTTGATTCCACCAACACTGCTTTTTCAAACTCAAAAAATATTTAGGCTGCGTTCTTTAGGTGGAAAGACGAAGAAAAAGAGGTGAGAATGCTCCTCTCCGACATTTCTTAGGGAGAAAAAGCATGAGAATGGAATAGAGCATTCCATCACACAGCTCGGAGCAAAAGGCAAGAAATAGAGACAAGGAAGGAAAATGACCAATATGCCCTTTTACACACGTGGGAAGAGAGAAAGAGAAGGAGTCGCACTCGGGAATGAGATGCTCATTTTCATCAAATATTTTTTTTAAATATGTTAATATAAGGGGTCATTTTATCCCATTCTTTTTCCTTTCCCATTCCCATTTCCCAAATCTTACTACCAAACGCAATAAACTCATTTCTATTTCCTTTATGCGTAATAAACACACCCATAATAATTGGTTTTCGAGTCAATTGGGTCACCGATGTGTCATATTAAAATCGATCCAACTGTATGTTTTCAATACTATATATGTTTTTTTTAGATCTTTTAATTAGTGTAACTTCGAAATATTCCACCTTGGGACACGAGAGACTAACGTTCTAGAAGCACGGCCCCAGCACCCGCTGGAGACACGTGGCACCACCCATCCATCAGTTACGTGGCCCTTGCCCACGTCACCACACAGAGCTTCCCCTCAACCAGACGTGGGATCTCCAGAAAGCCTCGTGGGACGACCCACGTCCCACAAGGTCGTGGGTCGAGCACGATCTCCCCACACGCAAGTATAAATAGACCCTCACTCGTGGGACTAAGAAGACAATTAACTCTGGACAGAATTACATACAACCTGAAGGATTATCGCACATCACCCCTTAGAAACACCACACGTGTTCTTTCACCTCCTGGAGCCCCTCCGTTGGCCTTCCATCTGGGCCGACCTCCGACCGTCTCACCTCCTTCTCGGAGCACACCGCTTACAGGGTTTCCAGCAGCCCTCAGAGAGCATAGCTCTCTCCCACTAAGGCAACCTCCCACAGAGCGGCTCGCCCTCCCGGAGTACCTTAGACACGTCTTAGCCGCACACGGCCCAATACAGGTAACAACCTTGCCTAACGGCTCCGATAGACGTCACCATGACGAACTACGTGGACTTTGATCCCTCCAGAAGGGTACGTAGGCACCTAGGTGCATCACCTAAGGACAAGTCCCCCAAGGTTAAGACCCATTGCGGTCCTAAATTCATATTACAATTGTCTGAGCCAAAAATGACAGTTACAGTGGCGCCCACCACGGTCTTATTCAGACCACAATGCCTTGCGCGCTCTGCCGCTAAACGTCATTTCTTTTTTCGGGGAGTAGGAGTATACACCTAACACTCAGAAATTCGTACTTGTTTTTGTTTTGATCAATACAGATACAAAACACGATACGTCATGACCGACTCGAACGTTCCCACCACCACTGCTGACGCCAGCGCCCTAAGACGCAGCACGAGGAATCGCCAGGGAACGGCCGAACCGGTCACAACCAAGGCAGGCGGATCAGGCGTAACCCAGCCTTAAAGCTCCTCAATAACACAAGTAGCCATCACGGAGACCGTGGTCCAAAACCCGGCATTTAGAGAGGAAACTTGCCCTCAGCACTCGTACGGCATGCCACACGTCCCTTGCCCCACAATCGGCCGCCTCGAGGCAGAAGTAGCGGCTCTACGCCAAAAACGACGGGAAGAGGACAGAAACCTCGCCCCAGCAATGTGAGCACTCAGCTACCCATATTGCCACACGGTGCGACGACAGGGACCTCTAGCGACCCTACCGGCTTGCCCACAATTCAATTTGGGACCTTACCCATGGAGTTCGCACGGTTGTCGCTGACGGCGACATCGGCCCCAACGATGATCCCTCCTGGACCTACCATGGTCGCCGGACAGGCAGCACGACCCGTTCTGAACTTTCCACGACCACCAGTCCCAAACTACCCTCTAGGGTCCTACCTCCACATGCCATGGGCCACGGCCTACAACTCGTACGCAGCCGCCGGTGCAAATGCCTACCAGTGGCCCGCGATCGACTTCCAGGGAAGAGGGAGACACCCCTTCACCCAGCAAGTCATGAACGAGCACGTGCCCATGGGTTTCAAGATGCCCTTCCACATAGAGCCTTATGAAGGAGAAACCGATCTGCGAGATCACCTGAATACCTTCAACTCGGCCATGTCGATACTGGGTATGACAGACGGCCAACAGTGTCGGGTCTTCTCATCAACTTTAAAGGAAGCCGCCTTGAGATGGTTCTCCTTGCTGCCCACCAATTCAATCCACAGCTTCGAACAACTGGCTCAGAACTTTCTTACACAGTTCGCCAGCAGCAAAGAGTATCAGAAAAACGAAGACTCCTTCATTAGTTTCCACCAGGAGGAGGGAGAAACCCTGCAAGCCTTCTTGGCCCGCTTCACCAAACTCTCGCTCCAAGTTCGAGGCCTCCAGGACGCCGTCGCCATCTTTGTCATAAAATAGGGTCTTCAGTGCTTACAATTCTACGGGGAACTAAACAGGTGCCCCGTCTCCACCTTACAGGAACTCATGGACCATGTGGAATGGTTCATTTAGGAGGAGAACACTCAGATCGCTAAAGAAAAGATAAGGAAGTTCCTGATAAGCAGGGCCGATATAGAACGGGCAGAAAAGAAGAAAGAGAAGATAGGGACCGAGAACCAAGCCCCCAAGGAAAAAAAGCGGTAGGAAAAGGTCACCTCCTCGACCACGAACACCTCCCCAAGGACGGTTCACGAGCTACACTCCCCTCAACAGATCTCACGTTGGGGTGTTGGAAGAGATTTATCATTCCGACATGCTCACATTCCCCCCCGCAGGTCAAAAGGCGAAAAATGGGAAGACCGATGGACAAGTCCAAATACTGCTAGTTCCACAAGGATCACGGACATGAAACCAACGACTGCATCCACCTGAAGGATCAGATCGAGGACCTAATCCGAAAAGGGCAACTCGGCAGGTTCATCAAAGAGGAAAGCAGAGCCAATTCCGAGCACCCCCGGGAAGCCGACGACCAAGTGCCTACCCGCGGGTCATCAACGTCATAGCGGGCGGATTACAGCGCGCGACCTCCTCCCTACCACAGAACAAGAAGAGGATGGAACGCTCCATACTCGCTCTAGATTACGCTCCAAAGCACAAGAAGAAGAGCGAGGCCAAGGGAGACCCCATCACCTTCGACCTCACTAACCTAGAGGGACCAGTCCACGACGACCCCATGGTAGTGACCGCGATCATCGCCAACCACGAACTTAAGAGAGTCTTGATCGACTAATGATCCTCAGCAGATGTTCTCTTCTTCGACACCTTCAGAAGGCTCGGGTTGAACGAGGCCAGCCTAAGGCCCTTCCCCGGCACGCTCATTGGATTCTCAGGAGCCCAGGTTCAAGCAGAAGGAATCATCACTGCCCGAATGATAATGGTCACTATGCCAAAGGTCACGAGCCTTGATGTAGACTTCATCATTGTCTCAGCACCATCAGCATACAATGCAATCCAAGGGCGACCATCCCTAAACAAACTCAGAGCTGTAGTTTCTACCGCGCAGCTCACAATGAAGTTCCAACACCCCACGGGGTTGGAGAAATCTTGGCGGACCAAAAACTGACGCGAGCATGCTACGTAGCTAGCCTAACCAAGACCGTCAAGGTCGCCCGCCTGGGTCCCAAAGAAACATGCGAGGAACCCTTTGAGGCTAAAGAGTCAGGAGGAAAGAAGCCAGAGCCCGCCCGGACCTTACCTCCGCCTAAGACTCCGAACGCACTTTGCATTTCACCTTTAAGTCAAGTCATATGCGTCTCTACTTTGAATTTAGGATTTCCAACCTGACCAAGGCTCGTCTAACTTAGGCAATCCGAATGTAAACATTTTGCTTACCTTCAGCCTGCCCAAGGCTAGCCCGACTGAGGCTGCACGAATGTACTCATTTTGTTTTATTAAAAGCACTCCATTTTCAACTAGAGACAAGACTTCAACTTTGCAAAGTACTCACGTAAGTTCTATCACGGACGACGGGCTCAATCGCCCAAGAAACGCTAAGCGCCCCCAGGGCCAAGCTAAAATTTTCCCAAAAGCGCGGTAAACAAACCCCTTTGGTGCGAAAACCACAAAATGAACGTTCGACGAACCACGCTAGCAACACGCATACAAACCGTCTTGAGCACACGCTAGCAACACGCATACAAACCGTCCTGGAGCCCTGCCGTTGGCCTTCCATCTGGGCTGACCTCCAACCATCTCACCTCCTTCTCAGAGCACACCACTTACAGGGCTTCCAGCAGCCCTCAGAGACCATAGCTCTCTCCCACTAAGGCAACCTCGCCCGCCCAGAGTACCTTAGACACATCTTAGCCGCACACGGCCCAATACAGGTATCAACCTTGCCTAACGGCTCCGATAGACGTCACCATGACGAACTACGTGGACTTTGACCCTCCAAAAGGGTACGTAGGCACCTAGGTGCATCACTTAAGGACAAGTCCCCCAAGGTTAAGACCCCTTGCGGTCTTAAATTCATATTACAATTGTCTGAGCCAAAAATGACAGTTACAATTAGTAATTCTAATACTTTATGTCTCTATTGTTGAGTTAACGATATTTAGGATTTTCATAAAAAATGATTGTTTCGAATAAATTTTGGTTTAAAATTTTTGAAGAAAATCCTAATATGAATAATAAATTTAGGGTTTAGGGTTTAGGGTTTAGGGTTTAGGGTTTAGGGTTTAGGTATATATATATTGATAAACTACTAGCACAATACCCATACAATCCAGAGTAGTTATGAATTATAAATTATTTTAAAATTTTGTTAAGTATTTTATGTGAAAAAAATATGTACTTAAAATACAATAAATATCAATTTTCTATCACAATTAAATATTAAAAGTTTATTGTTACACTTAAACAAATTAATTTACAAATAAATTTTGAAATTTAATTTTTGGTTATAAGAAAAAACACCAAGCCCAAAGGCCCATAAAAAATAGTCTAATTGAAGCACCCTCCTAGAGAGAAACCCTCATCTCATATCGACAGCCACCAACTCTCTGGTCTCCCAAGGAAGATTCTCGAACGAAACCCACTCACACCTCATTTTTTACAACTTCTTCAGCGCACTAGTCTACCACAACGTTAGCTTCTCTGTAGGTGTGAGAGAATACCAACTCCCAACTATGATCCATTAAATCACTAATCAATCAAACCAATCCTTCACAAATATGTGCCTCCTTGCGTCCATTCTTGATAAGATTAATGGCCTCTAAAGAGTCCGACTCGACCAAGATTTTCTTCACCCCCATCTGCCAAGTCGAGATTAAACCTACATAGCAACCCTAAAGATCGGACATCAAAATGTTGGTGTGACCTAAGAACTTACTAAAGCTCCACAGCCACATACCATTACCGTTCCTCAAAACACCACCACATCCTGCCACACCCTCCGCCGGAACAGCTCCATCGACATTTAGCTTCAACCAACCGTTCGCAGGATGCTTCCAAACTTCATCTATATTAAGCGGTTTAAGGATAATTTTGTCATTATCCTCATATGTAGATGATATACTGTTGGCCGGAAATAGTCTAGGTTATGTTGTAATATCCGGGAATATTTTAACTAGCATCGAAAATTTAATTAAATTAATTAATTTTGGAAAGTGGAAAATGAGATAAAAATACACATCATCCTAATACATATTTTTTTTAAATACAAAATTGGAGTGAATCCTAATTTTGTTATATATATATTTTTTTTCTTATTTATTTTTACATATCAGAATTGTTTTTTTTTATTATTAAGTGATAAGTATATATATGTTTATTTATTATAATATATGTATATATTAGTTAAAGTAGGAAAAAAGAGAAAAGAAAGAGAGCACAGAGAGAGAGCCGTGAGAGAACGCACAAACGAAAAAGAAAAACGAGAGAGAGGAGGAGCAAGCCGTGAGGGGGTCGGAGCAACGCCTTGGCTGGAGGAGCACGGACGGGCTGAGCACGGAGGAGAGGTGGCCGAACGTTCGTGGTGGCCGGAGTTCACCGTCTGTCACCGTCTTTGTGGCTAGAGAGAGAGAGAGCTCGGGTTAGAGAGAGAAACAAGAGGAAGAGAGCTTCTCGCCGGAAAACGCCGTCTCTTCACCGGGGAAGGTAGCTGGGAGTCTCCCCTACTCCATATCGTCCTTCTAACCGGTTGAATCGAGGTGAGAAGTCCCGAAACTCTCAAACCCCAATTTTATCAATTTTAGGGATTTTTGGAAAGACCCCAATTGTTTCAATCTGAGTATTCTGGGTCCTAAATTGAAGTATTTGCATGCTAGGAAGTGAGTTGGAAGCTTAGGAACCGGAACCAAATTGATGGAATTTATCCGGGTTGGAAAAAGTGTAGGAAAAGTATGATTGGAAAGGTTTAAGGGTGTTGTGGAATGATTTGGGGTGCATTGAAAGGTTGAATGATAATTATATAATTAAAAATTATTGGAATGTACGAGGGATTAAAACCCGAGTAGTTACCGTCTCACTCGGAACCCGGTTCGGGGAAAAAGAGACACTTTTCCAATTTTAAGCGTGTCCGGATATGTGTATGCATATGCAGGTAAGGTGTTGGAAGTTAATTCGGTAAATGGAAATTTTAGACAAGTGGAATTTATGACTCCCTTGAGTCATAAATTCAAGACTTGGGTAATGGGAATTTCATATGGACACAAAGAGATGAAATTGGGTAACCTTGCATTCCCAAGTCGAAGCTTTCGAATAGTGTGATTAAGAAAGGGTTGAACACGAATAGAAGCATGCTAGGTGTTTCGAAAACTAGTTGAGGGCATTCCAAGCCAACAACTAGTCTATGGAATTAATTAGAAAGAACATGAACATTAGCGTTACATGTGCACGATAGTGGTCGAAATTGCAAGTTTCTGAATCTCTCAAGTATATGTGTATAGGGCACCATACTGTGAGTGGACTTTCGGGCGCACTGAGAGCCGAACAGAGGGGCCAACCAGGTGAGGGGCTTTCATATCCTTGCCCTATAGGGTTGACTGCGGATATGGATATATGGTTTGCCTTCTTGCCTATTTGTAGGAATTACATGTTAGATAACATGCTATTGTTATTCCTAAATTACAGTATATGTGAAAACATGCTATATGTGTGTATGTGAATTGTAAAAGCAATGGTGGCTCAAGGAGCCTTAAATGGAAAGAAAGTCCTCGGGACCTAAATGATATCGGGGGTAGGATCGAGTCAACTTTATTTGTGAGGGTCTTGTGGTATTATAAACCAACCTCATTGTTGATCACCTGAAAAGGGTGGTTGTGTATGTAACTTCTTAAAAAGAGATGAACATAGGTGACTTGTTTTAAACCGAGAGCTTCCGAATTAGAAAACCACTTGGGAATTTAGAGTTGCCTAAGAAGGAGAGAAATGAGTAAGCAGTGGTCCATAGGGGTCATTTATGGTACAACGTGGAAACCGAGTCGATCAAGGATAGTCCGGGTAGATTGAGTCTGTTTGTCTTAAGTCAACCCACAGAAATACAGAGTATATGAGTACACCACATTGTGGCTATTGCCTTGGGTAAACCGAGGTCAAATGAGTCGCCGGCTATGCTCCAAGTGAAGTCTTGGGGTCAGACTATTGTTCCAAGTAAAGTCTTGGGACCAGGGGTTCCTAGAGTGATCAACTAGGTTCCCATATTGCTCACGTGAGATATTGCCTTCGGGCCAGATTCCCTCCTAACGGAGATATTGCGTTCGGGCCAGATTCTCTCCTAACGGAGATAATATTCCCTTCGGGCCAGTTTATGATTACGGTTAATTGAATATAGAGGACCACATGGAATTATATGTTAAATCATGATATGATGTAGGTGTGAATTTAAATGTATGTAAATCCATGCTTTAAATTCTTTATTGTGAATATGATATAAGCTAACTGCCTGACCACTTAATATATGGAAAGTTAATCCGTTTTATGCGTATGTGTTTGTGATTGGCTCCTCTTCCCCAGTTGTAGTGGTACCCGCTACTACACCAGGGATGGGAAAGCCTCTCACTGAGTCTGTTTGAGTCACCCCAATGTTACATGTTACAGACACAGGTGGTATAGGCATCGGGAGCGCTTCCACTTCATCTCAGGGAGGCGGACAAACTTAGAGACCGCACGCATTGTTCGCGTGGGTAGTACAGTTATATGTGTTTTGACAAGATATATATGTATATGATTCATTTTGGTATAGCATTGCTTTGTACAGTTGCTATATGCATATATGTATATGTCACACTCTAGAATTGTCGGCTTCATACAGATTAAAGAATGTCCTGGTTGTTGGGATCATAGGTTATGATATGATGAATATCATGTGTTATATAATATATATATAATATATATATATATGGATGTGACTTCCGCATGTGAATAGGATAGATCACACGCACTGAGCGTGTGGTCAATATGTAAATTATATATATGTGTGACTGAATACTTGATTGTGTGAAAATACGGCTTCCGCATGTGAATAGGATAGGTCACACGCATTGAAGCGTGTGATCAATATGTATATTTTATGTAGGTGTGTGATTATATGCTTGACTGTACACAGGAATTCTGCATGTGAATAGGATAGATCACCCGCCCTGAAGCGCGTGATCAATGTGTATATTATATGTACGTGTGATTGACTATGTGTATATGTATAGACTGAAGCGGCGTTGAGCGAGCCGTGGATTGCCTATTACTTAGGTCACCGGACAGGGATGACCATATATACTATATATTGTTTGTAATAGAAATGGGTAGTTATGCATATATAAGAATGTCAATCAGGGATTAGAGGCTTACGGGATAGGAGAAATCCTACCTCCCGTGCCGGTCACGGACGCCCGATAGGGGGTCGTGACATATGTGATGACTCTTAAGGACTGACTGTCTCATTAAGCCAGGGATAAAACACATGGATGAAGTAGAATATAAAATTGGAGTTAAGATCCAAAGAAATTGTTCAAAAGGGAATCTTGTCTCTTTCACAAGAGAATTCCGTCAATAAGATTCTTGAGCTATTTAACGTGAAAGATTGCAAACTCATGAGTATCCCAGTTGCTAGTAGAGTAGCCTTGAGTCCAGACATGTGTCCTAAAACCAAATCATACAAAAAAAGATGGAAAGAGTTCCATATGCTAATACAGTTGACAGTCTGATGTACACAATGATGTGTAGAAGACCAGATATCTGTTATGTAGTGGGACTGGTAAGTAGATGCTAGTCTAACCCCGGTGAAAAGAATTAGAAAGCTGTGAAGAGGATCTTAAAGGGCACTTCCAAATATACATTGTGCTATGAAGGAAGTGACCCGCGCCTTGTTGGATACTCTGATACTGACGTAGGCGGAGATGAAGAAGAAAGAAGATCATGCCTTCTTGCTCAACAATGACACTATATGCTAGACGAGCATTAGGAACATGTGCATTGCCTTGCATGCAATAGAATTGAGTTTGTGGCATGCATTGAAGTGGTACAAGAGGCTTTATGGCTTGAGAGATTTACAGAACACCTGGAATTGGAAATGAGAGTACCAATATGATGTTATTATTCTGTGACATTATTATAGCCATAGCATATACTTAGAGTACCAATATTGGCATAAAATATAATAATAGAGATTATATAGAACAAACAAAAAGATTTTTGTTGTACAATACATTTCAACAAATGTATAACAACAGACCCTCTAATAAAGCCAATAGGTGAAAAGTTGTTAAAGAACATATGTAAGCCATTGGCATGCATAAAGTGTAATATACAGATATTATAAAATGTGTTTTATAATTCTCTGTCATCACTTTATGTGTTTGTTTAGTAGTATACAATGTCTAGTATGTCGTACAGGTAGAAAGGTTGGCTCTCTCACACGAGCAACCGTCTTTGACACTCAGGTGGAGTGTGCAAAGATGAGACATTTGTTTTCACCAGTAACCAGCCAAGAACGCTGATATGGTAGAGAAGAAATAAAAAATAATATGTCGTCTTGACTGGCGTGTAGCGAGTCAAGATGAGATCCACATAAATAAACTTGGATTGAACATGGAATCCTACTTCCACGAGTACCTGTAGCCAGATAACAAACTCTTCAACGCCGACGTCATGTGAGCAGAATTGAAGAATTTGTGTTTGGATGCTGGGAGTATCTAATACTTAAGTCTGTATGGTGTTAATAACAATAATTTAAAACGACGTACGCTCTTCAAAGAAAGAGTAACACCGTAGCATGTGCTTCATACCACATGTGCTGAAAGAACCGCATAAATGGGGAAGCAAGTGAAAGATCCCTGGTTCATTGTTGCGCGTGTCCTTGAGAAGAATCAACTTCCCATTGATGTCCTTATGACTTTGACAATATCACGAGGATATGCTTCATTGTCTCCTACTTTAGCATTTTTTCCTATGATCATGACTTATACGACCTAAGGTATTATGCTAGGAAAGCGACTGATACATTTCTAAATGATATATGGGCAAAAGGAAGATTAACTGCAATATACACATCTATGTTAGTGTCTGTGACATGTCCCTTATGACATTGAGTAGTCATAAGTGTAGATACTAAACATACGAGGAAGGAAATCTGAGTCAAAACATTGACTCGAGAGGGATTTGATTTGCCATGTGAAAGTGTATATAGTTAAATCTAGGACATCTTAGGCATAATTCAAATGTTCCAGCTACATGAAGGAGAAGGTAACTTGTGCTAGTCTTATAAAAATGATTTCTAGTACAAGCACCTAAATGAATATGTCATGCCCACGCGGTCAAGGAAAAGCACTAAGTATGAAAATGAGGGAGACAAAGAGATTAGACCCACGACATCTATTCCACCAAGTGTGAGTGGGAGATGTAGGAAAATGGGTCAATCCACCCTTGGTGGATTAGACCCAAACCCATTTGAGTTTGGGACATTTGTGCAAATACCATAAACATGGAGTTTATGGAGTGTAATATTTGCCCATTTATTTGAATAGTTGAGAGGAAGGCTATTTAAACGTGACAGAAGTGGGGGTGGTAACACATTGTTGTGAGATTGGAAAAACTGATTGTGAATCATATTTTCAAGAGATCATGGAACATGATCACTACAAAAGTGAATTTGCTATGAACAACGTAGATCCGAGTTCGAATTCGTGACTGGGTCTTCACGTGGGTACTTGGATTCGACACTTCAGGTACGCCCGAAAACCATCACAATAGGAAACATAATTTTGCTCCAAGAGATCATGGAGGTCTTGGGTTAAGACATTCAGATCTTGTTAACAGAGCCTTAGTCACGAAGCAAGTTTGGAGAATTGTTGAGCAACCTGATTCTCTTTTTGGGCAGTGGGCAATTTCTAAGGACAAATAGAAAGTTTGGCTGCTAAAACTTCTTGTCCAGGTAAAATTTGGAAGGCTCTTTCTTCTGCAAAAAATCTTTTACTTGATAATCTTTGGTGGCAAGTTGGTAGGGTGATCAAGTTATTCTAGGTTCTAAATACTGGTGGCCTTTAAGGAATAATATTCAGTCTAGTATTACTACTGCCAGGGATCTTATGGATACAGTTCCTCATATTTGGAACATTAATCTTATTCAAAATCTTTTTGATAGAGGAGGTTTAGCTGATATTCCGTCTCTTCCTATTCCTTTGTGCAATGTGGAGGATAATTTTATTTGGAAAGGATCTCGTTCAGATGTTTATAGTGTCAAAGAGGGTTATAAGCTTCTTTTTCAACAATCTTGTTTACATTCGGATCAAGCTCATAATGACACCTCTGCTATTTGGAAGCTTCATGTTCCTCCTAAAGTCCAAATGTTTCTTTGGCGAATTCTTCACAATGCTTTGCCAAATTTGGTTAATTTGAGACGACATCATCTTCAAGTGGAAATAGTCTGTCCTCTTTGTTCTTTGGCAGAGGAGTCTCTTGATCACTTTTTTTTGCAGTGTACTTTCTCCAGAGCAGTTTGGTTCGGTTCTCAAGCACAAGTTATCTTTGAAGACCTTAGCCAAAAAAGTTTAAAGGATTAGATTCTTAATTGGGCTTCGAAAATTTTACTTCAAGATAATTCCACTGTGCATCATCAAAGTTACTTCTTCAAGATAATTCACGGAACAAACTTGTCATGGAAAGAATTCAAGTGAATCCTCGTCAAGTTATTGAAAAAACAAAATTTCAATGGCTTGCTTTTCTCAAAACAATGTCTCACCTTTCTTATTCCACTTTAATTCTTCGCATTCACAATTCCAATAAAGGATTTTGTAATAGAATCCTTTCCTCTCAGGAAAATGAAGAAGCATCAAATAAGTATCATTACTGGTTTTTATCTAAGGGGTTCTCTTAAGACGTTTTCGGTTTGGATTAAAAGTAGGTTTGTTTGCTTTAATGTTTTTTTCCTTGAAGTTATTCGTAGTTTTTTGCTTGCTAATGGCCAGGATCACATTTCACTGCATGCCTTAGTGGTTCAGAAGCATGGTCATATTGCTCTTATTCAAGGTCATTTCATGCATCACAGTGAAGCTATTCTCTTAAGGGACGTCAAACATCTTCTTCATCAGCGTAATATAAGCCTTAGGATAGCTAATGATAGTTTAATTTAAGAATTACAAGGCTTAGATTCCTGTATGCCTCAGTTTGTTTTTTCTGGGTATGGTCCTTTTTCTCTTGTTTTGTAATCTGTTTCTTTTAATAAAAAAAAAAGTCTTTTTTGTAATTAATTTTAAGAAATTATATATTTTATAATGAGGAGATGTGAGAAAGAAAGTAGTCCCAAATTGGATTAATCGTTTTCTGTAATAGTTTCAGATATTGATGGTGCCCACAAAAAAGAGTGCAAAAGTAAATAACTTTATATTATTTGATTTATTATTTTAAAATGTAATATTATTTTATAGTATATTTAAAAATTAAAATAAAATTATATTTACATTTGTGCATGTGAAGTCTCTATAGTATGAATAAAGTTATTCTCAAAAAGTACTTATTTTCTTAAAATATGGTATTTGGCAAATTATCAAAAAGTGCTTCCGAATTGTAGCAGAAATAGTTTTTCAATTTTAAGAAGTTAGAATTTCGAGCTTCTTCTACTAGCCAAAAGCATAAGCTAAAATTTAATTATTTTATGACAAAAATACCCTTACTAACATTGTAAAATTCCTTTTAATTTAATAAAGACAATAATAATAACAATTTATCAAAGTAATACTAATAAATATTTATAATTAATTTTTTATTTGAATAAAATTAATAGATATTTTATAAAAATAATAATCATATAAAAAGTATATTAATTTTTTCATTAACATTTTATATGTATTTGTGTAATAAAACTTAACAATAATAAATATACAATTTATCTATTTAATAATATTAATAACTATTAAATCTATATATGAAATTGTTAGTAATTTTACAGTCAAAAGCACTTTTCGATACAAATTTGCCAAACACAAATTATTTTTAAAAGCACTTTCCAATTAAATTTGTCAAATAGAAATTACTTTTTCTCTTGCAACACTTTTTTTAAACTCTATTTAAAAAATAAAGTTATTTGAAGAGTTATCAATGAGAAAAATACCAAACGGTCTAGATTAATGCATGGTGTAATGATTTGTATTAGATTAATATGTATTGTGGTTTTAAAGAATCTTAACTCATCTGTCGAATAAAATGTGATTTTGTTAGGGATTAAATTCAGTTCCCTGTTTATTATTTTCTCATGTTTATTTCCCATTAAAAAAGGGTAAACTACCCTTGCTGTTCCCAAATTTTGCTGCAATGTTCATTTTTACCCCTAAACTTTTTTCTTGGTTCATGCTTACCCCAAACTTTCAATTTTGTTCATGCCTACCCTTTTTGCTAACACCATTAACTTGTTTGACGGAATTTGCTGACGTGGACAATGAATATGTATTTATTTTGCCACGTCATTGTCCGGCCACCTCACATTTAAATTTTTACTTTTATTAAAACAAATTAACCTAATCCAAATAAAAAAAATATTTTCGGGTAAAAGTTTGGTTTGTTTTTTTATTTGGATTAGGTTAATTTTTTTTAATAAAAGTAAAAAATTAAATGTGAGGTGGATAGTAAGGTGGCAAAAGAGATGAACATTCATCGTCTACGTTAGCAAATTCTGTTAAGCAAGTTAACGGTGTTAGCAAAAAGGGCAGGCATGAACAAAATTGAAAGTTTGGGGATAGGCATGAACCAAAAAAAAGTTTGGGGGCTGGAATGAACATTGCAGTAAAGTTTGGGGGCAGCAAAGGTACTTTACCCTTAAAAAATCATAAAAAATATCTATCAGATATTTAAAAGGACGTGGATAAGGTAATTTAGTTCATCCTTTAATAAAATCCTACCTCATGTAGAATAAGGATTGCATCCAAATACAAACTCCACTACTATATATATACATATATAATGGCCAAATTAAAGATAGATTAATTCGTCAAGTCTCTTTCTCTTCACTTCAAATATTTTTACTCATAAGTTTTTTCTGCTTTTCCACGTCATTAGATTTATATTCAGAAAGAATATTTAGAGCAGATGCCGATCACTAGGTTACAAGTGAAGAAAAATCATAATATTACAAAGACATATCCAAGTCGGCATAAAAATTGTGCAAGGGAAAGCTTAAAGTCCCCAAAGAAGACGATAATAAACAAGAAAACTAGTCATAAGAGAGATCAACCAAAGATGATCAAGAAAGAAGATGATAATAATATTAGTAAGGAAATTAGTAATGTTCGATCTTCGGCTTATACTGATACTGAGCATTCTTTTGAAAAGAGTCCAGAGCTATTCTGTATTGCAGATTATGAGATTCCAGGAGACATTCCAGACTTTCAGGCATTGATTCTTGAGTTTAGTGAAAAAGAGATTTTTAATCATTTTTTTGATGATTTACCCACATGTTAGATTTAATTTTAATTTTCAGTTTATAAAGGAGGATATGTAGGATGTAATTAATAGGAATATGTAATTCGTATTAATTGTAATATAGGATGTAATTAATAGGAATATGTAATTCGTATTAATTTTAATATTATATGCAAGACTATGTCTTGAATTTTTTATTTAATATGTAACGCATGAGATTTGTTGCAACAAAAAAAAAAGAGATTCTATGTGGCAAAATTAACTCAAACCCACTAACCCAATCAAACCCAACTACACTTCAACCCAACCCAAGTCAATCATTTAAATTTATGGGTTATGTTGGCTTAGGTAAAAAATTTACCCACAATTAGAGCTGCCAAAACGGGTTCAACCCGCGGGTTAGGCCTGTTTACTTGCAAATTTAGGCGGGTTGGACTAATGAAAAAAATGACTCGCAGGTAAATGGACCCGGCCCGTTTAACCCGTTTAGGATACGTGTTACCCTTTTTTTAAAAAAATAATTAATTATTTTGATGTATTATTGTGTTTGGATGCATTAGCTTTACTTAATTTATATTATCTGTTTTTATGAATTTATTTATTTTTTTGGTCTACCAACTCCAATTTTACCTCACCTCACACACTACACCCACAAACTCTGATTCTTGGGAATTCATGGAATCAAATAAATAATATACCCTTCTTTGCTAAGCTATTATTCTTTCTTTCTTGTATTTTTCATTTTCAAACACAACTCCAAAAACAAAATCAAATGGCATGCGCGGTTGTTAAGATGGGCAAAATTATGCACACTATTGACTAGAACATCAGCATATAATATATCACTTCCTTTGCACACAATATGGAAATCTCAACTCCAACTCCAAGGTTGCTTAGAAGTTAGAACATCAACATATAAGCATATTCTCCCCATTTACCCTTTTGGAAATTAGAAAATTAAAAAAACCTTAAAAAATTTGATATTTTAAAAGAAATTACCCGTTTGGCCCGTTTAACCTGCAACCCACACATATACGAGCCGGGTTGGTATTTTCCCAACCCGTGAAAATCTTTACCCGTGCGGGTTGGCCCGTTTGGTCCGTGACCAGTGACGGGCCGGGTTGGCCCGTTTGACACCTCTACCCACAATATTTGATTTGAGTTGGGAACCTATTTATACAATTATTTACTGTGAGGACCTTAGAAGTTACTTTTCTACTTTTTACCTTACATCTTTTTAAAATAATGTTAATTATTTTATGTGAAAAAAATATGACCATAAAATACAATAAAAATCAATTTTCTATCATAATTAATGTAATACCCGAGAATATTTTAACTAGCATCACTAAGTAAATTAAATTAATTCATTTAAGAATGGAAAATATTTTTTTTATTTATTTTTATCATATCAGGTTTCTTTTCTTTCTTTGTGCTATGTATTTATATATATATATTAATTAATTAGGTATTATATATATATATATTATATAAAGGAATAAGAAAAGTGTAAAAGAAAAAAAAAAGGAAAAGAAACCAGATTTGTTTTTTTTTAGTGATATATATATATGGAATATAAAGAAAAAAGGATACAGAAAGGAAAGAAAAAGGGGGCCAACGCGTGGGGAAGAAAGAAAGGGGAAAGATGCATGAGAGAGGGGAAGAGCTTGAGGCGTCGTTTTGCGCGTGGTGGCCGGACGTACGCGAGACGGAGGCCGGAGTCGCGTCCGCCGGAGCTCGTGTCGTCTTGGTGCTAGAGAGAGAGAGAGTGACGGTTTAGAGAGAGAAACAAGAGGGAGAGAGCTTTCTCGCCGGAAAACGTCGTCTCTTCACCGGGGAAGGTAGCTGAGAGTCTCCTCTACTCCATATCGTCCTTCTAACCGGTTGAATCGAGGTGAGAAGTCCCGAAACTCTCAAACCCCAATTTTATCAATTTTAGGGATTTTTGGAAAGACCCCAATTGATTCAATCTGAGTATTCTGGGTCCTAAATTGAAGTATTTGCATGTTAGGAAGTGAGTTGGAAGCTTAGGAACCGGAACCAAATTGATGGAATTTATCCGGGTTGGAAAAAGTGTAGGAAAATGTGGTTGTTAAGGTTTAAGGGTGTTGTGGACTGATTGGGGGTGCATTAATAGGTGGAAATTGTAATTATATAATTGTCAAAATTATTGGAATGCACGAGGGATTAAAACCCGAGTAATTCCCGTCTCACCCGGAAACCGGTTCGGGGAAAAAGAGACAATTTCCCAATTTTAGAAGTATCCGGATATGTGTGTTCATATGTAAGTAAGGAGTTGGAAAATTATTTTGGTAAATGGAAACTTGAGACAAGTAGGATTTATGCCTCTCTTGAGCCATAAATTCGAAACTTGGCCAATAGCAATTACATATGGACACATAGAGGTGAAATTGAGTAACTTTGTATTCCCAACTCGAGGCTTCCGAATAGTGTGGTTAAGCAAGGGTCGGACATGAATAGGAGCATGCTAGGTGTTCCGAAAACTAGTTGAGGGCATTCCAAGCCAACAACTAGTCTATGGAATTAATTAGAGAGAACATGAGCATTAGCGTTACATGTACACGATAGTGGCTGAATTTCAAGTTTCTAAATCTCTCAAGCATATGTTTATAGGGCACCATACTGTGAGTGGACTTTCGGGCGCACCGAGAGTCGATCAAAGGGGCCAACCACGTGAGGGGCTTTCCTATCCTTGTCCTATAGGGATGACTGCGGATATGGATATATGGTTTGCCTTCTTGCCTATTTGTAGGAATTACATGTTAGATAGCATGCTATTGTTGTTCCTAAATTACAGTATATGTGAAAACGTGCTATATGTGTGTATGTGATTTGTAAAGGCGATGGTGGCTCGAGGAGCCTTATATGAAATGAAGGTCCTCGGAACCTATATAAGATCGGGGGTAGGATCGAGTAAATTTTAATTGTGAGGGTCTTGTGGTGCTAGAAACAAACCTCATTAATTATTATCTGAAAAGTGTGGTTGTGTATGTAAATCCTCAAAGAAAATGAACATAGGTGACTTTGTTTCAAACCACGGGATTCTGGATTAGAAAAGCACTTGGAAATCTAGATTTGCCTAAGAAGAAGTAAAATGAACAAGTGGTGGTCTATAGGGGTCATTTATGGTACAACGCGGGAACCGAGTCTATCACGGGTGGTTCGGGTAGATTGAGTCTGTTATCTTGAGTCAAACTCACAGAGATACAAAGTATATGAGTATACCACATTGTGGCTATTGCCTTGGGTAAACCGAGGTCAGATGAGTCGCCGGCTATGCTCCATGTGAAGTCTTGGGGTCAGATTATTGTTCCAAGTAAAGTCTTGGGGCCAGGGGTTCCTAGAATGATCAACTAGGTTCCTATATCGCTCACGTGAGATATTACCTTCGGGCCAGATGCTCTCCTAACGGAGATATGCCTTCTGGCCAGTTTAAGATTACGGTTATTTGAACACGGATATCCACATGAAGCTATATGTTAAATTGTGATATGATGTATGTATGAATTTAAACGTATGTATAATCATGCTTTAAATTCTTTATTGTGAATATGATATATGCTAATTGCCTGACCACTTAATATATGGAGATTCAAAAATCCGTTATATGCGTATGTGTTTGTGATTGGCCCCTTTTCCCCAGTTGTAGTGGTGTCCGCTACTACACCAGGGATGGGAGAGCCTCTCACTGAGTCTGTTTGACTCACCCCAAATTTTAAATGTTACAGACACAGGTGGTATAGGCATCGGGAGCGCTTCCACTTCATCTCAGGGAGGCGGACAGACTTAGAGACCACACGCATTGTTCGCGTGGGTAGCATCGTTATATGTATTTTGACAGGATATATATGTATATGATTCATTTTGGTATAGCATTGTTTTGTACAGTTGCTATATGCATATATGTATATGTCACACTCTAGAATTATTGGCTTCATACAGATTAAAGATTGGTTTTGTGGTTGGGAATATAGGTTATGATATGCTGAATATCATGTGTATATATATATATATATATGAATGTGACTTCCGCATGTGAATAGGATAGATCACACGCACTGAGCGTGTGATCAATATGTAAATTTATATGCATATGTGACTGAATACTTGATTGTGTGAAAATACGGCTTCCGCATGTGAATAGGATAGGTCACATGCATTGAGACGTGTGATCAGTATGTAAATTATATGCAGGTGTGTGATTGAATATATATACTTGATTGTATACAGGGACTCTGCATGTGAATAGGATAGATCACCCGCCTTGAGGCGCGTGATCAATATGTATACTATATGTATGTGTGATTGATTATGTGTATATTTAAAGACTGAAGTGGCGTTGAGCGAGCCGTGGATTGCGTGCCACTTAGGTCACCGGATAGGGATGACCATATATACTAGATATTGTTTGTATTAGAAATGGGTAGTTGTGCGTATACAGAAATGTCAATCAAGGATTAGAGGCTTACGGGATAGGAGAAATCCTACCTCCCGTGCAGGTCACGGACGCCCGATAAGGGGTCGTGACAATTAAATATTAAAAGTCTATTGTTACACTTAAGCTAATTAATTTACAGATAAATTTTGAAATTTAATTCTTTTGGTAATAAGAAAAAACACCAGGTCGAAAGGCCCACAAAAAAATAATCTAACTGGGACACCTTCCTAGGGAGAAACCCTCCTCTCATATTGACAGCCACCAACTCTCTGGTCTCCCAATGAAGATTCTTGAACGAAACCCACTCACACCTCCTTTTCGCAACTTCTCAAGCGCACCAGTCTGCCACAACTTTAGTTTCTCTGTAAGTGTGAGAGAATGCCATCACCCAACTATAATCCATTAAATAGCTAAGAGGCAAAATACTATTTAGTCCCTGAATTGTTGGTTAAACTACTATTTAGTCCTCGAATTTATCAAAAATACTATTTAGTCCCTGAATTTGACAAAAATACTATTTAGTCCCCGAATTTGTAACTATGTCAACTATTTAGTCCCCAAAAAACTAAAAATCACATTTTTTTTCTCTTCCAAATCAACCAAGCTTTAACACCAAAATTGGTCTACTAGTCTCCTACCGAATCAACACAAAGCTTTCCTTTAAAATTTTCTTTTAACCACTCATCAAAGTCCAAAATAAAGAATCTAACTTAATCTTCTGCAGGTAATGGCTTCTTCTTCCAAATCTCAAACACTTCTTAGCAATCTCTAATCCTATAAAGACAAGAATCATTTTCTACCTTGCACCTCGGACATTTACCATCATTGGTAAGATTTCTTCTTACCTTGTTTATTAGTAAGTAGTCTATTTATTTTAAGTATCTAGAGAAAAATGTTTGATTCTCTGAGGTCCCTTACCTCCCAACTCCTTCTCTATAAGTAGGTGGTGGTGGTGGGTATTGTTGGTGGTGGCGTGGTGGCGGTGGTCCATGGTGGGTGGTTCGTGGTGGTGGCGGCGGGTGGTGCATGGTGTTGGTGGTGGGTGGTCGTGGTGGTAGGTAATGAATGGTGGTAAGTGATGGGTAGGGCCCAGGTACTACCCAAGTTTTGGCCCAAGTATTTTTAATAAAATGGTATTTGATGGGTAAGGCCCAAGTACTACCCATACCCAATTCTTAATATTGGGTAGTTGACTCATGGGTTTAGGCTTGGATAGTCTCATGAGCTACTCAACCCATGAGCAGGTCTAATTATACATTGATTTAATAGTTAATCCTGATATTTCCATGGCATTTATGTCTCCATCTCACCTTATCCACCCCCGAGACATCATTTGGCGGCCACATTCCTCTAATGTCTTCTAAAATCTCCCAACCAATTACTCCTTCTAGTTTGTCCCAATCCCACTCCCCATTTTCACTAACAAAGTCTCTAACTTTAACACTGGAATCTTCATTTATGTAATCCTTTAAAATAGTCCATTCTTTACCCATCTATCTTCCCAAAAAACTTATATAGATTTTCCATCTCCTATTTGCCAATCCAAGCCTTTCTCCACATGCATGCTTTGAAGATTTTTAAATCCCCTGCCACATATTAGAAGTATTATTCATATTCTTAATTATAGGAATGACATCATTACCACATTTGACTTGCTTCTTAGAGCCCTAGCCTAAAGATCATTCTAGTTTTTTTTATTAAACCTCTAATGAGAGTATATGAGAGTGCTTCAGAGAGGAGGAGGAGGAGATAGGGGACGAAGAAGCAAACATTGATGGAGAAAATGATGAGTATGAGTCTTAGGTAGAAAAAATTAAGTCCTGTGAAATTTTTGGGCCACATAGGATGCCACATTAGCAGAAAAAAAAAGTTAAAAATTTGACGGTGTTAGCCAAAAGGGTGACATTAGTATAAACGCAAAATGTTAGGGGTACAATTGACAACGAAAAAACGTTAGGGGCAAAACTGATAGGACCCCAAACGTTGGGGGCAGAAAAGGTACTTTTGCCTTAAATATTTGATGGTATTGGTGAAAAGGGTGACATTAGCAGAAATGTAAAACATTACGGGTACAATTGACAGAAAAAAAAACGTTAGAAAATCTGATGTGGAAAAAAAATATGTCCAGTCAGATATTTTTGCCACATAGGATGGCAAGTGAGCAAAAACTGTTAAATATTTTACGGTGTTAGTGAAAAGGGTGACCTTGGTAGAAACGTAAAACGTTAGGGATACAATTGACAGCGAAAAAACGTTAGGGGCGAAACTGACAGGACACCTAAACGTTGGGGGCAGGAAAGATACTTTTGCCTTTATCTTAATTAAACCTTCTTTATCTTGATCATAGTTTATATTTATATTTTATAGTATTATTTGAAAAGCCATAGAGGTGTGCGGTAATTTTATCTATATTATTGTAACGGTTCTAAGTCTTTTTGGTTATTAATTTTAAGAAATTATATATTTTATAACAAGGAGATGTGAGAAAGAAAGTTCTCCCAAATTAGATTAATCTCTTTTTTGTAATAGTTCTGGATATTGATGGTGCCCAAAAAAAAGAGTGCAAATGTCTAATTTAATCCCTAAAAGATGATTTTTTGTTCCAATTTGGTCCTTTTTAGTTTTTCTATCAGTTTAATAAACAGCCAGTGACATGTGGACATGTGACATATCTCTTCTCTATGTATTTTACCTTGCCGTATTACCTGTCCACATGTCACTAACCGTTTATTAAACTGACAGAAAAACTAAAATGGACTAAATTGGGATAAAAAATTATCTTTTAAGGACTAAATTAGCCATTTGCATCTTTTAGGGACTAAATTGGGACAATCTTAATCTTTCAAGGACTAACTTGATGATTTACGCTTATTTATTTCATCATTTAATAAAATTCTACTTCTTGTAGAATAAGGATTGCATCCAAATACAAACTCCACTGCTATATATATATATAATGACCAAAGGAAGATTAATTCGTCACACCTCTTTCTCTTCTCTTCTCTTCCTATATTTCTTACTAATAAGTTTTTTTTTTTCTGCTTTTCAACATTATTATATTTATATTCAAAAAAATTACTAAAGCAGATGCCGAGGTTACAACTCAAGAAAAATCATACTATTACAAAAGGATATCCAACTAGGAATAAAAATTGTGTAGGTGAAAGCTTAATGTCCCCAAAGAAGACGATAGAAAACTAGTCACAAGAGAGATCAACCAAAGATGATCAAGAAAGAAGAAGAAGATGATCTTCGGCTTCCCAATAAAGAAGACGATAATAAACAAGAAGATATTATTAGTAAAGATCTTAATGTTCGATCTTCGGCTCATATTGATTCTGAGGATTCTTTTGAAAAGCCTTCAGAGCTATTCTGTATTGCAGATTATGAGATTCCAGGGGACATTCCGGACTTTCAGACATTGGTTCTTGAGTTCAGTGAAAGAGGGACTTTTAATAATTTTTTTGATGATTTACCCTCGTGTTAGATTTTTTTTTCTTTTTTCAGTTTATTAAGGAGGATATGTAGGATGTAATTAATAGGAATATTTAATTCTTATTAATTGTAATAATATATGCAAAACAATGTATTGAATTCTTATTTAATATTCAACACATGAGATTTCTTCATGTCTACCTCCAATATTTGTTTTTTGATCACTCATAAATTTTTGTTAACATTGTTAAATGGTTAACGGAAGTTGCTGACGTGGCCTGATATGGAAGCTGACCGTGTATTTTTTCTGTTGGATATATTGAGGTCTTCAGGACTAAATATCCACCCATGGGGGAGTCCGATCGGGTCAAGTGAGGATTCGTTGGAAAGCTCGCAGAGAGAGGAAGAAAACGAAATGAAAATGACTCTCATCGGAGGTCACACGAGCCTGTACTCGTGGCCCAAAGTGGGCTAGATAATCATGATTTTATAATGATTATTCTATTCTTTCCTTTAAGTCCCACATCGGTTAAATCTATGATGGGAGCTCTCTCATCCTCCTATAAATAGGAGTGACTCCACACCTTTCTAGGAGCTCATTCCATGTGTTGGAAATGGGGGTCCCGTTTGGGAAACCCTACATAATATAATATTTCTCTCTCTCGTAAGTCATCTTCCGTGCATCAGTCGTGGACATGTGGCTCTAACTCTCGTAGGTAGAGTCCTCCGTTTGGTGCAGCCCTTTTCGGTGTTCGTCGTTTGGAGGTCATCCCTAGTGGAGCAGATGTACTGGCAAGATCCGAGGTTTTAGCGATGACATCCAGGTTAGTAGCTTTCGCATTGTTTTATATTTTCCTGAATTTATTTTTGGTTTTTCTTTTCGATCCCTGGGTTGGGTCGGATCATGTGAATCCGGGCCTTTCCCTACATTTTCCACCTCATTTTTCATTTCCTAATTAAAACCAAAATCCAAATCACTTTTTTTTTGTTTTTAAAAAATTTTGAAAAATAAAGAGTGCCTGCGGGCCTCCATGAACGAGCTTAGGCATTACGATGTGAGACTGTTTAATAAACGAGTCAGTCCGCTTGACCGGCGCGATAATGCTACATATTATGAATGCATAAGATGGAAAAGCCGTTGGGTTGTTTTTATATGCTACTTAGGGTTTAGGGTTTCCTTTTACTTTTTATTAATATATTAAATAATTTTTTTTAATAGTTAGGTGGGTTACAGGCCAACCCACCTAACTCGCGGGTTAGGTGGGTCGGGTTTGTCCAACCCGTTTATTAAGCGGTTGGGATTTTGCAACCCAATTCACTGAATTGGTGGATTAAACGGGTCAACCCGGTGGGTTGGGCCCGTTTTGACAGCTCTACTGTGGGTTAGTAATATTGAGCACCTAAACACAATACGGCTATGGCTACCGAAGTTGAAATGGCAAAGAAATTGAGCTATGAAGTGGTAATTGTTGAATGCGACGCTAAAAAGATTGTGGAGATGGCAAATGAGAATTTTGAAAATGTGTCTGTTTTGGGTATGTTGACGAATAACCTTACGAGGGGAGAAAAAAAACTTTAAAAATTACAGTATGCTTGCACTATAGAAAACCAAGTTGATTGGTTGGATCGAACATCCTCTATTTTTTTCCTAGTCTTTGAACCCAGACCGATTAATGAATCGATGAAGGGATGTCACTGTGGTTCAATCGGATCACTAAAAAATCGATTGTACCGATTAAATTAATAAAAAAAGTTAATATTTTATGCAATTAACATGTACCACTAAATAAAAAAAATATTATAAATATCAAAATAAAAAAATTATGTTTCTTAACTTTAACTTTTATAACTTTTATAGCTATAAAATAAAATGATTACATGAATAATGTTCACTATGAAAAGGCTTCTCAAATATTAACTACTTAAGAAATAAATATTAAAAAAATTACATATATTTAAGATTCTTTGGACTTTAGAAAAAATAAATAATATATATATATATATTTATTGAAATAGAGCTAGGCTAGCTAGCAAAAGGCTCACTAATGGGGAGAACTACAAGAATCTTTCCAAAGAAGGCTATTACAGAAAGAGGGCGGACTATTGAACATCAGCAAGCCCGGAGGAATCGAGTGCGCATGTCGGGCAAGGCAGTCAGCAACCATGTTCCCTTCTCTAAAAACATGTTTGATCTTCATGTGCCAATCTCTGTTGAGAAGCTCGCGAATTCTACTGAGGATATTTCTAAGAGGATGAGCCCCATCGTACCTATTGCAGATGAGATTGATTACATTCCTATTGTCACTCTCAACGATGACATGTTTGAAGCCTTTCTCCCAACCAGTAATAATACCAAAGAAGATACTCCAAATTTCAGCATGGTCCACACAGCCTTTGCCAAGATGTTTAGCAAATTCAAAGAGCCAATTGCCATTCTCATTACGAGCCAACCGACCCACACGCCATGTGTTAAGTGTTTTTCCAGAAAGACCCATCAACATTAATCTTAATCCATCCTTTGTCAGGTTTATACCAATCATAAGTACTAACCTCAAATGAGGAACTTCTACTGAGACCCATGTTCCTAATCTTATCCGCTTGAGCAAAGTCTTTCGAGTGAACGTCGATGAGAGGACTCAAGGTGATGGCATTCTCCTTCTTACCATTGAAGATCCAGTGATTCCTTTGTTTCCAAATTAGCCAGCATTCAATACCGAAGATGGAGTTCCATCTAGAGTCCCCTTCCTGGCTGAGGTCATTGCTAAGATTGAGCAAAATCCACTCTTGCAAATTGGAGTTGAAAAACTTGTTACTGAATCTATTCTTAACCATACTCCTCCAGAGGCCCGAAACATAGGGACAGTCGCGGATAGTGTGAAGGTTGGTTTCGGCAGCTTGACCACATCTCTTGCAAATATCCGAATCAGTGAAGCATCTTCTCATTCTTTGGTTGTCTGTCATTATGCTGTCATGAGCAAGACTCCATAGAAAAATCCATATATGTTATGAACCTTTAAACCTCCATATTTTTTCCATAGAAGATCAGAACTCGTATTGTCTGGGAAAGCGGAGTTCAGGTAAGCAGAAGAAGGCAACCAGAAGAAAGAGTCATCCTCCCCGTCCCTATTGGGCCGTTGCATTGAGTCAATTATCTCCCGAATTTCCAGCAGGAGCAGATGGCAAAAAGCAGCCCAGTCCCAAGTACCTTGATCAGTACAGAAGTCACTCACTCTTTTATTCCCTTCAGATTGGGGAATGTGACCTAAAGCGAGAGAAGCAAGATTAGGGTACCTGGGGACCCAAAAATCTCGCCAGAAAGCAGTGTTTTTGCCATTTCCAACCACCTTCATACTCTAGATCATAACATTACTCCAAACTTTGAAGATACCTCCCCAAAAATTGGAGCAATTCTGAGCTCTTTCCACCACCCACTCATCATTGATATAACATTTATACTTGCTTTTGATGATATCCACCCACATATTATTCCTAGAAGAGACGATTTCCCAAGCTTTCTATATTAGAAAAGCCAAGTTAAACTCCTTCAATTTCCGAATACCAAGACCACCCATTTCTTTAGTAGAACAAACGGTATCCCAGTTGACGAGGTGTGGCTTTCTAGCTCCTTCCCTATCACTCTAGATGAAATTCCTTTCAATTCTCTCTACATCTTCAAGAATACTGAGAAGCAACAAGGTGGTTTGCATGTTGTAACTTGGAATGGAAGAGATAACCGAGGAAGCCATAGTTATTCTACCAGCCGTAGACAGCGAATTCTGCTTCCAAGAAGAGAGCTTAGCGCCAACTCTGTCGGTGATCAACGAATAAGTATCTTTATTCACCCTACTATAATGAAGCGGAATGCCAAGGTATTTCCCAAGGTTGCTAGTGCTAGAGAAACCCAGAGTTTGACAAATTTGACTTGTTCTAGTATGATTCATGTGCTTTGAGAAGAAGATCTTTGTCTTATCCTTATTGATCCTTTGCCCCGAGCAATTGGAAAAATACTTCATAATGGAGTAGATATTCTCTGCTTCCTCCAAGCTTGCTTGAGAGAAGAGAAAAAGGTCATCACAAAAAATAAATGAGAGATAGGAGGCCCATTTCTACTTAACCTAATGGGCTTCCAAGACTTAAGGTTAACAACATCAGAGATAAGGTGGCCAAGTCTTTCAATACATAACACAAAGAGGTAGGGGGAAAGACGCTCTCCCTGTCTCAACCCCCTAGTATGTCTAAATTCTTCAAGCTGACCCCCATTCCAAAGGAGAAATAAATAAAATAATACTAGTGGGTTTGATATATACTAAATTACATGTCTATTTTATTCAAATTTTAATTTTAATGCAAATGAAAAACTATATAATTTTCTACTCTTAATATAAATTGAAAGACCAAATAATAAAATAATAATAATAATAATATAATAATAATAATAATAATATAATAAACTCAGTCATACAATACAATATAATATAATATAAATATAAATATATAATTTTATTTTAAATAATAAATGTAATATTTAAATATATGTTATTGTAACTGTCATTTTTGGCTCAGACAATTGTAATGTGAATTTAGGACCGCAAGGGCTCTTAACCTTGGGGGACTTGTCCTTAGGTGATGCACCTAGGTGCCTACGTACCCTTCTAGAGGGATCAAAGTCCACGTAGTTCGTCATGGTGACATCTATCGGAGCCGTTAGGCAAGGTTGTTACCTGTATTGGGCCGTGTGCGGCTAAGACGTGCCTAAGGTACTCCGGGCGGGCCAGCCGCTCTGTGGGAGGTTGCCTTAGTGGGAGAGAGCTATGGTCTCTGAGGGCTGCTGGAAGCCCTGTAAGCTATGTGCTCCAAGGAGGAGGTGAGCCGGTCGGAGGTTGGCTTAGACGGAAGGCCAACGGCAGGGCTCAATGAGGTGAAAGTACTTATGAGGTGTATCTCGGGGTGATGTGCGATAATCCTTCGGATTGTATGTAATTCTTTCAGGACTGGATCCCCCGTAGTCCCTCGGGTGAGGGGCTATTTATACTGGCGTGTGGGGAGATCGTGCTTGACCCACAACCTCGTAGGACGTGGGTCGTCCCACGAGGCTTGTGGAGATCCCACGTCTGGTTGAGGGGAGACTCCGTGTGGTGACGTGGGCGAGGGCCACGTAATGGATGGATGAGTGGTGCCACGTGTCTTCAGCGGGTGCCAGGGCCGTGCTTCTAGAATGTCAGTGCCACGTGTCCCAAGGTAGAATATTCCGAAGTTACATAAGTCCCCTAAGTCTACGTGTGTCGGGTGCCCGTGGACTTAAGTTCCTTTGCCTGTAAGACACTTGGTAATTTTCTCTGCCTCTATTCGTGTGATAGCTCGTCCTCTTGGAGTCGCGGGTATGGGAGTTGGCCGTCCGACTCTTGAAGTTGGCTCTCTCACATCGCTCCATAGAAAAAGGAGGTGTCTTGGACAGGACACGCGTCTCGTTTTGGGTGGCTGGCCACTTGGCTTCCTCAGCAATTTTCTGAGCCGTCTCTGTGGGAAGTACGCGACTTACCGAGGTGCAGTAATCATTGCTCAGAGGGGCATTTCCCGAAATACCCTTCAAGGGCTAGTAAGGGAAATCCAAAAGTCAGGGGCTGCTCTGGTCATTTTTCGAAGAGCTCTCCTCTGGCCATGTTCGTCTGTGGTTAGTGGCTGACGATGGCTTCCTTGCTGAGGACAATTTTTTTGAGGGAGCGGGCTTTGTTGCAGGTGCCACGCGTCAGGGCTTGAACGGGTGCTTTTGTCATTAAAGCATTTTGCCGCCGTTTCTCCCTCATTGAATGCAGGTTCGTTTCCAAGGGTAGCCATCATTAGCCTGGGTGGAGAGTTTTGCAAAAAAGCCCTCAAGTTTCTCGAGGCGACTCTTGGGTTCTTGGGGGCTTTTTGGTCTTTGCGTCTCCTTTGCCCTGACTGTGCATCCTGTTCGTTGCTTCTTTCCACGTGTGCGGTTGAAGTAAACGGTTGCAGCTGGGTTTGATTGCAGAGGATAAGGGGTTTTATCCGTTGCGGGATTCTAGGGGTCGAAGTTTTTGAATCGTCGCACCTCTGGGTGCCCTATTAATGTCAAGCGTTTGAAAGTTTATGACTTTACATTTGCATTCGCCTTTCTCTGTTGCCTCTGTTTTATCTGCTCTTGTTTAATTGAATTTCCATAATGGCCGGCGGAGGTGACGATTACTGTTACTACCCCTTTGATTTCACTGATTTGGAAGGTCTTCCTTCCTCTTCCCCTCCTCCTCCTCCTCTGGTCCAGACTCGCGATACTGGCCGGAGCGAGGGGTGGAAAAATGGTCAACAGGGTCTGTTGCCAGGGGGGAGGGCTGTTGATGTCTCAGTTGTGGTACCTACCATGGTGCCTACTGGTGGCGAGAGGGAAAGGCGGCTTCATGTGCCTCCGTCTTCCAAGGGGGAGCGTCGTCAAGAGGTTCTTCCGAAGGAAAGGAGGAAGAAAGACGGGAAAGGTGGCGCGAGCGGACCCCGGGAAGGTGAAAGGAGGGGAACGTCTCCGGCAGAGCCGGCCGAAGGCAGGGAAGGTGGTCCCAAGAGGCGTCTTATTGGTGCTGACTTGCGGCTGTCTCTGCCGGTCGTACGGCGGAGTACTAACCGGGAGGATGCGCAGGCGGAGGCTCCGGCGGGGTATGTTGTTCCTGTTTCCGCCCCTATTCCTACCTCGGTTACCACTTTCGTTGCCGTTCGTCAATCACCTGTGAGGGTGATTCTTTCTACCCATCCTCCTGTCCTCAGCCCCGTTGAAGGGGTGAATATGCCCCCTGCTAAGAGGGCCAGGGTGGTCATTGAGGAGCCTTCTCGAGACTCTTCCGTGCGTCAGATTGCAGCGGGAGGTCCTGCGACCGTGGAAGTTACGGAGTCTGGTGGTGCAGCCGTGAAGGTCAGAACCCTCGCAGACGGAGGGAATGTAGTGGCGATTCAAGCGGCTGCCATGAGAGATGTTGTTCCTGGATCGACTGTCGGCCCTTCTGAACCCCTTGGGCCACGGAGGGGAGATTGGCTTTTGAGCTGGTGGCATTGGGCACGTGCTTCCCCGTGGAGATGCGGGAGAGGGAAGCTAGGGGGCTAGACACTTTGCCCCTGAATATTACTATTCGAGGCTTCAGTCGGGTTGTTGAGGCGTTGGCCGACTTTCACCAAGCTGGTCTTGAGTGGGAGAAGCGTGTGGTAACTTCCCTTGTCTTGGTTTTTTCCTCGATTTGTGTTAGGCTTGTGTTCCTGACTCCGCTGTGTATGCGCGCGCTTCTTACAAGAGGAGATTCGTCGTGACCGGGATCAGTTTTCCGGTGTTGCGGCCTCTAGGAGCCGGGCTCTAGAGGTCTCCCATAAGCGATTGGCGGACGTGCGGGAGCAGCTGTCTGCCAAGAAGCTGGAGCGTGAGGGTCAAGGACACGAGGTTAAATCCTTGACTGAGGAGGTCGCCCGTCTCAAGGCCGAAACTGGCCACCCTGCAGAGGTTTCGTTCCTTCGCTCAGAGTTGGAGAGGACTCACAAGGAGCTGTTCGTCCGTCGAGATGACGCTGAGAGGCGTTAGCAGCAGCTGCATTCACTCCGTGAAGCCCTGCGGGATGCGAAGGCTCGTGCTTTTGAGAACCTTTCAGGCCGGCTGGCTGCTGAGAGCAAAGTTGTTGATGTCGCCGATCGTTAGGAGGAACTATCAGCACAGAGGATGTACGACACTCTCTTGGCGGTCGAGTAGCTCGAGCGTCTCCGTGGGGAGAGATTCCTAACGGAGTGTGTGGCTTCCTTGCACCCTTCCTTGGAGTTTTTTTAGGGCGAGCTTCGTGGTCAGACAGAAACGGACCCTCCGTTGAATCTTGCTCATCTTCGTCGATTGACGGATCGCTTGGTGGATCACCAAGTGTTGTCCCGAATTGGCAGACGAGCTCTGGGGATTGGACCTACTTTTCAGCAGCTGGCTGAGGCGACCATGCGGGGGCCGTCGAAAGATGTTGGCCGTATGGGGCCAGCAGGGGCCGAGGCCTTTGTAGATCTTGGGGATGCCCAAGATTAGGCTTATGTAAATTTTGGGGTGTTTACCCTTTGTAATGGGCGGACGCCCTCTCATTTTTGGCATTAATGAGAATAATTTTTGCGAAGAGTTTTTCCTGCTTTCCTTTTTACTTCGGGGTAAAAAGTTCTGCGCGTTTGCAGTTTCTCTTTTCGTAGTTATCTCTTTACGTCTGGGTAAAAAGATTTATTGCATGAGTACCGTGTGATCAGGACGGTTTGTATGCGATTTTGCCAGCATGGTTTGTGGAACGTTCGTTTTGTAATTTTCACACCAAAGGGGTTTTTTACCGCGCTCTTGGGGAAATTTTAGCTTGGCTCTGGGGGCGCTTAGCGTTTCTTGGGCGATCGAGCCCGTCGTCCCGTGATAGGACTTACGCGAGTACTTTGCAGAGTTGAAGTCTTGTCTCTAGTTGAAAAAGGAGTGCTTTCAATAATAAACAAAATGAATACATTCGTGCAGCCTCAGTCGAGCTAGCCTTAGGTAGGCTGAAGGTAAGCAAAATATTTACATTCGGATTGCCTAAGTCAGGCGAGCCTTGGCCAAGCTGAAAATCCTAAATTCAAAGTAGAGACGCATACGACTTGACTTAAAGGTAAAATGCACAGTGCGTTCGGAGTCTTAACTGGAGGTTAGGTCTGGGCGGGCGGACTCTGGCTTCTTTCCACCTGACTTTTTAGCCTCGGGGGGTTCCTCGCGTGCTTCTTTGGGACCAAGGCGGGCGACCTTGACGGTCTTGTTTAAGCTAGCTGCGTAGCATGCTCGCGCCAGTTTCTGGTCTGCCATGATTTCTCCAACCCCGTGGGGTGTTGGGAACTTCATTGTGAGCTGCGCGGTAGACACTACAGCTCTGAGTTTGTTTAGGGACGGTCGCCCTAGGATTGCATTGTATGCTGATGGTGCTGAGACAATGATGAAGTCTACATCAAGGCTCGTGACCTTTGGCAGAGTGCCCTTTGTTGTTCAGGTAGTGATGATTCCTTCTGCTGGAACCTGTGCTCCTGAGAACCCTATGAGCGTGCCGGGGAAGGGCCTTAGGCTGGCCTTGTTGAACCCGAGCTTTCTGAAGGTGTCGAAGTAGAGAACGTCTGCTGAGGATCCTTGGTCGGTCAAGACTCTCTTAATTTCGTAGTTAGCGATCATCGCGGTCACTACCATGGGTCGTCATGGACTAGTCCCTCTATGTTAGTGAGGTCGAAGGTGATGGGGTCTCCCTTGGTCTTACTTCTCTTCTTGTGCTTTGAAGCGTAATCTAGCGCGAGTATGGAGCGTTCCATCCTCTTCTTGTTCTGCAGTAGGGAGGAGGTCCCGCGCTGTAATCTGCCTGCTATGACGTTGATGACCTCGCGGGTGGGCGCTTAGCCGTCAGCTTCCCGGGGGTGCTCGGAATTGGCCCTGCTTTCCTCCTTGATGAACCTGCCGAGTTGTCCTTTCTGGATTAGGTCCTCGATCTGATCTTTCAGGTGGATGCAGTCGTTGGTTTCATGTCCGTGATCCTTGTGGAACTGGCAGTATTTGGACTTGTCCACCGGTCTTCCCGTTTTCCGCCTTTTGACTTGCGGGGGGAATGTGAGCATGTCGGAATGATAAATTTCTTCCAACACCCCAACGTGAGATCTGTTGAGGGGAGTGTAGCTCGTGAACCTTCCTCGAGGAGGTGTTCGTGGTCGAGGAGGTGACCTTTTCCTACCGCTCTTTTCCTTGGGGGTTTGGTTCTCGGTCCCTGTCTTCTCTTGCTTCTTCTCTGCTCGTTCCATATCGGTCCTGCTTATCAGGAACTTCCTCATCTTGTCCTTAGCGATCTAGTGTTCTCCTCTTGAATGAACCATTCCGCACGGTCCATGAGTTCTTGTAAGGTGGAGACGGGGCACCTGTTTAGTTCCCCGTAGAACTGTGAGCATCGAAGACCCTGCTTTATGACAAAGATGGCGATGGCGTCCTGGAGGCCTCGGACTTGGAGCGAGAGCTTGGTGAAGCGGGCCAAGAAGGCTTGCAGGGTTTCTCCCTCCTCCTGGTGGAAACCGATGAAGGAGTCTTCGTTTTTTTTATACTCTTTGCTGCTGGCGAACTGTGTAAGAAAGTTCTGAGCTAGTTGTTCGAAGCTGTGAATCGAATTGGTGAACAGCAAGGAGAACCATCTCAAGGCGGCTTCCTTTAGAGTTGATGAGAAGACCTGGCACTGTTGGCCGTCCGTCATACCCAGTATCGACATGGCCGAGTTGAAGGTGTTCAGGTGATCTCGCGGATCGGTTTCTCCTCCATAAGGCTCTATGTGGAAGGGCATCTTGAAACCCATGAGCACGTGCTTGTTCATGACCTGCTGGGTGAAGGGGTGTCTCCCCCTTCCCTGGAAGTCGATCGCGGGCCACTGGTAGGCATTTGCGCCGGCGGCTGCGTACGGGGTGTAGGCCGCGGCCCATGGCATGTGGAGGTAGGACCCTGCAGGGTAGTTTGGAACTGGTGGTCGTGGAAAGTTCATAACGGGTCGTGCTGCCTATCCGGCGACCATAGTAGGTCCAGGTGGGATTACCGTTGGGGGTGGTGCCGCTGTCAGTGACAACCATGCGAACTCCATGGGTAAGGTCCCAAACTGAATTGTGGGCAAGGCGGTAGGGTCGCTAGAGGTCCCTGCCGTCGAACCGTGTGGCACGATGGGTAGATGAGCGTTCACATTTGCTGGGGCGAGGCTCCTGTCCTCTTCCCATCGCTGTTGGCGTAGAGCCGCTACTTCTGCCTCGAGGCGGGTGATATCAGCGTCCCGTGGGTTCCTCGCTAACTCTGTCTCTTCTTGACCATCGGTTGTGGGGCAAGGGACGTGTGGCATGCCGTACGGGCGTTGAGGGTAAGTTTCCTCTCTAGATATCGGGTTCTGGACCGCGGTCTCCATGACGACTACCTGTATTATCGAGGAGCTTTGAGGATGGGTTGCGCCTGATTCGCCAGCCTCGGTTGTGACTGGTTCGGCCTTTCCCTGGCAATTCCTCGCGCTGCGTCTAACGGCGCTGGCGTCAGCCCTGGTGGTGGGGACGTTTGAGTCGGTCATGACGTATCGTGTTCTGTATCTGTATTGGAGATCAAAACAAAAACAAGTACGGGTTTCTGAGTGTTAGGTGTATACTTTTACTCCCCGAAAAAAGAAATGTCGTTTAGCGACAGAGTGCGCAAGGCATTGGGGTCTGAATAAGACCGCGGTGGGCGCCACTGTAACTGTCATTTTTGGCTTAGACAATTGTAATGTGAATTTAGGACTGCAAGAGGTCTTAACCTTGGGGGACTAGTCCTTAGGTGATGCACCTAGGTGCCTACGTACCCTTCTAGGGGGATCAAAGTCCACGTAGTTCGTCATGATGACGCCTATTGGAGCCGTTAGGCAAGGTTGTTACCTATATTGGGCCGTGTGCGGCTAAGACGTGCCTAAGGTACTCCTGGCGGGCGAGCCGCTCTGTGGGATGTTGCCTTAGTGGGAGAGAGCTATGGTCTCTGAGGGCTGCTGGAAGCCCTGTAACCTAAGTGCTCCAAGGAGGAGGTGAGTCGGTCGGAGGTTAGCTTAGACAGAAGGCCAACAGTGGGGCACAAGGAGGTTAAAGTACTTGTGAGGTGTATCTGGGGGTGATGTGCAATAATCCTTCGGCTTGTATGTAATTCTATCAGGACTGGATCCCCCGTAGTCCCCCGGGTGAGGGGCTATTTATACTGGCGTGTGGGGAGATCGTGCTCGACCCACGACCTCATGGGATGTGGGTCGTCCCACGAGGCTTCTGGAGATCCCACGTCTGGTTGAGGGGAGACTTCGTGTGGTGATGTGGGCGAGGGCCACGTAATAAGGCTGCGTTCTTTAGGTGGAAAGACGAAGAAAAAGAGGTGAGACTGCTCCTCTCCCGCGTTTCCTAGGGAGAAAAAGCATGAGAATGGAATAGAGCATTCCATCACGCAGCTCGGAGCAAAAGGCGAGAAATAGAGACAAGGAAGGGAAATGACCAATATGCACTTTTACACGCGTGGGAAGAGAGAAAGAGAAGGAGTCGCACACGGGAATGAGATGTTGATTTTCAGAAAAAATATTTTAATATAAGGGGTCATTTTACCCTATATTTTTTCCTTTTCCATTCTCATTTCCCAAATTTTACTACCAAACGAAATAAACTTATTTTCATTTCCTTTCAGCATAACAAACACACCCATAAGAATTGGTTTCCAAGTCAATTGGGTCACCGATCTGTCACATAAAATCGATCCAACTAATGTTTTCAATACTACATATGTTTTTTTTCAGATCTTTTGATTTGTAATGCAATACTCTATGTCTCTATTGTTGAGTTAACAATATTTAGGATTTTCAAAAAATGACTATTTCGAATTTTGGTTTAAATTTTTGAAGAAATCCTTATATAAATAATAAAGAAACAAAAGAAAAGAAAAGAATTGTATATATATTGATAAACTACTAGCACATACCCATGCAATCCAGAGTAGTATGAATTATAAATTATTTTAAAATATTGTTAGTATTTTATGTGAAAAAAATATGTACTTAAAATTTTCTATCACAATTAAATATTAAAAGTCTATTGTTACACTTAAACTAATTAATTTACAAATAAATTTTGAAATTTAATTTTTGGTTATAAGAAAAAACACCAGGCCCAAAGGCTACAAAAAATAGTCAAACTGAGGACCCTCCTAGAGAGAAACCTCATCTCATATCGACAGCCACAACTCTGATCTCTCAAGGAAGATTCTCGAACGAAACCCACTCACGCCTCATTTTTTACAACTTCTTCAGTTACTCTGCCACAACGCTCGCATACCACTAGAACAAACAATCTTCAGGTTATTACTCCTTCCCATATTTGTATGTCCTTTCTTAAATGGTTTTCCATAATCCTTAACCAAAATTTTAGCTTGATAAGACAAATCCATTTGAAAAATCTATTAACTTCCAAAAATTAAAGCATTTCTTCTTCCTTTTTCCCAAATCAGCCAAGCTGTAACACCAAAAATGGTCTCCCAGAGTCCTACCAAATCAGGAAAAAAGCTTTAATTTCCTTTTAAATTTTCTTTTTAACCACTAGAACAAAGAATCTAACTTAATCTTCTGTAAGTACCAGCTTTTCCAAATCTCAAACACTTCTTAGCAATCTCTAACCCTATAAAGACAGCAATCCCAAAAATGGATGTTTTAACACCTTGCACTGGTAAGATTACTTCTTCCCCTGCTATTAGTAAGTAGTCTAATTATTTAAGTAACTAGAGAAAAAGTTTGATTCTCTTAGGACCCTTCCACTCCCAACTCCTTTTTGGTGCTCACACATATGAGTGTGGGATCTATTCGGCTTGTCCGTGGCACTCCAGGCGAATACGTCCTGTACATGGTAAGTAGCTCCTGGAACTTTTTTGGGCTGCCGGTCAAGGACGGCTCCTATGCGGATTTTCCTGTTATTTTTCATGGTTTATGCAAATACTCACAAGGTCTTTTGTGGGCTGTGGCCATGCTCCGGGAATTTCATCACGTAGGTCCACTATCTCGGGAGGGCTCCTAGTGTAATTCTCAGCCTTGTCTCCTTGGGTGGTCTGTAGTAGCAAGCATGGGCTTCTCGGGCTACTTGTATTTCCCCTATTCCTTTGCTGTAGGGAATTTTATTGTCAGATGAGCTGTGGATATAACTGCTTTGAGTTGGCTAAGGGTCAGTCGTCCTAAAACAGCATTGTATGCGGACTGGGCTGCCAACATGGTGAATCTGACCTTTGTGCGGCGGCGAATTTTGGTGGCACGCCCAGGGTAAGCCATGTTGTGAGGGTTCCTCGTGTTTTAATGGCTCGCCCTGAGAAGTCGACGAGAGTTCCTTCACCTGGTGTCAACTGATCCTCGTAGTATTGCATTTTTCCCCAGGGTTTTCACGAAAAGATAGGTAGTCTACTAGCACCCACTTGAGGGTCATACCCCGAGATGTTGTCCGTGACGACCAATGGTTCGTTCATCTCTGTCGCACTGCTTGTGCCTCAGAAGGCTAAGAGCTGTGTTTTTTGCTGCTTGTGGCGGCTATTGTCGACGTCATCTTGTCAGTTGTGCAGCGATTTGGAGGACCTGTTGATGCTGGCCATACGAGTCCTGTATTGGAAAAAATAAGAAATGCGAGTTTCTGAGTGTTAGGCGAATACTTCTACTCCCCGAAAAAGAAATGTCGTTTTTGGTTCAGACAATTGTAATTTGTAATAAGGACCGCAAGGGTCGTAACCTTGGGGGACTTGTCCTTAGGTGAGGACCTAGGTGCCTACGTACCCTTAGGAAGGGATCAAAGTCCACGTAGTTCGTCATGGTGACGTCTATAGGAGCCGTTAGATGAGGTAGTTACCTGTATTGGGCCATGTGCGGCTAAGACGTGCGAAGGTACTCCAAACAGGCGAGCCACTCGTAGGAGGTTGCCTTATAGTGAGAGAAAGCTAGGGTCTCCTGGAGCTGTTAGGAGCTCCGATGGTGACGCTCTCCAGGACGGAGGTATGTCTGCCGGTGGTGGAACCTAGTGGTGCCATGGGCCAAGCTCTGAGGTAGACGTAAGTTGAGCCAGAATATGCCCAAATGTATTAAGAGAGTATGCCTCTCGTTCTGATGCTTATGCGTAATGTTCTCCTGAGGATTGGATGTCTGTTGAGTGCCCCGGGTGAAGGCTATTTATACCATGTGTGGGACTGGACGTGGTCGACCCACGTTCTTGCTGGACGTGGGTCGTCCCACGATGCCTGGGAGCTTCCCACGTCTTGTGGACGGTAGTCCAGGAGGAGAGACGTAGATACTGGCCACGTAGGGGGTAGATGAGTGGTGCCACGTGTCACTGGTGTAAGCTACCGTGGAGCTTCTAGAAGCTTGATGCCACGTGTCTCTAGGGGATATATTCCGTAGTTACAATTTGTAAATATCTTTGTTTTTAGACTAACCATTTGGTTTTTTTATAGATTTGATTTGACGGGTTGGGTAGTGAACTGAATTAAATAATTTTTCATGGCTTATTAAGGGGGTGTTTGGTATTACTACCAGTTTTTAGAATTCTGTTTTTTTAAAACTGAAATCTGTGGTCTGTTTTTCTGTTTTGTTTTCTATTTTCTATTTTTTGTTTTATATCTTCGGTTTTCTATATTAATAAAATAACAAAAAATAAATATTTATGGAAGTTCAAAATATACTTACGTGGATGTTTTGGGAGTAAGAAGATTCATGCACATTCATGGTGGGTGGTGGGTGTTGGTGGCGGTGGGGTTGGTCGGCGGTTATTGGTGGTGGGTGGTGAGTGGTGGTGGTGGGTGATGGTGCGTGATGAATGGTGAGTGGTGGTATAATGGTGGTTGGTGGTATGTGGTGGTGGTGTGCGTGGTGGTAATACGTGGTGGTGGTTGGTGTGGATGTGATGGTCGTGGTGGGTAGTGAGTGGTGGCAGTAGGCGATGGTTGCGTGGTGGTGGTTGGTGGGTGGTAATGGTAGTGGTGGGCGTGGTTGGTGGCGGGGGGTGGTGGTGGACGTGGTTGGTAGTGGTGGTAGGTAGTGCCTGGTGCTGGTGGTGGCAGGTGGTCTTAGGGGTCGGTGGTGGATGTGGTTGATGGTGGTGGCAGGTGGTGCGTGGTGTTGGTAATGAGTGGTGGTTGGTGGGGGTGGTGGGTGGTGATTGATGGTGGTGGTGAGTGGTGGTGGTAGGTGGTCATGGTGTGGGTGGTGGTGGCGAGGTGGTCGTGGTGGTGGCAGGTGGTGGGTGTCATGGTGGTTGAGGGTGGTGGTGAGTGGTAGTGGTGGTTGGTGGTGGTGAGGTGATGAAATTATATTTTTACCATTACTCTTTGATCCACTTTTATTCCATTCCCACTTTTAATGTAGGGTAAAATGGTCATTTTACCCACTTTTATTCCATTCACATCACATTTGACATGACATATCCAATTCCCTTCACATTTTCATTCCCATTAATATTATCATTCTCATTCCATCATTCATTCGACCTACCAAACATACCTTTTAGTAGAGGCTCAATACTAGTTTATCTTAATTTTTTTTAATGAACTACTAGTTTATCTTAATTAAACCTTCTTTATCTTGATCATAGTTTTATATTTATATTTATAGTATTATTAAAAAACCAGAACAGAAATTATCTATATTACTGTAATGGTTCTAAGTCTTTTTCGTTATTAATTTTAAGAAATTATATTTTTATAACAAGGAGATGTGAGAAAGAAAATTGTCCCAAATTAGATTAATCCCTTTTGTAATAGTTCTGGATATTGATGGTGCCTAAAAAAAGTGCAAAAATAAATAATTTTATATTATTTAATTTATTATTTTAAAATATATATTATGTTATGTTAATTTAAAAAATAAATATTATATAATATATATATATATATTTGTGCATGTCAAGTCTCTACTTTAAATATAGTTATTCTCAAGTTAATCATAATTGCTGATTAAATTAAAGGTGTAATAATTTTATTAGATTAATATATATTGTGGTTTAAAATAATTATAATTCCCGGTTTGTTATTTTCTCATTTTTATTTCCCGTCAACAACATTTTTTCATAATAAAATATCTATGTCATATTTAAAAGGATTAGGAGTTAAGTGGATAAGGTAATTATTTATTGAGTAAATCATCAAGTTAGTCCCTGAATGATTAATATTGTCTAAATTTTGACCCTAAAAGATGCAAATGTCTAATTTAATCCCTAAAAGATGATTTTTGACCCATTTTTGTCCTTTAATTTTTCCGTCAGTTTAATAAACGGCCAGTGACATGTGAACATGTGACATATCCCTTCTCTGTGTATTTACATTGCTGTATCACCTGTCCACATGTCACTGACCGTTTATTTAAACTGACAGAAAAACTAAAATTGACTAAATTAGGACAAAAAGCTATCTTTTAAGGACTAAATTAGCTATTTGCATCTTTTAGGGACTAAATTGAAACAATCTTAATCTTTCAAGGACCAACTTGATAATTTACACTTATTTATTTCATCATTTAATAAAATTCTACTTCTTGTAGAATAAGGATTGCATCCAAATACAAACTCCACTGCTATAATATATATATATATATAATGACCAAAGGAAGATTAATTCGTCACACCTCTTTCTCTTCTATTCCTATAATCATTACTTATAAGTTTTTTTTTCTGCTTTTCAACATTATTAGATTTATATTCCAAAAAAATTACTAGAGCAAGATGCCGAGGTTACAAGTGAAGAAAAACCATACTATTACAAAAAGATATCGAACTAGGAATAAAAATTGTGTAAGTGAAAGCTTAATGTCTCCAAAGAAGACGATAGAAAAACAAGAAAACTAGTCACAAGAGAGATCAACCAAAGATGATCAAGAAAGAAGAAGAAGAAGATCTTCGTCTTCCCAATAAAGAAGACGATAATAAACAAGAAGATATTATTAGTAAAGATCTTAATGTTCAATCTTTGGCTCATATTGATTCTGAGGATTCTTTTGAAAAGAGTCCGGAGCTATTGTGTATTGCGATTATGAGATTTCCGGAGACATTCCGGACTTTCAGACATTGGTTCTCGAGTTTAGTGAAAGAGGGACTTTTAATAATTTTTTTGATGATTTACCCTCGTGTTAGATTTTTTTTTTTCAGTTTATTAAGGAGGATATGTAGGATGTAATTAATAGGAATATTTAATTCTTATTAATTGTAATAATAAATGCAAAACAATGTATTGAATTCTTATTTAATATTCAACACATGAGATTTGTTCATGTCTACCTCCAATTTTTGTTTTTTATCACTCACACTTTTTTTTTGTTAACACTGTTAAATGGTTAATGGAAGTTGCTGAAGTGGCCTTATATGGAAGCTGATCGTGAATTTTTTTTTCTGTCGTATATATTGGGGTCTTCGGAACTAAATATCCGCCCATGGGGGAGTCCGATCGGGTCAAGCAAGGATCTGTTGGAAAGCTCGCAGAGAGACGAAGAAAACGAAACGAAAATGACAGGAGCTAGATAATCATGATTTTATAATGATTATTCTTTCTTTTCTTAAGTCTCACATCAGTTAAATCTATGATAGGAGCTCTCTCATCCTCCTATAAATAGGAGTGACTCCACACCTTTCTAGGAACTCATTCCATGTGTTGGAAAATGAGGGTCCCGTTTGGGAACCCCACATAATATAATATTTCTCTCTCTCTTGAGTCATCTTCCGCGCATCAGTCGTGGACATGTGGCTCTACCTCTCGTAGGTAGAGTCCTCCGTTTGGTGCGGCCATTTTCAGTGTTCGTCGTTTGGAGGTCAGCCCTGCTGGAGCAGAGATACTGGCTAGATCCGAGGTTTTAGCGATGACATCCAGGTTAGTAGCTTTCGCATTGTTTTATATTTTCCTGAATTTATTTTCGTTTTTCTTTTCGATCCCTAGGTTGGGTCGGATCATTTGAATCCAGGTCTTTCCCTACATTTTCCACCTCATTTTTCATTTCCTAATTAAAACCAAAATCCAACTCACTTTTTTTTGTTTTTAAAAAATATTTAAAAATTTTGAAAAATAAAGAGTGGCCTGTGGGCCTCCATGAACGAGCTTAGGCATTACGATGTGAGACTGTTAATAAACAAGTAGTCCGCGACAATGCTACATATTATGAATGCATAAGATGGAAAAGCCGCTGGGATGTTTTTCTATGGTGCTTATAAAATATGGGCCAAATGACTCTTTTGGTCCTCAACGTTTGCACCAAGTTTAATATTGGTCCTCAACGTTTCAAAAAGTTATTTTTGGTCCTCAACGTTTTTATTTTGGTCAAAATTGGTCCTCAAGCATAACTCCGTATGGTTTTTTTTGTTAAATGCTGACGTGGAAGGCTTATGTGGCACACCCTCTCTCCTACGTGTCATATTTGGATGATATGACACCATCTCTCACTCCAATTCAGCAAAACGACGCTGTTTTGCATCACTTCTCTCTCACTCCAACTCAGTAAAACGGCGTCGTTTTGCTGAGTTGGAGTGAGAGAGGGTGTCATATCATCCAAATATGACACGTAGGAGAGAGGGTGTGCCACATAAGCCTTCCACGTCAGCATTTAACAAAAAAAAAATCAGACGGAGTTATGCTGGAGGACCAATTTTGACCAAAATAAAAACGTTGAGGACCAAAAATAACTTTTTGAAACGTTGAGGACCAATATTAAACTTGGTGCAAACGTTGAGGACCAAAAGAGTCATTTGGCCTAAAATATGGAATAGGCATAATGATATTTGGTTAAGGTCGAAACATGAGGATTTGCAAGTGATTTGGCCAAGGTAGTGCAGTCAAAGAATGGAATTTGTTGATTAATGAAGAAACAAAACCTCGATGCGATAGTGAAGCAGTCCCAAAATCCATTCTTAGAGGATAGAAGAGAAGAGTGTGCTTAATTGCATTGCCGAACCGTATACTGTGGGTTAGAGTTGTCGGAGTTACAAGGATTGATCCACTACGGATTGGGCCCGTTACGAGTTTGTCAACTTGAATTAAAAGAGTTAAACGAGTTGAAAATTTCAACCCGACCCTCCAATGTAATGGTCGCGCTAACCCACCTAACCCATCTTTTTTTTTAAAAAAAATATTTTAATTTAATTTTTTTTTTTAAAAAAATCTATATCTTTTTTATACATTTCTTTTTTCATGAACTATGAAATTTAATATAATAAAATGAAAGAAAAGATTCGTCATTCATCATGTCACTCACAAATAGTTAAATACAAAACTATGGAAGTATGAAACATCATCCACGTACTCATCTAAGACTAAGAGCAACACAACAAGGCAAGTAGGCAACACAAGTAACCCACCTTTTTTTAAAAAAAAAAAAAATTTAAAATGATGATGGGAACACAAGCACAGATGGGAAGCCGTGGATCGGTGGAACTATGGAAGTGAGAACTGAGATATAGGAACTTAGGGTTTAGGGTTTCCTTTTAATTTTTATTAATATATTAAATAAATTTTTTTTAATAGTTAGGTGGGTTACAGGCCAACACACCTAACCCGCGGGTTAGGTGGGTCGGGTTTCTCCAACCCGTTTATTAAACGGTTGGGATTTTGCAAACCAATTCACTGAATTGGTGGATTAAACGGGTCAACCCGTAGGGTTGGACCCGTTTTGACAGCTCTACTGTGGGTTAGTAATATTGAGCACCTAAAAATAATACGGCTATGGCTACCGAAGTTGAAATGGCAAAGAAATTGAGCTGTGAAGTGGTAATTGTTGAATGCGACGTGAAAAAGATTGTGGAGATGGCAAATGAGAATTTTGAAAATGTGTCTGTGTTGGGTATGTTGACGAATAACCTTAGGAGGGCAGAAAAAAAACTTTAGAAATTACAGTATGCTTGCACTGTAGAAAATCAAGTTGATTGGTTGGATCGAACATCCTCTCTTTTTTTCCTAGTCTATGAACCCAAACCGGTTAATGAATCGATGAAGGGATGTCACTGTGGTTCAATTGGATCACTAAAAAATCGATTGTGCCGATTAAATTAATAAAAAAAAATAATATTTTATGCAATTAACATGTACCATTAAATAAAAAAAATATTATAAATATCAAAATAAAAAAATTATGTTTCTTAACTTTAACTTTTATAACTTTTATAGCTATAAAATAAAATGATTACATGAATAATGTTCGTTCTGAAAAAGCTTCTCAAATATTACTTAAGAAATAAATATTAAAAAAATTACATATATTTAAGATTCTTTGGACTAGAAAAAAAAATAAAAAAAATATATTTTTTATTGACATAGAGCTAGGCTAGCTAGAAAAAGGCCCACTAATAGGGAGAGCTACAAGAATCTTTCCAAAGAAGGCTATTACAGAAAGAGGGCGGACTATTGAACATCAGCAAGCCCGGAGGAATCGAGTGCGCATGTCGGGCAAGGTAGTCAGCAACCATGTTCCCTTCTCTAAAAACATGTTTGATCTTCACGTGCCAATCTCTATTGAGAAGCTCGCGAATTCTACTGAGGATATTTCTAAGAGGATGAGGCCCATCGTACCCATTGCAGATGAGATTGATTACATTCCTATTGTCACTCTCAACGATGACATGTTTGAAGCTTTTCTCCCAACCAGTAATAATACCAAAGAAGATACTCCAAATTTCAGCATGGTCCACACAGCCTTTGCCAAGATGTTTAGCAAATCCAAAGAGCCAATTGCCATTCTCATTACAAGCCAACCGGCCCACACGCCATGTGTTGAGTGTTTTTCCAGAAAGACCCGTCAACATGAATCTTAATCCATCCTTTGTCAGGTTTATACCAATCATAAGTACTAACCTCAGATGGGGAACTGCTACTGAGACCCATGTTCCTAATCTTATCCGCTTGAGCAAAGTCTTTCCAGTGAATGTCGATGAGAGGACTCAAGGTGATGGCATTCTCCTTCTTACCATTGAAGATCCAGTGATTCCTTTGTTTCCATATTAGCCAGCATGCAATACCGAAGACTTAACTGTAAAGCAACCATTTGAAGAAGGCAACCAGAAGAAAGAGTCATCCTCCCCGTCCCTATTGGGCGGTTGCATTGTGTTAATTATCTCCCGAATTTCCAGCAGAAGCAGATGGCAAAAAGCAGCCCAGTCCCAAGTACCTTGATCAGTATAGAAGTCACTCACTCTTTTATTCCCTTCAGATTGGGGAATGTGACAAGAAGCGAGAGAAGCAAGATTAGGGTACCCAGGGACCCCAAAAATCTCTCCAGAAAGCAGTGTTTTTGCCATTTTCCAACCACCTTCATACTCTGGCTCATAACATTACTCCAAACTTTGCAGATACCTCTCCAAAAATTGGAGCAATTCTGAGCTCTTTCCACCACCCACTCATCATTGATATAACATTTATACTTGCTTTTGATGATATCCACCCACATATTATTCCTAGAAGAGACGATTTCCCAAGCTTTCTATATTAGAAAAGCCAAGTTAAACTCCTTTAATTTCTGAATACCAAGGCCACCCATTTCTTTAGTAGAACAAACGGTATCCCAGTTGACGAGGTGGGGCTTTCTAGCTCCTTCCCTATCACTCTAGATGAAATTCCTTTCAATTCTCTCAACATCTTCAAGAATACTGAGAAGCAACAAGGTGGTTTGCATGCTGTAACTTGGAATGGAAGAGATAACCGAGGAAGCCATAGTTATTCTACCAGCCGTAGACAGCGAATTCTGCTTCCAAGAAGAGAGCTTAGAGCCAACTCTGTCGGTGATGAACGAATAAGTATCTTTATTCCCCCTACTATGATGAAGCAGAATGCCAAGGTAATTCCCAAGGTTGCTAGTGCTAGAGAAACCCAGAGTTTGACAAATTTGACTCGTTCTAGTATGATTCATGTGCTTTGAGAAGAAGATCTTTGTCTTATCCTTATTGATCCTTTGCCCCGAGCAATTGCAAAAATACTGCATAATGGAGTTGATATTCTCTGCTTCCTCCAAGCTTGCTTGAGAGAAGAGAAAAAGGTCATCGCAAAAAAATAAATGAGAGATAGGAGGCCCATTTCTAAACTTAATGGGCTTCCAAGACTTAAGGTTAACAGCATCAGAGATGAGGTGGCCAAGTCTTTCAATACATAACACAAAGAGGTAGGGGAAAAGCGGGTCTCCCTGTCTCAACCCCCTAGTAGGTCTAAATTCATCAAGCTGCCCCCATTCCAAAGGAGAAATAAATAAAATAATACTAGTGGGTTTGATATATACTAAATTACATGTCAATTTTATTCAAATTTTAATTTTAATGCAAATGAAAAAACTATATAATTTTCTACTCTTAATATAAATTGAAAGACCAAAATAATAATAATAATAATAATAATAATAAACTGAGTCATACAATATAATATAAATATAAATATAAATATATAATTTTATTTAAATAATAAAAGTAATATTTAAATATATGTTATTATTAAAGAATAAACGTAAATAATAAATAAAACAAAATGACATTAACTATCACAAGTTCATGACTTGAGCAACAGTTACGACAAACGTTTTTCACCCATAATGTCGATTCCACCAACACTACTTTTTCAAACTCAAATAATATTTAGGCTGCTTTCTTTAGGTGGAAAGACGAAGAAAAAGAGGTGAGAATGCTCCTCTCCCACGTTTCCTAGGGAGAAAAAGCATGAGAATGGAATAGAGCATTCCATCACGCATCTCAGAGCAAAAGGCGAGAAATAGAGACAAGGAAGGGAAATGACCAATATGCCCTTCTACATGCGTAGGAAGAGAGAAAGAGAAGGAGTCCGGGAATGAGATGCTCATTTTCATCAAATATTTTTTTTAAAATATTTTAATATAAGGGGCCATTTTACCCTATATTTTTTCCTTTTCCATTCTCATTTCCCAAATTTTACTACCAAACGCAATAAACTTATTTTCATTTCCTTTCTTCGTAACAAACACACCCATAAGAATTGGTTTCCGAGTCAATTGGGTCACCGATGTGTCACATAAAAATCGATCCAACTGTATGTTTTCAATACTATATATGTTTTTTTTTCAGATCTTTTGATTAGTAAATGCAATACTCTATGTCTCTATTGTTGAGTTAACAATATTTAGGATTTTCATAAAAAAAATGATTGTTTCGAATAAATTTTCGTTTAAAATTTTCGAAGAAAATCCTGATATAAATAATAAAAAAAGATAAGAAAAGAAAAGAAATTGTATATATATATATTGATAAACTACTCGCACAATATCAATACCCATGCAATCTAGAGTAGTTATGAATTATAAATTATTTTAAAATATTGTTAAGTATTTTATGTGAAAAAAATATGTACTTAAAAATTTTCTATCACAATTAAATATTAAAAGTCTATTGTTACACTTAAAGTAAATAATTTACAAATAAATTTTGAAATTTAATTTTTGGTTATAAGAAAAAACACCAGGCCCAAAGGCCCACAAAAAATAGTCTAACTGAGGCACCCTCCTAGAGGGAAACCCTCATCTCATATCGACAGCCACCAACTCTCTGATCTCCCAAGGAAGATTCTCGAACGAAACCCACTCACACCTCATTTTTTACAACTTCTTCAACTCACTAGTCTGCCACAACGTTCGCATACCACTAGAACAAAGAATCTTCAGGTAATTACTCCTTCCCATATTTGCATGTCCTTTCTTAAATGGTTTTCCATAATCCTTAACCAAAATTTTAGCTTGATAAGACAAATCCATTTGATAAATCTATTAACTTCCAAAAATTAAAGCATTTCTTCTTCCTTTTTCCCAAATCAGCCAAGCTGTAACACCAAAAATGGTCTCCCAGAGTCTTACCAAATCAGCAAAAAGCTTTAATTTCCTTTTAACCACTAGAACAAAGAATCTAACTTAATCTTTGGTAAGTACCAGCTTCTTCCAAATCTCAAACACTTCTTAGCAATCTCTAACCCTATAAAGACAGCAATCCAAAAAATGGATGTTTTAACACCTTGCACTGGTAAGATTTCTTCTTACCCCTTGGCTATTAGTAAGCAGTCTAATTATTTTAAATAACTAGAGAAAAAGTTTGATTCTCTTAGGACCCTTCCACTCCCAACTCCTTTTTGGTGCTCACACATATGAGTGTGGGATCTATTCTCAGCATGTCCGCGGCGCTCCAAGCGAATACGTCCCTGTACATGGTAAGTAGCTCCTGGAACTTTTTTGGGCTGCCTGGTCAAGGACGGCTCCTATACAGATTTCCCTGTTATTTTCTTGGTCTATGCAAATACTCACAAGGTCTTCTGTGGGCTGTGGCCATGCTCCGGGAATTTCATTGCGTTGGTCCACTATCTCGGGAGGGCTCCTATTGTAATTCTCAGCCTTGTCTCCCTTGGGGTGGTCTGTCGAGTAGCAAGCATGGGCTTCTCGGTCTTCTTGTATTTCCCCTATTCCCTTTGCTGTAGGGAGTTTTATTGTCAGATGAGTTGTGGATATGACTGCTTTAAGTTGGCTAAGGGTCGGTCGTCCTAAAACAGCATTGTATGCAGACGGGGCTGCCAACACGGTGAATCTGACCTTTGTGCGGGCGAATTTTGGTGGCACACTCAGGGTAAGCCATGTTGTGAAGGTTCCTCGTGTTTCAACGGCTCGCCCTAAGAAGTCGACGAGAGTTCCTTTGCCTGGTGTCGGCTGATCCTCGTAGTGGTGCATTTTCCCCAGGGTTTTTGCGAAGAGTATGTAGTCTACTAGCACCCATTGAGGTCATACCCCAAGATGTTGGCCGTGACGACCAATGGTTCGTTCATCTCTGTCCCACTGCTTGTGCCTCCGAAGGCTACGAGCTGTGTTTTTTGCCGCTTGTGGCGGCTATTGTCGACGTCATCTTGTCGGTCGTGCAGCGATTTGGAGGACCTGTTGATGCTGGCCATACGAGTCCTGTATTGGAAAAAAAATAAGAAATGCGGGTTTCTGAGTGTTAGGCGGATACTCCTACTCCCTGAAAAAGAAATGTCGTTTTTGGTTCAGACAATTGTAATTTGTAAATAAGGACCGAAAGGGGTCGTAACCTTGGGGGACTTGTCCTTAGGTGAGGACCTAGGTGCCTACGTACCCTTAGGAATGGATCAAAGTCCATGTAGTTCGTCATGGTGACATCTATAGGAGCCGTTAGGCGAGGTAATTAACTTGTATTGGGTCGTGTGCGGCTAAGACGTGCGTAAGGTACTCCAGGCGAGCGAGTCACTCGTAGGAGGTTGCCTTATAGTGAGAGAAAGCTAGGGTCTCTTGGAGCTGTTAGGAGCCCCGATGGTGACGCACTCCGGAACGGAGGTATGTCTGCCGGTGGTGGAACCTGGTGATGCCGTGGGCCAAGCTCCGAAGGTATGACGTAAGTTGAGTCAGAATATGCCTGAATGTATTAAGAGAGTATGCCTCTCGTTCTGATGCTTATGCGTAATGTTCTCCTGAGGATTGGATGCCTGTTGAGTGCCCCGGGTGAAGGCTATTTATAACCAGTGTGGGACTGGACGTGGTCGACCCACGTTCTTGCTGGACGTGGGTCGTCCCACGATGCTTGGGAGCTTCCCACGTCTTGTGGACGGGAGTCCAGGAGGAGAGACGTGGATACTGGCCAAGTAGGGGGTAGATGAGTGGTGCCACGTGTCACTGGTGTAAGCTACCGTGGAGCTTCTGGAAACTTGATTCCACGTGTCCCTAGGGGAAATATTTCGTAGTTACAATTTGTAAATATCTTTGTTTTTAGACCAACCATTTGGTTTTTTTATAGATTTGATTTGACGGGTTGGGTAGTGAACTGAAGCTGAATTAAATGATTTTTCATGGCTTATTGGGGGTGTTTGGTATTACTGCCAATTTTTAGATTTCTGTTTTTTGAAAACTGAAATCTGTGGTCTGTTTTTCTGTGTTCTGTTTTCTATTTCTATTTTTTGTTTTATATCTTCGGTTTTCTATATTAATAAAATAACAGAAAAATAAATATTTATGGAAGTTCAAAATATACTTACATGGATGTTTTGGGAGTAAGAAGATTCATGCACATTCATGGTGGGTGGTGGGTGTTGGTGGCGGTGGTGGTTGGTCGGCGGTTATTGGTGGTGGGTGGTGAGTGGTGGTGGTGGGTGATGGTGCGTGATGAATGGTGAGTGGTGGTATAATGGTGGTTGGTGGTATGTGGTGGTGGGTGTGCGTGGTGGTAATACGTGGTGGTGGTTGGTGGTTGGTGGTGGATGTGATGGTCGTGGTGGGTAGTGAGTGGTGGCAGTAGGCGATGGTGCGTGGTGGTGGTTGGTGGGTGGTAATGGTAGTGGTGGGCGTGGTTGGTGGCGGGGGGTGGTGGTGGACGTGGTTGGTAGTGGTGGTAGGTAGTGCCTGGTGCTGGTGGTGGGTGGTGGTAGCAGGTGGTCTTAGTGGTCGATGGTGGATGTGGTTGATGGTAGTGGCAGGTGGTGCGTGGTGTTGGTAATGAGTGGAGGTTGGTGGTTGGTGGTGGTGGTGGTGGTGGTGGGTGGTGATTGATGGTGGTGGTGAGTGGTGGTGGTAGGTGGTCATGGTGGTGGGTGGTGGTTGCGAGTGGTGGTGGTGGGCGGTGGTTGATGGTGGTGGTGAGTGGTCGTAGTTGGTGGTGGTGGAGAATGTAATGTTGGATGTATTCTTCCTACCAAATATATCTTATTTTTTGTAATGTGATGAAATTATATTTTTACCCTTACTTTTTGATCCACTTTTATTCCATTTCCACTTTTAATGTAAGGGTAAAATTGTCATTTTATCCACTTTTATTCCATTCACATCACATTGACCTGACATATCCATTCCCTTCAACATTTTCATTCCCATTCCTATTCCCATTAATATTACCATTCTTATTCCCTCATTCATTCGACCTACCAAACATACCCTTTAGTAGAGGCTCAATACTAGTTTATCTTAATTTTTTTTTTTTATGAACTACTAGTTTATCTTAATTAAACCTTCTTTATCTTGATCATAGTTTATATTTATATTTTATAGTATTATTTAAAAACCCAGAGAGATGTGGGGTAATTTTATCTATATTACTGTATTGGTTATTAATTTTAAGAAATTATATATTTTATAACAAGGAGATGTGAGAAAGAAAGTTGTCCCAAATTAGATTAATCCCTTTTTTGTAATAGTTATGGATTTTGATGGTGCCTTAAAAAAAGTGCCAAAATAAATAATTTTATATTATTTAATTTATTATTTTAAAATATAATATTATTTTATATTATATTTAAAAAAATTAAAATAAAATTTTATATATATATATATATAGTGCATGTCAAGTCTCTACTTTAAATATAGCCATTCTCAAGTAATCATAATTGCTGATTAAATTAAAGGTGTAATGATTTATATTAGATTAATATATATTGTGGTTTAAAATAATTATAATTCCCGGTTTGTTATTTTCTCATTTTTATTTCCCGTCAACAAAATATTTTCATAATAAAATATCTATGTCATATTTAAAAGGAGTAGGAGTTAAGTGGATAAGGTAATTATTTATTGAGTAAATCATCAAGTTAGTCCCTGAAAGATTAATATTGTCTAAATTTAGTCCCTAAAAGATGCAATGTCTAATTTAATCCCTAAAAGATGATTTTTTATCCCAATTTGGTCCTTTTTAGTTTTTCTGTCAGTTTAATAAACGACCAGTGACATGTGGACATGCGACATATCCCTTCTCTGTGTAGTTTACCTTGCCGTATCACCTGTCCACATGTCACTGACCGTTTATTAAACTGACAGAAAAACTTAAATTGACTAAATTGGGACAAAAAACTATCTTTTAAGGAATAAATTAGCCATTTGCATCTTTTAGGGACTAAATTGAGACAATTTTAATCTTTCAAGGACCAACTTGATGATTTACACTTATTTATTTCATCATTTAATAAAATTCTACTTCTTTTAGAATATGGATTGCATCCAAATACAAACTCCACTACTATTATATATATATATATATATATATATATATATATATATATATATATATATATATATATATATATATAATGACCAAAGGAAGATTAATTCGTCACACCTCTTTCTCTTCTCTTCTCTTCTCTTCCTATAATTTTTACTTATAAGTTTTTTTTTCTGCTTTTCAACATTATTAGATTTATATTAAAAAAAAATTACTAAAGCAGATGCCGAGGTTACAAGTCAAGAAAAATCATACTATTACAAAAAGATATCCAACTAGGAATAAAGATTGTGCAAGTGAAAGCTTAATGTCCCCAAAAAAGACGATAGAAAACAAGAAAACTAGTCACAAGAGAGATCAATCAAAGATGATCAAGAAAGAAGAAGAAGATGATCTTCGGCTTCCCAATAAAGAAGACGATAATAAACAAGAAGATATTGTTAGTAAAGATCTTAATGTTCGATCTTCTGCTCATATTGATTCTGAGGATTCTTCTGGAAAGAGTGCGGAGCTATTATGTATTGCAGATTATGAGATTCCAGGAGACATTCCGGACTTTCAGACATTGGTTGTTGAGTTCAGTGAAAGAGGGATTTTTAATAATTTTTTTGATGATTTACCCTCGTGTTAGATTTTTTTCCTTTTTTCAGTTTATTAAGGAGGATATGTAGGATGTAATTAATAAGAATATTTAATTCTTATTAATTGTAATAATATATGCAAAACAATGTATTGAATTCTTATTTTGGCCAAAAAAAAATGTCTTAAATTCTCTACCTCCAATTTTTGATTTTTATCACTCACACTTTTTTTTGCTAACATTGTTAAATGGTTAATGGAAGTTGCTGACGTGGCCTGATATGGAAGCTGACCGTGTATTTTTTTTCTTTTGGATATATTGGAGTTTTCGGGACTAAATATCCGCCCATGGGGGAGTCCGATCGGGTCAAGTGAGGATCTGTTGGAAAGCTCGCAGAGAGACGAAGAAAACGAAACAAAAATGACTCTCATCGGAGGTCACACGAGCCCGTACTCGTGGCCCAAAGTGGGCTAGATAATCATGATTTTATAATGATTATCCTATTCTTTTCTTAAGTCTCACATCAGTTAAATCTATAATGGGAGCTCTCTCATCCTTCTATAAATAGGAGTGACTCCACACCTTTCTAGGAGCTCATTTTGAAAAGGGGGGTCCCGTTTGGGAAACCCCACATAATATAATATTTCTCTCTCTCTTGAGTCATCTTCCGCGCATCAGTCGTGGACATGTGACTCTACCTCTCGTAGGTAGAGTCCTCCGTTTGGTGCGGCCCTTTTCGGTGTTCGTCGTTTGGAGGTCAGCCCTGGTGGAGCAGAGGCATTGGCAAGATCCGAGGTTTTAGCGATGACATCCAGGTTAGTAGCTTCCACATTGTTTTATATTTTCCTGAATTTATTTTCGATTTTTCTTTTCGGTCCCTGGGTCGGGTCAGATCATGTGGATCCGGGTCTTTTCCTACATTTTCCACCTCATTTTTCATTTCCTAATTAAAACCAAAATCCAACTCACTTTTTTTGTTTTTGAAAAATAAAGAGTGGCCGCCTACAGGCCACCATGAACGAGCTTAGGCATTAAGATATGACACTGTTTAATAAACGAGTCAGTCCGCTGACCGGTGCGTTTGACAATGCTACCTATTATGAATGCATAAGATGGAAAAGCCGCTGGGATATTTTTCTATGCTGCTTATAAAATATGGAATAGGCATAATGATATTTGGTTAAGGTCGAAACATGAGGATTTGGAGGAGATTTGGCCAAGGTAGTGTAGTTGAAGAATGGAATTTGTTGATTAATGAAGAAATAAAACCTCGATGCGATGGTAAAGTAGTCTCAAGATCCATTCTTAGAGATAGAAGAGAAGAGTGTACTTAATTGCATTGGAAGCGTATACTGTGGGTTAGAGCTGTCAGAGTGGGTCAATCTGATCCATACGGATTGATCCACTACGGGTTGGGCTCGTCACGAGTTTGCCCACTTGAGTTGAAAGAGTTTAACGAGTTGAAAATCCCAACTCGACCCACCAATGTGATGGTCGGGCTAACCCTCCTAACCCTTTTTTTTAAAAAAATTATTTTAATTTAATTTTTTAAAAAAAGAAATCTATACCTTTTTTATACATTTCTTTTTTCATGAACTATGAAATTTAATATAATAAAATGAAAGAAAAGATTCATCATTCATCATGTCATTTACAAATAGTTAAATACAAAATTATGAAAGTATGAAACATCATCCACTCATCTAAGATTAAAAGCAACACAACAAGGCAAGTAGGCAACACAAGTAACCCACCTTTTTTTTAATTTTTTAACTGAACTGATAATGGGAACACAAGCACAGATGGGAAGCCGTGGATCGATAGAACTATGGAAGTGAGAACCGAGATATAGGAACTTTGGGTTTAGGGCTTCCTTTTAATTTTTATTAATATATTAAATAAAAGTTTTTAAATAGTTAGGCGGGTTACGGGCCAACCCACCTAACTCGCATGCTAACCCACCTAACTCGCGGGTTAGGTGGGTCAGGTTTCTCCAATTCGTTTATTAAACAAGTTGGGATTTTGTAACCCAATTTGCCAAATTGGTGGATTAAACGGGTAAATCCGGTGGTGGGTTTGGCCCATTTTGACAGCTCTACTGTGGGTTAGTAATATATTGAGCACTTAAAAACAATATGGCTATGTCTACCGGAGTTGAAATGGCAAAAAAATTGAGCTGAAGTGGTAATTGTTGAATGCGACGCTAAAAAGATTGTGGAGATGGCAAATGAGAATTTTGAAAATGTGTTCGTGTTGGGTATGTTGACGAATAACCTTAGGAGGGCAGAAAAAAACTTTAGAAATTACAGTATGCTTGCACTATAGAAAATCAAGTTGATTGGTTGGATCGAACATCCTCTCTTTTTTTCCTAGTTTTTAAACCCAGACTGATTAATGAATCGATGAAGGGATGTCGCTGTGGTTCAATCGGATCACTAAAAAATCTATTGTGCCGATTAAATTAATAAAAAGTTAATATTTATTATGCAATTAACATGTACCATTAAATAAAAAAAATATTATAAATATCAAAATAAAAAAAATTATGTTTCTTAACTTTAACTTTTATAACTTTTATAAAACTATATAATTTAAATTTTAATGCAAATGAAAAACTATATAATTTCCTACTCTTAATATAAAGGGTAAATTACATATTAGTGGCCTGTGGTTTGGTCCAATTCCAATTAAGTATCCTGTGGTTTTATTTTTGTCAATCAGGTACTTTAAAGTTTTTATCATTAGCAACTTAGTACCTTATGGTTTAGTTCGTTAATATTCTAATGAAAGTGCCTCATGTGCATGCACATGACTCCTAAAAACTCTCAAATCCTTCTCTCTCTTCTATTTTTTTGGATTCAAACTCACTATTTCAAATTTATCTCTTAAAACTTAACCTAAGAACTAACCTTTATTTCTTTTTTTTTCCGCCATGTTTAACCTTTAGATGTGACACTGTTGTAAAAATTCTTTTAGTGAAAAGAATTCCTGAATATATTGTTTTTGGGACAGAGTCAGAGTCTGTCATATGCAAATTCAAATTAGGAGAACCCTTGTTCAAGTATCTTTGCATTTGAAGATTAGATTAGTATTTGTAAATATTTGTTGCTGGCCAAAAAACGAAATTTGTTGTTTTTTGCAGCTTGACGAAGGGGAAGGTTTTCTTGATATGTTAACCCATGTACGAAAAAGGAGAGACTCTAACATGCATAATTTAAAGCGTGGAGATGTATTGCAATTGGAGAGGAAGGGATATTTCAAGTGGAGATGAGTTTAAAGTAATCTTTTCGGGTTTGCTCTTTATAGCCTCTTGACAAAATGATTTATTTCAAAATAAATTTACTAGTTATGGTAACATTTACTAGTTAATTTGGAATTTTAAGGATGTGAAATCATGTTATTGTAAGCGTGTTCGTCTTGATTTCTGTGTGTAAGTCTTAGCTGATCTCGAATGATCTTGTTCGGGCGAAAACAATACAGAAATAAGTTAAGTTAGGTTTTGAGAAATAAGTTTAAAATTGTAAGTTTAGATTCAAAAAATTGAAGAGATAGAAGGATTTGGAGGTTTTTTAAAGATCACATGTGCGGCACATGAGACATTTATATTAGAAAATCAGCATATTAAACCACAAGGCACTAAATTGCTAACAATACAAACCTTAAGGTACCTGATTGACGAAAATGAAATCACAGGTCACTTAATTGAAATTGGACCAAACCACAGGCCACTAAAGTGTAATTTACCCTAATATAAATTGGAAGACCAAAATAATAATAATAATAAACTGAGTCATACAATATAATATAAATATAAATATATAATTTTATTTTAAATAATAAAAGTAATATTTAAATATATGTTATTATTAAAAAATAAAGGTAAATAATAAATAAAACAAAATGACATTAACTATCACAAATTCATGACTGGAGCAACAGTTATGGCAAACGTTTTTCACCCATAATGTCGATTCCACCAACACTGCTTTTTCAAACTCAAAAAATATTTAGGTTGCGTTCTTTAGGTGAAAAGACGAAGAGAAAAGAGGTGAGAATGCTCCTCTCCCACGTTTCTTAGAGAGAAAAAGCATGAGAATGGAATAGAGCATTCCATCACGCAGCTCGGAGCAAAAGGCGAGAAATAGAGACAAGGAAGAGAAATGACCAATATACCCTTTTACACGCGTGGGAAGAGAGAAAGAGAAGGAGTTGCACGCGGGAATGAGATGCTCATTTTCATCAAATATTTTTTAAGAAAATATTTTAATATAAGGGGTCATTTTACCTCATTCATTTTCCTTTCCCATTCTCATTTCCCAAATCTTACTACCAAACGCAATAAACTCATTTCTATTTCCTTTCTGCGTAACAAACACACCCATAAGAATTGGTTTCCGAGTCAATTGGGTCACCGATGTGTCACATAAAAATCGATCCAAGTGTATATTTTCAATACTATATATGTTTTTTTCAAATCTTTTGATTAGTAATTGTAATACCCTGTCTCTATTGTTGAGTTAACGATATTTAGGATTTTCATAAAAAAATATTGTTTCGAATAAATTTTGGTTTAAATTTTTTGAAGAAAATCCTAATACAAATAATAAAAGATAAGAAAAGAAAATGTATGTATATATTGATAAATTACTAGCACAATACCCATGCAATCCAGAGTTGTTATGAATTATAAATTATTTTAACATATTGTTAAGTATTTTATGTGAAAAAAAGATGTACTTAAAATACAATAAATATCAATATTCTATCACAATTAAATATTAATATTCTATTGTTACACTTAAACTAATTAATTTACAAATAAATTTTAAAATTTAATTTTTGGTTATAAGAAAAAACACCAGGCCCAAAGGCCCACAAAAAATAGTCTAACTGAGGCACCCTCCTAGAGAGAAACCCTCGTCTCATATCGAGATAGCCACCAACTCTTTGGTCTCCCAAGAAAGGTTCTCGAATGAAACCCACTTAAACCTCATTTTTTACGACTTCTGCAGCGCACTAGTCTGCCACAACGTTAGCTTCTCTGTAGGTGTGAGAGAATGCCAACTCCCAACTATGATCCTTTAAATCACTAATCAATCAAACCAATCCTTCACAAATATGTCCCTCCTTGCATCCATTCTTGATAAGATTAATGCCAACTTCCCATATTTGCATGTCCTTTCTTAAATGGTTTTCCATAATCCTTAATCAAATATTTAGCTTGATAAGACAAATCCATTTGATAAATCTATTGACTTCCAAAAATTAAAGCATTTCTTCTTCTTTTTTTTCCCAAATCATCCAAGCTGTAACACCAAAAATGGTTTCCCAGACTACTACCAAATCAGCAAAAAGCTTTAATTTCCTTTTAAATTTTCTTTTAACCACTAGAACAAAGAATCTAACTTAATCTTCTGCAAGTACCAGCTTCTTCCAAATCTCAAACACTTCTTAGCAATCTCTAACCCTATAAAGACAGGAATTATCTTCCACCTTGCATTGGTAAGATTTCTTCTTACCCTTTGGCTATTAGTAAGTAGTCTATTTATTTAAGTAACTAGAGAAAAAGTTTAGTTCTCTTAGTACCCTTCCACTCCCAACTCCTTTTCCATATTCCTCCATGGCAACGTACTACTTCCTTCATCTGTTATTATATTATACGTTGGTTTAATACTAAAATTTCTATCTCTCATGTATATCTCCATCTCACCTTATCCATCCCCAGGACATCATTTGGTGGCCACATAGCAATGTTTCTATCAGCTAACTTCCTTAAAGTAACTCCACCTATCTCCTTTGGTTTACATAAAATACCCCACTTTATACTAGATATGGCTTCTTGTTCTCTATATTAGAACCCCACATAAAATCGTTGCTCACTTTTTCAAGCTCATTACATACCTTCTTTGACAGCAAATTAGTTTGCATATTATACATAGGAATTGTTTCTAGAACAAACTTTGCAAGCATTATCCTTCTTGCCATAGTTAAAGTATTTGCTTTCCTTATTCTCAATCTTTTCTTGAACCTTCTCAACCATCCCTTTAAATGCATTACTATTAAACCTTTCATGATTAAGCTGCACACCCAAACGCTTCCCTATGAAGAGAAACCTCCAAAATGTTACTTATTGCATATACCTTCACATGTCCAACATTCTTATAATAAAAAAAGTTTCATTTTCTCCTTACTTGTTCTCTATCCGACACTATCGCAAAACCCTTTGAGACACTTCATTATAACTTCACCTTGATCCTCTTTCGGCTTTGCAAACAATACCAAGTCATCAGCAAAAATTATATGTGGAATATGAGGCCCATTTCTATTAAGTAAAGCTGGTTTCCAATCCCCCTGATTCACAACCCAATTGATACAATGTCCTAACATTTCAATGCATATGACAAAAAGGTAAGCTGATAAAGGATCACATTGCCTTATACCCTTAGACAGCTGATACTTTTTTGTAGGCTCACCATTCCATAATATTTGCATAAAATAAGTCAATACAACAAAGCAGCGGATTAGCCATGAAAAAATTTGTGGCTAAAACGTGAATGAGTTGGGAGTCAATTCTTGAGTAGGTTAAGAATGAGTTGGGATCCTCTGATCTAGGGTTTCGTGTAGAGGCTCTATTTATAACAGGGCAACTGGGCTAATGGGCCCTTTAGTGAATGGTTGAGTGGCAGTGTAAATAGGTCATGTGATTGGCACGTGCTTGGAGTCAAACATAAGTGTTACATTTATTATTATTTGAAAAACCAAAAATTGATGACATGATGACAGAGTAATAAATTAAAAGAGAAACGAAAAGTCCAAGACCAATAGAATAACATGGAGAGCTGAAGTAAGATTGAGAAAATATTATCTATTATCCTTTCAAGATCTCGAGCAACATGCTTCTATGGCTAGACATGATTAGCTTTGGGAAAACGAAATGCAATAAATGAAGGAAAAAATTTGTAGAAAAGCTTCATAAAGGTTTAGAGAGAAGCCAGACTTTCTCATTACTTTAATTCCTAAGATTGATGTGCCAGAGAAGCTTAAAGATTTTCGACCAATTAGCTTATGCAATGTGGTTTTAAAAGTCATTGCCAAAATTTTATTTCTTCGTCTGCAGAACATCATGACCATAATCATTTCTCCTTTTCAGAATGGATTTGTTAAAGGTCGTCTAATTTCGGAAAGTGCTTTCTTGCTTCTGAAGTTATATCTTTTATTCACAAAGCTCGTAAAACCAAGACTGCTTGGTGTGCTTTCAAATTGGATATTCATAAAGCATTTGATAAGCTCTCTTGGAATTTCCTAGAAGCTGTCCTTATATGTATGGAGTTTCTTGAAAGATTGAGAATAAATAACTCCCCTTTGAAGAATAGGAACTCAAACCCTAATCTCTATCTCGAAGAAGCAAGAGAATCTAGCCACACATTGAGAGAAATGCTATGCTGTTCTTCACTTCTTCAACCATGTTGCAAGAATTTGAAATGTGATGATGATGATGGTATGAGTGGCGTGAAAAAATGGAAAGAAGTGTGACAGAAAATGATGATGGAATGAAGTAAATGGAAAGAAGAAAGGAAGAAGGGTGGCGTGAAGGGAGTTGGCAACAGATGGGTGAGACTATGTTGATGGAGTGTAGAGAGAGTGGGGTGTGGCGTCGAAGCAGAGGCTAGAAAAATTTTGGGTTCAAGTTGCCGCCTATCAATGTGTGCTCCAAGTCAAAACAAAACCTAATGGGTTTTAAATTCTTGGGTTTTGGCTTTTGGACTCTTTTTTCTTGAGTAAATTACACTGTCCTTTTCTAAAAGATGCTGAAATTATACTGTCATTTCCTCTAATTTGAAAAATTACACTGTCCTCCCCTGATAGATGAAAAATCATTACACTTTGATTGGAAACTATATTTTTCAATAAAAAAATTATGTAAAAGTCAGCTTTATTCAACTCCCCATGCTAATATATTTTTATGACAATATTGCCCTCTCGTATTGAATAAAGCAGCCCCCTCTTCTAACGTTAAATTAATGGCAAATGGCATCTTAATACTTTTGAATACAAAATCATTATGCAAAAGTAATATTTTGTTCCTCATCTCTTAAATTATATAAATGCTTAATGTGCGAAATAGCCAAATTATAAACTGTTGTATTTTTATTTTTTTTTTGAGAACATAATATCTACAGTTCTAGACTGATATTTTAATTATTGGTACAGACTTTCTTTTATCTTTATTATTATCTTTTAATTTTTTTTATTAATTCTTATGGTTATTATTATAGTATAAAAATAAATTTGAAACAAATTATGTATTTATTATTTTATTAATATATATAATATAATAATTTTAGTATTTATGATTATAATTAATATATATATATATATATATATATATTAAAACAAAATACTAAACAGAAAAATATTAAACATGATACCCATAGTGTTTTAGGTCGTTGGTAATACTGTCAAAACAGGATTGGGTCCGCGGACTAGTCTGGCTCGCCCGCTAAATGAGCGGGCTTGGACATTGAAAAATAGACCCGTTTAAGCTTGCGGATAAAAAAATATTAATATATATTTGTTTAAAATATATATAAACCTATATGTTTTAGGTAATTTTGTGTGTTAAATAATAATTTTATTTTAATAATGTGTATAAATGATTTAAATAATAATAAAATATAATTTAAAATAAAAAATACTTATATTTAAGTAAATATATAATTTTATAATTATTTTTTTAAATAATATATTTTTAAAAAAATTTTTAAAAAAAAAAGTGGCCTACAAAACTAAAGGGCGAGCTTGGGGAGGAGTGCCCGGAGGAAATGGTGTGGATGCTTCATGCTCGTATCGCAGGTGGTTTTGCACTGTGAAGATCTTGCCTGAGGATCATTAATTTAACGTAAGGCTCATTAAGTAAGAGGAGCAATTTGGTCATACAAATAAGTTTGCATAGGGAGTTGAAAAATCTCACCTTTTAAACACCTTTTTATTGAAAAATAAAGTTTTGGAGTAAAGTGTAATGATTTTTAATCTATTGTGGGAGGGATTGTAATTTTTTAAACTAGAGAGGAGGGCAGTATAATTTCAATATTTCTCAAGGGAGGACAGTGTAATTTGCTCTTTTTTCATTTAGATAACCTACAAAACAAAAATAACCCCAATACAATATAATGGCTTTTGAACGGACATATATCAAATAAAAAACATATACACAAATTTAGACACCTATAAAAACTATCTACAGATATATACCACTTGTAATACCCGAAAATATTTTAACTAGTGTCGGAAATTAAATTAAATTAATTCATTTAAGAAAGGAAAATATATATATATATTTTATGTTATTTATTTTATCATATCAGGTTTCTTTTTTTTTTTCTTTGTGATATGTATATATATATATTAATTTATTTAGATATATGTGTATATTATATAAAAGAATAAGACAGGAGTAAAATAAAAAAAAAGGAAAAAAAGAAACCAGGTTATGTCTTTTAGTGATACATATATATATATATATATAATAAGAAAGGAAGAAAAGCAAGCAGATTGGAAAAAAAAAGAGAGAAACAAGACGTGAGGCTGAGACGCACGAGAAGAACGCACAAGGAGAGGGAGCAGCTTGAGGCGTACACGGAGGAAGGTCGGAGCTGGACGGAGAGGACGCGTGGGGTGGCCGGACGTGCGAGCCGGTGCCGAAAAACACCGTCTTGTGGCTGGAGGAGAGAGAGAGCTCGGCTTAGAGAGAGAAAACGAAGGAAGAGGGCTTCTCGCCAGAGAACGCCGTCTCTTCACCAGGGAAGGTAGCTGGGAGTCTCCTCTACTCCATATCGTCCTTCTAACCGGTTGAATCGAGGTGAGAAGTCCCGGAACTCTCAAACCCCAATGTTATCAATTTTAGAGATTTTTGGAAAGACCCCAATTGATTCAATCTGAGTGTTTTGGGTCCTAAATTGAAGTATATGCATGTTAGGAAGTGAGTTGAAAGCTTAGGAACCGGAACCAAATTGATGGAATTTATCCGGGTTGAAAAAAGTGTAGGAAAGTGTGGTTGTTAAGGTTTAATGGTGTTGTGGAATGACTTGGGGTGCATTAAAAGGTTGAATAATAATTATATAATTATTAAAAAAATTATCGGAATGTACGAGGGATTAAAACCCGGGTAATTCCCGTCTCACCCAGAACCCCGTTCGGGGAAAAAGAGACAATTTTTTAATTTTACGCGTATTCGGGTATGTGTATTCATGTGTAGGTGAAGTGTTCAAGGTTATTTTGATAAATGGAAATATTGGATAAGTAGAATTTATGACTCTTGAGCCATAAATTCAAGACTTGGGTAATGGGAACTTCACATAGACACATAGAGGTGAAATTGGGTAACCTTGCATTCCCAAATTCAACGTTTCCGAATAGGGTGATTAAGAGAGGGTTGGACACGAATTAGAAGCATGCTAGGTGTTCCGAAAATTAGTTGAGGGCACTCCAAGCCAACAAATAGTCTATGGAATTAATTAGAAAGAATATGAGCATTAGCGTTACATGTACACAATAGTGGTTGAATTTTCAAGTCTCTGAATCTCTCAAGTATATGTGTATAGGGCACCATACTGTGAGTGGACTTTCGGGCGCACCGAGAGCCGATCAGAGGGGCCAACTAGGTGAGGGGCTTTCCTATCCTTGCCCTATAGGGTTGACTGCGGATATGGATATATGGTTTGCCTTCTTGCCTATTTGTAGGAATTACATGTTAGATAACATGCTATTGTTGTTCCTAAATTCTAATATATGTGATAACGTGCTGTACGTGTATATGTGAACTGTAAAAGCAAATGGTGGCTCAAGGAGCCTTATATGGAAAGAAGGTCCTTGGGACCTAGAATGATATCGGGGGTAGGATCGAGTCAAGTTTATTTGTGAGGGTCTTCTGATACTAGAAACAAACCTCATTGATCATTACCTGAAAAGTGTGGTTTGTATGTAAATCCTTGAAGGAAATAAACATAGGTGACTTGTTTTGAATCAAGAGTCCGAATTAGAAACCACTTGGAAGTCTAGGTTGCCTAATCAGAAGTAAGATGAATAAGTAGAGGTCCATAGGGGTCATTTATTGTACAACGCGGGAATCGAGTCTATCACGGGTGGTCTGGGTAGATTGAGTCTCTTGTCTTGAGTCAAACCACAGGAATACAGAGTATATGAGTTCACCACATTGTGGCTATTACCTTGGGTAAATCGAGGTCAGATGAGTCGTCGGCTATTGCTCCAAGTGAAGTCTTGGGGTCAGATTATTGTTCCAAGTAAAGTCTTGGGACCAGGGGTTCCTAGAATGATCAACTAGGTTCCCATATTGCTCACGTGAAATATTGCCTTCGGGCCAGATTCTCTCCTAACGGAGATATTGCCTTCGGGCCAGTTTATGATTATGATTACTTGAATACAGAGGACCACATGGAATTATATGTTAAATCATGATATGATGTATGTGTGAATTTAAATGTAGGTAAATCCATGCTTTAAATTCTTTATTGTGAATATGATATAAGCTAGTTGCCTGACCACTTAATATATGGAAATTTAATCTGTTGTATGCGTATGTGTTTGTGATTGGCTCCTCTTGCCCAGTTGTAGTGGTACCCGCTACTACACCAGGGATGGGAAAGCCTCTCATTGAGTCTGTTTGACTCACCCCAATATTACATGTTACAGACACAGGTGGTATAGGCATCGGAAGCGCTTCCACTTCATCCCAGGGAGGCGGACAGACTTAAAGACCGCACGCATTGTTCGCGTGGGTAGTACTGCTATATGTATTTTGACAGGATATATATGTATATGATTCATTTTGGTATAGCATTGTTTTGTACAGTTGCTATATGCATATATGTATATGTCACACTCTAGAATTGTCGGATTCATACAGGTTAAAGATTGGTCTGGTTGTTGGGATCATAGAATATGATATGATGAATATCATGTGTATATATATATATATGAATGTGACTTCCGCATGTGAATAGGATAGATCACACGCACTGAGCGTGTGGTTAATATGTAAATTTATATATATGTGTGACTGAATACTTGATTGTGTGAAAATACGGCTTCCGCATGTGAATAGGATAGGTCACACGCATTGAGGCGTGTGATCAATATGTATATTTTATGCAGGTGTGTGATTGAATATATATACTTGACTGTACACAGGGATTCTATATGTGAATAGGATAGATCATCCGCCCTGAAGCGCGTGATCAATATGTATATTATATGTATGTGTGATTGACTATGTGTATATGTATAGACTGAAGCGGCGTTGAGCGAGCCGTGGATTGCCTGCTACTTAGGTCACCGGACAGGGATGACCATATAATATATATATTGTTTGTAATAGAAATGGGTAGTTATGCATATATAAGAATGTCAATCAGGGATTAGAGGCTTACGGGATAGGAGAAATCCTACCTCCCGTGCCGGTCACGGACGTCCGATAGGGGGTCGTGACACCACTTTTACTGTGCACATTAAAAAACGCCCTCACTGAGGACGTTTTTCGTATTTTTTTACAAGAAAAACGCCCTCACTGAGGGCGTTTATAGGGTCAAATGGTCAACCCTATAAATGCCCTCACTTAGGGCGTTTTTAACGCTAATATTCACATGAAAACAATTGTGATAAAATTGTAAAAATCGCCCTCACTAGGGCATTTTTCTTGTCAAAAATTAAGAAAAACGACCTTAGTGACGGCGTTTTTGCTCGTGCACAGTAAAAGTGGTATATATCTGTAGATAGTTTTTAAAGGTGGCTGAATTTGTGTATATGTTTTTTATTTGGTATATATCCGTTCAAAAGCCACAATATAATCATCCCAAAATATTTTAATTAAAAAAAATAACAAAAATATAACAATGTAACCCTTTTTAATATTATTTTTATGTAATTAATCTTTAACTAGATTTATCATAATTAATGCAATTAAGCCCAATAAAATATATTAAGAACCCTAAAATGAGATAGAAAATATTATATAAAATATGGACTTATCATTGACAGAGTGAACAATTCGGGAACTAAATAGTAGTTTGACCAACAATTCGGAGACTAAGAGCCTGTTTGTGCATGCTTATTTTTAGAAAAGAAGCACTTATTTTTTTAATAATTACTTCTTTTAAAAAAGTGTCTTGTTTGTGCATGCTTATTTCATAAAATAAGTGATTCTTAGTTGTAGTAGAATGCACTTTTTTAGCTTTAAGCAGAAGCTAGAAATTGGAGCTTCTTTTTCTAGCTAGTAGCAGAAGCTGAAATTTAAATAATTTAGGACAAAAATATCCTTACTAAAATTTAATATTTCCCATTATATCCTTTATTATTTTAAACCTAGCTTTAATCTATGCAAACTCATACTTTACAATCAGTCCAAGTTCTTATATTCATCTTCTTCCTTCACAAAATTACATCAATTAAAATTAATAATTATTTAATTAATGTTTTAATATATTAATAAATAAATTAACATTATTTATTTATTTAATAATAATTAATTAATTAAATATTGATATCCATTTATCTATTTAACAATATTAATAACATCATAATTTATATATGCCCTTCTTGGTAATTTTACACTCAAAAGCACTTATTTATATAATTTTACCAAACACAAATTGTTTTCCAGCTACTAATAAAAGTACTTCTCAACTCAATTTGCCAAACACAAACTGCTACTCAAATAATATTTTGCCTCTAAAAAATAATAGAATGGCGGGTTTGTCAGAGCGGGCTAGGAAAACAAAACCTGTTAAACGAACTGTTATGGTTTGGATGGATAATTTTTAACCCGAACCAAACCGTCAACCCAATGAGGGGGGGTGGGATTGGATTTGTGAATTGGTGAGCCAATCTGAACCACTGTTCAACCCTACAAGCATGCATGACAATTTGAGATGAGGGAAAGGCATTTGAAAAGCTAAAATAGTTATTTTAGGAGAAATTCCTCCAATTTGTCCAAGAAAAAAAGTTAAAAGAAGATTGATATAAAATCTTCCGATTTCTTCCCTTTCAAAATTTTAACTATTAAACAAGGGAATTATAAGTATATACCCTTCCTTTTCCTTCTCTTCCATTTTGTCTCTCCCAAACACACTCTAACGAGAGTTAAATTGAGAGATGTTATTTTTAAATGACTAAATTAAAAAATAGTTATATTTTCAAAGGTTAAATTATCAATTTATAGTAATTTTATATTAAGATATTTTCATAAAATGACCAGTAATACATTATAAATTGCCCAATTAAAAAAATATTATTTGTAAATATCTTTGTTTTTAGACCAACCAATTGGTTTTTTTGATAGATTTGATTTGACAAACGGGTTGGGTAGTGAACTGAATTGAATTAAATAAGTATTCATGGCTTATTTAATTTTTTTATTTTTTATCAAATGACTTATGATTCTTTTATTAATTATATGTATTATTGGTGTGTTTCATTAGTGAGGTGGAGGATATAATGTTGAATGTATTCTTCCTACCAAACATATCTTACTTTTTGTAATGTGATGAAATTATATTTTTGCCCTTACTTTTTTACTCACTTCTAATATAAGGGTAAAATGATCATTTTACCCACTTTTATTCCATTTTCACATCACATTGACATGACATATCCATTCCCTCCAACATTTTCATTCCTATTCCTATTCCCATTAACATTACCATTCTCAATCCCTCATTCATTCCACCTACCAAACATACCCTTTAGTACGAGTTTGGATCCTCTCAAGTTAAAAGTTCCTAAAGTTGATTCAATACTCATTTTTGATTGGTCCAAAGTTTAAGAAATAAAAAAATTAAAAATTAAAAAAAAAACATGTAAGAGACAACTTCGGAAACTTTAAAAAATTTTAACTTTAGAAGTTTTGCTCTCCCTATAGTACCGGCTCATTACTAGTTTATCTTAATTTTTTTTATGAACTACTAGTTTATCTTAATTAAACCTTCTTTATCTTGATCATAGTTTATATTTATATTTTATAGTATTATTTAAAAAAACCAGAGAGATGTGGGGTAATTTTATCTATATTACTGTAACGGTTCTAAGTCTTTTTGGTTATTAATTTTAAGAAATTATATATTTTATAACAAGGAGATGTGAGAAAGAAAGTTGTCCCAAATTAGATTAATCCCTTTTTTGTAATAGTTCTGGATATTGATGGTGCCTTAAAAAAAGTGCAAAAATAAATAATTTTATATTATTTAATTTATTATTTTAAAATATAATATTATTTTATATTATATTTAAAAAAATTAAAATAAAATTATATATATATATATATATATATATATATATATATATATATATATAGTGATTCTCAAGTAATCATAATTGCTGATTAAATTAAAGGTGTAATGATTTATATTAGATTAATATATATTGTGGTTTAAAATAATCATAATTCATGTGAGACCAACAAAATGTGAATTTATTAGGGATTAAATTCAGTTCCCGGTTTGTTATTTTCTCATTTTTATTTCCCGTCAACAAAATATTTTCATAAAAAAATATCTATGTCATATTTAAAAGGATTAGGAGTTAAGTGGATAAGGTAATTATTTATTGAGTAAATCAATAAGTTGGTTCCTGAAAGATTAATTTTGTTCCAACTTAGTCCTTGAAGAATGCAAATGTCTAATTTAATCTCTAAAATATGATTTTTTTTTATCCCAATTTGGTCCTTTTTAGTTTTTCTGCCAGTTTAATAAACGGCCAGTGACATGTGGACAGATGACATATATCTTTTCTGTGCATTTTACCTTGCCGTGTCACCTGTCCACATGTCACTGGCCGTTTATTAAACTGACAGAAAAACTAAAATTGACTAGATTGAGACAAAAAAATTATCTTTTAAGGACTAAATGAGCCATTTGCATCTTTTAGGGACTAAATTAGAACAATCTCAATCTTTCAGGGACAAACTTATGATTTACACTTATTTATTTCACCATTTAATAAAATTCTACTTCTTGTAGAATAAGGATTGCATCCAAACACTACTATATATATATATATAATGACCAAAGGAAGATTAATTCGTCACACCTCTTTCTCTTCTGTTCCTATATTTTTTACTTATAAGTTTGTTTTTTCTGCTTTTCAACATTATTAGATTTATATTCAAAATAAATTATTAGAGCAGATGCCGAGGTTACAAGTAGACCTGCTCATGGGCTGGGTAGCCCATGACACTACCCAAACCTAAGTTCATGGGTCAACTACCCAACATTAAAAATTGAGTATGAGTAGTACTTGGGCCTTACCCATCAAATACCCATTTTATTAAAAATACTTGGGCCAAAACTTGGGTAGTACCTGGGCCCTACACATCACTTACCACCATTCATTACCTACCACCACCACCCACCACCCACCACCACCCACCACCAACACCATGCACCACCCGCCGCCACGAACCACCCACCATGGACCACTGCCACCACGCACCACCACTAACAATGCCTACCACCACCACGAACCACCACCACCACCACGAACCATCCACCATGCACCATCGCCAAGCACCACCACTCACAACCCACCATGCACCATCACCCACTACCACTCACCATCCACCATCGCCACCGCCACCGCAAACCGTCGACCAACCGACACCATCCACCATCACCATCGCCACCGCCACCACACCCATGGGCTTAAGCCCGGCCCAACCCATGAATAGGTCTACCCACCGCATACACTGATGGTATTGATCTTCCTCACTCTGATGACGAAGAAGATGAAATTGTTACGGAAGAGGAGGACCAGCAAAATAATGTGTCTTCCATTCAGCCGCAAAGGCCTCTTGACGTGCCTATTTCATATTAATATCAATTAACGTGTAGGTTTTCTTCTATTCTTCCCTCATTGAAAATTATAATATTGTTATGAAAATAAAATTCTTTATTTTTATTTTAATAAAGACTTTGAGAAATGATGTTTTCATTATGAAAATAAAGTTCTTCATTTTTATTTTATTAGTATCTTAATTAACAGTGTTAATTTTTATTGGACCGACAAAAGATCGGATTTTTGCATCGAACAGGACTGAACACTTGATCGGTTATCGGTCAAATCGGTCCAATTCTTAAAATACTAGTTCTAAGCAAACAAAAATAAAATCTAAAGTAATATATATTCTTTTATAATTATGTATAAAAATGGGCTAAGCCATGGGCTTGGGTAAATACATGGCCCATTATAATGGGTAGTAAAATATGTAGGCTTGGGCTCAAGCCCAAGTCCATATATGTAAAACCCATGGGCCTAAGCCCAAGCCCGGCCCGACACGGCCATGAACAGGTCTAGTTACAAGTCAAGAAAAATCATACTATTACAAAAAGATATCCAACTAGGAATAAAAATTGTGTAAGTGAAAGCTCAATGTCCCCAAAGAAGACGATAGAAAACAAGAAAATTAGTCACGAGAGAGATCAACCAAAGATGATCAAGAAAGAAGAAGATGATCTTGGCTTCCCAATAAAGAAGACGATAATAAACAAGAAGATATTATTAGTAAAGATCTTAATGTTCGATTTTCGGCTCATTGATTCTGAGGATTCTTCTTAAAAGAGTCCGGAGCTATTCTGTATTGCAGATTATGAGATTCCAGGAGACATTCTGGACTTTCAGACATTGGTTCTTGAGTTAAGTGAAAGAGGGACTTTTAATAATTTTTTTGATGATTTACCCACATGTTAGATTTTTTTTTTCTTTCTTTTCAGTTTATTAAGGAGGATATGTAGGATATAATTAATAGGAATATTTAATTCTTATTAATTGTAATATTATATGCAAAACAATATATTGAATTCTTATTTAATATTCAACACATGAGATTCGTTCATGTCTACCTCCAATTTTTGTTTTTTGATTACTCATACCCTTTTTGCTAACACTGTTAAATGGTTAACGGAAGTTGCTGACGTGGTCTGATATGGAAGCTGACCGTATATTTTTTTTTCCACCTCATTTTTTATTTCTTAATTAAAAATAAAATCCAACTCATTTTTTTTGTTGTTGAAAAATATTTAAGAATTTTGAAAAATAAAGAGTGGTCTGCGGGCCACCATAAACGAGCTTAGGCATTAAGATGTGAGACTGTTTAATGAACGAGTCAGTCCACCTGATCGGCCTGTTTGACAATGCTACATATTATGAATGCATAAGATGGAACAGTCGCTCAATGTTTTTCTATGGTGCTTATAAAATATGGAATAGGCATAATGATATTTGGTTAAGGTCGAAACATGAGGATTTGGAGGAGATTTGGCCAAGGTAGTGTAGTCCAAGACTGGAATTTGTTGATTAATGAAGAAACAAAACCTCGATGCGATGGTGAAGCAGTCCCAAGATCCATTCTTAGAGATATAAGAGAAGAGTGTGGTTAATTGCATTGGCGCAGCGTATACTGTGGGTTAGAGCTGTCAGAGTGGATCAATATGATCCATACAGATTGATCCACTATGGGTTGGGCTCGTCACGAGTTGACTCACTTGAGTTGAAAGAGTTTAACGAGTTAAAAATCTCAACCCGACCCACCAATGTGATGGTCGGGCTAACCCACCAAACCTATATTTTTTTTTAAAAAATATTTTAATTTAATTTTTTTTTAAAAAAATCTATACCTTTTTTATACATTTCTATTTTCATGAACTATGAAATTTAATATAATAAAATGAAAGAAAATATTCATCATGTCACTCATAAATAGTTAAATACAAAACTATGAAAGTATGAAACATCATCCACTCATCTAAGACTAAGAGCAACACAACAAGGCAAGTAGGCAACATAAGTAACCCACCAAACACACCAAAGATGGGAACACAAGCACAGATGGGAAGCCGTGCAAGTGAAAGCTTAACGTCCCTAAAGAAGACGATAGAAAACAAGAAAACTAGTCACAAGAGAGATCAACCAAAGATGATCAAGAAAGAAGAAGAAGATGATCTTCGGCTTCCCAATAAAGAAGATGATAATAAACAAGAAGATATTGTTAGTAGAGATCTTAATGTTCGATCTTCGACTCATATTGATTCTGATGATTCTTTTGGAAAGAGTCCGAAGCTATTTTGTATTGCAGATTATGAGATTCCAGGAGACATTCCAGACTTTCAGACACTGGTTGTTGAGTTTAGTGAAAGAGGGACTTTTAATAATTTTTTTGATGATTTACCCTCGTGTTAGATTTTTTTTCTTTTTTCAGTTTATTAAGGAGGATATGTAGGATGTAATTAATAGGAATATTTAATTCTTATTAATTGTAATAATATATGCAAAACAATGTATTGAATTCTTATTTAATATTCAACACATGTGATTTGTTCATGTCTACCTCCAATTTTTGTCTTTTGATAACTAATATCCTTTTTGTTAACACTGTTAAATGGTTAACGGAAGTTGCTGACGTGGCCTGATATGGAAGCTGACCGTGTATTTTTTCTGTTGGATATATTGGGGTCTTCGGGACTAAATATCCGCCCATGGGGAGTCCGATCAGGTCAAGTGAGGATCCGTTGGAAAGCTCGCAGAGAGACGAAGAAAACGAAATGAAAATGACTCTCATCGGAAGTCACACAAGCCCGTACTCGTGGCCCAAAGTGGGCTGAATAATCATGATTTTATAATGATTATTCTATTCTTTCCTTAAGTCCCACATCGGTTATATCTATAATGGGAGCTCTCTCATCCTCCTATAAATAAGAGTGACTCTACACCTTTCTAGGAGCTCATTCCATGTGTTGGAAAGGGGGTCCCGTTTGGGAAACCCCACATAGTATAATATTTCTCTCTCTCTTGATTCATCTTCTGCGCATCAGTCATGGACATGTGGCTCTACCTCTCGTAGGTAGAGTCTTCCGTTTGGTGCGGCCCTTTTCGGTGTTTGTCATTTGGAGGTCAGCCCTGGTGGAGCAGAGGCACTGGCAAGATCCGAGGTTTTAGCGATGACATCCAGATTAGTAGCTTCCGCATTGTTTTATATTTTCTTGGATTTATTTTCGGTCCCTGGGTCGGGTCGGATCATGTGGATCTGGGCCTTTCCCTACATTTTTCATTTCCTAATTAAAACCAAAATCCCACTCACTTTTTTTTTTGAAAAATAAAGAGTGGCCTGCGGGCTACCATGAACGAGCTTAGGCATTAAGATGTGAGACTGTTTAATAAACGAGTCAGCCCGCCTGACCGGCGCGTTTGACAATGCTACGTATTATGAATGCATAAGATGGAAAAGTCGTTGGGATATTTTTCTATGCTGCTTATAAAATATGGAATAGGCATAATGATATTTGGTTAAGGTCGAAACATGAGGATTTGAAGGAGATTTGGCCAAGGTGTAGTCCAAGAATGAAATTTGTTAATTAATGAAGAAATAAAACCTCGATGCGACGGTGAAGCAGTCCCAAGATTCATTCTTAGAGATAGAAGAGAAGAGTGTGCTTAGTTGCATTGGAAGCGTATACTGTGGGTTAGAGCTGTCAGAGTGAGTCAATCTGACCCACACGGATTGATCCATTACGAGTTGGGCTCGTCACGAGTTGGTTCATTTGAGTTGGAAGAGTTTTAACGAGTTGAAAATCCTAACTCGACCCACCAATGTGATGGTCGGGTTAACCCACCTAACCTTTTTTTTTAAAATATTTTAATTTAATTTTTTTTTAAAAAAATCTATTCTTTTTTATACATTTCTTTTTTCATGAATGAAAAAAAAGATTCATCATTCATCATGTCACTCACAAATAGTTAAATACAAAACTATGAAAGTATGAAATATCATCCACTCATCTAAGACTAAGAGCAACACAACAAGGCAAGTAGGCAACACAAGTAACCCACCTTTTTTTAAATTTTTTTTAACTGAACGGATGATGGGAACACAAGCACATAAGCCGTGGATCGATGGAATTATGGAAGTGAGAACTGAGATATAGGAACTTAGGGTTTAGGGTTTCCTTTTACTTTTTATTAATATATTAAATAAAATTTTTTAATAGTTAGGTGGGTTACAGGCCAACCCACCTAACCCGTGGATTAGGTGGGTCGGATTTCTCCAACCCGTTTATTAAACGGTTGGGATTTTGCAACCCAATTCACTGAATAGGTGGATTAAGACCTGCAAAACTACTTTTCAAGGACCGGAAGAATCAACTAAAACAGACCACACGAATGGAAGTAATTTCCAAACCCAAAAGAATACAAACATAGTGTAACGAACGTCATTTTAAAGTGACTAACAATCTATAAAGTCTTGTTTAATTTTATTTTGCACAATGAAGTTTAAAAAAATCTTGTTTAATTTATTGATAAAAATTGTCAATTACAATAATATGAATAGTTGTATAGACAGCCATCACAGCTATACAGCCTGTAGTTTAATATAGGCTACAATTTATGCTTATTTTGAATTGTAATAGAAAATTGCACACTTAATTCAAAATTTGTGTTATATTGAAATTTAATATTGAAGTACAATACAGTAGCCTTTAAAGCTTGAATCCTAATAAAGAAAAGGTAAATTCTATTTTTTTTTTTTTTTATACAAAGCAAATAGACAATAGTCTTAAAGATAGAACCAACCCAAGACCTGAAACCTACTAAAGCAATCTGTTAGGTTCTGAATATCCATTCCCAATACCTGCAAACGAATTGAACATCCTTCTTAAAATCCCTCAAAACAAGTTTGGCGTCATCTTCCTTGAGCACCATCAAGACACAAGGCTCAGATTTAGAAAGCACATTTGATATGAAAGCTAAGCACTTACAAATTGCAATAACCATTAGGATCATCTGGTCTCTAGAGAAATCCTTTTGAGCACAAAAACACACCTCAAGATCTTCATTTTGTTCTTGAAAATAACTGAGACCGCTTTGTTTATTCTCCCATTACTAACGTCATTATTTTAAATTAAACATAGTAAGCATTTCAACAAACCAACCACCATAATATGTTTTATATATTAGTCGTTCATATCAATACATCTAATTGGAAGATGAAACACAACTCAGACACATATTTTAAAGTGACTAACAACCTATAAAGTCTTCCAACTAACGCCATACTTTGCGAACAAAATCTAATTTGATATAAATTTACCATCCCTTCCCAATTGATGCAACACAGAAGCGTGTACAAGTTAATTTCCCTTCATTACTTGAACTCTATTTACAGGGCGTATAATAGAGAAGAGAATTCCAGCACAAGAACAATCATTTAACTCAATCCAACAATAGTAAACAAATTATAGATATAGGTATGTCAAGTGAGCGAAGGAACCTGTTGGAAGCTCTTAACAGTTTTGCCAATACACCGACCCACTTCTGGCAACTTCTTGGTCCAAAAACCAGAGTAGCCACTCCAGCAATAACAACAAGCTCAGGTCACCCATTCCGAACAAGGCGTTGCAAGTGAAACGCTAGTTAGAATGGTTGGTTCTGCTTCTTATTCGTCCCCGCACCTGAAGATTAGGGGTTACAGATCTAGTTTTCTCAAAGAAAGGGGAGGTAGAGGTAGTCACCAAGAAAGAGGAGGAAGGAAGGTCGATGCCTTTTGGGATTGAAGAAGAAAGGGAAAGAGAAAATGAAAAATAAGAGCAGAAGACTCACCTCTCTCTCGGTAAAAATCGAGAGGAACACACGAATGCAGAGCAGAATCGCAATCGTCGGTGGCTCACTCCGACGAACCTCTCCGGCAGCGGTGGCGATGAGTCGACAACGCATTCCTAAAATCTCTTTCTCTTCCATTCTCCACACATTTTCCAGGGATTATGATTTTAGGGATTTGAGGGGAACAAAAAGAAAAGAGTGCGGTTTTTAGTAAAAATTTAAGTTAGATAGCGTCAAACCAAACCATAAACGAGCGGTTTTGAGCGGTTCGGTTTGGCGGTTTAGGACTTTTATGTCATCAAACTTATATATATAAGTTTATTAATAAAAAATATAATTTTATTCAATATAAATAATAAAAAAGTATAGTAATATTTCATTTACTTACAATATACAATCAACTTAGTTCTAAAATTAAATTTTTAGATTGACTAAATTTAATATAACCTTTTAAAAATAAATTTTGTACTTTATTATTTAGAAATTTTAGCATAATATGTACATATATATACATGTACGTGTATGCGGTTTGGTTCGATTTTTCGACATACCAAACCAAACCAAACATTGATCGGTTTTGTTTGGTCTATGCTAATTCGGTTTGGTTTGGTTCAAGTGCGACGGTTTTGTTCGGTTATGAACACCCCTAAGAGAGGGGGAGACAAAGAGACTAATGGAAATTTAGCCACGGTCAAAAACAGACCGTAGTCATTTTTTTAGATCTTTTAAACTTTAGCTACGGTTATGTTAACCGTAGCTACATAACCGTCGCTAAAGATAAATTTTTTTGTAGTGGTTCTAAATCTTTTTGGTTATTAATTTTAGAGGCAAAATACTATTTAGTCCCTGAATTGTTGGTCAAACTACTATTTAGTCTCTGAATTTATCAAAAATACTATTTAGTCCCTGAAATGTTTAACTATGTCAACTATTTAGTCCTCAAATTTGACAAAATGCTATTTAGTCCCCGAATTTGTAACTATGTCAACTATTTAATCCCCAAACTTGGCGAAAATATTATTTAATCACCGAATTTGCAACTCTGTCAACTATAACGAGTAACAGTCAGGAGACTAAATAGTTGACAGAGTTGCAAATTCGATGATTAAATAGTATTTTTGCCAAGTTTGGGGACTAAATAGTTGATATAGTTACAAATTCGGGGACTAAATAGTTGACATAGTTAAACATTTCGGGGACTAAATAGTATTTTTGATAAATTCAGAGACTAAATAGTAGTTTGACCAATAATTCAGGGACTAAATAGTATTTTGCCTCTTAATTTTAAGGAATTATATATTTTATAGCAAGGAGATGTGAGAAAGAAAGTTGTCTCAAATTAGATTAATCCCCTTTTTTGTATTAATTCTGGATATTGATGGTGCCCAAAAAAAAGAATGCAAAAATAAATAACTTCATATATTTTAATTTATTATTTTAAAATATAATATTATTTTATATTATATTTAAAGAAATAAAAATAAAAATTATATATATATATATATATATATATATATATATATATATATATATATATATATATATATATATATATATATTTGTGCATGTGAAGTTTCTACTATAAATATAGTCATTCTCAAGTAATCATAATTGCTGATTAAATTAAAGGTGTAATGATTTATATTAGATTAATATATGTATTTTGGTTTAAAATCATCATAATTCATGTGAGACGAACAAAATGTGAATTTATTAGGGATTAAATTCAGTTCCGGTTTGTTATTTTCTCATTTTTATTTCCCGTCAACAAAGTATTTTCATAAAAAACAAATATCTATGTCATATTTAAAAGGATTAGGAGTTAAGTGGATAAGGTAATTATTTATTGAGTAAATCATCAAGTTAGCCCCTGAAAGATTAATATTGTCCCAATTTAGTCCCTGAAAGATGCAAATGTCTAATTTAATCCCTAAAAGATGTTTTTTGACTCAATTTGGTCCTTTTTAGTTTTTCTGTCAGTTTAATAAACGGCTAGTGTCATGTGGACTTGTGACATATCCTTTCTCTGTGTATTTTACCTTGCCGTGTCACCTGTCACTGGCCGTTTATTAAACTGACAGAAAAACTAAAATTGACTAAATTGGGACAAAAAACTATCTTTTAAGGACTAAATTAGTCATTTGCATCTTTTAGGGACTAAATTGAAACAATCTTAATCTTTCAAGGACCAGCTTGATGATTTACACTTATTTATTTCGTCATTTAATAAAATTCTACTTCTTGTAGAATAAGGATTGCATCCAAATACAAACTCCACTACTATATATATATATATATATATATAAAATACAATGACCGAAAGAAGATTAATTCGTCACACCTCTTTCTCTTCTCTTCCTATAATTTTTACTTATAAGTTTTTTTTTTCTGCTTTTCAACATTATTAGATTTATATTAAAAAAAATGACTAGAGCAGATGCCGAGGTTACAAGTCAAGAAAAATCATACTATTACAAAAAGATATCCAACTAGGAATAAAAATTGTGTAAGTGAAAGCTTAATGTCCCCAAAGAAGACGATAGAAAACAAGAAAACTAGTCACAAGAGAGATCAACCAAAGATGATCAAGAAAGAAGAAGAAGAAGATATTCGGCTTCCCAATAAAAAAGACGATCATAAACAAGAAGATATTATTAGTAAAGATCTTAATGTTCGATCTTCGGCTCATATTGATTCTAAGGATTCTTTTGAAAAGAGTCCGAAACTATTGTGTATTGCAGATTATGAGATTTCCGGAGACATTTTGGACTTTCAGACATTGGTTCTCGAGTTTAGTGAAAGAGGGACTTTTAATAATTTTTTTGATGATTTACCCTCGTGTTAGATTTTTTTTCTTTTTTCAGTTTATTAAGGAGGATATGTAGGATGTAATTAATAGGAAATTTAATTCTTATTAATTGTAATAATATATGCAAAACAATGTATTGAATTCTTATTTAATATTCAACACATGAGATTTGTTCATGTCTACCGCCAATTTTTGTTTTTTATCACTCACACTTTTTTTTTGTTAACACTGTTAAATGGTTAATGGAAGTTGCTGAAGTGGCCTGATATGGAAGCTGACCGTGTATTTTTTTTCTGTTGGATATATTGGGGTCTTTGGAATCAAATATCCGCCCATGTGTGAGTCCGATCAGGTCAAGTGAGGATCCGTTGGAAAGCTCGCAGAGATACGAAGAAAACGAAACGAAAATGACTCTCATCGGAGGTCACACGAGCCCGTACTCGTGGCCCAAAGTGAGCTAGAAAATTATGATTTTATAATGATTATTCTTTTCTTTTCTTAAGTCTCACATCGGTTAAATCTATGATAGGAGCTCTCTCATCCTCCTATAAATAGGAGTGACTCTACACCTTTCTAGGAGCTTATTCCATGTGTTGGAAAGGGGGGGTCCCGTTTCGGAAACCCCACATAATATAATATTTCTCTCTCTCTTGAGTCATCTTCCGCGCATCAGTCGTGGACATGTGGCTCTACCTCTCCTAGGTAGAGTCCTCCGTTTGGTGCGGCCCTTTTCGGTGTTCGTCGTTTGGAGGTCAGTCCTGGTGGAGCAGAGGTACTGGCAAGATTCGAGGTTTTAGCGATGATATCCAGGTTAGTAGCTTTCGCATTGTTTTATATTTTCCTGAATTTATTTTCGGTTTTTCTTTTCGACCCTTGGGTTGGGTCGGATCATGTGAATCCGGGCCTTTCTCTACATTTTCCACCTCATTTTTCATTTCCTAATTAAAACCAAAATCCACTCACTTTTTTTTTGTTTTTAAAAAATATTTAAAAATTTTGAAAAATAAAGAGTGGCCTGCGGGCCTCAATGAACGAGCATAGGCATTACGATGTGAGACTGTTTAATAAACAAGTCAGTCCGCGACAATGCTACATATTATGAATGCATAAGATGGAAAAGCCGCTGGGATGTTTTTCTATGGTGCTTATAAAATATGGAATAGGCATAATGATATTTGGTTAACTTGAATTAAAAGAGTTTAACGAGTTGAAAATTTCAACCCGACCCACCAATGTAATGGTCGGGCTAACCCACCTAACCCATCTTTTTTTTAAGAAAATATTTTAATTTAATTTTTTTTTTAAATCTATATCTTTTTTATACATTTCTTTTTTCATGAACTATGAAATTTAATATAATAAAATGAAAGAAAAGATTCATCATTCATCATGTCACTCACAAATAGTTAAATACAAAACTATGAAGTATGAAACATCATCCACGTACTCATTTAAGACTAAGAGCAACACAACAAGGCAAGTAGGCAACACAAGTAACCCACCTTTTTTTTTAAAAAAAATTTTAACTGATGATGGGAACAAAAGCACAAATGGGAAGCCGTGGATCGATGGAACTATGGAAGTGAGAACTGAGATATAGGAACTTAGGATTTAGGGCTTCCTTTTACATTTTATTAATATATTAAATAATTTTTTTTAATAGTTAGGTGAGTTACAGGCCAACCCACCTAACCCGCGGGTTACGTGGGTCGGGTTTCTCCAACCCGTTTATTAAACGGTTGGGATTTTGCAACCCAATTCACTGAATTGGTGGATTAAACGGGTCAACCCGGTGGGTTGGGCCCGTTTTGACAGCTCTACTGTGGGTTAGTAATATTGAGCACCTAAAAACAATACAGCTATGGCTACCGAAGTTGAAATGGCAAAGAAATTGAGCTGTGAAGTGGTAATTGTTGAATGCGACGCTAAAAAGATTGTGGAGATGGCAAATGAGAATTTTGAAAATGTGTCTGTGTTGGATATGTTGACGAATAACCTTAGGAGGGCAGAAAAAAAACTTCAGAAATTACAGTATGCTTGCACTATAGAAAATCAAGTTGATTGGTTGGATCGAACATCCTCTCTTTTTTTCCTAGCCTTTGAACCCAGACCAGTTAATGAATCGATGAAGGGATGTCACTGTGGTTTAATCGTATCACTAAAAAATCGATTGTACCGATTAAATTAATAAAAAAAATTAATATTTTATGCAATTAACATGTAACATTAAATAAAAAAATATTATAAATATCAAAATAAAAAAAATTATGTTTCTTAACTTTAACTTTTATAACTTTTATAGCTATAAAATAAAATGATTACATGAATAATGTTCACTATGAAAAGGCTTCTCAAATATTAACTTAAGAAATAAATATTAAAAAAATTACATATATTTAAGATTCTTTGGACTTTAGAAAAATAAAATAAAAAATATTTTTTTTTATTGAAATAGAGCTAGGCTAGCTAGCAAAGGGCCCACTAATGGGGAGAACTACAAGAATCTTTCCAAAGAAGGCTATTCCAGAAAGAGTGCGGACTATTGAACATCAGCAAGCCCGATGGAATTGAGTGCGCATATCGGGCAAGGCTGTCAGCAACCATGTTCCTTTCTCTAAAAATATGTTTGATCTTCACGTGCCAATCTCTGTTGTGAAGCTCGCAAATTCTACTGAGGATATTTCTAAGAGGATGAGGCCCATCGTACCCATTGCAGATGAGATTGATTACATTCCTATTGTCACGTTCAACGATGACATGTTTGAAGCCTTTCTCCCAACCAGTAATAATACCAAAGAAGATACTCCAAATTTTAGCATGGTCCACACAGCCTTTGCCAAGATGTTTAGCAAATCCAAAGAGCCAATTGCCATTCTCATTATGAGTCAACCGGCCCACACGCCATGTGTTGAGTGTTTTTCCAGAAAGACCCGTCAACATTAATCTTAATCCATCCTTTGTCAGGTTTATACCAATCATAAGTACTAACCTCAGATGGGGAACTGCTACTGAGACTCATGATCCTAATCTTATCCGCTTGAGCAAAGTCTTTCCAGTGAATATCGATGAGAGGACTCAAGGTGATGGCATTCTCCTTCTTACCGTTGAAGATCCAGTGATTCCTTTGTTTCCAAATTAACCAGCATGCAATACCAAAGATGGAGTTCCATTTAGAGTCCCCTTCCTGTCTGAGGTCATTGCTAAGATTGAGCAAAATCCACTCTGGCAAATTGGAGTTGAAAAACTTGTTACTGAATCTACTATTAACCATACTCCTCCAGAGGCCCGAAACATAGGGACAGTCGTGGATAGCGTGAAGGGTGGTTTTGGCAGCTTGACCAAATCTCTTGCAAATATCCAAATCAGTGAAGCATCTTCTCATTCTTTGGTTGTCTGTCATTATGCTGTCATGAGAAAGACTCCATAGAAAAACCCGGATACGCTGTGAACCTTTAAACCTCCATATTTTTTCCATAGAAGATCAGAACTCGTATTGTCTGGGAAAGTGGAGTTCAGGTAAGCAAACTTAACCGTAAAGAAACCATTTGAAGAAGGCAACCAGAAGAAAGAGTCATCCTCCCCGTCCCTATTAGGCGGTTGCATTGAGTCAATTATCTCCAGAATTTTCCAACAGGAGCAGATGGCAAAAAGCAGCCCAGTCCCAAGTACCTTGATCAATATAGAAGTCACTCACTCTTTTATTCCCTTCAGATTGGGGAATGTGACCAGAAGCGAGAGAAGCAAGATTAGGGTACCCGGGGACCCAAAAATCTCTCCAAAAAGCAGTGTTTTTGCCATTTCCATCCACCTTCATACTCTGGCTCATAACATTACTCCAAACTTTGCAGATAGCTCTCCAAAAATTGGAGCAATTCTGAGCTCTTTCCACCACCCACTCATCATTGATATAACATTTATACTTGCTTTTGATGATATCCACCCATATATTATTCCTAGAAGAGACGATTTCCCAAGCTTTCTATATTACAAAAGCCAAGTTAAACTCCTTTAATTTCCGAATACCAAGACCACCCATTTCTTTAGTAGAACAAACGGTATCCCAGTAGACGAGGTGGGGCTTTCTAGCTCCTTCCCTATCACTCTAGATGAAATTCCTTTCAATTCTCTCTACATCTTCAAGAATACTGAGAAGCAACAAGGTGGTTTGCATGCTGTAACTTGGAATGTAAGAGATAACCGAGGAAGCCATAGTTATTCTACCAGCCGTAGACAGCGAATTCTGCTTCCAAGAAGAGAGCTTAGAGCCAACTCTGTCGGTGATGAACGAATAAGTATCTTTATTCACCCTACTATGATGAAGCGGAATGCCAAGGCATTTCCCAAGGTTGCTAGTGCTAGAGAAACCCAGAGTTTGACAAATTTGACTCGTTCTAGTATGATTCATGTGCTTTGAGAAGAAGACCTTTGTCTTATCCTTATTGATCCTTTGCCCCGAGCAATTGCAAAAATACTGCATAATGGAGTTGATATTCTCTGCTTCCTCCAAGCTTGCTTGAGAGAAGAGAAAAAGGTCATCGCAAAAAATAAATGAGAGATAGGAGGCCCATTTCTACTTAACTTAATGGGCTTCCAAGACTTAAGGTTAACAGCATCAGAGATGAGGTGGCCAAGTCTTTCAATACATAACACAAAGAGGTAGGGGAAAAGCGGGTTTCCCTGTCTCAACCCAGGTCTAAATTCATCAAGCTACCCCATTCCAAAGGAGAAATAAATAAAATAATACTAGTGGGTTTGATATATACTAAATTACATGTCAATTTTATTCAAATTTAAATTTTAATGCAAATGAAAAACTATATAATTTTCTACTCTTAATATAAATTGAAAGACCAAAGTAATAATAATAAGAATAATAATAATATTAAACTGAGTCATACAATATAATATAATATAAATATAAATATATAATTTTATTTTAAATAATAAAAATAATATTTAAATATATGTTATTATTAAAGAACAAACGTAAATAATAAATAAAACAAAATGACATTAACTATCACAAGTTCATGACTGGAGCAACAGTTACGACAAACGTTTTTCACCCATAATGTCAATTCCACCAACACTACTTTTTCAAACTCAAAAAATATTTAGGTTGCGTTCTTTAGGTGGAAAAACGAAGAAAGGGAGGTGAGAATGCTCCTGTGCCACGTTTCTTAGGGAGAAAAAGCATGAGAATGGAATAGAGCATTCCATCACGCAGCTCGGTGCAAAAGGCGAGAAATAGAGACAAGGAAGGGAAATGACCAATATGCCCTTTTACACGCGTAGGAAGAGAGAAAGTGAAGGAGTCGCACACGGGAATGAGATGCTCATTTTCATCAAATATTTTTTTAAAAAAATATTTTAATATAAGGGTTAATTTTACCCTATATTTTTTCCTTTTCCATTCTCATTTTCCAAATTTTACTACCAAACGCAATAAACTTATTTTCATTTCCTTTCTGCGTAACAAGCACACCCATAAGAATTGGTTTCCGAGTCAATTGGGTCACCGATGTGTCACAAAAAAATCGATCCAACTGTATGTTTTCAATACTATATATGTTTTTTTTCAGATCTTTTGATTAGTAATTGCAATACTCTATGTCTCTATTATTGAGTTAACAATATTTAGGATTTTCATAAAAAAATGATTGTTTCGAATAAATTTTGGTTTAAAATTTTTGAAGAAAATTCTGATATAAATAATAAAAGAAAGATGCTCATTTCCATCAAATTTTTTTTTTAAATATTTTAATATAAGGGGTCATTTTACCCTATATTTTTTCCTTTTCCATTCTCATTTCTCAAATTTTACTACCAAACGCAATAAACTTATTTTCATTTCCTTTCTGCGTAACAAACACACCCATAAGAATTGGTTTCCGAGTCAATTGGGTCACCGACGTGTCACATAAAAATCGATCCAACTGTATGTTTCCAATATTATATATGTTTTTTTTTTCAGATCTTTTGATTAGTAATTGCAATACTCTATGTCTCTATTGTTGAGTTAACAATATTTAGGATTTTCATAAAAAATGATTGTTTCGAATAAATTTTGGTTTAAAATTTTTGAAGAAAATCCTGATATAAATAATAAAAGAAAGATAAGAAAAGAAAAGAAATTGTATATATATATTGATAAACTACTAGCACAATATCCATGCAATCTAGAGTAGTTATGAATTATAAATTATTTTAAAATATTGTTATGTATTTTATGTGAAAAAAATAAGTACTTAAAAATTTTCTATCACAATTAAATATTAAAAGTCTATTGTTACACTTAAACTAATTAATTTCCAAATAAATTTTGAAATTTAATTTTTGGTTATAAGAAAAAACACCAGGCCCACAAAAAATAGTCTAACTGAGGCACCCTCCTAGAGAGAAACCCTCATCTCATATCGACAGCCACCAACTCTCTGATCTCTCAAGGAAGATTCTCGAACGAAACCCACTCACAACTCATTTTTACAACTTCTTCAGTTCACTAGTGTACCACAACGTTCGCATACCACTAGAACAAAGAATCTTTAGGTAATTACTCCTTCCCATATTATATTTACATGTCCTTTCTTAAATGGTTTTCCATAATCCTTAACCAAAATTTTAGCTTGATAAGACAAATCCATTTGATAAATCTATTAACTTCAAAAAAATTAAAGCATTTCTTCTTCCTTTTTCCCAAATCACCCAAGCTATAACACCAAAAATTGTCTCCCAGAGTCCTACCAAATCAACAAAAAGCTTTAATTTCCTTTTAAATTTTCTTTTAACCACTATAACAAAGAATCTAACTTAATCTTCTGTAAGTACCAGCTTCTTCCAAATCTCAAACACTTCTTAGCAATCTCTAACCCTACAAAGACAGCAATCCCAAAAATGGATGTTTTAACACCTTGCACTGGTAAGATTTCTTCTTACCCCTTGGCTATTAGTAAGTAGTCTAATTATTTTAAGTAACTAGAGAAAAAGTTTGATTCTCTTAGGACCCTTCCACTCCCAACTCCTTTTTGGTGCTCACACATATGAGTGTGGGATCTATTCTAGGCATGTCCGCGGCGCTCCAGGAAAATACGTCCCTGTACATGGTAAGTAGCTCCTGGAACTTTTTTGGGCTGCGTGGTCAAGGACGGCTCCTATGCAGATTTTCATGTTATTTTCTTGGTCTATGCAAATACTCATAAGGTCTTCTGTGGGCTGTAGCCATGCTCCAGGAATTTCATCGCGTAGGTCCACTATCTCAGGAGGGCTCCTAGTGTAATTCTCAGCCTTGTCTCCCTTGGGGTGGTCTGTCTAGTAGCAAGCATGGGCTTCTCGGTCTGCTTGTATTTCCCCTATTCCCTTTGCTGTAGGGAATTTTATTGTCAGATGAGCTGTGGATATGACTGCTTTGAGTTGGCTAAGGGTCGGTCGTCCTAAAACAGCATTGTATGCGGACGAGGCTGCCAACACGGTGAATCTGACCTTTGTGCGGGCGACTTTTGGTGGAACGCCCAGGGTAAGCCATGTTGTGAAGGTTCCTCGTGTTTCAACGGCTCGCCTTGAGAAGTCGACGAGCGTTCCTTCGCCTGGAGTCAGCTGATCCTCGTAGTCGTACATTTTCCCCAGGGTTTTCGCGAAGAGTATGTAGTCTACTAGCACCCACTTGAGGTCATACCTCGAGATGTTGGCCATGACGACTAATGGTTCGTTCATCTCTGTCGCACTGCTTGTGCCTCCGAAGGCTACGAGCTGTGTTTTTTGCCGCTTGTGGCGGCTGTTGTCGACGTCATCTTGTCGGTTGTGTAGCGATTTGGAAGACCTGTTGATGCTGGCCATACGAGTCCTGTATTGGAAAAAATAAGAAATGCGGGTTTCTGAGTGTTAGTGGATACTCCTACTCCCCGAAAAAGAAATGTCGTTTTTGGTTCAGACAATTGTAATTTGTAAATAAGGATCACAAGGGGTCGTAACCTTAGGGGACTTGTCCTTAGGTGAAGACCTAGGTGCCTACGTACCCTTAGGAAGGGATCAAAGTCCACGTAGTTCGTCATGGTGACGTCTATAGGAGCCGTTAGGCGAGGTAGTTACTTGTATTGGGCCATGTGTGGCTAAGACGTGCGTAAGGTACTCCGGGCGAGCGAGCCACTCGTAGGAGGTTAACCGCCTTATAGTGAGAGAAAGCTAGGGTCTCTTGGAGCTGTTAGGAGCTCCGATGGTGACGCATTCCGGGACGGAGGTATGTCCGCCGGTGGTGGAACCTGGTGGTGTCGTGGGCCAAGCTCTGAAGGTATGACATAACTTAAGCCAGAATATGCATGAATGTATTAAGAGACTATGCCTCTCGTTCTGATGCTTATGCGTAATGTTCTCCTGAGGATTGGATGTCTGTTGAGTGCCCCGGGTGAAGGCTATTTATACCCAGTGTGGGACTGGACGTGGTCGACCCACGTTCTTGCTGGACGTGGTCGACCCACGTTCTTGACGTGGGTCGTCCCACGATGCCTGGGAGCTTCCCACGTCTTGTGGACGGGAGTCCAGGAGGAGAGACGTGGATACTGGCCACGTATGGGGTAGATGAGTGGTGTCACGTGTCACTGGTGTAAGCTATCGTGGAGCTTCTGGAAGCTTGATGCCACGTGTCCCTAGGGGAATATTATGTAGTTACAATTTGTAAATATCTTTGTTTTTATACCAACCATTTGTTTTTTTTATAGATTTGATTTGACGGGTTGGGTAGTGAACTGAAGCTGAATTAAATAATTTTTCATGGCTTATTAAGGGGGTGTTTGGTATTACTGCCAATTTTTAGATTTCTGTATTTTGAAAACTGAAATCTGTGGTATGTTTTTCTGTGTTATGTGTTCTGTTTTCTATTTTCTATTTTTTCTTTTATATCTTCAGTTTTCTATATTAATAAAATAACAGAAAATAAATATTTATGGAAGTTCAAAATATACTTACGTGGATGTTTTGGGAGTAAGAAGATTCATGCACATTCATGGTGGGTAGTGGGTGTTGGTGGCGGTGGTGGTTGGTCGGCGGTTATTGCTGGTTGGTGGTGGGTGGTGAGTGGTAGTGGTGGGTGATGGTGCATGATGAATGGTGAGTGGTGGTATAATGGTGGTTCGTGGTACGTGGTAGTGGTTGGTGGTGGGTGTGCATGGTGGTAATACGTGGTGGTGGTGGGTAGTGAGTGGTGGCAGTAGGCGATGGTGCGTGGTGGTGGTTGGTGGACGGTAATGGGCGTGGTTGGTGGCAGGGGGTGGTGGTGGACGTGGTTGGTAGTGGTGGTAGGTAGTGCCTGGTGCTGGTGGTGGGTGGTGGTGGCAGGTGGTCTTAATGATCGGTGGTGGATGTGGTTGATGGTGGTGGCAGGTGGTGCGTGGTGTTGTTAATGAGTAGTGGTTGGTGGTGGCGGTGGTGGTGGTAGGTGGTCATGGTGGTGGGTGGTGGTGGCGAGTGGTCGTGGTGGTGGCAGGTGGTGGGTGGTGGTGGAGAATGTAATGTTGGATGTATTCTTCCTACCAAATATATCTTATTTTTTGTAATGTGATGAAATTATATTTTTATCCTTACTTTTTGATCCACTTTTATTTCATTCCCACTTTTAATGTAAGGGTAAAATGGTTATTTTACCCACTTTTATTCCATTCACATCACATTGACCTGACATATCCATTCCCTTCAACATTTTCATTCCCATTCCTATTCCTATTAATATTACCATTCTCATTCCCTTATTCATTCGACCTACCAAACATACCCTTTAGTAGACGCTAAATACTAGTTTATCTTTTTTTTTTTATGAACTACTAGTTTATCTTAATTAAACCTTCTTTATCTTGATCATAGTTTATATTTATATTTTATAGTATTATTTAAAAAACCAGAGAGATGTGGGGTAATTTTATCTATATTACTGTAACGGTTCTTGGTTATTAATTTTAAGAAATTATATATTTTATAACAAGGAGATGTGAGAAAGAAAGTTGTCCCAAATTAGATTAATCTCTTTTTTGTAATAGTTTTGGATATTGATGGATGGTGCTTAAAAAAAAGTGCAAAAATAAATAATTTTATATTATTTAATTTATTATTTTAAAATATAAGATTATTTATATTATATTTAAAAAATTAAAATAAAATTTTATACATATATATATATATATATATATATATATATTTGTGCATGTCAAGTCTCTACTTTAATATAATCATTCTCAAGTAATCATAATTGTTGATTAAATTAAAGGTGTCGGGAACCAGGACGATACGTGGGTATAAATATCATTAATCAAATATCGTTTCTACAAGCATTGGAAATGAATAACGTGACTGAATCTGTCCAAACCATATTACAAAGGAGAATTTTTTGCAAAATTAATCATAAAGTCAGCAACTGCATTACTCATCCTTGGTATCCAATGATAATTGAAAGCTTGGAATTGAGCCTTGGTTGCAGGGCGTTTTAAGCATCTCAACGACCAACCTTGCATCACTTTCAACAAGGATCTTGTTAACCCCAATACTTCTTGCAACCTCCAAACCTCTTCTAATTGCCACCGCTAATTCCAACAGCACCGGTTCTTTTATAGCAGAGTTTGTCTCCAAGAAAGCACCATGACACCTACCTTCATCATCTCTAATTAATAAGCCCTCCCACTACACCGACGCCATTACTGCATACCCCTGCATCAACATTAATCTTGTGTACCGACACTTCAGGTTTCTCCCATCGAAGGCAGACAGGAGCTTGGACGTCTTGAAAGGGTCTTCTTGCAGCAAGAAAATACTCGTCGATCATCCGATCCACTCTCCATCCAATGGTGTAACGATTTATATTAGATTAATATATATTGTGGTTTAAAATAATTATAATTCCCGGTTTGTTATTTTCTCATTTTTATTTCCCGTCAACAAAATATTTTCATAATAAAATATCTATGTCATATTTAAAAGGATTAGGAGTTAAGTGGATAAGGTAATTATTTATTGAGTAAATCATTAAGTTAGTCCCTGAAAGATTAATATTGTCTCAATTTAGTCCCTAAAAGATGCAAATGTCTAATTTAATCCCTAAAAGATGATTTTTTGTCCCAATTTGGTCCTTTTTAGTTTTTTTTATCAGTTTAATAAACGGCCAGTGACATATGGACATGTGACATATCCCTTCTCTGTGTATTTTACCTTGCCGTATCACCTGTCCACATGTCACTGACCGTTTATTAAACTGACAGAAAAACTAAAATTGACTACATTGGGACAAAAAACTATTTTTTAAAGACTAAATTAGCCATTTGCATCTTTTAGGGACTAAATTGAGACAACTTAATCTTTCAAGGACCAACTTAATGATTTACACTTATTTATTTCATCATTTAATAAAATTCTACTTCTTGTAGAATAAGGATTGCATCCAAATACAAACTCCACTACCATATATATATATATATATATATATATATATATATATATATAATGACCAAAGGAAGCTTAATTCATCACACCTCTTTCTCCTCTCTTCCTATGTTTTTTGCTTATAAGTTTTTTTTTTCTGATTTTCAACATTATTAGATTTATATTCAAAAAATTACTAGAGCAGATGCCGAGGTTACAAGTCAAGAAAAATCATACTATTACAAAAAGATATCCAACTAGGAATAAAGATTGTGCAAGTGAAAGCTTAATGTCCCCAAAGAAGACGATAGTAAACAAGAAAATTAGTCACGAGAGAGATCAACCAAAGATGATCAAGAAAGAAGAAGAAGATCTTCGGCTTCCCAATAAAGAAGACGATAATAAACAAGAAGATATTATTAGTAAAGATCTTAATAATGTTCGATCTTCGGTTCATATTGATTCTGAGGATTCTTCTGAAAAGAGTCCAGAGCTATTATGTATTGCAGATTATGAGATTCCAGGAGACATTCCGGACTTTCAGACACTGATTGTTGAGTTTGGTGAAAGAGGGATTTTTAATAATTTTTTTGATGATTTACCCTCATGTTAGATTCTTTTTTTTTTTTTCCAGTTTATTAAGGAGGATATGTAGGATGTAATTAATAGGAATATTTAATTCTTATTAATTGTAATAATATATCCAAAACAATGTATTGAATTCTTATTTAATATTCAACACTGTTAAATGGTTAATGGAAGCTGATTGTGGATTTTTTTTTCTGTTGGATATATTGGGGTCTTCGGGATTAAATATCCGCCCATGGGGGAGTTCGATCGGGTCAAGTGAGAATCCGTTAGAAAGTTCGCAGAAAGACGAAGAAAACGAAACGAAAATGACTCTCATCGGAGGTCACACGAGTTCGTACTCATGGTCCAAAGTGGGCTAGATAATCTTGATTTTATAATGATTATTCTTTTCTTTTCTTAAGTCCCACATCGATTAAATCTATAAATAGGAGTGACTCCACACCTTTTTAGGAGCTCATTCCATGTGTTGGAAAGGGGGGTCTCGTTTGGGAAACCCCACATAATTTAATATTTCTCTCTCTCTTGACTCATCTTCCGTGCATCAGTCGTGGATAGGGGTGGCAATTTTGACCCAAACCCATTAACCCAACCCAATCCAACTGCATTTTGACCCAAACCCATTAACCCAACCCAATCCAACTGCATTTTGACCCAACCCAAACCAATTAATAAATGGTTCATGTGGGTCGGGTCAAAATTGACCCATGCAAATATGGGTTGGGTCGGGTAGAACCCATGGTTAACCAAATAACCCATTTAATGTATTTTGTGTTTACATTTTTCTCCTAGTTTCAACTTTTCAAAATTATAGTTTTGCCCCAAGTTGCATTTTAGTCCCGATTTTCATTCTTTCTTTGATTTTTGACCCAGAAAATTTTCATATTCATATTTTCTCTCTTATTCTAAAATTTCCAAAATTATAGTTTGACACTAATTTTGGTCATAATCACATTTTGGCCCAAATTGCATTTTTATTATTCCATTTCAATTTAAGTCATAAAAACTTTTCAAAATTACATTCTGACCTCAATTTCAAATTTTTGGAAATTACATTTTGACCCCAATTTTTATAATAATTGCATTTCGGCCCAAATTTATTTTTTTAAGAACTATATTATTTTATTTTTAATTTATATGACTGCACTTATCCTAAATCTATTCAATTTTTCAATTTTTAAATCATTTATCCTAAATTTTTTCAATTTTTAATGAATGCACAAGTTGGAAATGCCGCTGGGATGTTTTTCTATGGTGATTATAAAATATGGAATAGGCATAATGATATCTGGTTAAGGTCGAAACATGAGGATTTGGAGGAGATTTGGCCAAGGTAGTGTAGTCCAAGAATGGAATTTGTTGATTAACGAAGAAACAAAACCTGGATGCGATGGTGAAATAGTCTCAAGATCCATTCTTAGAGATAGAAGAGAAGAGTGTGCTTAATTGCATTGGTGCAGTGTATACTGTGGGTTAGAGCTGTCAGAGTGGGTCAATCTGATCCATACAGATTGATCCACTATGGGTTGGGCTCGTCACGAGTTAGCCCACTTGAGTTGGAAAAGTTTAACGAGTTGAAAATCTCAACCCGACCCACCAATGTGATGGTGGAGCTAACCCACATAATCCATCTTTTTTTAAAAAAATATTTTAATTTAAATTTTTTTTTTAAAAAAATCTATACCTTTTTTATACATTTCTGTTTTCATGAACTATGAAATTTAATATAATAAAATGAAAGAAAAGATTCATCATTCATCATGTTACTCACAAATAGTTAAATACAAAACTATGAAAGTATGAAACATCATCCACTCATCTAAGACTAAGAGCTTGTTTGGTATGCTTCTTTTCCGGGAAGGTGAGCTGAAGCTTCCCACATCTGCACGTATGGTATATAACAGCACAGGGAAGGTGAGTTGATGCACTAACAACCTTTCCACATCTGCACGTATGTAGAGGGAAGGTTGCTTCCCTCATCATGTGGACGGAAAGTGAGATGGAGAGAAGGAAGTGGTGGATGAAAGTACCACTTTACTCTTCTCTCCACATACCAAACAATTTTAATTTCTATCTTGAAGGGTAAAATAGTCTTTTTTTTTATTTTTTAACTTCTACTTCCCTATCTCATTCCTATCATACCAAACAATTTTAATCCATTTCCCTTTTCCTACATACCAAACACACATAAAATCTTTCACTTCCCACTAAACACTTACTGGATACCAAACACCACCTAAGAGCAACACAACAAGGCAAGTAGGCAACACAATTAACCCACCTTTTTTTTAAAATTTTTTTTTTAACTGAACTGATGATGGGAACACAAGCACAGATGGCAAGCCGTGGATCAATGGAACTATGGAAGTGAGAACTGAGATATAGGGTTCAGGGTTTTCTTTTACTTTTAATTAATATATTAAATAAATTTTTTTAAATAGTTAGGTGGGTTATGGGCCAACCCACCTAACCCGCGAGCTAACCCACCTAACTCACGGGTTAGGTGGGTCGGGTTTCTCCAACTCATTTATTAAACGAGTTAGGATTTTGCAACTCAATTCACCAAATTGGTGGATTAAACAGGTCAACCCAGTGGGTTGGGCCCGTTTTGACAGATCTACTGTGGGTTAGTAATGTTGAGCACCTAAAAACAATATGGCTATGGCTACCGGAGTTGAAATGGCAAAGAAATTGAGTTGTGAAGTGGTAATTGTTGAATGCGACGCTAAAAAGATTGTGGAGATGGCAAACGAGAATTTTGAAAATGTGTCCGTGATGGGTATGCTGACAAATAACCTTAGAAGGGCAGAAAAAACTTTAGAAATTACAGTATGCTTGCACTATAGAAAATTAAGTTAATTGGTTGGATTGAACATCCTCTCTTTTTTTCCTAGTCTTTGATCCCAGACCTGTTAATGAATCGATGAAGGGATGTCACTGTGGTTCAATCGGATCACTAAAAAATTGATTGCACCGATTAAATTACTAAAAAAATTAATATTTATTATGCAATTAACATGTACCATTAAATAAAAATATATTATAAATATCAAAATAAAAAAAATTATGTTTCTTAACTTTAACTTTTCTAACTTTTATAGTTATAAAATGAATAATGTTCACTATGAAAAGGCTTCTCAAATATTAACTTAAGAAATAAATATTAAAAAAATTACATATATTTAAGATTCTTTGGACTTTAGAAAAAATAAATAAAATAATACTAGTGGGTTTGATATATACTAAATTACATGTCAATTTTATTCAAATTTAAATTTCAATGCAAATGAAAAACTATATAATTTTCTACTCTTAATATAAATTAAAAGACCAAAATAATAATAATAATAATAATAATAATAATAATAATAATAATAATAAACTGTGTCATAAAATATAATATAAATATAAATATATAATTTTATTTTAAATAATAAAAGTAATATTTAAATATATGTTATTATTAAAGAATAAACGTAAATAATAATAAAAAAAATGACATTAACTATCACAAGTTCATGACTGAAGCAACCGTTACGACAAACGTTTTACACCCATAATGTTGATTCCTCCAACACTGCTTTTTCAAACTCAAAAAATATTTAGGCTGCGTTCTTTTGGTGGAAAGACGAAGAAAAAGAGGTGAGAATGCTCCTCTCCCACATTTCTTAGGGAGAAAAAGCATGAGAATGGAATAGAACATTCCATCACGCAGCTCGGAGCAAAAAGGCGAGAAATAGAGACAAGGAAGGAAAATGACCAATATGCCATTTTACACATGTGGGAAGAGAGAAAGAGAAGGAGTCGCACTCGGGAATGAGATGCTCATTTTCATCAAATATTTTTTTAAAAAAAAATATGTTAATATAAGGGGCCATTTTATCCCATTCTTTTTCCTTTCCCATTCTCATTTCCCAAATCTTACTACCAAACGCAATAAACTCATTCCTATTTCCTTTCTGCGTAATAAACACACCCATAAGAATTGGTTTTCGAGTCAATTGGGTCACCGATGTGTCATATAAAAATCAATCCAACTGTATGTTTTCAATACTATATATGTTTTTTTAGATCTTTTAATTAGTAATTGTAATACTCTATGTCTCTATTGTTGAGTTAACGATATTTAGGATTTTCATGAAAACTGATTGTTTCGAATAAATTTTGGTTTAAAATTTTTGAAGAAAATCCTAATATGAATAATAAAAGAAAGATAAGAAAAGAAAAGAAATTGTATATATATATTGATAAACTACTAGCACAATACCCATACAATCCAGAGTAGTTATGAATTATAAATTAATTTAAAATGTTGTTAAGTATTGTATGTGAAAAAAATATGTACTTAAAATACAATAAATATCAATTTTCTATCACAATTAAATATTAAAATTTTATTGTTACACTTAAACTAATTAATTTACAAATAAATTTTGAAATTTAATTTTTGGTTATAAGAAAAAACACCAGGCCCAAAGGCCCATAAAAAATAGTCTAATTGAAGCACCCTCCTAGAGAGAAACCCTCATCTCATATCGACAGCCACCAACTCTCTGGTCTCACAAGGAAGATTCTCGAACGAAACCCACTCACACCTCATTTTTTACAGCTTCTTCAGCACACTAGTCTGCCACAACGTTAACTTCTCTGTAGGTGTGAGAGAATGCCAACTCCCAACTATGATCCATTAAATCACTAATCAATCAAACCAATCCTTCACAAAAATGTCCCTCCTTGCGTCCATTCTTGATAAGATTAATGGCCTCTAAAGAGTCTGACTCGACCAAGATTTTCTTCACCCCCATCTGCCAAGTCGAGATTAAACCTACATAGGAACCCTAAAGATCGGACATCAAAATGTTGGTGTGACCTAAGAACTTACTAAAGCTCCACAGCCACATACCATTACCGTTCCTCAAAACACCACCACATCCTGCCACACCCTCCGCCGGAACAGCTCCATCGACATTTAGCTTCAACCAACCGTTCGCAGGATGCTTCCAAACTTCATCTATATTAAGCGGTTTAAGGATAATTTTGTCATTATCCTCATATGTAGATGATATACTGTTGGCCGGAAATAGTCTAGGTTATGTGATGACTCTTAAGGACTGACTGTCATTAAGCCTGAGATAAAACACATGGGTGAAGTAGAGTATAAGATTGGAGTTAAGATCCAAAGAAATTGTTCAAAAGGGAATCTTGTCTCTTTCACAAGAGAATTCCTACAACAAGATTCTTGAGCTATTTAACGTGAAAGATTGCAAACTCATGAGTACCCCAGTTGCTACTAGAGTAGCCTTGAGTCCAGACATGTGTCCTAAAACCAAATCACACAAAAAAAGATGGAAAGAGTTCCATATGCTAATACAGTTGGCAGTCTGATGTACACAATGATGTGTAGAAGACCAGATATCTGTTATGTAGTGGGACTAGTAAGTAGATGCTAGTCTAACCCCGGTGAAAAGAATTAGAAAGCTGTGAAGAGGATCTTAAAGGGCACTTCCAATTATACACTGTGCTATGAAGGAAGTGAACTGCGCCTTGTTGGGTACTCTGATATTAACGTAGGCGGAGATGAAGAAGAAAGAAGGTCATGCCTTCTTGCTCAACAATGACACTATATGCTAGACGAGCATTAGAAACATGTGCATTGTCTTGCATGCAATAGAATTGAGTTTGTGGCATGCATTGAAGTGGTACAAGAGGCTTTATGGCTTGAGAGATTTATAGAACACCTGGAATTGGAAATGAGAGTACCAATATGATGTTATTAGTCTGTGACATTATTATAGCCATAGCATATACTGAGAGTACCAATATTGGCATAAAATATAATGATAGAGATTATATAGAACCAAAAATAAAATTTTGTTGTACAATACATTTCAACAAATGTATAACAACAGACCCTCTGATAAAGCCAATAGGTGAAAAGTTGTTAAAGAACATATGTAAGCCATTGGCATGCATAAAGTGTAATATACAGATATTATAAAATGTGTTTTATAATTCTCTGTCATCACTTTATGTGTCTGTTTAGTAGTATACAATGTCTAGTATGTCGTACAGGTAGAAAGGGTGGCTCTCTCACACGAGCAACCGTCTTTGACACTCAGGTGGAGTGTGCAAAGATGAGACATTTGTGTTCACCAGTAACCAGCCAAGAACGCTGATATGGTAGAGAAGAAATACAAAATAATATGTCTTCTTGACTGACGTGTAGCTAGTCAAGATGAGCAGAATTGAAGAATTTGGGTTTGGATGCTGGGAGTATCTAATACTTAAGTCTGTATGGTGTTAATAACAATAATTTAAAACGACGTATGCTCTTCAAAGAAAGAGTAACACCGTAGCATGTGCTTCATACCAGATGTGCTGGAAGAACCGCATAAATGGGGAAGCAAGTGAAAGATCCCTGGTTCATTGTTGTGCGAGTCCCAAAGAAGAATCAACTTCCCATTGATGTCCTTATGACTTTTACAATATCACGAGGATATGCTTCAGTGTCTCCTACTTTAGCATTTTTTCCTAAGATTATGACTTATACGACCTAAGGTATTATGCTAGGAAAGCGACTGATACATTTCTAAATGATATATGGGCAAAAGGAAGATTAACTGCAATATACACATCTATGTTAGTGTCTGTGACATGTCCCTTATGACATTGAGTAGTCATAAGTGTGGATACTAAACACACGAGGAAGGAAATCTGAGTCAAAACATTGACTCGAGAGGGATTAGATTTGCCATGTGAAAGTGTATATAGTTAAATCTAGGACATCTGAGGCATAATTCAAATGTTCCAGCTACATGAAGGAGAAGGTAACTTGTGCTAGTCTTATAAAAATGATTTCTAGTACAAGCACCTAAATGAATACGTCATGCCCACGCGGTCAAGGTAAAGCACTAAGTATGAAAATGATGGAGACAAAGAGATTTGACCCACGACATCTATTCCACAAAGTGTGAGTGGGAGATGTAGGAAAATGGGTCAGTCCACCCTTGGTGGATTAGACCCAAACCCATTTGAGTTTGGGACATTTGTGCAAATACCATAAACATGGAGTTTATGGAGTGTAATATTTGTCCATTTATTTGAATAGTTGAGAGGAAGGCTATTTAAACGTGACAGAAGTGGGAGTGGTAACACATTGTTGTGAGATTGGAAAAACTTATTGTGAATCATATTTTCAACCTAGAGAAAATCATCCAAATAACTCCATCTTCTTCCTCTCTTCCATTCTCTTCTCTTTGATCCCTACAAAAGTGAATTTTCTATGAACAACGTAGATCCGAGTTCGAATTCGTGACTGGGACTTCGCGTGGGTACTTGGATTCGACACTCCAGGTACGCCCAAAAACCATCACAATAGGAAACATAATTTTGCTCCAAGAGATCATGGAGGTCTTGGGTTAAGACATTCAGATCTTGTTAACAGAGCCTCACGAAGCAAGTTTGGAGAATTGTTGAGCAACCTGATTCTCTTTTTGGGCAGTGGGCAATTTCTAAGGACAAATAGAAAATTCGGCTGCTAAAACTACTTGTCCAGGTAAAATTTGGAAGGCTCTTTCTTCTGCAAAAAATCTTTTACTTGATAATCTTTGGTGGCAAGTTGGTAAGGGTGATCAAGTTATTCTAGGTTCTAAATACTGGTGGCCTTTAAGGAATAATATTCAGTCTAGTATTACTACTGCCAGGGATCTTATGGATACAGTTCCTCATACTTGGAACATTAATCTTATTCAAAATCTTTTTGATAGAGGAGGTTTAGCTGATATTCCGTCACTTCCTATTTCTTTATGCAATGTGGAGGATAATTTGATTTGGAAAGGATCTCGTTCAGATGTTATAGTGTCAAAGAGGGTTATAAGCTTCTTTTTCAACAATCTTGTTTACATTCGGATCAAGCTCATAATGTCACCTCTGCTATTTGGAAGCTTCATGTTCCTCCTAAAGTCCAAATGTTTCTTTGGCGAATTCTTCACAATGCTTTACCAAATTTGGTTAATTTGAGATGACATCATCTTCAAGTGGAAACAGTCTGTCCTCTTTGTTCTTTGGCAGAGGAGTCTCTTAATCATCTTTTTCTGCAGTGTACTTTCTCCAGAGCAGTTTGGTTCGGTTCTCAAGCACAAGTTATCTTTGAAGACCTTAGCCAAAAAAGTTTAAAGGATTAGATTCTTAATTGGGCTTTGAAAATTTTACTTCAAGATAATTCCACTGTGCATCATCAAAGTTACTTCTTCAAGATAATTCACGGAACAAACTTGTCATGGAAAGAATTCAAGCGAATCCTCGACAAGTTATTGAAAAAACAAAATTTCAATGGCTTGCTTTTCTCAAAACAATGTCTCACCTTTCTTATTCCACTTTAATTCTTCGCATTCACAATTCCAATAAAGGATTTCGTAATAGAATCCTTTCCTCTCAGGAGCTTAAATTGAAGAACTATCTGTTTCTGCTCAAAATGAAGAAGAAGCATCAAATAAGTATCATTACTGGTTTTTATCTAAGGGGTTCTCTTAAGACGGTTTCTGTTTGGATTAAAAGTAGGTTTGTTTGCTTTAATGTTTTTTTCCTTGAAGTTATTCGTAGTTTTTTGCTTGCTAATGGCCAGGATCACATTTCACTGGATGCCTTGGTGATTCAGAAGCATGGTCATCTTGCTCTTATTCGAGGTCATTTCATGCATCACAATGAAGCTATTCTCTTAAGGGACGTCAAACATCTTCTTCATCAGCGTAATATAAACCTTAGGATAGCTAATGATAGTTTAATTCAAGAATTACAAGGCTTAGATTCCTGTATTCCTCAGTTTGTTTTTTCAGGGTATGGTCCTTTTTCTCTTGCTTTGCAATCTGTTTCTTTTAATAAAAAAAAGTCTTTTTGTAATTAATTTTAAGAAATTATATATTTTATAATGAGGAGATGTGAGAAAGAAAGTAGTTCCGAATTGGATTAATCGTTTTCTGTAATAGTTTCGGATATTGATGGTACCCACAAAAAAGAGTGCAAAAGTAAATAACTTTATATTATTTGATTTATTATTTTAAAATGTAATATTATTTTATAGTATATTTAAAAATTAAAATAAAATTATATTTGCATTTGTGCATGTGAAGTCTCTATAGTATGAATAAAGTTATTCTCAAAACGTGCTTATTTTTTTAAAATATGGTGTTTGGCAAATTATCCAAAAGTGCTTCCGAATTGTAGCAGAAATAGTTTTTTAGTTTTAAGAAGTTAGAATTTCGAGCTTCTTCTACTAGCCAAAAGCATAAGCTAAAATTTAATTATTTTATGACAAAAATACCCTTACTAACATTGTAAAATTCCTTTCTAATTTAATAAAGACAATAATAATAACAATTTATCAAAATAATACTAATAAATATTTATAATTAATTTTTTATTTGAATAAAATTAATAGATATTTTATAAAAATAATAATCATAAATAAAAAGTATACTAATTTTTTCATTAACATTTTATTTTTATTTGTGTAATAAAACTTAACAATAATAAATATACAATTTATCTATTTAATAATATTAATAACTATTAAATCTATATATGAAATTTTTAATAATTTTACAGTCAAAAGCACTTTTCGATACAAATTTGCCAAACACAAATTATTTTTAAAAGCACTTTCCAATTAAATGTGTCAAATACAAATTACTTTTTCTCTTACAACACTTTTTTTTAAACTCTATTTAAAAAATAAAGTTATTTGAAGAGTTATCAATGAGAAAAATACCAAACGGTCTAGATTAATGTATGGTGTAATGATTTGTATTAGATTAATATGTATTGTGGTTTAAAAGAATCTTAACTCATCTGTCCAATAAAATGTGATTTTGTTAGGGATTAAATTCAGTTCCCTGTTTATTATTTTCTCATGTTTATTTCCCATTAAAAAAAGGGTAAACTACCCTTGTTGTTCCCAAACTTTGCTGCAATGTTCATTTTTGCCCTCCAAACTTTTTCTTGGTTCATGCCTACCCCAAACTTTCAATTTTGTTCATGCCTACTCTTTTTGCTAACACCATTAACTTGTTTGACGGAATTTGCTGACGTGGACAATGAATATGTCTTTATTTTACCATGTCATTGTCCGGCCACCTCACCTTTAAATTTTTACTTTTATTAAAAAAATTAACCTAATCCAAATAAAAAAAATATTTTCGGGTAAAAGTTTGGTTTGTTTTTTTTTATTTGGATTAGGTTAATTTTTTTTAATAAAAGTAAAAAATTAAATGTGAGGTGGAAAATGAGGTGGCAAAAGAGATGAACATTCATCGTCCACAGTAGCAAATTCTGTTAAGCAAGTTAACGGTGTTAGCAAAAAGGGCAGGCATGAACAAAATTGAAAGTTTAGGGATAGGCATGAACCAAAAAAAAGTTTGGGGGCTGGAATGAACATTGCAGTAAAGTTTGAGGGCAGCAAAGATACTTTATCCTTAAAAAAATCATAAAAAATATCTATCACATATTTAAAAGGACGTGGATAAGGTAATTTATTTCATCCTTTAATAAAATCCTACCTCATGTAGGGATAAAAGTTCAATGGTACCGTACCACTGAACTTCAGTACATCCCTCCAATTATTTAGTGTCATTTGTTAATATTAATAAAAACTCACATTAATTAGGGTCCACCTTGAATGGTTTAGAGACCAACTGATTGGAGGGATGTACTGAAGTTCAGTACTACCGTACCACTGAACTTCAGTGCATCCCTCCAATTATTTAGTGTCATTTGTTAATATTAATAAAAACTCACATTAATTAGGGTCCACCTTGAATGGTTTAGAGACCAACTAATTGGAGGGATGTACTGAAGTTCAGTACTACCGTACCACTGAACATCTACTCCTCATGTAGAATAAGGATTGCATCCAAATACAAACTCCACTACTATATATATACATATATAATGGCCAAATTAAAGATAGATTAATTCGTCAAGTCTCTTTCTCTTCTCTTCAAATATTTTTACTCATAAGTTTTTTTCTGCTTTTCCACGTTATTAGATTTATAGTCAGAAAGAATATTTAGAGCAGATGCCGATCACTAGGTTACAAGTGAAGAAAAATCATAATATTACAATAACATATCCAAGTCGCCATAAAAATTGTGCAAGGGAAAGCTTAATGTCCCCAAAGAAGACGATAATAAACAAGAAAACTAGTCACAAGAGAGATCAACCAAAGATGATCAAGAAAGAAGATGATAATAATAATATTAGTAAGGATTTTAATAATGTTCGATCTTCGGCTTATACTGATCCTGAGCATTCTTCTAAAAGACTAATAGGAATATGTAATTCGTATTAATTGTAATATTATATGCAAGACTATGTCTTGGTTTTTTATTTAATATGTAACGCATGAGATTTGTTGCAAAAGAAAAAAAAAAGATTCTATGTGGCAAAATTAACTCAAACCCATTAACCCAATCAAACCCAACTCAATCATTTAAATTTATGGGTTATATTGGCTTAGGTAAAAAATTAACCCACAATATATGGTTTGAGTTGGGAACCTATTTATACAATTTATTGTGATGACCTTAGAAGTTACTTTTCTATTTTCTACCTTACATCTTTTTAAAATAATGTTAATTATTTTATGTGAAAAAAAAGACCATAAAATACAATAAAAATCAATTTTCTATCGTAATTAAATATTAAAAGTCTATTGCTACACTTAAACTAATTAATTTACAAATAAATTTTGAAATTTAATTCTTTTGGTAATAAGAAAGAACACCACGCCCAAAGGCCTACAAAAAATAATCTAACCGAGACACCTTTCTAGGGAGAAACCCTCCTCTCATATCGACAGTCACCAGCTCCGTAGTCTCCCAAGAAAGATTCTCGAACGAAACCCACTCACACCTCCTTTCGCAACTTCTCGAGCACATCAATCTGCACAACTTTAGCTTCTCTGTAAGTGTGAGAGAATGCCACCACCCAACTATAATCCATTAAATAGCTAAGAGGAAAAATACTATTTAGTCCCTAAATTGTTGGTCAAACTACTATTTAGTCCTCGAATTTATCAAAAATACTATTTAGTCCCCGAAATTTGTAGCTATGGCAACTCTTTAGTCCCCGAATTTGTAACTATGTTAAATATTTAGTCCAAAAAAAACTAAAAATCACATATTTTTTCCCTTCCAAATCAACCAAGCTGTAACACCAAAATTGGTCTACTAGTCTCCTACCGAATCAGCACAAAGCTTTCCTTTAAAATTTTCTTTTAACCACTCATCAAAATCCAGAACAAAAAATCTAACTTAATCTTCTGCAGGTAGTGGCTTCTTCTTCCAAATCTTAAACACTTCTTGGCAATCTCTGACCCTATAAAGACAGGAATCATTTTCCACCTTGCACCTCGGACATTTCCCATTATTGGTAAGATTTCTTCTTACCTTGGCTATTAGTAAGTAGTCTATTTATTTTAAGTAACTAGAGAAAAATGTTTGATTCTCTGAGGTCCCTTACACTCCCAACTCCTTCTCTATAAGTAGGTGGTGGTGGTGAGTATTGTTGGTGGTGGTGCGTGGTGGGTGGTTCGTGGTGGTGGCAGCGGGTGGTGCATGGTGTTGGTGGTGGGTGGTTGTGGTGGTGAGTGTAGTGGTGGTAGGTAATAAATGGTGGTAAGTGATGGATAGGGCCCAGGTACTATCCAAGTTTTGGCCCAAGTATTTTTAATAAAATGGGTATTTGATGGGTAAGGCCCAAGTACTACCCATACCCAATTCTTAATATTGGGTAGTTGACTCATGGGTTTAGGCTTGGATAGTCTATCGGCTACTCAACCCATGAGCAGGTCTAATTATACATTGATTTAATAGTTAATCTTGATATTTCCATGGCATTTATGTCTCCATCTCACCTTATCCACCCCAAGACATCATTTGGCGGCCACATTCCTCTAATGTCTTCTAAAAACTCCCAACCAATTACTCCTTCTAGTTTGTCCCAATCCCACTCCCCATTTTCACTAACAAAGTCTCTAACTTTAACACTGGAATCTTCATTTATGTAATCCTTTAAAATACTCCATTCTTTACCCATCTATCTTCCCAAAACACTTATATAGATTTTCCATCTCCTATTTGCCAAACCAAGCCTTTCTCCACATGCTTTGAAGATTTTTAAATCCCCTGCCACATATTATAAGTGTTATTCCTATTCTTAATTATAGGAATGACATCATTACCACATTTGACTTGCTTCTTAGAGCCCTAGCCTAAAGATCATTCTAGTTTTTTTTTATTAAACCTGTAATGAGAGTATATGAGAGTGCTTCAGAGAGGAGGAGATAGGGGACGAAGAAGCAAACATTGATGGAGAAAATGATGAGTATGAGTCTTAGGTAGAAAAAATTAAGTCCAGTGAAATTTTTGGGCCACATAGGATGCCACATCAGCAAAAAAAAGTTAAAAATTTGACGGTGTTAGCCAAAAGGGTGACATTAGCAGAAACGCAAAACGTTAGGGGTACAATTGACAACGAAAAAACGTTAGGGGCAAAACTGATAGGACCCCCAAACGTTGGGGGCAGAAAAGGTACTTTTGCCTTAAATATTTGATGGTATTGGTGAAAAGGTTGACATTAGCAGACAGAAATGTAAAACATTAGGGGTACAATTGACAGAAAAAAAACGTTAGAAAATCTAATGTGGAAAAAAGATATGTCCAGTCAGATATTTTTGCCACATAGGATGGCACGTCAGCAAAAACTGTTAAATATTTGACGGTGTTAGTGAAAAGGGTGACCTTGGTAGAAACGTAAAATGTTATGGATACAATTGACAGCGAAAAACGTTAGGGGCGAAACTGACAGGACACCTAAACGTTGGGGGCAGGAAAGATACTTTTGCCTTTATCTTAATTAAACCTTCTTTATCTTGATCATAGTTTATATTTATATTTTATAGTATTATTTGAAAAGCCAGAGAGGTGTGAGGTAATTTTATCTATATTATTGTAACAGTTCTAAGTCTTTTTGGTTATTAATTTTAAGAAATTATTTATTTTATAACAAGGAGATGTGAGAAAGAAAGTTGTCCCAAATTATATTAAACCCTTTTTTTTGTAATAGTTCTGGATATTGATGGTGCCCAAAAAAAAGAGAGCAAAAATAAATAAGTTCATATTATTTAATTTATTATTTTAAAATATAATATTATTTTATATTATATTTAAAAAAATTAAAATAAAATTATATATATATATATATAGTGATTCTGAAGTAATCATAATTGCTGATTAAATTAAAGGTGTAATGATTTATATTAGATTAATATATATTGTGGTTTAAAATCATAATTCATGTGAGACGAACAAAATGTGAATTTATTAGGGATTAAATTCAGTTCCCGGTTTGTTATTTTCTCATTTTTATTTCCCGTCAACAAAATATTTTCATAAAAAAATATCCATGTCATATTTAAAAGGATTAGGAGTTAAGTGGATAAGGTAATTATTTATTGAGTAAATCATCAAGTTGGTCCCTGAAAGATTAATATTGTCTCAATTTATTCACTGAAAGATGCAAATGTCTAATTTAATCCCTAAAAGATGATTTTTTGTCCCAATTTGGTCCTTTTTAGTTTTTCTGTCAGTTTAATAAACAGCCAGTGACATGTGGACATGAGACATATCTCTTCTCTGTGTATTTTACCTTGTCGTATCACCTGTCCCATGTCATTGGCCGTTTATTAAACTGACAGAAAAACTAAAATGGACTAAATTGGGATAAAAAATTATCTTTTAAGGACTAAATTAGCCATTTGCATCTTTTAGGGACTAAATTGGGACAATCTTTATCTTTCAAGGACTAACTTGATGATTTACACTTATTTATTTCATCATTTAATAAAATTCTACTTCTTGTAGAATACGGATTGCATCCAAATACAAACTCCACTGCTATATATATATATATATATATATATAATGACCAAAGGAAGATTAATTCGTCACACCTCTTTCTCTTCTCTTCCTATATTTCTTACTAATGAGTTTTTTTTTCTGCTTTTCAACATTATTAGATTTATATTCAAAAAAATTACTAGAGCAGATGACGAGGTTACAAGTCAAGAAAAATCATACTATTACAAAAAGATATCCAACTAGGAATAAAAATTGTGTAAGTGAAAGCTTAATGTCCCCAAAGAAGACGATAGAAAACAAGAAAACTAGTCACGAGAGAGATCAACCAAAGATGATCAAGAAAGAAGAAGATGATCTTGGGCTTCCCTATAAAGAAGACGATAATAAACAAGAAGATATTATTAGTAAAGATCTTAATGTTCGATTTTCGGCTCATATTGATTCTGAGGATTCTTCTGAAAAGAGTCTGGAGCTATTCTGTATTGCAGATTATGAGATTCCAGGAGACATTCCGGATGTAATTAATAGGAATAATTTTTTTTTCTTGAATTCAGTGAAAGAGGGACTTTTAATAATTTTTTTGATGATTTAACCAAATGTTAGATTTTTTTTTTCTTTCTTTTCAGTTTATTAAGGAGGATATGTAGGATGTAATTAATAGGAATATTTAATTCTTATTAATTGTAATAATATATGCAAAACAATGTATTGAATTCTTATTTAATATTCAACACATGAGATTCGTTCATGTCTACCTCCAATTTTTGTTTTTTGATTACTCATACCCTTTTTGTTAACATTGTTAAATGGTTAACAGAAGTTGCTGACGTGGTCTGATATGGAAGTTGACCGTATTTTTTTTTCCACCTCATTTTTTATTTCTTAATTAAAACTAAAATCAAACTCACTTTTTTTTTGAAAAATATTTAAAAAATTTGAACAATAAAGAGTGGCCTGAGGGCCACAATAAACGAGCTTAGGCATTAAGATGTGAGACTGTTTAATGAACGAGTCAGTCCACCTGACCGGCCTGTTTGACAATGCTGCATATTATGAATGCATAAGATGGAAAAGCCGCTCAATGTTTTTCTATGGTGCTTATAAAATATGGAATAGGCATAATGATATTTGGTTAAGGTCAAAAAACGAGGATTTGGAGGAGATTTGGCAAAGGTAGTGTAGTCCAAGAATGGAATTTGTTGATTAATGAAGAAAAAAAACCTCGATGCGATGGTGAAGCAGTCCCAAGATCCATTCTTAGAGATAGAAGAGAAGAGCGTGGTTAATTACATTGGCGCAGCGTATACTGTGGGTTAGAGCTGTCAGAGTGGGTCAATCTGATCCATACGGATTGATCCACTATGGGTTAGGCTCGTCACGAGTTGACTCACTTGAGTTGAAAGAGTTTAACGAGTTAAAAATCTCAACCCGACCCACCAATGTGATGGTCGGGCTAACCCAACAAACCTATCTTTTTTTTAAAAAAAAAAATATTTTAATTTAATTTTTTTAAAAAAATCTAAACCTTTTTTATACATTTCTATTTTCATGAACTATGAAATTTAATATAATAAAATGAAAGAAAATATTCATCATTCATCATTCATCATGTCACTCATAAATAGTTAAATACAAAACTATGAAAGTATGAAACATCATCCACTCATCTAAGACTAAGAGTAACACAACAAGGCAAGTAGGCAACACAAGTAACCCACCTAACCCACTTTTTTTTAAAAATTTCTAACTGAACTGATGATGGGAACACAAGTACAGATGGGAAGCCGTGCAAGTGAAAGCTTAACGTCCCCAAAGAAGACGATAGAAAACAAGAAAACTAGTCACAAGAGAGATCAACCAAAGATGATCAAGAAAGAAGAAGAAGATGATCTTCGGCTTCCCAATAAAGAAGACGATAATAAACAAGAAGATATTATTAGTAGAGATCTTAATGTTCGATCTTCGACTCATATTGATTATGATGATTCTTTTGGAAAGAGTCCGAAGCTATTTTGTATTGTAGATTATGAGACTCCAGGAGACATTCCAGACTTTCAGACACTGGTTGTTGAGTTTAGTGAAAGAGGGACTTTTAATAATTTTTTTGATGATTTACCCTCGTGTTAGATTTTTTTTCTTTTTCCAGTTTATTAAGGAGGATATGTAGGATGTAATTAATAGGAATATTTAATTCTTATTAATTGTAATAATATATGCAAAACAATGTATTGAATTCTTATTTAATATTCAACACATGAGATTTGTTCATGTCTACCTCCAATTTTTGTCTTTTGATAACTCATATCCTTTTTGTTAACAATGTTAAATGGTTAACGGAAGTTGCTGACGTGGCCAGATATGGAAGCTGACCGTGTATTTCTTCTGTTGGATATATTGGGGTCTTCGGGACTAAATATCCGCCCATGAGGAGTCCGATCAGGTCAAGTGAGGATCCGTTGGAAAGCTCGCAGAGAGACGAAGAAAACGAAACGAAAATGACTCTCATTGGAAGTCACACAAGCCCGTACTCGTGGCCCAAAGTGGGCTGGATAATCATGATTTTATAATGATTATTCTATTCTTTCCTTAAGTCCCATATTGGTTAAATCTATGATGGGAGCTCTCTCATCCTCCTATAAATAGGTGGGTTAGCCCGACCATTGCTTGGTGGGTCGGGTTGAAATTTTTAACTTGTTAAACTCTTTTAATTCAAGTTGACAAACTCGTAACGAGCCCAGTCCGTAGTGGATCAATCCTTGTAACTCCGACAGCTCTAACCCACAGTATACGGTTCGGCAATGCAATTAAGCACACTCTTCTCTTCTATCTCTAAGAATGGATTTTGGGACTGCTTCACCATTGCATCGAGGATTTGTTTCTTCATTAATCAACAAATTCCATTCTTCGACTGCACTACCTTGGCCAAATCTCTTGCAAATCCTCATGTTTGGACCTTAACCAAATATCATTATGCCTATTCCATATTTTATAAGCACCATAGAAAAACATCCCAGCGGCTTTTCCATCTTATGCATTCATAATATGTAGCATTGTCACGGACTGACTTGTTTATTAAACAGTCTCACATCGTAATGCCTAAGCTCGTTCATGGAGGCCCACAGGCCACTCTTTATTTTTCAAAATTTTTAAATATTTTTAAAAACAAAAAAACGTGAGTTGGATTTTGGTTTTAATTAAGAAATGAAAAATGAGGTGGAAAATGTAGGGAAAGGCCCGGATTCACATGATCCGACCCAACCCAGGGATCAAAAAGAAAAACCAAAAATAAATTCAGGAAAATATAAAACAATGTGAAAGCTACTAACCTGGATGTCATCGCTAAAACCTCGGATCTTGCCAGTATCTCTGCTCCACCAGGGCTGACCTCCAAACGACGAACACCGAAAAGGGCCGCACCAAACGGAGGACTCTACCTACGGAGGTAGAGTCACATGTCAACGATTGATGCGCGGAAGATGACTCAAGAGAGAGAGAAATATTATATTATGTGGGGTTTCCTAAACGAGACCCCCTTTTTAATGCAAATAAAAAACTATAATTTTCTACTCTTAATATAAATTGAAAGACCAAAATAATAATAATAATAATAATAATAAACTGAGTCATACAATATAATATAAATATAAATATAAATATATAATTTTATTTTAAATAATAAAAGTAATATTTAAATATATGTTATTATTAAAGAATAAACGTAAATAATAAATAAAACAAAATGACATTAACTATCACAAGTTCATGACTTGAGCAACAGTTACGACAAACGTTTTTCACCCATAATGTCGATTCCACCAACACTACTTTTTCCAACTCAAAACATATTTAGGCTGCTTTCTTTAGGTGAAAAGACGAAGAAAAAGAGGTGAGAATGCTCCTCTCCCACGTTTCCTAGGGAGAAAAAGCATGAGAATGGAATAGAGCATTCCATCACGCAGCTTGGAGCAAAAGGCAAGAAATAGAGACAAGGAAGGGAAATGACCGCCCTTTTACACGTGTAGGAAGAGAGAAAGAGAAGGAGTCGCGCACGGGAATGAGATGCTCATTTTCATCAAATATTTTTTTAAAAATATTTTAATATAAGGGGTCATTTTACCCTATATTTTTTCCTTTTCCATTCTCATTTCCCAAATTTTACTACCAAACGCAATAAACTTATTTTCATTTCCTTTCTGCGTAAGAAACACACCCATAAGAATTGGTTTCCGAGTCAATTGGGTCACCGATGCGTCACATAAAAATCGATCCAACTGTATGTTTTCAATACTATATATGTTTTTTTTTCCAGATCTTTTGATTAGTAATTGCAATACTCTATGTCTCTATTGTTGAGTTAACAATATTTAGGATTTTCATAAAAAATGATTGTTTCGAATAAATTTTGGTTTAAAATTTTTGAAAAAAATCCTGATATAAATAATAAAAGAAAGATAAGAAAAGAAAAGAAATTGTATATATATATATTGATAAACTACTCGCACAATACCCATGCAATCTAGAGTAGTTATGAATTATAAATTGTTTTAAAATATTGTTAAGTATTTTATGTGAAAAAAATATGTACTTAAAAATTTTCTATCACAATTAAATATTAAAAGTCTATTGTTACACTTAAACTAATTAATTTACAAATAAATTTTGAAATTTAATTTTTGGTTATAAGAAAAAACACCAGGCCCAAAGGCCCACAAAAAATAGTCTAACTGAGGCACCCTCCTAGAGAGAAACCCTCATCTCATATCGACAGCCACCAACTCTCTGATCTCCCAAGGAAGATTCTCGAACGAAACCCACTCACACCTCATTTTTTACAACTTCTTCAGCTCACTAGTCTGCCACAACGTTCGCATACCACTAGAACAAAGAATCTTCACGTAATTACTTCTTCCCATATTTGCATGTCCTTTCTTAAATGGTTTTCCATAATCCTTAACCAAAATTTTAGCTTGATAAGACAATCCATTTGATAAATCTATTAACTTCCAAAAATTAAAGCATTTCTTCTTCCTTTTTCCCAAATCAGCCAAGCTGTAACACCAAAAATGGTCTCCGAGAGTCCTACCAAATCAACAAAAAGCTTTAATTTCCTTTTAAATTTTCTTTTAACCACTAGAACAAAGAATCTAACTTAATCTTCTGTAAGTACCAGCTTCTTCCAAATCTCAAACACTTCTTAGCAATCTCTAACCCAATAAAGAAAGCAATCCCAAAAATGGATGTTTTAACAACTTACACTGGTAAGATTTCTTCTTACCCCTTGGCTATTAGTAAGTAGTCTAATTATTTTAAGTAACTAGAGAAAAAGTTTGATTCTCTTAGGACCCTTCCACTCCCAACTCCTTTTTGGTGCTCACACATATGAGTGTGACATCTATTCTCGGCATGTCCGCGGCGCTCTAGGCAAATACGTCCCTGTACATGGTAAGTAGCTCCTGGAACTTTTTTGGGCTGCCTAGTCAAGGACGGCTCCTATGCAGATTTCCCTGTTATTTTCTTGGTCTATGCAAATACTCACAAGGTCCTCTGTGGGCTATGGCCATGCTCCGGGAATTTTATCGCGTAGGTCCACTATCTCGGGAGGGCTCCTAGTGTAATTCTCAGCCTTGCCTCCCTTGGGGTGGTCTGTCAAGTAGTAAGCATGGGCTTCTCGGTCTGCTTGTATTTCCCCTATTCCCTTTGCTGTAGGAAATTTTATTGTCAAATGAGCTGTGGATATGACTGCTTTGAGTTGGCTAAGGGTCGGTCGTCCTAAAACAGCATTGTATGCGGATAGGGCTGCCAACACGGTGAATCTGACCTTTGTGCGGGCGACTTTTGGTGGCACACCCAGGGTAAGCCATGTTGTGAAGGTTCCTCGTGTTTGAACGGCTCGCCCTGAGAATTCGACGAGAGTTTCTTCGCCTGGTGTCAGCTGATCCTCGTAGTCGTGCATTTTCCCCAGGGTTTTCGCGAAGAGTATGTAGTCTACTAGCACCCACTTGAGGTCATACCTCGAGATGTTGGCCGTGACGACTAATGGTTCGTTCATCTCTGTCGCACTGCTTGTGCCTCCGAAGGCTACGAGCTGTGTTTTTTGCCGCTTGTGGCAGCTGTTGTCGACTTCATCTTGTCGGTTGTGCAGCGATTTGGAGGACCCGTTGATGTTGGCCAAATGAGTCCTGTATTGGAAAAAATAAGAAATGCGGGTTTCTGAGTGTTAGGCGGATACTCTTACTCCCTGAAAAAGAAATGTCGTCTTTGGTTCAGACAATTGTAATTTGTAAATAAGGACCGAAAGGGGTCGTAACCTTGGGGGACTTGTCCTTAGGTGAGCACCTAGGTGCCTACGTACCCTTGGGAAGGGATCAAAGTTCACGTAGTTCGTCATGGTGACGTCTATAGGAGCCGTTAGGCGAGGTAGTTATCCTGTATTGGGCCGTGTTCGGCTAAGACGTGCGTAAGGTACTCCAGGCGGGCGAGCCACTCGTAGGAGGTTGCCTTATAGTGAGAGAAAGCTAGGGTCTCTTGGAGCTGTTAGGAGCTCCGATGATGACGCACTCCGGGACGAATGTATGTCTGCCGGTGGTGGAACCTGGTGGTGCCGTGGGCCAAGCTCCGAAGGTATGACGTAAGTTGAGTCAGAATATGCCTGAATGTATTAAGAGAGTATGCCTCTCGTTCTGATGCTTATGCGTAATGTTCTCCTGAGGATTGGATGTCTGTTGAGTGCCTCGGGTGAAGGCTATTTATACCCAATGTGGGACTGCACGTGGTCGACCCACGTTCTTGCTGGACGTGGGTCGTCCCACGATGCCGGGGAGCTTCCCACATCTTGTGGACGGGAGTCCAGGAGGAGAGACGTGGATACTGGCCACGTAATGGGTAGATGAGTGGTGCCACGTGTCACTGGTGTAAGCTACCGTGGAGCTTCTGGAAACTTGATGCCACGTGTCCCTAGGGGAAATATTCCGTAGTTACAATTTGTAAATATCTTTGTTTTTAGACCAACCATTTGGTTTTTTTTTATAGATTTAATTTGACGGGTTGGGTAGTGAACTGAAGCTGAATTAAATGATTTTTCATGGCTTATTAAGGGGGTGTTTGGTATTACTGCCAGTTTTTAGATTTTTGTTTTTTGAAAACTGAAATCTGTGGTCGGTTTTTCTGTGTTCTGTTTTCTATTTTCTATTTTTTGTTTTATATCTTCGGTTTTCTATATTAATAAAATAACAGAAAATAAATATTTATGCAAGTTCAAAATATACTTACGTGGATGTTTTGGGAGTAAGAAGATTCATGCACATTCATGGTGGGTGGTGGGTGTTGGTGGCGGTGGTGGTTGGTCGGCGGTTATTGGTGGTGGGTAGTGGGTGGTGAGTGGTGAGTGGTGAGTGGTGGTGGTGGGTGATGGTGCGTGATGAATGGTGAGTGGTGGTATAATGGTGGTTGGTGGTATGTGGTGGTGGGTGTGCGTGGTGGTAATACGTGGTAGTGGTTGGTGGTGGATGTGATGGTGGTGGTGGGTAGTGAGTGGTGGCAGTAGGCGATGGTGCGTGGTGGTGGTTGGTGGATGGTAATGGTAGTGGTGAGCGTGGTTGGTGGCGGGGGGTGGTGGTGGACGTGGTTGGTAGTGGTGGTAGGTAGTGCCTGGTGCTGGTGGTGGCAGGTGGTCTTAGTGATTGGTGTTGGATTTGGTTGATGGTAGTGGCAGGTGGTGCGTGTTGGAATATTTTTAAATTGAAGAGATGTATTAATTGAAGAGTCATGTATTTATGTTTATTTGAAGAGTTGTATCATAAATTAATTTATTTATTTATTTATATGAAAAGGCAAGACTCTTCATTTAAATGAATAGTTGTGACTTTTCAAAGGCATCACTTCATGGTCTATATAAACCCCTCATCATTCCATAACACAACACATCAAATTCATTGCCTTTGTCTTTGAGTGCACACAAAGATAAAGACAAACTATCACTTTGTAAATACTATTGTTGTCTTGGCTTGAGTATTGGAAGTGCTATTCATACTCAAGGGTCTTCATTGTATCCTAAAGGAAATTTGCCGGTCTACCCAACTAGCACCCTATATAAAATAGGAATAGGTGGGGGCAAATTAAGCCTAAAGGAAAGTGCTGTCCACGCCATGAAGACATTGTGCATCACTTTTCTTTCTTCTTCTTCATTTCTTCTTATTCTATTCTTCAAAGAGTCAATCCCTCCAACAGTGCATGGTGTTGGTAATGAGTGGTGGTGGTGGTGGTGGGTGGAGATTGATGGTGGTGGTGAGTGGTGGTGGTGGGTGGTGGTTGATGGTGGTGGTGAGTGGTCGTGGTGGGTGGTCATGGTGGTGGAGAATGTAATGTTGGATGTATTCTTCCTACCAAATATATCTTATTTTTTGTAATATGATGAAATTATATTTTTACCCTTACTTTTTGATCCACTTTTATTCCATTCCCACTTTTAATCTAAGGGTAAAATGGTCATTTTACCAACTTTTATTCCATTCACATCACATTGACCTGACATATCCATTCCCTTCAACATTTTCATTCCCATTCCTATTCCCATTAATATTACCATTCTCATTCCCTCATTCATTCGACCTACCAAACATACCCTTTAGTAGAGGCTCAATACTAGTTTATCTTTTTTTTTTTTTTATGAAGTGCTAGTTTATCTTAATTAAACCTTCTTTATCTTGATCATAGTTTATATTTATATTTTATAGTATTATTTAAAAAACCAGAGAGATGTGGGGTAATTTTATCTATATTACTGTAACGGTTCTAAAGTCTTTTTGATTATTAATTTTAAGAAATTTTTTATTTTATAACATGGAGATGTGAGAAAGAAAGTTGTCCCAAATTAGATTAATCCCATTTTTATAATTCCCGGTTTGTTATTTTCTCATTTTTATTTCCCGTCAACAAAATATTTTCATAATAAAATATAATATCTATGTCATATTTAAAAGGATTAGGAGTTAAGTGGATAAGGTAATTATTTATTGAGTAAATCATCAAGTTAGTCCGTGAAAGATTAATATTGTCTAAATTTAGTCCCTAAAAGATGCAATGTCTAATTTAATCCCTAAAAGATGATTTTTTGTCCCAATTTGGTCCTTTTTAGTTTTTCTATCAGTTTAATAAACGGCCAGTGACATGTGGACATGTGATATATCCCTTCTCTGTGTATTTTACCTTGTCGTATCACCTGTCCACATGTCACTGACCGTTTATTAAACTGACAGAAAAACTAAAATTGACTAAATTGGGACAAAAAACTATATTTTAAGGAATAAATTAGCCATTTGCATCTTTTAGGGACTAAATTGAGACAATTTTAATCTTTCAAGGTCCAACTTGATGATTTACACTTATTTATTTCATCATTTAATAAAATTCTACTTCTTTTAGAATAAGGATTGCATCCAAATACAAACTCCACTCTTTCTCTTCTCTTCTCTTCTCTTCCTATAATTTTTACTTATAAGTTTTTTTTCTGCTTTTCAACATTATTATATTTATATTCAAAAAAAATTACTAAAGCAGATGCCGAGGTTACAAGTCAAGAAAAATCATACTATTAGAAAAAGATATCCAACTAGCAATAAAGATTGTGCAAGTGAAAGCTTAATGTCCCCAAAGAAGACGATAGAAAACAAGAAAACTAGTCACAAGAGAGATCAACCAAAGATGATCAAGAAAGAAGAAGAAGAAGATCTTCGGCTTCCCAATAAAGAAGACGATAATAAACAAGAAGATATTGTTAGTAAAGATCTTAATGTTCGATCTTCGGCTCATATTGATTCTGAGGATTCTTCTGGAAAGAGTGCGGAGCTATTATGTATTGCAGATTATGAGATTCCTGGAGACATTCCGGACTTTCAGACATTGGTTGTTGAGTTCAGTGAAAGAGGAATTTTTAATAATTTTTTTTTATGATTTACCCTCTTGTTAGATTTTTTTTTCTTTTTTCAGTTTATTAAGGAGGATATGTAGGTTGTAATTAATAAGAATATTTAATTCTTATTAATTGTAATAATATATGCAAAACAATGTATTGAATTCTTATTTTGACCAAGAAAATGTATTAAATTCTTATTTAATATTCAACACATGAGATTCGTTCATGTCTACCTCCAATTTTTGTATTTTATCACTCAGACTTTTTTTTGCTAACACTGTTAAATGGTTATTGGAAGTTGCTGACGTGGCCTGATATGGAAGCTGGCCGTGTATTTTTTTTCTTTTGGATATATTGGAGTTTTTGGAACTAAATATCCGCCCATGGGAGAGTCCGATCAGGTCAAGTGATGATCCGTTGGAAATCTCGCAGAGAGACGAAGAAAACGAAACGAAACGAAAATGACTCTCATCGGAGGTTACACGAGCCCGTACTCGTGGCCCAAAGTGGGCTAGATAATCATGATTTTATAATGATTATCCTATTCTTTTCTTAAGTCTCATCACATCGGTTAAATCTATAATGGGAGCTCTCTCATCCTTCTATAAATAGGAGTGACTCCACACCTTTCTAGGAGCTCATTTTGAAAAGGGGGGTCCCGTTTGGGAAACCCCACATAATATAATATTTCTCTCTCTCTTGAGTCATCTTCCGCGCATCAGTCGTGGACATGTGACTCTACCTCTCGTAGGTAGAGTCCTCCGTTTGGTGCGGCCCTTTTCGGTGTTCGTCGTTTGGATGTCAGCCCTGGTGGAGCAGAGGCACTGGCAAGATCCGAGGTTTTAGCGATGACATCCAAGTTAGTAGCTTCCGCATTGTTTTATATTTTCCTGAATTTATTTTCGATTTTTCTTTTCGGTCCCTGGGTCAGGTCAGATCATGTGGATCCGGGTCTTTTCCTACATTTTCCACCTCATTTTCCATTTCCTAATTAAAACCAAAATCCAACTCACTTTTTTTGTTTTTGAAAAATAAAGAGTGGCCGCCTGCGGGCCACCATAACGAGCTTAGGCATTAAGATGAGACACTGTTTAATAAACGAGTCAGTCTGCTGACCGGCGCGTTTGACAATGCTACGTATTATGAATGCATAAGATAGAAAAGCCGCTGGGATATTTTTCTATGTTGCTTATAAAATATGGAATAGGCATAATGATATTTGGTTAAGGTCGAAACATGAGGATTTGGAGGAGATTTGGCCAAGGTAGTGTAGTGGAAGAGTGGAATTTGTTGATTAATGAAGAAATAAAACCTCAATGTGATGGTGAAGCAATCCCAAGATCCATTCTTAGAGATGGAAGAGAAGAGTGTACTTAATTGCATTGGAAGCGTATACTGTGGGTTAGAGCTGTCAGAGTGGGTCAATCTGATCCATACGGATTGATCCACTATGGGTTGGGCTCGTCACGAGTTTGCCCACTTGAGTTGAAAGAGTTTAACGAGTTGAAAATTCCAACTCGATCCACCAATGTGATGGTCGAGCTAACCACCTAACCCATTTTTTTAAAAAAATTATTTTAATTTAATTTTTTTAAAAGAAATCTATACCTTTTTTATACATTTATTTTTTCATGAACTATGAAATTTAATATAATAAAATGAAAGAAAAGATTCATCATTCATCATGTCATTTACAAATAGTTAAATACAAAACTATGAAAGTATGAAACATCATCCACTCATCTAAGATTAAGAGCAACACAACAAGGCAAGTAGGCAACATAAGTAACCCACCTTTTTTTTAATTTTTTAACTGAACTGATGATGGGAACACAAGCACAGATGGGAAGCCGTGGATCGATGGAACTATGGAAGTGAGAACTGAGATAGAGGAACTTTGGGTTTAGGGCTTCCTTTTAATTTTTATTAATATATTAAATAAAATTTTTTAAATAGTTAGGCGGGTTACGGGCCAACCCACCTAACTCGCGAGCTAACCCACCTAACTCGCGGGTTAGGTGGGTCAGGTTTCTCCAATTCGTTTATTAAACAAGTTGGGATTTTGTAACCCAATTTACCAAATTGGTGGATTAAACGGGTAAATCCGGTGGTGGGTTTGGCCCGTTTTGATAGCTCTACTGTGGGTTAGTAATATATTGAGCACTTAAGAAACAATATGGCTATGGCTACCGGAGTTGAAAATGCAAAAAAATTGAGCTGAAGTGGTAATTGTTGAATGCGACGCTAAAAAGATTGTGGAGATGGCAAATGAGAATTTTGAAAATGTGTTCGTGTTGGGTATGTTGACGAATAACCTTAGGAGGGCAGAAAAAAACTTTAGAAATTACAGTATGCTTGCACTATAGAAAATCAAGTTGATTGGTTTGATCGAACATCCTCTCTTTTTTTCCTAGTCTTTAAACATAGACCGGTTAATGAATCGATGAAGGGATGTCACTGTGGTTCAATCAGGTCACTAAAAAATCGATTGTGCCGATTAAATTAATAAAAAAATTAATATTTATTATGCAATTAACTTGTACCATTAAATAAAAAAAATATTATAAATATCAAAATAAAAAAAAATTATGTTTCTTAACTTTAACTTTTATAACTTTTATAGTTATAAAATAAAATGATTACATGAATAATGTTGACTATGAAAAGGCTTCTCAAATATTAACTTAAGAAATAAATATTAAAATAATTACATGTCAATTTTATTCAAATTTAAATTTTAATGCAGATGAAAAACTATATAATTTCCTACTCTTAATATAAAGGGTAAATTACATATTAGTGGCCTGTGGTTTGGCCCAATTTCAATTAAGTATCCTGTGGTTCATTTTTGTCAATCAGGTACTTTGAGGTTTTCATCATTAGCAACTTAGTACCTTGTGGTTTAGTTTGTTAATATTCTAATGAAAGTGTCTCATGTGCATGCACATGACTCCTAAAAACTCTCAAATCCTTCTCTCTCTTCTATTTTTTTGGATTCAAACTCACTATTTCAAATTTATCTCTTAAAACCTAACCTAAGATCACATGTGCGGCACATGAGACATTTATATTAGACAATCAGCATATTAAACCACAAGGCACTAAATTGCTAACAATACAAACCTCAAGGTACCTGATTGACAAAAATGAAATCACATGCCACTTAATTGAAGTTGGGCCAAACCACAGGCCACTAAAGTGTTATTATTAAAAAATAATAATAAACTGAGTCATACAATATAATATAAATATAAATATATAATTTTATTTTAAATAATAAAAGTAATATTTAAATATATGTTATTATTAAAGAATAAACGTAAATAATAAATAAAACAAAATGAAATTAACTATCACAAATTCATGACTGGAGCAACAGTTACGGCAAACGTTTTTCACCCATAATGTTGATTCCACCAACAATGTCGATTCCACCAACACTACTTTTTCAAACTCAAAAAATATTTAGGTTGCGTTCTTTAGGTGAAAAGACAAAGAAAAAGAGGTGAGAATGCTCCTCTCCCACATTTCTTAGAGAGAAAAGCATATGAGAATGGAATAGAGCATTCCATCACGCAGCTTGGAGCAAAAGGCGAGAAATAGAGACAAGGAAGGGAAATGACCAATATACCCTTTTACACGCGTAGGAAGAGAGAAAGAGAAGGAGTCGCACGCGGGAATGAGATGCTCATTTTCATCAAATATATTTTTTTAAAAAAATATTTTAATATAAGGGGTCATTGTACCTCATTCTTTTTCCTTTCCCATTCTCATTTCCCAAATCTTACTACCAAACGCAATAAACTCATTTCCATTTCTTTTCTGCGTAACAAACACACCCATAAGAATTGGTTTCCGAGTCAATTGGGTCACCGATGTGTCACATAAAAATCGATCCAAGTGTATATTTTCAATACTATATATGTTTTTTTTTCAGATCTTTTGATTAGTAATTGTAATACCCTGTCTCTATTGTTGAGTTAACGATATTTAGGATTTTCATAAAAAATGATTGTTTCGAATAAATTTTGGTTTAAATTTTTTGAAGAAAATCCTAATACAAATAATAAAAGGAAGAAAAGAAAAGAAAATGTATATATATATTAATAAACTACTAGCACAATACCCATGCAATCCAGAGTAGTTATGAATTATAAATTATTTTAACATATTGTTAAGTATTTTATGTGAAGAAAATATGTACTTAAAATACAATAAATATCAATATTCTATCACAATTAAATATTAAAAGTCTATTGTTACAATTATACTAATTAATTTACAAATAAATTTTAAAATTTAATTTATGGTTATAAGAAAAAACACCAGGCCAGTCTAACTGAGGCACCCTCCTAGAGAGAAACCCTCATCTCATATCGAGACAGCCACCAACTCTTTGGTCTCCCAAGGAAGGTTCTCGAATGAAACCCACTTAAACCTCATTTTTTACGACTTCTTCAGCGCACTAGTCTGCCACAACGTTAGCTTCTCTGTAGGTGTGAGAGAATGCCAACTCCCAACTATGATCCATTAAATCACTAATCAATCAAACCAATCCTTCACAAATATGTCCCTCCTTGCATCCATTCTTGATAAGATTAATGCCAACTTCCCATATTTGCATGTCCTTTCTTAAATGGTTTTCCATAATCCTTAATCAAATATTTAGCTTGATAAGACAAATCCATTTGATAAATCTATTGACTACCAAATATTAAAGTATTTCTTCTTCTTCTTTTTACCAAATCAGCCAAGCTGTAACACCAAAAATGGTCTCCCAGACTCCTACGAAATCAGCAAAAAGCTTTAATTTCCTTTAAAATTTTCTTTTAACCACTAGAACAAAGAATCTAACTTAATCTTCTGCAAGTACCAGCTTCTTCCAAATCTCAAACACTTCTTAGCAATCTCTAACCCTATAAAGACAGGAATCATCTTCCACCTTGCACTGGTAAGATTTGTTCTTACCCCTTGGCTATTAGTAAGTAGTCTAATTATTTTAAGTAACTAGAGAAAAATTTTAATTCTCTTAGGACCCTTCCACTCCAAACTCCTTTTCCATATTCCTCCATGACAACGTACTACTTCCTTCATCTGTTATTATATTATACGTTGGTTTAATTAATACTGAAATTTCCATCTCTCATGTACGTCTCCATATCTCACCTTATCCATCCCCAGGACATCGTTTGGTGGCCAAATTCCTCTAGGGCATGTTGACTAATAAGAAATCAATTCCACGGAAATCAAAAGGTAAGTGGGGCCCACTGGGGTCCACTTACTTTTTCACTTTTTCATTTCCATCAAATTTAAAAAACAAAAGAAAATACAAAATATCTATTATACCCCTTTGATTTGACATGATTTGACACAATTATAACCTTCTTTTCTTTTTATTATTTTAATATAAAGGGTAAAATAGTCATTTTAATACATTCCCATTCCATTTCCATTACCAAACTTTTACTACTAAACACATCAAATGCATTCCGTTTTCATTACCACATTTATACTTGCTTATCATAGCCCTAGCCCCAACCCAGTTTCATCATTAAATAGCAGTGTTTGTATCCGCTAACTTCCTTAAACCAACTCCACCTATCTCCTTTGGTTTACATAAAATAGCCCACTTTATATACTAGATATGGCTTCTTGTTCTCTATATTAGAATCCCACATAAAATCGTTGCTCACTTTTTTAAGCTCATTACATACCTTCTTTGACAGCAAATTAGTTTGCATATTATACATAGGAATTGTTTCTAGAACAAACTTTGCAAGCATTATCCTTCCATAGTTAAAGTATTTGCTTTCCTTATTCTCAATCTTTTTTAAACCTTCTCAACCATCCCTTTAAATGCATTACTATATATATACCTTCACATGTCCGACATTCTTATAATAAAAAAAACTTTAATTTTCTCCTTACTTGCTCTCTATCCGACACTATCACAAAACCCTTTGGGACACTTCATTATAACTTCACCTTGATCCTCTTTCGGCTTTGCAAACAATACCAAGTCATCAGCAAAAATTATATGTGGAATATGTGGCCCATTTCTATTAAGTAAAACTGGTTTCCAATAATGCATATGACAAAAAGGTAAGCTGATCAAGGATCACATTGCGTTATACCCTTAGACAGCTGATACTTTTTTGTAGGCTCACCATTCCATAATATTTGCATAAAACAAGTCAATACGACAAAGCAGTGGATTAGCCACGAAAAAATTTGTGGCTAAACGTGAATGAGTTGGGAGTCAATTCTTGAGTAGGTTAAGAATGAGTTGGCATCCTCTGATCTAGGGTTTTGTGTAGAGGCCTTATTTATAATAGGGCAACTGGGCTAATGGGCCCTTTAGTGAATGGTTGAGTGGCGGTGTAAATAGGTCATGTGATTGGCACGTGCTTGGAGCCAAACATAAGTATTACATTTATTATTATTTGAAAAACCAAAAAGTGATGACATGATGACAGAGTAATAAATTAAAAGAGAAACGAAAAGACTAAGACCAATAGAATAATATACAGAACTTTGAAGTAAGATTGAGAAACTATTATCTATTATCTTTTCAAGATCTCGAGCAACATGCTTCTATGGCTAGACATGATTAGCTTTGGGAAAACGAAACGCAATAAATGAAGGAAAACATTTGTAGAAAAGCTTCATAAAGGTTTAGAGAGAAGCCAGACTCTCTCATTACTTTAATTCCTAAGATTGATGTGCCAGAGAAGCTTAAAGATTTTCGACCAATTGGCTTATGCAATGTGGTTTATAAAGTCATTGCAAAAATTTTAGTTCTTCGTCTACAGAACATCATGACCAGAATCATTTCTCCTTTTCAGAATGGATGTGGACACCCTATTTTTTACGGCCCCGAAAACTGCAAATCAAAAATAAAATAAAATAATGCAAAAATATTATTTTTGTCAAAAAATAAGAAAAGATGAAAAGTGAGAGATGGTCTACTCTTAGATCTAATGGGCCAACCCCAAAAGCCTTGAGAGAACCCTAGCTTATAAAAGAGAGAAGCCTAGGTTAAGAAGGGGTGGAGAACAGAGGTGGCTAGGTTAAAGAGAGAGAGGAGGCTAGGTCAAAGAGAAGTGGAGGAGATCAAAGAGGCAAGAAAGGGTGGAGAACCCTCTGTGTCCCTTTTAATGCCACCTTCATTCCTTCTTTCTTTGGCTTCGTGGATGCCATGCTTAACTTGCTGAACGTTTGTCCCGCACAATTGACTCAGAACGCGTTGTCAATACTCAGTGTTTTTGACAGGTACTGTCGATCGAATAAATTGGAAGCTCTTCCAAATGTATTTCTTTCTCTCTACTTCGTCCGCGAGGCACACGGATGGGTATGTTTCCAGTCACGTGCCAAGGGTTTTGCCATTACTGACCTGCCGGGTAATAATCACGCCTAGTGGTCGTACTTCTTCAAGGTGGTACCCAAGAAGGGATTTTGCCCGCCTTGGGTTTGGCCTACCGGCTAGCGCCTGCGCTTCCCTCTTAAGTGGTCCAACCCTGTTCTCCGGGTTCGGTATGACCGGGAGGATTATGAAGAGACAACTTTCGAGTTTTTGAAGGGGGCCGTGGTCACAGGCGCTGCTTTGGGTAAGCTTATGTTCCGATAGTAAGCCATGTATTTTTCGCGCTCTTGGATTTTGCTTGATTATTGACTATTCCCATTTTGTAGGGTTAACCCTGGGCGGTATTCAGGGGAGGCTGGCTCCCCCGCCGAGTCGGAAGTGTGGGTGGTCGGAGCCTATGGAAGGCGTCGTTCCATCTCGGGGAGCGGATGAGGACGTTAGGTCAGACGGGGACCCTAAGGGTATGAATGTGGAAGCTACGAATCAAGTAGGTGAAGCCAGCTTGAATCGTCGAGGTCGCAGGAAGGTTCCTTATACTCCCATACCACCTGAAGAGATGCATGTCCGACTTCTGGCTAAGGGTATCTCTTTTAGAGGGAAGTTGATTCCCTTCGAGGCGGAGCGGGTCATATTAGCTCGTCAGCATTATCCACTTGACTATGGGGATGATTATGCTTTAAAGTGTATAACCAAGGAGACCATGATGTTGCTAAGCCGTCTGGCAGGCTTTGCTTATCAGTGGGAGGTCGAGGGGGTAGAACGCTTTCCTCTAACTTCAATGTCCTCTGCGTAAGTTGGCTGACTCTTCATGGTTTTGTTCAGGAAGTGGTGGAGGTTTTGCTGGATGAGAAAGTCCAACTGGCTGCCCTTGTGAAAGAGTTAGAGGGCGAGCTGGCGGAGTACAAGGCCAATTCTCTGCGGGTTCGTCGCCAAGATTTTCTGTGCTTTGCAAACTACAAGATGTAGAATGGCATTGCGTAGCTGAAGGATTTGATAGGTATCTCTATTCCTCCAGAGGTCAAGGCGAGGATGCATCCTTCCTGGGAGAATATTGGCGGAGAGTTTCGCGTTCAGCTCGAGGAGACTCTCCATTGAAGATAGAAGACTATGATGTAGCCCCCAATCCTCGAAGGGATTCTCCACCATCGGGCGAGCCGTCTCATCCTTCGAGTGGGGATGCCTCCTGATTCAGACTTCGCAGTGTATCTGCATTGTTTTTTTGTATTTTCGGAGCAATTGTCCCCGTATGTAAATACTTTTTGTAAAGAGAATTAGAATGTTAAGCACGAGAGTTGATCAATCATATTGCATTCTATATTCCTTTAAAATGGTACTACATCTGTCTTAGGACTAAGACAAGAAAAGGAGGAGTACATAGTAGATTTGCTTGTGGACTAAAGCATCACGAAATATTTGTTTGCGAAACTTGTCTTCGGACTAAGACGTCGTTTGCAAAACTTGTCTCCGTACTAAGACATAGTAAAATATTTCTTGAGGCTACTAGCATTCCAAGTATTTGGGACGTGCTCTCCCGTCAGGTGAGCTAACTTGTGTGCATTGTGTGAAGCAACTCCGATAACCCTGTACGGGCCTTCCCAATTAGGTGCGAGCTTGCCGTGCAGGCGGTCGCGCCTATTATTGATCAATGTCTGCATGACCATGTCACATTTTTCGAACTTTCGAGGTCGGACGCCTCGGTTGTATTTTTGTGCAAGTAGCTGCTTATAAGCGATGTTTTTTAGCGCCGCAACTTCCCTGCATTCCTCGGTCGTGTCCAGGCTGACTAGCAGGTTTTCTGGGTTTTAATCAGTGTAATTTAGCACCCGATCTGAGGGGACCTCGATATCTGCGGGAACTATTGCTTCCTGCCCGTACGTCAGAACGAATTGAGTTTCTCCTATTGTCGAGTGTATCGTCGTCCGGTAGGACCATAAGACCGATGGGAGCTCGTCCACCCATCCTTCTTTTGCGTCTGTTAGGCGCTTTTGTAGTCCCTCGAGGATGATGCGGTTTGCTCTCTCCGTTTGGCCATTGGTCGCCGGGTATTCGACCGAGGTGGTTATGTGGTCGATGTTCCAGTCCTTGCAAAAATCTTCAAATTTCTCGCTGACGAATTGACGTCCGTTGTCGATGATCAATGCATGCTTTGGACCGAAACGAGTAATGATGTTCTGCCAGAGGAAATTTTGGACGTTTTGGGAGCCGATGGTGGCCAAAGGCTCGCCCTCGATCCACTTCGTGAAATAGTCAACGGCCACTATGAGGAATTTTCGTTGGAGTGTGCCCTGAGGGAGAGGACCTAGGATGTTCATGCCCCAAGTGTCGAAGGGCCACCGGGATTCGATGGGCTTCAGCTCACCGGGCGGCTGGTGTATGAATATGGCATGTCGCTGACATTGGTCACAATGGGTGACCAGGGCCTCTGAGTCGGCCCTCAAGGTGGGCCAATAAAATCCGGAGCGCAAAGCTCCCTTGCGGAGGGCTCCTGTGGATTGGTGTGTGCCGCATATGCCTTCGTGGATTTCTTGTGGCATGTAATTCGCTCCTTCAGTCGAGATGCACCAGAGATGCGGGGATGAGAATCCCTCTTTATCTATAGGCAGGGTGCCTGCCGTTAGATACGTTTTGATGAGAGCCATCCAGGAATTGTCAACTGCTATCGGCAGGACATTTGGGTTTATGCTGGGGGTGCGAAGCATTATTCGCAAGACCGTCTTAAGTCCCGATTGGCTCGGTGTGGTGGCTAATTTGGAGAGGGCATCAGCTTGTGTGTTTTGGTTCCGGGGGATCCGTGTGATCAAGACGGATTTAAACCTGCTGATTTCTTGTTTGGCACGCTCTACATATTTGATGATAGTAGTATCTTTCGCCACAAAGTCTCTATTGAGTTGTCTGACCACCAATTGTGAGTTGCTGAATAGCTTGACCTTTAAGGCGCCTAGGTCGTAAGCTAGCTCTAGTCCGGCTATGAGTGCTTCATATTCAGTTTGGTTGTTAGAGGCTGGGAACGTGAAGCGCAGGGCTTGTTCCACTTTGATTTCGTCGGGGCTTTCTGCTATAATGCCAGCGCCCGCAGATTTCCCAGTCGAGGAGCCGTCTACGTAGACTAGCCATGGGGATTTTTCTAGCTGTGGCTCGGTGATCTCGTCATGGTTTGAAGCCAGGGCATCCCCCTGAAGGCGTTCTAACGGAGTCATTTCGGCGACGAAGTCAGCCAATGCTTTGACTTTGATCGCCTGCCGGGGCTCATATTGAATGTTGAATTTTGTTAACTCGACGGCCTAGTTTTTCATTCATCCTGCTAAGTCTGGCTTTTGCAATATTTGCCGTAAGGGTTGGTCAGTTCGGACCATGATCGTGTGCTGCTAGAAGTAGGGTTAGAGCCTCCTGGCTGAGTGGATGAGGGCGAGTACGAGTTTCTCCACTCATTGGTACTTGAGTTGGGCTCCCTGCAAGGCGTGGCTTGTGTAGTAAATTGGGAATTGCTCGACTCTTTCTTCTCTTATCAGTGCTAAGCTTACAACGTGACCAATGGTAGCTAGGTACAGTATAATGATTTCTCCTTTGACCGCTTTTGCTAGCACTAGCGGTTTAGCTAGATAAACCTTAAGGTCCTGGAAGGAATTTTCGGACTACTCGGTCCATTGGAACGCTGGTGCCATTTTCAGGATCTTGTAAAAGGGAAATCATCGGTCGGCCATCCTTGATAAGAATCGATTGAGGGCCGCTAGTCTCCCATTTAACCTCTGTACCTCCTTCACCGTCTGAGGAGGTTCCATGTTGGGAATGGCCGCGTATTACTCAGGATTTGCCTCAATCCCCCTTTGTGTGATCATGAATCCCAGGAATTTTCTAGCCAATACGCCAAAGGTGCATTTGGTCGGATTTAACTTCATTTGGTGCGTCCGCAAAACTAGGAAAAGTTCCTCCAAATGTGTCAGATGTTGTTCGAGCTCCATGGATTTGAAAACCATGTCGTCAACGTAAACCTCGATGTTTCGGCCTATCTGATCCTTGAAAATGATGTCCATCATCCTCTCGTAGGTCACACCTACATTTTTTTAGTCCGAAGGGCGTGACTTTGTAGCAGTAGATGCCATTGTCTGTGATAAAGGAAGTCTTCTCCTGATCCTTTGGGCTCATCTTGATTTGGTTGTACCCTGATAAGACGTCTAGGAAACTCAGTATCTGGTGCCCGGCCGTTCCATCGACCAGTGATGAACGCAACCTTGTTGCGAGGCCGGCACCAATCAAATTAATGCTAGAATGTGCAGCTAGTGGCACAACCTAGGTCGAATCTCTCTCGCGGAGCCTATGTATTCAATTGTCAATTATGTAAGATGTTCACAAAAATATGGATGTCTTTGAGGAATTTTATCAAACAGTTGGTGTGCAAGAAGAGTAAATGTATCTAAGAGAAACTAAAACTAAATCTTTTTGTGATTTTTTTCAATACTTCAAAGCAAGTAAAAGTGAGGTGAATGTGTTAAGATGGATATGCTTTGTTGGAGAATGCTTTGGGCTATCCTTGCTCTCTAAAAATTATGGAGTTAATCAATGAGGAACCATTTTTCTAATGTAGTTTAGTGACCACTAAACCTAGGTAAATTAATTAGAGAATGCAATTAGCCAACCGGACAATTAACAAACCCAATCAAATACCATCAATGAAGCTAATGGGGAATTTAATATAGATAAGAATTCAACTCAACAAATACCATTGTCATTAAAGTAACTTCCACAATGAATCAAAACTACAATAAGATTTAACCAAATCCAATGTAATCAAAACCCACAATGGGAGAATGAAAATACAAATCACAAATCTATATCAATCCCTAATATCCAACTACAACCAAGTTAAGTTCCACAACCATGGAACCACAATCAATACAAATCCATCAAAATCAACAAGATAATAAAGAATCTATAAAGAGAAGTAGATGGAAAACAAGAAAAACTCCCTAGTAAGTGCCAAAGCTCAAGCCCCAATCATCCTCCTCCAAAGCACTGGAAGTTTAGCCACTCATGGAGATGAAGAATGCTCCACCAAGCTTCTCCAAACCGTGCCCAGCCATGGATGATGATGAATGTTGCAGAAGAAATGAGTGAGAATGGAGGTGGAGTGAAGAAGATGAAGAGAGAATGAAAATAGAGGCTTGGAGATGAGAAGAAGGTGAGAACTTGGAGAAAAGATGATGTGTTAATGATGTCCCTTAGCCTCCTCACTTAACCCTAATGTATTGGGGCAAATTAGGTCAAATTGGGGTGAGTGGGGCCCACAAATTCGGCCCAAAAATCAATTTCTGATGTAAAAATGCGGGCTTATCTGATGTGGCTCGCTGCAGCGAGCAAACATGGCCATTTCAACAATTTTGCTCGCTGCGGTGAGCAGAATTCAAAATTTGTCATTTTTGCTTGGTTTTTGCCTGGTTCTTCTCCCTCGCTTGCATTATGGATCCCAAATGTTGATCTTCTTGCTAATCCTCCTCTAGATAACCTACAAAACATCCAAAAACACTTGTGAAAATTCCAATCATGAACTTAAATTTGCACAAATGCTAAAGTTATGAAATTAACACAATTTATGCAATAAACTCATGGAATTAGCAAGAATTAAATCCAACACTCATATGAATCAATATACCATGAAAGCATGCATTTAGACATAATAAACACAATAAAACCTTGCCAAATGATACAAAATATTATGATTAGAATGAGTGTTGTCAACCAGCTTATCTATGTTCGGGAGCGGCTAGGCATCTTTCGGGCAGGCTTTGTTCAAATTCGTGAAATCTACGCACATCCGCCATTTCCCGTTCGCCTTTTTTACCATCACCACGTTTGACATCCAGTCAGGGTACTGTGACTCGTGTATGAAGCCGGCATTGAGGAGCTTTTGTACCTCTTCGTTAATTGCTTGTTGCCTCTCTTCACCGAAGTGCCACTTATTTTGGATAACATCGGGGCCGTCTCTGATATTGAGGGAATGAGATATGAGTGCAGGGTCTATTCCTGGCATGTCTGCGGTGCTCCAAGCGAATACGTCCATGTACTAGGTGAGTAGTTCCTAGAACCTCCTTCGGGCTGCCTGATTTTGAAGGGCTCCTACGCGGATTTCCCTGTTATTCGTTTGGTCTATCTAAATATTTACAAGGTCTTCCGTGGGCTGTGGCCTGGCTCCGGGGATCTCATCGCGCAAGTCCACTATCTCGGGAGAACTCTTGGTATCGCTTCTGACCTTGTCTCTTGCGGGGCGGTCGGTCGCGTAACACGCGTGGACTCCTTGGTTCGCTCGTATTTCTGCAACCCCGGCTGGCGTGGGGAATTTTGTCATCATATGAGCTATTGATATGATGACTCTGAGCTGGCTGAGGGTCGGTCGACCTAGGATGGTGTTGTACACCGACGAGACTGTTGATATAGTGAACCTAACTTTGGCATGGGCTACCTTTGGTTGTACGCCCAGGGTGAGCCATGTTGTAAGTGTTCCCTGCGTTTCAACGGCTGGTCCAGAGAAGTCAAAAAGGGCTCCTTCGTCTGGTGCCAACTGGTCCCTACAATTAGTCATTTCCTCCAAAGTTCTCGCGAAGAGTATGTTAGCAGCTGATCCGGGGTCCACCAGTACGCGTCTGACATCGAACGCGGAGATGTTGGCTGTGATAGCCAATGGCTCGTTCATCTCGGTCTAGTTTCCTGTGCCGTCAAATGTCACGAGACAGAGCTTGAGTCTCTAAGAGCTGGTGGAGTTATATTGGAGGGATGCTCCGAGACAGAGCTGCGTCTGCCAGTGACCGGATCTGGCAATGCTGTGGGCAGAACTTAGGACGTATGAATGTGGATTGCGCAAGAGGATGTCTGAGGGAGCTCAAAGTGTTTTGCCTGAATGGTTATAAGTGAGTTACTTCTTGTGTCTTGGATCTCGTGCTTTCAGTGTTCGGGATATGGTCCCTAAGTCCCCCGAGTGAGAGTCCTTTTATACTAAATGTGGGGAGGACGTGGGTCGTCCCACGATGTTCAGGGGGTTTCCACGTCTCCTAGACAGGAGCCCTTGCGGAAATGCGTGGGCAAGAGCCACGTAAGTGGTAAGTGAGTGGTGCCACGTGTCATCAGCGTATGCTACTGCTAGGCTTCTGGAAGCTTAGTGCCACGTGTCCCTAGGCAGAATATTCCGTAATTACACATGTCAATTTTATTAAAATTTTAATTTTAATGCAAATGAAAAACTATATAATTTTCTACTCTTAATATAAATTGAAAGACCAAAATAATAATAATAATAAATCGAGTCATACAATATAATATAAATATAAATATATAATTTTATTTTAAATAATAAAAGTAATATTTAAATATATGTTATTATTAAAGAATAAACATAAATAATAAATAAAACAAAATGGCATTAACTATCATAAGTTCATGACTGGAGCAACAGTTACGACAAACGTTTTTCACCCAAAATGTCGATTCCACCAACACTGTTTTTTTAAACTCAAAAAATATTTAGGTTGCGTTCTTTAGGTGGAAAGACGAAGAAAAAGAGGTGAGAGTGCTCCTTTCCCACGTTTCTTAGGGAGAAAAAGCATGAGAATGGAATAGAGCATTCCATCATGCAGCTCGGAGCAAAAGGCGAGAAATAGAGACAAGGAAGGGAAATGACCAATATGCCCTTTTACACGCGTGGGAAGAGAGAAAGAGAAGGAGTCGCACTCGGGAATGAGATGCTCATTTTCATCAAATATATATTCTTAAAATATTTTAATATAAGGGGTCATTTTACCCCATTCTCATTTCCCAAATCTTACTACCAAACGCAATAAACTCATTCCCATTTCCTTTCTGCGTAACAAACACACCCATAAGAATTGGTTTCCGAGTTAATTGGGTCACCGATGTGTCACATAAAAATCAATCCAACTGTATATTTTCAATATTATATATGTTTTTTTTTCAGATCTTTTGATTAGTAATTGTAATACTCTATGTCTCTATTGTTGAGTTAACGATATTTAGGATTTTCATAAAAAATGATTGTTTAATAAATCTTAGTTTAAAATTTTTGAAGAAAACCCTAATATAAATAATACAATAAAGATAAGAAAAGAGAATGTATATATATATATATATATATATTGATAAACTAGTAGCACAATACCCATGCATCCAAAGTAGTTATGAATTATAAATTATTTTAAAATATTGTTAAGTATTTTATGTGAAAAAAAATGTACTTAAAATACAATAAATATCAATTTTCTATCACAATTAAATATTAAAAGTCTATTGTTACACTTAAACTAATTAATTTATAAATAAATTTTGAAATTTAATTTTTGGTTATAAGAAAAAACACCAGGCCCAAAGGCCCACAAAACATAGTCTAACTGAGGCACCCTTCTAGAGAGAAACCCTCATCTCATATCAACAGCCACCAACTCTCTGGTCTCCGAAGAAAGATTCTCGAACGAAACCCACTCACACCTTATTTTTTATAACTTCTTCAGCGCACTAGTCTGCCACAACGTTAGCTTCTCTGTAGGTGTGAGAGAATGCCAAGTCCCAACTATGATACTTTAAATCACTAATCAATCAAACAAATCCTTCACAAATATGTCCCTCCTTGCATCCATTCTTGATAAGATTAATGCCAACTTCCCATATTTACATGTCCTTTCTTAAATGGTTTTCCATAATCCTTAACCAAAATTTTAGCTTGATAAGACAAATCCATTTGATAAATCTATTAACTTCCAACAACTAAAGCATTTCTTCTTCTTTTTTCCCAAATCAGCTAAGCTGTAACACCAAAAATGTTCTCCCAGACTCCTACCAAATCAGCAAAAAGCTTTAAGGGCACGTTCTTTACGCAGAAATTGAGAGAGAAAGGAAATGAGAATGGGAATGCATTTGCTATGTTTGATAATAAAAATTAGGAGTGAAAATGGAATGGGAATGTATTGAAATTACCACTTTGCCCTTTATATTAAAATAATAAAAAGAAAAGAAAGTTATGATTGTGTCAAATCAAAGGGTATAATAGATATTTTGTATTTTCTTTTTCTTTTTTTTAAAAAAGTTTATGGAAATGAAAAAGTGAACAAATGGTGGGACCCAGTGGGTCCCACCCATTCCTTCCTCTTCTCCTTCCTTATTTCCATCTAAAGAACACTAACTTAATTTCCTTTTAACCACTAGAACAAAGAATCTAACTTAATCTTCTGTAAGTACCAGCTTCTTCCAAATCTCAAACACTTCTTAATTAGCAATATCTAACCCTATAAAGAAAGGAATCATCTTCCACCTTGCACTGGTAAGATTTCTTCTTACCCCTTGGCTATTAGTAAGTAGTCTAATTATTTTAAGTAACTAGAGAAAAAGTTTAATTCTCTTAAGACCCTTCCACTCCCAACTCCTTTTTCCATACTCCTCCATGGCAACGTACTACTTCCTTCATCTGTTATTATATTATAGAGGCAAAATACTATTTAGTCCCTGAATTGTTGGTCAAACTACTATTTAATCCCTGAATTTATCAAAAATACTATTTAGTCCCTGAAATTTGTAACTATGTCAACTATTTAGTCCCCGAATTTGATAAAAATACTATTTAGTCCTCGAATTTGTAACTATGTCAACTATTTAGTCTCCAAACTTGGCAAAAATACTATTTAATCCCCGAATTTGCAACTCTATCAACTCTAACAGGTAACAATCAGGAGACTAAATAGTTGACAGAGTTGCAAATTTGATGATTAAATAGTATTTTTGCCAAGTTTGGGGACTAAATAGTTGAGATAGTTACAAATTTGGGAACTAAATAGTTGACATAGTTACAAATTCGGGGACTAAAGAGTTGACAAAGTTACAAATTTCGGGGACTAAATAGTATTTTTGATAAATTCAGGGACTAAATAGTAATTTGACCAACAAATCAGGGACTGAATAGTATTTTGCCTCTTATATTATACGTTGGTTTAATACTGAAATTTCCATCTCTCATGTATGTCTCCATCTCACCTTATCCATCCCTAGGACATCAATTGGTGGCCACATTCCTCTAATGTCTTCTAAAAACTACCTAGCAATTACTCCTTCTAGTTTGTCCGATCCCAATCGATCATTACCACATTTACACTTGCTTATCATAGCCCTAGCCCCAACCCAGTTTCATCATTAAATAGCAGTGTTTGTATCCGCTAACTTCCTTAAACCAACTCCACCTATCTCCTTTGGTTTACATAAAATACCCAACTTTATACTAGATATGGCTTCTTGTTCTCTATATTAGAACCCCGCATAAAATCATTGGTCACTTTTTCAAGCTCATTACATACCTTCTTTGACAGCAAATTAGTTTGCATATTATACAGAGGAATTGTTTTTAGAACAAACTTTGCAAGCATTATCCTTCCTACCATAGTTAAAGTATTTGCTTTCTTTATTCTCAATCTTTTTTTTAACCTTCTCAACCATCCCTTTAAATGCATTACTATTAACCCTTTCATGATTAAGCTGCACACCCAAACGCTTCCCTAAATCCGAAGAGAAACCTCCAAAATGTTACTTATTGCATATACCTTCACATGTCCGACATTCTTATAATAAAAAAAGTTTCATTTTCTCCTTACTTGTTCTCTATCCGACACTATCATAAAACCCTTTGAGACACTTCATTATAACTTCACCTTGATCCTCTTTCGGCTTTGAAAACAATACCAAGTCATCAGCAAATATTATATGTGGAATATGAGACCCATTTCTATTAAGTAAAGCTGGTTTCCAATACCCCTTATTCACAACCCAATTGATACAATGTCCTAACATTTCAATGCATATGACAAAAAGGTAAGCTGATAAAGGATCACATTGCCTTATACCCTTAGACAACTGATACTTTTTTGTAGGCTCAACATTCCATAATATTTGCATAAAACAAGTCAATACAACAAAGCAGTGGATTAGCCACGAAAAAATTTGTGGCTAAAACCTGAATGAGTTGGGAGTCAATTCTTGAGTAGGTTAAGAATGAGTTGGCATCCTTTGATCTAGGGTTTTGTGTAGAGGCCTTATTTATAATAGGGCTAATGGGCCGTTTAGTGAATGGTTGAGTGGCGGTGTAAATAGGTCATGTGATTGGCACGTGCCAAACATATGTATTACATTTATTATTATTTGAAAAACCAAAAAGTGATGACATGATGACAGAGTAATAAATTAAAAGAGAAACGAAAAGACTAAGACCAATAGAATAATATGCAGAACTGAAGTAAGATAGAGAAAATATTATCTATTATCTTTTCAAGATCTCGAGCAACATGCTTCTGCGGCTAGACATGATTAGCTTTGGGAAAACGAAACGCAATAAATGAAGGAAAACATTTGTAGAAAAGCTTCATAAAGGTTTAGAGAGAAGCCAGACTTTCTCATTACTTTAATTCCTAAGATTGATGTGCCAGAGAAGCTTAAAGATTTTCGAACAATTGTCTTATGCAATGTGGTTTATAAATTCATTGCCAAAATTTTAGTTCTTCATCTGCAGAACATCATGACCAGAATCATTTCTCCTTTTCAGAATGGATTTGTTAAAGGTCGTCTAATTTCGGACAGTGTTTTTCTTGCTTCTGAAGTTATGTCTTTTATTCACAAAGCTCGTAAAACCAAGACTGCTTGGTGTACTTTCAAATTGGATATTCATAAAGCATAATGATAAGCTCTCTTGGAATTTACTAGAAGCTGTCCTTAGATGTATGGAGTTTCTTGAAAGATTGATTAACATCATCATGCAATGTGTTCGTACTGTTTCATATACTCTTCTGCTGAATGGCCAGATGGTGGGTTCTTTTGTTCCAAAGAGAGGTCTTCGACAAGGAGATCCTTTATCTCCTTATCCGTTCTTATTTTGTGCTAATGTTCTTTCCTGTGCTTTACTTAAACTTGAAGCTGCAAAGGAAATTGTTAGAACCAGATTTGCTAGAAGAAGCCCTATGATTAGTCATCTGATGTATGCAGATGATACCATTTTATTCTTCAAAGCAGATAATATTAATTGTAGGGCTGTCAAATATGCTCCTTCAATTTATAGTAATCTAGCAGGCCAACATCTTAACAAACATAAGTCATTTCTTGTCTTTAGTCCGTACACTTCTTCTTATGTTAAGAGACAGATAGCCTCAAAGTTAGGTGTCCCAATTTCTTCAAGAATTGGTCGATGCCTAGGAACCATGATTGACAATACTAGAAATTCTCCTCAAAATTATCATTCAATGATGGAAAAGGTAAATAATAAGTTGGCAGGATGGAAGGCTAAGACTCTATCTCAGGCAGGACATTTGACTCTCATTAAGGCAGTCTGGCAGCCTCTCAACATGTACAACATGTCGTCGGATTTTATTCCCAAGAAATATTGTAATAAAATGGATGCTATCTGCACAAATTTCTTTTGGGGATTCAGATGAGATAAACCTACCATGCACTTACTCAATAGGAAACATATTTTTGCTCCAAGAGTTCGTGGAGGTCTTGGGTTAAGATAATCAGATCTTGTTAACAGAGCCTTAGTCACGAAGCAAGTTTGGAGAATTGTTGAGCAACCTAATTCTCTTTTTGGGCAGTGGGCAATTTCAAAATATTTCAAAGGACAAATAGAAAATTCGGCTGCTAAAAGTTCTTGTCCAGGTAAAATTTGGCAGGCTCTTTCTTCTGCAAAAAATCTTTTACTTGATAATGTTTGGTGGCAAGTTGGTAAGGGTGATCAAGTTATTATAGGTTCTAAATACTGGTGGCCTTTAAGGAATAATATTTACTCTGGTATTACTACTGCCAGGGATCTTATGGATACAGTTTATCATACTTGGAACATTAATCTTATTCAAAATCTTTTTGATAGAGGAGGTTTAGCTGATATTCCGTCTCTTCCTATTTCTTTATGCAATGTGGAGGATAATTTGATTTGGAAAGGATCTCGTTCAGGTTTTATAGTGTCAAAGAGGGTTATAAGCTTCTTTTTGAACAATCTTGTTTACATTCAGATCAAGCTCACAATGACACCTCTGCTATTTGGAAGCTTCATATTCCTCCTAAAGTCCAAATGTTTCTTTAGCGAATTCTTCACAATGCTTTACCAAATTTGGTTAATTTGAGACGACATCATCTTCAAGTGGAAACAGTCTGTCCTCTTTGTTCTTTGGCAGAGGAGTCTCTTGATCATCTTTTTCTGCAGTGTACTTTCTCCAGAGCAGTTTGGTTCGGTTCTCAAGCACAAGTTATCTTTGAAGACCTTAGCCAAAAAAATTTAAAGGATTGGATTCTTCATTGGGCTTCGAAAATTTTACTTCAAGATAATTCCACTGTGCATCATCAAAGTTACTTCTTCTTTCTTATTCATAATATTTGGAATTCACGGAACAAACTTGTCATGGAAAGAATTCAAGCGGATCCTCGTCAAGTTATTGAAAAAACAATTTTTCAATGGCTTGCTTTTCTCGAAACAATGTCTCACCTCTCTTATTCCACTTTAATTCTTCGCATTCGCAATTCCAACAAAGAATTTCGTAACAGAATCCTTTCCTCTCAGGAGCTTAAATTGAAGAAATGTCTGTTTCTGCTCAAAAGGAAGAAGAAGCAGCATCAAATAAGTATCATTACTGGTTTTTATCTAAGGGGTTCTCTTAAGACGGTTTCGGTTTGGAATAAAAGTAGGTTTGTTTGCTTTAATGTTTTTTTCCTTGAAGTTGTTCGTAGTTTTTTGCTTGCTAATGGCCAGGATCACATTTCATTGGATGTCTTGGTGGTTCAGAAGCATGGCCATCTTGCTCTTATTCAAGGTTATTTCATACATCACAATGAAGCTATTCTCTCAAGGGACGTCAAACATCTTCTTCATCACCGTAAGATAAGCCTTAGGATAGCTAATGATAGTTTAATTCAAGAATTACAAGGCTTAGATTCCTGTATGCCTCAATTTGTTTTTTCTGGGTATGATCCTTTTTCTCTTGCTTTGTAATTTGTTTCTTTTAATAAAAAAAAGTCTTTTTTGTAATTAATTTTAAGAATTTTATATATTTTATAATGAGGAGATGTGAGAAAGAAAGTAGTCCCGAATTGTATTAATCATTTTCTGTAATTGTTTCGGATATTGATGGTGCCCACAAAAAAGAGTTTGGGGGTAGGCATGAACCAAAAAAAAGTTTGAGGGCATGCATGAATAAAATTGAAAGTTATTTGAAAGTTTGGGGTAAGCATGAATAAAATTGAAAGTTTGGGGGTAGGCATGAACCAAAAAAATAGTTTGGGGGCAGGAATGAACATTGCAGCAAAGTTTGAGGACAGTAAGGGTACTTTACAAAAAAAAAGTCTTTTTTGTAATTAATTTTAAGAGATTATATATTTTATAATGAGGAGATGTGAGAAAGAAAGTAGTCCCGAATTGGATTAATCGTTTTCTGTAATAGTTCCTGATATTGATGGTGCCCACAAAAAAGAGTGCAAAAGTAAATAACTTTATATTATTTGATTTATTATTTTAAAATGTAATATTATTTTATAGTATATTTAAAAATTAAAATAAAATTATATGTACATTTGTGCACGTGAAGTCTCTATAGTATGAATATAGTTATTCTCAAAAACTGCTTATTTTCTTAAAATATGGTGTTTGAAAAGTGCTTCCGAATTGTAGCAGAAACAGTTTTTCAGTTTTAAGAAGTTAGAATTTCGAGCTTCTGCTACTAGCCAAAAGCATAAGCTAAAATTTAATTATTTTATGACAAAAATACCCTTACTAACATTGTAAAATTCCTTTTTAATTTAATAAAGACAATAATAATAACAATTTATCAAAATAATACTAATAAATATTTATAATTAATTTGTTATTTGAATAAAATCAATAGATATTTTATAAAAATAATAATCATAAATAAAATTATATTAATTTTTTCATTAACATTTTATATTTATTTGTGTAATAAAAATTAACAATAATAAATATACAATTTATCTATTTAATAATATTAATAACTATTAAATCTATATGTGAAATTTTTAGTAATTTTACAGTCAAAATCACTTTTTGATAAAAATTTGTCAAACACAAATTATTTTTAAAAGCACTTTCCAATTAAATTTGTCAAATAAAAATGACTTTTTCTTTTACAACACTTTTTTTAAACTTTATTTAAAAAATAAAGTTATTTGAAAATAAGTCATTTTTAAAAGAAAAATACCAAACGGTCTAGATTAATGCATGGTGTAATGATTTGTATTTGATTAATATGTATTGTGGTTTAAAAGAATCTTAACTCTTCTCTCGAATAAAATGTAAATATTCAGTTCCCTGTTTATTATTTTCTCATGTTTATTTCGCATTAAAAAAATCATAAAAAATATCTATCACATATTTTAAAAAGGATTAGGTGTCAAGTGGATAAGGTAATTTATTTCATCCTTTAATAAAATCCTAACTCATGTAGAATAAGGATTGCATCCAAATACAAACTCCACTACTATATACATATATAATGACCAAATTAAAGATAAATTAATTCGTCAAGTCTCTTTCTCTTCTCTTCATAAGTTTTTTTTTGCTTTTCCACGTTATTAGATTTATAGTCAGAAAGAATATTTAGAGCAGATGCCGATCACTAGGTTACAAGTGAAGAAAAATCATAATATTACAATGACATATCCAAGTCGCCATAAAAATTGTGCAAGGGAAAGCTTAATGTCCCCAAAGAAGACGATAATAAACAAGAAAACTAGTCACAAGAGAGATCAACCAAAGATGATCAAGAAAGAAGATGATAATAATAATATTAGTAAGGATTTTAATAATGTTCGATCTTCGGCTTATGCTGATCCTGAGCATTTTTCTGAAAAGAGTCCAGAGCTATTCTGTATCGCAGATTATGAGATTCCAGGAGACATTCCCGACTTTCAGGCATTGATTCTTGAGTTTAGTGAATGAGGGATTTTTAATCATTTTTTTGATGATTTACCCACATGTTAGATTTAATTTTAATTTTAAATTTATAAAGGAGGATATGTAGGATGTAATTAATAGGAATATGTAATTTGTATTAATTGTAATATTATATGCAAGACTATGTCTTGAATTTTTATTTAATATTTAACGCAAGAAAAATTAGATTTTATGTGGCAAAATTAACTCAAACCCACTAACCCAATCAAACCCAATTACATTTCAACCCAACCCAACTCAATCATTTAAATTTATGGGCTATGTTGGCTTAGGTCAAAAATTAACCCACAATATATGGTTTGAGTTGGGAACCTATTTATACAATTTATTGTGATAACCTTAGAAGTTACTTTTCTATTTTCTACCTTACATCTTTTTAAAATAATGTTAATTATTTTATGTGAAAAAAAAATATTACCATATATAAAAATCAATTTTCTATCATAATTAAATATTAAAAGTCTATTGCTACACTTAAACTAATTGATTCACAAATAAATTTTGAAATTTAATTCTTTTGATAATAAGAAAAAACACCAGGCCCAAAGGCCTACAAAAAATAATCTAACTGAGACGGGAAACCCTTCTCTCATATTGACCGCCACCAACTCCCTAGTCTCCCAAGAAAGATTCTCGAACGAAACTCACTCACACTTCCTTTTCGCAACTTCTCTAGCGGACCAGTCTGCCACAACTTTAGCTTCTCTGTAAGTGTGAGAGAATGCCACCACCCAACTATAATCCATTAAATAGCTAAGAGGCAAAATACTATTTAGTCCCAGAATTATTGGTCAAACTACTATTTAGTCCCAGAATTTATCAAAAATACTATTTAGTCCCCAAAATTTGTAACTATGTCAACTATATAGTCCCCGAATTTGACAAAAATATTATTTAGTCCCCGAATTTGTAACTGTCAACTATTTAGTCCCAAAAAAACTAAAAATCACATATATTTTTTCCCTTCCAAATCAACCAAGCTTTTACACCAAAATTGGTCTACTAGTCTCCTACCGAATCAACACAAAGCTTTCCTTTAGAATTTTCTTTTAACCACTCATCAAAGTCCAAAACAAAGAATCTAAATTAATCTTCTACAGGTAATGGCTTCTTCTTCCAGATCTCAAACACTTCTTAGCAATCTCTGACCCTATAAAGACAAGAATCATTTTCTACCTTGCACCTCGGACATTTCCCATCATTGGTAAGATTTCTTCTTACCTTGGCTATTAGTAAGTAGTCTATTTATTTTAAGTAACTAGAGAAAAAAGTTTGATTCTCTGAGGTCCCTTACACTCCCAACTCCTTCTCTATAAGTAGGTGGTGGTGGTGGGTATTGTTGGTGGTGGTGCGTGGTGGCGGTGGTCCATGGTGGGTGGTTCGTGGTGGTGGCAGCGGGTGGTGCATGGTGTTGGTGGTGGGTGGTCGTGGTGGTGGGTGTAGTGGTGGTAGGTAATGAATGGTGGTAAGTGATGGGTAGGGCCAAGTACTACCCAAGTTTTGGCCCAAGTATTTTTAATAAAATGGGTATTTGATGGGTAAGGCCCAAGTACTACCCATACCAAATTCTTAATATTAGGTAGTTGATCCATGGGTTTAGGCTTGGATAGTCTCATGGGCAACTCAATCCATGAGCAGGTCTAATTATACATTGATTTAATAGTTAATCCTGATATTTCCATGGCATTTATGTCTCCATTTCACCTTATCCACCCCCAAGACATCATTTGGCGGCCACATTCCTCTAATGTCTTCTAAAAACTCCCAACCAATTACTCCTTCTAGTTTGTCCCAATCCCAATCCCAATCCCCATTTTCACTAACAAAGTCTCTAACTTTAACACTAGAATCTTCATTTATGTAATCCTTTAAAATAGTCCATTCTTTACCCATCTATTTTCCCAAAAAACTTATATAGATTTTCCATCTCCTATTTGCCAAACCAAGCCTTTCTCCACATGCTTTGAAGATTTTTAAATCCCCTGCCACATATTAGAAGTGTTATTCCTATTCTTAAGTATAGGAATGACATCATTACCACATTTGACTTGCTTCTTAGTACGGTGTACACGGGCCGGGTCGGGCCGAGTTTTGGCCGAACCCGGCCCGGGTATGGCCGGGTCGGGTCGGACGGGTTTTTCCTTTTTTTAAATTTTTTTTTTGAATTTAAGTTATGGTAAATAGAAAATGGACATGGGAAATAGAGAGTAGGCATAGAAAATGGAGAGTGGCATAGAAAATTATGAGTAATTAATACATGTTGATATTTTGAAAAGATTTTTTTAATTTTAAATTGATTTATTACCTAGTTTTTAGGAATAGATTAATAAAATATTAAATAATAGATAAGATATCTTATTTTCAGCCATCAATTTTAATCTTTTTACATATAAAAATACTTAAATAATAAAAATAACAAAATTTTTTTTAAAAAAAAGAAATGGGCCTACCCCGGGTCGGGCCAGGTTTCGGGCATCCCAACCCGGTGACCCGGTTGACTCGGCCCGTTGGACCCGAAATGGGACCGGGCTGGGTCGGGTTGGCTGGATCTGGGTTTTTTTGTACACCCCTACTTCTTAGAGCCCTAGCCTAAAGATCATTCTAGTTTTTTTTTATTAAACCTATAATGAGAGTATATGAGAGTGCTTCAGAGGAGGAGGAGGAGGAGATAGGGGACGAAGCAAACATTGATGGAGAAAATGATGAGTATGAGTCTTAGGTAGAAAAAATTAAGTCCTGTGAAATTGTTGGGCCACATAGGATGCCACATCAGCAAAAAAAAAGTTAAAAATTTGACGGTGTTAGCCAAAAGGGTGACATTAGCAGAAACGCAAAACGTTAGGGGTACAATTGACAGCGAAAAAACGTTAGGGGCAAAACTGATAGGACCCCCAAACGTTGGGGGGCAGAAAAGGTACTTTTGCCTTAAATATTTGATGGTATTGGTGAAAAGGGTGACATTAACAGAAATGTAAAACATTAGGGGTACAATTGACAGAAAAAAACATTAGAAAATCTAATGTGGAAAAAAATATATCCAGTCAGATATTTTTGCCACATAGGATGGCAAGTCAGCAAAAACTGTTAATTTTTATACGGTGTTAGTGAAAAGGGAGACCTTGGTAGAAACGTAAAACGTTAGGGATACAACATCGAAAAAACGTTAGGGGCGAAACTGACAGGACACCTAAGCGTTGGGGCAGGAAAGATACTTTTGCCTTTATCTTAATTAAACCTTCTTTATCTTGATCATAGTTTATATTTATATTTTATATATAGTATTATTGAAAAGCCAGAGAGATGTGGGGTAATTTTATCTATATTATTGTAACGGTTCTAAGTCTTTTTGGTTATTAATTTTAAGAAATTATATATTTTATAACAAGGAGATGTGAGAAAGAAAGTTGTCCGAAATTAGATTAATTCCTTTTTTGTAATAGTTCTGGATATTGATGGTGCCCAAAAAAAACTGCAAAAATAAATAACTTCATATTATTTGATTTATTATTTTATATTATGTTAAAAAAATAAAAAATAAAATTATATATATATATATATATATATAGTAATTCTCAAGTAATCATAACTGCTGATTAAATTAAAGGTGTAATGATTTATATTAGATTAATATATATCGTGGTTTAAAATAAGGGTAAACTACAGTTTGCTCCCTGTGATTTGGCCTAAATCCAGTTTGCCCCCCTGTGCTTTAAAATGCGACACTTAACTACCCTGTGGTTTGGCTTAAAATTAATGTGCCTCCCTGTGCTTTAGAGTGTAAATTTATTAGGGATTAAATTCAGTTCCCGGTTTGTTATTTTCTCATTTTTATTTCCCGTCAACAAAATATTTTCATAAAAAAATATCTATGTCATATTTAAAAGGATTAGGAGTTAAGTGGATAAGGTAATTATTTATTGAGTATATGATCAAGTTGGTCCCTGAAAGATTAATATTGTCTCAATTTAGTCACTGAAAGATGCAAATGTCTAATTTAATCCCTAATGATTTTTAGTCCCAATTTGGTCCTTTTTAGTTTTTCTGTCAGTTTAATAAACAGCCAGTGACATGTGGACATGTGGCATATCTCTTCTCTGTGTATTTTACCTTGCCGTATCACCTGTCCACATGTCACTGGCCGTTTATTAAACTGACAGAAAAATTAAAATGGACTAAATTAGGATAAAAAATTATCTTTTAAGGACTAGATTAGCCATTTGCATCTTTTAGGGACTAAATTGGGACAATCTTAATCTTTCAAGGACTAACTTGATAATTTACACTTATTTTATTTCATCATTTAATAAAATTCTACTTCTTGTAGAATAAGGATTGCATCCAAAAACAAACTCCACTACTATATATATAAATATATAATGACCAAAGGAAAATGAATTCGTCACACCTCTTTCTCTTCTCTTCCTATAATCCTTACTTATAAGTTCTTTTTCTGCTTTTCAACATTATTAGATTTATATTCAAAAAAATTACTAGAGCAGATGTCGAGGTTACAAGTAAAGAAAAATCATAGTATTACAAAAAGATATACAACTAGGAATAAAAATTGTGTAATTTAAAGCTTAATGTCCCCAAAGAAGACGGTAGAAAACAAGAAAACTAGTCACAAGAGAGATCAACCAAATATGATCAAGAAAGAAGAAGAAGATGATGATCTTTGGCTTCCCAATCAAGAAAACAATAATAAACAAGAAGATTTATTAGTAAAGATCTTAATAATGTTCGATCTTCGGCTCATATTGATTCTGAGGATTCTTCTGAAAAGAGTCCAGAGCTATTCTGTATTGCAGATTATGAGATTCCAGGAGACATTCCGGACTTTCAGACATTGGTTCTTGAGTTCAGTGAAAGAGGGACTTTTAATAATTTTTTTTATGATTTGCCCCCACGTTAGATTTTTTTTTTTCAGTTTATTAAGGAGGATATGTAGGATGTAATTAATAGGAATATTTAATTCTTATTAATTGTAATAATATATGCAAAACAATGTATTGAATTCTTATTTAATATTCAACACATGAGATTTGTTCATGTCTACCTCCAATTTTTATTTTTTGATCACTTGTACCCTTTTTGCTAACACTGTTAAATGGTTAACGAAAGTTGTTGACGTGGCCTGATATGGAAGCTGACCGTGTATTTTTTTTTCACCTCATTTTTCATTTTCTAATTAAAACCAAAATCCAACTCACTTTTTTTTGTTTTTGAAAAATATTTAAAAAAATTTGAAAAATAAAGAGTGGCCTGCGGGCCACGATGAACAAGCTTAGGCATTAAGATGTGAGACGATTTAACAAACGAGTCAGTTCGACTGACCGACGCGTTTGACAATGCTACATATTATGAATGCATAAGATGGAAAAGCCGTTGGGAAGTTTTTCTATGCGGGTTATAGAATATGGAATAGGCATAATGATATTTGGTTAAGGTCGAAACATGAGGATTTGGAGGAGATTTGACCAAGGTAGTGCAGTGGAAGAATGGAATTTGTTGATTAATGAAGAAACAAAACCTCAATGCGATGGTGAAGCAGTCCCAAGATCCATTCTTAGAGATAGAAGAGAATAGTGTGCTTAATTGCATCGCCAAATTGTATACTGTGGGTTAGAGCTGTCAGAGTGGGTCAATATTGATCCATCACGAGTTGGGCTCGTCACGAGTTGGCCCACTTGAGTTGGAAGAGTTTAACGAGTTGAAAATCCCAACCCAACCCACTAATGTGATGGTCGGGCTAACCCACCTAATCCATCTTTTTTCTAAAAAAAAATTTTAATTTAATTTTTTTTTTAAAAAAATCTATATCTTTTTTAAACATTTCTTTTTTCATGAACTATGAAATTTAATATAATAAAATGAAAGAAAAGATTCATCATGTCACTCACAAATAGTTAAATACAAAACTATGGAAGTATGAAACATCATCCACTCATCTAAGACTAAGAGCAACACAACAAGGCAAGTAGGCAACACAAGTAACCCACCTTTTTTTTTAAAAAAAATTTTAACTGATGATGGGAACACAAGCACATATGGGAAGCCGTGGATCGATGGAACTATGGAAGTGAGAACTGAGATATAGGAACTTAGGGTTTAGGGTTTCCTTTTACTTTTTATAAAAAATTTTAAATAAATTTTTTTAATAGTTAGGTGGGTTATAGGACAACCCACCGAACCCGCGGGTTAGGTGGGTTGGGTTTCTCCAACCCGTTTATTAAACGGTTGGGATTTTGCAACCCAATTCATTGAATTGGTGGATTAAACGGTTCAACCCGGTGGGTTGGGCCCGTTTTGACAGCTCTACTGTGGGCTAGTAATATTGAGCACCTAAAAACAATACGGCTATGGCTACCGAAGTTGAAATGGCAAAGAAATTGAGCTGTGAAGTGGTAATTGTTGAATGCAACGCTAAAAAGATTGTGGAGATGGCAAATGAGAATTTTGAAAATGTGTCTGTGTTGGGTATGTTGACGAATAATCTTAGGAGGGCAGAAAAAAAAACTTTAGAAATTACAGTATGCTTGCACTATAGAAAATCAAGTTGATTGGTTGGATCGAACATCTTCTCTTTTTTTCCTAGTCTTTGAACCCAGACCGGTTAATGAATTGATGAAGGGATGTCACTGTAGTTCAATTGGATCACTAAAACATCGATTGTACCGATTAAATTAATAAAAAAATTAATATTTTATGCAATTAAATATCAAAATAAAAAAATTATGTTTCTTAACTTTAACTTTTATAGCTATAAAATAAAATGATTACATGAATAATGTTCACTATGAAAAGGCTTCTCAAATATTAACTTAAGAAATAAATATTAAAAAAATTACATATATTTAAGATTCTTTGGACTTTAGAAAAAATAAATAAAATATATATTATTTTTTTATTGAAATAGAGCTAGGCTAGCTAGTAATAGGCCCACTAATAGGGAGAACTACAAGAATCTTTCCAAAGAAGGCTATTACAGAAAGAGGGCGGACTATTGAACATCAACAACCCCGGAGGAATCGAGTGCGCATGTCGGGCAAGGCAGTCAGCAACCATGTTCCCTTCTCTAAAAACATGTTTGATCTTCACTTTCCAATCTCTGTTGAGAGCTCTCGAATTCTACTGAGGATATTTCTAAGAGGATGAGGCCCATCGTACCCATTGCAGATGAGATTGATTACATTCCTATTGTCACTTTGAATGATGGCATGTTTGAAGCCTTTCTCCCAACCAGTAATAATACCAAAGAAGATACTCCAAATTTCACCATGGTTAACAGCAAAAAATAAATGAGAGATAGGAGGCCCATTTCTACTTAACTTAATGGGCTTCCAAGACTTAAGGTTAAGAGCATCAGAGATGAGGTGGCCAAGTCTTTCAATACATAACACAAAGAGGTAGGGGGAAAGCGGGTCTCCCTGTCTCAACCCCCTAGTAGGTCTAAATTCATCAAGCTGGCCCCCATTCCAAAGGAGAAATAAATAAAATAATACTAGTGGGTTTGATATATACTAAATTACATGTCAATTTTATTCAGATTTAAATTTTAATGCAAATGAAAAACTATATAATTTTCTACTCTTAATATAAATTGAAAGATCAAAATAATAATAATAATAATAAACTGAGTCATACAATATAATATAAATATATAATTTTATTTTAAATAATAAAAGTAATATTTAAATATATGTTATTATTAAAGAATAAACGTAAATAATAAATAAAACAAAATGACATTAACTATCACAAGTTCATGACTGGAGCAACAATTACGACAAACGTTTTTCACCCATAATGTTGATTCCACCAACACAACTTTTTCAAACTCAAAAAATATTTAGGCTGCATTCTTTAGGTGGAAAGACGAAAAAGAGGTGAGAATGCTCCTCTCCCACGTTTCTTAGGGAGAAAAAGCATGAGAATGGAATAGAGCATTCCATCACGCAGCTCGGAGCAAAAGGAGAGAAATAGAGACAAGGAAGGGAAATGACCAATATGCCCTTTTACACGCGTGGGAAGAGAGAAAGAGAAGGAGTCGCACACGGGAATGAGATGCTCATTTTCATCAAATATTTTTTTAAAAAAATATTTTAATATAAGGGGTCATTTTACGCTATATTTTTTCCTTTTCCATTCTCATTTTCCAAATTTTACTACCAAACGCAATAAACTTATTTTCATTTCCTTTCTGCTAACAAACACACCCATAAGAATAGGTTTCCGAGTCAATTAGGTCACCGATGTGTCACATAAAAATCGATCCAACTGTATGTTTTCAATACTATATATGTTTTTTTCCAGATCTTTTGATTAGTAATTGCAATACTCTATGTCTCTATTGTTGAGTTAACAATATTTAGGATTTTCATAAAAAATGATTGTTTCGAATAAATTTTGGTTTAAAATTTTTGAAGAAAATCCTGATATAAATAATAAAAGAAAGATAAGAAAAGAAAAGAAATTGTATATATATATATATATATTGATAAACTACTAGCACAATACCCATGCAATCCAGAGTAGTTATGAATTATAATTTATTTTAAAATATTAAGTATTTTATGTGAAAAAAAATATGTACTTAAAAATTTTCTATCACAATTGAATATTAAAAGTCTATTGTTACACTTTTTTTTTTGATAAACCTATTGTTACACTTAAACTAATTAATTTACAAATAAATTTTGAAATTTAATTTTTGGTTATAAGAAAAAACACCAGGCCCAAAGGCCCACAAAAAATAGTCTAACTGAGGCACCCTCCTAGAGAGAAACCCTCATCTCATATCGACAGCCACCAACTCTCTAATCTCCCAAGGAAGATTCTCAAACGAAACCCACTCACACCTCATTTTTTACAACTTCTTCAGCTCACTAGACTGCCATAACGTTCGCATACCACTAGAACAAAGAATCTTCAGGTAATTACTCCTTCCCATATTTGCATGTCCTTTCTTAAATGGTTTTCCATAATCCTTAACCAAAATTTTAGCTTGATAAGACAAATCCATTTGATAAATCTATTAACTTCCAAAAATTAAAGCATTTCTTCTTCTTTTTTCCCAAATCAGCCAAGCTGTAACACCAAATATGGTCTCCCAGAGTCCTACCAAATCAGCAAAAAGCTTTAATTTCCTTTTAAATTTTCTTTTAACCACTAGAACAAAAAATATAACTTAATCTTCTGTAAGTACCAGCTTCTTCCAAATCTCAAACACGTCTTAGCAATCTCTAACCCTATAAAGACAGCAATCCCAAAAATGGATGTTTTAACACCTTGCATTGGTAAGATTTCTTCTTACCCCTTGACTATTAGTAAGTAGTCTAATTATTTTAAGTAACTAGAGAAAAAGTTTGATTCTCTTAGGACCCTTCCACTCCCAACTCCTTTTTAGTGCTCACACATATGAGTGTGGGATCTATTCTCGGCATGTCCGTGGCGCTCCAGGCGAATACGTCCCTGTACATGGTAAGTAGCTCCTGGAACTTTTTTGGGCTGCCTGGTCAAAGACGTCTCCTATGCGGATTTTCCTGTTATTTTCTTGGTCTATGCAAATACTCACAAGGTCTTCTGTGGGCTGTGGCTGTGCTCCGGGAATTTCATCGCGTAGGTCCACTATCTCGGGAGGGCTCCTAGTGTAATTCTCAGCCTTGTCTCCCTTGGGATGGTCTGTCGAGTAGCAAGCATGGGCTTCTCGGTCTGCTTGTATTTCCCCTATTCCCTTTGTTGTAGGGAAGTTTATTGTCAGATGAGCTGTGGATATGACTGCTTTGAGTTGGCTAAGGATCGGTCATCCTAAAATAGCATTGTATGCGGACGGGGCTGCCAACACGGTGAATCTGACCTTTGTGCGGGCGACTTTTGGTGGCATGCCCAGGGTAAGCCATGTTGTGAAGGTTCCTCGTGTTTCAACGGCTTGCCCTGAGAAGTCGACGAGAGTTCCTTCGCCTGGTGTTAGCTGATCGAGGGTAAGCCATTGATGATTTGAATATCTCTTTAGAATGTTGGGGATTCCCAGTATTTTAATGGCTTTGGATCGAGTCGCGTCGCAAGGACATTGTCCTAAAGAGATATTCCGCAACCCCTCAGAGAATTAGGAAGCGGCACTCTCACAGGATTAAACGAACCCTTCTCGATTGTCACACAACCAAGGCAGCAGAATAGCAAAAGAATTTGGAAACTTACACTAGAACACACAATATATGTGGGAACCCAAAAATCTCACAAAAATACCATACACTCTTTTTCAGCCTTGTATATATATGCGTACACTTAGCTCTCACCAACCCTTTTCTTTTGTTTCTTCTCCTTATATATATATATATACATATATATATATATGTATATATATATACATATATATATATATGTATATATATTCATACTTGAAACAAAGTGTCCGTTGCCTCATCAAATAAAATGCTTTAAAAATATTAAAGGAGGAAAACCAGATCCTTTAATGTATGAATTAATTGGAAAAATCAGCCTATTAAATATATATATATATATATTAACACCAAAACGGTCATATGATGTAAGCAAGCCACACATTTATGCCACACACACACACACATATATATATATATATATATGGTAGTGGAGTTTGTATTTGGATGCAATCCTTATTCTACAAGAAGTAGAATTTTATTAAATGATGAAATAAATAAGTGTAAATCATCAAGTTGGTCTTTGAAAGATTAAAATTGTCTCAATTTAGTCCCTAAAAATTGCAAATGGCAATTTAGTCCTTAAAAGATAGTTTTTTGTCCCAATTTAGTCAATTTTAGTTTTTCTGTCAGTTTAATAAACGGTCAGTGACATGTGGACAGGTGATACGGCAAGGTAAAATACACAGAGAAGGGATATGTCACATGTCCACATGTCACTAGCCGTTTATTAAACTGATAAAAAAACTAAAAAGGACCATATTGGGACAAAAAATCATCTTTTAGGGATTAAATTAGACATTTGCATCTTTTAGGGAGTAAATTGAGACAATATTAATCTTTCATGGACTAACTTGATGATTTACTCAATAAATAATTACCTTATCCACTTAACTCCTAATCCTTTTAAATATGACATAGATATTTTATTATGAAAATATTTTGTTGACCGGAAATAAAAATGAGAAAATAACAAACCAGGAATTATAATTATTTTAAACCACAATATATATATTAATCTAATATAAATCATTACACCTTTAATTTAATAGCAATTATGATTACTTGAGAATGACTATATTTAAAGTAGAGACTTGACATGCGCGCGCGCACACACACACACATATATATATACTAGCCCGGCCCTAACCCGTTTTGGCCCTAATTGTTTTAGGGCCGGGCCGGGCCGTTTTTAAAACGGGCTCAAAATTTTTCAGCCCGGTCCTATAATTTTCTAGGGCCGGGCCGGGCCAGCCCGTAGGGCCCAGCCCATATTGACACCTCTATGCATACATATAATAACTATTATATTTTAAAATCATTAAAAATTAAAAATTTTTAAATTTTTAAATAGAATTTTTATCATAATTTAAAATAAAAAAAATTAAAAATTGAGAAGTTATGCAATTCTCCATTTTTTTAGTAACCACCTATGTGCATACATGTAATTTACTCTTAAATTTTTTTTAAAATATAATATAAAATAGTTATTATAATTTAAAATTATTAAAAATTAAATATTTTAAAATTTTTAAATAGAGTTGTTATCATAATTTAAAATAAAAAAATTAAAAAATGAGAAGTTATGCACTTCTCCATTTTCTTAATAACCACCTATCGTATTTTTTTCTCTCTCCCACATCCTCCAATCATATTATTTTTTATATTTTTTAATTATAAAAATATAGTTATTTTGTGAGAAGTTTGTTATTTATTGAGAAGTTGAGGGAGAAGTTATTTTTTTGGTGTCACACTTTGCTTGTGTGACACCAAAAAGTCCAAAGCCATATATATATATATATATATATATATATATATATATATATATATATATATATAAAGTTTTAATTTAATTTTTTTAAATATAATATAAAATTATTTATTTTTGCACTTTTTTGTAGGCTCCATCAATATCCAGAACTATAACAAAAAAGGGATTAATCTAATTTGGGACAACTTTCTTTCTCACATCTCCTTGTTATAAAATATATAATCTTAAAATTAATAACCAAAAAGACTTAGGGTACGTTCTTTACGCAGAAATGGAAATGGAAACAGAAACGGAAACGGAATGCGTTTCCTGTGTTTAGTAGTAAAAGTTTGGTAATGGAAATAGAAAGGGAATGTATTAAAATGACCATTTTACCCCGTATATTAAAATAATAAAAAGAAAAGAAGGTTATAATTGTGTCAAATCATGTCAAATCAGAGGGGTATAATAGATATTTTGTATTTTTTTTCTTTTTTTTTAAAGTTGATAGAAATGAAAAAGTGAAAAAGTAAGTGGGGCTCGGTGGGTCCCACCATTTCCATTTCTATTTCCATGGGCAATTCTTGCAAAAGAATATGCCCAAGGAAATGGAAATGGAACTGGAACTGGTGGGGCCCACCGGGCCCCACTTACTTTTTCACTTTTTCATTTCCATCAACTTTAAAAAAAAAAGAAAAAAATACAAAATATCTATTATACCCCTCTGATTTGACATGATTTGACACAATTATAACCTTCTTTTCTTTTTATTATTTTAATATAAGGGGGAAAATGGTCATTTTCATACATTCCCTTTCCATTACCAAACTTTTACTACTAAACACATCAAATGCATTCCGTTTCCATTCCCATTTCTATTTCTGCCTAATGAACGTGCCCTTAGAACCGTTACAGTAATATAGATAAAATTAACCCACATCTCTCTGGTTTTTTAAATAATACTATAAAATATAAATATAAACTATGTTCAAGATAAAGAAGGTTTAATTAAGATAAACTCGTAGTTCATAAAAAAAATTAAGATAAACTAGTATTGAGCCTCTACTAAAGGGTATGTTTGGTAGGTCGAATGAATGGGGGAATGAGAATGGTAATATTAATGGGAATGAAAATGTTGAAGGGAATGGATATGTTAGGTCAATGTGATGTGAATGGAATAAAAGTGGATAAAATGACCATTTTACCCTTACATTAAAAGTGGGAATGGAATAAAAATGGATCAAAAAGTAAGGGTAAAAATATAATTTCATCACATTACAAAAAATAAGATATATTTGGTATATAGGAAGAATACATCCAACATTACATTCTCCACCACCACCAACCACCACGACCACTCACCACAACCATCAACCACCACCCACCATCACGACCACCGACCACCTGCCACCACCACGACCACTCGCCACCACCACCACCACCACCACCACCACCACCAACCACCACTCATTACCAACACCACGCACCACCTGCCACCACCATCAACCACATCCACCACCGACTACTAAGACCACCTGCCACCACCACCCACCACCAGCACCAGGCACTACCTACCACCACTACCAACCGCGTCCACCACCACCCCCCGCCACCAACCACGCCCACCACTACCATTACCATCCACCAACTACCACCACGCACCATTGCCTACTGCCACCACTGACTACCCACCACCACCATCACATCCACCACCAACCACCACCACGTATTACCACCACGCACACCCACCACCAACCACCACCACGTACCACCAACCACCATTATACCACCACTCACCATTCATCACGCACTATCACTCACCACCACCACTCACCACTCACCACCCACCACCAATAACCGCCGACCAACCACCACTGCCAGCAACACCCGCCACCCACCATGAATGTGCATGAATCTTCTTACTCCCAAAACATCGACGTAAGTATATTTTGAACTTCCATAAATATTTATTTTATGTTATTTTATTAATATAGAAAACTGAAGATATAAAACAAAAAATAGAAAATAAAACACAGAAAAACATACCACAGATTTCAGTTTTTAAAAAATAGAAATCTAAAAACTGGCAGTAATACCAAACACCCCCTTGATAAGGCATGAAAAATTATTTAATTTAGTTCACTACCCAACCCGTCAAATCAAATCTATAAAAAAACCAAATGGTTGGTCTAAAAACAAAGATATTTACAAATTGTAACTACGGAATATTTCCCCTAGGGACACGTGGCATCAAGCTTCCAGAAGCTCCACGGTAGCTTAGACCAGTGACACGTGGCACCACTCATCTACCCCCTACGTGGCCAGTATCCACGTCTCTCCTCCTGGACTCCAGTCCACAAGACGTGGGTCGACCACGTCTAGCAAGAACGTGGGTCGACCACGTCCAGTCCCACACTGGGTATAAATAGCCTTCACCCGGGGCACTCAACAGACATCCAATCCTCAGGAGAACATTACGCATAAGCATCAGAACGAGAGGCATACTCTCTTAATACATTCAGACATATTCTGGCTCAAGTTACGTCATACCTTCTGAGCTTGGCCCACGGCACCACCAGGTTCCACCACCGGCAGGCATACCTCCGTCCCGGAGTGCATCACCATCGGAGCTCCTAACAGCTCCAAGAGACCCTAGCTTTCTCTCACTATAAGGCAACCTCCTACGAGTGGCTCGCCTGCCCGGAGTATCTTACGCACGTCTTAGCCGCACACGGCCCAATACAGGTAACTACCTCGCCTAACGGCTCCTATAGACATCACCATGACGAACTACGTGGACTTTGATCCTTTCCTAAGGGTACGTAGGCACCTAGGTCTTCACCTAAGGACAAGTCCCCCAAGGTTATGACCCCTTGTGGTCCTTATTTACAAATTATAATTGTCTGAACCGAAAACGACATTTCTTTTTCGGGGACAAGGAGTATCCGCCTAACACTCAGAAACTCGCATTTCTTATTTTTTCCAATACAGGACTCGTATGGTCAGCATCAACAGGTCCTCCAAATCGCTGCACCACCGACAAGATCACGTCGACAACAGCCGCCACAAGCAGCAAAAAACACAGCTCGTAGCCTTTGGAGGCACAAGCAGTGCGACAGAGATTAACGAATCATTGGTCGTCACGGCCAACATCTCGGGGTATGACCTCAAGTGGGTGCTAGTAGACTACATACTCTTCGCGAAAACCCTGGGGAAAATGCACGACTACGAGGATCAGCTGACACCAGGCGAAGGAAGTCTCGTCGACTTCTCAAGGCGAGCCGTTGAAACACGAGGAACCTTCACAACATGGCTTACCCTGGGCGTGCCACCAAAATTCGCCCGCACAAAGGTCAGATTCACCGTGTTGGCAGCCCCGTCCACATACAATCCTGTTTTAGGACGATCGACCCTTAGCCAACTCAAAGCAGTCATATCCACAGCTCATCTGACAATAAAATTCCCTACAGCAAAGGGAAATAAAAATGACATAGATATTTCATTATGACATAGATATTTTAACATTTCCTACTCAAAGCAGCTCATCCACTTAACTCCTAATCCTTTTAAATATGACATAGATATTTTATTATGAAAATATTTTGTTGACGGGAAATAAAAATGAGAAAATAACAAACCGGGAATTATAATTATTTTAAACCACAATATATATTAATCTAATATAAATCATTACACCTTTAATTTAATCAGCAATTATGATTACTTGAGAATGACTATATTTAAAGTAAATACTTGACATGCACAATATATATATATAAAATTTTTTTAAAATATAATATAAAATAATATTACATTTTAAAATAATAAACTAAATAATATAAAATCATTTATTTTTGCACTTTTTTTAGGCACCATCAATATCCAGAACTATTACAAAAAAGGGATTAATCTAATTTGGGACAACTTTCTTTCTCACATCACTTAGAACCATTACAGTAATATAAATAAAATTACCTCACATCTCTCTGGTTTTTTAAATAATACTATAAAATATAAATATAAACTATGAACAAGATAAAGAAGGTTTAATTAAGATAAACTAGTAGTTCATCAAAAAAAAATTCAGATAAACTAGTATTGAGCCTCTACGAAAGGGAATGTTTGGTAGGTCAAATGAATGAGGGAATGAGAATGGTAATATTAATGGGAATAGGAATGGGAATGAAAATGTTGGAGGGAATGGATATGTCAGGTCAATGTGATGTGAATGGAATAAAAGTGGATAAAATGACAATTTTACCTTTACATTAAAAGTGGGAATGGAATAAAAGTGAATAAAAAAGTAAGGGTAAAAATATAATTTCATCACATTACAAAATATAAGATATATTTGGTAGGAAGAATATACATCCAACATTACATTCTCCACTCCACTAATCAAACACACCCATAATACATATAATTAATAAAAGAATTATAAGTCATTTGATAAAAAATAAAAAATTAAGAGGGCGTTTGGTATTGTTGCGGTTTTCGGTTTTCTGTTTTATTTTGAAAAAAAAAAACTGAAAACTTGTTTGGTTGAATGAGTTTTATTGTCAATTTTGGACTTAATATCAAAACATAAAACACCATATCGGAAACCACAAAATGTGGTTTCCACAAATTTCATTTCAGTTTTTTTTTCAATCACCACCAACCACCAACCATGTCTACCACCACCACTCGCCACCACCACCACGACTCACCAGTACCAACCACGTCCACCACCACCACCAACCACCACCCACCACCATGACCACCTACCACCACCACTCACCACCACCATCAATCACCACCCACCACCACGACCACCTACCACCTGCCACCACCACCAACCACGTCCACCACCACCACTACCACTCATCACCACCATCAACCACCATCCACCACCACGACCACCCACCACCTGCCACCACCACCAATCACGTCCACGACCACTCGCCACCACGACCAACCACCACGACCACTCACCACCACCATCAACCACCACCCACCACCACCACTCGCCACCACCACCCACCACCTGTTGTGAAAAAATAATATATTTGTGTGTGTCTAATAAAGTACCATGTTATCTAGAACAAAGGAGCCCAAAAATATGTGAATTAATTTATAATAATGATTGGAGATTATTATAAATTAATTAACAAATATTATAAGCTAATAAAATCTGAAATCAGACAATTAAATATGCATTAATATGCCAACATTACTATATGATAAAATGAGGTCAACCATTATTTGGGTTAACGTTAAAATATATATATTTATATCTAATAATGGTACCTTTAATTACATTAAAGATAATGTTGGTACATTGATGCATGGAGAGATTCTGGTTTGAATATATATATATATATATATATATATATATATACATATATATATATATATAAAATTAATTCATCACACCTCTTTCTCTTCTCTTCCTATAATCCAAATACAAACTCCACTACCATATATATATAATGACCAAAGGAAAATTAATTCGTCACACCTCTTTCTCTTCTCTTCCTATGTTTTTTGCTTATAAGTTTTTTTCTGCTTTTCAACATTATTAGATTTATATTCAAAAAAATTACTAGAGCAGATGCCGAGGTTACAAGTCAAGAAAAATCATACTGTTACAAAAAGATATCCAACTAGGAATAAAGATTGTGCAAGTGAAAGCTTAATGTCTCCAAAGAAGACGATAGAAAACAAGAAAACTAGTCACGAGAGAGATCAACCAAATATGATCAAGAAAGAAGAAGAAGATCTTCGGCTTCCCAATAAAGAAGACGATAATAAACAAGAAGATATTATTAGTAAAGATCTTAATAATGTTCGATCTTCGGCTCATATTGATTCTGAGAATTCTTCTGAAAAGAGTCCAGAGCTATTATGTATTGCAGATTATGAGATTCCAGGAGACATTCCAAACTTTCAGACACTAATTGTTGAGTTTGGTGAAAGAGGGATTTTTAATAATTTTTTTGATGATTTACCCTCATGTTAGATTTTTTTTTTTAGTTTATTAAGGAGGATATGTAGGATGTAATTAATAGGAATATTTAATTCGTATTAATTGTAATAATATATGCAAAACAATATGTATTGAATTCTTATTTAATATTCAACATTGTTAAATGGTTAATGGGAGCTGATTGTGTATTTTTTTCTGTTTGATATATTGGAGTCTTCGGGATTAAATATCTGGCAATGGGGGAGTCCGATCGGGTCAAGTGAAGATCCGTTAGAAAGCTCGCAGAGAGACGAAGAAAACGAAACGAAAATGACTCTCATCGGAGGTCACACGAGCTCGTACTCATGGTCCAAAGTGGGCTAGATAATCATGATTTTATAATGATTATTCTATTCTTTTCTTAAGTCCCACATCGTTTAAATCTATGATGAGAGCTCTCTCATCCTCCTATAAATAGGAGTGACTCCACCCCTTTTTTGGAGCTCATTCCATGTGTTGGAAAGTGGGGTGTCATTTGGGAAACCCCACATAATTTAATATTTCTCTCTCTCTTGACTCATCTTCCGCACATCAGTCATGGACATGTGGCTCTACCTCTCGTAGGTAGAGTCCTCCATTTGGTGCGGCCTTTTTCGGTGTTCGTCGTTTGGAGGTCAGCCCTGGTGGAGCAGAGGCACTGGCAAGATCCGAGGTTTTAGCGATGACATCCAAGTTAGTAGTTTCCGCATTGTTTTATATTTTCCTGGATTTATTTTCGGTTTTTCTTTTCGGTCCCTGGGTCGGGTCGGATCATGTGGATTCGAGCCTTTCCTTACATTTTCCACCTCATTTTTCATTTCCTAATTAAAACCAAAATCCAACTCACTTTTTTTGTTTTTGAAAAATATTTAAAAATCTTGAATAATAAAGAGTGGTCTGTGAACCACCATAAACGAGCTTAGGCATTAAGATGTGAGATTGTTTAATAAAGGAGTTAGTCCGCAGTCCGTTTGACCGGCGCGTTTGACAATGCTACATATTATGAATGCACAAGTTGGAAAAGCCGCTGGGATGTTTTTCTATGGTGCTTATAAAATATGGAATAGGCATAATGATATTTGGTTAAGGTCGAAACATGAGGATTTGGAGGAGATTTGGCCAAGGTAGTGTAGTCCAAGAATGGAATTTTTTTATTAACGAAGAAACAAAACCTGGATGCGATGGTGAAGCAGTCCCAAGATCCATTCTTAGAGATAGAAGAGAAGAATGTGCTTAATTGCATTGGTGCAGTGTATACTGTGGGTTAGAGCTGTTAGAGTGGGTGAATCTCATCCATACAGATTGATCCACTATGGGTTGGGCTCGTCACGAGTTGGCCCACTTGAGTTGGAAAAGTTTAACGAGTTGAAAATCTCAACCCGACCCACCAATGTGATGGTCGAGCTAACCCACATAATCCATCTTTTTTTTAAAAAATATTTTAATTTAATTTTTTTAAAAATCTATACCTTTTTTATACATTTCTTTTTTCATGAACTATGAAATTTAATATAATAAAATGAAAGAAAAGATTCATCATTCATCATGTCACTCACAAATAGTTAAATACAAAAGTATGAAACATCATCCACTCATCTAAGACTAAGAGCTTGTTTGGTATGCTTCTTTTCTGGGAAGGTGAGCTGAAGCTTCCCACATTTGCACGTATGGTATATAACAGCACAGGGAAGGTGAGTTGATGCACTAACAACCTTCCTACATCTGCACGTATGTAGAGGGAAGGTTGCTTCCCTCATGATGTGGACGGAAAGTGAGATGGAGAGAAGGAAGTGGTGGACGAAAGTACCACTTTACTCTTCTCTCCACATACCAAACAATTTTAATTTCTATCTTGAAGGGTAAAATAGTCTTTTTGTATTTTTTAACTTCTACTTCCCTATCTCATTCCTAACATACCAAACAATTTTAATCCATTTCCCTTTCCCTACATACCAAACACACATAAAATCTTTCACTTCCCACTAAACACTTACTGGATACCAAACGCCACCTAAGAGCAACACAACAAGGCAAGTAGGCAACACAATTAACCCACCTTTTTTAAAAAAAACTTCTATAACTGAACTGATGATGGGAACACAAGCACAGAGGGCAAGCCGTGGATCGATGGAACTATGGAAGTGAGAACTGAGATATAGGGTTTAGGGTTTTCTTTTACTTCTTATTAATATATTAAATAAATTTTTTTAAATTGTTAGGTGAGTTATGGGCCAACCCACCTAACCCGCGAGCTAACCCACCTAACTCACGGGTTAGGTGGGTCGGGTTTGTCCAACTCTTTATTAAACGAGTTAGGATTTTGCAACCCAATTCACCAAATTGGTAGATTAAACAGGTCAACCCAGTGGGTTGGGCCCGTTTTGACAGATCTACTGTGGGTTAGTAATGTTGAGCACCTAAAAACAATATGGCTATGGCTACGGAGTTGAAATGGCAAAGAAGTTGAGTTGTGAAGTAGTAATTGTTGAATGCGACGCTAAAAAGATTGTGGAGATGGCAAACGAGAATTTTGAAAATGTGTCCGTGATGGGTATGCTGATGAATAACCTTAGGAGGGCAGAAAAAACTTTAGAAATTACAGTATGCTTGCACTATAGAAAATTAAGTTGATTGGTTGGATTGAACATCCTCTCTTTTTTTCCTAGTCTTTGAACCCAGACCGGTTAATGAATCGATGAAGGGATGTCACTGTGGTTCAATCAGATCACTAAAAAATCGATTGTATCGATTAAATTACTAAAAAAAATTAATATTTATTATGCAATTAACATGTACCATTAAATAAAAAAAATATTATAAATATCAAAATATAAAAAAATATGTTTCTTAACTTTAGCTTTTCTAACTTTTATAGTTATAAAATGAATAATGTTCACTATGAAAAGGCTTCTCAAATATTAACTTAAGAAATAAATATTAAAAAAATTACATATATTTAAGATTCTTTGGACTTTAGAAAAAATAAATAAAATAATACTAGTGGGTTTGATATATACTAAATTACATGTCAATTTTATTCAAATTTAAATTTCAATGCAAATGAAAAACTACATATAATTTTCTACTCTTAATATAAATTGAAAGACCAAAATAATAATAATAATAATAATAAAAAAAAAACTGAGTCATACAATATAATATAAATATAAATATATAATTTTATTTTAAAGAATAAAGGTAATATTTAAATATATGTTATTATTAAAGAATAAACGTAAATAATAAATAAAACAAAATGACATTAACTATCACAAGTTCATGACTGGAATAAACGTAAATAATAAATAAAACAAAATGACATTAACTATCACAAGTTCATGACTGGAGCAACCGTTATGACAAACGTTTTTCACCGATAATGTTGATTCCACCAACACTGCTTTTTCAAACTCAAAAAATATTTAGGCTACGTTCTTTAGGTGGAAAGACGAAGAAAAAGAGGTGAGAATGCTCCTCTCCCACATTTCTTAGGGAGAAAAAGCATGAGAATGGAATAGAGCACTCCATCACGCAGCTCGGAGCAAAAGGCGAGAAATAGAGACAAGGAAGGAAAATGTCCAATATGCCCTTTTACACGCGTGGGAAGAGAGAAAGAGAAGGAGTCGCACTCGGGAATGAGATGCTCATTTTCATCAAATATTTTTTTTTTAAAAAAAAATATGTTAATATAAGGGGTCATTTTATCCCATTCTTTTTCCTTTCCCATTCTCATTTCTCAAATCTTACTACCAAACGCAATAAACTCATTCCTATTTCCTTTCTGTGTAATAAACACACCCATAAGAATTGGTTTTCGAGTCAATTGGGTCACTGCTGTGTCATATAAAAATTGATCCAACTGTATGTTTTCAATACTATATATGTTTTTTTAGATCTTTTAATTAGTAATTGTAATACTCTATGTCTCTATTGTTGAGTTAACGATATTTAGGATTTTCATAAAAAATGATTGTTTCGAATAAATTTTGGTTCAAAATTTTTAAAGAAAATCCTAATATGAATAATAAAAGAAAGATAAGAAAAGAAAAGAAATTGTATATATATATTGATAAACTACTAGCACAATACCCATACAATCCAGAGTAGTTATGAATTATAAATTATTTTAAAATGTTGTTAAGTATTGTATGTGAAAAAAATATGTACTTAAAATACAATAAATATCATTTTTCTATCACAATTAAATATTAAAAGTTTATTGTTACGCTTAAACTAATTAATTTACAAATAAATTTTGAAATTTAATTTTTTGGTTATAAGAAAAAACACCAGGCGCAAAGGCCCATAAAAAATAGTCTAATTGAAGCACCCTCCTAGAGAGAAACCCTCATCTCATATCGACAGCCACCAACTCTCTGGTCTCCCAAGGAAGATTCTCGAACGAAACCCACTCACACCTCATTTTTTACAACTTCTTCAGCGCACTAGTCTGCCACAACGTTAGCTTCTCTGTAGGTGTGAGAGAATGCCAACTCCCAACTATGATCCATTAAATCACTAATCAATCAAACCAATCCTTCACAAATATGTCCCTCCTTGCGTCCATTCTTGATAAGATTAATGGCCTTTAAAGAGTCCGACTCGACCAAGATTTTCTTCACCCCCATCTGCCAAGTCGAGATTAAACCTACATAGCAACCCTAAAGATCGGACATCAAAATGTTGGTGTGACCTAAGAACTTACTAAAGCTCCACAGCCACATACCATTACCGTTCCTCAAAACACCACATCCTGCCACACCCTCCGCCGGAACAGCTCCATCGACATTTAGCTTCAACCAACCGTTCGCAGGATGCTTCCAAACTTCATCTATATTAAGCGGATTAAGGATAATTTTGCCATTATCCTCATATGTAGATGATATACTGTTGGCCGAAAATATTCTAGGTTATGTGATGACTCTTAAGGACTGACTGTCATTAAGCCTGAGATAAAACACATGGGTGAAGCAGAGTATAAAATTGGAGTTAAGATCCAAAGAAATTGTTCAAAAGGGAATCTTGTCTCTTTCACAAGAGAATTCCGTCAACAAGATTCTTAAGCCATTTAACGTGAAAGATTGCAAACTCATGAGTACTCCAGTTGCTACTAGAGTAGCCTTGAGTCCAGACATGTGTCCTAAAACCAAATCAGACAAAAAAAGATGGAAAGAGTTCCATATGCTAATACAGTTGGCAGTCTGATGTACACAATGATGTGTAAAAGACCAGATATCTATTATGTAGTGGGACTGGTAAGTAGATGCTAGTCTAACCCAGTGAAAAGAATTAGAAAGCTGTGAAGAGGATCTTAAAGGGAACTTCCAATTATACACTGTGCTATGAAGGAAGTGACCCGCGCCTTGTTGGGTACTCTGATACTGACGTAGGCGGTAAAGAAGGTCATGCCTTCTTGCTCAACAATGACACTATATGCTGGACGAGCATTAGGAACATGTGCATTGTCTTGCATGCAATAGAATTGAGTTTGTGGCATGCATTGAAGTGGTACACGAGGCTTTATGGCTTGAGAGATTTATAGAACACCTGGAATTGGAAATGAGAGTACCAATATGATGTTATTATTCTGTGACATTATTATAGCCATAGCATATACTGAGAGTACCAATATTGGCATAAAATATAATGATAGAGATTATATAGAACAAAAAAAAAAGATTTTTGTTGTACAATACATGTCAACAAATGTATAACAACAGACCCTCTGATAAAGCCAATAGGTGAAAAGTTGTTAAAGAACATATGTAAGTCATTGGCATGCATAAAGTGTAATATACAGATATTATAAAATGTGTTTTATAATTCTCTGTCATCACTTTATGTGTCTATTTAGTAGTATACAATGTCTAGTATGTCGTACAGGTAGAAAGGTTGGCTCTCTCACACGAGCAACCGTCTTTGACACTCAGGTGGAGTGTGCAAAGATGAGACATTTGTGTTCACCAGTAACCAGCCAAGAATGCTGATATGGTAGAGAAGAAATACAAAATAATATGTCGTCTTGACTGACGTGTAGCTAATCAAGATGAGATCCACATAAATAAACTTGGATCGAACATGGAATCCTACTTCCACAAGTACCTGTAGCCAGATAACAAACTCTTCAAGCCGACGTCATGTGAGCAGAATTGAAGAATTTGGGTTTGGATGCTGGGAGTATCTAATACTTAAGTCTGTATGGTGTTAATAACAATAATTTAAAACGACGTACGCTCTTCAAAGAAAGAGTAACACTGTAGCATGTGCTTCATACCACATATGCTGAAAGAACCGCATAAATGGGGAAGCAAGTGAAAGATCCCTGGTTCATTGTTGTGCAAGTCCCTAAGAAGAATCAACTTCCCATTGATGTCCTTATGACTTTGACAATATCACGAGGATATGCTTCAGTGTCTCCTACTTTAGCATTTTTTCCTATGATCATGACTTATACGACCTAAGGTATTATGCTAGGAAAGCGACGGATACATTTCTAAATGATATATGGGCAAAAGGAAGATTAACTGCAATATACACATCTATGTTAGTGTCTGTGACATGTCCCTTATGACATTGAGTAGTCATAAGTGTGGATACTAAACATACGAGGAAGGAAATCTGAGTCAAAACATTGACTCGAGAGGGATTAGATTTGCCATGTGAAAGTGTATATAGTTAAATCTAGGACATCTAAGCCATAATTCAAATGTTCCAGCTACATGAAGGAGAAGGTAACTTGTGCTAGTCTTATAAAAATGATTTCTAGTACAAGCACCTAAATGAATACGTTATGCCCACGCGGTCAAGGCAAAGCACTAAGTATGAAAATGAGGGAGACAAAGAGATTAGACCCACGACATCTATTCCACCAAGTGTGAGTGGGAGATGTAGGAAAATGGGTCAGTCCACCCTTGGTGGATTAGACCCAAACCCATTTGAGTTTGGGACATTTGTGCAAATACCATAAACATGGAGTTTATGGAGTGTAATATTTGCCCATTTATTTGAATAGTTGAGAGGAAGGCTATTTAAACGTGAGAGAAGTGGGAGTGGTAACACATTGTTGTGAGATTGGAAAAACTGATTGTGAATCATATTTTCAAACTAGAGAAAATCATCCAAATAACTCCATATTCTTCCTCTCTTCCATTCTCTTCTCTCTGATCCCTACAAAAGTCAATTTTCTATGAACAATGTAGATTCGAGTTCGAATTCGTGACTGGGTCTTCGCGTGGGTACTTGGATTCGACACTCCAGGTACGCCCGAAAACCATCACAATAGGAAACATAATTTTGCTCTAAGAGATCATGGAGGTCTTGGGTTAAGACATTCAGATCTTGTTAACAGAGACTTAGTCACGAAGCAAGTTTGGAGAATTGTTGAGCAACCTGATTCTCTTTTTGGGTAGTGGGCAATTTCTAAGGACATAGAAAATTCAGCTGCTAAAACTTCTTGTCCAGGTAAAATTTGGAAGGCTCTTTCTTCTGCAAAAAATCTTTTACTTGATAATCTTTGGTGGCAAGTTGGTAAGGGTGATCAAGTTATTCTAGGTTCTAAATACTGGTGGCCTTTAAGGAATAATATTCAGTCTAGTATTACTACTGCCAGGGATCTTATAGATACAGTTCCTCATACTTGGAACATTAATCTTATTCAAATCTTTTTGATAGAGGAGGTTTAGCTGATATTCCGTCTCTTCCTATTTCTTTATGCAATGTGGAGGATAATTTGATTTGGAAAGGATCTCGTTCAGATGTTTATAGTGTCAAAGAGGTTATAAGCTTCTTTTTCAACAATCTTGTTTACATTTGGATCAAGCTCATAATGACACCTCTGCTATTTGGAAGCTTCATGCTCCTCCTAAAGTCCAAAAGTTTCTTTGGCGAATTCTTCACAATGCTTTACCAAATTTGGTTAATTTGAGACGACATTATCTTCAAGTGGAAACAGTCTGTCCTCTTTGTTCTTTGGCAGAGGAGTCTCTTGATCATCTTTTTCTGCAGTGTACTTTCTCCAGAGCAGTTTGGTTCGGTTCTTAAGCACAAGCTATCTTTGAAGACCTTAGACAAAAAAGTTTAAAGGATTAGATTCTTAATTGGGCTTCGAAAATTTTACTTCAAGATAATTCCACTGTTCATCATCAAAGTTGCTTCTTCAAGATAATTCACAGAACAAACTTGTCATGGAAAGAATTCAAGCGAATCCTCGTCAAGTTATTGAAAAAACAAAATTTCAATGGCTTGCTTTTCTCGAAACAATGTCTCACCTTTCTTATTCCACTTTAATTCTTCGCATTCGCAATTCCAATAAAGGATTTCGTAATAGAATCCTTTCCTCTCAGGAGCTTAAATTGAAGAACTATATGTTTCTGGTCAAAATGAAGAAGAAGCATCAAATAAGTATCATTATTGGTTTTTATCTCAGGGGTTCTCTTAAGACGGTTTCGGTTTGGATTAAAAGTAGGTTTGTTTGCTTTAATTTTTTTTCCTTGAAGTTATTCGTAGTTTTTTGCTTGCTAATGGCCAGGATCACATTTCACTGTATGCCTTGGTGGCTCAGAAGCATGGTCATCTTGCTCTTATTCAAGGTCATTTCATGCATCACAGTGAAGCTATTCTCTTAAGGGACGTCAAACATCTTCTTCATCAGCATAATATAAGCCTTAGGATAGCTAATGATAGTTTAATTCAAGAATTACAAGGCTTAGATTCATGTATGCCTCAGTTTGTTTTTTCTGGGTATGGTCCTTTTTCTCTTGCTTTGTAATATGTTTCTTTTAATTAAAAAAAAGTCTTTTTTGTAATTAATTTTAAGAAATTATATATTTTATAATGAGGAGATGTGAGAAAGAAAGTAGTCCCGAATTGGATTAATCGTTTTCTGTAATAGTTTCGGATATTGATGGTGCCCACAAAAAAGAGTGCAAAAGTAAATAACTTTATATTATTTGATTTATTATTTTAAAATGTAATATTATTTTATAGTATATTTAAAAATTAAAATAAAATTATATTTACCTTTGTGCATGTGAAGTCTCTATAGTATGAATAAAGTTATTCTCAAAAAGTGCTTCCGAATTGTAGCAAAAATAGTTTTTCAGTTTTAAGAAGTTAGAATTTCAAGCTTCTTCTACTTGCCAAAAACATAAGCTAAAATTTAATTATTTTATAACAAAAATACCCTTACTAACATTGTAAAATTCTTTTTTAATTTAATAAAGACAATAATAATAACAATTTATCAAAATAATACTAATAAATATTTTAAATTAATTTTTTATTTGAATAAAATTAATAGATATTTTATAAAAATAATAATCATAAATAAAAAGTATATTAATTTTTTCATTAACATTTTATATTTATTTGTGTAATAAAACTTAACAATAATAAATATACAATTTATCTATTTAATAATATTAATAACTATTAAATCTGTATATGAAATTTTTAGTAATTTTACAGTCAAAAGCATTTTTCGATACAAATTTGCCAAACACAAACTATTTTTAAAAGCACTTTCCAATTAAATTTGTCAAATACAAATTACTTTTTCTCTTACAACACTTTTTTTAAACTCTATTTAAAAAATAAAGTTATTTGAAGAGTTATCAATGAGAAAAATACCAAACGGTCTAGATTAATGCATGGTGTAATGATTTGTATTAGATTAATATGTATTGTGGTTTAAAAGAATCTTAACTCATCTGTCAAATAAAATGTGATTTTGTTAGGGATTAAATTCAGTTCCCAGTTTATTATTTTCTCATGTTTATTTCCCATTAAAAAAAGGGTAAACTACCCTTGCTGTTCCCAAACTTTGCTGCAATGTTCATTTTTGCCCCCAAACTTTTTCTTGGTTCATGCCTACCCCAAACTTTCAATTTTGTTCATGCCTACCCTTTTTTGCTAACACCATTAACTTGTTTGACGGAATTTGCTGACGTGGACAATGAATATGTATTTATTTTGTCACGTCATTGTCCGGCCACCTCACATTTAAATTTTTACTTTTATTAAAAAAAATTAGCCTAATCCAAATAAAAAAAATATTTTCGGGTAAAAGTTTGGTTTATTTTTTTTATTTGGATTAGGTTAATTTTTTTTAATAAAAGTAAAAAATTAAATGTGAGGTGAAAAATGAGGTGGACATTAAGGTGGCAAAAGAGATGAACATTCATCGTCCACGTTAGTAAATTCTGTTAAGCAAGTTAACGGTGTTAGCAAAAAGGGCAGGCATGAACAAAATTGAAAGTTTAGGGATAGGCACGAACCAAAAAAAAGTTTGGGGGCTGGAATGAACATTGCAGTAAAGTTTGGGGGCAGCAAAGATACTTTATCCTTAAAAAAATCATAAAAAATATCTATCACATATTTAAAAGGATGTGGATAAGGTAATTTATTTCATCCTTTAATAAAATCCTACCTCATGTAGAATAAGGATTGCATCCAAATACAAACTCCACTACTATATATATACATATATAATGGCCAAATTAAAGATAGATTAATTCGTCAAGTCTCTTTCTCTTCTCTTCAAATATTTTTACTCATAAGTTTTTTCTGCTTTTCCACGTTATTAGATTTATAGTCAGAAAGAATATTTAGAGCAGATGCCGATCACTAGGTTACAAGTGAAGAAAAATCATAATATTACAATGACATATCCAAGTCGTCATAAAAATTGTGCAAGGGAAAGCTTAATGTCCCCAAAGAAGACGATAATAAACAAGAAAATTAGTCACAAGAGAGATCAACCAAAGATGATCAAGAAAGAAGATGTTAATAATAATATTAGTAAGGATTTTAGTAATGTTCGATCTTCGGCTTATACTGATCCTGAGCATTCTTCTGAAAAGAGTCCAGAGCTATTTTGTATTGCAGATTATGAGATTCCAGGAGACATTCCAGATTTTCAGGCATTGATTCTTGAGTTTAGTGAAAAAGGGATATTTAATCATTTTTTTGATGATTTACCCACATGTTAGATTTAATTTTAATTTTCAGTTTATAGAGGAGGATATGTATGATGTAATTAATAGGAATATGTAATTCGTATTAATTGTAATATTATATGCAAGACTAAGTCTTGAATTTTTATTTAATATATAACGCATGAGATTTGTTGAAAAAAAAAAAGAGATTCTATGTGGCAAATTAAACCCAATTATATTTCAATCCAACCCAACCCAATCCAATCATTTAAATTTATGGGTTATGTTGGCTTAGGTAAAAAATTAACCCACAATATGTGGTTTGAGTTGGGAATCTATTTATATAATTTATTGTGATAACCTTAGAAGTTACTTTTCTATTTCGCAAAAGTATCTTTCCTGCCCCCAATGTTTGGGAGTCTTGTCACTTTTGCCGTTAACGTTTTTTCGCTGTCAATTGTAGCCCTAATATTTTGTATTTCTCCCAATGTCGGGCTTTTGGATAACACCGTCAATTTTTGGACGGTTTTCGATGACGTGGCATCCCATATGGCCAACAGTTCTAACTGGACTTCATTTTTTCACATCAGCAATATATTTTAGGCATACAATGGACCCCAAAAACTCAGTACATCAGTAAATTCAGTACACCAAAATACTCATTACATCAGTAAAATGGACCCCAAAAAATCAGTACTATTGACTACTAATGTGAAAAAAACTAAGTCCAGTCAGAATTGTTGGCCAAATAAGATGTCACGTCATCAAAAACCGTTCAAAAATTGACGATGTTAGCCAAAAGCCTGACATTGGCAGAAACACAAAACCTTAGGGGTACAATTGACAGCAAAAATACGTTAGAGGCAAAAGTGACAAGACCCCCAAACATTGGGGGCAGGAAATATACTTTTGCCTTTCTATTTTCTACCTTACATCTTTTTAAAATAATGTTAATTATTTTATGTGAAAAAAATATGACCATAAAATACAATAAAAATCAATTTTCTATCATAATTAAATATTAAAAGTCTATTGCTACACTTAAACTAATTAATTTACAAATAAATTTTGAAATTTAATTCTTTTGGTAATAAGAAAAAACACCAGGCCCAATTGCCCAAAGGCCTACAAAAAATAATCTAACTGAAACACTTCCTAAGAAGAAACCCTCCTCTCATATTGACAGCCACCAACTCCATAGTCTCCCGAGAAAGATTCTTGAACGAAACCCACTCACACCTCCTTTTCGCAACTTCTCGAGCGAACCAATCTGCCACAACTTTAGCTTCTCTGTAAGTGCGAGAGAATGCCGCCACCCAACTATAATCCATTAAATAGCTAATCAATTGAACCTATACTTCACAATCACAAATATGTCCCTGTTCACATCTATTCTTGATAAGATTAATGGCCCCTAAAGAGTGCGACTCGACCTAGATTTTTTTCACCCCTCATATGCCAAGCCGAGATCAAACCTACATATTAGAAGTGTTATTCCTATTCTTAATTATAGGAATGACATTATCATTACCACATTTGTACTTGCTTCTTAGATTAGAGCCCTAGCTGGCCCAAAGATCATTCTAGTTTTTTTTATTAAACCCCAGCCTAGTTTCATCATTAAAGCAATGTTTGTATCCCCTAATCTCCTTGAACCAACTCCGCCTATCTCCTTTGGTTGACATAAAATATCCCACTTTACTTAGGACTAAACTGAGGTAAAGTTACATATGTGCTTGCTATAAAGTTCACCAATATAATTAAAACACGTGGCAAAAAATTTTTGTATAACCAATCATGGAAGAGAGAGAAAATGAAAAGCAATAAATTACATAACCAATCAAATAGGAGAGAGAATATAAATAAGGTTTATGATTGGTGAACTTTATAACAAGCACATAAGCAACTTTACCTTAGTTTTTTCCCTTTACTAAATGTGGCTTCTTCTTCTCTATATTCGAACCCACATAAAATCTCAGTTAACTTTTTCAAGCTTATTACATACCTTCTTTGGCAGCTAGTTTGTATATTGTACTTGGACATTATTTCTAGTGTTGGGATTTTGCTTGAAAATTAGTTCCACGTTGCCTAGGTTCAAAAGGTGGAGTGTGTATGCCAAGCCTATAAAAGGAGCCCAATGTCTTTGTTTCAACTTGCACAAAGTCAATACACTTTAAGCTTGTATTAGACTTTCTAAATTTCTCTTTATTCTCTTGATTTTATGTGGCGTGAGGTTTATTTAATATTTGCCTCTTTATTCTCTTGTTCTAGAGTGGCGTGAGGTGTTGATATATACTTGCTTTGAAGAGTGTGGGTGTACTTGCAGTGCGGGCTATTTGAGAGAATATTGTATGATGTAACAACTTTCATATAGTACTTTTAATTTCTCTGGTTCTCTTTTGGCCACGATCATGATTTTTTTTCTCTTATTTGGAATTTTTCCACGTTAATTTTGTGTGGTGATTGTGCTTCTTCTTTCATTTTATTTCTCTGGTTATTCTCAAGAAAAAAATATTTTATTTATTATCATTATTTTTTTCCCAACATCTAGAACAAACTTTGCAAGCGTTATCCTTCCCGTCATAGTTATAGTATTTGCTTTTCATAGACTCAATTTTTTTTTTAACCTTCTCAACCATCCCTTTAAACACATTACTATTAACCCTTTCATGATTAAGCTGCACACCCAAATACTTCCCTAAATCCAAAGTAAGAGAAACCTCCAAAATGTTACTTACATATACCTTCACATGTCCCACATTCTTATAACAAAAAAGTTTCATTTTCTCCTTACTTGCTCTTATTAATGAAAATGCTCCTGTAATAGGAAAATTATCACTGACCTCTTTTTTTCATATAATTTTTCATAAAAACCAGCCGCCATGTTTTTCAGTATTTCTTCTTCTTCCTCTCATTCTTCATTATCATCTTTTAACATATTAACCATGTTTCTTCTCATTTTCACCATAGTCACACCATGGAAGTGCTTTGTATTTTTGTCCCGTTGTTCATTCCATCTAGTTCTAGACTTTCGCATCCAAACAATTTCTTCTTGTAAAAATATCTCTTCATATTCTTTCTACATCTCTTTCTTTAACACTTAAAAATCTACATCTTCCCCCTAAGGTGGCATTTGGTATCCGGTGAGTATTTTAGTGGGAAGTGGAAGTGGAAATGGAAATGGAAGTGGAAGTGGAAGTGGAAGTGGAAGTAAGTGATAAAAAGTATGTTTGGTATGTAGGGAAATAGAAGTGGAATGTAAAAGTAATTTTGTTTGATATGGTGGGAAGAAGATAAAAGTATGAAATATCTTTTTTGCCTTTACATTTTTAAAAGTCACAAATTTTTTAAGGGCATTTTGGTCTTTAAACTAAACCTCACCTCACCTTCCCCCCACTTCCCTTCACATCATGAGGGAAGCAAGGTTCCCTCTGCAGAGGGAAGCAAGGTTGCAGAGGGAACTTTCACCTCACTTTCCCTGTGTTGAAATTATACCAAACATGCATCAAGTTCACCTCACCTTACTTTTCCTGTAAGCAAGGCATACCAAACATACGGTAAATGCTCTTTTGATTCCCTCCAACCTTGCTAATAACCTTATTTTCCTTCTAAAAATGTTCCAAAACAATTATAATTCCACAATTTTACATCCTTAACAAATTTTACCGAAGCCTCTTCCCATTCCTCTTCAGCTCTCAAAGCATCATTAACTACATCCTTTAAAGAGTCTTCCATTATAAGCCAAGTTGCCTCGAATCTAAATGACCTTTCAGGCATCCTTCCCTTGCTCCTTGTAAAAACTACTCCAACTTTATAGGTTTATGATCTGATTTATTGCATAGAAATCTGTGAATCCTCTATTTCACCCTACCCTTTGACCATGTAAACTAATAACCCACAAAACCTTGATCCAACATACAATAGTATTACCAACAAATGTTTGGTAGTGGTAAGCGAGCTGCACTCCAGGTTGAGAAACTTAGGTTCGAACCCTGGAGTCGATATTGTTGGGAGGACTTTAACTGTTCACTCTCGGTTCGAATGGGATTAGTCTTTATCTAGACCGTTAAAACGGATAGGTGGAGAATACCCATAATTATAAAAAAAAAAAAACTTATAGTAGTATTCCATACAATATTGGAACTTCCTCATACGGACGGGCCCCATTCAGATTTGCCCTCTTCTTGTTTCCCACTAGATTAGTAGGCATTAAATTTTTCAGCCATTATCCATATAGATCAAATTATTATGGTACGTTCTATGGCCAGAAAGGGAAAGGGAAAGAGAAAGGGAATGAGTTTAATATGTTTGGTAGTAAAAATTTGAAATGAAAATAGAATGGGAAAGTATTAAAATTACTATTTTATCCCTCATATTAAAATTATTACTTTCTCCTTCTTCTCCAACTAACCTCTGAAAGCCCCTCCCTCCCTCCCTAACCCTAAACATTGAAGCTAACATTCAGATTTGGTCCCCACCCCTTTTCTTTTCAAAACGGAGCGTTTTAGAGTTATAATGTAAGTGTGCAAAATGAGCAACTTCAAAACGCTGCATTTTTGTTGAGTTGGAGGCTGATTTCAACTTGTGCCATGTAAGCATGTCCAACTGAGCAACTAACGGTCCCCATGTGTAACTAACGTGCCATTCAGCAAGTCCGTTAAGAGAATCTAACTAAAGATAACAGAAGGACCAATTTGTGTAACGGTGCAATCTTTCAGGAACCAAATTGTACACTTATGATCTTTCAGAGACCAAACTGTCAATTGCCGAATCTTTCAAGGACGAAATTGTCTATATACTCTTTAAAATAATGTCTAGAATTTTTCAATACATATCTTATCTTCTCTTTTTTTTTCCTCCTCCTATTTTTATGCACGTCAATCTATAAAAATTTCCATTTTTTAATTTCAATTTTAAAATAACATGACTTTAAATTTCAAATTATTATTTTTATATTAAATTTAGTGTATTTTAAAATATCAAATCAAAATTCAATATTTAAAATTTAAAATATTTTAATTTTGAAATTTGATATTAATTTTAATTTTAATTATTTTAGAATTCAAAATTTAAAAGTTGTATAATTCTTACACAATCTTTCTTTTAAAATTTTTTAATTTTTTTCTTCTCTCCATTTTTAATAGATATCTTTTTTTAATATTTTCTTTTATTCTTTAAAGTACATCTTTCCATAATTTTCTTTTTCTTTAATTTTAAAATCTAAAATTTAAAATAAAATTTAAAACTATCCTTTTCTATTAATAATTTGAATGATTAAAATTAATTATAAAATAATGCTTTTAAAACAAAACTCACCGCAAACAAATTTAAAGAAATTGAAAATTAGCTTAAATGGATATAGAATATCTTTTTTTCCCAACTCCCAAGATTTGCATTAGTATACGGCAGTGCCGTTTCGCTGACCGCAAAACGGCGACCGTATGACTATAAATTCGATCGAAGACTAACCCCAACGCTGAAGCGAAGAGAGAGAGAAGAAGAAGATGACAGTGTGAAGTGGACACTTCCTTTCCTTCTCTCTGAGTCTATTCACAGATCAAAAACCTTCTTCTTCTTCTTCTCCAATGGAACTTTCAGACCCCAATTCCCATCCCAACAATGCCTCCCTCATCAACGACTTCTGCGAGATCACTTCCTCTTCCAAGGAAGAAGCCCTCTTCTTCTTGGAGAGCCATAACTTCGATCTCGACGCCGCCGTTACTACCTTCTTCGACAACAACGTCGTCAACAACGACGCCGCCGCGAACAATCCCAGCGCCAACGTCGTCATCAACGATAACACCGACAGCGTCGTCGCGCACCCGCCTCTCCCTCCTCGCGCCTCGTCGCCCAATTCCCCGTCCGAGTCTCACTCCCCGGAATTCTCGCCGTCTCAGTCGCCGTCGCGATCTCGGTCCGCCTCGCCCACGCCGTCGCGGGCGCCGTACGAACTCCGATCGCGGAGAAGGGGTAAGGCCGCGACGAAACCCTCCGGAAGCCGTACGGGAAGAGTTCGCACGCTCTCTGATTTGAGACGGCCCGCGCGCGATAGTTCTGATTCTGATTCTGATGAAACTCAGGAGTACTATACTGGAGGAGAGAAGAGGTATTGCTACTTTAATTCTCTTTAATCTGTAAATTCACTTATTTCATAAAGGGCTTGTGATTGTATAGGGATTTGAGTTAGAACTTAATGGAAGTTCAGAATCTATAGTTTGCAAATTACAAGTCTAGAATTCCGATTGTAAACTATATTTTTCTAATTATCTGGAGCTTATTGCAATAAGAAAAATCCTATGATAGACAATGAAATTTGTTTGTTTTGAAGTTTTTTTTTTTTTTTGAAGTTTGTTTTGAAGTTTTACTAGTTGCAGTTGCATCTTTTCTGATAATCTTGATAAATAAGAAACTTGACCTATTGAGCTTACATTGTTTAGGCATTTTTTGTCTAAGCTAGTCTAGACTTTAGAATCGTACTACATTAAGTTGTTTTACATCCCATAGGACGTTTAGTATAAATTTTGTTTGGTAATGAGATATTGGTATTCGTAAAAATTAAAAAGTTTACTTATTCATTTTTAATACAATGTTTGGAATTGGATTGGAGAAAGAGAAACTTTTCTGTTTAGTCTATACCTGCTATGACTTTTGTTCTAAACCTTATAATGGATGTTGCCTATGATTGACTACTTTATTCACTGGAAAGTGGTTAGGGAGAGCCAATCTGTGTCGTTTATCATTTATGACAATCTATTTTCTGCTTTTACTCGGTGATCGCTTTGCATGTGCTTGAAGTATATCCCTAATACTAGTTAAACATTTCAAAATGTGTTTAAATGGGTGTTAGTTTGTAAACATTAAGAGGAGAGATAAATGCTGGTTCCGGAAATTGGAGTATTGGATCATATACTTTTTAAACTGAAACTTATGAGGTAATGGAATATAATAATGCATGGGTTCAATTTGCTTTGAGAAGAGAGGAGAGTTCAAGAGCATCTGTCTTGGAACCAGGGGCATTTTGGCATATTTGGTTCACCAAGCTGACCTAGTTTAGCTGGTTAGTCTCTAAGGTTAAGTCTTTGGCTTTACTCAATTTTGTCTACTAATTTTTTGTTTAGAATGTATTACATTGTAGAACATTGTCTAGTGCTGAACTATTTGTGGTTCTCTCATTTATGAATAAATTTTAGCACCTAAACACTTGTTTGATAATGTAATGTTGAGAAAGCAAAATTGCTTACAGCCATAGGAGTTTAGATTATAAATGTTGCTGCTGTTGCACCTCTTTGCTTGATTAAAGTACATCACAGGGAAAATACCGGACGGCATTCCTAGGAGTTGCATGTTCTATAGGGATATTGTAGGGAAGGGAAAGGGACAACTTCGTTCAACTGGATGAATTCATTTCTTCTTCTCATGGATCTTCTGGACATGTTTGAGTTACGGGAGCCGATTGTTTGTTAGAATCTTGTCTTTCTCTGCTTACTGTTTTTTGTCTCCTCTTTGGTATCCTTTTTATATAATTTATGATGGATTTTTGCCTCCTCTTTGGTGCTGTTTAGAAGAAAAATTATGTTTTTTATGTGTTTAATTTTCCTTTAGAACACACTTTTCACATCAACATGGCTTTTGGGTGTATAGTATAGCTAAACCTGATCTGTTCTCATTGTTGCAGTGGCATGCTTGTCCAAGATCCTACCAAAGGTAACAACAGTGTGGATGATTTTTTTGACCGAGCCAGGCAGTCTGCAGTTGATAAACCTCCTGAACATTCTCAAAAGTCCAAAAGTTTTACTGGAACGGCAAGATTGCTTTCTGGAGAGTCAGTTCAATCTGCTCCTCCTCCTCCTCCTGCAGTTGTTACACACACAATCACTTTCTGGAGGAATGGATTTTCTGTTGATGATGGTCCTTTAAGACGGTTGGATGATCCACAAAATGCACCCTTTCTTGAGGTAACTTGCAATGAAGAGTGATTCAGAAAGATCTTGATGGTTTTATCCATGATCTCAAATTTTATTTTTGTGTTCTGAATTTATTGAGAGTTATTAGGTTGATTCTTCTTGCTCAAGCTCCTTGCATGCAGCAACTATATTGAGTCATTTCAGTTCTGTCTTCTAGTATCTTTTGATCTGATGATCTATTTCTGTAGTAGGACAATTAATCTATTATATGTTTTTGACTAGTTGTATCTTGATACAGAGTGTAAAAAATTCTGAGTGTCCCAAAGAGCTTGAACCGGCAGATGGAAGGACTACTGTCCACGTGGAACTCACAAGACGGGATGAAAACTACCCTGTATGCCCTAATTTTGTTTCCTCATCCGCTGTGGATTTGTTATGTATCTGCATATGGTTTTTATGATTCCTCTGTCTTTGTGCTTATATATACAGGAACCAGTTAAGCCGCGCCACCTTCCATTCCGAGGGCTTGGAAGAACTTTAGGCAGCAGCAGCTCCGGCGGTGAAGCTTCTGTTGAACCTAGTCAGACAACTGTAGTTGGCACTCCTCCAAACACTGCTCCATTGCCATCAATGGGTTTAGTTATAGATGAAGCACAGCCAGTGACCTCAATCCAGCTAAGGTTAGCCGATGGTACTCGAATGGTTTCTCGCTTCAATCACCACCATACAATAAGCGACGTTCGAGCTTTCATCGATGCGTCAAGGCCCGGTGGAGCAAGAAGTTACCAACTCCAGACAATGGGTTTCCCTCCCAAACAACTCACTGACTTGGACCAGACTATAGAGCAAGCAGGTATAGCCAATTCAGTTGTTATTCAAAGATTGTAGGTTTTGTTTCCGGGAGTTACTATGTTTATGATTAAGCATCGCTCTACTTTCAAAATTAGTAAATTTTATCTTTAAAATATTTGTTGCTACTTGTTAGTATACTTCATACCAAATTGCTTTGATGAATAGAAATGTTGGCTGATTGATGGCACAGAAAGTTTCAGGGAAACTTAGTCACAAATTACAAAATCTCATGGGGTCTTAATTCCAAGAGTTTTGATGTTTTCGCTAGATGTGGCTTTCACATAAATTAATAATGGAGCTTTCGGCTGAAATGCATGAATCTCTTCCGGCTTAGGAGCATGTGCAATTTACTTCCTATTTTCCAAGAGTTTTGATAAGGTCTAAACATAAAGAGTATATATTTGCTATAAGATTCTTAATAAGGTTCTTTAATATAAAGAGACATGTGGCAGAAAATATTTGTATGACCAATTACGGTAGAGAGAGAATATAAAAGATCACCACTTACAGGATTAATCATAGAAGAGACAGTATAAAAGAAAATTATGATTAGAGGAATTTTATGTTAAAAATGTAAGGAATTTTATCTAAGTTTTTTCTTTTTGATAATTGAGAATTGCTTCTCCAAACTCATTAATCTGTCTCGTGTCACATGACACTAACAATATGAACTTTATCTCTTAATGGTCCAATGTACCAAATTGCCTTTTTCTTTGTTAAAAAAAGGGATTTTTTTTTTAAAAAAAATTCCTGGTTTCTGTTCCAATTATTTGAGTTCATATTGTTCTTGTTCTCAACAATTCATGGCCAAATCATGCTCCAAAATTTTGGTGTGTGCTATATTTGGGATTAGGTTTGCAGTTTCTCTCTTCAATGAGATCTCGGAGAGCATTACAAGATCCTTAAGGTTCTCAAAACTTATTCTTATGAAAAAAAAAAATATAAATACATCTTTCAATTATCACTCACTTATGATTTGTACTTTTGAGATATTTAAAAATAAGGCCAAATTATTATTTTGGTCATCAACGTTTGCACAAAGTTTAATATTGATAATCAACGTTTCAAAAGATTATTTTAGGTCATCAACATTTTTTTCTTTTTGTCAAAATTGGTTCTCTAGCATATAACTCCGTCTGGACGTCTAGTTTTGCCGTTAAATGCTGACGTGGAAGGCTTATGTGGCGCACTCTCTCTCCCATGTGTCATATTTAAATAACATGGGACTCTCTATAAATTCAACTCAGCAAAACGTCGTTTTGTAATATATAAGGGAATTGAAGATGAATCAAAACGGCGTCGTTTTGTTAAGTTGGAGTGAGAGGGGGTTCCATGTCATTTAAATATTAAACGTAGAAGAGAGTGCACATAAGCCTTCCACGTCAGCATTTAACGGCAAAACCAAATGGAGTTACGCTAGAGGACCAATTTTGATCAAAAAAAGTTGATGACCTAAAATAACTTTTTGAAACATTGAGGACCAATATTAAATTTCGTGCAAATGTTGAGAACCAAAATAATAATTTGGCCAAAAAATAACTTCATTTAATATTTTTTTATTAATACCATTAAATATTGTTTTTGAGAAAATTGCATATATTCTTTAACTACAATTAGTTTTAAATATTTTTATAAACTATACAATTTTGCAAATACCTTAGATAAATTACAAAATTTTGCAAAATCCCAAACTATTTTAATTTATAAAACAATTTTTTAAAATTATTGTAATGTTCTAAATATCCCAAATAGATTATAAATTTTTCTATTCCCCAATTTTATTTCAATATTCTATACATACAAAAGACAATTGACCAAGAATCAACTAAATTTATTATAGTACATAAATTTATCCTATAAATTTACAAAACGTAATGTACTATGTATATATTTAGCATATGGCATACATGCTTATATATTATATGAATTTTTAATTTGGATATATGCGTATTCTTCAAATTAAATTTAGTTAATTCTTTATAAGTGTGGATATTGGAAGGAAATTGGAGAATAAAAAAATTTATAGTTTTTTGGGGTTTTCTAAAAATTAAAATACTTTAGGGAAAAGTATCTTTTTTTAAAAAAAAATTTAATAAGTAAAATTCTTAGGTATAAGATTTGAACTAAATTTAATTATGTGAAGTTGATAAAAAAAAAGTTTAATTATGTGAAAGTATAAGGTGTATTTACTACATTCTATAGTTTGAGGGTACTTACAAGATTTTATAATTTGGGTGGTATTTACACTATTTTATAATTGGTCAAATACCCGTCTTCTATGTTTCATACAAATTTTAAATTGGTCCTTTATGTTTTCTAAAAATTTTATATTTGTCCTTCAGGTTTCATTCAAGTTCTATATTGGTCCTTGATGTTTCATTCAAGTTCTATATTGGTCCTTTATGTTTTATTGAAGTTCTATATTGGTCCTTTATATTTCATTGAAGTTTTATATTAGTCCTTTATGTTTCATTAGAGTTTCATATTAGTCCTCTCAACATGATTTTAGTTTTGGCTTAAACGACACCGTTTGGGTGTTTTTGATGTGTCTAAGGCCACGTCAGCTATCTGATACACGTAGGAGAGATTATGTGTCCACTTCGGCACGTCACGTCAGCAGTTAACTTAAGAAATTGACGGATTTGGACGGAAGGACCAATTTAGAACTTTTGGGAAACATAAAGGACTAATTTAAAACTTCTGAAACATAAAGGACTAATTTAAAACTTGAGTGAAATATAGAGGACCAAAATGAACCTTTGACCTTTATAATTTATGGAGTATTTGTAACTAACTTATAGTTGAAAGAGGTATATGTAATTTTTCTCAGAGAAATACATAACAGTGTTAGTAAAAATAATTTTAATTATGTTAAAGTACAAGGGAGATATTTGCAAGTGAGTGATGGTTGGAGGGCATTTTTTCCTATCCTTATCCGTATTAGTTATTAATTAATGCTTCAAAATAATCATATTTCCGCCTTTTCTCTGTGTGCCTCTATTTTCTTGCTATTTCTTTGTGGATTCAATTTTTGGTCTATGACCAGGTTATCAATTAAAGTGATACCGGTGATTAATCCCTCGGATATTGTGAGGTTTATTATTGAGGACGACCCTCCCAATAAATGATATTTTATTCCAAGCTTGTAGATTCAATTTAAAATTCATTTGCACTAGCGATTTCAATATTTCAGAATTTATCAGGATTATTTGTTTTCTTAATTTCATTGTTACAAGTTTTCATTATCACTTATTAACATCACCTTCAAAGCTCACTATGAGTTATGATTTTTTGTCCCAAATACATTAAAATAGCTTTTTATTGAAAAAGTTGATTTCTTAAGAAAATAATTGTATTTTCCCTCCAGATAAATGGAGGCTTTAGAGGTCTTATTTTTAAAAATGATATTTAAAATATCTTTGAAAACTAATTTTACAAGATATTCAATAATGTATATATTATCAGCAAAAGTACATCTTATATTTTTAAATTTTACACTCATTTTTAATTTTTTTCCCTAAAGCTTTATGTTTTTATTTTTATCCGTAAAATTTTGAATGACAATTGATTTCGTTTTATAACCTAACATTGTTTAAATTATAAAAGGGGATGCGGTTTTTTATGTATAAAGTAGTATTGTCACAATGGGCTTTGGCCTGTAGATCAACCTGGATTGTCCATTAAATGGGCGGACTTGAACACAAAAAAATATGTTTATTTAAAAATGAGTGTAAACGGGTTGGCCCATTTAGCTCGCGGGCTAAACGACACAAAAAAGAAAAAGAAAACAAGAAAAATCAAACATTAATAAAAATTAGTCTAAAGTAAATAAAAATATATCATTTTAGGATGATTTTTATATGTTATTTAACTATTTCTATGTTATAATAATATAAACAAAAACATTAATTGATGATATAATTAAACAAATGATTAAGTTAAATCAAGATAATGCAAATTTTAAAACAGATACATTATTTTATCATAATAAATTTAATTGACTTTAATTTGTTAAATAAAATAAAAAAATTAATAACATTATTTTTATTTTATTGAAATTTAATTTTAAAAGATATTTAAAATTTGAAAGAAAAAAAAAAGAGCGGCCCGCAGACCACCAGTAGGCTTGGGCATTAAGGTTCAATATCGTTTAGGGTACGCTTGGTATAGATGCACGGATGCAAAGTACTGTAAAGAAAGTACTGTAGAGTAAAGTATTGTAGAATAAAAGAAAGTACTGTAGAGAAAAGTGAGGAGAGAGATAGAGAGAAAAATTAGCAGAGAGAAAAAATTTGATAAAAAGTGTGTTTGGTATATATAAAATATGATGTAAATTTTTTTAGGAATCGTGAAACACCACGATTCTACTGTTTGATTTTCTTACCAAACATACCCTTAATAAACAATAGGCCGGTCTGGGCCTGTTTCACAGTACTATTTGCAAGCCACTTTGTGTCTGCATTGTCATAGCAAGAAACAAATCTTATAGCTCGTTTGGTTGGTGGATTTATTTGAGGGAATGTGAATAAGAGAGAGAATGAGAAAGAAAATAAAATGAGAGTTAGGTAAAATGACAATTATGTCTTTCACTAAAAATTATTAATATTTAGGCAAAAGTACTTTCCTGCCCCTAACGTTTGGGGGTCCTGTCAGTTTCGCCCATAACGTTTTTTTGCTGTCAATTGTACCCATAACGTTTTGCGTTTCTGTTAATGCCACCCTTTTGGCTAACACCGCCAAATTTTGGACGGTTTTTGCTGACGTGGCATCCTATGTGGCCATAAATTCTGACTGGAGTTAATTTTTTCCACATCATATTTGTATTTCACCATTATCTCATCAAAGCTACATCTGTAATACCCCGGAAAAATTTCGAGGATTAAAGAATGATTTATTTAAAATTTCGAGGATTTAGGAATGATTTATTCTGGGACTAGGAATTAAAACCTTAAAAAAATATAGGAAAAGTATGAAGGTTAAGAGAAACCGGAAAGGAACCGCGAAATTCTTCGAAATTTCAAGTAAAATAAAAGATGAAAGAAAGGAGTAAAATATTTTTTTTGGAAATTATTCAGGACCTACGAAATTAGAAACCCAAAATAAATAGGAGTCAGAACTAAATCAAAATATTATTACTTATTATTTGTTTTATTATTAATTAGTTTATTTTTATTATGATTATTTTAAATATTTAAAAGAGGGTTTTTAAGAAAGTAGAAAGTGAAAGAAAAGAAGTAAAAAAATAATTTTTAGATTTAATTTGGGACCTAAGAACTTGAAAACCCGAATTAAATAGGAAAAGGGATTAAATTAAAAATACAAATTTGATATTATTTACTTAATTATTAATTAATTTATTTTTAATAATATTTATTTTATTATTTAATTATTTAAATATTAATTATTTTATTTTAATTATATTTATTTATTATAATTATTTTATTATTATTTAATTTTGGGGTGCGCGGTAGGTAGAAAGAAACAAAAGAAATAAAAGGAAAAGGAAAAAGAGGGAGAGGGAGGCGTGAGAAAGAAAGAAGAAAAAGAGAGAGAGGGAGCTGAGGAAGAGAGAGAGGAAGAATGGAAGAGAAGAGGAAGGAGAGGAGGAGGAGGAAACGTCGTCGGAGAGAGCCGTCTGACGCCGGCCACGACCACCGGAGCTCGACTCCAACATCTTCCACACCTCCCACCAATCGAATCAAGGTTGTAACCCTAATTTCATTCAAAACCCTAAATTTCTTCATTTTTAGGGATTTCTTCGATTGACCTTCGATTGAGTTGTTTCGAGGGTAGATTGAGATCTAGAAAGTGTTCTTGAACACTTAGTTGGGGTAGGAATCGAGATTATATTCTCGGATTTGTCCAAATTCGAATTTGGAAGGATTTGGGGTTAAAATTCTAATTATCCATAAATTGGGAAAATTGCTGATAATTAGGATTGAGCTTGGATTTGAGAAAAGACTTTGATTGGTATTATTAAAATTATATGGTTGGAATATTAGCTGAACAAGACTCGTGAAGAGCTGGTCCGAGATTACTAAGGCCGGGTCCCTGCTCGAGTTGCCCAAATACACTTTAAGTGTGACGTTGAGAGTTTTAAATCTCCCCTCTTCAATCTTAAACACCCTAGAACACTCCTAAACATATTTTTGAGGATTTAAATCACTCCAAGTACCTTGTTTCTCAGGGATGGAAACTTGCGGAACAAATTAAGTCTAACTTCGTGAATTTCAACATTATTCCTTCACAACCTTTAGGAAACCTTAAGTGGGATAAATTGAAGGTATATTGAGGTTTAGAAACTAGATTTCTTAGAATCCAAGTAGGATAAATTGGAGGTATATTGAGGTTTAGAAACTAGATTTCTTAGAACACAAGTTGAATTAAAATGCTTAGACCTTCCTAGAATTAGGATTCCTTCCAACCAAGTTAGATAAACTTCCTTCGATGCGAATACACGTTAGATAGAGGTTTAATACTAAAATCCAAGTATGTGAAACACTCAAGTAGAGTGTTATATTCGAGTAAGTCAAGTGTCCGAGGAAAGATACACATAAGTTGTGATAGAGAAGTCCAATAAGACCAAGAGCTTGACTCTGTGGCAACCATGGACTACACGTGAGAGTAATAGAGAGATAAATAACAAGTTAAGCTAAGTAATAATCTTAATGAAGTAAATGTTGTTCTTATAGGAATAACGGCACGCAAAAGAGTGCAACAGGAACTCCGAGGAGACTAAAGTTACAGGAGAGGATTGTATGGAAGGTTGGCCAAGGTGAGGGTTCTTCCATCTCTGTTCCTAGGGTTGTATGCTTATGTGGATTACATGGGTATGTATATTCTCTGCTTGTCTGGTATGTGTTAGCTAGAGTTATAGAATGTTAAAAGAATAAAAGAACTAGAAAATAGGTTGTGGAAAGTAGCTTAGATAGGACGACATAGGAGTAGAGTTTAATTGTTTGCTACGATTGGTGTGTTACAAATCCAACTCATACACTCCGAAGGCATGATGAGTATTTTATTAAATCTTTTCCATGACAGTGACAAGAGTCCTTGTACGAAAGGACTAAGCTTTTATTTTTGAAAAGTCGTCACGACGGTGACTTAAATTATAATCATGCAAAAGGAGTTATTGGTGGGTTTCGGATTTGGTTATGCTAGCGATGTGAGACATCGACTAGAACAACGTCAGATGGCACTTGAGACCTCAGTTTTATAATCACCATGACGATGGGCATTGCCCTATCCTAGCAATAGGGTCAGAAAGGATTTATATTGCTATGACGATAGCTTGAGGTTCAGAGAGTGTATCTGGACGGGTATATGAGTTATATCCTGTTGAGGATACTTGTCCATATTAACAAGGAGAGGAATTGTTGATCCTTCGGGAAAGATACAAAGAATCCTATTAATATGTGAGACTAAGGTAAGGAGACACGGGAGGAACCTACGGGTGAACCGTGAGCCTAACCTAGAAAAGAGAAATCATCCTGTGGAGTTGGTCCAGGGTGTATCAGCGGCCAGGCTTCGAGACGTCGTGTCGTACTCGCCATTGTGGCCTGGTTGGGTAATGGACGAGTGGGCTCAAGCTATTGCCCCGCAGCAAGGGGTCAGGACGTGCCACGTGGTGGCTACGTATCAGTTGTTTGATAGATAGAAGTTGATTGTGTTTGATTAATAGAATTGTCACGAGGTGACTAGTACCTAAGTAAATGGGTTAAGTATTGTCTGATTAACAGAATTGTCACAAGGTGACCAGTACCCAAGTGAATGGGTTAAGTATGCTTTGCCACGTGGTGGAGGATCCGTTTCCATCTAACTGCGAAGCTCACCCTAAAAAGCTCCAGGGAAGGATGCAAAGAAGCCACACACTCCGCTGGGAATCTCTCCTCACGGAGACGCTCGAACTGCTCAACCGCCAGGAGCATCCCATACATCCTCTGTGCGGATAGCTCCTCCTGACGATCGACGACGTCGGCAACTTTGCCCTCAGCTGCCAACCGACCAGAAAGGCTCTCAGCAGCACGAGCCTCCGCATCCCGCAGGGCCTCACGGAGCGAATGCAGCTCCTGCTGACGACTCTCAGCGTCATCCCGACGGATGGCCAGCTCCCTGCGAGCCCTCTCCAACTCCGAGCGGAGAAACGCAACCTCGGAAGGGTGACCAGCTTCGGCCCTAAGATGGGCAACCTCCTCAGCCAAGGACTTAACTTCCCGTCCTTGACCCTCACACTCCAGCTCCTTGGCAGACAGCTGCTCCCGCAAGTTCGCCAACCGCTTAACTGATCCCGGTCGCGGCAAATCTCCTCCTGCAAGAAGCGTGCACATACACAGCGGAGTCAAGGACAAAAACCAATCACAAAAACAAAACACCGAAGACGAGGGAACTTACCACACGCTTCTCCCACTCGAGACCAGCTTGATTGAAGTCGGCCAACGCCTCAGCAACCCGGCTGAAGCCTCGAACAACAATATTCATGGGCAAAGTGTCCAGCCCCCTGGCCTCCCTCTCCCGCATTTCCACGGGGAAGCGTGTGCCCAATGCCACCAACTCAAAAGCCAATCCCCCCTCTGGTGGCCCAAGGGGTTCAGAAGGGCCGGCACTCGACCCAGGAATAAGATCTCTCTTGGCAGCCGCTTGACTCACCACTATATTCCCTCCGTCTGAGGGGACTCTAGCCTCCACGGCCGCATCACCGGACTCAACGACCTCCACAGCCGCAGGATCACCTGCCACAGTCTGAGGTGCAGAAGAATCTCGGACAGGCTCCTCAACGACCACCCTGGCCCTCTTGGCAGGAGGTTGAGTCACCCCTTCAACGGGGCCAAGGACAGGAGGACGGGTAGAAAGAATCACCCTTTTAGGTGATTGACGGACGGTAGTGGAAGTGGCAACCGAGGTAGGAACAGGGGCAAAAATAGGAACAACATCCCCCGCCAGAGCCTCCACCTGAGCACCCTCTCGGTTAGTACTCTGTCGTACGACCTGCGGAGACGGTCGCAAGTCAGCCCTAACAGGACGCCTCTTGGGACCACCTTCCCTGCTTTCAGCCGACTCCGTCGGAGACGTTCCTCTCCTTCCACCTTCTCGAGGTCCGCTCGCGCCGACATTCCCGTCTTTCTTCCTTCTCTCCTTCGGAAGAACCTCTTGACAACGCTCCCCTTTGGAGGACGGAGGCAGAGGAAGCCGTCTTTCCCTCACACCACCAGTAGGCACCGTGGCAGGTACCACAACTGAGACATCAGTAACAACCCCCGGTGATAGGTTCTGCTGACCATTCTTCCTCCCCCCGCTCCGACCAGTATCGCGAGTTCGGACCAGAGGAGGAGGAGGAAGAGGGGAAGAGGAAGGAAGATCTTCCAAATCAGTGAAATCAAATGGGTAGTAGCTATAATCGTCACCTCCTCTGGCCATCACGAAGATCCAATTCAATGAGAAGCGGGGATAAAAAAGGCAAGGAACAGAGGCAATGGAGAAAGGTGAATGCAAATGTAAAGTCACGAACTTTCAAACGTTGGACATTTATAGGGCACTCAGAGGCGCGACGATTCAAAAACTTCGACCCCTTGAATCCCGCAACGGATAAAACTTCTTATCCTCTGCACACGTAGGAAGAAGCAATGGACGAGATACATCGCCAGGGAAAAGGAGACGCAAAGACCGAAAAGCCCCCGCGAACCTAAGGGTCGCTTCAAAACACTCGAGGGTCTTTTCGCGAAACTCTCCACCCGGGCTAATGATAGCTACCCTCGGAGACGAACCCGCATTAATGAGGGAAAAACGGCGGCAAAATGTTTTAATGACAGAATTACCCGTCCAAGCCCCGACGCGTGGCACCGGCAACAAAGCCCACTCCCTCAACAAACAACCCTCTGCAAGGAAGCCACAGTCAGCTGCCAACCACTGGCCAGAGGAGAGCTCTTCGGAAAATGACCAAAGCAGCCCTTGACTTTTGGATTCCCTTCACTAACCCTCAAAGGGTATTTTGGGAAAGACCCCTCTGAGCAATGATGACTCCACCTCGGTAAGTCACGTACTTCCTGCAGAGACGGCTCAGAAACTTGCTGAGGAAGCCAAGCGGCCAGCAACCCAAAACGCGACGCGTGTCCTCTCCAAGACATCTCCTTTCCCACGGAGCAATGCGAGAAGGCCAACTTCACGAGTCAGACGACTAGCTCCCATACTCCAAGCGGTCGAGCTATCCCGCAAGTAAAGGCAACGAAATTCCCAAGTATCCCACAAGCAAAAGGAACTTAAGTCTACGGGCGCCCAACACCCGTAGACTTGGGGGACTTATGTAACTTCGAAATATTCCACCTTGGGACACGTGGCACTGACGTTCTAGAAGCACGGCCCCAGCACCCGCTGGAGACACGTGGCACCACCCATCCATCAGTTACGTGGCCCTTGCCCACGTCACCACACGGAGCTTCCCCTCAACCAGACGTGGGATCTCCACAAAGTCACGTGGGACGACCCACGTCCCACGAGGTCGTGGGTCGAGCACGATCTCCCCACACACAAGTATAAATAGACCCCCACTCGGGGGACTAGAGAGGAATCAACTCTAGACAGAACTACATACAACCTGAAGGATTATCGCACATCACCCCTTAGATACACCTCACGTGTACTTTCACTCCCTTAAGCTCCGCCGTTGGCCTTCCCTCTGGACCAACCTCCGACCGGCTCACCTCCTTCTCGGAGCACCCCGCTTACAAGGCTTCCAGCAGCCCTCAAAGACCATAGCTCTCTCCCACTAAGACAACCTCCCACAGAGTGACTCGCCCGCCCGGAGTTCCTTAGGCACGTCTTAGCCGCACACGGCCCAATACAGGTAACAACCTTGCCTAACGGCTCCGATAGACGTCACCATGACGAACTATGTGGATTTTGATCCCTCCAGAAGGGTGTATAGGCACCTAGGTGCATCACCTAAGGACAAGTCCCCCAAGGTTAAGATCCCTTGCGGTCCTAAATTCATATTACAATTGTCTAGGCCAAAAATGTTAGATTTTTTTTAGAATAGAGAAGAAGAAGAAGAATGCTTTCTTACGTTATTATGAAGAGATAAAGATATTATCTCTAACTACTAACAATAATTTAAAATTACGAATTGACTCTAACTACTAGATAATTTCAAATAATAATTTTGAATCAAATCCTAACATGCTCCCTTGATTCAAAATTGCACAAATCTTCAACTTTTCAATTTTTAGAAGCACTTCTCTTCTTTCCATAATGATGCACCTCTCATTATTTTTCTAATGATGCAGTTATCATTTTCTTAATGATGCACTTCTCATCATTTTTCTATTGGAGCATATCTCTCCAAATTTTAACATCTTAATGCACTTCTCACCAAATAGTCTCTTCATGTAAAAATCTTCAAAGTTGCAAAAATCCTTTTCAGAGTCAGGGCTTTCATTTTCCTCATTCTTTCATCGCCTTGATATAATTTCTTCAGCATCTCCCAAGCTTCTTTAACAGTTTCACAAGTCATAATTCTTATGAAAATTGTTTCAGAAATTGCTGAATGAATTATAAATAAAGCTCTTGGAGCTTTCGTTGGTGCAGCTTTTTCTTCTTCTTCTTCTTCTTCAGCCATAATTTTCACACAATCTCACATACTCTCAAGAAGAACGTAACATGCCTCTGATACCATGTTAGATTTTTTTTAGAATAGAGAAGAAGAAGAAGAATGCTTTCTCACGTTATTATTGATGATATGAATAAAGCCTTTTATAGGCAATTACATAACAAACTATTAAATATAATAAACCTAAAAATTATGAAGAGATAAAGATATTATCTCTAACTACTAACAATAATTTAAAATTACGAATTGACTCTAACTACTAGATATTTTCAAATAATAATTTTGAATCAAATCCTAACAAAAAATGACAGTTACACTTTGTGTTATGAAATTTTCTTGGTCTCACATATGTAACGAAGTAAAATGGTTAACTCTTATATGCTTGATTGCAGTCGGCTTAGCCTTTCAAAATTTGAGGTGTATGCTCCCATTGATGTTGATGACTTTGCAATTGAAGATACTGAAAATTCTTGTTGGATCTATTGAAAATCTTTAACAACCTGCTTGCGAGTTATGTAGCCTGACTAAATCTTCATTGCAAGATGTAATAGAATTTAAAGCCCGACAATGCTTCAAATAAGATTGCCTTTAATAAAAGCAAAGAGAAGAGTTGAAAAAATGCATGCTTTCATCTCACCGAAGTGTTTCTAGCTTGTGAAGAGTTTATAATTCAAACTGGCTAGGAATTAAAAGCCATATATATACCATGTAATTCTCTCTTATAGGAAGCTATATATATTATTCTCTTTTCATGTAATTTTCATTCTTTTTCTAAGGTAGATTCACTTTCTATTATAATAACAACAACAACAAAGTCCTTTTTCACTTAGTGGAATTGGTTATATGGATGAAATGATACCAACATATTTTATTTATGCTCATTTATATAATGAAATTATTAATAATTAAAAAATATATATATTGTCTGAATTCTAAATTATATATATACATATATAGCTAAGCTAGTTGGATGTAGTATTTACTATTTTCTTCAATAGAATATAAAACTTTCTATACAGTATTGTTCTGATTTTGTTTTTGGTTAAGAATTAAAATGAAGTTATGAACACATTTAACATTAAGATTTATAAATCTATTTTTAGTACAATTTATTATTATTGCAACAATACCTCAATTATCTTACAAACATACTTAAAACAAGAATTGATAGACATCTCGATGGTCATATTTTACCAACTAACACTAAATAACATTAACAAATAAAGTACATCTCATATTTGTTAATTAAAATATGCAAGTGCACAAATTAAAAAGAAATAGTATAGTGTAAATTATCTCCATTGGATATTTTAGTTTGAATTATTTTTAATTTAGGTCAAAATGTACACATATAACTTCCCTTATGTGTGCAGAAAACTATCTTCTAAATTTCAAAATTAAAGTTGAACATATAATACCTCTTTAAACTTTATCACATGCATTTGAAGGTTACTGTTGAGTTTACCGTCTAAATTTTAATAGTCAACAACAATATCAGCTCTAAAGACCACACAATTTTTTATTCCACATGGGTAGGGACAAAATTGTAATCTCACATTTTAGGGTTTCATAATCTACCATCTCGCATTCTATCCATTATTGCCTTTCAGCCATCCAAATGCCCTATCTCTCGCTTTAGAAATTAAAACAACACATCGAAGACTCAGTTAAAGAGTACATCGTAGCCATATCTCATTCCTTCCATCCATTATTGTCATGTCTGTACCAATCAAAGAACACACGCAAACACATTAAAACCCAGCCTCACAAAATCGCACCCTTCTCGTTGCCAACAAGCACCCATACCACCAAGAAGAAATAATTGCACCATTTCTATATATGAATATTCTTGCTATATAATATTTAATAATTATTTAACGTGAAAAGTACTAAATTGCACGCAATAACTTAATTCATAATTGATTATACTTTTTGCAATATGCTTTCCCTATTTTTTAAACTATCACTCTTCATAAATGCTAATATTAATGAAAGATAAGATTTCAAATAGTCCAAAACCAGCTATAGACACCTAGTTTTCACCAAGCCCATAGTTTTCTTATCCCAAAACCACTTTCACTCATCTATAAAAGGGCATAAAACCCTATGTGTATTGACACACAAACTTGTTCTCCTATCCCAAAACCGCTTTCACCCGTTTATAGTTTTGAGTTTTCATCAAGCGCCTGGTTTTCCTATCCCAAAACCTCTCATGTATTTTCCCTAGATTTTATGAAGAAATTGGTCATGAAAGATGAATATGATGATGGTGATTCATTACAAGGGTTAGGTATATATTATCAATATCAAATCAATGAAGTACCAAAGGTATTCAACTCCGTGTTTTCTTATTTGTTATGCGAAATGATTTATATATATTTCATAAATTGATTGCCCATTCACCTATACTCTAAAACTCACTATGAATTTTGTTTTCTCTCTAGATTAATGTTGCATTTGGTATGGATTCCTTACAACCAAGGTTTTAAATTGCGGTCCACAATGCATATTCCTCCCGTTATGGTAAGCTAATTTACTTTGTGTTTTGAAATTTTCTTGGTCTCACATATGGGATGAAGTAAAATGGTTAACTTTGATCCTTTCTACTTGCTTGTAGTTGCATATTGAAGATACTGCAAATTCTTGTTGGGGTGATTGATAATCTATATCACAACTTGGCGAGTTATATAGCCAGACTAAATCTGTAGTTCTGCCCTACAAGATGTTCTCAAATGTAAGACTCGACAATGCTTAAAATAAGATTGTCTTTAATAAAAGCAAAGAGAATAGTTAAATAAATTTATGCTATATACCAACAGATAATTGGTTGGAGTGGTAGGTACTATAAGGTTTTATGTTCAAGTTTTGTGTATGGAGAAACCTCTTTTGGGAGAGCTTTACTCCCATTATAAGATCTTAGCTAGCTCGAATATGATTGTCTCCAATAGAATGATACTTGTGGCTATGAGAAATCAAAAAGAAATTTATGCTATGATCTCACCCCAAGTGTTTCTAGCTTGTGAAGAGTTTTGTCATACAAACTAGCTAGAAATCTAAATCCTCTTATATACCATGTAATTCTCTCTTATATATTTAGGAAGCTATATTATTCTCTTTTCATGTAATATTCTTTCTTTCTAAACTAGTTTCATTTTATATTATAACAACGACAAAATCCCTTTTTCATTAGGTGGAATTAATTATATATATGGATGAAGTGACACTAATATGTTGTCTTTAATCATTTATATAATTAGATTATTAATAATTAAAAAATATTTTCTATAAACTCTAAATATTTTATATATAGTTAGGATCAGTTGGATCATGGATGCAGAATTTATTATTTTCTTCAATAAAATATAAAACTTTCTATACAGTATTGTTCCGTTTTTGTTTTGGTTAAAAGTTTATAGTTTTGAAATTAAGTTATGAACTCATTTAATATTAAGATTTATAAATTCATATATAATACAATTTATTATTGTAACGGTCAATTGTCTTGCAAAAATACTTAAAATTAAAATTTTTAGACATCTCGTCAATTTTTACAAACTAGCACTAAATAACATTAGCCTAGTACATCTCATATCTGCAAATATGCAAGTGCACAAATTAAAAGGGAATAACATAATAAATTATCTCCATATGATATTTTAGTGTGAATTCTTTTTTATTTATTAATTAAGATTCAAGTCATGAATAATACTAAAAGAAAACTTATTGAAGGATATAATAGATTTTTTATTATCACATATAACAGAGTAAATTTGGGGATCAAATTTAGAAATAAATAATACTAATAAATGTACAATTTCACTAATACCAAGACAATTAATGAAGAAATTAGAGCAACCTTGCTTTTATAGAACCAGGAAAAATTACACCAACCTTTTAAGGATAATGAAATTAATTATTTACTATTATCTTCTGGTTTTTTCATATTCTTCTATAAGAGGTATTCTTTCTTGAACTATTGTCCAACATTAAATATAGACATCTCTATTCACAAAAATTTAAACATTGATTCATTAAGTGTGCGTAAAAAATTGCACTCACAAATAAGTTATAGTGTCTAATTAATTATAAAGGAACAATAAATTAATAGATCTGTTTTGATTGGATTATGGTCTTCGCTAGGGTAGATTTGAATAATTTCCAGCTAATGGTGTTATATATATATATATATATATATATATATATATATATATATATATATATATATATATATATATATTAAAAAAATATCTAAAAAATTATGCCACAACAACCTAGTTATGCATGGCTTAATAAGTTGAAATTAAAAACATGAGAAGTATATATGCATACAAAAAGATTATGATTTGTACATAGCTCATCTCGTCCATGATTAATTCTTTTTTTAAAAAGATTTTCACATTCTTTATTTTAATTGAACAACATTATAACAATTATAAGGAGTTATATATATACATGTCTAATCCTAATATATGCCATATACCACTAGAAAATTCTAGCACATCTACTTCGATGCATATATATTTACCCAAGTTTCTATGAATATGGCTACATATTGGGTTTTTGTTTTATGAGATATTTGAAGACCCTTATTGTGAGGCAATACTCCTAAGATCACATAAATATACTCCAAGCAATCTAAGGTAAACAAAATTGGATGAAGATAAAATTATGGAGTTTATTGTCAAAAATAGAGAAAATAATAAAACACTTAAAATTAAACTAGGGGTGAGCATACTGGTTCGATTTGAATCGGTTTTGTTCATCTAACCAACGGATCGACTATAATGAATGGCTAAAAAATTAGACATCCAATCAATAAGCTAAGTAATTTGTGTTAATCGACCACCATTGTAATATAATTTTATAAGTATGTTCTATTAATTATATGTGATGTTTTAGCTTTAAACGAGTGAGAGGCAGTCTCAAGAGTAAAAGTTACTGATAGCCGCATTGATTGGGTCTTCGAGAGAACATGATCAGTTATTTCACCGGTGTAGTGTATATATATATATATATATATATATATTTAGACGACATAACCTACATATCGCAATTTTGTCATTATAACATATTTATATCCTATTTAGGATGCTTACTTCAAGAATTGGTGTAATTTTTTACTAAATATTTTTGTTTTGTTTTAAGTTAGATGCTAATTACGATACGAACATTATTCTTGCTATATAATCTTTAATTATTCAACGCGAAAAATAGATTGTGCAACAACTTAATAAGCAATTGATTATACATTTCTAATTTACTTTCTCTATTTTATAAAAGACTAATTATTACTCTTCATAAATGCAAATAATAATGAAAGGATAAGGTTTCAAAAAGTCCAAAACTAGCCATAGGCACACAATTTTCATCAAACCCCTTGTTTTCCTATCACAAAACCACTTTCACCCATTTATAAAAGGGCATTAGCCTTATGTATATTGACACACAAACTTGTAGTTCCAACTTCATGTATTTGCCATAAATTAATTTTATGAAGAAATTGGTCATGGAAGATGAAGATCGGTGATGGTGATTCATTACAAGGGTTGGTTATATATTATGAATCTATCGATCAAATCAATGAAATGCCAAAGGTATTCATCTACGTATTTTTTTATTATTTTGTGTGGTATAATTTATACATCTTTCAAATCGATCACCCTTTCAACTCTGCTCTAAAAACTTTTTATGAATTTCTTCCCTTCATATTGTTGCTAATGGTATTGATCCAAAAAACAAGCATTCCTTTTTGTGGTAAGCTCTAAAAACTTTTTATGAATTTCTTTGTTGTGTTATGAAATTTTCTTGGCCCCACATATGACATGAAGTAATTAAAATGGTTAACTCCTACCTACATGCTTGCAGTGTAATGTGTAAAGGATAAAATTCCTTAGCTTTTAAAAATGCAAGGCATGTGTTCAGATTCTTGATCAAGATTTTGAAGACTTTCTCTATGAAGATACTGAAATTTCTCGTTGAATCAACTGATGGAGTTAGGTCTCATCTTTCACCACGTGGTGAGTTATATGGACCGGATCTTCATAAAAATAGGACTCCACATTTAGAACTCGACAATGCGTCAAATATGATTGCCTTTGATAAAAGCAAAGAGAACCATAGAGTTAAAGAAATCCATGCTTTGATCTCTCCAAAGTGTTTCTAGCTTGTGAAGAGCTTGATCATAGATACTAGGAATTGAAAGCCGCATATACCATTTAATTTTCTCTTATATAGGATGTGATCTTATTATATTCTCCATTAAGTTAATTTCCTTTCTTTCTAATTAAATTGTAGTTTAATATTTTCTATTATAAGAACAAAAAAGTAAAGTCTTTTTTTCACTAGTGGGTTGACTATATGGATCATGTAATTCTAATATATTTGTATGTATTTATTTTTGTATGATTAGATTATCAATAAATAAAAATTAAAGAGAGAGGTAGAGACAGAGAAAGAAAATATAGTTTGTATAAACTCTATACATTATAGGGCCGGTATTGAATATAGTATATTTATTATTTTGTTCAATGTGATATAAAACTTTTAATACCAAATCCCACTAGAGAATTCTATCACATTCACTTTGATGTAATGATGCATATTTACCCTAGATTTTATGAATATGGCTACATCTTGGGTTGTTGCTTTATGATATATATCTTGGAAGATTCTTATATGAAGTCAATACTCCTAAGACCACTTATGTATTCTAAACGATCAAGGACAAATAAAATTTGTAGAAGATGAAACTATATATAGATCGAGTTTATTGTTAGCTAATGGCATTCTATATATAAAAGAGAGAGTGATTTTAAAAATATACAAACTTTGAGGTTTTTGTCTATCATATCCCCAAACTTTAATTAGGGTCAATTGTAAGCACAATTTTTCATTTTTTTTAGTAATGTTGTCATTTTCACTAACACAGTCTAAATAAAAATTGTGGGTGTTGATGTGGTGTTACACATAGCAAAAAATTACATTTTGGCCCATTCTTCAACCTTAAAAATTCAATTTAGTCCCTGCAATTTTCTTACAAGTAGAATATTTTTTTCTAATGGTTTAGTCCCACTTTCTTCTCCAGAATCTCCTTGCACAAGTATCTTCAACTCCAATGGTTTAGTCCCACTTTCTTCTGAATAAAAAACAAATCTATACTTTTCTTTTTATGCCTAAGGATTAAGCAAGAACTACACCACACAGAGCCTAGAGGAAGAAAACCCCTTGCATCTTCCTTAGCTATCTTCAAACCTTCATTTTGAGAGGGTGAAAAAAGTGCTAACAACAAACCTCAGTGGTTCACTTTTTTATTGTAAAAATTTTCACATTCAAAAGTATAAAATCAACTAAAACACTAGTTAAATCCATCATTAAGTTGCATTAATTGATAATAAATTCATTTTCTATGTTAATATAATTCTTTATAAGTATGTTTTCTTTTTATATGTGATCTTTTACTTTTAAACTATACATGTTATACAACGTAACATGTATATCGTTATTTTTTCGCTAAGAACATGTTTATATCGTATTTATATCATTTTTTAAAAAAAAATTATTCTTGATGTTTTCATCATATAAAGTTTTAAACAGATCTGCAACACAAATAAATAATAATTTTTGTTTAAGTTAGATGCTAATTACAATAGGTAATATTCTTGCTATATAATCTTTAATTATTGAACACGCAAAATAGATTGCGCGCAAGAATTTAATATGTAACTGATTATACATTTACTGTTTCCTTCCCCTATTTTATAAAAAACCAATTATCACTCTTCATAAATGCTAATATAAATAAAAAAGGATAAAGTTTCAAAGTCCAAAACTAGCCGTTATTCACACGATTTTCATCAAACCCGGCCTTGTTTTCTATCCCAAAACCACTTTCACTCATATCTATGAAAGGGCATTAACCTTATGTATATTATTGACACACAAACTTGTAGTTCCATGTATTTGCCCTAGACTTTATGAAGAAATTTCTCATGGATGATGATGATGGTGATTCATTTCAAGGGTTGTTTATATATTATGAATCTATAAAATTAATGAAGTACCATAGGTATTTATCTATGTATTTTTTTATTTATGTGATATGATTTTTACATTGTTCAAATCGATCATCCAATCACCTCTACTTTGAAAACTTATTAAGAATTTTTTCCCTCCAAAATGTTGGTTTTGGTATCGATCCCATACAACAGACATTTTCTTTTGGTAAGCTAATTTACTTTGTGTTTAATTTTGAAATTTTCTTTGTCTCGCTTATGGGATTAAAAAAAAAGGTTAACTCCTATATGCTTGATTACAATTGTAGTGCAATATGCAAAAGACTAATATATATATATATATATATATATATATATATATATATATATATATATGAATGATTGAGTTTGATTGATGAAATAAAATAAATAATATACTAATAATGTTTATATGGTTTCATTTGAAAATGCAATTTGAATACATGAAGAATGAGAAGAAAATGGAAGAGCAGGAAGGATTTTATGCATTGGCGTTCCCAGTAAGGGGGCGTTTGGTAGAAGGTGAGTGATTTGGTGGGAAGTAGAAGCGGAATTAGAAATAAATGATAAGTGGTGGAAACAGTATGAACTTAGCATTGGAATTTGTAGGCTTTAATGACAATATAATGGAAGATCAGAGACTACCTGCACAAGTTCTTTAGTGCCCAAGTTATGTCTATCTCTCTTCTTACTGTCCGGTTTTGTACAGCACCGGATCCATTATCATGTGTTACCTCCATGACTTGGAGATTTTTGTTGTCCTTTTTTTTAGTATGTTATTGTACTTATTTGATTCTCTCAAGGCTTTGTAATTTTTTTTCCTGGATTAGCTTCAAAGCTAAAACTAGACCTCTTGTATGGTTTGAATAGTAAATGTTACATGTATAGCTGGAAATACATTTTTTTTAGAATATTAAAGAACATTTTGAATTATTTAAAAACTCTTATATGAATTTGTGTCAAGTTAGGTAAAAAAAAACGAATTAAGAAGAAGTTGTTTTTGCTTATATATATGGTTAAGGTAGAAATTCAAAATTAAATACACGCAAATTTTAAAAGACTCTTGTGTGAAACTGATACAACAAAAACTCCTAGGCCGGCGCATAGGCCAAGCCAACACTAACTTAAGTCTGACAAGTATAAAGTGATGAATCAATACAAATCACTAAAGTACACAAACTTAGACCATAGATATATAGTCCTAAGAATTTTCAAATAAGATAATATGTATGGAACATTTTACAAATTTACAATAGATCATATCCAATATCAAGAATGAAATTAGTAAGAGAAACAAACGGTGAATACAGGCATTCAAAAGTATTACTGCTTACCAGACCACTCAAACAAATTTAAAACATATTGAACACATATTAAGTTGAGGCATCAGAATCTAAAAATGCTCAAGATTCAAGAACGTGACAATAAAGGAATAAATTTGATGTCCTTTTCTCCATAAACAACCCGAACTTCAATCTATTTTAACGCTTTATGTTTAATAAATAAAGGAACGATAGATTTGAAGACTCACCCTGAATGGATTAGAGTCCATCTTTTTTTTCATTCTTTTCTACACTTTACCACTTCGTCAATTTTTGTACTCTAAAAAATTTAAATTTTCCCTAAGATCATGTATATTCTCTAAGCAATCTAGGGTAAATAAAATTTGATAAAGATAAAACTATAAAATTTATTGCCAGATAATGGCATTATATATATAAGAGAAAATGATTCAAAAATAGATAAAATAATAAACAACTTAAAAACTCTGGGACAATAACAATCTAGTTATGACATAACAAGTTAATATTAAAAACATTAGGACTTATCAATCATTTCATCTAATATAAACTTTTATGAAGCAATGATAATTTATTTATAAAAAAAAAGGTATATTTGTCATTTTGGCGTAGAAAAAAGAAATGAATACAACAACAATCAAAGCCTTTTTTCACTAGGTAGGTTCGGCTATATGGATCAAGCGACGCCAACATGTTCTGTCTTTGCACATTTCTATGGTTAGGTTGTTTATGGATAGATCATTCTTAATCGTTTCTCCTATTGTTTTCTTTGGTCTTCTCCTACCTATAATTATTAGGCTATCTTCCATTTGGCCAACTCTACGAACAGGAGCCTCTATCGGCCTTCTTTGTACATGACCAAACCACCTAACGCAATTGATTATACATTTCAAATTTACTTTCTCTATTTAATAAAACAGTAATTATCACTCTTCATAAATGCAAATATAATTAATGAGAGGATCAAGTTTTAAAAAGTCCAAAACTAGCAATAGGCACACAGTTTTCATCAAACCCCTTGTTTTCCTATCCCAAAACCACTTTCACCCATTTATATAAAAGGGCATTAAACTAATGTATATTGACACACAAACTTGTAGTTCCAACCTCGTGTATTTGCTCTAAATTAATTTTATGAAGAAATTAGTCATGGAAGATGAAGATGGTGATGATGAATCATTACAAGTGTTGGTTATATATTATGAATCTATCAAATCAATGAAATACCAAAGGTATTCATCTACGTATTTTTTTATTATTTCGTGTGATATAATATATAAATCTTTCAAATCGATCACCTTTTAAACTCTACTCTAAAAACTTTCTATGAATTTCTTGTAAGATTCTTGGATCGATTGTAATGCTAAATCATTGAAAATAATCAAACATAATACGTACCTGATTTCGCCATCTTTTATGTACAAGAACTCCTGAATGAATACCTGACACCGGGCAGCTTCTCCACCTGAGAGCTAGGTCTTCCTCTCCATTACCCTGATCGTGCTGCGGCTACAATGGGGAGGTTCACTAGGTTAGGGTTAGAGAGGGGACCTAGCCTATATTTATAAGTGTGTCTTACTAGGCCCTCCCATTATGGACTTCAGTAAAACCCTAAAGGCCTACACATAGCCGCCTATCAGACTTTATCATAAAGTGTGCTATTAGCCCAACAGTGATTGCTTTATACTTTGGGCTTCCTTTATATTAGACCACCTATCAACCCGATTTATTTAGAAAACTAAATAAAATATTTTAAACAATTAATGTGAGCCCAAATATAAATATTTTTCTAACATTTCTTCCCTTCAGATTGTTGCTAAGGGTATTGATCCAAAAAACAAGCATTCCGTTTTGTGGTAAGCTACATATCTAGTTTAATTTTTTGTTGTGTTATGAAATTTTCTTGGCCCCACATATGACATGAAGTAATTAAAATGGTTAACTCCTACCTACATGCTTACAGTGCAATGTGTAAAGGATCAAATTCCTTAGCTTTTAAAAATGCAAGGCATGTGTTCAGATTCTTGATCGAGATTTCGAAGACTTTCTCGATGAAGATATTGAAATTTCGCGTCGAATCAACTGATGGAGTTAGGTCTCATCTTTCACAACGTGGTGAGTTATATGGACCGGATCTTCATAGAAGGAGGACTCCACATTTAGAACTCGACAATGCCTCAAATATGATTTCCTTTGATAAAAGCAAAGAGAACCGTATAGTTAAAGAAATTCATGCTTTGATCTCACCAAAGTGTTTCTAGCTTGTGAAGAGCTTGATCATAGATACTAGGAATCGAAAGCCGCATATACCATGTAATTTTCTCTTATATAGGATGTGATCTTTATTCTCCATTAATGTAATTTCCTTTCTTTCTAATTACATTGTAGTTTAATACTTTCTATTATAAGAACAAGAAAGTGAAGTCTTTTTTTCACTAGTGGGTTGACTATATGGATCATGTAATTCCAATATATTTGTATGTATTTATTTTTGTATCATTAGATTATCAATAAATAAAAATTAAAGAGAGAGGTAGAGAGAGAGAGAAAGAAAATATAGTTTGTATAAACTCTATACATTATAGGGCCAGTATTGGATATAGTATATTTATTATTTTGTTCAATGTGATATAAAACTTTTAATACCAAATCTGTCACGACCCCCTATCGGACGTCCATGACCGGCACGGGAGGTAGGATTTCTCCAATCCCGTAAGCCTCTAATCCCTTATTGACATTTTTATATATTCATAACCACCCATTACTAATACAAACAATATATAGTATATATGGTCATCCCTATCCGGTGACCCTAGTAGCACGCAATCCACGGCTCGCTCAACACCGCTTCAGTCTATACATATACACAAAATCAATCACACATACATATAGTATACATATTGATCACGCGCCTTAAGGCGGGTGATCTATCCTATTCACATGCAGAGTCCCAGTATACAATCAAGTATATATATTCAACCACACACCTGCATATAATTTACATATTGATCACACGCCTCAATGCGTGTGACCTATCCTATTCACATGCGGAAGCCGTATTTTCACACAATCAAGTATTCAGTCACATATACATATAAGTTTACATATTGATCACACGCTCAGTGCGTGTGATCTATCCTATTCACATGCGGAAGTCACATTCATATATATACACACACATGATATTCAGCATATCATAACCTATGTTCCCAACCACAAGATCAATCTTTAACCTGTATGAAGCCGACAGTTCTAGAGTATGACATATACATATATGCATATAGCAACTGTACAAAGCAATGCTATACCAAAAGAATCATATACGTATACATCCTGAAAAAAATACATATATCAATACTACCCACGCGAACAATGCGTGCGGTCTCTAAGTCTGTCCGCCTCCCTGAGACGAAGTGAAAGCGCTCCTGATGCCTATACCACTTCTGTCTGTAATATGTAACATTGGGGTGAGTCAAACAGACTCAGTGAGAGGCTTTCCCATCCCTGGTGTAGTAGCGGGTACCACTACAACTTGGGAAGAGGAGCCAATCACAAACACATACGCATATAACGGATTAAATTTCCATATATTAAGTGGTCAGGCAATTAGCTTATATCATATTCACAATAAAGAATTTAAAGCATGGGTTTACATGCATTTAAATTCACACGTACATCATATCATGATTTAACATATAATTCCATGTTGTCCTCTGTATTCAAGTAATCATACTCATAAACTGGCCCAAAGGCAATATCTCTGTTAGGAGAGAATCTGGCCCGAAGGCAATATCTCACGTGAGCAATATGGGAACCTAGTTGATCATTCTAGGAACCCCTGGTCCCAAGACTATACTTGGAACAATAGTCTGACCCCAAGACTTCACTTGGAGCATAGCCCGCACCTGATCTCGGTTTACCCAAGGCAATAGTCACAATGTGGAGAACTCATATACTCTGTATTTCTGTGGGTTGACTCAAGACAAGAGACTCAATCTACCCGGACCACCCGTGATAGACTCGGTTCCCGTGTTGTACCATAAATGACCCCTATGGACCACTACTTGTTCATTTTACTTCTTCTTAGGCAAATCTAGATTTCCAAGTGGTTTCTAATTCGGACTCTTGGTTCAGAACAATTCACCTAGGTTTATTCTCTTTAAGGACTTACATACAAAACCACACCCTTCAGGTAATATTTACTCGATCCTACCCCCGATATCGTATAGGTCCCGTGGACCTTCTTTTCATATAAGGCTCCTTGAGCCACAATCGCTTTTACAATTCACAAACACACATATAGCACGTTTTCACATATACTGTAATTTAGGAACAACAATAGCATGTTATCTAACATGTAATTCCTACAAATAGGCAAGAAGGCAAACCATATATCCATATCCGCAGTCAACCCTATAGGACAGGGATAGGAAAGCCCCTCACCTGGTTGGCTCCTCTAATCGGCTCTCGGTGCGCCCGAAAGTCCACTCACAGTATGGTGCCCTATACACGTATGCTTGAGAGATTCAAAAACTTGCAATTTCAACCACTATCGTGTACATGTAACGCTAATGCTCATGTTCTTTCTATTTAATTCCATAGACTAGTTGTTGGCTTGGAATGCCCTTAACTAGTTTTCGGAACACCTAGCATGCTTCTAATTCGTGTCCAACCCTCTCTTAGTCACGCTATTCGGAAACGTTGAATTTGGTAATGCAAGGTTACCCAATTTCACCTCTATGTGTCCATGTGAAGTTCCCATTACCCAAGTCTTGAATTTATGGCTCAAGAGTCATAAATTCTACTTGTCAAAAATTTCCATTTACCAAAATAACCTTGAACACTTCACCTACACATGAATACACATACCCGAATATGCGTAAAATTAGAAAATTGTCTCTTTTTCCCCGAACGGGGTTCCGGGTGAGACGGGAATTACTCGGGTTTTAATCCCTCGTACATTCCAATAATTTTTAATAATTATATAATTATCATTCAACCTTTCAATGCACCCCAAATCATTCCACAACACCCTTAAACCTTAACAACCACATTTTCCTACACTTTTTCCAACCCGGATAAATTCCATCAATTTGGTTCCGGTTCCTAAGCTTTCAGCTCACTTCCTAACATGCATATACTTCAATTTAGGACCCAAAACACTCAGATTGAATCAATTGGGGTCTTTCCAAAAATCCCTAAAATTGATAAAATTGGGGTTTGAGAGTTTCGGGACTTCTCACCTCGATTCAACCGGTTAGAAGGACGATACGGAGTAGAGGAGACTCCCAACTACCTTCCCCGGTGAAGAAACGGCGTTTTCCGGTGAGGAATCATCTCCCTCTTGGTTTCTCTCTCTAGCCCGCGACTCTCTCTCCTCTAGCACAACGAAGGCATTTTTCGGCGACGGCGTCTCACTCCGGCACCAGCTAGCACGTCCAGCCACCCACGCGTGCTCCTTCCGTGCATTCCGTTCAGCTCTCTCTACCCGACGTTGATGCCCAGCCCTCTCCCTCTCGAGTTTCTCTTCCCTTTCACGCTCTGTTTCTTTTCCTTATTTCTCTTTTATTCCTTCTCTTCTCTTTTTCTTTTTAAGTCCTCCCTTAAGTTAATTGAAGGGGGTCACAGGTTATGGCCCCTCCCTCTGATCCCTTCTCTCTCTTTTTTATATCACACATATATAAATATATAATAAAAAAAAATCTGAAATAATTTAATAATAAAAATTTAAAATAGTTAAGATTTAAAATAATTATTGTTTACAAAATAGTAAGTAGTAGGATAATGTTTTCTTCTATCCCATTTTCAACTTTAATTAAATTAATTTGATTTAATTAATGATGCTAGTCAAAATATTCTCGGGTATTACAATCTTCTCCCCTTAAGAAATCCAGTCCCTGAATTTCAAACAAAATACTAACCTTAGTCTCGAAATAGATGAGGATACATCCTGCGCATTTCACCCTTGACCTCCCATGTAGCTTCTTCGGTCGAGTGATTTCTCCATAGAACTTTAACCAATGGAATCTCCTTCATTCTGAGTTTCTTCAACTGCCGATCTAAGATTTCCACTGGCTCCTCTTCATACGTCATATTTTCGGTTAGTTGCACGTCTTGCGATTGGATTACGTGCGAGGGATCGGGAAGATACTTCCGAAGCATTGATACATGAAAGACAGGGTGTACCCCCTCCAATTCCGTAGGCAATTCCAACCGATATGCTACATTCCCAACTCGTTCTAAGATTTCAAACGGTCCGATATACCGAGGACTCAACTTCCCCTTCTTACCAAACCGCATCACGCCTCTCATCGGTGATATTCTCAAGAACACCTAATCGCCAACGGCAAACTCTAGTTCTCTCCTTCGATTTTCTGCATAAGACTTTTGCCTACTCTGAGCCGTCAGCAATCTCTCCCTTATACACTTTACCTTCTGCAAGGCATCTTGTAACAACTCCGGGCCGACTAAGCTAGCTTCTCCGACCTCGAACCACCCAATCGGGGATCTGCATCTACGGCCGTACAGAGCCTCGAAAGGTGCCATTTGAATACTCGCTTGATAACTGTTATTGTAAGCAAACTCAGCCAAAGGTAAATACCTTTCCCAACTTCCGCCAAAATCCATGATACACGCCCGAAGCATGTCCTCAAGAATCTGAATGGTTCTTTCTGATTGCCCGTCGGTCTGTGGGTGGAACGCAGTACTCAGATCAACTCTAGTTCCCAACACTTCCTGCAATGACTTCCAAAACCTGGAAGTGAACTATGGACCTCTATCAGATATTATGGACACTGGCACACCGTGCAATCTAACGATTTCTGATAAATAGATCTATGCATATTGACTCACTCCGTAAGTGGTCTTAACTGGCAGAAAGTGCGTAGACTTAGTCATGCGATCAACTATCACCCAAACCGAATCAAATCTACGTTGTGATCTTGGCAACCCTGTTACAAAATCCATAGTTATCCTCTCCCATTTCCACTCAGGTATTTCTATCTGTTGTAATGTTCCGGCGGGTTTCTGGTGTTCAGCCTTGACTTGCTGGCACACTAAACACCTGGCTACATAGTTTGCGACATCTATTTTCATACCATTCCACCAATACAACTGTTTCAGGTCATGATACATTTTATTAGCTCCCGGATGGATTGTATACGCTGTCCGATGTGCTTCTTCAAGAATTCTTTCTTTCAAGTTATCAACCATAGGGACACATAACCGTCCCTCCAACCGAAGTATCCCAAAATCATCTATAGAGAATCGGGCGTCATCCCCTTTCTCTTTAGTTACGGTATCCCTTATTTGTTTGAGGTCGGTATCTTCGTCTTGTCTAGCCTTCACCTCTTCGACCAAAGAGGACTTAGCTTGCAAATGGGCTAAAAGTGAGTTAGGACTTCCAATCTCAAACTGATTTCCCGTTTGCTCTAGCTCGTGCAGTTCTCTAATTAATGGTCTCCTTTCTTCACTTATATGAGCAAGACTGCCCATGGATTTCCGACTTAGAGCATCAGCTACCACATTAGCCTTTCCTGGATGATACAAGATCGTGCAGTCGTAGTCCTTCAACAACTCTAACCATCGACGTTGTCTTAAGTTCAAGTCTTTCTGCTCGAAAATGTATTTGAGGCTTTTGTGGTCTGTATAAATTTCACAAGTCTCACCATATAAGTAGTGTCTCCATATTTTCAAGGCGAATACTACAGCCGCCATTTCGAGGTCGTGAGTCGGGTAGTTCTTCTCATGCTTCCTCAGTTGTCGCGATGCATACGCAATCACCTTGCCATGTTGCATCAAGACACACCCTAACCCGATCCTCGATGCATCACAGTATACCACATACCCTCTTGTGCCTTCAGGTAATTCCAGCACCGGAGCAGTGGTGAGACTGTCCTTCAGCTTCTGAAAACTCTGCTCACACTTGTCATCCCATACAAACTTCACTCCCTTCTGAGTCAGTCTAGTCATAGGTGCAGCAACCTTAGAGAAGTCCTGCACAAATCTTCTATAATATCCCGCCAAACCCAAGAAACTGCGAATTTCGATAACAGAGGTAGGCTGGGACCAATTCTTCACTGCCTCTACCTTACTTGGATCAACGTGGATTCCCTCTGATGATACCACGTGTCCCAAAAAGGCAACTCTGTGAAGCCAGAATTCACACTTAGAGAACTTGGCATACAGTTTTTCCTCTCTCAACCTCTGTAATGCTAGTCTTAAGTGTTCAGCATGTTCCTCAGAATTCTTTGAATAAACCAATATGTCGTCAATGAAGACAATGACAAATCGGTCCAGAAATGGTTTAAAGACCCTGTTCATCATGTCCATGAACGCTGCAGGAGCATTAGTTAATCCGAAAGACATCACCAAGAACTCGTAATGTCCATATCGGGTCCGGAATGCGGTCTTAGGTATGTCTGATTCTCGAATCTTTAATTGATGGTACCCAGATCGCAAATCAATCTTAGAAAACCGCTTCGCACCCTGCAACTGATCAAATAGGTCATCTATCCTCGGCAGTGGATACTGATTGCGAATCGTCACCTTGTTTAACTTTTGGTAATCGATGCACAACCGCAAAGATCCGTCCTTCTTCTTTACAAAAAGGACCGATGCACCCCAAGGAGAGAAACTGGGTCTTATAAAACCCTTTTCAAGCAATTCTTGCAATTGTGTATGTAGCTCCTTCAGCTCTTTCGGAGCCATACGGTACGGTGGTGTGGAGATAGGCTGGGTGCCAGGTTGTAGCTCAATTCCAAATTCAATCTCACGATCGGGCGGCAACCCCGGCAATTCTTCTGGAAATACATCCAAGAACTCTCGCACTACAGGTACTTGAGTCGGTGAAAGTGCTTCTTTCGTGGTATCTTGGATGAATGCCAAGTACCCTTTGCATCCCTTTGCAAGCAACTTGGACGCCTTCAAATCCGAGATCAAGCTCGGATACGGTGCAGCTCCATGACCCCGTATCACAAAGGGCTCCTCGTTTGGCATATTGAATTTCATGCATTTAGCCCTGCAGTCCACAACCGCATGGCAAGACGATAACCAATCCATTCCGAGGATCACGTCAAGATCAACCATACACAACAACCGAAGGTCTGCCACAGTCTCATGACCATCGACCTCCACAATGCAAGACTTATGCACATATTCTACTTGTACCGATTCTCCCATTGGTGTAGAGACCAGTACTGTTTCTTCCATTCTAGATGGACTTTTGTTGAATTTAGAGGCAAATGCATGTGACACATAGGAATGAGTGGAGCCGGAATCAAATAAGACTCGTGCTTCAAGAGAGCAGACAATAAGAGTACATGTCACAACTGCATTTGATGCATGAGCATCCTGTTGAGAGAGTGCAAATACCCGCGCTTGTCCTCCACCTATCGCCCTTGGCCCTCGGCCACTAGACCCTGCACCACGGCCTCTAGCTGCACCTGTACTTGCTGCCTGTGGTGGCACGGTTCTCACTGGTGGAGTTGGAATAGGTGTACTCCTCGGCGTCGGATTGCTTCTCACACTTGTACCCTCTTTCTTCTTTGGACACTCTCTAGCCATATGGCCCATCTGGCCGCAGTGGTAGCATCCACCTGTCAGTCTCCGACATATACCAAAATGAAATCTGCCACAAGTCGCACACTGGGGCTTTGTCTTACCGGCGTTTCCACCCCCTTGTTCCCTCTGTCCCCCTTGAAAATTACCTCTTGTACCTGTTTCATGGGTGGTAGTGGAGGATTGTCCTCCTGCGGACCCTGAGTATCCTAAACTTCCACCTATTGTCTTCCTTTTCTTACTTCCACCTCCTTGGTTGTCACTGCCTGTAATTAACTTGACTTTGGGATCAACAGATGTCTCATACCTCTTCCTGGTTTCAATCATTCTAGCACAGTCGGCTGCTTGAGCTAAAGTCTCAAACTGTCTCCTCTGAGGTAGTAAAGCAGTAAACAACGGCTCCGTGAGTCGGTGTATGAATCTCTTGATTCTCGCCTCTTCATCAGGAACCAACTCGGGTGAGAATTGAGTTAGTTCTGTGAAAAGTAACTCATACTTCGTCACGGTCATGTTAGGCGTCATCCACAACTCCTCGAATTGCTGACGCTTCGCATCTTTGGTGCCTTCAGGTAAAAACCGACCCAGGAATTCCCTCTGAAAATCTTCCCAGGTCATCGGTGCCACTCTGCGTGAATACCTCGTCTGCACTGATTCTATCCATACTCTAGCCGCTCCCCTCAACTGGAATGAAGCTAATTCCACTAATTCATGGCCTGAGCACCTCAGCATGCGCCCAATTCTGACCACATCTCTGATAAAGTACTGCGGATCCTCTTTCTCACTAGTCCCGCAGAAAGTGGGTGGATGAAGCTTCAGAAATTTTGAAATTGGCAGCTCTCTGGGTGCTGCCCGCGGTTCACGAGGCATCTCCTGTGGTTGTTGTCATTCCCTATCCTCTTCCTCAACAACCTCCATCTCTTGATTACTAGGAACCCTCTCTTGTTCTTCCTCGCCGACTACTAACCGGCGTACTTCCCTTTGTATTTGTCTTGTCATTTCCTCTCTTAGTTCCTGAAATCCTGCCGTGAGCATTTTCGCCACGGAAGGTGCACCTGTCTCTACTTGAGGTTGAGGTTCCGGTGACTGTCTTCTCTCTTCCCCTCTCACTAGTGCTCTACCTCGACCTCGAGCACGAACTCTACCTCGGCCTCAGGTACGGCCTCTACCTCGGCCTCGGGTGGGCATTACCTCCTCCCGAACTGACTCTTGATCAATTTCAACAGGAGTTCTACCTCCACCCCTAGTCCGTCTCGTAATAGGTGACATCCCTATACTGCACAAGGACCACACCTAATAAGTACACGTATATTAATGACATTTCGTATAAAAGAGAGTAGAAAGAAAGGCTGACACAATTTCCTGGGTACTCCCAAAAGTGCCTTTTTACTCCCACGTTGTGCCCGGGTACACAAAGAGGGGTAAACCGACACCCGGTCATACCAATGGCTTCATACAGTTTAAAGTAACCTGCCTCTGATACCAAGTTTGTCACGACCCCCTATCGGACGTCCGTGACCGGCACGAGAGGTAGGATTTCTCCTATCCCGTAAGCCTCTAATCCCTTATTGACATTTTTATATATTCATAACCACCCATTACTAATACAAACAATATATAGTATATATGGTCATCCCTATCCGGTGACCCTAGTAGCACGCAATCCACGGCTCGCTCAACGCCGCTTCAGTCTATACATATACACAAAATCAATCACACATACATATAGTATACATATTGATCACGCGCCTTAAGGCGGGTGATCTATCCTCTTCACATGCAGAGTCCCTGTATACAATCAACTATATATATTCAACCACACACCTGCATATAATTTACATATTGATCACACGCCTCAATGCGTGTGACCTATCCTATTCACATGTGGAAGCCGTATTTTCACACAATCAAGTATTCAGTAACATATACATATAAGTTTACATATTGATCACACGCTTAGTGCGTGTGATCTATCCTATTCACATGCGGAAGTCACATTCATATATATACACACACATGATATTCAGCATATCATAACCTATATTCCCAACCACAAGATCAATCTTTAACCTGTATAAAGCCGACAGTTCTAGAGTATGACATATACATATATGCATATAGCAACTGTACAAAGCAATGCTATACCAAAAGAATCATATACATATACATCTTGACAAAATACATATATCAATACTACCCACGCGAACAATGCGTGCGGTCTCTAAGTCTGTCCGCCTCCCTGAGACGAAGTGAAAGCGCTCACGATGCCTATACCACCTGTGTCTGTAACATGTAAGATTGGGGTGAGTCAAACAGACTCAGTGAGAAGCTTTCCCATCCCTGGTGTAGTAGCGGGTACCACTACAACTGGGGAAGAGGAGTCAATCACAAACACATACGCATATAACGGATTAAATTTCCATATATTAAGTGGTCAGGCAATTAGCTTATATCATATTCACAATAAAGAATTTAAAGCATGGATTTTCATACATTTAAATTCACACGTACATCATATCATGATTTAACATATAATTCCATGTGGTCCTCTGTATTCAAGTAATCATAATCATAAACTGGCCCGAAGGCAATATCTCCGTTAGGAGAGAATCTGGCCCGAAGGAAATATCTCACGTGAGCAATATGGGAACCTAGTTGATCATTCTAGGAACCCCTGGTCCCAAGACTATACTTGGAACAATAGTCTGACCCCAAGACTTCACTTGGACCATAGCCGGCGACTCATCTGACCTCGGTTTACCCAAGGCAATAGTCACAATGTGGTGAACTCATATACTCTGTATTTCTATGGGTTGACTCAAGACAAGAGACTCAATCTACCCGGACCACCCGTGATAGACTCGGTTCCCGCGTTGTACCATAAATGACCCCTATGGACCATTACTTGTTCATTTTACTTCTTCTTAGGCAAATCTAGATTTCCAAGTGGTTTCTAATTCGGACTCTTGGTTCAGAACAAGTCACCTAGGTTTATTCTCTTTAAGGACTTACATACAAAACCACACCCTTCAGATAATATTTACTCGATCCTACCCCCGATATCGTATAGGTCCCGTGGACCTTCTTTTCATATAAGGCTCCTTGAGCCACAATCGCTTTTACAATTCACAAACACACATATAGCACGTTTTCACATATACTGTAATTTAGGAACAACAATAGCATGTTATCTAACATGTAATTCCTACAAATAGGCAAGAAGGCAAACCATATATCCATATCCGCAGTCAACCCTATAGGACAGGGATAGGAAAGCCCCTCACCTGGTTGGCTCCTCTGATCAGCTCTCGGTGCGCCCGAAAGTCCACTCACAGTATGGTGCCCTATACACGTATGCTTGAGAGATTCAAAAACTTGCAATTTCAACCACTATCGTGTACATGTAACGCTAATGCTCATGTTCTTTCTATTTAATTCCATAGACTAGTTGTTGGCTTGGAATGCCCTCAACTAGTTTTCGGAACACCTAGCATGCTTCTAATTCGTGTCCAATCCTCTCTTAATCACGTTATTCGGAAACGTTGAATTTGGGAATGCAAGGTTACCCAATTTCACCTCTATGTGTCCATGTGAAGTTCCCATTACCCAAGTCTTGAATTTATGGCTCAAGAGTCATAAATTCTACTTGTCCAAAATTTCCATTTACCAAAATAACCTTGAACACTTCACCTACACATGAATACACATACCCGAATACGCGTAAAATTAGAAAATTGTCTCTTTTTCCCCGAACGGGTTTCCGGGTGAGACGGGAATTACTCGGGTTTTAATCCCTCGTACATTCCAATAATTTTTAATAATTATATAATTATCATTCAACCTTTCAATGCACCCCAAATCATTCCACAACACCCTTAAACCTTAACAACCACATTTTCCTACACTTTTTCCAACCCGGATAAATTCCATCAATTTGGTTCCGGTTCCTAAGCTTTCAGCTCACTTCCTAACATGCATATACTTCAATTTAGGACCCAAAACACTCAGATTGAATCAATTGGGGTCTTTCCAAAAATCCCTAAAATTGATAAAATTGGGGTTTGAGAGTTTCGGGACTTCTCACCTCGATTCAACCGGTTAGAAGGACGATACGGAGTAGAGGAGACTCCCAGCTACCTTACCCGGTGAAGAAACAGCATTTTCCGGTGAGTTTTCCGGCGAGAAATCCTCTCCCTCTTGGTTTCTCTCTCTAGCCCGCGACTCTCTCTCCTCCAGCACAACGATGGCATTTTCCGGCGACGGCGTCTCACTCCGGCACCAGCTCGCACGTCCAGCCACCCACGCGTGCTCCTTCCGTGCGTTCCATTCAGCTCTCTCTCTGCCCGACGTTGATGGCCAGCCCTCTCCCTCTCGTGCTTCTCTTCCCTTTCGCGCTCTGTTTCTTTTCCTTATTTCTCTTTTATTCCTTCTCTTCTCTTTTTCTTTTTAAGTCCTCCCTTAAGTTAATTGAAGGGGGTCACGGGTTGTGGCCCCTCCCTCTGATCCCTTCTCTCTTTTTTTTTATATCACATATATATATATATATATATATATATATATAACTAAAACAAAATCTGAAATAATTATAATAATAAAAATTTAAAATAGTTAAGATTTAAAATAATTATTGTTTACAGAATAGTAAGTAGTAGGATAATGTTTTCTTCTATCCCATTTTCTACTTTAATTATATTAATTTGATTTAATTAATGAGGCTAGTCAAAATATTCTCGGGTATTACAAAATCCCACTAGAGAATTCTATCACATTAACTTTGATGTAATGATGCATATTTGCCCTAGATTTTATGAATATGGCTACATCTTGGGCTGTTGCTTTATGATATATATCTTTGAAGATTCTTATACAAAGTCAATACTCCTAAGACCACTTATGTATTCTAAACGATCAAGGACAAATAAAATTTGTAGAAGATGAAACTATATATAGATCGAGTGTATTGTTAACTAATGGCATTCTATATATAAAAGAGAGAGTGGTTTTAAAAAGAGACAAACTTTGAGGTTTTTGTCTATCATATCCCCAAACTTTAATTAGGGTCAATTGTAATCACAATTTTTCATTTTTTTTTTGAGTAATGTTGTCATTTTCACTAACATAGTCTAAATAAAAATTGTGGGTGTTGATGTGGCGTTACACATAGCAAAAAATTACATTTTGGTTCATTCTTCAACCTTAAAAAATTCAACTTAGTTTTTATAAGGTGACATTTCTTTTGATGAAGATGAAATTATAGGAAGGTGACATTTCTTACAATAAAAGAGAAAATGATATATTTTCAAATAAATAAAATAAGAAACAACTTAGAATTATATGTATCAACACTTACATATCCTTTTGTGCATTGCCTTAAAAGAATTGGTACTCTCAGTTTTGTGTCTTGACAATTGTTTTGATTAGTTGAATCTTGGAAGAATTGGTACAGCTCTATGTCTTCTTATATATAAGCTCTAATTAATATAATTAACACCCTTTTAATTTTCAAGTAATCATATGCAAATTGTAATGTGGTTGAGTTTCTATATGGGTTTGTATGACAACAGTCACTACAACAAAAATCAGATTTACCCACGGAATTACCTCGTGGGAGATCCGTGGGGAATTAGCCACGGAACATTTCTGTGGGTAATTCCCCACAAATCAATTCCGTGGGCAAATTCACCACGGACCCGACCAGTCGCCGACAACGGTCGCCGACGACCTCCCCCACCACCGGCCGCCGGAGACATCCTCCACTGCCGGCCGATCACCATCACTGGTCGCTGGCGACCTCCCCCACCGCCGGCCGGCCATCGGCAACCTCCTCCGTATATTTTTTAAAAATGGTCTAGGGAGGATTCGAACCTGGGAGATGATGCATGGTTGTGATTGCCTCATCTTTTGTTGAATTAATGTAAAACATTTTATAAATATACATCTAACATATGGATTAGAGATTTTTTTTTGTTATTTTAGTCCCTAAAATCATATAATATAAAGAATTAGTTTTTCACTTGTATTAAAATTTTCATTTTAAAATTAGATGCAATTTAGCTTCTGTTAAATCCATTAGGTTTATTATATACTTCAGCAAATGTATAAAATGTTTTACATAAAGATGACTAATATAATTTTTTTAAAAGAATAATTTTGTTACTTTTAATAAAATAAAATCATATTAAATTAAGATTCCAATAAATTATAATATTTGAACAATAGTAATATTATGTATTATTTTAGAAGAGAGAAATATAATTTTTTTCAATTGAAAATTAAAATTAATATTATAAACCATTTACCCACGGATTGAAAATCCGTGGCTAATTGACCACTTACCCACGGATATTAGCCACGGATTGTAAGTCCGTGGCTAATTTGCTAATTCTAAGAAATTACCCACGGACTTACAATCTGTGGGTAAATTGACCATTTACCCACGGATTAGCCACGGATTATAAATCCGTGGCCAAATCCGTGGCTAATTTTCAAGAAAAAAAATTTGTTTTTTTTTTTCATTTTCCCGCGGAATATTTTCCGTGGGTAAATTTGTATTTTGTAGTAGTGAGTTTTCTCTGTTTTTGAAAATAAAAGAAAAAAAAATTGCTTGACAAGTTTGTTTTTTATAATGGTTCTTAAAAACTAATAAACATATTTGTGTTTCTAAAAATCAAAAAACAAAAATAAGTTAAAGTTATTTTGCACTCCTATTTTTAGTTTTGTTTTTAACATGGAGAGCAAACAAATGAGTTTATAAGAACCTATAAATTTTAATTTAGTCCCTAAACATTTTTTTTATCATCAAATTTTCTACAAAATTTTAATTTAGTCCCCAAATTTTATACAAGATTTCACTAGAAAGGAGATGGACGTGTTTAGACTGTTTCATGTGTATATTCTTGAGAATTTTTTAATTGCATGTTTTCCTGCCTCCAACGTTTGGGAGTCCTGTCAGTTTCGCCCCTAACATTTTTTCGTTGTCAATTGTACCCCTAACGTTTTGTGTTTCTGTCAATGTCACCCTTTTGGCTAACACGGTCAAATTTTGGACGGTTTTTGCTGACGTGGCATCCTATGTGGCCATAAATTCTGACTGGACTTAATTTATTCCACATCATATTTGTATTTCACTATTATCTCATCAAAGCTACATCGTTTTACTTCTTCTTCCCCTTCTCTTCTTCAATCCAATCAAGAACATCCCAGAAATATGTCAGCAGAATTCCTATCATACATTCAGCTTATACTCATATCTCAACTCTTTCCCATTCTCATCAGACCCATATGTAAGTGTAACGGTTTTTAATTAAAACAAATAATGGTCCTTCATGACCATTCATGCAACATAATTCTCCATAATTGATTTTAATGTGGAGGTTTCAAAAATTAACGGATGGTTACAATTTGGACTCTATAAAAGGGACACTCTCTTTGATGGGAAGGTGTGCATTTTTCCTTGTGAGTGGGTTCTTGACCAGAGATTACCGTGCCCGGCTTCCATCACGTGTGGTAATTCATCGGTCGAAAAATCTGCTTACTAATTTCTTGAGATAGCTATGGCGGGAGGTTAGTGGAATTTACTATATGTTATTATCTTGTAAGGCATATATTTTATTGTGGAATCTTACATGTGGTATCATAGCATGGTTTTGCCTCTGCCTAGTTTTTCTAAATGACATATATACTTTTGCTTGAAAATTTTAAGGCAAAAGTACCTTTCCTACCCCCAACGTTTGGGGGTCCTGTCAGTTTTGCCCCTAACGTTTTTTCGCTGTCAATTGTACCCATAACGTTTTACGTTTCTGCCAATGTCACCCTTTTCACTAACACCGTCAAATATTTAACGGTTTTTGCTGACGTGGCATCCTATGTGGCAAAACATTTTTTTTCTGTCAATTGTACCCCTAACGTTTTACATTTCTGCCAATGTCACCCTTTTCACTAGCACCATCAAATATTTAATAGTTTTTGCCTACGTGGTATCCTATGTGGCAAAAATATCTGACTTGGTATATTTTTTTTCCACATCAGATTTCCTACTCGTCTTTTTCCCTTGAAAGTTGTGTCGTTTTGACGTCGGCCTATTCCTTCTAAAATATAACTCAAACGCACGCGCTATTTTGCTCATAAAAACATCGGAGACGTTATCCATTCTCTATTTTAGGGTAACGTCTCTGACAAAGTAGAGAATGAGTAACGTCTCTGATGTTTTTGTCTGCAAAATGACTCGTGCGTTTGAGTTATATTTTAAAAGGAATATGGTGAGGCTAAAACGACACGGTTTTGATGGGAAAAATATGAGTAAAAAATCTAGTGTGGAAAAAAATATGCCAAGTCAGATATTTTTGCCACATAGGATGCCACGTAAGCAAAAACTATTAAATATTTGATGGTGCTAGTGAAAAAGGTGACATTGGTAGAAATATAAAACGTTAGGGGTACAATTGACAGAAAAAAAAGTTTTACCACATAGGATGCCACGTCAGCAAAAACTGTTAAATATTTGACGGTGTTAGTGAAAAGGGTGACATTGGCAGAAACGTAAAACGTTAGGGGTACAATTGACAGTGAGAAAATGTTAGGGGCGAAATTGACAGGACCCCCAAACGTTTAGGGTAGGAAAGGTACTTTTGCCAAATTTTAATGTTATGTTTATAGATTTTGGTTGGGTCTCTAAAACCCGTTAGAGGTTGAAGACAACATATGCTGCGTGATTTTGGAGTCATAAATCTGATTATATATATATATATATATATATATATATATATATATATATATATGGTTTATATATATGGTTTATATGAAGGTATTTTATTTGGTGGGCTATCTATTTGATTTTTTTTTTTACTTTTAGGCCATTTATATTTGGTTTATATATATATATATTTGGTTTATATGAAGGTATTTTATTTGGTGGGCTATCTATTTGATTTTTTTTTTTTACTTTTAGGCCATTTATATTTTTATTGTTTATGTTGACTAAATTTTATTGGGCCTCATTTTGCTTACTGGGCTTAATATGAGATAGTGTGTTTGGTCAATTTATGAGTAAAGGCCTTTAAAAGTAAAATATTGGTCCTGATCAAAATAGAACCCACACCCCCATTACTTTGTAAAGTAGTTTTCAACCATTAAGCTAGATTGTCATTTTGATTAAAAAAAATCATTTCTTTTGCATAAAAAAATATTATAGCAGTGTTTTGGGTTGCAAGAAATATAATTTTGGGTTTTTATATTTTCTGAAATGTTTTTATTATTAATTTTTAAGTGATAGTATATGATATACTTATTTTTTAAGTATATTTAATGGAAATTGACTAAAAATTAAAGCGTAGCATGTTTAATATTTGTTGTTATATTTTATGCTATGCTATATTGAATAAGAATTCTTATTGTAAATATGAATAATATATTTTATTTTATATTATATTGGATTAGAATTTTTATTAACTGTGGTATACAATATTGAGAAATTATTTGAATTATTAAAAATTAAATGTCTCAATTTTGTGTTGCCTAAAATTATTTAGTGCATATTTATGTATGAAAAATGCACATATTTGATGATGTTTTGTGATAGGCATATTTGTTTAAAGGAGTGGTCACAGCATCCTTTTAGTAAAATATGCATATATGTTTGTTTTACAAAATTTAAAATCACATATGAGTTTAAAGACATCAAATATAATTAAATATGAAGTTATGATTTATCTTTACCCACAGGGAGAAAATCATTTCTACATATTTAGTTAGGGTGAAATGGAAATTGCTTTATGTTTCTTAAGTAGCCTACAGGTATTAAGGAACATGAATGCTTTATAGTTTCATCATTAAAGTAAACATGAGTTGTTGTATGCTGATTTCTTTGACCACAGGTAGAATTACTAGTACGTAATTCATGTCATTGTATGACTTGCATTGGTAAGCATACTAATTTAGCGTGATGATATATGCCTCTATTATAAATTTGATTAATTGTTTAAATTTTCCTGCAGCAACTTCATCCCTTTCATTTGGTAAAACTTCTGAAAAGATTATTTTCTCTAGTGATAATTATAAGGCTAGTACTTTGATAGCACAATTGTCATATATGAAATACACGGGCACTAAAGCTGTGCGTGAGCACATTATGCAAATGCGGAACATAGTTGCACAACTTAAGTCCCTGGATATTGAAATTACTGATTCTTTCTTGGTGCTGTTGATCCTTAACTCTATTCCTTCTCGATTTGGACATTTTAAAATCACTTATAACACACATAATGAGAATTGGTCAATTAATGAACTATTGTTCATGTGTGTTCAAGAGGAAGGAATGTTGAACTTTGAGAAGGGTGAGGGATCTAATGAGGCTCACATTGTGACAAACACCAATAAGCAAGACCATAAAGGGAAAAACAAGAAGAATGAACTTGCACCTCATTCTGAAAGGAATAAGGATGCTATTAAGTGTTTCTTCTGTAAGAAGAAAGGACATGTTAGAAAGAATTGTCCTAAACGTGAGGCCTGACTAATTAAGAAAGGTAATATCTTATCCTTTTGTGTGTTTTGAATCTAATTTTGTTGATATTTGTCATGATACATGGTGGATTGATACTGGTTCTACAATCCATATTGATAATACCATGCAGGGTTTTCTAAACCAAAGGAAACCTAGTCCTGGTGAACAACTGGTTTTTCCTGGAAATCAGATTGGTTCACATGTCGAAGCGATCGGGACCTATAGAGTTATTTTAAGTACTGGCTTTGTATTAGATCTTGAACAGACTTTTTATGTTCCAAGTTTTTTTCAAAAACTTAATTTCTGTTTCCAGACTTATTCCTTTGGGTTTTTCTTTAAATATTAATGGTTTTTCTTTTGACTTATTAAAAAATGGTATTTTTGTTGGAAAATTTTCCTTGGATAATGGTCTGTATAAAGTTCATACAAATCCTAATATTACTAGTAGCTTAATAACTGTGCATGGTAATTCTGGTATTAAACGAAATATCACGAATGAGAAATCCTCTATGTTGTGGCACAAAAGGTTAGGACACATATCTATTGAAAGAATCAAGAAGCTAGAGAAAGATGGGATTCTTCAATCCTTAGATTTTTTTGACCTAGATTCATGTGTGGACTGCATTAAGGGTAAGCAGACCAATGTGTCACACAAGGGTACAAAGAGGAGTTCTGATTTATTAGAGATAATACACACTGACATTTGTAGTCCAGATATAAGTTCTAATAATCCAAAATATTTTATTCTTTTATTGATGACTACTCACGTTATATGTATGTGTATATGCTTTATAATAAAAGTGAAGCACTTGATGTATTCAAAATCTATAAAGCAGAGGTGGAGAATCAATGTGGTAAACGCATTAAGATTGTGAGGTTTGACAGAGGAGGTGAATATTTTGGAAGGTACACTGAGAGTGGACAAAAGCCTGGTCCATTTGCTAAATTCCTTCAAGAGCAAGGTATAGTACCACAATATACCATTTCTGGCTCACCTGACATGAATGGTGTAGCTGAAAGAAGGAATAGGACACTGTTGGACATGGTGAGAAGTATGATGAGTAACTATAAACTTCCTATATTCTTGTGGAGAGAAGCCTTAAAGACAGCTGTATATATTCAAAATAGGGTTCCAACAAAAGCTGTTTCGAAAACACCTTTTGAAATTTGCAAAGGTTGGAAACCTAGTTTGAATCATATACGTGTTTGGGGTTGTCCTGCTGAGGTTAGAGTGTACAATCCACATGAAAAGAAGCTAGACCCTAGGACTATTTCTGCGTATTTTGTTGGTTATGCTGAAAGGTCTAAAGGGTATAAGTTTTATTGTCTCACTCATACTTTAAAGTTCGTAGAATCTAGAAATGCAAAGTTTCTTGAGAATGACACATTTAGTGGGATGATCAATTTCATGACTTAGTTAATGAGAATGATCATGAGGTAATTCCCACTACTAGTGGTCAAGGTGAAACTATAGTTCTTATTGACTCTCATCCAATTGAAGTCATTAGAGAACATAATGTTGTTTCACCTATCCCAAGTGATCATGTGGAAAGAAATTCTGATATTTTAAAAGAGACACCTCATAATGCTCAAGAGGAACCTCAAGAAGAATTCCATATAGAACAACATCAACCTCCACAAGAGGTTGAATTAAGAAGATCACAAATGGCCAATAAGCCTGCTATTTCTAATGACTACATGGTGTACTTATTAGAATATGATTATGATGTTAATATAGAAGATGACCCTGTTACGTTTTCACAAGCTATGAATTGTAGTAATTCCAAATTGTGGTATGATGCTATGAATGATGAGATGAAATCTATGGCACATAATGTTGTCTGGGATCTTGTAGAATTGCCTAATGGGGCTAAGCCAGTTGGTTGTAAATGGGTTTTTAAAACCAAAAGAGATTCATTAGGCAATATAGAACGCTACAAGGCCAGACTAGTTGCTAAAGGTTTTACTCAAAAAGAAGGAATAGACTATAGAGAAACTTTTTCTCCTGTGTCTAAAAAGGATTCTTTTAGAATCATCATGCCATTAGTGGCCCATTTTGATATGGAATTGCATCAAATGGATGTGAAAACAGCTTTCCTCAATAGTGATCTCGAGGAAGAGGTATACATGAAACAACCTGAGGGGTTATATCTAGTGCTGGTGATAAACTTGTTTGCAAGCTAAAGAAGTCTATATATTGGCTTAAACAAACTTCACGACAATGGTATTTAAAATTCTATAATGTAATCACATCTTTTGGTTTTGTTGAAAACATTATGGATCAATGCATATACTACAAGGTCAGTGGGAGTAAATTCATCTTCTTAGTCTTATATGTAGATGATATTTTGCTTGCATCTAGTGACTTGGGATTGTTACATGAGGTGAAACAATTTCTTTTCAAGAATTTTGATATGAAGGATATGGGTGAGACATCTTATGTCATAGGCATAAAGATCCATAGAGATAGGTCTCAAGGCATTTTGGAAGTATCACAAGAAACCTATATTAACAAAGTTCTTGAAAGGTTTAGAATGAAAGATTGTTCGCCTAGTGTGGCAACCATTGTGAAAGGAGACAAATTTAGCTTATCTCAATGTCCTCAGAATAATCTTGAAAGAAAAGAGATGGAGAACATTCCTTATGCTTTTGCAATTGGAAGTTTGATGTATGTCCAAGTCTGTACAAGACCAGACATAGCATTTGTGGTGGGAATGTTGGGAAGATATCAAAGTAATCCTGGTTTGGATCATTGGAAAACAGTAAAGAAAGTCTTAAGGTACTTACAAGGTACTAAAGATTTTATGCTGACTTATAGGAGATCTAACATTTTGGAAGTGGTTGGTTACTCTCATTCAGACATGGCAGGATGTGTTGACACAAAAAAGTCAACATCTTGTTACATTTTCTTATTTGCTGAAGGAGCAATTTCATGGAAAAGTGTAAAACAGTCTTTGACTGCTACATCAACCATGGAAGGTGAGTTCATATCTTGTTTTGAGGCAAATTCGCAGGGTTTGTGGTTAAAGAATTTTATTGTTGGGCTTGAAATTGTTGATTCAATTTCTAGGCCTATTAAGGTGTATTGTGATAATATAGCTGCTTTATTTCTGGCTAAAAATAGTAAAAGTGGTAGTCGAAGTAAACACATTGACATAAAGTTTTTAGCCTTGAAAGAATGTGTAAAAGCTGGTCATGTAATCATAGAACACATAAGCACTAAGGATATGTTGGTCGATCCTCTAACTAAAGGGATGCATCCGAAAGCATTTAGGGATCATGTGCCGCATAAGGGACTTAGGCCTCAATTGTCTTTATTAGACTAGTTGAGCTAAGTTATATTGGTGAAATTCAAATTATTATTTTGTTTATTTTCTTGAATTTGTGTATATACATTATGATGAAAGAAAATAAATATTTGTGTTTGAACCAGAATAAACATGTAAGGTTTATTCATAAAGTGTGTACTATCATTGAGTTCAAAGTATGTTGCATAGTGATACATGGAAAGTAATACTCAACTATAAGAGGACTTACTGCTATGATCCTTGTAATGTATTTTGGTTATTTGTTGTGTTTTTGGAACATGTCATTTGGACCAAGTGGGAGAATGTAAGTGTAACGGTTTTAATTAAAACAAATAATGGTCCTTCGTGACCATTCATGCAACATAATTCTCCATAATTGGTTTTAATGTGGAGGTTTCAAAAATTAATGGATGGTTACAATTTAGACTCTGTAAAAGGGGCACTCTCTTTGATGGGAAGGTGTGCATTCTTCCTTGTGAGTTCTTTGTTAGTGGGTTCTTGACCAGAGATTACCGTGCCCAGGTTCCACCACGTGTGGTAATTCATCGGTCGAAAAATCTGCTTACCAATTTCTTGAGATAGCTATGGCGGGAGGTTAGTGGAATTTACTATATCTTATTATCTTGTAAGGCACATATTTTCTTGTGGAATCTTACATCATACTCATCAGAAGTTGTCGTAGCAAAAGCGATGGTCCTCCAAGCCCACCTTCCCTCCCTCTAATCGGACACATCCACCTTCTTCCTCCCATACCCCACCGTTCCTTCCACAACCTCTCCTCTCGCTACGGACCCATCCTCCAACTCCTCCTCAGCTCTATCCCTTGTTTCATTGCTTCCACTCCCGACGCTACCAAACACTTCCTTAAAACTCATGAATCCTCATTCTCTGATAGGTTTCCTAATGCCAACATTCACCACTTATCCTACGATTCCCAAGGCTTCCTCTTTAAGGCTTATGGTCTCCACCGAAAGTTCATGAAGAAGCTATGCATGACTCGCCTTTCGGGTGGCCCCACACTCCATCTTCTCCACCCTGTGCGCCGAATAGAGACCATGAGGTTCCTCTATTTTCTGCTGAAAAAAGTAGAGGCGCATGAGGTTGTTGATGTTGGGGACGAGCTCTTGACATTAACCAATAGAATTGTATCAAGAATCATTCTAATACTTGATTAAGTTGATGCTCTGTTTTTTTATGGAAAAATGAAGATGATCCCATTCTTTTCTTCTTTTTGATAGCTTGCTATTGTTGTGGGACAAAATTATATTTTTCTATTATGCTTCTTTCTCTGCCATCTAATGTTGAGGGTTCAGAAATTTTGTGTGTGCTTCCAGCAACGCAATGGTGAGAAATTATATTTCAGGAGGAGGTATATGACTATATGGGAGTAATGTTTATTTCTTATATTTCTTAATGATCTCCAAAATCATGAAATAATTGGAACGAAAGTTGACGCTCAGCCCCAACCCTCTGATAAGAAGAAGAAAAAGACGGGAAGAAGAAGCAAAACGACATGATGGAGAAATAGAAAATCTGATGTGGAAAAAATTAAGTCCAGTCAGAATTTATGGCCACATAGGATGCCACCTCAGCAAAAACCGTCCAAAGTTTGATGGTGTTAGCCAAAAGGGTGACATTGGCAGAAACGTAAAATGTTAGGGGGTACAATTGATAACAAAAAAAATGTTACGGGCAAAACTGACAGTACCCCCAAACGTTGGGGTTTGGAAAAGTAATTTTGCCTAATATTTAAAAGGAGGGCAAAATTGACTCTTGCTACTCTCTTTTCCTCTCCCTTCAACATTCTCTCATCTACCAAACATGGCCTTAGTTTCAGAGGTTACCTGAGTTATGGTGCTTAAGGTGAGAGAAAGACCATAGTGGGCACCATTGCTATTTTCAAAATCGACAAGCAATGGAAAACAGGAGAAGATAATAGAACTACCAATTAAGTTATGAAGAAAGAGGACTCGAGCCAGGTTCGCAACCCAGGGTCTACATGCTTGCTACGAGATCATAGTTCACGTTGTTCGCTTGAGGAGGGTGTAGAGAACGAGGGAGTAGAATGCTAGGCCATATCAACTACCATGTGCGCCAAAAGGCTTAAGAGCGAAATGTACAGGCCCTTGTATAGACTCAACGGGTGAGTGTCATCAAGCAAGATAGGCAAAAAAGTTAGTTAGGAAATGAGATAGAATTTTGGACTCAGTCAAGGGGAAGTAGCCGATCCCATGTATGGCGGCAATCACATAGGTCAAACATCGGTCGAGCCATTCTCGAAATAAGAGAAACAAAATTGAAATATAAAATTAAAGAACAAAAAAGTTAATTTAAAAAAATTTATCAATAAAGATAACATCTCCTGTGCTATGTTATTGTGATTTCATCTTTAAAAAAGAAGTGTATCATTAGCCGTTCATGTTTCACACAATATTTTAAAAACCATACCGATAATTCAATCAAAAAATTTATTGAGTTATAGACTGATTGGTTTAAATAGTTAGATCGGTGTTAAAATAAATGATATCATAAATAAAAATAATAATAATTAAATTATTTTAATATCAAAATATTTCTACATTATAAAAATTATATTTTTACTTGTGACGTCTAAATATAATGAGTATTTTATATTGGTTTTCTTACACATATACACTCTTAAAAATATTTATCCTCAAATTTAGCAACCTTTAAAAATTATCCATAAGTATATACCACCTTCACTGTAGAGCCAAAACTCACCATCAATGATGGCAATTACCTGAAAGATTTTTCAAGTAATTGCCATCACTGATGGCGATTATAGTGTTAAACAATCAACTTTATAATCACCATCAATGAGGGCGATTACCACGGAGGGGTGGAGCTTGAATCAACTATGCAAATTCTTTTAGGTAATTGCAATCATTGATTGCAATTATAGGGTTGACTATTTGACTCTATAATCGCCATCAATGATGACAATTACCTAAAAGATTTTTCAAGTAATTGCTATCATTGATGGCGAGCTTCTAGCACTACAATAAAAATTGTATATATTTGTGAATAATTTTTAAAAGTTGTTAAATTTGAGAATTAATTTTTTAGAGTATATATGTGTAAAAAAAACCATTTTATATGACTTAACTATATATATATATATATATAGAAAAAATTAAATATAGACTCAAATCATAATAATTTAAGTATTTGTATTATTTACATATTATACTAGTTGCTCTATAATAATATAAAATTCAAAATTATAAGATACACAATATATATATATATATATATATATATATATATATATATATATATAGTCAAATCTAATTCAAAAATTCAAATCCAAACATTAAAAAATAGAAAAAAAAATATTTTTTTATTTGGATCATTCAAAATTGGACGAGTTACGGGTTCTTTTTCAACTCATTTGATTTTGATTGGTTTTGATCAGTCCAAATCAATCCAACCTTTGTCCGGATCAAAGGTTGAAAAGGACCGTCTGATTTGATTCTTAAAATATTAGTTTCACATTTTTATATCTATTTTTTAATACTTGGAAGCTAATTTTATTGTTTGAATGGAAAAAAAGTTTGTTTAAAAATAAAAATTAATGTTATAGAAAAAATTTAAAATCATTTTTAAAAAAATATTATATCAAATGTTAATTTAAAGAAAGAAAATAATAATTTATTATGGTTATGAAAATTGCACTAGACTAGCCGATTTGATCGAAACATTGATGAATCAGTCATTTTTTCGGTCCAAAATAAGTAAATAACCAGTGAATCACCTCTTTTAAAAAACCGGTTAAGAACTAGTCAAATTAATAAAAAAAATTGGCCAAATAAGGGCTCGTTTGGGATTGCTTTTTGAAAATTATTTATTTTTAAATAACTTCCTTTCGAATGTAGTTTAAAGAAAAAGTATTGAGAGAGAAGCAGTTTGTATTTGGCAAATTGAGTTGAAAAGCACATTTTAAAAATAATTTGTACTTGACAAATTTGTAACAAAAAGTGCTTTTGAGTGTAAAATTTCAAATAGGGGCATATATAGATTTAAGTATTATTAATATGATTACATAAATATAAATATTTATTATTGTTAAGTTTTATTACACAAATAAATATAAAATGTTAATTAGTTTGTTAATTTGATAAATTTTTTATGAAAAAATTATCAATTTTAATTAATATATTTTTTCTCTATAATTATTATTTTTTTAAATATATATATTAATTTTATTCAAATAAAAAATTAACTATAAATATTTATGATTATTATTATCATCATTTTGATAAATTATTATTATTATTATCCTAATATAATGCTAGTAAAGCTAAGGATTAAGTTTCAGGGTGGGATAAAATAAGAATTTTAAAATGTTAGTAATGATATTTTTATCCTAAAATAATTAAATTTTATTCTATGCTTTTGAATAGTAGCAAAAATTTTAATTTTTAACTTATACTTAAAGCTAATAAGTAATAATTACTTTTATTACAACTCAAAAACACTTTCAAATCATTTAACAAACACATCATTTTAATTTTAATAAAATAAACGTTTTTTAAAAAAATTACTCACTTAACCAAATTTTGTGATGAAAATGACGTAATTCTGGCAAAAAAAAAGTATTTTTTTTTCTTTAAAAAAAAAGTCAAAACTACGTCGTTTGGTTTTGTTACACCCAAACCCTATCGAATCGAGAGGCACTAAGCAGAGAAAGGCAGAGAGAGGAGAGCATCGATCATCTCTTCTTTTTCTCTCAGTTTCTCCTTCTCCGTTCTTGAGTTTGCCGTCGCCGTCGCCGTCGCCGTTGAAGCCGTTGCCGTTTCCGTCGAAGCCCGAAGGGGACCCGTTCCGTTCCGTTGCCTTGCCGTTCGTTTCTCCTTCATCAATTCTTGGTTTGTTTCCTTCTTACTGCCATTTTCCATTTTCTATCATGCCAGTGGAACTAGTGAGTCAGTGATATACGTAGTTTTAGCCTTTCTCGGTACTCCGTACTCACACACTTAAATATATATGAATGGAAATTGGAATCACTTTTCTCCCTGACATATATGATCATTATAGATTAATTCTGAATTTTAAATTATATAATGGGTATGAATTATTACATTTGGGAGAGTAAAAGGTCAAGGGTAATGGTGGTTGGGTTTCTTGTAGTTGTGTATTGAAGTTGATTCAACTAATGTAGAATATGTTTTATATATATATACATATATATTAATTCCCACCGGGTTAGCATTTGCTCCTTGGTGCTGCCACTATTGCCAGAAACTCTACTACTGGTGAGCTTCTTCCTTTCTTCATTCTCCAATGGCACGTCAAAGTTTCATCTTCCTCAACGCTTTAGCTATTTAGTGTTTTCTCTTTCTGTCTGTATAGATAATTGGGTTTTTGTTTGGTTAGATGAGTAATTTAGGGTTTTTGTTCCAGTGGGAATTTGGCAGCTGCGTAGGGTATTGAACAGTTAAACTGATGAAAAACCAAAATCAATTAGCAGAAGCTCCTCTTCCAGTGTCTCGAGCCAATTCTTCGTGCATAAGTCTTCAAATTCATATATATATATTCCGATGTTCAGTTATGATTGTTAGATGGCAATTTTTTTTGAGAAAGTAGAGCTTTAGCATTCGTGCAGTTAAAATGAGCACGAAAATGGTACAGATGTTAAGTCACGGATTGCCGATTGCAGGCACTTCTATAGAGTTCTGCCGTGCACACATTTTATAATATCAAGAAAGAATGATGTTTTCATAATTGATTCAAATAACTCGAAAGTACCAATTGAAATTGAGATCAAAATCAAAATTTATAATTATTACTTATAGGTAAGCTTTGGTTAGAGGAAGACGAGTATTTGTGTTGGTGCAATTATTTGGAAAGTAATTTGTTATCTTATTTCTTCTTTTGCCCTTTCTTTCAGATGGGGTTGTTTGCTTGGCTTGCCAGACGCAAGGAATTGGGGGCTTTATTGTTCCCTTTTTTTTTTAATAAAAAAATGTTTGTAAATATACATTTCATTTAGTAAATGTATATTGCTGATCACACGCACGAAAATTGTATGCGAGTACTTCCAGCAATCACTTCTTTTAAGTTGAAAATTTTTCAATTGGAAATTGATGGAAAGTGGGTGTATTTTCATTTTGACTTTGTTATCTCTTTACGTGTTCCCTTGTTTTTAATTTAGTTGAAAATTATTCTATATACATTGGGTTAAGGAAGTCAAATATGATCATTTTCTGCAATCTGCCCTTAGTGAGCAGAATGCTGCATATATAGTTTTTATATTTTTTTCCCATTCCATTTTCATATTATAATAACCCCTTTTAGTACTTTTGCAATGTGTGGTGTCTTTGGATGGAAAGGAACACTAGAGTTTTTAATAGTAAACTCTTATTGCCACATTTTCTATGGAGAGGAGCACCTTATATCTTGTGGGTTTCTTCAAGTGGTTTCTTCGGAGGAGTATTTCTCCTGGATGTTTAAACGGATTGGAAGGCTATATTGACTTATATTTCTTTTCTTTTTTTCCTTTTGTTCTATGTTTCATTTGGAGAGAATTTCCTGTACTCTATTCATATAATCTCTGGTCAATAAGTACCATTTAACTAAGAAATTTGACATTTTAGTATGCTAAAAAATATGTTTAGTATAGGCTGTATTTCTTAAGTCAAATTTCCCTAAGCATTTTGTTCTGCTAAGCTTACTTTTCAAAGAAGCTAATAGATTTTAATGATTTATCCACCTAAACTGGTTGCCATCCATCCGGATTAAACTCTTTTTATTTTCCCTGTAATTTATGTGTTTAACTGCATATATGTTTATTTAACTTGGGATTCTAGCTAGGTAAAAATATTCAAGTTAAAATAATTAATTCTTGTTGGACCTTGGTGACCTCTGTTCAGACTTGAAGCCATGAATGCATTCAAGGCTTATAAGGCCTGTGTTCCAATTGCTTGGAGCCCCAATCTTTATATAACTTTGGTGAGGGGAATTCCTGGGACCAGGAGGCTCCATAGGCGCACTTTGGAAGCACTACGACTGGGCAAATGTAATCGAACTGTCATGCGATGGAACACACCTACAGTTAGAGGAATGCTCCAACAGGTTTCACCATAAGCCTAATTAGCATTCGATGCTTGAAATATCTTATCACTTGCTTGTATGCTAATATTAGTAAACTTCTGATACATGTAGGTCAAGAGGTTAGTTGTCGTTGAGACCGAGGAGATGTACAAAGCGCGCAAACTAAAGGAGGCAGACCATCGTGCTCTTCGTGCACCATTGGTCATAAACCACCTTCCTCCTGCTTCTGCTGGTTCTTCTTAATTGCCATTTTGTGCTAAAAATATGCTCTTTAAAAGTAGCTATTATGAAATCATGGGCTTTTGTCTTTTTACCAGATGCCTCAATGAATTAATTTTTGCATTAAATATTATGTTGTAGTCCTGTAGTGTTTACAACTGTTATGTTTAGTTAAATTTAGGCCTCCTGATGAAACCAGGCGAGCAAGGCAGTCGTTTATCTATATCTGCAGTTCAGGGGATGATTTATTCTATAAATGCTTGTTTCATTGAACACATGACTTTACAATTTATCTTATAGTCAAAACTCAAAACAATAAATTACTACAAATCACTTAAATAAAGGAACTGGGGGCACAATATTTTGTTCTCTCACACCATATAGGATGGAATGAAACATGAGAATTTTTTCTGAAGTATCTATATATCCTATGCTTCTTCCTTCCCGTCCACTCCAATTATCACATTGCTTGCACTCACAAGCTCTTTTTCTCCATTGTCATTAGTGTCTAAGTTCTGCTTGCCTTTATACTGATGTCTACTTGCTAGGATCAGAAAAAGTATGAAATTTAGTGCTCCCAGCACCGCAAGCAGCCAATAGAAGTCATATAACCTTCCCTTGTTCAGGTTGCTCCTGAGCCAAGCTTTTTTAGTTACCTTGTCCACGATCGCGACCAATAAACTACTGACAAAGAAACCCATAGAGATGGTGCTTAGGAATAGCCCAGTGCTCATTGACTTCATCCTCTCTGGTGCTTCTCTGATGAAAAACTCTAGTTGCCCTACATAGGCAAATCCTTCCCCTGCACCCACTAGGACAAACTGAGGAACCAACCAGAAAGCACTTATTTTGGTACTATAGCTCCTAGCATAGTTTCTCCTTTCCTTCTCAACAATTGCAGCTGCCATCATAGCAGCAATGGAGAAGATGAGTCCTATCCCTATCCTCTGAAGACTCGTGAGCCCTTGAGGATGGCGGGTGAGCTTTCGAGCAAGGGGCACGATGAGCTTCTCGTTTATGGAGGTGAAGAAGAGGATGGTAATGAACATGATAGCTGATAGGGATCCTGAAGGGATAACTATCTTCCCAACTTTTCTGTTCATGAATGTCGCTTGCTCGACGGTGAAGGTAGTCATTTGAGAGTATATTGTCCAGAAGAGGATACATGTAGACCAAATGGGCATGAGCTTAATTACCATTTTAACCTCCTCAACCTGTGTCACAGAGGAAACTAACCATGGGTTGACCTTGGTTCCATCGTTTTCATAATTTTCTTCTAGGATTGCTGCCTTGTCAAGGAACCTAAGAACAACCAAACCAGAAGCCAAGCAATGGAAAAAATATGTTAGCATCCTAGAATTCTTCTTATATCCTTAACTTAATGTGTTCTAGATGTCATTGTTTCTATGTGCTTGTCTTAGAAATATTATGGGTATTATTGTATCTATCTCTTTCTTTCCTAGAATATTTAGTACTATCTTGCATTATCTAACATAAAACTCTAGATTCACTTTCATCTAAAAGTGAAGGTAAGTGAAGGTACTATAAACAGAGATTGCTTTTAGATGATTTAATATAGATTATAATCCTGTTTTGGACGCTCACATATGTCAATTTTCTCAATTTGATCCCTCACATATTTATGTTCTCTATTTGATGCCTTACATATGCCTATTTCATCAATTTTGTCCCTTGTGGATTCAGGTTCTCAATTTGGTCCATTACAAAATAAATACTTAAATACTTATCACTCACAAAACTAATCATTATCAATTTGGTCCCTATGGCTATCGTTTAGATAGAACTAATGAGGTAGATTGTTTGGTGCTGACTAACTAACATGTAAAGTCTGTTAAAATAATCATTAATTATTTAAATGGAAACCAAACAAAGGGACCATAATAATAACGCTTTATTCTGTGAGGGACTATATTGATAATGATTTGCTTTGTGAAGAATCAAATTGACAACGCGAAACTGTGAAAAGCTAAATTTAGTATTTTTGAGGGACCAAAATATAGTTTGTCATTTAATATATACTTAATATGTTCGCCAATCATTTATACTCAAAACATCCACTTGGTCATGGAAATGTAACTACAATTTTCTTGCATTATCAGTTTCAATTTTGTGAAGTTGTGTTATAATTCCCAACAATTTTAATGACATCAAAAGCATTACACTACTTTTAAGATTTTTTTAAGTCAGAACTATTTATAACAAAATGTTCTTATCTACAACAATAAAGTGAAGCACAAACAAAATATGTTTTGCTTTTGTTTGAGCATAAATTTCAACATTTGAAGGATATTTTTTCTTTTATAATAGACTGCTTTGGAAATGGTCCCTTCAGAGAATAGGTTTAAAAAGACAACCGAAGGACAAAATTAAATTATGAGCAAAAAGTTCTCACAATAATAGAGATTTCAAATCTTCATAATTGGTGCCCAATAATTGAGTATATCTCTATAAATTGATGACTGCTAACTCAATAATCCAATGCCATTGAAACCCCACCCTTGGCTTAATAACATTTTATTTCAACTAACTAAATTTGATCATACTAACCTATTTAATCACTGTCAAATTGATAGCTTATTAAAGTGAAATTAAATTTGAAGGATTTATTATAAATAATATCACCCCACTTAGTGAAAAAAAATTTTATTTGTTATCGTAATCATAGGCTATATGGTTAGTTGTATCATTTTCTTTGATATTTCAGTATTCAAGATATTCAATAGAAAATTTGCTTTTATGAAAAATTTTAATAGGAAATTATAGGCCAAAACCCCATTTTGGTTTCTATGTTTCATCCAAATTTCAAATCAGTCCTTGATGTTTTAAAAGTTCCAAATCGGTCATCTATGTCTACAAGTTGTTCCAAATAAGTCCTTTTGCCTAACACCTTTAAAATTTTCTATTAAATAATGATGTGGACAAAATCTCTCTCATACGTGTTTTTTTAAATTAATGTTATGGGTGGAAGCTCATTATCCCCATCCCCATCAAAATAAAGTTATTTTGTTTTAAAATATGTGAAATATGAGGATATTTTGGCTAGAAGATGTGTAATTATGCTTATTAACTTCTTAGAAGAGGAGAGTATAGATTTTCTAAATAAAATGAATGAGAGTGTAATTCACTCAAAATCTGAAAACAAATATTTAAGAACCTAAAGTATTATCCTTGTGTAAAGGAAAAAAAGTTTAAAAGCATTTTTTATATTTTTGTGCTATAAGATTTTTACCAACATATGTATGATTTATATATAAAACTCATCTCTCTCGATATTGATTTCTTTAAACAATTTTTTCGCATATTTTATTTTGATCGAAGAACCTCATAATAAAGATAAGATACAATTAACTAAATATATAAACTAGAGAGAATTATCAATTTGGCCCTTAAAAGATACAAATTGTTCCAATTTAGTCCTTGAAAGATGAAAATTTCTAATTTGGTCCGTGAAAAATATTTTGTTGTCCCAATTTGTTCCTTAAAAAAAGTCACAAATACATTCACAAAAAAAAAGTACCAACCAAATTGGGGAAAAAAAAAAATCTTTCATGGACTAAGGCTATGTTCTTTACGTATAAAGGGAATGAGTTCACTGTATTTGGTAGTAAAAATTTGGAATGGAAATAGAATGTGAATGTATTAAAATTACCACTTTATCCCTTATTTTAAAATAATAAAAAGAAAAGAATGTTAGGATTCTGTAAAATCAAAAAGTATAACAAACATTTTATATATTTTTTTAAAAAAAAAATTCTGACAAGAAAGCAAAAAGTTAAAAAGTGGATGGGGCTCGGACCTCACCCACTTTTTACTCTCCTTGACTCCTTCTCATTATCCTAAACCCTGCCTAACATATCCTAAATTAAATAAAACAGTTTGTATCTCTCGGGGACCAAATCGATAATTCTCTCTGATTAACTATTGTCCAAAAGAGATAAAATAAAATAAATACCTCAATCTGTGTGTATGTGGAGCCTCAGCTTGATGGTACCCATTAAGAAGTGCAGGATGTGAAGGAAACGGAAGCCTCCTCTTCCTCCAAGCCAAGATCATCACCCTCCATATCACAGTCAGAGGGCTTCCCTGCGGTCTCTTGAACCTATAGAATGGGGTCCCACACAGCAACACCACAACAGCAACCGCCATGGTTCCAGCCGAGATGCCGTACCCCCACCCTCTCCCCACGTTGTCCTGCACGTAAACCAGCACTATGACGGCGAAGAGGGAGCCTATGCTGATGCAGAAGTAGAACCTGTTGAAGAAGAACACCATCTTCTTCTCCTCCCTCGGCTCCGCCACGTCGAACTGGTCCGACCCGAACCCGGACACGTTGGACTTGATCCCGCCCCCGCCGGCGGCGATGGTGTACAGCGCGGCGTAGAGGAGGGCGAGCTGGCCGCCGGCCGCCGCGACGCACTCGTGGTGCTGCTTGCGGACGGACGAGCAGGGCGGGGGTCTCATGGAGGGGAGGGAGGTGGCCACAGCAAGTAGGGACACTCCCTGGTGGAGGAGAAATAGTTGATTTTTTTGAGTCTTTGAAAGAAGCACCGACAAAAATCTTAAATTGGTCCTTTATGTTGTCATCAAGTTTTATATTGGTCCTTTATGTTTTAAAAAGTTTAAATTGGTCCTTTATATTTGCAAGAAGTTTCAAATTGGTCCTTCCGTCCACTTCTGTCAATTTCTTAAGTTAAGTGTTGACGTGTCATGCCATGTTATTGCCACATTAGTGCCACGTTAGTTTAGATACACGTAGGATGTATGATATGTCCACCTCAGCATGCCACGTCAGCTCTTAACTGAAGAAATGAACGGATTAGGACAGAAGGACCAATTTGGAACTTCTTGCAAACATAAAGGACCAATTTAAACTTTTTGAAACACAAAGGACCAATACAAAATTTGGTGACAACATAAAGGACCAATTTCAGGTTTTGACCAAAGAAGCACACATGCACTGACGGAAATAAATAAAAGGACTAAATTGAGACCAAAAAAAAAATCCTTTTCTGACTAAATTAAGCATTTCATCTTTCAAAGACTAAATTGGAACTATTATCTTTCAGATACCAAATTGATAATTTTCTCTATTTATTTTTAAGTTTGTTTATAATTTGAAGAGTTGAGTAATGGCATAAGAATTAGTTGGGAAGTGCTATATGATTGGGAATTGGAGCTATATAGGAAATATGAGCACAGGGTATTTGACAAATTGTGGCAAAAATTTTGAAGTATATGTTAATAACAATATTGTAAGAATGGGGAATTTTATTAAGTTCGAATTAATCTGACATGAGTTAACTCGAGTTAGTGAAAGTCCTACATAGGCTTTCTTGTGGAAGTGTCATGCTTCTTAAAATTATAAGAGCTTGTTTGGCCATCTCTCTTGTAAACAAAGGGTATTTATTAAGGGTGTGTTTGGTTTGTGATTTTTAGGATGTAATGTTAGAGGGAATAAAAATATCATGTCAATATGATATGATGTTATGTGAATGAAATAAAAGTGAAAATGGAATAAAAATGGATAAAAAAGTAAGGACAAAAACGTAATTGCATCACATTGCAAAAAGTGAGGTTTGTTTGATAAGAAGAATGTTGGATGTAATGTTGAATTTGGATTACATCCAATATTACATTCTCAAAACCACCAACCAAACATATCATAAGTGTTTTCAAATGCTAGTCATGTTTTTGAAAAATATTTTTCAATTGTAGAAAAATTAGGTCTTCTACTATAAAAAAAAAAAAAAAAAGGAAGTTTAAGTTTTTGGGATTGAGGAGAAGAGAGGAAAAAAATATAGTAAAACTAAACAATATGAGAAAAAAATTATTTAATTTAAATTAAAAAAATATCAAAATAAATATTTGACTTCACTTCTCTTTCTATTCATTCTCCTTAATTCAAATTTCAAATATACCCTCAAGTGAGTGGGTGTAACTTTTCAAAAATATTTACACACCACAATAAACTAAGTGGTATTTTTGATAGTTGCGTGCGTGTCAATGAGTAAAATAAAGTTCATAATTTTTCCACTCAAAATTTTTTTTAAGAAGAATTTGTAATTTTTTTATTCACATATTACAAATATTATGTTTATTTCTATGAAAACAAATTTCTAGGGATCTTTTAAACAAAATTTAACACAAGGGATTAAATAACAAAAAAGTGCAAGAATCTAATTGCAAAATTTTAAATCATAGAAACTCAATTAATAAGTGAGTAAAACTATGGATACCGCAAAAATTAATGTAATGCTGGACTGTAGAGAGAAAAAAAGGAAAAAAAAAAGTAAAAGAGTTAAAAATTATGGATCTACCTAAATTTTTTTGGATAATGTTTTGGAGCTATATATAATGAACTTTGGATCACCAGTCCTCGGTCATTGGATCAGTCTCGTAATTTGTGTCATCTTAAATTTAAAAAAAAAAACTTTTTTATATAGATCTTGAGACAGATCCAATAACTGAGAATGATGAGGTAAAACTCACTATAGTTCCGTACCATTACCCAAAATTAACCTATTTACCAAATGGTTTTCCTGAGTTTATGGAGAAGTAATAAAAAGATTAGTTGTATGTATAACCCATGTTTATAGATCAAGTTTTTTTAAAGAAAAAAAAAATTGATAGAAAAGAAAATAATATCTACATAATGAAGAACAAAAGAAGAAAAGAAGAAGAAGAAGAAATTAGAATCTACTAATTATTTAAAGAAATATTAAAACTTACAACAGCAGCAATAATTCCAGAAATAGCAACGGTTAGATATCTCCCAAGTTTTGCATCAGCCAGGAAGCCACCAATTAGGCCAATAAGGTTCAAAGCTCCCAAGAAATTGGTCACTATAGTGGCAGATTTTGCTGATGGAAGATTCAAAGTTCCAACCAAATAGGTCACTAAGTTCATAGATATCCCCATAATACATATTCTTTCAGAAAGTTCGGTTCCTGCATAATTAATTCGAGTCAGAGCCCAATAAATTTTTATATACTTGTAGTTTCGACAAAAAAAAAATTACATTGTGTAATTAGTTAGTATCAAATTTTTCAAGCACCGAGTATATATCTCACCTAAGATGAGCCCTGCTGCTAACCACCCACCGGTTTTCGATTTGTCGACCGGTTTTCCTCGGAAATCCACCGTAATACCATCTTCTTCTTCGCCTTTTTTCCCTCCATTGCTTGAGACCAGAACCTGCAAAATTGAGGTTGCAAGAGAAGCAAAACCATTGAAAATTAATTAAAATTCAAGGTTTGAACAAATATATATATATATGACATATTCTTGGGGATGAAGTTACCATTTTTTTTCCTTCTCTTTGTTAATTGGAGGGATGAAGAAGGAGATTATAATAGTACAAGTATGGAAATGCAAAGAAGATAATAAGTAGGGTTTTTGGGGAAGAAATTGATAAGATTTTTGAGCATATATCAAGTTCTTCAAGTATATATCACCTTCTATCAAATAGGCTCCACTACTTGTTGATCATTGAATGGTGGCCCTATGTTTTGGAGTTATATAGGTTATAATTGTGTGGCTCTCGTGATATATATATATATATTGGCCTAATGAAAACAAAAGAACTTGAATGTGACAAGGCTCTCTCAAAAACTTTTAATTTTTATAGCTTAATTAAATTCCTAATTTGCTTCCTAACTTATACACTATACCATCTAGCTAGAAGTCATTTTCTTTATGAATCATTGAAGAAAATGGAAAACATCTAATTTATGACTTCAATTCTATCCCTTGTACTTGATGAAGTCATCATGATGATCATGATGAAGAATCTTGAATGAACATGATGGTGCAATTAACTAAATTGTGGATGGCAAAGTTAAAGTCGGAGAATGGTGATTTGATTTTGTTTTATAAAATAAAATGGCGATTTATTTTGCATACGCTAAAAAATGTACTGAAATTTTTTGAGTTTTGGTCAGAAGCACATACATTTCGTAAGTTTTAAAACTTTGTAGATAGATCATTTTATCTTTTATTTTGGGACACTTAGCACTCTTCCGTCCACATTCAGTTGTTATCTGTCATGTAAGCATATTTTGTTAGGGTATTTTAGTCATTTCACATTTTAGCGACTTTAAATTGAATGACTAAAAATAACTTAACATTATAATAATTAAGATGTTCTCACAAAATCTGCTTACATAGCAGGTAACGACTAAAATATCCTAAAAAATGTGCTTACGTGACAGATAATAATGACTGATTGTGTACAGAAAGGTGATGGGTGCCCCAAATTAAATGGTCAAGGGTCTGTCCGCAAGATTTTAAAACTCAGGGGTATAAATGTCTTTAACTCAAAACTCAGGGGCCTCGGTGTATTTTAACTTTTTGTATATAACCTGTTTGAAGTTAATGTGTAAAAACTAAAAAGCACTTTATCAAATACACAATTAAGAGACCAACAGGTAATTGGTTGGAGAGGTAGGTAAAGCAAGGTCTCAGGTTTGAGATTTATGTATGAAAAAACTTTAAAGTTGTAGTGTTTAAATTTGCTGGAAGAGTTTTACCTCCATTACGTTAATTAGCTAACTCAAACAGAATATAAATTCGTAAGTAATTAAGGTTAATCATCGATACAAGACACTATTCAACTAAGTAATATTTTTGGGTGAAAAAATGTCACTCGTCCAATTCATGCCAACTCAATAATCTAATCGAATATATTTATTTATTTATTTTAATTCGGTATGTATTTAATTTGATGGGTTATTCACACCTTTAATTAATACTTAATAGTGACTATAGAATATAATCTAATGCTTAATATCTTTAGTAAGCAGCTTTAATTAAATTGATAAGAACATTATGCATTATGCTAATTTCAGTATCTTTGGAAAAGCTTTTTGCTAAAAAATATCCCACCTTTCTCTTTTGGCATGAAGCTTTGCATATCTTACGTTTAAGTAAAAAGTTCTTCTGGAATCTAATTTTTTGTATTCCTTTGAAATGTAATTAAAAAAAAATTTAAATAGCATATATAATATTAGAGCTTTAGCTGGCATTTTGATCACTTTTCTAAACAGAATTAATATGCAAGTTAGAAATTGGATGCAGTGCAATTCGCTTCCATGTAATTTCGGTGCAATTCCTTCATAATGAACATTTTTACTTTATTTTTGAAACATTAATACGGACTCACACTAATAATAACTCACCATGAATAGATTAGAGACTAAATTATTATCAATATTGACAAATAATATCACCTTAAATGGATTAGGGACCAAATTGTTATTGATATTGAAAAATAGTCTCACAAGGCTATTTAGTGATGATATTTGTCAAAATTGATAATAACTTCGTCCCTAATCCATTCATAGTGGATTATTATTAGAATAAATCCGTATTAGTACTTCAAAAATGAAGTATAAATGTACATTTTAAAGAAATTGCACCGAAATTGCACGGAAGCGAATTGCACCGGATCCAATTGACTGCAATATTATTGTGGGATTTTGGCGATTCAATTTGTTCATTTAGTTGAAAATTCTAACAACGATTATATTAATTTGAATATTTCATCCTGTATTAGACTATTAGTTATTGATACTACTTTGATAAAAATATAAGAAGTATTCTTTAACTCTAAGTTATTAATTTGCAAATGATACTTGTAAATTCTTAAAAACTGATAAATAAATAGTAATTCATCTGTGTGCTTAGACTTTTCATATGTAAAGCACAATTCTTATCACTATTTTGACACTTCGGGAATTTGAAATAGTAAATAAGTTAGTTTGTGAAAAAAGTACTAACTTATTGTTTTGTTCCCGGAAGATTTTATTGTTTTCAATTTAGTCCTTAAATTTGAAAACATCAAATTTAATACCTAAAAGGTTTCACTTGTCCCAATTTACACCTAGAATCATGAAAAACATCAAATTTAACCCTTAAAAAATACCTTATATCATAATTTAGTCCTTGCATTAAACATAAAAATACCTTTTTGGCATGGACAAAATTGTGACAAAAGGTAACTTTCAAGACTAAATTTGATATTTTTATGATTCAGAGATTAAATTGAAATAATTAAATTTTTCTGAGATAAAATTTGATATTTTTATAATTTAGGACTAAATTGAGATAAGTAAAATTTTTCAGAGACCAAAATAATTATTTACTCTTAAAAATTCAGAAGAGAGGACTTTATTAGCATATGAGAATTTTGGGACTTCAGCTATTTGAAAATTCAAAAAAATAGTTTGTTAGAGGTATTTTAACAAAATTTCCGTATTGTTTCAAGTTGATGTTTGGCAGATTCTGATTCTCTATTCTTAATATTAATTAAGACACATTTTTTTGGTGTATATATAATATAAAAGAGTTTTCAGGAGACAAATAAATTTTGAGTTGTCAAATTTGATTTGTATATGAAAGTTGATTAATAAAAAAATATAATCCTATTCAATATAAATAATAGAAAATGTAGTAATATTTTATTTATTAATAATATAAATTAAATTAGTTTTAAAATCAAATTTTTGGATAAATTAAATTTAACTGATTTTTTAAAATAAATTTCTTCAGGATGAAAAATCTCACCGTCCTTGGTGTTGAGTTGTTACTCTTATACCTTCTGCATATTAGATCTGAAGTAATCTTCAAAGTTGAAATTGTCGTAGGCTCTTCCAACAACATGATGAACGAGTGAAAATTTTTTAACATAGATGATTTGTAGATTTTAGATATGATTATAACAAACCTTGAATCCAGAATCACCTTATTGTAAAAAAATTCACAAAAGAAACACAAATACACACAAAAATAAAACAAGCTCTACTTACAAGATCTGAATCGGTCTAACAATGGGAGACTACACTCTCATAAGGGAGGACTAAAAAACTCAGAAGTAAATCTGAAAGAAAATCACCACCAAAATTGGGGGACTAAATATCTAGCTTATTTATGAAACGTAATAACAATAATAAAAGAAGAAGAAAAATAATGAGGGATTGCCAAAAAGTTGTCTAATTTTTGGCAATCCCTCCATTTAGATCTGCAGGAAAAAGCTGGTTGAAAAACGGACGCAGAGAGAAGAGAGAAAGCGACTAGTGACATACCAAATTAAACTAAATATTAATTGGTGTTCTTCAATTTGTGCTTAATTCAATTTAGTTTAGTTTAAGGACATTCATTTTGTTCCATCTTTGAACACCCATATATACCAATATATGTGACTAAACACAATCAATAATATAGACTCTTTTATCACATATATGGTTTAACAGGAGTTTGGATCTTCTGTTGTCCGAAGTTATGCTGTTCGATTTAGCCACGGTTATAACGGTGGTTAACCGATCAATAACTGTGGCCAAATTTTTAGCCAAAATTTTTTGACCGGTTAACCACGATTATAACCGCGGTTAAATCAAACAGCACAACTTTAAATAATGAAGATTTCACGCACGTTTAACTGGTGGGAGGAAAGAATAAAGAGCATTCAAATTGACGTTTAAAATGAGGAAGAATGAATAATTACCATTCAACTTTTTGCTACTTTAAAAGTGCTATACTTAATAGTTAAATGATAATACGTTTAATATAAATGCACAGATATAAAGTATTGTAGAATAAAGGAAAGTACTATAAAAAAAGTGAAGAGAGAGAAAAAGTATGATAAAAAATGTATTTGATATGTATAAAATATAATATAAATTTTTTTGGAAATCGTAAGAATACATGTAATGTACTGTTTGCAATTGTTACCAAAACCACCCCTCAAAGTGAATATTTCAGGTTAGATATTTTGCCACAGAGATAATGGGATCTTGTGACGCATCCATTTATTATAATTTATATAATTTTGGAAAAAATTTATGTCCATTTCCTTCAATTCCACCAATCATATATTGTATTTATACTCTCTTTCTTCTATGATTGGTCATATAAAAGGTGGTCTTCTATATTCTCTCTCTACTGTGATTGGTCATTTAAACACTTTTTACCACGTATCATAATTATATTGGGGAATTAGAGAAAATAGATATAAAGAAATGGACATAAATTTTTTCCTATAATTTTACAGTTGACTATATTAATAATTCAGTTTAATCTCTAAAATATTAATATTATATTAATTCTAATGTTAGATTCTATTATTAATTAATGTGAACAAACAAAAGAATAAATGCTTATCGGTAATTGATTAAACTTACTTTTATTCCTTTAAAGATATGTAATATTATGATGTAGTCTTACAGTAAGATTATAAGATTAAAAAATTACAAGAGTTTTCTTGAACCATAATTGATTATTTTTTTTTTGTCAAATGCCTATTTTGGTTTTCTATATTTTACCTAAATTTTAAATTGGTCCTTTATCTTTCAAAAGTTCTATATTAGTCCTTTATGTCTCAAAAGTTTTATATTTATCCTTCAGATTTTATTAAAGTTCTATATTGGTCATTTATGTTCCATTCGAGTTCTATATTGGTCATTTATGTTTCATTGAAGTTTTATATTAGTCATTTATGTTTCAATAGAGTTTCATATTGATCCTCTCAGCATGATTTTATTTTTGGCTTAAACGACGTCGTTTGGGTGTTTTTTGTGTGTCTAAAGCCACGTCAGCTATCTGATACACGTAGGAGAGATTATGAGTCCACCTCAACACGCCACGTCAATAGTTAACTTAAGAAATTGATGGATTTGGATGGAATGACCAATTGGAAACATAAAGGACTAATTTAAATCTTTTAAAATATAAAGGACTAATTTAAAACTTGAGTGAAACATAAAGGACCAAAATAAACCTTTGACCTTATTTTTTTAGACGTTTAATCAACTATTTTTTTTTACTTAGTTCAAGTCCATAAAAATCCTAAGGCCCCAGTAAGCTAAATCATCACTTATCAAATTTAGAATTTATAGGAACTATTTTATATAAAATTATAAAACTATTGTAAAACTATATGATAAGTGTAAAGGAGAAAAGAAGAAGACAATAGAAGAAGAAGTGTAGTGCTCAATAACCAATTTTTTTGGTATGTCCAATCATTGCATACACACCCTCTATTTATAGGGCTACTAGGGTAGCCTTCACTTCATAAGTTACAAAGCATTAAGGTATGCATATAATGCACAATCAATATTGGCATAAATCATATTGAATTTGGGGTTATTGACTCATTGATTTATGGAGGTTTTGGGAGTGCTAAAGACATCCACAAAAGCACAATATATTTACAACACTCCCACTTGGATGTCTAAAATTGTGCCTCATTAAAACCTTACTAGGAAAAACCCTGTGGGACAAAAAACCTAGTGAAGGAAAAAGAGTACACCAATTATAATAATACATCCATTATAAACTGCCTCATTAAAAACCTTTACCAGGAAAACCCAGTGGGACAAAACCATGGCAAAGGGAAAAAGAGTGCAGCGCTATCTCCCCCTCATTGTAGCATTATTGAAGGTCTCTTAATCGGCGTATTCCAATTTTGTAAATTAGCTTCTCAAATGTTGCAGTTGGTAATGCCTTAGTGAATAGATATGCTAGATTATCACTTGAGCGAATTTGTTGAATATCAATTTCACCATCTTTGTGAAGATCATGAGTAAAGAAGAACTTTGGTGAAATATGCTTAGTCCGGTCTCCTTTAATGTATCCTCATTTTAGTTGGGCAATGCAAGCAGCATTGTCTTCATACAATGTAGTTGGGGCCTTTTCATTTAGTAATGAACCACATGATTCCTGAATATGTTGAGTCATGGATCTCAACCATACACATTCTCTACTAGCTTCATGAATTGCAAGCAACTCTGCATGATTTGATGAAGTAGCTACTATAGTTTGTTTTGTTGAGCGCCAAGATATAGAAGTATCACCAAATGTAAACAAATAGCCAGTTTGAGATCGGCCTTTATGAGGATCTGATAAGTATCCAGCATCTGCATATCCAACTAATGGAGACTTGGACTCGTTTGAATAAAATAATCCCATGTCAAGTGTCCCTTGGAGATATCTAAATATATGTTTAACTCCGTTCCAATGTCTCTTAGTTGCAGAAGAACTAAATCTTGCTAATAAACTTACAGCGAATGCTATATCAGGTCGAGTGTTATTAGCAAGATACATTAGTGCTCCTATAGCACTAAGATATGGTACTTCTGGACCAAGAAGTTCTTCTTCATTCTCACGAGGACGAAAAGGATCATTTTTCACTTCAAGTGATCTAACCACCATAGCGGTACTTAATGGATGTGCCTTATCCATGTAAAATCGTTCAAGGATCTTTTTAATATATGTTGATTGATGAACAAGTATTTCTCCTTCTAAATGTTCAATTTGCAGCCCAAGACAATATTTTGTCTTTCCAAGATCTTTCATCTCAAACTCTTCTTTTAAGAGCTTTGCTACTTCTGAAATACCTTTAGGAGTTCCAACTATGTTCAAATCATCAACATATACTGCGATGATAACAAAATCAGATCCTGATCTTTTTATAAATACACATGGACTAATAGAATCATTTTTGTATTCTTTTTGTAGCAGATACTCACTAAGACGATTATACCACATGCGCCCGGATTGTTTTAATCCGTATAATGATCTTTGCAACTTAATTGAATATATTCCTCGATCACTCGAATTATTTCTTTCAGGTATCTTAAATCCTTTAGGGATTTTCATGTATATATCATTATCCAGTGATCCATATAAGTAGGCTGTGACAACATCCATTAGGCGCATTTCAAGCCTTTTACAAACAGCCAAACTAATTAAATATCTAAAAGTAATTGCATCCACCACAGGAGAGTAAGTCTCCTCATAATCAATTCCAGGTTTTTGCGTAAAACCTTGTGCTACAAGTCGGGCTTTATATCACACAATTTCATTTTTCTCATTTCTTTTTCGCACAAAGACCCATTTGTACCCGACTGGTTTTACACCATCAGGTGTTCGAACGACAGGTCCGAAAACTTCACGCTTCGCAAGTGAGTTTAACTCAGCTTGGATAGCATTTTTCCAATTTGGCCAATCTTTTCTACGTCAACATTCTTCGACGGATTTTGGTTCATGATCCTCATTTTCATTTGCAAGTTCTAGCGCTATATTATATGAAAAAACATTGTCGACAATTGTTTCAAATCGGTTCCATATTTTTCCAGTATCAACATAACTGATTGAGATCTCATTATTTTCTTTATTTTCAGGTACCTGAATCTCTTCTGGAGATTTTTTATCAGTTATGTCTTCCTTATCATTCAAAATACCTATTTCCTCGTCTTGGCCATTTTCTTTATTTGCTCCTTTTCTTTTTCGAGGATTCTTATCTTTGGAACCAATTGGTCTACCACGCTTCAGGCGTGCTGTATGTTCATTCGCAATAGTATTAGGCTGCCCTTCAGGAACCTCAATACGAATTGGAGCATTTTCAGCTGGAATATGTGACTTTGTCACTTTTTTAGGGTCAGTGAATGCATCTGGCAATTGATTTGCAATATTTTGCAAATGAATTATTCTTTGAACTTCAAGTTCACATTGCTTTGTACGAGGATCAAAATGATGCAATAATTGTGCATTCCATGTAATTTGTTTTTCCAGCTGTTCCTTTTCTCCCCCTAATGCTGGGAAATTATTTTCATCAAAATGACAATCGACAAATCATGCCGTAAACAGATCACCCGTCTGGGGTTCTAGATATTTAATAATGGAAGGGGATTCATACCCGACGTATATCCCCAACCTTCTTTGAGGACCCATTTTGGCGCGTTGTGGTGGAGCAATTGGAACATAAACTGCGCACCCAAAGGTCCTTAAATGAGAAATATTTGGCTCCTGACCCAAAGCCATTTGCATAGGGGAGAACTTATTATATGTTGTTGGTCTAATGCGTATGAGTGCTGCAGCATGCAGAATAGCATGTCCCCATGCATTAATAGGGAGTTTTGTTCTCATGAGTAATGGTCTAGCAATTAACTGAAGGTGTTTAATGAATGATTCTGCAAGACCATTTTGTGTATGTACATGAGCAACAGGATGCTCCACACTTATCCCAATTGACATACAGTAATCTTTAAAAGCTTGGGATGTAAATTCACCAGCATTATCAAGACGAATTGTCTTGATAGGATAATCTGGAAATTGGGCTCGCAATCTGATTATTTGAGCATGTAATCTTGCAAAAGCCACATTACGCGTTGACAATAGACAAACATGTGACCATCTACTAGAGGCATCTACTAATACCATACAATATCGAAATGGTCCACAAGGTGGAGCTACAGGTCCACATCCATGAATGCGTTCCAGAAATGTAGGGCATTCAATCCCAACTTTTGCTGGTGATGGCCTTATAATTAATTTCCCTTGAGAACAAGCAGCACAAGAAAACTCATTAGATAAAAGAATCTTCTGGTTCTTTAATGGATGTCCATTTGAGTTCTCTATTATTCTTCGCATCATTATTGAACCGGGATGGCCTAACCGGTCATGCCAAATAATAAAAGTATTTGGATTAGTAAACTTCTGGTTTAATATAGCATGCGTCTCAATCATGCTAATATTTGTGTAGTACAAACCAGAGGAAAAAGTGAGTAATTTTTCCAAGATACATTTCTTACCCCCAATAATTGCAATGATGCAAAGACATTCCATATCACCATCAATTGTGGTCTCAATGTGATAACCATTTTGTCGAATGTCTTTGAAACTTAGTAAATTTCTTTGAGACTTACTGCAAAATAATGCTTCATTTATATTCAATTTTGTTCCTCTGGGTAATAATAAGTTAGTTTTTCCATATCCTTCAATTAATTTTGTACTACCAGATATTGTGCTAACGTTTGCCTCTTTCATAACCAAAGAAGAAAAATACTTCTTATCCTTTAATATAGTGTGTGTTGTAGCACAATCCACAAGGCATATATCTTCTTTGATTTTAAATCCATCAGAAGACTGAGGAATATCCATATTCTTCATTGAAAACAAAAATACATTATAAGAAACTTAGAAAATTAAAATTACAATGAAGAAAGAAACACAACTAAAACATAAGAGGGAAAATAAAACATAGGTGAAAAGCATAAAATTTGCTGCATTTCATTTTTCAATCATGATTTTCAAAGAAATCAGCAGCATCTAGATGTGTTATGTCAATGAGGCCTTCATAGTCATCTTCTTTGTAGGCAAAATTGGCTTCCACATTATTTTGCATTTTTGCTTCATCATCATCATCATTTTGAAGGGTTAAATTAACTTCAGGATTTTTCCCCTTCTTTATTGAAGCTTGATAGAGCTTGACAAAATGCTCAGGTGTGTGGCAGACACGTGACCAATGGTCTTTCATGCCACAACGATAGCATATATTGTCTTTACCCTTAGAAGAGCTATTTTGAGAACCCTTATTGTTGTTCTCTTGTTTATGACCATCGTGATTATGGTAATTATTTTTTCCCTTACCACGCCCACGTCCACGCCCGCGGCCACGACCACGACCACGGGAATTATTATTTCCTCTTCCAGAATTATCATATTTTGCTGCATTCGCTTCAGGGAATGGAGCAGATCCAGTTGGACGGGTTTCATGATTTTTCATTAACAGCTCGTTATTTTGTTCAGCCACAAGAAGACAGGAAATCAATTTGGCATATTTTTTAAAACCTTTTTCACGATATTGTTGTTGTAATAAAACATTTGAAGCATGAAAAGTTGAAAAGGTTTTTTCTAATATGTCCTCATCAGTGATTTTTTCTCCACACAATTTTAATTGAGAACTTATTTTGAAAACTACCGAATTATATTCACTCACTGTCTTAAAATCTTGGAGGCGTAAATGCATCCAATCATAACGAGCTTTGGGGAGTATTACCGTTTTCTGATTTTCCACAATTCAAGTGGATCCTTAACAGTCAAATATTCTGCTTTTAGCCCTTCATGCAGATGATGACGCAAAAATATCATTGCTTTTGCCTTATCTTGGTTAGATGCCTCATTTCCAGTTTTTATTGTTTCACCTAGACCCTTAGCTTCTAAGTGAATTTCAGCATCTAGTACCCATGACAAATAATTCTTGCCAGATATGTCAAGGGCTACAAACTCGAGTTTGGTAAGATTTGACATGATGCAAGCTAATGAAAAACAATAATAATAATAATTAGAGATATGACGTTTCAATCTTCAAGCTCTCGTGCTGATAACGTATTGTAAAACTATATGATAAGTGTAAAGGAGAAAAAAGAAGACAATAGAAGAAGAAGTGTAGTGCTCAATAATCAACTTTTTTGGTGTGTCCAATCATTGCATACACACCCTCTATTTATAGGGCTACTATGGTAACCTTCACTTCATAAGTTACAAAGCATTAAGGTATGCATATAATGCACAATCAATATTGGCATAAATCATATTGAATTTGGGGTTATGGACTCATTGATTTATGGAGGTTTTGGGAGTGCTAAAGACATCCACAAAAGCACAATATATTTACAACAAAAACTAAATTATATGATGTTAATCTTATTTTAGGAACTTAAAAATTTTATGGACCAAATTGAATCTTCTTCGTACTAAATAATTGTTAGGATAAAATGTACTCAAACTCCTTGAGTCTTCGGTTAAGAGTGTATATATACATTCTCTGAGTTTTAAAATTTTGCAGACATATCTTATAACCTTTCAATTTAGGGCACTCTGCACCATTCTATCAGTCTTTCATTCTTATTCAACCATTATTTGTCACGTAAACATATTTTGAGAAAATATTTTAATCATTTCAGACTTTCACAGCCTGAAATTAAATGATTAAAATGACTAAAATAACATTATAAGGATTATAAAATACACTTATAAAATATGCTTATGTGGCATATAATAACTAAAATACCTCACAAAATGTGCTTATGTGATAGATAACGACTATAATGTTATCACAAAATGTGCTTACGTGGCAGGTACCGGTGAAATGTGGATGAAAAGTTGACGGAAGGGTGCTAGGCAAGGTTGTGAAAATCACACACAGTTCAAAATCTAGTTAAATTGTGTATAAAATCGTTTTTGTGCAAAATCATAGTGGAATTGGGTAAAATCAAGTAAAATTGCAATTCTACCAACGATTTTACCTCAGCCCAACATATAAGCATGTTTGGTATTTTTAAAAAAAATCAATTTTTTTTATTTACACTCTTGACCCGGTCCAATCAGAAAAACTCTATCTATTTCCTAAAATTCTAACTTCCCAAAATCGTATACTTTGTTACCTAGTTACCCCAAATTTGCGAAAGAGGTCAACATAAACATGTTTATAGCTAAAATATTGGTTCTTTTATTGCATCTAAATAAAGGTTTGGTATATCAATTAGGTACTTATGTTTTATATATAGTTATATTTATAACATAGGAAATTTTTTATGATTTTATGATAGGTAAAATCTTACAATTCTGCGATACGATTTTATAATACGAGTTTACCCCTTCTACAGTTTTACTTAAAATCTAGATTTTAACAACCTTGATGCTAAATGTCCCAAACTAAAAGATTAAGGGATCTATAAACAAGATTTTAAAACTCAAATATGTATGTATTTCTTGACTAAAACTCAAGGACTCGCATTTTATCTTAATTGTTAATATCTTTTAATATTTAATAAAAAAATTCTAATATTTTCAAAAGCTGAATCTCTGGATCCGTAAAATTGATGCAATTTATGTGTGTCGTTGGCAGTATTTTGTTGGAATTTATAAAGCTTGGCGTGAATGGAAACGATAAGGACGAGCAATAAAGTCACAAAATAGAAAAGTTGAACATAAAATTAATACAAAAAGTTCAAAGGGAAAGCTAATTCGTACGTGGATACTTCTCAGTTGTGAATCGTGGCCAATACATGACCAAAACTATTAATAGCTCAAGCTTATATCAGTTGTAAATTGTTAAATGATTAAAACAGAACATTTAAATGAATCAAAATAGTATTATTTTTTGAGTTTGAGTAAGAGAGTGTGTGCCACATAAGCCTTTCACGTCAGTATTTAATGGCAAAATCAGACATATGTTATGCTAGAGGACCAAGTTTGACCCAAATTAAAAAACGTTGAGGGCCTAAAATAACTTTTTGAAATGTTGTGGATCAATATTAAATTTCGTGCAAACGTTGAGGACCAAAAAGAGTAATTCGGCCTATTTTAAAAAGAAAAAATATTTTGACACAAATCTCCAAACAAATCCAACGATTAATAGATGATAAATTTGAACTATTGATAACTCTATAATATCTTCCGTACGAAAAAATAGTGTAGTCCCCACATCCACTATCCCAAACTTGAGGACAAAAGTCAAAAAAATGATGTTTCAACTCACATTCATTCGTACTCATGCACCTAATTATCGTGTCAAATCAATGCGCATGGCCGACATTTTTTTTTCTTTAAAAATTTTACATGTGTCAAATTCATTTTGGAATTATAAAGATATTAAATTAGTCCCTAAAAGTTTTTTTTTGTCAATTTCATCAATTTAGTTCAGTATTTTTTTTTAGGGGAGAAATTTCTATAAAATATTTTTTTAAGAATTAAATTTGATATTTTTATAATTTAAAAATTAAATTGAAACAAGTGAACTTTTTTAAGAATTAATTTAATTTTTTTTATAATTTAAGGACTAAATTGAAATAAATAAAAAAATTTTAAATCAAAATTGATACAGTACGATCTTATCTTTTAATCGAGCTCCCTCAATCAATTTGCCTTGGACGTCACTATCATCCAATCATAATTGCCTCATCTCAGGATTAACCAATTCTGTACAAACCGTTATGTCTACCCACCACTATCAAGTACGAATGGCCTAAATACTTCTATTTAAATTGTATAAACACCCCAAGGCATTCCAGTATGACACACTGAATTCTTATTACTATTGTTACTCTATCTGTTTTTTATATTACTGACTTGAGTTTTGGAGGAATATTGTAGGAGCCTCCTCCCACCATGATTCTTTCCTTGTTAGTGATCGAAGTTCATAAATCAGTTCAAGAATTCACCAAAAATCTAGCTTATTATTTTTCTTTAAAAGAAAATTAAAGATCATTTTCTTTTTATTGTCACATTTATGCCATTTTCATAATTTGGAAATAATTCGTTATATAAATGCTTTGGAAATTTGGGAAAAAAAAATTCTTCTTTGAATTTATGTTTTAAAAAATTTTCTTAACTAAGATATATATACCAAAGGTTTTGTAGGCTTTGGCATGCCAACTATATTCTATCAATACTCAATACTTTTAGACTTTTAGTGAACGGTAGGAGAGGACATGACGTGACGCCCATTGAGAGTTTGTTGGCAGAGGTTTTTGGCTCAAGGATCGGAGTTTATTAACTTTTCTTATTTATATTACAATTGGAGTTGTATTTTTCTTTTTTTTTCTTATGATTAGGATATTTATTAAAATGGACTTAATGATTAATTCTTTAAGTATTATCAAATTTATTACTGGGAAGGAACCTCCCAATTAGGCCAGATATGTTGGAGAGTTTTATGCAAGAATTGAATGGAATGAGTAGTCATTAATAGAATTTGAACGTTTAAAAGTTTTAATGAGAAAATAGATATAATAGAATAGAATGGGTGAAAGTATTGTTTAAAAGTTATAATAAAATGGATAGAATAGAATAATTAATTGTTTTTTTTTTAATATTATTTTTTATAATATAAATACATCAATAATTGTATTATTAAGATAAAATTATAATTTTCTTAAATTTTAAAAGGTATTCAATCTTTGACCCTACAATTTGGGGAGATACAAAAATGGGAGTTATGGACGGATAAAGAGGACTTGGGAGGCCCTCCCTTCCATTGCATTTTATCTTCATTAAAACATTTGAGGCACTATCGGATACTAAGTGTGGATACCTCTTTCAAGGATTCGAACTCGGGTTTATCACGTTGTTTTAGACACTGCATTTTGTTTGGTTCAAGAAATAAATTCAGAAAGAAAAACAAAATTTCTGGCCAGACGTTGCAACATAGACTTTGGTCGTCGCTACGTACCCTAAAAACGTGACCTTCTAGAAGGTCATGTGAACTCTAACGTCGCGACATATTTGAGAAAATATTTGAAATTCTCCCACCGAAAGGGCCACGCGGCTTCTACACGGAAACATTACGTACTTTGTGACGTCCTTGACTTACGTCACGACGTATTCCAAATTTTGATTCCCTTTCTCCACCTGTAAATACCCCCTCATTTTCACTAATGAGGGATGACACACAATCACTCAAGGACGAATCCCAACCTTCCAACCCCCATTTTTTGGTACTAACTCTCTAAACTTCTCTCTCAACTTCTTACTTGAGTCCAAAGAGCCTCCTCTTTAACTCTCTACATCCCCGCTGCCTTCAGGTATGATTCTATACTCCTAGAATTCTTTAATCTTCCATTGTTTCTCGATTATTTTCTACGTACATCATTTAAACTATTTCAATGTCGATCTCATCTAGTTAATCTAGGCTACAATCATCTAAAGGATATAAACTATTTATACCAAACCCTAAAGGCTAGGGCATCGGTCGGAGTAGTCTAACATATAGGATCTGATTGATCGTCAAAAGCTAGATTCTCTCCATTTTCCCCTATCAATAGATTAAAAGGCCTACAAAAATGCCTATGATTCGAATCAAATGGATCATAAGTATCAAAATAGGCTGACATTATGATGAAGAAGGAAAAAATTTGCCGTACGTTGAGACGCCTAAAGATGAAGGTTGTGACATTTATGCTCCAAGGGTGTTTTCCAAGTATGTTGACTTGCACGTCACAAAGTTCAGAAGAGCAAGTCGCGACGTTCATCTGTTGGAGTGTAATTTCAGGTAAGTTGGCCATGCACGTCGCGATGTCTCATCATGAAGATCGCAACGTGCACCCAAAATCTTATTTTTACTGTTTTCTTGATTGCTTCGAATGATTTTAAACCACTGTGACCACTTGTCTAGCATAAATCATGAGAGGAACCGCTTTCCTCCTTAGATTCACGTTGCCAATACATCAAGAGGGGTACTCGTTGCCTCCTTTGATGTTATTGGTACAAGTAACCTAGGTTAAGAGTAGAAACTGTTTCCTCCTTAGATCTTGGTCAACCTTAAGTCAACGAGTCCCTCGTTTGAACTCCTGCATGTGTTTGTTTCAAGGACAAAATTGAAGCGAAGTTAAATAGGTGTTGTAACTGTCATTTTTTGTTCAGACAATTCATAGTGTCAAATAAGGACCGCAAGGGGTCGTTGCCTTGGGGACTTGTCCTTAGGCGAAGACCTAGGTGCCTACGTACCCTTGTGCAGGGATCAAAGTACACGTAGTTCGAAAGGGGAACGTCCATGGTGGCCATTAGGCAGGAGTGTTACCTGTAGTGCCGTGTGCGGCTAGGACGTGAATGTGTTCTCTGGGCGGGCAAGCCACCTGTTCGAGGTTTCCTTAGAGGAATGAGAGAGCTTGAGTCTCTATGAGCTGCTCAATGCTTGAGGATAGATGTATCCCGCAAGGAGAGATGAGCACTAATAGCTTAACCTTGTAAGGTGATTGATCAGACTTATCGTGTTGTGAGATGTTCGGTATGTATTTTGTCTTGCTTCTGGAATGTCCTTCTTCATGCTCCCGGGTGAGGTATATTTATACTCAGAGTAGGAGAGAATGTGGTTGACTAACGTTTTTGAGCCTTGAGCTCGACCCACAATCTAGAGAGTTAACCCACGTCTCCAATGCGGGAGAGTATGCGGGTGATTGTGGGGAGAGGCCACGTCTGGGTCCATCGAGCGGTGTCACGTGCCACTGATATGAGGTCTAGTAAACCTTCTAGAAGGCCAGTACCACGTGTCCATAGGAGAGCATATTATGGAATTACATAAGTCCCCCAAGTCTATGGGTGCTGGGCGCCTGTGGACTTAAGTTACCTTTTGTAAAACATTGGGAGCGAGGTCGCCCGCCATGAATTGTTCGTAGAGCCAGATTGATCGCTAATAATAGGAGATGAGGCGGTCAAGCGTGCACTTGCGTTGCTCTAGAATTTGTCAGGAGTAGGTAGCCAAGGATACCACGCATCCAGATCTGAACGGTCCTTCGCTTATCCTTCCCAGCAAGTTTCTCGAGTCGTTTTCGTAGAAACGTTTGCGTCTTTTCCATGCCCCTTGTGTGCATTTTGAAGATATACAACAAAGGAGAGCTGGGTTGTGGGTCACACAGGCCTCCGAGTCAGTAGGTCACCCGTTTGGGTCAAACGGGCCAACAATGGTCCAATGTAGAAATGATCTAACTGTCTGAACTGGACCGCATTGGGGTCCAGTTCACCGGTCCGATCCAGTTCCAAATTAAGACTATGGTCTAAAGACATATAGATAACCTCACTCTTAATGAAATTCAAAGCTCTTTGCTAGTACATGAACAAAAAATGAACCGAAGTTCGCCCACTAAGGAGCAAGCTTTGAATGCTTTAGATGTCATAAGTTTGGTCATTATAAATCTGAGAGTAAATTACACTGCCCTCCCCTGAGAGATGCTGAAATTACACTGCCCTCCCCTCTCGTTTGCAAAATTACACTGCCCTCCCTTGAGAGATCAAAAGTCATTACACTTTGATCCAAAACACCATTCTCCAATAAAAAAAAGTCTAAAAGGTCAAATTTTTTTCAATTTCCAATACAATAAATATTCATGACTAAATTACCCCTCACAAAAGAATGAAACTCTATAAAATGTGACCTATACATACTTCCATCCTCTTATAATAACATTGTTTCATTTTTTATTGTCTTTTATTATTTTATTAGTATTTATAGTAATTATTATTGTTAACAAAATAAAATTCTAAAAAAAAATTCGTAACTTAAATAGTTTATAGATTTTTATATTAATAATGTAATATAATATAAAACATCTATTATTTTACTTAATTTCGATAATTAAGTTATATATATATATATATATATATATATATATATATATAAAATATATCAAAAAAATTTTGTTAGGTGTACTAGAATTAAGTTTTATAAATTTTTTTGGTAAAGATTCAGTTTTATAAGTTTCGATGAAGCATAATGTTAAAAATTTTTTATCTTGTGTGAGGGTCAATTTAGTCATTAATATTTATTAGTCATTAATATTTATAATATTGACTTTTTAAACTTTTTTTTAGCGGGAGAATAGTGCTTTGGATCAAAGTGTAATGACTTTTGATCTCTCAAGGGAGGGTAGTGTAATTTTGCAAACGAGAGGGAAGGGCAGTGTAATTTCAGCATCTCTCAGGGGAGGACAGTGTAATTTACTCTAAATCTGAATGTTATACCAGGTTGCCTAATGACAAGGAAAAAGGAGAAAAGTCAAATTTCATTATTGAAGAGACAGAAGCAGAAACTTTATTAATGGCAGATCTTGCTAATAACCAACTCGAGTCAAATGTCTGGTATGTGGATACTGGCTATAGCAATCACATGAGTGGGAGTAAGTCTTCTTCCTCTTATTTGAATCAAAGTTTTCATTCCACTGCAAGTTTTGTTCATTCTTTTTCTATGAAAGTAATGGGAAAATGTGACATTAAGATAAAACCCAAGAATTATTTTGTTGAAACAATTTCAAATGTACTTTATGTCCCTGACATGAAAAGCAACTTGTTGATTGCTGGTCAATTATAGGAAAATGGTATGTGATCACTATTCAAAAGGGTGCTTGTGAAATTTATTACCCTAATCATAGTGCGGTACCTATTGTGCAAATGAATTCTAACATATTGTTTCCTTTCAAGATTGAAAGTATTCAATCTTGTTTAAAGATTGAAGTGACAGACTCTTCATGGTTGTGGAATTTACCCTATGGTCACTTGAGTTTTGGAGGATTAGAGACTCTCCAAGGATATGGTGATTGGCCTTCCTCACATTGATGTTTCTATGTGAAAAATGTGTTGTTAGTAAATAACATTGTTCTTAATTTTTTAAGGGTATGTTTGGATTGGGGATTAAGGAGGAGAATGGAAGGAGGTATCAACACCCAAACAAGGGGAGGACATATGGAAGGTTAACCTTCCCCTCCCCTCCCCTCCCTTCTCCTCTAATCTCTCCCCTTCCATTCCCCTCTTAATTCCCAAACAAACCCTAAAGGAAAGTCTTGGCAACCAAAAGTAGCATTGTGATGTGATGTAATGTGAATGGAATAAAAATGAGTAAAATGACCATTTTACCCTTGCATTAAAAGTGAGAATAGAATAAAAGTGGGTAAAAAAGTATGAACAAAAACATAATTTCATCACATTACAAAAAGTGGGATTTGTTTGGTAAGACTCCCTCCTTTTTTCCATCATATTTTCTATTTACCAAATAAAAATCTCAAGAGTTGTAAAAAAAAAAAGAGTAGGACTCAAGAGTAAGAAGCAGTACATAATTCTTGATGGTGAAAAAGGCCATTTGAATTATTTCGAGTTATCAAAAGTGTACAATGCCAAGTACGTTTTGAGATTGACCAAAGAGTGGCCCAACGAGGACTAGACTAATCGACCCATATATCATAAACATAAATAATATTTTTGCCAATATATATTTAAATATTTCTTAGCCACTAAATCTTTAAAAATGACTTATAATATCGCAAGCAAATATATCTGAAAAACGAATGGAGGAAAATTAATTATAATATTATTAATTTCACAACCGTACGTACCTTGCCATATTGGCATGAAAATGATGATCCTTATGGAAATAGCACATGGTCCCAATATTGAGTGAGAGATGAAAGAAAAGTTTCATTTTCATTAATTTTTTTTAATGCTTATTTTTGCACAAAATGGCCAAAAATGGTAGTCACATCCCATTCAGTTCATTTTCGTGACCCAATGGAATACCATATGCTATATTTGTATCAGACAAAGTGATAACGAATTCATCTATATGCTTTCTTTTACTCTCAAATGAAAGGGAAAAAAACACTATCATTATCATTATATTATCTTTATTGATTCTTATTTGTATGAAAATTTTTAATTTTTTTTGTGTCTATCTCTTATTCTTTATAAAAAATTTACAATTTTTCAAGTTTAAATAAAAAAAAGTATAGAAAACTATGAAAAAAATCGACTTAGCATACTAACGCATAGAAAAGTCAAGCACCGGATCCATTCTCCAAAAGATTAGTGTAACACAAAAAGAAATAATTTTCCAATAAATAATATATATCTATATCTATATATCTATATAATAATAATTTTATATTATATTTTAAAAATTAAAAAAATAAATAATTTGCAAGTATGTCCATGCAGCCTCTAATAAAAATATATGCTTGTGAGCCACGCTTATATATATATATATATATATATATATATATATACATATTTGTGTTCTATATTTGTATTCAATTGTTGAATCATTCACGCATTTAGTAAATTAGATATTTCAATGAAAAATAGATTTTCTGGTTTCATTTTTCTTTCTTTGGGCATATGCCTAGATTCCTTGTTGTTGAAACTTTTAAATTATTTTGGCCAAAAACCAAACTTCTAAATTATCAGTTTTTTTTATAATTGTTTTTTATTTGATGCAATTCTATTTGAAGCACGATCAAATATTAAATATGGACATTTCTCTTAACAAAAATTTACATTTTAATTCGCTATGTTACGATGGATTAACAATTTTTGTTAGATCAATTCCATTGGTCTAAATGATCAAATATGAATCTCTCATGTATTGCAGAGCCTATTGATAAAGACGTTATCTATTGAGAGAATCGTCTATTACAATAGACTTGCAGTATTCAAGAAATTAGTCACTAGATATTATGATTGATGATTTGTGCGGTGTTTGTTTTCCTTGATGCCAAATTTAGTAACCACTTGTAATAGGGTTAGAAGAATTAGTTTTCAAATTAAAACAATATTGTCCTTAAAAAATAGTAATATAAATAAATAAATATCATCTTTATGGAAATAGAACTCTTTCTTTTTTTGTCCCGGATCAAGATATATTTATTAAAAATGAATCTAATGATTAATTTTTTTAGTATTATTTTTATTCTCATTCCTTCAGAAATACGACCCGGGAGGCTATAATTAAGGACGGATAGACCCCTTTATATTTGTGCAATGTAGTGTTGATGATAGAGCTCTTTCTTTGATCTCTTGCTGTCTATGTATTTTTTTTTCTGTCTTTGAAAATAATGTGAGATTGGGATTTGGGAATGTTGCAAGGCCACATGTTTTCCTATTTCTACGTTCTTCACCTAATTAAGTTTGTTATTATTTGGTATATTTGGATTGATTTTCCTCCACAAATAATAAAGAAAGAAATCTAAAATAAAATTTTAATTAAATATAAATTAAAATTAACAATAAGTGTTTTTTTTTAATTTTGTCTAAATCAAGGTATCCATTGTCGAACATGATGACTAATCCTCGGCCTCGCTGAATTATAAATAACTTAGAGGTTTTAAAGCTGGCTTGGATCGGATATTTAATCTACTCCATATCTAATATCATAAATCAATTCACTGATACTTAATTATGAATTTGATGACAATGTTTGACTTAGATTAAGTCAAACATTGTCATCAAATTCATAATTTTTAATCTACTCCATATCTTTCACTTAACCATATCTCTTGCGTTAACGCTAGGTGGCTTTTGTCATTATGAATTTGATGACAATGTTTGACCTAGATTATGTTTGGACTTGTAAAATTGATTTCTCTTACATAAATCTTTAATTTGGCAATTATCTTCTCTCCCTCTCTCTATTTTTGGAGAGAATTATCAATTTGATCCTTAAAAGATATAAATGATTTTAGTTTAGTCCTTAAAAGATCAAAAATCTAATTAAGTCCCAAAAAAGCTTTTTTTATTACAATTTAGTCCTTTTAATCTTTGAAAGAAGCCAAGCATACATTGACGAAACAAATTAAAAGGATCAAATTGAAAAAATGATCTTTCAAAGATTAAATTAAGCATTTTTATTTTTCATGGACCAAATTAAAATAATCTGTATATTTCAATGGCCAAATTGGTGATTCTTTCTTTTTTTTTAAAAAAATATATTTGTTATATATTATATGGTGGCGTTTGGTATGCTATGATCTCCTGTTATCTCAGATATCATAGTATCTTAGATAACGTAGTATATGATACTATAGTATAACATACTATAGTATACTATAGTATAACATACTATAATATTTATAATGTTGACGTTTGGTATAACAATGAACGATATCTCACATGTCAGACATGTAAGATGCACATATTTGGTATTTTTTATAATTAGCATAACTTATTTTTTTAACTTCCTTATTTATCCTTATAAAATTTAATAAGCTTCATTTTTTTTAAAACAATGTAAAAGATATTTCATTTAAAAAGAAAATATTGCATCAGTCATCAATTGAGGAAGAAGCCATAATATATCATGTGCTAAATGTAGAACAACACCAGAAAATATAATTGGTTATTGAAATGAATATATAGAAAAAAAATTGACTATTGAAAGGAATATGTAAAAACAGTGGTCATTGGGTATATGAAAAAAAAAAAAGTGGCGCCAAGTTTATAATGGTGATTGGGTATATGGTAAAAAGTGGCACTAAATAAAAAATTTGCGCCAAGTAAGAAAATTGAAAAAAAAAGGATAAAATTGGAAGTTTAATAAAAAAAATCTTTTTTAACCATGTGATCTGAGATGACATAGTTTTTGAGTTGTCATCAGATCACACCCTTTTGGTTGTGATGTGATAACAGGGTGTTATCTCAGATGTCGTCATGTAATGAGATCACACCATACCAAACACGACATTCAACAATGACATCTAAGATACTATGGTATATAAGATGGCAGGCATAAGATCACAGCGTACCAAACGCCTCCTAAATGTGACGTCTCATTCCCGCATAAGCATTTTTTTCCCAAGTAAAATATTTGTACGTGAGATGACATAGTTTTTGAGTTGTCATCAAATCACACCCTTTTGGTTGTGATGTGATAACAGGGTGTTATCTCAGATGTCGTCATGTAATGAGATCACACCATACCAAACACGACATTCAACAATGACATCTAAGATACTATAGTATATAAGATGGCAGGCATAAGATCACAGCGTACCAAACGCCTCCTAAATGTGACGTCTCATTCCCGCATAAGCATTTTTTTTCCCAAGTAAAATATTTGTACGTGTGCTCTCACGCAAAAGTCTAAACAATAATATGTCGTTGTCCTCGAAAAAAAAATATATCATTTCAAAAAACAAGTGAACATATGAAAAATTAAATATGATGTCCGATGCATTGCCTTAATTCAGATTCCAGACTCATTAGTTTCTTTGTTTCCACAAGTTATATTTGCTTGCTTGCTTAAATTTGATAAATCATTTACAAGACAAGAACATGGTTTTGAAAGAAAATTTTTATTTCTTTTTTGAACTTTACATCAACCACCAATTCAACCCCATTGTTGGGGCTTTTTGGAATAACGATAAGCCTGTATGGCTATATCCCTATCATTCTATCTCCATGCAATATATCAACCTAGTCAGCAAAGGAAAAAGGATCTTCATTTAAGGGGAAAAAAATTGAAAACTTTATTATTATTATTATTGTTTTCATTTTTTTGGCCCAGTAAACTAAAGACTAAATCAATATTTTAGTCTTAAAATATATAAATTATTTCAATTTAATTGTTAAAAGATAAAAATTATCATATTTAATTTTTAAAAGATACAATTTGTTTCAATTTAATATCTAGAAGATGAAAATTTATCTCAATAATTTTATGTCAATAGAGATTCCGAAAAACTAAATAAAGACAAGATATACCTTTTAAGAATTAAATTGGACATTATCATCTTTCTGAAATTAAATTGAGACAAATAGTATCTCTTAAAAGGAAAAAACTTAGGTCCATTTTCTTATATCCATTTCATCCAATTCTCCAATATAATTATGACACGTGGCAAAAAGTGTTTAAATGACCAATCACAGTAGAGAGAGAATATAGAAGACCACCTTTTATATGACCAATCATAGAAGAGAGAGAGTGTAAATACAATATATGATTGGTGGAATTGGATGAAATGGACATAAAGAAATGGACCTAAGTTTTTTCCCTCTTAAAAACCAAACTAATACTAATTACATCTTTTAAGGACCAAAACTTCCTTTTTTGTTCTTATTGATAAGAGTTGTTCGTGTAAACAACCCAAGAATCAGAAAGAATATGTCTGATCAATGTTGTTTGGACCGGACCGAACCAGACTGTCCGACCAGTTCAACCATAAACCAAACAATAGAACAAGTTGGTCAAACCCAAAAAAATAAACTAGCAGTTGGACCAGATTTAATCGGAGTCCAACCACCGGACCGCTTAAGAATCGACAGTCCAACTCTTTTTTTTGGGCAGCCCAATTCACTGATTCAGGTTTTTTTAAAAAAAAAGTACGTGTTAAAACTTGAGAGTTAAAATGTTGAATTTGATAATATATATATATATATATATATATATATATATATAAAATTCATATATATTATTTATTGCATTATCTGGTTCGACCGATTAAATCAATTAAACCGTTAACCGAACATTTGTTCGGGTCTTTATCCGGTTCGGTCTTGACACCTTTGTGTGTGATAGTTGAATACCAAGGATTTAAAAAAACCTGGACAAATCTATACATCTTATTGAAGTATGACTAGTAAGCTCAAACACACTAGGAAAAGTAATAGAAATATGCACATACCAAAAACCAGGTATGGACCAGTGTACAAGGGAGAGGAAGAAAAAGAAAAAAGATCTTATCCCTGATATAAAAAACTCGTAGAAATTTACTGAAACGTGTGAGTCATCAGATCAGACCCTACATCTTGAAACACCTACTTTAGTGAGTTTCCATTAGCTTCTTGCTTTAGTGAACTAGTAAAAGCAGAAGAAAAAAAAGAAGAGAAGGGGAGTGAGAAGTGGGTAAGAGAGAGAAACTGCTAATTTCAATCATTCTTACGTTTTCTGATTCTGCACTTGACGACTTTTACGACACCATAAGCGAGCCCTACGAACGCAAGCACCAATACTGCAGCAAGAAAATAAAAAATTACCAAGTGGAAGTACAAAGTAAATAAGAGCAATTAGTGGATTGCCATAAATAGTTCAGGGTTTCTATGTTAATATATTTTATATAAAAAAAAGTAACAACATAGAAAATCCAAATTGGAAATGTTTATATCAGTCCAAGTGTTCAACCGTACTTCAAATTAGGAAAAAGTATCTTTAATACCCCTAAACTTCATAGTCTTTGTCAATTATGCGCCTAAACTTTCAAATTGCAACCAATTTGGCTCTTCACACAAATTTTGTGTAAATAATTAATGGTAGATGCAAATTGACTTGCTAAATATATTATTTGACATCACAAAAACATTAGAGTTCACACTGAGAGTCACATTTGCATCTGCTGTTAATTATTTACACAAAATTTGTGTGAAGGGCCAAATCACTTACAAATTCAAAGTTTAGGGACACAATTGACAACAAAGAAAGTTTATGGACATAATTGACAAAGACACTAAAGTTTAGGGGAATCAGAGGTACTTTTCCCTTCAAATTATAATCCCTGGTAATAAGCAATAAAGCAAATGCGCAATGAATTTATTATATCTGTCTTAAACAGAATCAGGCAACTGAAAGGCCAGATCATCTCAGCCAAAGTGAGAACTTGCCTGCATCTAATTATGCAGGACAAATATGCAATCTTTTCCATTGTGATCTTAGTTATGAAATCAGAACTGAAGAAAATGTAGTTGAAGTTTCAGACTGAATAAAAATGATAATCCAGAGATTGTAAAGAAAACAAAAAAGGAGAATCCTTCAAGTTTAAAGATTGGCAACCAGACTTTCTAAGCAAGAAGAAAAGTTGGATTTTAAACACTAATAAGTTAGGTTATATTAGGGTTAGTTTAAGGAAAACTAGCTGTGTGACCGCTAATTTTGCATAACAGAAAAGTACAAAAGTAGTTTGGTAGAAGAAATAACAGACTGACCAGACCGCTATCCTATGTCAGAACAGTAACCAAAAAAGGAGATAAAAAATATATAACTAATTGGGGTCAAAATTCAAAAGTTTGCCCATCAGATCCCTCATTAATTTTACTCAAATTAATTGAGAACAGTGAGAAATATGTAAAAGACTTGAGGCTTCATTTCTCAAAAAACTAGGCATATATTCTTTCCCTAGTTACCCTCAAATGAAAAAAATATCAAAACCCAAATACAAAGAAGACAACATTAAACTAAGACCAACGCAATGAAACTGTAGCTGAAAAATGATCAATTAAGGGCAGCCCAGTGCACAAGGATCTTAACCGAAAGAACTTAATACTTAATAGTGAATTACAAATATCCACATAAGCAAAACCTTAAAACTATCTTCGAGTAAATTATTGTTCACATTTCTCTAACTAGCCCATGGCAGTACTGCCCATTTCAAGAATTATTGCTGATATCTATAGATGGATGACAAAATAGGGATAGCATTTAGGATTTATAAATGACTTACCAGCTAAAGTTAAATAAAATAAGATGGCCAGGCGATATCTTATAATCCATGGCAGACTAGTTTCAAGAGTGCAGTGCCTCTGGTAATGTCCTCCTTTCATTCTGTCCGAACCCTCAACATTTGATGTCTGTAATTCCAATAAGGAAATATTTACAGCTGACACAGCAACTCCTTCTTTGTCCTTGACTTCAACTTTAATTGTCACTGGCTGGGAGTTCCAATCTATCTTTATAGTTCCAAAATTAGGCTTGCCTAAGAAAAACCCATATTTAAAATTCAGAATTTCTCATCCTAGGCAAATATCATAATGGGGGGTAAAAAAAAGAAGACAGCTATACCATATATACAAGATCTATATCTGCAGTTCGGGCTCTTAACTCTCATGGTAGATGGGGTTATCCATGCCACAAATCTCACTAGAAAATGCAAAGGAGGTGGGACTGCATCCTCAACTGATTGAGTTAATCCACTAGAGGTTACATCATACAGTGGGTAGTCCAGTGCACAGTCATATCTTGTGATTTCCCCAAAGTGAACATCTCCACTTACAAAGAATACTCCGCACCTCTTCACAGAAAGAAAGGATAGACAAGATTGTGAAATAAATACTTGCAGCATTATGTAAATTTTAGTTAAGGCGTAAAAAAATGTACCAGCTGAAACTAAAAGAAGCTAAATAGCAAACAGCAGAACCCAAAATTTTTCGAGAGTGAAAGTTACCTTACTATCTGCTATTAATTTGAAAAGGCGATCTCTTTCCTTTGGAAAACGACCCCAAGATTCCATAGCAAACAGCGGCCCAGTGGTTGCAGAAAGATTTGATATAACCTGATATGCAAAATAAATAAACCCAAGGCAAACTAATACAATTGAGCATTCAGTGATAAGCTTCTATCAGGTTTGAAGTCCCAGAGACTAGGAGAACCCAAGCACAAGTATGACAAATAAAACAACAAACAAAGGATCGGCTATATGGATCAAGCAACTTTGCTCAGTTCTATAGTTAATTATGACAATGTTAAAAAAAAAGAATATGACATGTGCTAAAACAACATCAATTTTACATAAAGAAAAATATTGGAACTGCATCTCTTCGGTGCAGCAATTCAAGCAGAAAACTTAATCCCTTTGATATCAGCAAGGTTTACATTTGAAGGAACACAAAAGCTATTGAAGTTGAGAAAATCACTTAGTGAGTCAGACAATTTCCTTTCTCTGCTCCAGTCATATTAAGATAAACCCGGATCATCAAGACTACAAGCATGAGAACTATTGGGCAAAAATGAAGATGTCATATGCATCTACACTGTTTAGTATAGTGAATAAATAAATCTACACGCTGGTCTATCTTAAAGAAAATAGAAAGTTACTAATTACTGTACCTGGATAGAAGATGCAATTAAGGTAATGGCCGTAGATGGACCCTTTAGCTCTTGCTCCAACCATAACCACTGTGAAGTCCCCAAGATGGTTCCATCACTTCCTACAGGGTCTCTGTGGTATCTTGTATCTAGGACGATAATCTGGAGATTACGTCCACAAAATCACAGGTGTTAGTAAAAGATGCATGCTTGAAACTTGAAAAAGTTTATAAAACTTTATAGTTCAACAATTGAGAAGAACAAAGAGAATTAGTATTAGTTGGAACTTGCAAGAAATGTTAACATGATCATGTAAAGGCTATTGCATATAAAAGCATAACAGAATTTAAAAATAATAATAATAATAAATCAAGGATTACAAAGAAAAGCAACAGCACTGTTTAAGTTGAATACCTTGATATTTCTACCCACAGGACCATATGTATACGATGCATAAACACCAGCTTGCTTTCGCCTACAATGAGAAGCTGAAATAAGTAACTATCTACTCTAGCCGCCTATTCAAAATTTCTTTTAATGCATGATATCATATATCATATTTCACAAGGAAATGTAGAATTGTGTTCACTCATCACTGTCCTTGAAGCAAGCCAATACAACGAAAAGTATTGTAAATTTGTAATAGTGGAGAATTCAAGAATTGCTGATTAATTATCTTAGGCAGAAACTAAAACAAATCCATACAGAGATCAGTTCAATATGATAAACAACAATACCCACCTTGGGCTATCTTGAGGTTCATCTAAGAAGTCAAGAAGGAGCTGTTGATTGGTGATTTTTCCGTCAAATTCTTTTCCTGCATCATTTAATCCATAATCATGATCATCCCAAGTACCAATAACCTATAACATTCCAAATGTTAAAAGTTAGGCTACATAAGATGAGCAAACACTGTCAATGTTTTCGGTGAGAATCTCAACACGAAAACAAGCACAAGAGCTTAGAATGAAGCACCTCAGCTTTTTCTCGTAGTTGAGAATAGCCAGGATTGGCCTTTGCTTTCCTGTATTTACTCTCCATTTCATTCTGAGAGGAAGGTACAAATCGTGGAGCATTCTTCCATGGCCCAATTGTCCTTTCCGGTCCAAAGATTTTAAAAGGGCGTTTGATGTCTCCATATATGTTATCACCCATCCATATAAAAATTTGAGGATGGAAGTCTATTATTGCATCCCAAAGGGGCTGGCATAGAACCACAAGACAGGGTTACAATGGGCAATGAAATGAATGTCAGTCATATCATATCATATTAGGAATGAACCACAAGCAGCCAAACATTGTGCTAACTGCTACAGTGTGCTAACTGCTAAGCTGACGCAACATTCAGTTTTATGAAAAGCATGCAACAACATCAAGGTACAAAACACAGAGAATTATCAAAAATCGGCTTCTCCAAACAATATCACGTAACTAACAGAGAAAGAGAACGAAGCACAATCAGAACCTGAGGAGCGCTTTGATTGGAGCATGATCCGAAGGCAATTCGAGAGACCACCTCTTCCTCCAGCTTAATTGCTGAAGCACCGAGTCTCATCGCCATAGCAACCACGGCGATTAACACCACAAGCCACCGCCATCGCCGCCGCTCGAAATCCATTTTGGCTAACGAAATACGCAATTGGTCAAACCTCGCGAGAACCAAGAAAAGGGAAAATTTGGCTCTATTAGGGAATTCGAGAGAAGAAGAAGTGAGTGAGTAGTGAGAGTGGAAACGAGAAAGCTTTCGGAAACAAATGGCTGTGAGAGAAAACAAACGAATTCAGAGCATTTCATGAATTCCTTGGGAACGAAGAGACGAAGTCGGAAGTTTGTAGAATCAAAATTCAAAGCCAGAGGATTTAAAAGGAGAGGGGTAGGGGGACAGAAAATAAAAGTGTGATCGTTTATGTTTTTTAAAATTTAAAATATTACCCCTTAATTTTTGTTATTATTAATTATATCCTTATATTTTAAATCATTAACATATGCATTTTAATATTAAATTGAATAAAATACCTCTAATAATTCCAACATTTGAACTTTAGGCCAAATATGCCTCTAACGTTTCATTTTTAAACAATCTTATCATTTTTACTAACACCGTTAAAATAGATAACAGTTGTAACTTACGTAGTAAGATAAAGAGAAACTTCTTTAGTTGTTGAAAATGCATTGATTCGTCAAGTTTCAGAGCAAAACAATGACAAAAATGACGCATCTAATCCTTCATCACTCCAATTTTGCAAAGAATCATCTTAGACGCGTCATTTTTGTCATTGTTTTGCTCTGAAACTTGGCGAATCGACGCATCTTCAATAACGGAAAAAGTTTCTTTCTAACGGTATCACACTATGTAAGCCACAACCGTTATTTATTTTAACGATGTTAGTGAAAATGAAAATATTATTTGAAAAATAAAACGTTGGAGATATAATTGACCACAATCAAACGTTAAGAACATATTTGACTGAAGGCTCAAACGTTAGGATACTAAAGTTACTTTATTCTATTAAATATGATACTCAAACCCAAGGGGTGTGGTTGAGTGGAAGAGACGCATCCATCCTTAACCAAGTGTTAGGGGTTCGATCCCTACCTTGGGTATGGAACAGCTTTAAATCTTTGGGCCAGTTGTCCCACCCTTCGAGGTGCCTACAATTCAGCGAGGGGATTAGTTAATGCGAGTTAAAATTTCAAGTGAGTAAAAAAAATGCCTTTGTGAATGGGGTTGGTTCACTCAATCTAATTTTTTTCAGATTGTAATTTTTTAAAATTTTGATAATTAATTCTCACACATGACACATTACATTAATATTACATTTGAAGTACACAAACAATATATTAAAAAACAAAACCAATACCACTGTGGTGTCTCATAGATGGTAAAGGATCTGTGTTCCCTTAACTATCGCCTCTCGAGTTCTATCCCTTGGAATGATGGGAATGAAGCATCATTTATTGGGAAGGTCGCTTCCAGTAATGAACCCCGCAATACCCGAAAGATTAGTCTTCAGGCTCGCTCTAGTTAGACAAAAGAAACAAAACCAATAATCAAAACCATCAAATAATGATAATACATATCACAAATTAAATAAAATAACAAGAAATAGCATTTTGTGAAATTCAAGTGGAGGATGCATTTATTTTAACTTTAGAGGTGTCAAATATTTAAAACCACATTTAAAAAATAATATTAGATTTTTTCAAAATGATAAAATATTTAAAAAAATAAACTACCAACCCACCTAACCTATACGTTACCTCATCAAGCTCGGTGTTGTTAATATTTATGAACTTGAAATCATTGAAAAATTAACTAAAAAAATAACTTTTAATAGTTTCACCAATGAAAATGTTAAAGAACACAATTAATAATACAATATAGCTAAACATATTATTTTACATCACATTCAATATTTATCATTATGTATGCACAGTCACATTTTCATTTATGATTATAATTTAGGCATATGTAGAATCAATGGAAAAATTAATTACAAATTAAAATTTTATGGATTAGGGATCAAATAAATAAATAAATAAAATTTAGAGACCAAATTAATAGGTAGAAAAATATACTTTTGCCTTATTATTATTATTATTATTATTATTATTATTGTTATTAATGTCTTTTTGATTGTCCAAATCACGCTTTTTAATTCCGTAATTTATTCAGGACAACATGCTTTTATATGATCAAAAGTAATTGGTCGTAAGAAAAGTTTTTAATATCCATCACTATAAATTAAAAACATGATAATGAGATTTTCATAATTATGTATCCATCACTTTTTCAAAATAAAAGTTTAATAGTACCGTACTATTGAACTTCAGTGCATTCCTTAAATCATGTAGTGTCATTTGTTAATATTAATAACAATTCACATTAATTAGACTCGCCTTAAATAGATTAGGGGCCAACTGATTAGAGAGATATACTAAAATTCAGTACTACCGTACTACTGAATATCTGCTCCACTTTTTCTATTACGTTTCTTTTTCTGTTGGGTTATCCATTATTTGTTCTCAAACATCATGCACGCACGCATCCATGTTCAAATAAATATAAAATATAAAAAGGCTAAAAAATTTGTATGATTGTACACTTTGAAGAGAATTAAGCCAGCTCAAAAGAGATTGATTCATGTTCAAATAATAAAATTCTCTAATATTGTGGGGCAATGTGTGAATTTGAAATTAGATAAAAGTACTCGTTTTTTTTTCAATTTTAAAAAGAGTAAAAATTTCAACAATGAAGCGAATTTGCTTGAAGAGACATTCACTTAGCTTATGGTTTAATTATTTTTAAATATAAAAAGGCAATATGCCTCAACAATTCATATTATAGAAAAAAAATCTAAGGAGACACTAAAAATCAAATAACTCTATTTTAATAATATTAAATAATAATTTGTAAATATTATTGAATTAGAAAAATAAGATATAAGTTCAACTTATAATCTTATTTATCCCTCAAAAAAAACTTATAATCTTATTTATAAGATAAATTTATGATGAAAATCTTTAACACATTTGGTGTAAGCAACAGAGATATTACTATTATACCTCTTACATAATAATGATCTTCAAAGTTATAAGTTGGGTTAGTCTAGGGTTTCGCAAATAAATTGTCTTCCGTTGTCGGATATACTGATATGAGTATATGTGGTGGTCAAAACTTGCTTATAATGTTCTCCCATAGGATTTTTTTTTATAAAGCTCCCATAGGAATTTCTGACATTGAATTAATTTTATGATTTTCACAGTGAGTATTTTGAATTTTTATTTAATTTATCTAACTACTTTAATTTATATTTTATCAGTATATCTTATTATTTTGAACTTTAAACAAAAATAAATATTATACTAAAAAATATTTTGTAATTATTTAATAAGTTAAAATAGTTTTAAAAAAATAAAAAATATTGATAATCCCAACCTAGTTCTAATAGGGCCAATCTGAACTAAAATAAATTACAAATTATAATTTATATTAAAAATGAGCCAATTTAATTCGAATAAAACAGGATCAAAACATTTGTATAAAAAAAAATAGGATCGAAGGAATTTTGACACCTCTATTAATTCAAAAAGTTGGTATGAGAAAAATATAAACATTACAAATTACAACTCATGCAAACTCCAATTGTTCACAACCGAAGCTAAACAATTGAAAGTGCATGAACAGTAACCATAATACTTACATTATGTTGGGGACGTATGTTGCGGTTTATATAGATCATTACAGCTTGAAAGTATACGATGTGGGCTTTGCGCTGCTATTAGTTCCCTATATAAGTAGTTTTAAACGATGTAACGCAAGCTGATGTATATATAATGATATGTTCTCACCTAATAAAACATTATTATCTGAGTTGGTAGTATAAATATCACTTAAATAAAACATGAAGAGGAATCCATGAAGTTGGAAAATTATAAATTATAAGCAGAAATATTTGAAGCAAAAGTAACAGAATCCAGCGATGCTAATATAATTAAGCTGTGATAAATTTTTTCCTCTACTAGCAATATGGATTACAAATACAAAACCTCAGAAAATAATCTGCTAATTATATTAATGGAAACCTGCGTTATTAAATTATTGTTTACATATGGAATGCAATTATATACTAATCTTGGAGCATAACTAAGAGTTTGGTTGGGAGTTTTGAAGAAAGTAGGGTGGGATGATTACTAACGGAGTGGTGCGAAGCGGTGTGGGGTAGAATGGTTCAAACAAACTATTCCATTGATTGGGAGTTTTAAAAAAATAAAGTGAGTGGTTGATAATATTATCCTTATTATTAAACCAAAAGGCTTGATTAGGCAAACATTCGTATTTTGATATGTCAATACATGATATGGGCCCAAAAAAAATATTTACTATAACATGATTTGGCCCAAAAATCTGAATACGTTTTTTTGCCTACTGGACCCAATATATTTTGTGATCAAAGAGAAAAAGGACATGTTTGCCATCCCCTATCCCATATTTTTATGCATCTAATAACATCTATGAAGTAGGTATGAAAAAGTAGATTGCAGGAAGAAAGGAAGGTTCAACACTCAAACCGAAAAAGAAAAGTGTGAATATGTATTATCCAAAAGCTCTTGAAATCTTCCATTATTTTCTTCCCTTGCCTCCGAGTTAAAGAAGCAAAAAATCTGGAGAAGGAGAAGCCGAAGAGAAGAGAAAGAGCAACGGCTAGTTGAGGAGAAAAGCTATTTTAACAAATCAAAGGGGGTCTTACGAAGTATCAAGAAAAAGAGCTGAGTGCCAGAAACGAGAATCAACTTGTTCAAAAAGGCTTGTTCCATGTCTGTGTGATCATAAATGCTTCTGTGTGAATTTTCTGCGTAGTCTAAGAACAGCAGATAGGAATCCTCTATTATTTAATATTTACCTTAAATCTTTTGGGAAGTATTTAAAGATGAGAGTTGCTGGCTGTAAAAGCGGTTGGTGCTTGTCCTTGAAGTTTAAGGTTTCCAAAGAGTAACTGAATCATTAAATACTCTGAGAATTGTGTGTTGCAGCTCAAGAGTTTAGTGCACTGAGATTCCTCTTACTCAAGCTAGGGTGGTGAGGTTGCAGATCTAGGAGGGATCAAGGTTGCAGTGGAATCTCAGTATACCAAGTTTAGTAGAGTCTTAGTCAATGTTGTAAGAACCGAATCGGAAAAAGACTCGGACAAGTGTTCGGTTCATGGTCTGATCGGTTTAACCGGTCGAACTGTCGATTGAACCGAATGACGCAATAAATAATAAATAATAATTATTAATATATAAAATGATATCACTCAAATTTTAGGTTTCAATATACATAATTTTGAAGTTTTAAATTACATGACTTCTCAAAGTTTTAATTTTCAAGACTTGTCAAACTCTGAAAGAACTTAATCAAACCAAATATGAAATTCTTGATAATCATGACTTTTAAATTTTAATTTTCAAGACTTTTCTAATTTTAATTTTTAAGATTTCTCTAATTTCTTTTTTTTTTCAATTTTTTATTTTTTATTTTAAATAAAATTGGACCGGTTGGACCACTGGATGGACGGTCCAATCGGTCAATCCGGTCCAACTAAAAAATGGTTTTTTTTTGTCCAACCGACTCGCCTTTATATTCGATTGGCGGTTGAACCGGTCGGACCGTCAGGTCCGGTCTGATTTTTACAACATTGGTCTTAGTAGATAAATTTCAAACTGTGTATCAGTGTAAAAGCAAGTGTGCTTTCCCAAATCAGGTTGGGTTACTAAAGTGTATGTGTAAACTCTTGGTACAATAGAATCCTTCTAATTGATTAGGTAGAAGGGGAGAAGACATAGCTATACAAGTATACTTGGATAGTGAACCTCTCCATAAAAGTTGGCTGTGTTCCTTCTCATACTGTTTCGATTTAAACCAGCTTAACAGAATATTTACTCACATACTCCTGAAGAACTTCAGAGTCTTGATTAAGAAGCTTTTACAAAAAGGGATTAAAATTTTTATATAACCAATTCACCCCCTCTTGGTTATCTCTTGACTAACAATTGGTATAAGAGGAGGTCTCTATTTGTGCTTACAGGTTTAACAACCGAAGAGGAAAGATACCTGCCAGAAAATGAAAAACCAAGTTATTCTTGGGGAAGGACAATCCTTCCAGCGCCCTCCCTTGTTTGATGGAAAGAACTTTGCCTATTGGAAAAACAGGATGACAATTTTTATTCAAGCATTAGACGAAGATATATGGAATATCATCGAAGAAGGACCCATGGAGATCATCAAGGAAGTTGATGGAATCAACCAACCAAAGCCGAGAAGGGAGTGGTCTAAAGAAGATAAGAAAAACTCGAGTTTAAATAAAAAAGCTATTAATATATTATATTGTGCTGTGAATGCAGAGGAATACTCGAAGATATCCAGGTGCACTACAACAAAGGAAATACGGGAGGAGCTCGAGGTTACCTATGAGGGAACAGAAGATTTAAGACTCAATCGAATGGATATGTTCATCAACGAATTTGAGAACTTCAAAATGAGACAAGGAGAATTAATAGAGGAAATGTACTCCAGGTTTGGGATAATTGTCAATGACTTAGATGCACTGGGAAAAAAGTTCACCAATGAAAAGTTGTGCCGCAAAATCATCAGGAGTCTCACATATGAGTGGAGACCAAAAGTTGTAGCCATTCAAGAAAGCGGTAGACTGAGAGACACTACGTACGATCAATTGAGAGGAAACCTTATGGCATACGAAAGCACCTTTATGAAAGATGATCAACAAGAGTTAAACAAAGAAGAATCGGTTGCCTTAAAGGTACGAACCCTGAATGAGAATGAAGAAAAACGCAACACTGATCCAAATGAAGACAAGGAAATGGCCCTCCTGACCAGGAAGCTGTATAACTTCTACAAAAGAAAGTACAAAAATAACTCAAGGAAGAAAGGAGCTAGCTCATCAACAAACCTGCTATGAATGCAATAAACCAGGTCATATCAAAGCCGAATGCCCATAACTGAAGGGTGGTAAAGAAAAGAGGAAGGGGCTGCTGTCAACCTGGAGTGATGATGAGTTTCCTAATGATGATGAAGAAAACAAGGAGTCTCCTCAAAAGGAAACAACAAACTTCTGTCTCATGGAAAAAGACGACAAGGAAGAAAAGGACTCTGAGGTAACTGAAACTAACCCTCACTTTGATGAATTGTTTGAGACATATAATACTTTATTAGAAGACTCGTTAAAAATTCTTGAAAAGTATGGTGAACTAAAAATCTGACACTCAAAAGTTTTGAAAGCCTTTGGCTCAATGAAACCCTGGTTGCAAGAATCTGGAGAACCTTGGTTCATTGACTCAGGATGCCCCAGACATATGACTGGCAACTCCAAGAACTTCATTTCGTTTACGTTCAAAGATTTAGGTACTGTGACTTCTGGAGACAACAACCAAGGAAGAATAAAAGGGATTGGTAAGGTGAAGGTAAATGATAGCTTAGAAATTCAAGAAGTTTATTTGGTCAAGGGTCTTACACATAACTTATTGAGCATTAGTCAGCTATGTGATAAAGGTCATTATATTTCCTTCTCTAATTCAAAATTTGTTATTTTTTGATAGCAAAACAAATAAAATCTTAATAGAAGGAATTAGGAAGAGCAATGTTTATCTACTAAATTTAGGTACCAACACATAAATAAAATGCCTATCCACTACAAATGACCAGGAATGGCTGTGGCATAAAAGACTAGGGCATACTGGTATGCACACTATAAATGAACTCAGTAAAAAGGAATTAGTCGTGGGGTTGCCAAAAGGAAAATACGAAAAAGATCACTTATGTGACGCTTGTCAGAAGGGTAAACAAATAAGAAGTTCATTCCAAACGAAAAATATAGTATCCACATCAAAGCCACTGAACCTTATTCACATGGATCTTTTCGGTCCTGTCAGGACTCAAAGTCTGGGAGGTAAAAATTATGGATTAGTTTTAGTTGATGATTATACAAGATTTACCTGGGTATATTTCATTACTCATAAGACTGAAACCTTTGAAAAGTTCGAAGCATTTTGTCAATTGGTCGAGAATGAAAAATGATATAATATTGTTAGCATAAGAAGTGATCATGGGAAGGAATTTGAGAACAAAATCTTCGATTCTTATTGCAATAAACAAGGAATTAGCCACAACTTCTCAGCCCCTTGGACTCCCCAACAAAATGATGTGGTAGAAAGGAAAAATAGGACACTTATTGATATGGCTAGAACCATGTTATGTGAAAATAGCCTGCCCAAAAATCTATGGGCAGAAGCAATCAATACAACCTGTTATATTCAAAATATGAGTCTTATATGACCTATACTTGAGAAAACTCCTTATGAGTTATGGAAGGGAAGAAAACAAAACATTAGCTATTTCCACTCATTTGGGTGCAAATGCTTTGTGCTCAACAATGATAGGGAAAATCTGGGAAAGTTTAACCCTCGGGCCTCTGAAGGAATATTTCTAGGTTACTCATGGATTAGTAAAGCATATAGAATCTTTAATTTAAAACTCGGGACTGTAGAAGAAAGCATACATGTAAAATTTGAGGAAACTGACAATCTTTCTCCAAGCAATAATAAGACAGATGACAGTGATGATCCCCCCTGAAGGATTGGGTACATCAGAACCCTCTCAAGAAGAACAGGCACTAGTGGAGGAATCCTCTTCTGAAACTGATCATCGGGAAGCTGAACCAGGATACCCAATCGAACCTGAGTGTCCTGGGAGGCTGACACAGGAGAAAGCTCTTCCAAATTGAAACTACCTAGAGAATGGAGACACTCCTCATCATATCCTATGCAGTTCATTATTGGTGACCCAAATGAAAAGATAAGGACTAAGTCATCATACAAAGGAATGAATAACATGGCATTTGTGTCTCAAGTTGAACCAAAAACTGTTGAAGAAGCTCTAAAAGATGACTCTTGGATTATGGCCATGCAAGATGAGCTCAATCAATTCGAAAGAAATCAGGTATGGAATTTAGTTCCTCCATCTAAAAACATATCTGCTATAGGAACAAAGTGGGTTTTCAAAAACAAGCTAGATGAACTAGGAAACATAGTACGAAATAAAGCTAGGCTTGTGGCACAAGGTTATAATCAGGTGGAAGGAATTGATTATGATGAAACATTTGCTCCAGTGACAAGACTAGAATCTATCAGAATGCTTTTAGGCTTTTCTTGTTTCATGAACTTCAAATTATTTCAAATGGATGTAAAAAGTGCATTTTTAAATGGTTTTCTCAATGAGGAAGTCTATGTTAGACAACCTCCTAGCTTTGAGAATCCAAAGTTTCCTGAGCATGTCTATAAACTTACAAAGGCTCTTTGTGGGGTAAAGCAAGCTCCCCGAGCTTGGTATGAGAGATTGAGCAAGTACTTAACTGAACATGAGTTTGTTAGAGGAAAAGCAGACAACACACTTTTTACCAAAAACTCTAACAAATATGTTATTATAGTTCAAGTCTATGTATTATTATATTTGGCTTGACGAATAGAATGTTGTGTGAAGAATTTGCTAAATTAATGACAAAAGAATTTGAGATGAGCATGATGGGAGAAATGGCCTTTTTCCTTGGGCTACAAGTAAGACAAACCAAAGAGGGAACATTTGTCTCTCAAACAAAATATGCCAGGGAACTGCTAACCAGATTTGACATGGGAAATGCCAAAGAAATTAAGACTCCTATCAGCAGTTCAACAAAGCTTGATCAAGATCTAAAAGGTAAAGAAGTAGAGTCTAAACAGTAGAAAGGTATGATAGGATCTCTTCTTTATTTAACTGCTAGTAGAGCTGATATAATGTTTGATGTATGCTTATGTGCCCGTTATCAATCATGCCCCAAAGAGTCTCATCTAACAGCAGTAAAAAGAATCCTTAGGTATCTTGTAGGAATAAAAGAATTAGGACTCTGGTACCCTAGAAATAATAATTGTGAACTGATAGGATTCTTTGACGCTGACTTTGGAGGGTGTAGAATAGATAGGAAAAGCACTAATAGGACCTGCCAGTTTCTAGGACACTGTCTAGTCTTCTGGCATAGCAAGAAACAAACATCAATAGCACTCTCAACAGCTGAAGCTGAATATATTGCTGCTGGAAGTTGCTGTGCTCAGTTACTCTGGATGATTCAGCAGCTACGAGACTTTGGAGTACATCTCTCCAAGGTACCTATCAAATGTGACAATACTAGTGCAATAAATCTTTCAAAGAATCCTGTCCAACATTCTAGAACTAAGCATATTGAAGTTAGACATAATTTCCTCAGGGATCATGTTCAAAAAGGGGTAATCAAAATTGAGTATCTTTCTACTGAAAATCAACTGGCTGACATATTTACAAAACCCCTTGACTCAGAAAGATTTTTTAAACTCAGAAGGGAAATTGGGCTAACGGACCCTAAAGAAACATTCATTAAGTGCCCAGACCAATAAAATACCCCTCTAGAATCCTGGACCTGGCGAGTAACTTAACTAAGAAATGAAAAGACCAAAAAGTAAATATTGATCCCGCAAAAAGTTAAAACTTGAAAAAGTTTAAAATTGAAATCCCGGATTCTCGGTAGCATTTATGAGAATAAATGAGTACACTCCATCAAAGAGAAAGCTAGCACATTCATCCTCCCCAGCTTTTGAGTCTTCACGCAGCACGACTTCCCACTACCGTTCCTATCTTCTCTCTCTCTCAACCGTCATGTCGCTTCAGCCTCACCCCTATAAAACCTACCCAGCTAGCCCTCACACTCTGGTTCTCCACCAAACCTATTGCTCTCTCTGTCTCTCATCTCTTATCCCATACTCTTGAAAACCCTACACACCATAACTCTACAACTTCTCATCTTAACCCTAGACCAACTACCTCTGCCTATAAAGCTGCTTCTATCCATGTCTTGTATCACAATCATCCAAAACCATACACTACCAGAAGAAACAATGTCTTCCCCGTCGCGTGCTCTGATAAGAAAGAACAGCTCTGAGGAAACCCTTGTGCATAAATCTCGCTTAACAAGGGTCAAGATGTTTGATGACTATGAAGCCAAGTTTCGCTTCGAGACTGATTTTAGAATGCGAAACTACTCCCCAGCCAAAGAGATAAACCTCGAGTTTTTCTACAGAGAGGGGTTCCGTTGCTTCGAAATGTTCAAGTTCAACGGTTGGGAATTCTTTCTAAATCTGAAAGAACCCATCTATCCGATGTTGATCCGAGAGTTCTATGCTAATCTTAAAATCATTCAAGCCACCATGGAGTCAAACATCCTCGTTCGAGGAAGGAGAGTAGTTCTGTCAAAAGGGCTCCTGAGTGAAGTGCTAAAATGTCCCAACACTGGTATCTGTCCAGACCTGGGGAACGATGTGATTACTGAAAGCTATCAAAAAGGTGAGTTTGTGAATGAACTGATGGGTAGAGAGTCTAGTCTCTGTCAAATAGGGCTGTTAGGGGCTGATGATCGTATTTTATTTCATATTATAGACCAAGTTATTATGCCTAAACAAAACAAGGGAAATGATCCCAACAACACTGCACTGTTTATCATGTGGTGTCTGAAAAAAACACTGAGGGTAAACTTACCCCACATTATTGTTTCACACATGAGGCACATCTGTGACTCTTCACAAGAACTGGCCTACGGGATGGTCATCACCTTAATTGCTAAACATATGAAGGTTGATTTGAGTGAGTTCGAGGGAGAAGAGGCTAGTTTCCAAAGCAAAATTGATATAGGTAAGCTGCATCAGATGCAGTATAGGAAAGTCGGAAAAACATGGGTTAAAAAGGGTTATGACTTACCAAAAGGCTCAAAAAGAAAAATAGTTGGGAACAAAGGGAGGGGTAAAGCTAAGAGGGTAGGTCCATATGTCAGAAAGTCAGCACGTCTCCACAAAGAAAAAGAAAAGGGGAGTGAGAAACTGGTCAACCTTGAAGAGGAAGAAGCTTCCTCACACATTGAAAAAGAGACACTGCTATCTGAAGACACTGTCACTCGTGAACCAGAAATATCGATACCCTTAAGCCTCTCTGTTGAAACCATCTCTCAGAAACCACTACCCAAGATAGACATACCATCCCCTAAATCTCCTACCTTACCAGAACTACTAAAGGACCCCAAGAACGAACACTCTCTCTTTCATATGCTCCAAGAAACACTCAGAACCTCCACCTTTGCTCATGATGCCATGGAACTTAACAATAGCCTTCTGAAGCAGATACTTAAGTCTATTCAAGCTACCAATGGATTACTAACATCCATTCAGTCCTTACTCCAGAAGTAAACTACTAAGTCCTCCATTCCAGAACCAATCCTTCCTACTCCTCGGATTGAGGATGTTGACTAAACTACAACTGATGAAATAGTGGTAAGCATCTCGTCTTTGTACTGTTGAGTTTCCTGCCTCTGCCACTATTCAGTACAAGAAGCAACAAATGAACTACTCCTATGCATCCTTTCAGTTTCCTTCCTCATATTTTTGACTTTCATCAGAGGAAGATGATCTTGGTAGTTCATCTGGTGCTTCTAGATATCTGCTTCTGTTTATTTGCATTTCTACTATCATCCTACTGATTGCACATCTGGTCCCTCCCTCCTTTTTGATTGTCAAGGGGGAGAATTATTGAATATGTATGTTTAATATGTTTAATTTCATTCATGTATGATGAAGTATGGGTGAATGAAAATATTCAGGATGATTCAAAATTGAGATGAGTAGCATGCATTTTTTATTTTTGCATATATAAAAAGAAAGCATAAACTAAGGGGGAGCATTAACATCATAAGTGTTTCTCTTGTCATGGATTAAGAGGGAGTATAGATATGACTTGCACATAAAAACATTGATTGAAAATTAAAAAAAAAAGCAGTATTCAAATTCTATTTGACATATCAAAAAGGGGAGATTGTTGAACCAAAAAGGCTTGATTAGGCAAACATTCGTATTTCGATATGTCAATAAATGATATGGGCCCAAAAACAATATTTACTATAACATGATTTGGCCCAAAAATCTGAATACGTTTTTCTGCCTACTGGACCCAATATATTTTGTGATCAAAGAGAAAAAGGATGTGTCTGCCATCCCCTATCCCATATTTTTATGCATCTAATCATATCTATGAAGTAGGTATGAAGAAGTAAATTGCAGGAAGAAAGGAAGGTTCAACACTCAAACCGAAAAAGAACAGTGTGCATATGTATTATCCAAAAGCTCTTGAAATCTTCCATTATTCTCTTCCCTTGCCTCTGAGTTAAAGAAGCAGAAAATCTGGAGAAGGAGCGTGTAACAGCAAAGCCGAAGAGATGAGAAAGAGCAACGACTAGTTCAGGAGAAAAGCTATTTTAACAAATCAAAGGGGGTCTTACGAAGTATCAAGAAAAAGAGCTGAGTGTCAGAAACGAGAATCAACTTGTTCAAAAAGGCTTGTTTCATGTCTGTGTGATCATAAATGCTTATGTGTGAATTTTCTGAGTAGTCTAAGAACAGCAAATAGGAATCCTCTGTTATTTAATATTTACCTTAAATCTTTTGGGAAGTATTAAGGATTAGAGTTGTTGGGTGTAAAAGCGGTTGGTGCTTGTCCTTGAAGTTCAAGGTTTCCAGAGAGTAACTGAATCATTAAATACTCTGAGAATTGTGTGTTGCAGCTCAGGAATTTAGTGCACTGAGATTCCTCTTACTCAAGCTAGGGTGGTGAGGTTGCAGATCCAGGAGGGATCAAGGTTGCAGTGGAATCTCAGTATACTAAGTTCAGTGGAGTCTTAGTAGATAAATTTCAAACTGTGTATCAGTGTAAAAGCAAGTGTGTTTTCCCAAATCAGGTTGGGTTACTAAAGTGTATGTGTAAACTCTTGGTATAATAGAATCCTTCTAACCGATTGGGTAGAAGGGGAGAGGACGTAGCTATACAAGCATACTTGGATTGGGAACCTCTCCATAAAAGTTGGCTGTGTTCCTTCTCATTCTGTTTCGATTTAAACCAGCTTAACAGAATATTTACTCACAGACTCCTGAAGAACTTCAGAGACCTGATTAAGAAGCTTTTGCAAAAAGGGATTAAAATTTTTATATAACCAATTCACCCCCCCTCTTGGTTATCTCTTGACTAACACTTAGAATGAATAAATAAAAGTAAAATAAAAAAGGGTTAATAATGGAATTCAATTTTATAAACAACATAAACCGTCCTAAAGCTTCCAATTTGGAGGGGTTTGAAAATTGAGTTGTTGGATGGTTTGGAAAGGTTTTCAAACCATCCTAAATCATTCCACTCCATTACTCACTTAAACTCCCAACCAAGGGTTTATAAATACAAATCACTCCACACCACCGCACACCACTCTCAAACCATCCTCCCAACCAAACCCTAAATCTCTACGTTTTTCTTTTTTTTTAAAGGTTAAATTAATTAATTAATTGGTCCCTATATAAATAGTTTACTCTAATTTTTAATCACATCTCTATATTTTATATTTTGTAATTAAGTATATTTTTTTATAGAAAATTAAGTATCTAAATTTACCTATCATTTGTAATTAAGTTCTTCCCGTTATAATTTAGTGTTAATTGATATTTAATATATTTTGTAATTCCATAATATACCCTCCTATGAATACGTGGCACTAGCCTTTTAAAAGGTTAATCGGACCACGGATCAGTGACACGTGGCACTACTCAATGACCCCGAACGTGGCTTCTCCCCACAGTCACCCACGTGCTCTCCCGCATTAGAAATCGTGGGCGAGCTCTCCAGATCGTGGGTCGAACCTGCGGAATAAATTTCATGGGAAAACGAAAAAACAATTTCTTTTACAAATTTAGCCACGGATTAAATTCTGTGGGCAATTTCTTGAAATTAGCCACGATTGTAAATTCATGGGTAAGAGGTCAATTAGCTACGGATTAATTTTTGTGGACAATTCCTTGGAATTAGCCACAGAGGTAAGTGGTAAATTAGTCACGGATTATTATATTCTAAAATTAAATTTTCAATTGAAAAAAATTACATATATCTCTTCTAAAATAATACATAATATTACTATTATTCAAAAATTATAATTTTATTAAAAGTAACAAAATTGTTCTTTTAACAGATTATATTAATCATATTTATGTAAAACATTTTATATATTTGTTGAAGTATATAATATATCAAATACACAATAAAAAACTATAAGAATTCACTTATCAACCAATAATTTTTATTAAATATATATTATAAAAAACTTATCAATAATTAAAAAAATCAAATTATAAATAATTTAATAAAAATTACATAAGTGTAAAAATTTTTATTTTAGAAAAAACAATAAAATAAAACTAACAGATTTGACATAAGCTAAATTGCATGTAATTTTAAAATTAAAACTTTAATATAATTGAAAAATTAATTCTCTATTTTCAATTATCCTCTATCTTATATTTTATATTGTATGATTATATGAACTAAATAATGGGGAAAAAAAATCTCTAAACCATATGTTATATGTATATATATAAAATGTTTTATATTAATAAATCAAAAGTGATAAATGGCCTAGTGGTTGTTGTCAACAACACCATGCATAATGTCGGTCTTGCGGAGGTCCCCGGAGGATGTTGCCAGCGGTCGGTTGACGAGGCCACCAGTGGAGGTTGCCGGCGTAACCGGCCACCAGTTGGGTTCGTGTTATTTCCAACGGAATGGATCTGTGGGTAATTACCCATGGAATAATCCGTGGCTATTTCTCTACGGATCTCCCACGAGATACTTTCGTGGCTTTCATATCCGTGGGAATTCCGCACGGACTCTAAATTCTGTGGAAAAATTATTACCTACGACATTTTTAGCCACAGACTTTCGTAGGAAAATCGGTTTCCCCACAGAATTCTCCTGTTTTACCCACGGAGTTATCCGTGGATAAATCTACTCTTTAGTTGTAGTGATCAGCACCTTCATCTTCTTCATTTCCTCACATCCTCACAAGGGCCACTATCGATAGCATCACCACAGGACCACCATGGTTCCATCTCTGGTGACCTTGTTCACCTCCGATCATGATGTCCTAGTCATTTACGGCCCTCATTGGTAAGACCTTCACCAGATAGCCACCATGGATGTTCTCTCTTCGAACTATGTGGACTTTGATCCCTCTTCGGGGTACATAGGCACCTAGGTCCTCACTTAGAATAAGTCCCTCAAGATTTTAATCCCTTGCTGTCCTTAAACATTGTGGATTCTACCCATTAGAAATGAATCTAACAATTTCTATAGGCTGAGTAATAGAAGGCAAATTCCAATATTTGATGGAATATTAATTGCAATAGAAACTTATTTGAAGTATAACAAACAAAGTAAAGTTTGGAGAAATGAGCTTAAGAGATTATGACCCACCATGATATAGACATCTTAATGCTCCAAGGACCAAAGGCGGAGGGAAGGGGGTGGGGGTGGCCATGGCCCCCTTAAACTCCTACTAATTGCATGTATAAATATATATAATTTTATATTTGGTCCCTCTTGTTGAAATGTTTCAAAATTATTTATTTATTCATTTTAGCATATTTTGTTGTTATTTTTTCTGTTTAGCATATTCCTTCTGGCTGTTGCTAGTTCCTCTTTTTTAAGAAGATTATTTGGTATATGCTTTCTGTTATGCCCACAATCTGTTCGTTATAATGTGGAGCTGATTCTTAGGATACTGGATCAGATTTTATGTTATTTTCCTCTGCTGTAAACGCTTATATATTGGGCATTTTACTGATTGAAAAAATGCACACATTCAAAATATTTCTTTCTCTTTATTTACGTGTGTTTATTTAATTTTTTCTAATATTCTCTTCATCTCAGTTTTGCTCTGTGTTTTTTAAGTCTTCTAAACTTCCAACAAAAGTGGTGAGAATTAGCCATGGGGAACTCATCCGTTGGACTTCTCAACCCATGATTCCCATCTTCAATGGTGAGAATTATGAGTTCTGGAGCATAAAGATGAAGACTCTGTTTAAGTCTCAAGATTTGTGGGACTTGGTTGAGCAAGGCTTTGCTGATCCAGATGAAGAAGGAAAGCTGAAAGAGAACCGGAAGAAGGACTCTAAGGCATTGTTCTTAATCCAACATGCCTTACACGGTTCTCTATTTTCTCGAATTATTGGAGCAAATACGTCAAAGGCTGCTTGGTCAACCCTTCAAAAAGAGTTTCAAGGATCATCAAAGGTAATTGTTGTTAAACTTCAAACTCTTCGACGTGACTTTGAAACTTTGTTTATGAACAATGGTGAATTTGTTCAAGCTTTTTTGTCAAAAGTTTCTACAATTGTCAGTGAAATGAAATCTTTTGGAGAAAAAATTAGTGATCAAAAGATTGTTGAAAAAGTTTTAAAAAGTTTAACACCAAAATTTGATCATGTTGTTGCTGCCATTGAAGAGTCTAAGGACGTTTTCTTTTGATGGTCTAATGGGTTCTTTGCAAGAACATGAGGCAAGGATGAATAGGTCTCATGATAAAGGAGAAGAAAAGGCTTTTTAGGTGAAGGGGGAGTCATCAAACTATTCTAATAAAGGTGCTGGAAGAGGTCAAGGAAAAAATGGCTCTCATGGAAAAGGTGGTTTCCAAGACAAAGGAAACAGATCCTTTGACAAGCAACTTGAGTCACAGCGTTCTGAGGAGCAGAAAAACTACAAGAATGTCCAATGCCATTACTGCAAGAAGTATGGACATGTGAAGGAAAATTGCTTTAAAAGGCAGAAGCATCAAGCAAGCTATGCAGAAGAAACTAAGGAGGGTAAAGAGGAAAGCTTGTTTATGGCCTGATATGATGATGCAAGTGTTGCCACTGGTGTGTGGGTTCTTGACAGTGGCTGTTCTAATCACATGACAGGTGAAAAGTCCTTGTTCCGTGAACTTGATGAGGCATACAAGTTGACAGTGAGGCTTGGTGATGATTCTCTAGTTCAAGTTAAAGGCAAAGGAACAATAGCTTTGGAGACTCATGGTGGTAATGTAAAACTTCTTCATGATGTGCTTTTTGTTCCTAACTTGTCAAATAACTTGATTAGTGTTGGACAATTAATGAGTAGTGGTTATTTGGTCCTGTTTGATGGTGATGCATGTGTCATTAAAGATAAATAATCGGGTCATGTTATTATGAATGTATCCATGACTAGAAGTAAGATGTTTCCTCTTGATATTTCTAGTGTTAACCATCGTGCCTTTGTTGTTAACAAGAAAGATGAGTCTGTGATGTGGCATTTGAGGTAAGGACACTTAAATCTTCAAGGTTTGTAACTGTTAACCATAAAAGAAATGGTACATGGGCTGCCTAAGATCGATTCACTTGACTTATGTGAGGGTTGCATATATGGGAAGCAAAGTAAACCTCCATTTCCTGTAGGCAAGACTTGGAGAGCTTCTAAGACTCTTGAATTTGTGCATGCTGATTTGTGCGAGCCTATGAGGATAAAATCCTTTGGTGGTAGTAAGTATTTCTTGCTTTTTACTAATGATTTTAGCCGTATGAGTTGGGTTTAATTTCAGCAATACAAGTCTGAAACCTTTGACAACTTTAAGAGGTTTAAGGCTTATGTTGAGAAGCAAAGTGGTAATTCCATAAAGGCACTTCGAACAGATAGAGGAGGTGAATTTTTATCTAACCAATTTTCTTTGTTTTTGAAGAATATGGTATTCACAGGGAGTTGACAGCACCTTACACACCTGAGCAAAATGGTGTGGCAGAACGGAAAAACCGCACTGTTGTAGAGATGGCGAGGAACATGTTGAAAGCTAAAGGCCTTCCAAATGTTTTTTGGGCAGAAGGAGTAGCGACTGCAGTGCATCTTCTCAATTTTTCACCAATGAAAGCAGTCCTAAATCGAATTCCTTATAAAGCATGAAATGGGTATAAGCCTTGGGTAAGCCATTTACGTGTTTTTGGTTGTGTAACCTATGCATTAGTTAATTCTGAATTTCGCAGTAAGCTTGATGATAAATCAATTAAATGCATATTTGTTGGCTATTGTACACAATCCAAAGCATATAGGCTGTATAACCCTATGAATGGCAAAGTAGTTGTGAGTAGGAATGTGGTGTTTGATGAAGGAGCAAGCTGGAACTGGAATAATACTGAGACAGCAGCAAAAAATTATATTCAAGAGGATCTTGGGACTCAAGATGAGGCCAACAATGGAGTCTCAACAGTCACACCAAATTCTCTAAGGCTGCCAACACTTGCAAACAGCCCTTACAGTAGTCCATCATCCCAATCAACTTTAGAGAGTTCTTTAGAAGAAACTCCACCAAGGAAGTTTATATCTCTAAGAGAGATATATGCAAGCACACAAGCCTTATTTGTTGTTGAACCATCCAGCTATGAAGAAGCATCTAAACAAGAACAATGGACTAAGGCAATGGAGGATGAATTGAATGCAATCAATAAGAACCAAACTTGGGAGTTGGTAGATTTACCTGAAGGAAAAAGTGCTATTGGGATGAAGTGGGTATTTAAAACCAAATACCATGCTGATGGGAGCATTGAGAGGTACAAAGCACAGCTGGTTGCAAAGGGATATGCACAAACGTATGGCATCGACTATGAAGAAACATTCTCTCCAGTTGCAAGGTTTGAAATTGTAAGAATTTTCTTAGCTTTTGCTGCTTATATGAAGTTTCCTGTGTATAAATTTGATGTCAAATCTACCTTCTTAAATGGAGACATCTCGGTGGAAGTGTATGTCTCTCAACCTGAAGGTTTTATGATCAATAGGAAGGAAGACAAGGTTTACAAGCTGAGAAAGGCTCTCTATGGCTTAAAACAAGCATCGAAGCCCGAAGGCTTGGTACAACAAGATAGATGCCCACTTTAACTCAAATGGGTATGTGAGAAGTAATAATGAGCCTACTCTTTATATGAAGAGGCAAGGTACTGATTTTCTTATTATTTGTCTTTATGTTGATGATATAATCTACATGGGTTCATCTACTGCTCTAATTGCTGATTTCAAAAATAGCATGATGGAAAATTTTGAGATGACTGATTTGGGATTATTGCACTACTTTCTTAGCCTTGAAGTACTGCAAAAGGAGAATGGTACTTTTATTTCTCAAATGAAATATGCCACTGATTTACTTAAGAAGTTTAAAATGCTAAATTGTAATAGAGCTGCTACACCTATGAATTTGAATGAGAAGTTGCAACTTGAAGATGGTACTGGTTTGGCTGATGCAAAAACTTTTAGAAGTTTGGTGGGTGGATTGATTTATTTAACTCACACGCGTCCTGATATAGCATTCTCAGTTGGTGTAGTGTCTCGGTTCAAGCACAGTCCTTCAAAACATCACATTGGTACAACCAAGCGAATCCTACACTATGTGGCTGGAACGGTTGATTATGGGATTTGGTATGCTACAAATTCCAATTTTTGTCTAATGGGTTTTCAGATAGTGATTGGGCAGGATCTTTGGAGGATAGGAAGAGCACTTCATGATGCATTTTTCACCTTGGCTCTGGAGCTACACTTGGAGTTCTAAGAAGCAAGCAACTACAACACTTTCATCTACTGAAGTTGAGTACTCTGCTGCAACTTCAGCAGCTTGTCAAGCTGTATGGCTGAGACGTTTACTTGCTGATTTTGGCCAAGAACAGAAGGGAGCTACTACAATTTTTTGTGACAACAAAAGTGCAATCACAATGATTGAAAATCCAGCATTTCATGGAAGGACAAAGCATATCGACATTCGGGTTCATTTTATTCGTTACTTAGTTACTGATGAACAAGTTCGATTGATGAAGTATTGCAACACCAATGAACAAGTGGCTGATGTTCTCACAAAGGCACTTCCTTATGAGAAGCATGTTTATTTCATATTGAAGCTTAGAGTATGTGACTTTGAATAAAGAGGGAGTGTTAAAATATGATTCAAAATTATTTATTTATTTATTTTAGCATATTTTGTTATTTATTTTTTTCTGTAGCATATTCCTTCTGGTTGTTGCTAGTTCCTCCTTTTTAGGAAGATTATTTGGTATATGCTTTCTGTTATGCCCACAATCTGTTCGTTATAATGTGGAGCTAATTCTTAGGATACTGGATCAGATTTTATGCTATTTTCCTCTGATGTAAACGCCTATATATTGGACATTTTACTGATTGAATAAATCCACACATTCAGAATATTTCTCTCTCTATTTACGTGTGTTTATTCAGTTTTTTCTATTATTCTCTTCATCTCAGTTTTGCTCTGTGTTTTTTAAGTCTTCTAAACTTCCAACACCTCTTCTTTTAAAAAATTATAAAATATTTAAGGTATATTTTGATTGAGGATTAACAGGAGAAGGAAAGAGAATGGGAGATTTTCAAGATATCGTCCCCTTATTTGTAAAGATGAAAATTGGAAGGAAAGATAATGAAAAATCAAACTTTAATCCTCTATTATCCTTCCCTTCCACAAATTTAAGATACTCCAAATTGGAATATTTTAGGGGAGGTGTCAACACCCTAACAAGGGAATGAGATATGATCATATGAAAGGTTAATCTTTCCTTTCCCTCCCCTCCCTTCTCCTTTATTCACTTCCTTCTCTTCCCCTCTTAATTTCCAAACAAACCGTTAAGAGATTTTTTAAGAAAATATTGGGATAGAAAATCAAGGATAAAATTGAATCGACTGAAATATCCAAATAGACTATACAGTGTATATAATGTTTTTAAATGGATAAAATTTAATAGAAAGGAAAAGCCTCCAAAATCTTTATTGGCTATCTAAAATATGACATTTTGTGCCCCTTCAAATTGGGGGTCAAATATAACTAAACATTTTTCATTGGTTGAAAGAAAATCTTAAAGAGTATCATTAGGGTATTGGTTAGCAAAAAGGCAAAACCTTTACAAAAATTGTTCTAAAGTAGTCTAATTGAAGATGATAAAAGTATCTAATTTATTATATATTTGGTTTAGGGGATATGCATATTCTTTTCTCTCGATTAATTATTTGAAATTTGTTCAAATTAAACTTTATAAATTTCTAAATTTTTTTAGTTATTAAATTGTCAATAAGTCTTGTCAATTTCTTTTTACATTAGTCATTATTTCTTTTAGGTTGAGTGATATCTAAAATTACAACTATTAATTTAATTATCTTTTTAACAGAAAAGAAAGAATATTACTGAAAAGTTTACTATAGATACAATTACATATGACTTTTTCTGACCACAACTCAAAAAGTAAAGGACCGAAATAAATGAGATTGAGTTAGTGTAGAGAGAGCAGAAAAAAGAGATTGAATGCATGAATTGAAATGAAAGTTCTGGGGTTAAAGAATGAGTGAAAGTATAATTTCTGTAAAGTTTGTATAATACCATGTCATTAGTTAACGAACCAAATTAACGATGTTATATAAAAGGACCAATTTAGAATAAGTTGTAAAGATAAATAACTAATTTAAGACTTTTGAAAGATAAAATATCAATATAGAACAAATAAAAAAAACAATGGACCAAAATAAAATTTTAACCTTAAAATTTGGCCCCCTTAACTAAAATCCTGGCTCCGCCCTTGTCCGGGACTACATCCAATCTTATGTGCTCAAATAAAGATTTAAGTTATAATTAGTACAAGTATAGTTAGTAGTTAGATGTACTTTTGTACTCTTTAGTATATAAAATTGTTGTGTAGTATAAATGAGAATAATTCATTTCTTAAGCACTATTTTTCTTTACACACAAGTGTGTATATTGTTTTCATTCTACTTTTGTAATATTTTTCATAAACACTTCTAATAATGTAGTTACAAATGGTGCACAAATGTGCATCGTATGTCCGCGTACAAATCATCAAACGAGAGCAAAAATTGAAAAAAAAAATATACAATTATAATTATATGAACTCAAATACTATATGAATTACTTTCGATTTTTTTTACTTAAATAGATGCAATCAGAAGTGAATTAGAATCGCGAACCATCTTTTGGTTCTCAATTTCTAATAACTTGGCAAAAACTCCGACCAAAGGCGCCGTATTGTAAGTACAGGCCTCGGTCTGCATATAATTACTCCTCCGATCCATAAAATTATCTTCGTTATCAGGTCCTCCGACCAGCGCCCCGACGAGAACATTAGGGTTAGGTCCCAAACTATTATACCAATTATCATACCCTTGGGTGCACCCTATGAACCCTTTATTCTCCCTATAGGACACAATGGATGCCCCTCTATGGTGCACTCTTTTAGGATAGTTAGGCCCAAAGCCCACTAAGTAACTCATGTTGAGTGGGTTGGAGCCCAAGATGTAATCAACCTGTGATTTGGCGAAGCCCATGATCTCATCCGGGCCCACCACGGTGCCAGCGTGGCAGGTGAGGTTTTGATTGGTGGCTTGGAGGAAGTCGGAGTAGACCGTGAGGAGAAACGACGCCGTTGAGACGTATTGCATGTTGTTCCATTGCCGGATGTAGAGTAATCCAGCGGGGGTGCGTTCTACGTTGTGGCCGATGTCGTTTTGGTTGAGACATGAGCAAATGTAGTACTCTGCTTTGGATCTGTATTGTTCTAAAATAGAAGCATGCTTCTTGTGTTTTTCTTCGCTCAGGAACTGCAAAATGTGCAATTATGGTAAGATTAGGGGTATTTAAGTATTTTACAAAAGTCTAACTATGTGGCATTAAAAATTATATATATATATATATATATATATATATATATATATATATATATATATATATATATATATTAAAAGACACTGAAGACCCTTGAGTTATAGATTAAGAACATATAGTATTCTTGAGTTTTAAAATCTTGTCATCGACCTCTTAATTTTTTACTTCGAGTGTTCAACTCCCTCACGTCAGATTTTTGTATATATTTTTTTTTAACATTTTTAATAGATTAGTGAATAATATTTTAGTAATTTCATTTAAAACCTTAAATAAAAATGTTGATGTGACTGAAATGTGTTAAAAATGTTTTTCAAAATAATATTTACTAATTAAATAAAATGTTGACGTGATTGAAAAATATTAAAAAATTAGACGAAAACTTAATAAAAAGGGATTGAGTGCTCGAAATTAAAAAGTTAGGAAAATTGAGTATAAAATTTTAAAACTCATAGGTGTTTTATGCTTATAACCTAAAATTCAAAGCGTATTCACAAGTTTGGCTAAAATGTTTCTAATTTTTTTTTGATGAAAAAATGTTTCTAATTTTATGTAGGAATGAGACTGTGATTTTATTTTTAATATAAAAGAATTCAAATTAATTTTTATTAAGTTCATTATTAAAAAATAGATTTAGTTTAACAATTTTTTTCTCAATAATTTTTTTTCTAATAATGGTTTAACAGTAAGAATTATAAAAATAATTAAATAATTTTATTGTTTCGGGAATTGATTTATGCCATGTAAAAGAGTAAACTTGTTGACAAAAAAAAATTAAAATAGAGAATTGGTACTATATCAAACTTTAGTGACGGTAAATAAGGTAAATATAATTTCACATAACTCGAGGATAAAAGATTTTAGAGAAAATTATTAATTTGGTCCATAAAAATATAGATTATATCAATTTAGTCCTTAAAAGATGTAAATATTTAATTTAGTCCATGAAAAATATTTTTTTGTCCTAATTTGGTCCTTTTAGTCCTTAAAAGATGCCACACATACATTGAAAAAAAATTAAAAAAACTAAATTGGGACAAAAAAGAATCTTTTAGGAACTAAAATATTTTCATCTTTAGGGACTAAATTGAAATAATATGTATCTCTCAGGGATCAACTATATTTATGAGAGAATAAATTAAAATACTCAGAAAGATTACATTTATTAGGGACAAAAATGGCCCTTTTAATTGTAAATAATCATTACTTGACCACTTTCAACTAAACCCATTTAATTACCTAATTACTTCCGGTCCCATCCCAATAAAAGCTAAGCATTAAGATCTCTTTTTTCATCTTTAGTTCTCGTCTTGACAAATTTGAAGAGACATGATTTATAATATATGGACAAAAATAATTTAAAAAATAATAATAATAAATATGTGCGACATATTTTTTTTTTCTTGACTAGATTCATTTCTTTAATGCTTATAAATATGACATCTACCTATCAATTTTTTTTTCTTTGATATAAACTATAAAGTTTAAGGGGATGGTTAGTCAATTATTAGAATTGAGAAGGACTATGTATACAAGAAATATAATATAATGTATGAAAAAGTTAATATATAACAAATAATATAGAATAAAGTAGATAATAAATGAAATGATAAATAATATTTATAATGAATTTTTTTCCCCTACAAAACATGAGCTTCAATTGTTATTTCTAAAATTAAAGAACTGATCACTTTTGAATTTAAATTGAGTAAAAAAGTTTTATATTTAAGTGATGGGACCCGTTTGATTAAAAAGCAAATATTCAAGCTTGCAAATATTATTATTATATAAAGAAATGTTTAGGCGGGAATTCTATAGATAAACACTATTCCTTACCAACAATTTATAGATAGATAAATAGATTTTTGTTATATGAATGTACGAGGGAATAGGAATGAGAATGTTGAAGAGAATATGAATATGATGTGATTGACTAATTGTAATGTGAATGGAATAAAAATAGATAAAATAATCATTTTATCCTTATATTAAAAGTAAAAATAGAATAAAAATAAATAAAAAATAAAGACAAAAATACAATTTTATTAGATTCTAAAAAAATAAGATATATTTAATATAAAAAATATTAAATTACAGCATTTAATTTTATTAACCTATCTGTATTTTCTCCATTTACCCTTAATAAACAAATGATGGGGTCAAGGAAGAATAAGACCGTACATGGAAATGTTCAATCAAAATTGTTAAACATTCATTATGCACAATTAGAATATTAGCCTTTAGCAAATCATGAAATGCACATCAGTGTACAGTATACACAACCTCCAAAAATTATTTAAACTACCGTTTGAGCTGATTTTTATTTTTTTTAAAATTTTTATGGTTCAAAAAATTATTTAAACTACCACAAATTTTATGTCCAAAATTAAAAATTCAAGAAAATTGGATACAAGGTTTAAGATCTCAAAAAACTCTACACTTATAACCTAAAATTCAAGGCATTCTATGCATTTTAACCAAAATAATTAAAAAAATTTTGAAATGTACCATAAAAACCAAGGGTTAGAAATTAGAACAGAACAAAAGACCATGCCCTCCCAAGGCCAGGAATCATCATTGAGCTTTGAAGGTGGGACACATTGTCTCAAGGTTGAGACAAAAATCAGATAAGCAATTAGTGCACTCCCATATGACCATTCATACATACAACCATACATATAAATGATCTCTAAAGCCAACGAGGAGTGGCACAGTTGGTTAAGGTTCGGGCTCTTACTTCATAAGGGCGAGGGTTCGAATCCTATGATCGATGTGAGGGCTTTATTAGTGGGTGATATGTAAATTTTCTCATAAATCCTCAAAGAGGTTGGGAGGTCTTCCCTAACCCTGGTGGGATACCGGTGCTTACCCTCACCTAAACTTTTATCTTCACAAAAAAAAGACTTCTAGATGCATTATATTATCCAACGTTATCAACAAGAGATTAGTCCAAATAGTATGATCTCGAAACAATGTCTAAAAAATCGGGTAAAAAAATCTAATGTTTTTTCTTAAATAGTAAAAAAAAAAAGAAAGTATAGGGTCTAAAGAACCAGGCAGGCTACAAAAAAAATCTAGCATTTTTTCTAAATAGTAAAAAAGAAATGTTTTAATTGTTTTGGTATTTGAAAGATTTTAATTGTTTCACTTTATTCTCTGAATAATAAAATATTAAATTTAACTCCCTAAATATTATATTTATTTTAATTTAGTTCTTGAATTGTAAAAATATTAAATTTTGTTTTTGAAAGATATTTTAGATCGTAATTTTTTATCCATACATTTTATATTTTTGTATTTTTTTAGCATGGAAGAAATTGTGATATATTGTATTTTTAATAAATTAAATTTAATATTTTTTATGATTCATAGACTAAATTGATACAAGTAAAAAGTTTTTAATGATTAAATTTAATATTTTTATTATTCAAATACTATATTAAAACAAGTTGAACCTTTGAGTGACTAAATCAATAATTTACTCCTTAAATATATAAATACCTATTTAATTGTGATTATTTTATTTTTCTTTTGAAAATTGATTTTTTTTTTTTTGCAAATAAATTTTTAAGTTTTCCCTCCATTCCAATTAAAAAAAAAAAAAGTTTTCCCTCCCTTGATGCTTCAACATTTGGGATCAATCAAGAGTCAAACCACTTTAATTGTACTGTCATTTAAAAGCATAAGTTGCACATGGCCTTTGTGCTTGAATACACTTTTTGAATTTCTAAACCCAAATTTATAATATACCTTAATTAATGCATACTCCAATGTCCAATCCAAGAACCTTTATAAATAAAGTAAATTAAAGTAATATAATATTTAAACACATCATTTAATGTTTGAAATGTTGATGAGGTAAAACAGACAAAAAAAATTTTTGATTTCAAATTCAAATTTTTTTTTTTAAAAAAAAGGATAGAAATAAATACATTATGATGGGCCATTAGAGATTTGACTTCTTTCAACATCAGCTGGGCAACGAGGAACATTAATAGACAACAATTGAGAGTGACTCAAGGAATGAGAATTTCATAATAATTGTGGAAATATGAATTTTAATTAAATAAATAAGGTTGAAATAATGAAATGCAGTTATAAAAGTTGAAAAAAAAATAACTATTTTCGTTCAAAATTTTAATATAATAATAAAAAATTAATAAAATTAAGTTATATTAAATTACAGGAAAATCCCTCCTAAAATTATTTTAAAATAATTTGATGTATTTATTCTTCGTTAGAATTTTAAATAGAGAAACTAACAAAGATAGGTTTGTGCTCAAATTGTAAGGTTTGAAAAGGTTCTAGATTCAGGCCAAAAAAAATGTTCTAAATTAATTTTTATAGTTATTATTTCATATTTGCATTATTGATTTGTTGTTTGGTTGCTGGATTTAAGATGTGAAAATGAAAATACAGATAGTTAAAATTATCATTCCTTTGTTTGGTTGGATGTAACCATTATAATTATTTTTCTTAGGTAATGCTATCACCTACTCTGAGAGAGTCCAATCATCTCTCACATGAAAGGAAAGAGTTTGAGTGTGTGGGAAAGTGATTTTTTTTTTTTAACTATTTGGGTGAGTATTTAGAGTTATTAAGAATGTAAATTCATCAGTTGTAAGTCATTAGATCTGTCTTGAAATTTGTATTATTTTATATTTTTTTTTAAAAATATTTTAACACATATCTCTAAACAGATCCAACAGCTAACAGATGGTAAACTTGAGTTCTTGATAGCTCTATAGCATTACTCTACCTATTTTACCCCTAAAAAGTTGCCTCTACCTATCACATGGACATTGCCCCTAAGGAATATTTTTCATATCACAATGTTAATATTAATTACACTTTCAAAATGATCATTATATCCCTTTCCATTCAATATAAACTATAATTATGTATTTTAGCCAATTAATCTATTTCTCATTCCTATAAGGGAAATAAAATTCTCTCAACAAAAATTTTTTTTATACAAGATTCGTACTCAAATCTTTTTTAAAGAAAAATGGAGTACCTACTAGAATCTAGAGTCTCAAAATTATCGGTCTATTTGGCCTTATAAAATTTATATGACAGAACTAAATTACTTTTTACCTTTATTAAAAAAACGGACCAATACATCTCAACCCTAAAACCAATAAGATCAAACTAAACTAAGATGGGCCAGACTAACACCCTTTTTTTTGGTAATAACTCTAGTACTTAAGCTGTGTTTGTTTGTTAGAATTGGTTAGGAAAAAAATTAGGTAAACAAATCTTATTTTTTTACAATGTGATGAAACTACGTTTTTGTCCTTCTTTTTTTACCCACTTTTATTCCGTTTCTACTTTTAATGTAAGGGTAAAACGGTCATTTAACCCATACTTCTTCCATTCACATCACATCACATCACATTAACAGAACATTTTTTATTCCCTCCAATATTCTCATTCTCGTTCCCTCGCTCATTTTACCGTGAAATATGAATTTTGATTAAATAAACAAAGTGATGACATTTTGAAAGTAGAAGTTATTGGTAATTTTATTTACCTGAGAGGCAATAAGTTGGAGGGCAGCATATTTAACATCCCAGCTGAACTCAGTGATGGCCCAGCCAGTGCCACCAAAAGCATGAGCGTTGGAAATGACGTAGTGAAGATACTGTTCGTTGTCGGTGGCCTTGTATAGCCACATGCCTCCCCACAACAACTCATCCATGTACCCACTCACCGACGCATAGTAGCTCTTCACTGCCCCAACACTCCCATCATATTTCCCTCTGTGTTTGTCTCCAAACTCAAACAACTACAAAAAAAGGGGGAAAAATGTCATTGTCTCGATGAGTGGCACAATTAGTTAAGATTTGATTTTTATCTCACAAAGGTGAAGGTTTGAATAATTGAATCACATGATCGATGTGAGAGTCTTATTGGTTTATGTGTAAGTCCTTCTATAAATTCTCAAGGAGGTTGGGAAGTGTTTCTTGATCCTGGTGGGATACGGGTACTTACACATACCTAAAGTTTTGAATAAAAAAAAAAGAAAAAAGTATGAACTTTCTTTTTTTGTTGCCAACAGGTATTCTCTTATGGAATTATATTCGAGTTAGCTGTAGATAGAGCTCTCTCAGTAGAGTTTTGTTCATACATAAGACTCGAAGTCAAAATTTTGTTTAAAGAGAATAGAGTACCTATCATTTCAACCAACTACATGTTGGTCAAGTATGAAGTTTCTCAATATAAATAAGACACGTAATAAAATTTTTTTTATGAATACTCAACATTTTTCATTCTTTCTCTACCTCAATTAATCACCAAACCAATAATTTTAGTTTATATGTCAAAATTTTCATGAGCATCATAAAATCTAATTACTTTTGGGAATATTTTTGTCCTTTTTCAGGTGATTTTCAAAAGTATTAATAAAAACACTAGCATATAATTAATTGTATGATTGATGTGCTAACTAAAGTTGAAAGACCATAACAAATGTTCTCACTAGTAATTTTGGAATACCTTTTTAAGAAAATATTAAGGTGAAATTATTTATATATTTTCTATATATCAAGTTCTTTAATTAAAAATGGCTAAAATGCACAGAACTCCCTGAACTATAGGGTATTTGCACATGACCTCCCTAAACTTCAAAAAGTTGCATAACACCTCTTTAAACTTTTCAACTTTTGCACATAAAGAATTCTTTAACTTTTCCATCCAATTTTTAACACTCAATGCCACATCAGCTTCCACATTACATTTTAATTCCATGTCAGCTGGACAAATAAGTAGTTTCTCTACCATTAATTAATTATTTATTTATTTTTATAAAAAAAGTTAATTATTTTAATGAAAAAAATTAATTATTTTTATGAAAATTAATTTATCTACAGTCTATATTTTAATTAATTAATTTTTTTTTCATAAAAATAATTAATTTTTTCATAAAAATAATTAGTTAATTAATGGTAGAGAAATTACTTATTTTCCATGGAAATAAAATGTTATGTGGAAGCTGATGTGGCATTGAGTGTTAAAAATTGGATGGAAAAGTTAACAGAATCCTTTATGTGCAAAAGTTAAAAAGTTTAGGGAGGTGCTATGCAACTTTTTGAAGTTCAGGGAGATTATGTGCAAATACTCTATAGTTCAGGGGGGATTCTGTGCATTTTAGCCATTAAAAATTGACACTTGTATGATTTATTAAACTTATCTCTCTCATAATTAATTCTTTTTAAAATTGTTGTCTATATATTTTAATTTAATTAAAAAACCTGATAAAAAAGATATAATAAACAACATATAAATCTAGCCTTAAAAAACCAATTACAAAATTTTTTAAGTACTTATTAATTATTAAGATTTTTTTTGGTCGAAAGTTATAGTATTAAGAAGCTTATTATCCTCTAATTAATTTAATTTGAACTAGTTATTGAGGTATCATAATAAAAATAGAATTCTCCTAACATAGATTTTTCTATCGGAAAAAATTTACATCCATTTCTTTATATCTATTTTTTCAAGTTCACATTCTCAAAAAAAATCTTTAAGTTTATCTATCAAAACATGACATGTGTAAGTTTTTTCTTTAACAGGAGATTAATAAAGTTAAGAAAAAAAAGTTCACATAGGTAAATGATACATGTCGTGTTTTAATAGCCAAATTTGAAGAAATGAATATAATTTTTTTTTCCTTTTCTGTACACAAGTTTAAATTCAAGAAGACAATAGAGTATTTATCATTCTAACCAACTACCTATTATAATTTATTATTAAATTCCCTAATAAAAACATAATAAGTCAAATTTAATTTTTTAATTAAGATTACCTAGTTCCTTATTTCAAAATCTTTCCTCCAAATACCAAGTTTAGTCTAATCAATCATCTAAGAATTAAAAAAAAGAGAGAGAGAGATTTTACACAAAAAAAGTATTTGAGCACATTCACAAGTAGAAAAGCTAGCTTAAAAAATAGAACAAAGAAAAAACATATACTACTTTTTTTTAAGTACTAAGCTTACTTGCTGGGCATGGTGAAGAAGAAGATGAGAGTAATGTGGGTTGGTTTTTCTAAACACGATGGAAGCCGCCGCCATGGCCGCCGCCGTCTCTCCGGCCAGATCCGACCCGGGATTATCCTCGTCGATCTTGAAAGCTTGCCTTGAAGTCGTCATGTCCTCCGATCTTTGCCAGCAATAATGGTCTGTGTCCCCATCACCAACCTTCCCAAATTCATAACAACATTCATTAATTCCCATCCACATTTTAATTAATCACTCTAATTATACCACTCAATTTTCTTTCAGTGACTAATCGAGTTCGAGTTAAGTCCCATCACCGGTAAAAGTAGTTTTTCGAGAGAATTATTTTAATTTAGTCTTTAAAAAAATATTTTTTTTTTAATTTTTTAAGAACTGAAATGACAATTCTCTTCAATTTTTTCGTGTACAAAACTCGAATTCGAGAATTTGCTTAAGAAGAATGGAGTGCTTACCTCGGCCCATAAGACATTTGGACTAGTGTGAGCTTTTATGAAGTAATCTGTGCCCCATTTGATTGCCTCCATTGTGTGTTCCATCTCCCCAGCATCTGCAATCTGTTGTGCATACTCTATGGCTCCCCACGAGAGCATCGTCACCGTGAACGCCATGGGCAACCCAAACTTCACGTGATCGCCGGCATCGTAATACCCGCCCACCAAATCCACCTGCGAATCGATCAATAACAACGATCAGATCTAATAAAAAAAGTGGAAGCAATGGTTAAAAAAATATATATTACTCATCAGGTTCATTCTAATAGATACTCTCTGAAACAAAAAAAAAAGTTAAATCAGCATAACTACCCCTTGTTCGAGGCCGTCGGTGAGGCCGGAATGGTCGCGCCAGGTGACGCGCTGGTTGTACGGCAGCCTCCCGGAGCGCTGGGCCTCGAAGTAGAGCAGGCTCTTCGAGAGGGCGTCGGCGTAATCAAAAGCAGCTTCAGAAGCAGTGAAAATGGCGAAGAAAAAGAAAATCACAAAGAGAAGACGGTTTACGAAGCAATAATAATAATAATGGTGTGATGAAAATGTGTGTGGTTTTGAAATCTTCTCTCCCATTATCATCATCATTATTATTATTATTGTCCTTTCACACTCCCAAATGACGAAAGTGAAGGAGGTCCTTGTGTGTGTGTGTGTGTGTGTGGGTGTTAGAGTCTCTAATAGAGAGGAGAATGTGAGAGACGAATTTGCATCGTCACTTTATTCTCTGTTTCTTTCGTAACAGAAACAGAGTGTGTGTGTGTGAGAGAGAGAGTGTGTGAGGAATGAGAGAAAAAAGGGAGTGATGTGGCATTTATGGAAAAATTCCACAGAGATTTCAATGTGGCATTTCCTCTCTATTTAATGCCAGAACCTTGCATGTGCAGCTTTGAAAGCCTATTTGATCGGTTTCTAGTAAGATACGAAACTCTAGTGAGAAGTAATAAAATTATATTATAATAATAATAATAATAATAATAATAGAATTGAATAATTGATATAAGATAGTTTAGATTAAATAAATGATTTGGGGTTGAATGATGTGTGGTCTCTCAAATTAATATATGGAAAAAAAAATGTACAAGTTTTGACTTTGAGTAGTCCAAAATTTGAGAAAAGGTAAGATTTTTAAAGTAGGGAAAAGTGACACGAAAAAAAAAATTAAGACCCCGTTACACTAATCGAAATCCATCATAAATAGTTTAGGGACCGACTTTTTTTTGTGTTTATTTCACTTTTATTTTAGAGGAGTGTACTATTTCTCAAATTTAGAGAATGTCCATGTTCATAAATTTGGTCTAAATGTCTAATTAGTTTGCTCTTTTAATTAATATATGATAGATAGAAAGTTAATTGACTGTGTTATTTTCTTAAGCCCCGTTTGGTTTATGAAAAGAAAATGTAATGTGTGATGTAATCCAACATTCTTCTTACTAAACATATTTTACTTTTTGCAATGTGATGAAATTATGTTTTTGCCCTTACTTTTTTACCATCTTTTATTCTATTTTCACTTTAATATAAAGGGTAAAATGGTCAATTTATTCACTTTTATTCCATTCACATCACAGTTACATTCTCTCCAACATTTCAATAACCAAACGAGGCCTTAAGATATTGGGTGAAATTTCAATAATTATACGAGTAATTATTAATGGATGTTTGGTTTAAAACTTTAAATAGTATGTATTTCATTTTCTTAACATCTCAAAAAATTAACGACTTTTTAAATGATAATAATAATTTCGACCAAAAAAAAACAAGTAATTTAGAAGGGGGAAAAGTAAACACATTTAAATACATTTCTTATTTCCGTTGCTAATTGTGAGATTTTCTCATACTTCATTTAAGCTATTTTTCAGAACAATTACAAGTGCAATACCACATAAAAATTTTACTAAATTTGAATTTAGAATCGACCCTTTTTTTTTTCAAAAATACATATATATGGTATGAGATAGATTTGTGGGTGAAGTATTTAAAATGGTATATGATACGGAGGTTGATTATACACAGCTAACAAGTAATTAATTTTTAGTTAGAAGGTTCGTAAACAAATTGGAGTCTTGGAGGAAGGAATTGGTAAGTTAGCTTCCATAAATGCTTCACACAGAGCTAGTCTGTTTCTTGCCTTCATAAATAGTTCATAAGTCATTGTGCACAATCTTTAGAAATAACACTCTTTTATGTCAAGGAATGACAAAGATGGCATGGGATTTATTTATTTTTAATCATAAATTATATTCTTGGGTTTAATTTATAGAGGAATGAGAATAGATTGCGCGATATTTATTGAGAAGGTTGTTTCTTGGACTTTGTAATACTTGAAGGATTAATTATCAAGTTCGCTCCGTCAACATTTTTATTTAGAGTTTTAAATAAAATTACCAAATCACATTTCATCACTAATCTAAATAAAAATAATAACGTGGTTGAACAGTAGGGATGGCAATGAGTAGGGTCTGGGTAGGATACTGTAATCCCCGTCCCCGGCCCCGGTAATTAATATTTTCCCCATCCCTGGACCCGTCCCCGCCGGGTATGAAATTTGATACCCGTCCCCGGACTCATCGAATACTTAGATCCCTAGACCCGGCCCCGGACCCAGAAAATTTACTATTAAAATTTGCTACTTTCATCACAAGTACTTTAATCACAAGTATTGAGCACACATTCATAAATTTAATTATTTTTAAGGTTAAAAAAAAAACTTAAAACACACAATTTGATAAGATATATAATATATTTTTATATATAAAATATTTTTATATATATTATATCACCGGATCCGGGGTGAATACACCCTTACCCGTCCCCGGACCCGGACTTTTACCCGTTAAAATCCCCAGACCCGGAGCCATACCCATTTTTTCAATACCCAGACCCGGACCAAATGGGTAAATTTTTAGGGTGCCCGTTAGGTCCGGGTAAGATTGCCATCCCTATTGAACAGTTGTTAAAAAATAGACGAAAACCTAACAGAAGAAGGTTGAGTGCTTAAAGTTGAAAGGCTAGTAGGAACGAGCGCAAAAGTTTAAAACTCATGAGTAAAAATGGCAATTGGAGGGTACAATTTATTTTTTCACTACCCGACTTCGGATCTCCTCATTACACGCAATAATCGAACTCTAGTCGAATCCGAAAAAAAAATGACATTTTCAATATTCGTGTTTGAAACTACCCAAATTACTCAAAATACCTTAAAAAAAAGTAATGAATATATAAAATACTGGATACCCTATAATAAAATAAATTATTCGATATTCATTATTTAATATATATCCAATAAATAAACAGCTATAAAAAGTTAATTTTTTTGAAAAAATATACATAATTTAATAACAATTTTAATAAGTATAAAATTTTATTTAATATTAAATTTTATAATATAAATTATTTAATAATCAAATATTGTGTACTTTATTTCCCTATTCATTTTGAACGGATATAAAGTATTTTAATTTAATGTTTACACCCGCTCAATACCCAATAAATTATTATATTCTATTGCCGGTCCAATATCTATTAGATATTGAATCATTTTTCACACCAATACCATCAAGAGTCATTTTACGGTACAAATGGCTTAAGGTGCAAATCCATACAAATACTTACGTGGCACGTTTGTATTGGTCCAATTACAAAAATATTTTTCTAAAAAAATTGTATTTTTTATAACTTGACCAATACAAATGTACTACGTAAACGTTTGTATGAATTTATACCCTAAAGAACTCCTACCATCAAATACCCTTTACTATTTTTACTTATGAGTGTTATGTGTCTTTAAGACTCCAGTGGGTAAAGTAATTTGGTGAGTGTTTGAATTGTCTCAAAAGCAATGTGCCTGTAATAACAGATCACGTTTGAAAGGCCTCGTTGGAATCAAAAACTAGAAAATTAGTTCACAATAAGAAGTAAGAAGTGAGAAGGAAGGAGTGTATATATGGTGTGTGTGCCTACACGTGACGCAAGCTCATAGCTCATAGCCCCACCACCACACACACACACACACACATATATATATATATATATATATATATATATATCTCGGATCTGATGATTAACCCATCAAATACTACAAAATTTGTTATTAGGAGCGACTTTCTCAACAGATATATAATGCTCAATTCCTATTTCTTCAGATATTGTATTCGAGAGATAATAATTAAGAAAACACAAATTCTTTATCACGTCGAATTAAATCACATTGTTCCCCACCATATATATTTATATAGTATTCCATCATTATTATTGCTACTGTAGTTCTTCCTTCTATGTCTTTGGGGGGGGGGGAAATATTAATAGTGACATTAATATATATATATATATATATATATATATATATATACTTGAATGTTAATGATGAATTAAATATTATTTATTAGATAAAATACAAAATAGGCCATATTAATTTACGAATTAAACATGATCAAAGGGAATAAAAGTTACTATGTTACTAAACTTCAGTGCAACACTTCAATTATGTAGTAATATCTGTTAATATTAATAAAAATTCACATTAATTAGGACACATCTTGAATGAATTAGGGACCAACTGATTGGAAGGATATACTAAAGTTCAGTACTACTATACTACTGAATATCTACTTGATCAAAGGACATGATTTGCATTTTTTATGTGCAATTTGTAAATCTAATATGTTGCTTTTTACAAATTATACATTATCAAAATGTATTGTTTACTTTTTTTTATTGAATATGATTCAATTTATTATTTAATTTTTAGTTAATTAATTAGTAGCCATTAATGCTACTAGTTAATTAATTTTTTATCTATCTTATTAATTAAAAGACAGAAGTATTATAATGAAACTGGTATATCAAAGATCAAATTAAAATATTTTATCTTTTAAATACTAAATTAAAAAAATATACATCTCTTTATTAAAGATTCAACCCCCAATCCACTATGGAAGAGACAATCCGTTCTTGAAGGCATTAATTTACTTCATATTGTATTTTATAATTGAATTATTCTTTTATAAATTTACATTTTTTTTCTTAATTAAAAGATCATAGGAACATAAAATTTCATCCATTTTATTTAAAACACCCTTATTATTAATTTATTGACTATATTTTTAAATCATTAATTATTTCACTATTAATTTCTTTTGAGCCAAAATTATTTATTTTATTTTTTTAATTCATATTAGTCATATATATATATATAAATCATGAGTATAAGAGTATTTTAGTCAAAATTAATAAAACTATAAACTTTTCTTATCTCTCATAAGTTATAAGAGTATAGTATAATTTTTCATAACACATAAAATTATATAAATTAAATATCCTTGAGAAAAGCAAAGTGTAATTTACTTTATTTTATAACTCATCTTTAATTATAAGAATCTGGCATAGGTCAAATTGACTGTGTTCTGCATAAATATAATTATTTAATTTGATTGGAATGATTATAGTAAAGAACAGCTAAGGGGAGGGGACAAAATCTAAATAGACTGAGATCATAATGATACTCTTGCTCTTGCAGCATAAATTATGGTAATTATTGCTCATAATTAATAGAATCTCCCTTAATTTTCAGATCAGGCAATGAAGTAGGGCCTATAATATAGTAATTGTTTAGACTTTTAAGTTAATTAATATGTTAAATGTGTCATTAGATATAAATGTTGCAATAACCAGAATACTTAAAATATTATCATATATATATATATATATATATATATATATATATATATATATGGCTTTGGACTTTTTGGTGTCACACAAGTAAAGTGTGACACCAAAAAAATAACTACCTCCCACTTTCTTCCACTAAAATAAAAAATATAAAAATATTATCTATATCTATATCTATATCTGTATTAATATGGCTGTGACCCCTTCTGGTCATTGGGGTCACAAAATAGCCATATTTTCTAATTAAAAAATATAAGAAAAAAATTTGATTGGAGGAAAGGTAAGTAGGGGAGTTGAGATATATAAAAATATAATGGAAAGTAGTGGGAGAGAGAAAACATATATAATGGTAGTTACTAAAAAAGTGGGAAAGTAAATAACTTCCCATCATTTAATTCTAATTAATTATGATAATAATTGTAATTTAACATTTTAAAAACTATGAAATATATTATTTTAAAATATAATAATTATATTTTAAAAAATTAATGATAAATTGCATGCACGAAGGTGCATGCGAAGCTTCTAGTATATATATATGCCTTTGGACCCTTCTGGTAATTGGGGTCACAAAATAGTTATATTTTATAATTTAAAAATACAAAGAAATAAGATGATTGGAGGATGTGGAAGAGAGAAAACATGTATGATGGGTAGTTACTAAAAATGTGGAGAAGTGAATAACTTCTCATCAAATATTTAATTTTTAATGATTTTAAAATATAATAATTATTTTATATTATATATTTAAAATATTTAAGAATAAACTATATGTATACACGTAAGTGTTCAAAAAAATTAATTGCATGCACTTGGTGCATGCGAAGCCTCTAGTGTGTATATATATATATATATATATATATATATATATATATATATATATGACCCTAGACCCTTTCCATCAATGGACTTTCAAAATAGCCCTTTAATAATTAAAAAAGAAAATAAAAAAATGATTGTGGTAGTTTTGTTTTTAAAAAATAATGATTGTGGTAGTTTTCAAAGAAAATAATTTTTTATCTTTAATTTATTATTTTACAATTAATAATAATTTATTTTATATTTTGTAAATTAAAAAATTTTTGACATGCACGTACGTGCATGTGAAGCCTCCAGTATATATATGAACAAGGGACTGGTCTTAGTGGTAAGCGACTTGGTATTGCTTAAGTAAGGTTTCAAGTTTGAGACCTTGTGAATGTAGTTATCTCTGTTGGGAGACTCACCCACCATAACCAAATATGAGATACGGGTAGAGTTCGAATTAATTGGAGCAGTGCCTTGGAAACTAGGCAGAAAAAAAAAATTATTATATATTAATGAGGAGTCGGTCCAATGAATAAGCAGTATGGTATCCCTTAAGTAAAGTTCCGAGTTTGAGACCTTGTTAATATGGCTATCCTCATTAAGAAACTCTCTCACCAAAATTAAGTACACGACACGGATCGAGTTTGGATAAGTAGCGGGAAACCAAAAAATTATTATTATATCAATTATTGTTTATGTAAGGATTTCTACTGTACTAAAGTTTTTAACTTATGTAATGATACGCTGATGAGTTGTCTTATTACCAATCATTGGATTTGTTGTAAATAAAAGCCCACTTTTGGATCACATTTTTAATATTATCCTTGTTCCTTGTTTTTGTGCAATAAATTAGTAAACTGGCTAACTATGAAATAAATCTTTCTTCTTCTTTTTCATACATTTTAAGTTCAATTTTTATAATCATAATAATAATGGTAAATTTTCATTTATATAGATTATCAAATAAATAAAAGAATTAAATTTATTACACTAAAATAATATGTTTAAATTAGTTATATTTTTTTTTTTAAATAATTTTCATTAATCTTTCTTTAATCAATCTTTTTCTCTGTCTTCAATGTATTTAAGAAAGTACTTTTAGTTTTTTTTTTTTGAGAAAAAATACTTTTAGTTAAACTATATATACACATTTTCAGTTATATTTTTTTTTAAAGAAAATCAAAACATGAAATAATAAAACTCAGGCAAAAAAAATGAAATAATAAAACTAAATGCACCGAACCTCATCTGAATTTTCATTTTATTTTTATTTTCTCTTGAAATGAAATTAAAATTTTAATTTCCCAACTCATTCATCATAGGAACATAAGAAAGAAAGAACAATAATTTAATCTTTAAAATATCATTATATATATATATATATATATATATATATATATTAAGAGATCATGACAATGAACTTGTTAATTATTGATTTATTAACCATTAACGATCTAGATAATGTGGAGTGTCAAATGATGGTGTGACATGTTAAATAAAACTTAAGCTATTCAGTATAGTACACAACAAAGGGTTGATCTCTCACAGAACCTGTAGTTGAAGCTCTACAATCAATCGTGTCACTCTAAGAAACAAGTTTGATTGGGAACACAATTTTAATTCAAATTTAGGAATATCTTGTTAGAAAGTCAATCAGGCAATTTTAGTTAACCTATAGATTTTAGGGATTATTTTTTAGGGAACCAATTATTATTTTATCTAAACAACCGCTTCGATATTTAGTATTCAAATAGGGTAGTCCCCAAATGGGCCAAAACTACCTAATTCTAGCAAAAATCCTCATGGACGCTATTGGGGAATTAATTATGTTATGAGCTCAATGCCAATCGACTATTAAGAGCACTGATACGGTAGAGCCTTCCTGACGAGCCATCGGCCTTGGTCTAGCCCTCGGAGCCCTCAGGCTTGGCTCGACTACGAGGCATCTACCCAGGCTCCGCCATTGGACCCATATGGCTCCCTCCGACCAGAGGTACCGCCTGTCAACATCACAGGTGTGATTCACGCCACCGCACTTTCCGGGGTAGTTATGATGACGTTGGTTCCCGCCAAACGACTCCCCTGGAAAGGTCCAAATTGCCCTTGACGAAGCCTCTATAAATAGAGGTAGCTTCATCAGGTTCGGTACTGAATTCTTACTCTCTTACCATATACTCTCTACTTCCGATCTCTGACTTTAGCATCGGAGTCCTACCGCGGGAGCCTCCTCCTGCCGTGGGTTGATTGCAGGTCGCGTTCCGGGAGCTGGAGCTGTACGAAGGGAGACTAATTCATCATTGGCGCCGTCTGTGGGGAACATTTTCACACCCGAAAACACCACGTACCTTTTCTTTCTTTTCAGGAACATAGTTCAGCATGGCGTCTAGAAGGGGAGAAGAAGGCGTAGCTGAGGAACCTCCGGTAGATCGAACCACCGCCTTGATAGCGGCACTGACAGCAAGGAGAACTGCGCAGGAAAAGGCGCGGGAGCCCGGCGTGGAAAGCACACTGGAGCAGGGGTTGGTGAATTTACTCCCAGACCCAAGGGACGATGTGATGATAGCCTTGCTTGAGCAGCAAAAGCTACTCCAAGAGGAGATCATGGAGATGCAACAAAGGATGGGAAGCAAGGAAGGACAGGAGGATAATTCAAAGAAGCAGAAGACGCACAAAACGTCTCGGAAATCCGGGTCTCGGAAGAGCAGATCTAGTAAGCGGCGAGGAAGGAACGAGGAATCTGACAGAAGCTCATCGGAGTCCAGATCAGGAGAATCCAGCTGCTCCTCGGATTCCACTGATTATATGCCACCACAAAAGAAGAAGAAGAAGAGATACCCGTTCGCGGACAACATCATGGAGGTAGCAATGCCTAAGCTCAGGACCTCGACGCAGCTAAAGCATTATGACGGAACCTCTGATCCAGTGGCTCACGTGAATTCCTTCAAGGCGGCAATGTTTTATGCAGGAGCCCCCGATGAAGTACTGTGCAGAGCCTTTCCCTCCACCTTGGACGGGGATGCGCAGCTTTGGTTCTCCGATTTACAGTCAGGGAGTATTTCTTCCTTTAAATAGTTATCTAAGAGATATGCCTCTTACTTTGCCACCAGTAGAATGATCAAACGTATTGCCCACTGTTTGAAGAATGTGGTGCAAGGGAAGAACGAGTCTCTTAAGGACTTCCTCATCAGGTTCACCAAGGAGGCGAGACAGATACAGGGATTGAAAATGGAGGTGGCCCTCAGCTACCTGACCGATAACTTGCGGAGCAAGCTATTCTGTTGTTCCATCACTAAGAATCCTCAAAAGACCATGGCGGAGCTGTTGGCTAGGTCGACCAAATATATTGCCTTTGAGGAAGTGCAGCAATCCAAAGCGGAGCCTTCCAGAAGCAGGAGCGACGACTATCGGAGGGAGGACAGAAGGGAAGATAGGAGCAGAAGGCAAAGAAGGCAAAAGTCCTCTCGCTCGTTCGGAACCAAGTACAACTCATACACCCCTCTCAATCGGAGCCAAGCCCGAAACCTGGAAGAAGTGCACAGCTCCAATATTGTCCATTATCCTCCCACCAAGACCGTGGCAGCCAACGCGGATCGTAACAGGTACTGCAAGTTCCATAGGAACTTCGGTCATGACACATAAGAGTGCGCAGCCCTGAAGGATCAGCTAGAAGAGCTAGCAAGGAAGGGCCTCTTAAAGCAATACTTGGAGAAGGGACGGCAAAATGGAGCAAGAGACCGGGGAGATCACAAGCGAGATGATCGAAACCATCGAGGGGACGATCAAAGATGCCGCGATGACAACGTAGACACAGTAGCCGAAACGATCCATGTCATAGTCGGAGGGGTAGTTCGGGGCACCGAAGCAGACCCCATACGAAGAAGAGGCAGATCAGGTATGTCATGAGACTGGAGCACGAACCGAAGAAGCCGAGGACGAAGCAGCCGTCCCCGCAAATCACATTCTCATATGAGGATTTTGCAAAGCAGGACCCGGACCATGAAGATCCCATTGCTAATTACGGCAGTTATCGCAAACTTTGCGGTAAAGCGCATCCTGGTGGACCAAGGGAGCTCATCTGACGTCCTCTACTACGAGACGTATAAGCAGTTGGGGCTGCGGAGCGAAGACTTAAAGCCTTTCCCCGTGATGTTGGTGGGCTTCGCAGGAATCACAATACTAGCAGAAGGAGTAGTACGGATGCGGATGTCCATTGGAAAGCCTCCCTTGAGTCGGACAATAGAAGCTGACTTCATTGTAATCGTAGCTCCGTCAGCATACAACTGCATTATCGGAAGGCCCACACTTAACAAGTTGTAGGCAGTGGTGTCAACTAGCCACTTGGTGATGAAATTCCCGGTGGGAAGCAAGATCGGGGAAGTGCACGCTGACCAGAAGGAGGCAAGAAGTTGCTACGCTGCTAGCCTCGTAAAAATATCTAAGGCGCTGTCGGCCCCTAGCAGCAAGGAGAAGGAGCCAGTGGAGGGCCCCTCTAGGGTCATGAATGCAGAGCTAGTAGATCCTCGGGAAAGGGAGGAAGAGCGGCGTTCCAACCCCGAGGGAGAGATGGAAGCAGTGACCTTGACGAAGCAGGATCCCACCAAAACCACCAGGATCGAAGCCAAGCTAGACCCACCGTTAAGGAGGGATGTGGTGCAGATCCTCAGAGACAACGCAGATATCTTAGCATGGACGCCAGCAGACATGCCTGGCATCCCCAGGAACATCATGTGCCATTCTTTGCCAACGGACGGAAGGAGCCCTGTTAAGCAGAAGAAGAGGAGCCTGGGGGCGGAGCAGCAGAGGGCCGTGAAGAAAGAAGTGGACAAGCTACTAGGGGTGAGCAGCGGTCGGGTTGGGTCGGTTTCGGTCGGGTTGAAGACTCGACCGAATGTCATCGGGTCATGAAAAATTGAAACCGAAACCGACCGTGTAACCGATGAACCCGCACACATCGGGTTATGTCGGGTTATAACGGGTCGGATCGGTTTAGTCGGGTGAAAGAGGACATGCATAAAAAATTATATTTTTCCTACTCAATCGTTGATTTTAAAATAAAAACTTTGAGATTTGGATGTAATATGAGTGCTGAGAGTGAGAAGATTTTACATTACATATTTTTTGCTACTACTTATCATTTAATTTACACTAAAATTTGGAAACGTACTGCTAAGTGCTATCTAATATCTATATCTTTTGCTAGTGCTTTGGCTAATGGCAAATATGTGAATTGTGAACTATGCTTTAATTTTCACATAATTTACACACACATTACATAACAAATTAACAATAGTAACATGATAAGAAAAAATTATAATTGAATATTGATGACGATTATGATGATGATAATAATAATAATAATAATAGTCAAGAGACAATAATAATTTAACAATTCAACAACTCAACCAAAAAAATGATTCCCAAACTTTTAAGAAAGTGATGATCTCATAAACCATAAATAATTAAATATACTAGAGTTTTACATCTCTATAAAAAAGTTATTAACATACATACATACATACATATGTATATATAATCTTAAATTTAAATTTTGTATATAAAATTTTATTGATAAAGTCACATTAAGTAAAAAGGGTTTATTAATTAGTTTCTTAAAAATACTGAATAAAGATTCCTTTCAAGTTCAACCAATGAAATAGTTAAAAAAATTATATATATTGAATCTCGGTCGGGTCGGGTTGAAGTCGGGTAAATTTGGGTGAACCCGATGACCCGAGTAGACCGACTTTTTTGAAAAAAAACAGACCCGTTTCAACCCGTTAAGCTCAATCCGAACCGACCGAAGACACTAGTTTTGTCGGGTTCGGTCGGGTTCATGCGGTTTTATCGGGTTATGCTCACCCCTACAAGCTACTGACAGCCGGTTTCATCCGAGAAGTCCAATACCCCGAGTGGCTCTCCAACGTAGTCTTGGTAAAGAAAGGTGATGGACGGTGGAGGATGTGTGTCGACTTCACAGACCTGAATAAAGCATGTCCCAAAGACTCTTACTCTCTTCCCAACATTGACAAACTAGTGGATGGCTCCTCCGGTCACCAGCTACTAAGTTTCCTGGATGCCTTCTCGGGATACAACCAGATTAAGATGAGGAGGGAAGATAAGGAGAAAACCTCTTTCATTACTGAATACGGGACTTATTACTACACGGTGATGCCATTTGGGCTGAAGAATGCGGGTGCCACGTACCAGAGGATGATGGACAAGGTAATCCGGGAACAGATTGGCAGAAACCTGGAGGTGTAAGTAGATGACATGGTAGTAAAGAGTGACACCAAAGAAGAACACGTGAGAGACTTGAACGAGATTTTCCAGGTTTTGAGGCAGAAGAATATGCGCTTTAATCCCTCTAAATGCGCCTTCGGGGTACAGGCTAGAAAGTTTTTCGGCTTCATGATAACACACCGGGGGATTGAGGTGAACCCGTAGAAGTGCCGAGCCATCTTGGAGATGCAGCCTCCCAGGAACATCAAAGAAGTCCAGCACCTCAACGGCAGGGTCGCAGCCCTTAACAGGTTTCTCTCTAGAGCCGCAGATCGGTGCCTTCCGCTCTTTAAGTCCATCGGAAAGGGGAAGCCCTTCGCTTGGACGGAGGAGTGCCAAAGAGCATTTGCAGATCTCAAGGAGTACCTATCAGCCCCACCAATACTAACCAGGCCGAAGGAGAAGGAGCCTCTGGTCGTCTACTTGGCAGCAATAGAGGTGGCTGTTAGCTCAGTGTTGATAGTAGAGCAGGCAGATGGACAACAACGACCCGTGTACTTTACGAGCAAAATCCTCCAGGGGGCGGAGGTCAGATATCAGCGGATTGAGAAACTGGTGTTCGCATTACTAGTTTCCACTAGAAGGCTCCGACATTACTACCAGTAGCACAGTGTAACGGTCCGTATGGACCAGCCCCTTAAACAGGTGTTGCAGAAGCCAGAATTAGCAGGGAGGCTAATTAACTGGTCTATAGAGCTATCCCAATTCCACATCTCATATGAGCCAAGGCGAGCAATCAAGGCGCAGGCGCTGGCAGACTTTGTGGCAGAAGTGACCTTTGCGGAGCCAACAGGGGAACCCCTCACGCGGACTATATTTGTAGATGGCTAATTGGGCAAGAACGAGAGCGGAGTTGGAGTCACTATCCTGACCCCCGAGGGAATCGCGATGGTGCAAGCCCTCCAGATGAACTTCAAAACCACCATTAACCAGGCCGAGTATGAGGCTCTCATTGCTGGTCTATGGTTGGCGAAGGAGCTAGGAGCTAAGCAGGCTACAGTGCACAACGACTCTCAGCTGGTGGTGGGGCAACTCAGTGGGACTTCTGACGTCAAGGAACCCACCATTGCTCATTATGTAAGCCTGACGAAGCAGCTTATGGCTCAGTTTCAGAATATCGTGTTAGAAAGGATACCCAGAGAAGAAAATAAGCGAGCAGATAGCCTTTCCAAGCTTGCAAGTGCATCCGCACGATGCGGAGCCAACCCTATCCTCAAAGCGTCGCTGGAGGCTCCTAGCATTGACGTCCCAGAAGCGGTCAGAGTAATCCTCGAGGAGAACGCCGGAGGGCGTCATTGATAAAGTATCTGACAAAGGGGAACTGACTCAAGATGAAGAGTACCGAAGGAGGACCCTGAGACAAGCCCCTCGATTTTACCTAGAAAGGGAGGAGCTGTACAAAAGAGGTTATCTGGAGCCAACACTGCGATGCACTAGTCTCTCAAAGGGACAATATGCTCTGAGGGAAATTCATGAAGGAGTATGCGGCTCTCATCAGGGGCCAAAGTTGCTTGTGCGGAAGGCGCTACTGACGGGTTCCTATTGGCCTAGCATGTTGGCAGACGCAAGAGAGCTGGTGCAGAAATGTGAGCCGTGTCAGAGGCATGCCAACATACAGCATACGCCCCAGGAGGAATACCACAGCATCACTGCCCCATAGCCCTTTGACACTTGGGGCATGGACCTCCTGGGTCCTTTTCCACCGACTCTTGGGCAATTCCGGTACCTGATAGTAGCAGTGGATTTGTTCACGAAGTGGATAGAAGCGGAGCCATTGCCCACCATAATGACGGAGCGAATCCAGAAGTTCACGTGAAAAAATATCATTTGCCGATTCGGGATCCCCAAAGCTTTGATAACCGACAACGGCACGCAGTTCGTAAGTGAAAGCTTTAAGCTTTTTTGCCAAGAGCTGCACATTAGCCTAAAGAACACATCCGTGGAGCACCCAGCAACTAATGGTCAGACGGAGCTAGCCAACCGTATCATCCTGGAGGGGCTCAAGAAGAGGCTTGGTGATGCAAAAGCTGAGTGGGTGAAAGCCAAAAACAGAAAATTACAAAACAATGTCAGTATGCTAAAATGCTATTAGCAAACTCTTCACCAGAAGTAGCAGGCTTTGGCTCCGCAATTTCAGGCTCCGCGCCTGTTGGCTCTGCCAAGGGACCCCCTTCAGACTCTTGCAATTCCATAACTTCATTAGCGGGAGCATCTTTCACTTCCTCGGCTCCAGCAGCAACTTAGGAATCTATCCCCAGCACAGCCTCCTCGGCAACAACCTTTTCGATCACAGAAGCTGGGGGGACGGAGCAGTGGGCTCAAGAACTTGCACCTCGGAGGGATCTTCACCTATCATATCGTCAGGAGATAGCTCCTGAGAAGTGTCAAAAGAGCCCTTCTAGAGGATAGCACTCGTGGTAATATCGACTATGTCCTATCCCTCTTACTCATGATGCAAATTTACATGGCGAAGCTCCAACTCCACTTGCGGGTTGAAAAACCGCACCTGATCCAGGCAGTTGCCCCACCCCCACTCCATGGCCCCGCTGCAATCATTGGTGAGGGCCTTCACCGTCTCTTTCTCCTCGTCCAGGGCATTCCTCAGCTTGATATTCTCGCGAGTGGCCTCTTGGAACTGCTTCAATAGGCTCTCGTACCCCGCCAAGAGAGAACTGTGATCAGCAGTAAGATTTTTCTGACCATTGGCAAGGGTGTCTCTAGCTTACCTCAGAGCCTTGATTTCATCGTCTTGAGCAGTGGAGCGATCCTTCCACACCTGCAACTCCTTCTTGGCGCCTTCCAACTGCACCTTCAGGAGCTGCTCGTTCGAGCGAAGGGAAGCCGCCTCAGGCCTCAGCAGCTCTAATTCATTCTCCGCGGCGAGATAAATCTGCTCTTTCTTCAGGCCTCCTCACACAGCTTTACAACGTCCTCGTTAGTTTTTTCCAGCTCCTTAATGCGACGGACGTGGCTGTTGATGGCACGATCTTCAGTTTCTGAAAAAACGGCGCACAAGCCGCTGAGTCGGAGGGCTTCTCTCCCAATCAAATCCCTTATGGCCCAGAGGCCATATTTGGCGACAAATCGGTGCAGAGCGTTACGATCAGAGGCTGGGAGCACATGCTTATGGGTGAAATTAGGAGCATAGTACTCATTTCCATACAACGAGCCACCACCAGAGGAGCCCACAAATTCCCGCAGCTTATGCCAGGAAAGCACGACCCCAAGGTTACCCACAAAGATATGGACCTCAGGATCAAACTCAAAGGTCTCAGAAGCAGGAGCCCCATGAGTCGGAGCCTTGTCGAAGGACGTGGAACCAGGAGGAGGAGCAGCGATGAAATCATTGAACCCAGCAGCTTCAAAGTGAACGTACGGCCCAGAAGGAGGGAGAGGAGCAGACCCACAACCCGGAGGGGAAATAATGGAGGCATCAGCTTTAGGCTCCTCACAAGCCCCAGAAGCAGAGTCAGATTGACGCCTCTCAGTAACTTCGACAATAGTAGCACCTTGGGCAGAGAGCTCAGACCCATATTTGGTGGCAGACCCAGGGGCAAGAGCAGACACCTTCACTCATTTGAGAGATGGAGAGTGAAGCCCAGAATCTTTCTCATGGCTCCACTTGTGCCCAACAGATACTAGTCTCATCAATAACAAAATAGTCATCTATATTTAAGCACAGTGCGGGGTACGGCCTCAAAGGGTTCCACCCATTTGGTAGGAAATAACGGAGTGCCATCCTCCCTGAGCCACCAAGAGGGTTGGCAACCTTGCCTCGACCGTACTAGATAAAAATCCTTTTTCCAGTCCTTGAGGGGATCCTTCAAATCCCGGAACAGCTTCTTCGCGTTGGACCCATGACCGCTCGCTTGTAAGTAAAACCAGGAGCCTTTGTTGGGACTGTTTATCTGAAAGAAATAAAAGAAAGCCTCCACAGTGGCCTTTACTTTGTGGAAGTTACACAAATCTTCTAAGCCGCCCACCAATATCCAAGAATTGGGCATCATCATCGAGGGAACGCACCCAATATGGTTCAGGAGATCAATTTCGAAGTCCGTAAAGGAAGCCATCGCTCCAACACAGGTGGGATACGTGTAAAACCCAAATGAATCGTTGGGCCCATCCAAGATTGTTTCCTCGCTCTTTATAGGAGATAGCCCGAAGTCAAAGGAAAAGTCAGGAATGGGCTCCCCAGGATACTCCCTCCATAATTCTCAGGCCACCTGTCTCTCCAGGGTCCGAAAGTAGCAACTCCACAGGGAAGAGACCTCAGCAGGGGTCTCCAGCCCACTGTGGAAATTTCTCACCAGCCTACCCACCCAGTCTAGGGGAAGGTGGACCACTACTTCATCGTCACTTCGCATCACAACCCCGACCATATCGTCAGAAGGATCCCTTTCCTCCGGACGAACAGCGGAGCCAGCCTCAGCGTCGCAACGCCCTCTCCCTGGAGCAAGTTTCCCCCCGAAAGAGGACGAAGGGTCCGCGTTTCCAGAAGAGCGCGCTCTAGCGGAGGAGCCGCTGGGAAGAATAACTCTTAAAGCAAAATCCTCAGCCCAGGGCGGCTCCTGGGCAGAGTTAAAAGAAGATCGAACCGACGTCCTGGTATGGGGCCCTACCCGCCTAAAAATGCTACGAAGTTCGTCGGAATCGGTACTAGAAGAATTCGCCGAGCTCAGTGAATGGTCTGAAAGGTTCACATAGCTCGGGTTAGACTCCTCAACAGAAGAAGCACTGGTCATGATAAAATCAAGGATAGACAAACAAACGTAACTGACATGGATAAAAGAGCAGTAAGACGAGGAATCAGGAAAGCTGAATAAACAACCTAAAACAAAACCAGGAAAATGCGTCAAAAAGCAGGACATAATCAAAAGAAAAGAAGGATGTGGGAGCACACTTACAGAAGAGAGGCACGAGAGAGCGGCAAAAGCACAGAAAGTCGAAGCAGGGAAGTAAGTGAGGAGGAAGGAGGCACACTTTGGGAGAACAGAGAGCCAGACGCGAAAAAATCCAAAAGCAAAGCGAATAAACACTTCGGGTCCGTGGGAAACTCAACCGTCGAAACCGTTCACATTTGAAAAGTGGGGACCGTGCAGGACACGTGGCGCTTGCGAACGCAGAGGAGAGGGACCACGAGGAACGAGAAAAAGGGCGCAGAATCAGGAGCCACGATCCAATGACAAAAAACCCAACTCAGAACCACGACTTAAAGTTTCAAGCTCTCCCCAAAGAGAAAGCTCAAAACATGGGGACTAGTGATACGACAGAGCCTTCCTGACGAGCCATCGGCCTTGGTCTACCCCTCGGAGCCCCCAGGCTCGGCTGGACTACGAGGCATCTACCCAGGCTCCGCCATCGGACCCATTCGGCTCCCTCTGACTGGAGGGACTACCTGTCAACATCACAGGTGTGATTCACGCCACCGCACTTTCCGGGGTAGTTATGATGACGTTGGTTCCCGCCAAACGACTCCCCTGGAAAGGTTCAAATTGCCCTTGACGAAGCCTATATAAACAGAGGTAGCTTCATCAGGTTCGGTAGTGAGTTCTTACTCTCTTACCATATACTCTCTACTTCTGATCTCTGACTTTAGCATCGAAGTCCTACCGCGGGAACCTCCTCCCGTCGTGGGTTGATTGCAGGTCACGTTCTGGGAGCTGGAGCTGTACGAAGGGAGACTAATTCATCAAGCACAACCATTGATCAGCAATAAATGTACCACTCAGGGACTTTAATTATTTATACAACGTCAATTGAGTTCAGGACAATACACATAATATAATTAATTACTACATTTATCTATGCCCAAGGAGTATATATGACCACGATACCGACAAGCATACATTCCCTTCGACCGGTACCTTAAGTATGTAAGTGGTAAACCTAGATAGACAAATCTACCTAAACCCAATGCCATAAAACCCACGAAGCCGACAAGTGCACATACAATGTGACAAAAAATTAAGAACACAAATGGGTAAATATAAATAAATATAATATAAAAAAATACTCTCTATTCAAACACCGTACATAATTCATGCCCTCATGATCCTTCTCGAAGAATCGAGGAGTTTAATTACTCATGAGAACTAAACAACGTAAAAACTGAAGTAGAAATTTTGATGCTTACTACGGGAAACCTATGGGCCTATTTATAGCCCTCATAAAGATGACTCGAAGCTTACTTCTACTAAAAATCATATCCCATGTGCCATATTTTAAATTTAGATTCAAATTCTCACCCACGGATGGGCCATCCTGACATGCTCGCTGTTGCGTGCACATTTATACTCGTCGTGGCGAGTGACTATCATTAAATGAAACTTTACATTTTTTCCTTTTTACTTATGCCCTTGTTTCAACTTCTAGCTTGCAATTTGGTCCCTAATGTTGTAAACCTTGACTATACCAGCTTGGATTAAAGTAAAAGCACATATATATACATAACCATAATATTCCAAGAATATATAATAAATATTAATTCACAGGAATACGGAAACATCACACAATTAATGGCCTAAAATACCGATTTTATCACTATTTACAAACGTTCATACCTAATCCTAAACTATAACTTAGTCATCTAATTATGTTACATTTTATATTTAATTCTTTATAAATGAGACTAAATTAATATCAGAATTTTGGATGCCATTAGGTGATTATCACTATATAATAAGAAGTTAAGAACCCTGGGAAGATATTGTCACTACTATTCATGTAACAAAAGAGGTGATTTTTCTTTTTCCAATTTTCCTCCCTTCCATGATTTGATAACACCTTTTTTTTAGAAAAAGAAAAAGAATAAGTTGCTAAGATTAGTATACGAATAGTACGTGCTATATATAAAAAAAAAAAATGCAAATACTATAAAAAAAATTGAAAAATGAAAAACAATTTCAAAAGTGACAGTAAAAGTGGTTAAAAAATAATTTACTTTCAATGGCAACACTTTCAGTTGTCATATTGAAAACAGCAATATAAAATCTTTAGCAACGACCTATTGTCGCTACTATTATCTTTTTGGTGACAATCTTATCATCGTCACTCTTAATAATGTTTCAGTGGTGGTTTGGTGACGAACTAATTAATTAGGGCATCGATAGATCGTAAGATTTACATAATTATAATCTTTAATTTAAAATAGTTGTAAATTATAAAATAAAAGTATTTTTGGTATTTTTAAACTTTGGAGCTTTTATCAATTATACTCCTAAAAGTTTTTTTTGTTGTCAATTACATTCAATCTTTCAATTTTTTAACAATATTATTATTTTCATAATTAACACCCTCAAAATAGATAATGACACCATACATGTGACTCTTCAGCTGCCCTCTAATATTGCTAGTTATATATTTAGTCACAAGTATTTAATTAAAAAAACTTAGGTCAAGTTCTTTATATCTCTTTTATCAAGTTCTACCAATTATATATTGTATTTACACTCTTTTTCTTTTATGATTGGTCATATAAAAAATGGCCTTCTATATTCTCTCTCTAGTGATTGGTCATTTAAACACTTTTTGGCACGTGTTATATTTACATTAGGAAACTTGATGAAGATGATATAAAAAACTTGATCTAAGTATTTTTCAATTTAATTATGCTTATAACAGTGGTTAACTGCACATTCTTTCACGCTGAAATGAGATTTACAGCATTCCATTTAAGGAGATGTTTAGTGGTACGGTAATATTGAACTTCAGTACATTCTTCCAATCAGTTGGTTCCTAAACCATTCAAGGTGGGTCCTTATTAATGTGAATTTATATTAACATTAACAAATGACTCTACATAATTGGAGGGATGCACTGAAGTTCAATGATACGGTACCATTGAACTTTTATCCGCTTAAAACAATCAGCTAATTAATCATTATTGTCAACTAAAGGAATAAAAGTTCATTAGTACGGTACTATTGAACTTTAATACATTGATTCTTTTAATTATGTAATAGCATTTAATTTATTAATATTAATAAAAACTTATATTAATAAGGACCCATATTAAATTGATTAGGAACTAATTGATTAAATAGACGAACTGAATTTCAATACTATCATAATACTAAAAATCTTTTCTAACTAAAAATCAGGTAACATGCAAGACCAGCATCATAATTAGTCTCGAACGAATAAAAAGTCAAACAACATTAATTATAATAACAGCAAGTTATAGTGATTAAAGATTAAATGTCCAAAAGCTTATATATCCCCACTTAGCTAAAAGTGATAATTAATTAACCTAATTAAACGTGATCGCCATTAAATAAAAACTAAAAAAAAAATCTCAAAAAAAAAAAAGAAAGAAGAAGTCAAAAGCATTAGTCGCACCTGCTTTAATTTCCATCGTTCCACATATTGTGTGTGTGTTCTTTAACTTGTACTGATGATCTGACCACACTATAATATTTATAATTAGATTAATTCTCTCAAAAGAAAAAAAAAAGATTAATTTTGGAAGGAATGGAATGAAGGAAACAAAACTGAAGATTACGAAATGAAGATAATTTAAAAGAGACAAAAAATTAAAAAATATATATTTTTTAAGAATTTTTTTTTAAAGAAAGATATTTTAAGAATTATTTATTTCTAAAGAAAGTCCAACCTAGCTATTTTTTTTTTATTTTTTTAAAGTATTCGGCCAAATTATATTATAAAAAAGTCAAACGGTATTATAATTGTTTGGAGAATATAACTTTAACATAATAATACAGAAGAAGAATAATTTGTAAACGGTGTTAACGTATAAAAAAACAAAATAAAATTACAACTGATCCTATAAGGAAGATAACTTTAAGATGTAAATCTCACCTATCTTGGTGTTGCCAACAAAATGTTACCGTTACACTTCGTCCATACCAAAGAAGTTGTGTTCTAAACAGATGTTAATGCCATAGGCTTCTCCATCATTTTAATAAAAGATAGAAAGCTTTCTGTTGGCATAGATACTCAGATCTGAGTCGATCTAGTAATTGGAACAAAATTTTTTACATAGAAAAACTAAAACCAAAAATATATTTGGACAAAACCACCACTAAATTTTGAGAACTAATCATCTTATTATTGAATTGATAATAAAAAAAAAAAAGATAAAAAAATAAACTAAAATTAGGAAAGGGTTGCCAAATTTATCATATTTGACAACCCTTCCTATGTGAAATCAAGAAAAGAGACGAGAATTGGCATATTAGAGAGAGAGAGAGAGAGAAGTTCCGGTTTGAGAGAGAGAGAGAGAGCAGTTTTCGTTTCGTTTATATCATTCTTAAATGTCAAATATATGTTATGTAACTACGAAATATTTTTCCTAAGGACACGTGGTATTGGGCTTCCAGAAGCTCTGCAGTAACTTGTACCAGTGACATACATGTGGCACCACTCATTGACTCCCTGCGTGGCCGGTACCCACATCTATCCTTCTAAGCTCCCGTCCAAGGGACGTGTGAAACCTCCAAGCCATGGTTTTAAATTGCGGTCCGCAATGTATATTGCGGCTGCAATATTGCTGTTGCGGTGCTTGCCGCAACCGCATCATACCGCAAGCGCGGCTAATTGTATGAGTTTATGACTGTTTAAGAAGTTAAAACGTGAGTGTAGAATGAGTGTATGTTCATGAAAGAAAAAGAGAAAAAAATATGAGAGAATAATATATATTTGATGTATTTAATGTTATAATAGATATCAATTCTTTTAAAAAATTCATGGCCGCAGCGGCCGCAACCCGCATTGTAGCGGCCGCAATATCCGCAACCGCAATTTAAAACCTTGCTCCAAGCATTGTGGGACGACCCACGTCGAGCAGGAACGTGGGTCGACCACGTCCTCCCCCACACTTGGTATAAAAGGCCCTCACCCGGGGGACTCAAGGACATCCGAACAAGAGGCAAGTAACACAAACTCTGATTAAATAACAGCTAGACTTAACTTTTCTTATGCAATACCCCTTCTAGTTAACTCAAGAGCTTAACCTACGGCACCACTAAGCTCTGTCGTTAGCAGACGTATCTCCATCCTGGAGACCTCCACTAGCAGAGCTCCCAACAGCTCCTAGAGACCTTTGCTCTCTCACAATCTTAGGTAACCTCCCACGAGTGGCTCGCCCGCCCGGAGTATCTTATACACGTCTTAACCGCAGACGGTCCCATACAGGTAATACCTTGCCTAACGGCTCCGACAGACGTCACCATGACGAACTACGTGGACTTTGATTCCTTCACAAGGGTACGTAGGCACCTAGGTTCCCACCTAAGGACAAGTCCCCCAAAGTTACGACCCCTTGCGGTCCTTATTTATAAATTAAAATTGTCTGAACCAAAAATGACAGTTATACGTTCATAAAATTTTAATTTATAAGTAATTTTGTCTTTCATTCTTGCTAATTTCGTTTAAATAATTTATAATAGATACAAATATAGTTATTCTTTATGCGGAAACGGAGAGGGAAAGGGAAAGGGAACGGGAATGGGTTTGGTAGTAAAATTCGAGTATGGAAAAGGGAACGGGAATGGATTAAAATTACCACTTTACCCATAATATTAAATTATTAAAAAGAAAAAAGGTTATGTATGTGTCAAATAAAAGGGCATAATAGATATTTATCCCAATGTTTTTTAAACACAAATTCTCATAGAAAACCCATTTCCCATGAAAGGTGGGTCCCATGTGGGATCCACCCTTTCTCCCATATTTTTCATGGGCCATTCTTGCAAAAGAACGAACCCTTAGTTATTTTGTTTTATCTATTTAACTATGATATTCAATAATGTGGTACTACAAAAATAAAGAGCATTATCGTGGCCAAATTGATAAGATAGTATAACTAAATAGATTATTTGTGACATTCGACTTTGAAGACTAAGGGTGAACATCGGTTCGGACTAGCCCGCCAACCCGCCAAACCCAATCCAACCCGCCTTGTTGGGTTGGTTTGGTTCGGGCTGAAATTTTTCAGCCCGAACCATGGCGGTTCGGGTTGCGGTGTTATCAATATTGAGCCCGCCGGAACCGAACCAAACCGCCAACCCGCAAAAAATTACTTTTTTATTTATTTTTATATACATTTATGATTAAAAATTATTTGATAGGTTGATTTCAAAATATTCTTCTATAATTTTTTTATCATTCCATTACCCGACACGCAAATCTCTCCAATCATGAAATTAATTAGATAACCACATAGTTGAATTATAAATATATTATGTGCATAATGCATTTAAACTTCAAATAACAAGATCACAACTAGTTAGATTAATCATAATTCAAATAAATTTGAAAAAATGAATGAAACATGATATTAAAAACTTTATGAAATATAATTTATTAAACTATATTTTATTTTATATTAAGCATTTTTAAAATTTTGGTTAGTGTTGCTCAATGAATCAAGGAAGAAAGAAAGAAAGAAAGAAAGAAGAAAAAAGAGCTGGCCCGCCAACTCGAACCAACCTAAACCTCCAGTGAATAGTTTGGGTTGGTTGATGCATTTTTCTCTAGCCCGAACCAACCCGCCCCTAGCCCGAACCAACCCAAACCGTGTGCAACCCTATTAAAGACTACGTAAGTGGGTTGTCATATTTGTATATTCTGTTAATTATTTACATAGAGTTAGAGTAAAAGCTAAAATTATTTATAGATAGATTGAAAGTGTAGAGACATATAATTGACATTAAACAAAATTTTGCAACCAAATTAATTAACCAAAATCCTATAATTTATGAACTAAAAAATTAATTTCAGTTTATTTAACAAGTATCTTAATTAGCCTTTTAAGACATTTTTTAAGATTTTATTTTATTAGTTGAAAAAGAATTAATTTATTGACTTGAACTTTATGAAAAATTGACAAGATTATAAAATTTTATATATTTATCTAATATGTTCTCTTATACATGTAAAGTTTCATCTGACATAGCATTTATTGACTTAAAATTTGTAAAAAAATCACCTAAAATATATTTTTTAATATTTAAAAACATTGCTACGAATCAAGTAAAATTTTAACATTTACCTTTAGATGCACCAAAATTTTAATACCCAATATAAAAACTTTTTTATTGATTGTGAGAAATTTTTAAGATACTCATTAACAAAACCTGAATTATTTTACCTAAAACAAGTAATTGGATCACGAGAGATTGAGAATTTCAGTGCTACACCCAGTATTACTGAACTTCAGTGCATTTCTTCAATCATGTAGTGTCATTTGTTAATTTTAATAAAAACTCACATTAATAAGAATCCACTTTAAATGGATTAAGGACCAATTGATTGAAGGAATGTATTGAAATTCAATACTACCGTACTACAAAACATCTATTTCAATCCTATGTGTTAATGGTATGGTAATCCCATCCGAATAAGAACGTTCTCCAAGAAATTTTCTTGATAGTTTATCATATAAGATCTCAATTATTAAACCAGGCTTATTGATGTAAAGGTTTATTGATGGGTGATGATACTTATTTTTTATCTAAATATTTTTTTATAAAGATGTGTGTCGTCCTTAAATTATATTTTAAAGGTTTTGTCAAGATTAAAATAGTAAGATGTATTAATAAAATTTAAACTAAAGTAATTGAATAAATTAAATAAAAAATTAAAATAATTAATACAATTTAAATCAAGGTTAAAATTATACCATCGATTTACTATATAAATATTACAGATAAAAGAAAAATTATATTTTCAAGAAATAAAAATTTAATAGGTTAGTTAGGCCTGCCTTAAATCCAGGTTAGCCATATTATTTTTAAGGTTAAGAGATGACTTGTTTTTAAACCATGTCTGAAAAAATCGATGAGTTGAAAAAACTCATTCATCTTTAATCAAATGTGACAGGTTCCATTCTTGGCTTTAAAAATAAAATAAAGCAGCTCAAAATTTTTGAATTAATGATTCCACCCTTTGAAGTAATTACAAATTAACGAAGGGATTAATCATTGTGTCCTGATGGTGAATGCCTTGATTTCAACCAAAAAATAAGGTAAAAAGTTTTAGAGAAAATTATCAATTTGATTCTAAAATGTATAGATTGTTCTAATATAGTCCCTAAAAGATAAACATTTTTAATTTAGTCACTGAAAAATATTTTTAGTCTTAATTTGGTCCTTTTAATTCTTGAAAGATAACACACATACAATGACGAAAAAAAAACTAAAAGGGACCAAATTGAAACAAAAAATTCACTTTTCAAAATTAGATTAAGCCCTATTTTTATTTTAAAGACTAAATTAAAATAATCTGTATATTCTAAAAACTAAATTAATAATTCTTTAAAAAAATTTCAACTCAAATCTATCCTATAAATTTTAAAGAATTATACATATGAGCCCATGGAAAACTTAATCCATTTTTTTAACAACATCTCTAAAATGAATTGGTGAATTATAGAATTGAGTCCTAAAAGTTGATCCAATGCATCCTCAAATTTGGAGGGTGTCGGCGGTAACCCCACGTGTAGAATCATTGATACTTAACACCCAGCTGTATAGATCCCAACCCCAAGGACCCCCAAATCTCATCTCCTTCTTGTGGGGTTTCATTCTAATGACACTTCAAATCTAACATCTTTTTTTTTTTATAATTCTTTTTATTTTCTATCCCCTAACCGACACACTACTCACTAGAGATGAGATTTTTTATACTCTTTCGGTTCACAATATTTACTTCGTTGAGTATGTGTGTATGGACCAAAGAAATAATTAATTCACCTAAAAAGTGGAGAAAATGAGATAAAAAGAAATGGTACGTTCTTTACGCAGAAAGGGAAAGGGAATGTATTCATTGTGTTTGTTAATAAAAGTTGAGAATGGAAATGGAATGGAAATGTATTAAAATTATCACTTTACCTCAAAGAAAAAAAAAGTTATGATTGTGTCAAATCAAAGGGTATAATATAAGGAAAAAACTTAGGTCCATTTTCTTATGTCCATTTCATCCAATTCCACCAATCATATATTGTATTTACACTCTCTTTCTTCTATGATTGGTCATATAAAATGTGGTCTTCTATATTCTCTCTCTACTGTGATTGGTCATTTAAACACTTTTTGCCACGTGTCATAATTATATTGGGGAATTGGATGAAATGGACATAAGAAAATGGACCTAAGTTTTTTCCATAATATAATAGACATTCTGTATTTTTTTCTTTTAAATTATACACACTCTTCAAGATGAAAATAAAAAAGTGGATAACATGTGAGACTCACGTGTCTTTTTTCCTACAACTTTTTTCCAATCCTAAAGAACATAACCTAAATTACTCATATTTACTCTTTTTTTCATTAATCTTATCTTGGAATAGGCAGATATAAAATTGTAAAAAAAATAATTAATGTTATCTTAATTTTGTAAGACAGCATATATTTTGATAAAAAAATAATAACCTCAAATAAAACAGATATTGTTAAACGGATGGAGTATTAATTAGTAAAATGATAATTAAAGTGATGAAGTGTGAGAAAATTTGATACCATGAGATTCACAATTTTTTTTTATTTATTTCACCATTTTACTATTTTACTTAATGCAGAAGTTTTACCAACGTGGTGTATAATATAACATTGTAAAAAATTTGTGTTTTCTTAATTATCGTCTTTTTGATTTAATTTTTAAAGAGATAAAAATAAATCGTTATCTATTAAAAAGGTCGCCTCCAATAATTTCTATAATATCCAAAAAAATTAGTTATCAAATTCACTTTAATAAATATTTTGATCATAGAGCAAAATATAGAAGTTCCAGTCTCCCACACACTACTCTTACATGCACATATGAATTTAGATACTTTAGACTGTAAAAGTTAATAAAGCGGTGGACTGCAGAGAAAAGAAAAGTGAAAAAGAGATGAATTAAGAATTCATCCTCGAATTTGAGCACAGCTTTATAAAAAAAAAAAAAAAAACAGAGCACACCTGCATTTTTTTTCCTTTCTATTTCTACACATAATTACTTTTTACATTTAAAAAATCTTACTCAGATTTAATGGGTACCCAGAAAATTTATCCGTTGAACTCGGGTCTGAGTATTAAAAAAATGGGTCTGGTTTCAAGTCTAGAGACGAGTAATGGTGTATTCACCCGGACTCAGTGATATAATATATATAAAAATTTTATATAAATAATATTATATATCATATTAAATTGTGTGTTTCTCTTAAACTTGGAAATAATTAAATTTATAAATGTGTGTTCAATACTTGTGATGAAAGTAGCAAATTTTGTAGAAAAAATAATAAATTTTCCGGGTCTGGAAATCTAAGTATTCGATGGGTCCGGGGACGGGTATCAAATTCCATACCCGGCAAGAACGGAGAAAATATTGACTACCGAGACTGAGAACGGGAATTGCAGTATCCTACCCAGACCCTACCCATTACCATTCCGAACACTGGCCACCAATTACCTTTAATTAGCGGCAACTATAAGATGGTCACCAACTAGTTATGAGTAAATTAGACCATTTTGATTTTTAAAAGATTATTTTAATTTTTAAAAGATGAAAAATATCAAATTTATAATTGTTGGCTGCACGCTTTTTATGATTTAAAGAACTGATTTTTCTTTTTTTAAAAAAAATGGGTTTGACGACAAAAAAGAATTAGAATTGTAGTTGAATCAATTTTTCAGCTTTAAGCAGAATATAAAAATTAAAATTTTTGCTTCTAGTTAAAATTTAAATATTTCAGCACAAAACTATTTTTACTAAATTTTTTTTACCATTTCTTTTTCATCATTTTCTTCTCTTTGTTTCACACGTTTTATGCTTATTTACATAAAATTAATAGATATTTAATTAATAAAATAATAATTGTAACTGTTATTTTTTGTTCAGACAATTGTAATTTGTAATTATAGACCGCAAGGGGTCTTAACATTAGGAAACTTGTCCTTAGGTGAGGAACCTAGGTGCCTACGTACCCTTAGAAAGGGATCAAAGTCCACGTAGTTCGTCATGGTGACGTCTATAAGAGCCGTTAGGCTAGGTGGTTACCTGTATCGGGCCGTGTGCGGCTAAGACGTGCACAAGGTACTCCAGGCGGGCGAACCGCTTGTGGGAGGTTGCCTTGGTGTGAGAGAGCTTGAGTCTCCAAGAGCTGTTAGGAGCTCTGTTGATGGAGTACTATGGGACGGAGATGTGTCTGCCGGCGGCGAGACCTGATGGTGCCGATGGCAGAGCTCGGGATGAATGATGTGGGCCTGGTAAGAAGGTGTCTGAAGGTAGTCAGAGGGTCCTTTTGTACTAAGTGTGGGGAGGACGTGCTTGACCCACGTTCTCGTGGAACGTGGGTCGTCCCACGATGCTCAGGGGGTCTCCACGTCTCTTGGACAGGAGCCCTCGTGGGAAGACGTGGGCAATGGCCACGTAAGAGGTAGGTGAGTGGTGCCACGTGTCGCTAGCGTATGCTGCCGCTAAGCTTCTGGAAGCTTAGTGCGTCGTGTCCCTAGGCAGAATATTCCGTAATTACAATAATCATAAATAACAAAATTGATCTCATTAATTAAAATTAATAATTGGCCCTCGCTTAGAATTTTAACACTCATGAGCAATGTTGTTAGGATCGGACCGAACGGTTTGACTGGTCCAACTGTGAACCAGAGAGTAAAATGAGTCGGTTAGACCTAAAAAAATCAAATTACCAATTGGACAGGATTTAATCGGGATTCAACCGCTAAACCGGGTCCAACAGCCGAACCGTCCGGTCTAACTGCCCTCTTTAGTTTAAAAAAAAGATGAAAAATTAAAAATTGAAAATGCTGGAAATCAAAGTTGCTCGAAACCCTCATTTTCTAAGTCTCGTCTTATCATTTTCTCAACTCTATTTTTATTTAATTATAATATTATGTTGTGATGGTCAAAATGAAAAATTTATGCATTACTTGTAGAAGATTGAATGTATGTGATGTTGTACTTAATATCACATAGACATAATTAATATTTTATTATTTATTGTGTCATCCGATTCGATCGACGGTTCGACCGGTTAAATCAATCAGACCGTAAACCGAACACTTATCCGAGTCTTTGTCCAGTTCGATCCTGACAACATTACTCATGAGCCAACTAGGGATGATCATGGGTAGGGTATGGGTAGGGTACTATAATCCCCAGACCCGGATCCGGACTTGAACGGGTATCAAAATCAATCCCCAGACCCGGACCCAGACCCATAAGAATTTGAAATAAATTATTATTTTATTAATATAAAATCTATTTTTATCAATTTTTTTCATTTATAATCACAAAAAATAAAAAAAAATAAATCATAAATATAAATGTACAATTAAATTACTTTAATATCTATAAGATATTTAACATTTTTTCTTAGAATTATATATTTTCTCAACACAAAAAAATTTAAAAATAATAGTTTATATATATAAAAATAAATAATTACTATTGCAGGTAGGGTACGGGTAGGGTACATCCTTACCCGGACCCGGACTCGTTGACTTTGTACCCAGACCCACAGAATAAATTTTCAGGGTACTCATTGGGTATGGGTATTTTGATCATCCCTAGAGCCAACCCATCTAACTTACAATTTTAAAAAAATAAATCTAGTATTATACAACATTGAATAAGGTGAGAGATAGACATGATAGTGACCCATATGGGTATGTATTTCTCTCGTCTATTTTTTAATGATACTAAATTTTTTTCCAGTCATTTTAACACCTCCAATTAAATCAAGACTTCCACCATATAGACATGCATACGCAATTATATTGTACAATGAATTTAAGGCAAAAATATGAATTTTAGAAAATTTGGTTATAAATATTAAAAGGCAAAAATAAAAATGTCAGTCATATCATCATATGTAATAAATGAAACATTTTTTTCTCCATTCTTTACTGTTAGCCTCAAGGTTTTATAGAAAATTTCAATGTACTTTCTACGACATATTTGAAAATTTAATTAATTATTTTGAGTATAAATAATAATTACATACATTATGAATTAATTTATCTCTCTCATTTAAAAATATTTTAGAGCATATTTGAAATAAAATTCTTATATATTTATACATAAATAAGACAAAGAGATATGTGAACGCCTCTTCAACTCTTGTTTCTTCTTCATTCTTTAATGTCTCTCTTCCTGCATATAACTGTAGGACAACTTACAAATTTTTGTAAGTTTAGCAATCCCTCCTTATTTTTTTTAATTTTGTTTATTTTTCAGTCTTTAAAATAAATAGATCTTTTAGATCTATATTATCCCCCATTTTGGTGGTGGTCTCTTCCAAATCTAGTCTCTGTCTTTATCTTTCTTTATAAAAGTTTAATCTCTAAATATTACATCTTCTTAGATCTAGTAACTGGAGGTAGTTTTAGTTATTTTCGTTTGCTGGAGAAGTTTTTTTGCAGATCTATATCTAAAATGTGCAGATCTTTATGTCAGAAAGCTTCCACTCCTTTATCATGTTGTTAGAAAATTTTAATGTACTTTCAACTTTGAAGATTACTCCAGATCTGATATGTATGAGGTTTAACAATAAAAACTTTGTTGGCAACACCAAGAATGGACAGTTTTACATCCCAAGTTCATCTTACAAATGTGATCAATTGATTTTTTATTTACCCTTTAGTTCAACAATCTTTACGAATTATTTCTTCAGTATTGTTAGAATGGAGTTCTTTGATTTATTGTAAGTGCCGTTGAGCTTTTTCTATAATTTGATGAAATTTATTATAAAAAAAAGACAAAGAGATATGTGATATATACATAAATTAGTGCCTACATGAGAATAATTTGTACTTAATGAAAATCAAAATAATTACTAATTTTGTGAAATGTAAATATTTGATTTTATCCTTCAAACATATGAAATAAAGAAAATATGTTCATGCATGCCAAAGAAATTATTTCATGATGTCTTGCCTTCTTTCCTCATTAATCATGATTTAATTAATTAGAATATTGCATAGTATATCAAACATTCAAACGTATGCCATCATATCACATATTTCATGCAATTTTCATAACAATATATTGCCTATTTAATTTATATAAATGACTGATGAGAAATGATTGATTGTGGGTGTGGCCACTCATTCATGTATTATTCTGTTCAATTTGATACTTCTCTTCTCATTTCATTGGATAAAAGTTTAATACAATCGTATCAATGAATTTCAGTGTATTTTTTCAATAATGTAGTGTCATTTTTTAATAATAATAAAAACTCACATTAATTAGGGCCCACCTTAAATGAATTAGGGACCAACTAATTTGAGGAATAAATTGAAATTTAATACTGTCATATCACTGAATATCTACTCCATTTCACCAAATCTCAAAAGAGCAGGTAGCTAAAGTGTATTAAATCTTTCTCATTTATGAATTGTATTTTTGCGCTTACTGTATTTTATATACATTTAGAAAGGGCCAAATTATTCTTTTGGTTCTCAACGTTTGCACCAAGTTTAATATTGATTCTCAACGTTTTAAAAAGTTATTTTAGGTCCTCAACGTTTTTTTTGGGTCAAAATTGGTCCTCCAGCGTAACTCCGTCTAATTTTTGTTGCTAAATGCTGACGTGGAAGGCTTATGTGGCACACCCTCTCTCCTACGTGTCATATTTGGATGATATGACACCCTCTCTCACTCCAATTCAACAAAACGACGCTGTTTTGCATCATTTTCCTCTCACTCCAACTTAGCAAAACGGCGTCGTTTTGCTGAGTTGGAGTGAGAGAGGGTGTCATATCATCCAAATATGACGTAGGAGAGAGGGTGTGCCACATAAGCCTTCCACGTCAGCATTTAACAAAAAAAAATCAGACAGAGTTACGCTGGAGGACCAATTTTGACAAAAAAAAAACGTTGAGGATCTAAAATAACTTTTTAAAACGTTGATGACCAATATTAAACTTGGTGCAAACGTTGAGGACCAAAAGAGTAATTTGGCCTTTAGAAAGTGTGAAGTTTAAGTTTTTTTTGTATTCCCTCAGGTGTGTTTGGGAGTTAGAAAATGGCCAGAGGACAAAAAAAAAATGGGTAAAGTACCCTTCCCGCCCCAAAACTTTACTGCAATGTTCATTCCTGCCCCCAAACTTTTTTTTGTTCATGTCTACCCCTAAACTTTCAATTTTGTTCATGCCTACCCTTTTTGCTAACACCGTTAACTTTTTTGACAGAATTTGCTGACGTAGACGATGAATGTGTATTTCTTTTGCCACGTCATTGTCCATCTCACATTTAACTTTTTTCTTTTATTAAAAAAATTAACCTAATCTAAATAAAAAACATTTTAAGGTAAAAGTTTGGTTTTTTTTTGGATTAGGTTACTTTTTTTTAATAAAAGTAAAAAGTTAAATGTGAGGTGGACAATGACGTGGCAAAAGAGATGCACATTCATCGTCCACGTCGGTAAATTCCGTCAAGCAAGTTAACGGTGTTAGCAAAAAGGACAGACATGAACAAAATTGAAAGGTTAGGGGTAGGCATGAACAAAATTTAAAGTTTGGGGGTAGGCATGAACAAAAAAAAATTTAGGGGCAGGAATGAACATTGCAGCAAAGTTTGGGGGCAGCAAGAGTACTTTACCCAAAAAAAATTAAGCAAACCGAAGTTAAAGTATAACTCAAATCTGTAGCAGTAATACAACGCAGGAAAACCAGAAACAAGAAACAACAGAGACTAAAATTACACCGAAAACTATATAGCAGACTGCCAAACTACAAAATTCCTCTTATTAAACTCTACCGAAACTAGTGACGACATAGTCAGACAAAAAACTGCTTCTCAAATAACCAGGAATCACAAAAATGTTAAAGTCTGCACTATAGTTCGATACGGCCAGCTTAGCTAGAAGCTCTGCACAAGCATGGTTGTTAAACTCGCGAGTTGACTCTTCTACCCTCCAAAAATGTATTAACTCACTTATAAACTCGGAACTCAGTTAGAATCAGATAAATTCGAGTAGACTCGCCATTAGAGGTTCACATTTTGCATGTCACAAGCCAGTCTAAGTCCAAAGATCATGGCCCAAATCTCAGTCTTAACACTTGAGCCTCCTCCAATAAACTTCAAATATCCCTTGACCCAATTGCCATGAGAATCTCTAAGGATTCCATCAGCTGCAATATAATTGCACCAGGATTACCTAGATACAAGTCGTCATATAATTCATGATTATCCTCTCATTTCTTTAGGAGAGAAAAGGTGCTCTTGCCTATGAAATTTTGGTCGAAGATGACCTTCTCAAAGATTAGTTTATATCGATCCTTCTAAATTTCCCATATGCTGGAAGTGTTGGGATATTGCTTAAAAATTAGTTCTACATTGCCTAGGTTCAAAAGGTGGAGTAGGTGCCAAGCATATAAAAGGAGCCCAAAGTCTTTGTTTCAACTTGCACCAAGTCATAAACTTTAAGTTTGTATTTGACTTTCTATCTTCTTCTTTATTCTCTTGTTCTTGAGTGGTGTGAGGTGTATTTATTATTTGTCTCTTTATTTTCTTATTCTAGAGTGGTGTGAGGTTCATTTAATATTTGCCTCTTTGTTCTCAAGTTCTAGAGTAGTGTGAGGTGTGTTTAAATACTTGCTTTGGAGAGTGCGGGTGTACTTGGCGTGCGGGATATTTGAGAGAATATTAAATTTTCACATAGTATTTTTTCTCTGGTTGTCTTTTAGCAACGATCGTGGTTTTTCTCCGATTTAGAGTTTTCAGCGTTAATATTAGTGTTGTGATTGTGCTTCTTCTTCATCTTATTTCTCGGGTTATTCTCAAGCAAGAAGATGGTACTCAACGTTCATTAGTGAAGGTGAGGCAGAGACAACATTTGACTTGATCCAAATTTTAATATCATCATTGCTTGGTTGAAACAGTTGAAATTTTAGTTTCTGCCACACCTTTTTTGAGATGGAACAATCCCTGAAAATATGCAAAACGCTTTCGGCACTTACATTGCACATAGGGTGCATGGGAACTGGAAATTTGCAAAAATCCTCTAGAGTCAAGAATGTGTCTACATGGGATAGCATATCTAAAGCAAAACTAGATGAAGTGTTTTAGTATGATGTGGCACTTAGATTTCCAAATCCATTTAAAGTTGGCTCCTTCCACATTGGGTTTCATAGGTTGAGGGAAAAAAGCAAGTTTATAAGTTGATTTTAGGTCAATGGTACCTGAAGATTTGAACTTCCATGCTTTAATATCCTCCAAACCTGAATGTTTGAAACATGGCCTACCCTTTATCTTTACCTTTACTTTCGGTGGGATTTCAAAAGATAATGCCTCCCATTTCCATTGCCTTAGATCCTTAGAGATACTTGCAACTAAGAGATTCCCTTCATTTTTGGAAAGATGACCTAAGATGAGACTTTTTGGAGTTCCAAGAGAGATTCAATTATCATTTTCTAAAACTTAGTGCCTGTTCGTTACAAAAAATTGACGAAGGAATGGAAAAAATAAAGTAGGTGGAGCCCACCTACTTTTACTTTTTTTCTTTCCTTGTCAGATTTAAAAAAAATAAAAAATAAAAAATACAGAAATATAAAATATCTATTAAACCCTTTAATTTGACACAATCCTAACATGATTGATTCAGGGGTATTTGGTGAGAACCATATAGAGGATTTGTTCTCATTGTAACAAAAAAGCTTGAGCATTAATTGGAGAAAAAGATCTAGAGCAATTCTGACCAACATGATTGATTTCTTATCTGTCCGAGCAAAAAGCAACACATAATGAGCAAAGACTAAATGGGACAAGTGAAGATTTTTGAGAGACCCCCATTGATGAGGATGGAATGTTGAATTGAGGAGATGCAGCTCTCAATTGAGGTTCATAGTCTTTGAGGGAGAATTTTTTTTTTTATTTATAAACTTTGAGGGAGAATTGAAGAGCTTTATAGAATTTAACATAAATGACCAATCCACCTTATCATGCGCCTTTTGGAGATCAAGCTTAATGGTAATCCACTTGTTTCCCTTTAATTTCCTTTTCTTCTTCAAATAATGTAAGAAAGTTGACTTTCAGTGACAACTTTTTGAGTGGCCACTGAAAGTCGACCTTCAGTGACGACAATTTCATGTTGCCACCGAAGATTTTTAATGGCGACATTTTAATCGTCACCGAAGGCTTTGGGTGACGACTACGATTTTGTCGCCACCAAAACCTCTTTAATGGCGAAATTTTAAAAGTCGCCATTGAAGAGTTTTCATTGACGACGTTTCCAGTCACCACGAAGTTTTTGTGGTACAAAGTCACCCCCGAAGGTAAAATCTTAATTAATTATAATGTTTAATTTAGTTAGATGAAAAATAGGAATATACTTATATAAAATTATTTATATATAATTTTTAATGTCTCCAAAATAAAACATGTAATGGGTGAGAATTAATTGTTTTTAATTATTTATATTTTTATCAAAATAAAATATATAAAAAATTAAAAAGAATAATCATAAAAGAGATGAGTTGTACAAATTATATGAATATAGCTCGTTTTTGTAGAACCTAAAGGTAAAGATATAAAATTACAATAATAAGTGAGAATGAATATTCATCAAATACAATGTTCTTCATATATGTTCATCTATTATTATTTTTACTTTTTCTTATATGAAGTTCATAATAATACATTTTCAAAAAGATTATATTGAAGTATTAGCGAAGACTAAACTTACTATTATATTATTTAAAAAAGTAAAGGATATATATTTTATTTTTTAAAATTAATAATAAAATATTTATAAGTAATGTTTTATATATTTAAAAAATTGTCTTACATTTCAATTTTCGCCACAAAATAAACTTCAATGAAGAAAATTGAAATATTGCCACCAAAGAACTTTCAGTGGCGACCATTTCTTTCGCCATTGAAAACCTTCAGTGGCGAAACTTTAAAATTCGTCACCAAAGGGTTTTCAATGGCAACCATTCCTGTCACCACTGAAAACCTTCAGTGGCGAAATTTTAAAAGTCGTCACTGAAGGGTTTTCAGTGGCGAAATTTAGATTTTCGCCATCGAAAGTAGAAAACTTAATAATGATTTTTGTGGCGACTTTTGTAAAGTCGCCACCGGAGACCTTTGGTGGCGAAAAACAATGTCGCCACTAAAAACCTTCAGTGGTGAACTTTAAAATTTCGCCACAGAAGGTAGAAAACTTAATAAATATATTAGAAAGAAATTATATAACAAAAGGTGATATATGGCTCAATGGTTGCTGTAAACAATACTATGCATCATGTCCCGACTTCGAATCCGTCCATGCGCCATTTTAAAAAAATATAAGGTGGTCTTGAAGGCGGCTGGCAGCGGAGGTCCGGCGACTGGCTACCGGCGATGGAGGTCGTCGCCGGCAGTTGGAGTTTTGGCAACCACTTTCAGTGGCAACTAAAAGTTGCCACAAAAAGTGGTTTTGGTGGCGACTTCAAAACTGGTTTCGGTGGTGACTTAAAGTCGCCACAAAAGATGTGGCGACAAAATGAAGTCGCTCCTTAAGGTCTTTTTAGCGGCGACAAAAAGTCGCCACAAAAAACTCCAACTTTTATTGCTGTTTTAGTGGCGAAAATTAACCTTTTTTTGTGGCAACCCCTTTTTGTCGCCACCAAAGGTCTTCAGTTGAGGGACTTTTAGTGACAACTTTTATGTCGTCGCCACTGAAACCCTGATTTGTTGTAGTGGTACGAATTCTTGAGCAATAATGACATTGTATATCACTTTCCTTCCCATAACAAACACCCCTTGATTGTAAGAGATAAGATTACAAATGATGGGCTTTAGTATGTTGATTAAGATTTTATAAACAATCTTATAGAGGGTGGTGTAGCAACTGATAGGATGAAAACCCCCAATTTTTGAGGGATTGAAAGTCTTCGAGATCAAATAAATCATGGCCTTATTCCAATCAAGGGGAGTTTTTGATGAGGATAGGGCTTCTTTTATTTCTTCTGAGACCCTACCCTCCACTGAATCCCAACACTTTTGATAAAAACCCGTTGGAATCCATCTATCATGGCCGCCTTAAATGGGTTCAAGTCCCAAAGAGCTCTTTTAATTTCCTCATTTGATGGGATAACTTCAAGGGAGTCATGGTTCACTACAACAAAACATAGATTTACCCACGGATAAATTTGTGGATAAAATAAGTATATTCCGTGGGTAAATGACTTTACCCACGAAATTACCCACGGAACACGTCCGTGGGTAATCAGTTTAAATCATTATTAGGAAATCCATCAATAGGGATAGCAGTGAAACAATTGTTGAAGAAAGAAGTACTGAAATGTTTCACCTCGGGAGGGTTGGAGATCCACTCTTCTCTAGAATCCTTAATAGCATTGATTCTGTTGGATCTTCGACGATTAATCATCGAGGCATGAAAGAAAGAAGTGTCAGAATCCCGAAGATGTAACCAGTCCATCCTTGCCTTTGAAGCCTAAAGTTCTTGCTCTTGATCAAGAAGTTTTTGGTATTCTTCTTAAAGTTTATTCTCAAGAATTACCAGGTGAAGTCTGGGGTCTAGATTCAAAGCCTAATAATACCTTCTAGCCGGCATATATAGAACCCTTCATTTCCTTTGGAAAATATTTCCTAAAGAATCTTTGTTCCACACAATGGCTATTTCTTGTGTAACCTTGAGGCCTTCCCTTGTGTTTCTAGCTTCTTTTCAGGATTTGTCAACCAAATTTATAAATTCAGACTCTATTAACCATATTCTTTCACACCTAAAAGGTCAATTATTATTATTATGGTTTCCCATGTCTTTTAGGAGATATTTTTGCTATCACTTTGCGTTAGCTAAAAACCTAATGAATAATATAGTTTTTAAATTCTCTAATGTGGCTTAAGAGAGTTGGGTTACCTCCCCATTTTTTTCCTGACTAAGCACCTCATTGAAATCACCAGAGATTAACTAAGGTAGAGAAATCTCATTGGCAAATAGTTTTAAGTTGGACCTAACATATTTATCAAAAAAAGAAGAAGAAGAAGTTAGACCTAACATATCTGATCTCACTTTTCCAAAATTGGGTTAGCTAGATAAATAATATAAGAAAAAGGGGAGTTGGTTGTGTACCTTCATGGAAGCATTGACTTAGAAAGTATGACTGAGCACCTTCGTCAATCTAAACACATTTTAATAGTTAAAAAAAAATAGATTTGGATTTAAATGAAACTTTTTTTTCTAATTTAAAATTTCACTTTCCTTCCCTTTCCATCCATTTTCTAAACACACCCTTGATGATATGAGGGTCTTTTAAATTTTCTCTATTTAGGATCGTGAGCGAGTGAAAACCTTAAACTATCTTATGTAAGCGGGGAAAACATTTTCGTTGTTGGTGAGTGAGTGAAAACCAACCTGTTGCTTGTGAGTGGTCTTGTAAAACAATTGTTGGCAATATAAAAAGGCTTTTGTTGTGTAAGGGGACTGGACGTAGGCCATTGTTCGGCTAATAATTTTTTTGCATGTTTATTCACTCCTTATACTTTTAATTTTGTGCATTAGTTTATTAAGCTATTTATAAATTATATACATACATTTAATATTCAAATATAATATGTTGACATATTTTTATTTATAACTGCTAAATTCTAAAGGTGCAATTGTCATATACCATTTTTGAAACTTTTAGAGATATTTTCTCTTTCTTTTTTAATTCTATATTTTTACATAAAGTATAAACATTTAAATACATAAAATTTTAATAAAAAATAATTTTTATAGGTAGGATATTAATTATATTCCACTTGTATTGAAAAGTATATCATACCCGCTAGAGTGGAAAATACCCACAACAAGGATAAAAGTTCAGTCCATTTATTAGTGTCATTTTTCAATATTAAGAGGAACCCACGCTAATACGGATCTAAATGAATTAAGAATTATAATTTTATTAAATATTAATAAATGACAAGTAATAAATAGATGAAAGAATATCGAATTTCAATATTTCTATATTTAGTACCGATTTTTCTATGCTTCTATAATACCGAACATCTTCTCAACCACTAATTACTAAATTTCGTCCCTATTTTGAGAGCTTGTAAAGATTCATGATTTTAATTAGAGACATTATTAGATATCATCATATCAATAATATCATCAAGATTTATTCATATATATATATATATATATATATATATATATATTGGTGAATGGTGATAACATTATTTGTGGATACATTAATCATTGAGAAAATTTCTTTCCTCAATTATTCCTTACTAAAATATTTATTACATGGATTCAGATTTTCTGAATATACATAATCCGTAAAGTGTGTGAAATATGCAAAACAAATGACTATTTTACACATTAATTTATAACGTACATCATAAATTTTACGAAATTTGCCCTTCAAAAAATCTGATCTCCACTTTTATTTTTGGCTCTCATTATTCATTCTCCAAGTAGTTTTTGTGGAAGCTCATGATCAAATGACTAAACCATCAATACACACCCATTGGCCCACAAACATATGGTTGCAATTGATGTTGGGATTGAGTGCAAAGAAGTGGGTTTGAACCAACTTGAACCTTTCACCCAAGCCAAAGCAAGTTTCACCTTTTTCCACTCCATGAACTTTGTTACATATAATTAGATGTGTTGCTGCATGCAAAAATTTCATATATATATATATAATTAGATTATGCATTGCCAAATATATGTTAATTTAATATTGCATGTCTCTTAATTGGTATAAATTCAATAAAACATAATTTTGGTACCTCTTAAATTAATATGTTATCAATTTAGTTCATTTGTTTAGAAGATGTTGTGTAAATAAGAATATTTTTTATGGTTCAGGCCTGTGTATTAATCCTTTGAGTTGGGCTTCTGTTGGTCTCCCTAATATGTCATTAGCGCTCTTTAATTTCTAGTAGTACTTGGAAGTGTTTTCCTTTACTACTATTATTTTTTTACAAAAAAAGAACATTTTTTATGACTTTTATGTTTAGTGTTGATTGACTAACGTTAAAAGTCAACTAAGTTCTATTTTTTTCTCTTTCTTTCTTCTTGTTTAATAATGACTAGTTAACATTTAATATTGATGACCAAACACAGTGTTTTGTCCAGTTGAAGAAGAAAAGAGATGAAAATTTGAAACTTAGCTAACCTTTAACATTGTTCATTCAATACCAAACACCAAAGTCATCAGAATTATTACTTGTTTAGACAACATCCAAACAGAAAAACCAAATTGAGAAAGACAAACTATGAGGGACAAAATTGAAAAAAAAACATCTTTGTGGGACCAAAATGATATTTAGTCATTTAATATATGCATATTTTATATATTATGATTAATTTGAAGTGTATCATTCAACATTCCACAGCATGATCTTTCAATGCTTACTTTTTTTATTTAATTAAGCCTTAATTTGAAAATTAATTAATTAATTAATTAAATTGTGTACATACCAGTTGGTGTTGGTCTGCTTGCATCAACAATGGACGCCATAACAAGAAGAAATGAGAAAACTAGAGCAAAGCTAACGAAATTGAACTTAGCCATTTTTAAAGATATGAATATAGCTTCAAAAATCTATGAACTTTGGGTTATTTTTCTCTTATAATTATTAAGGTAATTATTAGTGTGGTTTTAGACACTAATGTGGTTTGAATTATATAGTAGAAACCCAAATTCAAAGTTTGAATAGAGACAAACACATCACAAGAAGAATTATTAGATTTTAATTTGAAGGTCGGTTTCAACTTATAATTAATATAGTTGTTTAGGCAGCTAATTAATAGCATATATGCTAATTATTGGCTTATTATTAACATATTCTTGTTATTGGCATTGAAGAGTACGTAGATCCTTTATTTTGGCCGTCTATAAATAATAAAATATTTTGTTAATGAGGGTTGGTTCATCTGATCGCCTTCGGTCCATAATAGTTACATGGATTGAGTTTGAATACCGGTGATATCTCATTAGTGACTTATTTGTAAGTTTCCTATTATAAGTGGGGGTATCAAATTGGGCTAGCCCGCTTGGCCGTTTAAAGTTGATAAGATTGGACCGGAGATTTTTTGTTTTAATTAAAAATGGACTAGTGCAGCCTAAAAAGAGGGTTAAACTAGACTAAGGTTAGACTAAACTATCTCATTTTTATTTTTGGCCAAATTATTCTTTTGGTCCTCAACGTTTGCACCAAATTTAATATTGGTCCTCAACGTTTCAAAAAGTTATTTTAGGACCTCAACGTTTTTTTTTGGGTCAAAATTGGTCCTCAAGCGTAACTCCGTCTGTTTTTTTTTTGTTAAATGCTGACGTGGAAGGCTTATGTGGCACACCCTCTCTCCTACATGTCATATTTGGATGATATGACACCCTCTCTCACTCCAATTCAGCAAAACGACGTCGTTTTGCATCACTTCTCTCTCACTCCAACTTAGCAAAATGGCGTCGTTTTGCTGAGTTGGAGTGAGAGAGGGTGTCATATCATCCAAATATGACACGTAGGAGAGAGGGTGTGCCACATAAGCCTTCTACGTCAGCATTTAACAAAAAAAAACCAGACGGAGTTACGCTGGAGGACCAATTTTGACCCAAAAAAAAACGTTGAGGACCTAAAATAACTTTTTGAAACATTGAGGACCAAAAGAGTAATTTGACCTTTATTTTTTAAAATTGTTCTTTTATTTTAATATTTGTACAATGAATTAATTACATGATTAATTTGTCAGCGCCACGTATTCAAGTAAGCTTCCAATATTTGCACTCTTTGTCTCTTATGTTTTGAAAATTTGCAGTCGTATAACCTCCCAAAAATATTTATGAAATTATTTTTACTAAATCCTAAACCATAAACTCTTATATCTGTTCTGCAAAAAGAAAATCTTATATCCTCCCAAAAAATATTTATGATATTATTTTTACTAAACTCTAAACTCTTATATATATCCTCCCAAAAATATTTATGAAATTATTTTTTACTAAACCTTAAATCCTAAAACCTAAACTACTCATATATCCTCCCAAAAATATTTATAAATTATTTTTATTAAATTCTAAATCCTCAACCCTTAACTCTAATTAATATAAAAAATATAATTATCATACAAAATTTCATAGGGCCTTGAGTGCAAATGTCAAAATTATTGGACACGTGGTGAAATATGGACCATACACGTGGAGGTTTGTACCAATTTGTGTAAAGCAGTTTGTACCAATTTGTCATTATTTACTAGTGTTAAGCCCATGAAAATTTCACGGTTACTTTATATATATATATAATTTGAATTAAAAATATGATTAAAAATATTTGAAATACTAATTAAATTAAGTGTAATATTTTAAAAAGAAAATAAGATTTATATTAATATATTTTACATTTAGACAACAAAATATATATAAGAAAAATATTATTGGAAATAATTAAAAAAAAAGTTATCAAACAATTTAAAATTATTTAGATCTAGTAGGTGGAATTTTTTTTTCTATTTTGAAAATAATATTATTGGAGTTTTCTAAATTATTGTAAATACCGTTTGACTTTTTCTACAATATAACAAAAATTTAATGCTTTTTATAAAAAAAACTATAGTTGAGAAAATTTTAAGCATATTTCTAATAGAAAATTCTTAAGAATTATATAATAGTTGAGATTTTGTCTAACAATTTTTAAAAAATAGTCTTATTTGAAAAAAAGGTACATTCTTGAAAAAAAATTATTCTAAAATAACCTAAAAAAAATTATTCTAAAATAACCTAAAAGATGTTAATACCTATCACACCCTTAGTCCCTAAAAGATTTTGTCTAAATTGTTTCAATTTAGTCCCTAAAAGATGTTAATACCTAATTTAGTTCCTGAAAGATGCTTATTTTTGTTTCAATTTGGTCCTTAAAGGAAGCCACAAATACACTTGACAAAAAAATTAAAATGACTAAATTGGGACCAAGAAACATCTTTTAGGGACTAAGGGTGTGTTTGGCATGTTCTTTTGAGGATGTAATATTACTTTTTGCAATGTGATGAATTTTTTTTTGCCCTTACTTTTTTATTCACTTTTATTTTATTCTCACTTTTAATGTAAGGATAAAATGGTCGTTTTACCCACTTGTATTCCATTCACATCACATCACATTGACATTCAACATTCTCATTCCCATTCCCATTACATCCTCCATCCCACTAACCAAACACAACATAAGTTAGACATTTGCATCATTTAGGGACTAAAATGGAACAACCTATATCCTTTAGGGACCAAATTGATAATTCTCTTTAAATTACATTATCTTGTTTTCTACATTAAGAACTTAAACATCTACTTTGAAATTTTCTTTTTTTATAAAAGACTTACAATTCCACACATTTTAATATATATAATCAAAACACCCATAATTGAGAATATAAAAGATAATGCGTTTATAATAATAGAAATATGGGTATGCACGATAATTAGCCTGGATGTTGTATGTTTTTGTATTTTGACATTGATTTTTTTGAAAATGCTTTGCTGATGTGTGCATTACTGATCATATGTGTGTTGGCCATTCTCTTAAAAAGCTAAGGACAATGGTTTGGTGACTAAAAAAATAGTTTTTAATTTGACAAATAAGTAAATATAAAATATTGTATATGACATATATAAATAATTAACCATTTAAAAGAGTGTGAAATTAAAATTTTGACATAACAAATAGTAATTATATTTTAAAATATCAGAATCATACATAAGAAATAGTGGCTAGTATACAAAATTTCATTTAAAAAAATGAGAGTGAATTTAATGAAAAGTCTAATATAAAAGAGTGTGAAATTAAAATTTTGACATAACAAATAGTCATTATATTTTAAAATATCAAATTTAAAATGGAACAGGATCCTCTAAATCTTCCTCTTTCGTTATTGTGCATTTCCTTGAAACGACGCCGTTTTCACAATATGTTGTATTTTTTTTTCTTTCTGTGTTTTCACAATATGTTGTATTTTTTTTTCTTTCTGTGTTTTCACAATATGTTGTATTTTTTTTTCTTTCTGATCCAGATGGATTTTTTTTGGTTTCTCATTTCAGCATCAAAGCGTTCGTTTCCAGATGCGATTGCGGCCATGTATTCGCTCGCCGTCTCCTCCAGGCTTCAACGTCGTCGCTCATCCCTTGCCGTCGACGTCTCATCCATGGCGTCGCTCTATCTGCATAAACGACCGCTGCATCAGTGCCGTTCCGTCTCTCCCTTCTCCGGCGACGACAAATGTAGAGTCGAATTAAGGTATGCGATTGCGGCCATGTATTGGGGGCATGGGGTTACAACTGAGGCGGTGAAGATGACTGCATTCATTCTGTATTTTAATTAAGTTGTGTCCTGATTAGAATGATTTTTGAGTTTTGAGGAACTTTTTCTTATATTTTGAGGTAGTGTCATGTATTGAGTCATGATTGGCATATGCGGAAAAGGATCCCATATTAGTTATGTTGCAAACAGAAATTAATTAATAGAGCATGTAAACACCAGAAGCCAAACAGAAATTACTGTGAAATCATATTAGTTATGTTGCAAGCTATACCCATCCTGGTGTTAGAATTGGTTTCCATGCGGGAAGTTCTTGTTGTGAGAACTTGGAATCTACAATGAATGAAACTTTTCATGAGAAAGAAACATTGATTCTAGAAGACACCTAGTGTGGATAGTACAAACAAAAACCTATATCACATACGAGCATCAAATGTAACAAGCCACAACATTTTGTTCAACAAAGGCAATGACCAGACAGTTCAATTCTTGTAATGAAGAGTGTCACAATTTCCCAAAGTCAAAGATCTATAATAAGTTGATTCATGTATATATATCTCTTTATGTCATTAATTGTTTATGCGACTTTAGTCAAATAATTCATATTTTTTTCATTTGTTTTTCTTGTAGGGCAATGAAGCTGTAAATCATCTAAACTTTGAAGTACATGAAGGATATGAGAATCAAATGAACTTTGATGTGCCTTCCAGATCTGAGAATACATTTAGTTTTACCAAATTTTTTATGGTAATCTCTAATGAACATTAAATTGTCTAGATATTTTAATATTCTCATGGACTTGAATATTTTGTAACAATTTTTTTGTTTATCTAAATAGGAGCCCCTCTTTACGCCCCTTGGTGGATCAGAGTTCTATGGTGGTTTTTCAAATGAGAATGATGACCAAGCTAGTGAATAATAGCTACATAGGTGTCAAGATACCATTTTGTATATGAGCAAGTGAATGAAAAGCTTGTTTTGTTTTGTATATGAACAATGAATCTTGTTCTTATGAATCTGATAGCTACATAGGTGTCAAGATACATATGAAGATACTATTTTGAATATTGAACAATGAAGCTTCAACAATGAATGTGAAAAATTCCTATTTTATTGAAAGATTGTATTACAAAAATTTCAGTATATTAGTTTCCACAACATGACTCGATACATGACACTACCTTATTACATGTTTGTTGTAACACAAAGACTCAGAGAAAATTATATTTCTTGCTGCTTATGACCGAGGGAAGCATACATATATATACATTGAGTTGTACCTACTTGCATTAATGCTACTAACCCTTAGCTTCCTATAACAAATGCTATGTACACTAACATCAGACTTAGACAATTATAATAATATTTACAGCTAACATTTGTATCTCAGTACATTCAGATTCTCAATACATATGTAGAGCTTCTAGATGATGAGCTTGAATTTGATGATTCCCCATGTAATCTTAGGACTTCTTGAAGTTGATCCATTTTTCCTCTGCCTTTTAATCAGTTTGTCTGCTGTAGGATAAGGTCTGATAGCATTACTGGTCCATTGGCATCTTCACCATTGAACACAGGGGTACTGAAGCAAAGAACAAAATGCAAGTCCTTATTAGCACTTAATACATAACAAAAACAAGAAAATTTTGTAATGGGAATTTAGAATAATGTGTCTTCACTTACTAGTGTAAATTCATAAGAAAAAAATCACTAATCCCACAGAAAAGATATCCAATAGATCTATTTGTCAACAATTTGCTAAACTGATGTGTATGCAATTTACATTGATTTCAATTCACATGTGACCTTGTTTGGTCTTACAAGCAAGAAGATCAAGAATGCATTGTTCATGCTAGATTCTTTCTTGGTCTTCCTCTAAGCTTTTTTATTTGTGTTTAAACTATGGCATCCTGTCATGATAACCAAAGAAAAGATGTCCATTAAGGTAAATAATACATAGAACAACTTAGAAAACAAAAGAAATGAATAAACACTAAATGTACAAAACTTTGCTCACAGTTCTGAGAAAATTTATGAATAAAATAAAATCTATCATACTCAAGAATTACTAATTCATTAGCCATTTTTTCACATTTCAGATTGGTATACATCATCAAAATACTTTATAAGTCAAGGCAAAATGATTGTATGCATACCTGTGGCAAGCAAAATGAGTGCACAAATGTTCAAAGCAAAATTTTTTTCATGTGTCTTTAAAGTCAGGTTGTTGTTTATGATTTGCCATATGCAAGAAATGGCAAAAACATTCTTCTAGGCTACATTTTTGGATGGCTGGACAAATTTGTCTAAACTATGCTGTAACTTACTAAATTTTGTATTATAGGAATGCAAATGGAAACTAAGAATCAACAATCACTTTAAGTCTTTCCATGAAATACACATAAAAAGAAGGAAATGCATATGTATTATATGTGTCCATCCTTTATTGTTGGAGAAAAACACTCTTCATTACAAGAATTGAACTGTCTGGTCATTGCCTTTGTTCTAACACCAGGATGGGCATAGCTTGCAACATAACTAATATGATTTCACAATAATTTCTGTTTGGCTTCTGGTGTTTACATGCTCTATTAACTAATTTCTGTTTGCAACATAACTAATATGGGATCCTTTTCCGCATATGCCAATCATGACTCAATACATGACACTACCTCAAAATATAAGAAAAAGTTCCTCAAAACTCAAAAATCATTCTAATCAGGACACAACTTAACTAAAATACAGAATGAATACAGTCATCTTCACCGCCTCAGTTGTAACCCCATGCCCCCAATACATGGCCGCAATCGCATACCTTAATTCGACTCTACATTTGTCGTCGCCGGAGAAGGGAGAGACGGAACGGCACTGATGCAGCGGTCGTTTATGCAGATAGAGCGACGCCATGGATGAGACGTCGACGGCAAGGGATGAGCGACGACGTTGGAGCCTGGAGGAGACGGCGAGCGAATACATGGCCGCAATCGCATCTGGAAATGAACGCTTTGATGCTGAAATGAGAAACCAAAAAAAATCCATCTGGAAACGGCACCGTATGGCTTAGTTCAGAAAGGAAAAAAAAAATACAACATATTGTGAAAACGGCGCCGTTTCAAGAAAATGTACAGTATTGGAGAGGAAGAAATTTAGAGGATCCTGTTCCATTTAAGATATATTACATAGACATTTAATAAAGATAAAGAGGCATTAAAGACAATACAAGATTTTAAATAAAATAAGTGGCATTTTTTAATTACACATTAAATATTAATTTTTGAAATCTAATCTCACAACTTAAACTCTCTTTTAGGACGACTTTCCAAAGTTTCTCTTCTTCTTTCTCTTCCACCCATCCATATTTTTCTCTTAACTATGGCTCCGATTTGCCGTTACTTTCAATGTTTCTTGTTCTTCCATTCTCCCTCAAGTTTTGATCACCTTCATGTTCTTTTAACTTCATTAAAAAAAAAGAAAACATATAATTAAGATACAATAAAGAGAGAACCATGAAAAAAAATCAACAACAAAAAAAATGTCTACACATCTAGAATAATTTATACATAATTTAAAATTAAAACCATGTAATTTAAACGTGCAATAATGTATGGTACTATTATTAAGCATAACAAAATCTGTAATAGAGGGTGAAAGAGGATAAATAAACCCTTTTTAAAATATAACATGAGATATGTTAAAATATATAATCTAAAAAAATCTAGTCACGTAAAGATATGAAATTGAAAGCAAATCTCTGATGAAGGCGGCGGTACAGCTTTGACAGGAGGCTGAAATTGGAGATGTAATAATGACATTTAGAACCATGTAGAAGCATGTAGAAAAATTTGAATCCCTCTAGCAACTGACATATGAATGATATATATGTGTGTGTAAAGTGAAGTTTAGAGAGTGAATGAAGCAAACATTCAGTAAAGTCTCCTACACGTCCCACGTCATACTTCAACATCTCTCCCTATAATTACAATATTTCTATATATTCATTCAATCCATCCTTGCCCGAGATACCCATTCTACCATCACTTAATTCCATCAAGATATACGCTTGGCAAGATTGTTATTGCACAAAAAAAACAAAAAAAACAGTGATGTTTAAACTTCTTTAAAATTAACAAAAATATGCTGGCAAATTCACAAACTTAGCTTGCACATAAATAGGAAAAGAGCTTCTACATCACACTGGCTGTTTTCTCTGACCCTAGCTTTGTAATTCCTCATATTCTTGTTCCTCTGTGACAAGAAAAAAGTATAAAATAAAACAACATAAAAGCATACAAAACATATAGAGAAGCATGTAAAAAAAGATAAACAATAAAAAATAACCTAAAAGATAAGAAGAAAGAATAGGCATTGGGAGAAATATATGAAAAACAAATTTTCTTCAGCTATGAAAACACTTACAATAGCTCTTATGGGTTGGAGAAATGAATTCATTTAATTTTATAGAAGAAGAGAGTGAATTCAAAATTCAAAAATTGATTGAGAATTAGATGAAATTTAAGGAAGTTACAAATTTCAATACTAATAGGAAAGGGAAGATAACACTATTACATGGTAATATAAGTTGATCTACTGGTCAATTTTAATAGCAACAATAAAAATTGGATTCTTTCAAGATAAAATTTGAAATAGTAAAATAAAGATTATAATTTAAAAAAATTAAAAAGTCTAACATAAGAGAGATTGAAATTATAATCTTGACATGGGGAAGAGTGTAAAAAGAAAAGTATTGATAAGCATAATAGATGAAAATAATCTAGAAGATTGTGAATTTAAAAATCTGATCTAGATAATAGTGGAGATCACTAATGATATCACAGAGTTTGAAAATTTTAATAAATTTTTAATAATAAAAAGAAAATTGAAATTTGATATTTGATTTCAAATGCATCCAAAGAGTGACACATCTAGTAGGAAGATTTAATTTAGTCAAAGATTATGAAATTTTAAATAAAAATAAAATAAATTCCAAATGTCATTTGAGAAGATCCAAATATCAATTTTTATGATCTTATGTGTCGAGCTCTCATTGCATTTCAGATCCTACTTTGCAGCACCTCCTTAATTTGTTATACTTTAATATATATATATATATATATATATATATATATATATATATATATATATATATATATTATTTGTTTGTGTGCTAACATTATTTTTACATTTAGAAAAATTTAAGTAATTAAAACCATCACATAAGTTGCATCCCATTTCCAATTATTCAAAGTATTAATAGATGAGTTGAAAAGATCATTAGAAGACATCTAGCATTGAAATTATAATTAAAAAAAAAATCTCTTAATGTATTATTGAGAATTGAAATAGTAATTAATAGAAATTTTGAATTGAAAGACATTGAAACTTGAATCAACTCATAAATATTACTCAACTTTTTAAATGTAAAAGAAAATTAAAATTTATGAATAATAATGTCAGGAGTTACCATCTAGCGACACGTGGCAAGAAATTGTTAATTAAGTCAAAGATGATGAATTTTGTAAACAAAAAATAGAGTAAATTCTAAATGTCATTTTGGAAGTTACACATGTCATTTTCTATGATCCTATATGTCGATCTCAGGTTCAATTTCATATCCTATGTGTCAATACCTCCTTCATTTGTTCTGGTTTAATATATATATATAGAATATAGATAGATTGAAAGAAATATCTTGACTTAAGTATTATTGAAGATTGAAATAATAATTATAAGTCATTAAAAATTATCTATAATTATTTTAAAAATGAACTATAATTATAAGTCACTGAAAATTAACTATAATTTTTTTTAAAGAAAATATCTTGACTTAAGGTAGGATAGTATTATAAAACGAATTTATTTTAAAATTTAACTATAATTATAAAAAATAATAAGTTTATTACAGATATAAAGCAATTGACCTTTATTAGGGTTTATGTTTTTAAGATTGTGTATTATAATTAGTGGTTGATAATACTTACAGAATAAAAATCAAAATAATAAAAATGACCCAAGTTCCAAAAGAATAACATTAATTGGTGGTTGATAATACTTATAGAATAAAGATCAAAATAACTAAAATTGAACCCAAGTTCCAAAAGAATAACATTAATTGCATAGAAAAGAACAACTTCTTAGTCTTTTTATTTATCTATTTTAAATGAAAAATAGATTAATTTCCAAATGTCATTTTTGAAGTTCCACATGTCAATTTTTTTTGTCCTATGTGTCGTTCAGAGCTTCAATTTTAAATCCCATGTGTCATCACCTCCTTCATTTCTTCTGCTTTAATATATATATAGATTATACTTTTAAAATTTATTTGTTGTCAGCAGTACTCCTAATCTTTATTTTTTCTACCAATGTTGCCATTTATCTTACTAAACTAAGGTGAAGTTACTTAGGTGTTTGCGGTGAAATTCTACAATAAAAATAAGCCACGTGGTAAAAAGTAATTATATGACCAATCATAGGGGGAGAGAGAATATAGAAGATTAAATTATGATAACCAATCATTGAAGAAAGAGAGTATAAATAGAGCACGTGATTGGTGGAACTTCATAGCAAACACCTAAGTAATTTCACCTTAGTGTTTTCCTTTCACTAATACCATCAAAATAGTTAACGATGAGTATTTATGTGACGCCACACGTGACAAAAAAGAAGAAGATTGAGTTTAATTTAAGCCAACTATTACTGTCAAATTAGCCCCTAAAGTTTCTTTCAAACTGTCAAATTAACCCATAAAGCTTCTGTTATACTGTCAAATTAACCCTATATATTTCAATTTATACTCTTATTGTCCTTTTTGTAGGGTTTACTACAACACTGAAAGAGCTACTCCGTGGTCAACAGTAACAGTTGATATAAATTAAACTCAGCTAGTTTTTTTGCTATATGTAACGCCACATAAACATCCACAGTTAACTATTATAGTCATGTTAGTAGAAAGGGTAACATTGAAGAACAGAAATAAAAATTTGAGAGTACAATTAATAGCAAACAAACTTTAGGTATCCCATTAATAAGTTAATATCCAAAACGTGATTAAATTTCTTATTCTTCAACCCAATAATAAATTAATGTGCAAAATAATAATTTTAATGAACATTAGACAACTTCGTTCATATAATTCAATTCCTCTGCTTTGGTAGAATAAAGGTTGTGTTTGGTATCACTCAATTTAAAGGGGTGGGATGTAATTTTACACATCCCAAATATTTATTTGTATATTACTCAACTTTATATCTCTTCCCTTCATATATGTCCCTGTCTACTAGACATAACCAAAGCAAATTCGGTTAAGAAAAGCAGTTGCTAAGAAGACCAAGAGTTGTGGCCTTGTTGGTCTAATTTTACAATAACATCACAGAACTTTACTTCAGATGATTTAATCTTACCTACTACTTGAAAAGAAGTTGCTAAGAAAATACAAGAATTCCATATGCAAAGTTGAAGTATAGGATGATACCTTTAAGCAAAAATTGTGACTACGTTTGGTATAAATGCACGGATGAGAAGGAAAGGGATGTAAAGTACCGTAGTGTAAAAGAAAATACTGTAGAGAAAAGTGAGTAGAGAGATAGAGAGAAAAAGTATGATAAAAATGTGTTTGATATGTAAAAAATATAATGTAAAGATTTTTATAAAAATGTGAGAATAAATGGATTCCACTGTTTGAAATCCATACCAAACGTAGCCATATGTCCAGCTTCCATATATGCATAATAGGTCATACATGTTCCTAGGTGATATGTTTTTAAAGAAATGCTGCAACTAGGAAGATAGCAGAATTTGTTTCACTTCGGTTGCTTTGTACGGAAAAACTCCATTTTAGTCCCTAACGTTTATCACCTTTCTCAATTTGGTTCCTAATGTTAGCTCCGTCTCAATTTAGTCCCTAACATTTGTAATTGTTACCAATTTGGTTCATAACATTTACTTAGTTTCAATTTGGTCCTTCGTGTTTGCAATTTGTATCAATTTGGTTTTTTCATTATTCAAGTATTAAAATTATATAACAAAAAATAAGTGATAAAGAAGGGAATATGAGGGATCAAATTCGTACCTATCGCAAACGTAAGGGACCAAATTGAAATAGTGCAAATGTTAGGGACTAAATTGGCACCAATCGCCAATGTGAGAGACCAAATTAAGACTAATCAAACATTAAGGAGCAAATTAAAAAAAAGTTATACATTAGGGACCAAAATAGAATTTTTGTCCTTTGTCACATAACGTTGGTGGTGATGTGTGAAAAGTTTTTCACTTCAGTAATGAGAAAGAAAAATCAACAGAAATCATGAATCTTTCATTATAGTAATGGGTCGGTAGTAATCTTTTTGTCTAATTGCTATCAATTTAGATATTGTAAATAGAGTTTTTATTTTATTTTTGTTTATTTCTTTTTTTTGGCCGAGAGTGTATTTTTCTGTTTTAGTGAAGTTCTATTGACAAATTGGGTGTTTTTAAATTTGTTAGGGCCATTTAGTTGGTGGATTTATTTTGAGGGAATAAGAGTGAGAGTAGAAATGAGAATAAGAATTGAGTGAGAATGATATGATTATATTTGATATAAGATAAAATAAAAAATAGGAAACAATTAGATTAGAATAAAATAACAATTTTATCTTTAAAAAAATATTAAGTTAAAAAGGAGGGACATGTTAGTAATTTCAATTGTTAAAGTGTTGGTGGGGGGGGGGGGGGAATAATCATTCTATTTCACAAGCTCATATAGAGAAGGACAAAAATTTAGCACTTTTCTCAATTTAGTCTGTCATATTTGTGATTGGTATCAATTTGGTCCCTAACGTTTGCGCTATTTCAATTTGGTCTCTCACGTTTGCGATCGGTATAAATTTGATCCTCACATTTCCCTCTTTATCCCTCATTTTTGTTAAGTAATTTTAATACTTGAATAATGAAGAAACCAAATTGGTACAAATTGCAAACACAAAGGACCAAATTGAAATTAAGCAAACATTAGGGACCAAATTTGTAAGAATTACAAACGTGAGGGACTAAATTGAGACGGAGCAAACATTAGGAACCAAATTGAGAAAAAGTGATAAACGTTAGGGACTAAAATAAAATTTTTGTCTATAGAAAAGCTACAAACCCTTTCAAGTACGAGGGTTTAAGTGTAGCCCTGACATGAGAATGGTATCTACCAAACCCTTGGACATTCCCTCCCCAAAACCATTAACCAAATATGGCAGAGTTTCAAACCCTTGGGCATTCCCTCCTTTAAACCATCAACCAAATATAGCATTCACTACAAGAAACATGGGTATTTTTAACAATCTATATTTCAACGGTCACTTAATTGTTGAAAAAAGGCACTTTTTTCAACAATCAAATTTTGGCCGTCGAATTGAGTAGTTGAAAAAAGATATTAATATTATTTTTGACGGTTAACAATTGTTGATAACTTTTTTTGACAATACTTTTCTCAATGGTATTTTTCACGACGGCCGTTGTCGACAAATGTATTGTCGAAAATAATATTATTGACAAATATCGATAATGGTTGGCCATAAAAAATACTATCATTGACTTTTTTAACAATTTAATTCAACGGCAAAAAATTTGTTGTTGAAAAAATGTACTTATTTCGACGGTCAAAATTTAATTATTGAAAAAAATTCAACAATAATAGTGGCCGTCAAAATAGACGCTGTTGAAAATACTCATTTTTCTTGTAGTGATTGTATCCATATTTAAATTTTACGGATGACCTTTGTTGAAAAGCTCCAACTATTTCATTATGTCGTTAAAGCTTACAATTTTAAAAATTACTTCAGATATAATATGCAAGAGGTATAATAGGAATCCATCTGTTGGCAACATTAAGAATAATGGTGAATATTTTTATCATGAGTTTATCTTATAAACAGAGGTGGAGGGAAGGGGGACTGGGCGGCTTTGGCCCCTCCTAAACTCCTACTAATTGTATGTATAAATATATATATAATTTTATATTTGGCTCCCCTTCTTTCAAAAAAGTTATAAAACATTTAGGAGATTCTTCATGAAAATATTGGGATAGAAAGTCAAGAATGAAATGGAATTGATCAGTGAAATATCTAAACAGGCTAGATAATGTATATTTTATTGTTTTTATAGGGATGAAATTGAATAGACTGAGAAAGTCTCAAAAGTCTTTACTGGCTATTCAAAACAAGCATATTTTGTGTCCCTACAAATTGGGGGTCAAAGATAAAATGAAAGAACCTAATATTTTAAGGGTTCATCTAACATGTACTCTCATAACCTGTTTGACCAAGCTTTTTCTTAGTTTAAAAGTGCTTATTTTCTTAAAATGATATGTTTGTCAAATGTTTTGCGCTTTTGAGTTGTAGTAAAAACATTTTTCCAGTTTTAAGCAGAAGCTAAAAATTGGAGCTTCTGCTACTAGGGGTGTTCAAAACCGAACAAAAATCAATGTTCCGTAATCAAACCAAACCGATAAAAAATCGACCAATTGACGGTTTAGTTTGGTTTGAATTTTCGGTTTTGGATGGTTTGGTTCAGTTTGCGGTTTCTAAAACCCAAAATCGAACCAAACCTCAAATATATGTACATATTATATATATTTTTAAATCTAAATGCCTATTATATTATTATAATATTTTATATGTATAAATTATTTATAATAGTGAACAAAAAAAACCTTTTTGTGACTTGTATTATGTAAGACGTTGATCGAATACTTCTTTTTTAATCAAAAAGCAGAAGCTAAAATATAACTATTTTAGGAGAAAAATATTCTTACTAATATTTTAAAATTTTTATTTTACCCCATCCTTACCCAACCCCTACCCTTGCTAATATTATTTTAGGACAATAATAATAATTTATCGAAATAATAAGAATAAATTTTTATTTGAATAAAATTAATAAAAATAATAATCATAAATAATAAAATTATATATTAATTAAAATTAATAACTTTTTCATTAACATTTTATTAAATTAATAAACGAATTAACATTTTATATTTATTTGTGTAATAAAACTTAATAATAATAAACATTTATATAATTTATCTATTTAATAATATTAATAACAATTAAATCTATATGTGCTCTTTTATAAAAAAAAATCTATATATGTCATTCTTGGTAATTTTACAGTCAAAAGCATTTTTTAATACAAATTTTCCAAACACAAATTGATTTTGAAAAGTACTTTTCAACCCAATTTGTCAAACACAAACTGCTAATCTGTCATAATACTTTTTTTCAAACTCCATTTGAAAAGAAGTCATTTTTAAAATAAGCAGTTTTCAAAAGCAATCCCAAATGGGCCCATAGACCATATGTTAAGGTTTTTTCTGATTAGCCAATAGAGTTTTTAAATATTAAAAATTATTTTTATTTGAAGTTTCACAGATTTTAAGTTATTAATTATTTCATTTACCAATCAATAGAAATCTTAACATGTGCCATAAGGACACATTAGATAAATTTATATTTAAAAATACAATTATACCCTTTTTTATAAGTGTAAGAAAATTACAATTTCTTCTAGTAATATAATTACTTATGTGTTTATTTTATATGGAGTAATATTATAAAAATAATTAATGAGTCATTCGATTCAAACCACTTTATTATAACCTTTGTGCAATGAGATAATTTCTGTGTGTATTATTATGAAAAGAGAATAGGAATTTATACAAGAGGAGAAAACCTATTCTAGGAAATAAGGATAATTACAATAAATACAATATATCCTAATTGATACACATAATATATCACTAATTGATACACATAATCCTAGATATTCACAATCAAATCTAGAAGATTCTCAACACTCCCCCTCAAGCTAGAGCATATAAATCATAGGCACCAAGCTAGTCACATAGGTATTTTATCCGAGGACCTCTAAGAGATTTGGTGAAGATATCTGCCAGCTGATCATTCGAATTAACAAATCGAGTAACAAGACACCCTGATTGAATTTTTTCTCTAATAAAGTGACAATCGATCTCAATATGTTTAGTCCTCTCATGGAATACTGGGTTTGAGGCAATGTGCATAGCCGCTTGGTTATCACACACCAGTTCCATTTTACCAATGTCTCCAAATTTCATCTCCTGGAGAAGTTGTTTCAACCGTAGGAGTTCACAAGTTGCTAATGCCATGGCACGATACTCAGCCTCTGCACTAGACCTTGCAACTACATTTTGTTTCTTGCTTTTCCAAGAAACTAGGTTTCCACCGATGAGAACACAATATCCAGATGTGGATCGCCTATCATCTGGTGAACCAGCCCAATCTGCATCTGTAAAGCCAATGATTTGAGAATTCCCTCTGTCCTCATATAACAGTCCTTGGCCTGGCGCTCCCTTAATGTATCGAAGAATTCGAACAACTGCATCCCAATGACTATCGCATGGTGATTGTAGGAACTGGCTGACTACACTTACAGCAAACGATATATCTGGACGAGTGATAGTGAGATAGTTGAGTTTTCCCACAAGTCTTCGATATCTCTCGGGGTTGTTTATCAACTCCCCCTGTCCTGGATAGAGTTTGACATTTGGATCCATTGGAGTCTCAACTGGTTTGCAGTTTAACATGCTTGTCTCTTCTAATAAGTCAAGCGCATACTTTCGTTGTGAAATGGCCACACCAAAACTAGATTGGGCAACCTCAATTCCCAGAAAATATTTAAGCTTTCCCAAATCTTTAGTTTGGAAGTGGTTGCACAGATGTTGTTAACAATGTCATCCACATAGACAACTAAGTATAAGCACTTGCCATTTGAAGTATGGCGAAAGAAAACTGAGTGATCAGCTTCACTTCGAGTCATTCCAAAATCTTGAATCACAGAACTAAATCGGCCAAACCAAGCTCTCGGTGACTGCTTGAGTCCATAAAGAGAACGACGAAGTCGACATACTTTCCCACACTCCCCCTGAGCAACAAAACCAGGCAGTTGCTCCATATAAACTTCTTCTTCCAAGTCTCTATTGAGGAAGGCATTCTTAATATCCAGTTGATGAAGTGGCCAATGATTAATAGCTGCAATGGATAGGAAAACACGAACGGAAGCAATCTTGGCAACAGGAGAAAAGGTATCACCATAGTCCAATCCAAAGATTTGAGTATACCCTTTAGCCACTAAACGAGCTTTTAGTTGTTCAATTTTGCCATCAGGACCAACTTTAACTGCATAAACCCACCGGCAACCAACTGGGGATTTTCCAGGAGGAAGTGAAACCAAGTCCCATGTACCATTAGAATGTAGGGCAGTCATCTCATCAAGCATAGCTTGCCTCCAACCCGAATGTGCAAGAGCTTCATCTGTAGTCTTAGGGATAGAAACAGAATCCAAAGAAGACACAAATGCATAATATGGAGTAGATAAATGATGATAGCTCAAGAAATTATAAACAGGGTGAGGATTACGGGTGGATCGAGTACCTTTATGAATGGCAATAGGAGGACTAGCAGGCGGCGGTTGGACCGGAGTAGGGAGTGATTCAGACGAAGGCAGTGAGTCAGGAAGAGTAGCTGTAGGCTCAGGAGGCTCAGGACGGGGACGGCGATGATATGTCAGAAGAGGAGGACTAGGTATGCCTTGGGGTAAGGCCTCTGGAATAGTAAAAGGAACAGGAAGGACTTCGATCACAGAAGGACTGACAGGCATAGAAGATACAAAGAATGGGGAAGACTCAAAAAAGGTCACATCAGGAGAGGTGAAGCAGCGTCGAGTGGTTGGACAATAACATCGGTAGCCCTTTTGGAGTCGAGCATAACCGAGAAAAACACACTTGACGGATTTTGCTGCAAGTTTATCTTTACCTGGGGTTAAATCATGCACAAATCAAACACAACCAAAAACACGGGGAGGAAGATGATAAAGAGGGTCGTTAGGAAACAACAAAGAATGAGGGATTTGATCATGCAAGACAGAAGAAGGCATGCGATTAATCAAGTAACATGCAGTGAGAACAGCGTCACTCCAAAAATTAGTAGGGACATTATGATGAATAAGGAAAGTACGAGCTGTTTCAATAAGATGGTGATTCTTACGTTCAGCTATCCCATTTTGTTGTGGGGTATGAGGACAACTGGTTTGATGTAAAATCCCTTGACCGGCCATAAATGTTTGAAAAGGTGTAGACAAATATTCTTTAGCATTGTCAGAACGCAAAATAGAGACAGAGGTATTAAACTGAGTTTTTATTTCAGCACAAAAGTTTTGGAAAATGTTAAATACCTCAGAACGATTTTTCATCAGATACACCCAAGTACAACGAGAATAGTCATCAATAAAAGGTGACAAAATATTGAAAGCCAAATGTAGAAGACACGCAACTAGGACCCCAAACATCAGAGTGAACAAGTTGAAAAAGAGATGAAGATTGACTATTAAGACTAGTAGAAAACGAGCTACGTGTGTGTTTACCCAATTGGCACGACTCACAAGGGAGGGCAGACAAAGTAGAAAGAGAGGCATCCATTTGGCGAAGTTTTGAAAGGCTTGGATGCCCCAAACGATTATGGATAATAGATGGAGAACAACTGGATGTGCACGCAACTGGGGATATAGGAGGTGAAAGGTGGTATAAGCCTTGTGACTCTCGTCCTATGCCAATCGTCTGCCCCGTACTCCGATCCTGAATGGAAACACATTGATTAGCAAAGGTGATGGAGTAATTGTGAGATTTAGTCAATTTACTAACCGAAATAAGGTTGACAGGAGATTCAGGGACATAAAGAACATAATCAACAAATAAGGACGGAAGAATTTGTGCTTTACCAATTCCAATAGCAGCAGTTTTAGAGCCATTGGCCAGAGTTATAGATGGAAGTAAAGATGAACTAGAAACATGGGTAAAAAGATCTTTATTACCAGAGATGTGTTCAGAAGCACCTGAGTCAAGAACCCAAGGTCCAATATCTGGGGAACGAGCAAAGCAAGTAGTAATATTACCAATTTGGGCAACCGTGGCAACCACAGAGAACTCAGAAGTAGGAGCCATGGCCATGACAGTATACTGACTTGGGATTGACACACCAAAGTCTGAGATAATGGCCAACTGACCTTGGAAACGAGACCAGAAGTGTGACGCTAGGGCAACACTTGAAGCGTCGAGAGCAGCGGAAGACGGCGTCAACGATGAAGAGAAGAGTGTGAAAAACGAAGTTGGAAATAACTATGAACTCACACCGAAATAGGGACCAGAACACGCCAAGAAGCACAACGGTGCAGAGAACGGCGGAAAAAGCTGCCGGAAAGAGGCCTCACGCGCCGGCGCGTGGCAGCTCCGGCGAACGGTCGGACGGCGCGTGCGGCGGCGGACGGCGACGGGAAACTGGGGTTTGGCCGGTCGGAGGCTTCTGAGCACGGTGGTCCGACGCATGCTCCAAGAAGTCGCCGGGAAATAGGCAGATCGGAGGGTGGCCGAGATGCACAGTGGAGGAGGAGGTGTTTAGGGTTTAAGGCTGGAAAGAAAGCACAGTCGTGAATGCTATTCAGGATCGAATAGGCTCTGGTACCATGTGCAATGAGATAATTTCTGTGTGTATTATTATGAAAAGAGAATAGGAATTTATACAAGAGGAGAAAACCTATTCTAGGAAATAAGGATAATTACAATAAATACAATATATCCTAATTGATACACATAATATATCACTAATTGATACACATAATCCTAGATATTCACAATCAAATCTAGAAGATTCTCAACAACCTCCAAACAAAGTTAGTAAGTGTTCTTCATTTTTCTCTTAAAACTCCAAAACAACATTCGACGCAATTCCATTAATGACCACTTTAGTCATTCTATCCTTCTTTAAATTTTCAAACATAGCATGAAAGACTAAAATTTAAGTGTATAAAAATATGATAATATACTAATAATTGATATTATATATATATATATATATCTTAGAAACTTTGTATGAATTAAAAAATTAATAATTTATCTCAAAAAAAGTAATAAAATGTATGATATAAAATGATACCTTTAATAAATTTGTATTTATTTTTATGTATGATAATTAATGTAACATTTTGTAAAAAAAATAATGGTGCGCGTCAAGACACGTTCTTAATTTATTTAATTTTAATTTAATCTATTTTTATAAATTAATTATTATTTTTTAATAAACATGCATTGATGTCATAATTTATAATTTGGCCCCGCTAATATAAATTTTTTGGCTCCCCTCCTGGTTATAAATAAGATCAGTTAAACTTTTATTTTGATTCTCTAGTTCAACAATATATATAAATTATTTTTTAATATTATTAAAATAGAGTTATCCAATTTATTGTAAGTGATAATATAAATTTATTAGTCATTTTATAAAAAAAATAAAACTAAATTAACAGAACCACAAAACGATACAAATTAAACTATGTCGTTTTGTCATTCTCAACTGTTAACTTTAACTACTATTCCACTAGCATCTAATTTAACTAACTTCTACAATGTGTAACAAATATGAGGCTACTTTGATCCATTCACTTTTTTTTTGTGCGCTAATAGAGTAAGGGCCCGTTTGTGCATCCTTATAAAAATTGCTGATTTTTAAATAACTTCTTTTTAAATGAAGTTTCTTTTAAAGTGCTGTGAAAGAGTAGCAGTTTGTGTTTGGCAAATTGAGTTGAGAAGTACTTTTATCAGTAGCTGAAAAACAATTTTTGTTTGGAAAAATTGAATAAATAAGTGCTCGACTGTAAAATTACCAAGAAGGGCATGTATAGATTATAATGTTATTAATGTTATTAAATAAATAAATAGATATCAATATTTAATTTGTTAATTATTATTAAATAAATAAAAATAAAATGTTAATTTATTTATTAATATATTAAAATGTTAAATAAATAATTATTGATTTTATTTAATGTAATTTTGTTATCTATGATTAATTTTTTATTAATTAATATTTATTAATATATTAAAATGTTATTTAATGTCTATTATTAGTGAGACTGTGAAGGAAGAAGATGAAGACATGAAGTGAGATGGTGAAGGAAGAGGAGGAGCAACGTTGAAGAGACTGATTGTAAATTGTAGTTGTATATGTCAAAATTAGGTTTAAAATAATAAAGAGTATAATGGAAAATATTAAATTTTATTGAGAGTATTTTTGTCATAAATTATTTAGATTTCAGCTTCTGCTACTAGCTAGAAAAAGAAGCTCCAATTTCTAGCTTCTGCTTAAAGCTAAAAAAGTGCATTTCTGCTACAACTAAGAATCACTTATTTTATGAAATAAGCATACACAAACAGCACACTTTTTTAAAATAAGTAATTATTAAAAAAAATAAGTGCTTCTTTTTTAAAAATAAGCATGCACAAACAAACTCTAAATCTCCCTTGCACTTTTGTTTTGTTTTTGGCAAAAGTACCTTTCTTGCCCCCAACGTTTGGGGATCCTGTCAGTTTCGCCCCTAACGTTTTACGTTTGTGCCAATGTCACCCTTTTCATTAACACCGTCAAATATTTAACAATTTTATTGACGTGGCATCCTATGTGGCAAAAATATCTGACTGGACATATTTTTTTTCCACATCAAATTTGTAACGTTTTTTTTTCTGTCAATTGTACCCCTATTGTTTTACATTTCTGCCAATATCACCCTTTTCACTAGCACAATCAAATATTTAATAATTTTTGCTTACGTGGCATCCTGTAATACCCGGGAATATTTTAACTAGCATCAGAAATTAAATTAAATTAATTAATTTAAAAGAGGAAAATGAGATGAAAAAATACACTAGCCTATCACTTATTATGTTGAAAATATAAAATTTTTAAATCCTAATATTTCTATTTTTCTATTTATTTATTAATAAATCAGACTTATTTTCTTTTGATATGTATATATTAATTAATTATATAAATATATAATTATGTAAAAAGGAAATCAAATTTTTTTTGTAATATATATATATATATATATATATATATATATATATTAATTTATTATAATATATATATATATGTTAGATAAGAGAAGAATAAAGGAATAGAAAAGAAAGGAAAAAGAAATCAGATTGAGAAAGAAGCAGAGACGTTGAAACACGAGAGAGAGGGAAGAGGGAAGACGGAGGCACGCGAGAGAGAGGGGGAGGACCATCGTCGCGCACGGAAACGCACGGGCTGAGCACGGTGGTGGCCGGAGTCGTGTCCACCGGAGCCGTAGTCGCCTTCGTTGTGCTAGAGAGAGAGAGAGTTCGGGCTAGAGAGAGAAACAAGAGGGAGAAAGCTTTCTCGCCGGAAAACGCCGTCTCTTCATTGGGGAAGGTAGTTGGGAGTCTCCTCTACTCCATATCGTCCTTCTAACCGATTGAATCGAGGTGAGAAGTCCCGAAACTCTCAAACCCCAATTTTATCAATTTTAGGAATTTTTGGAAAGACCCCAATTGATTCAATCTGAGTATTCTGGGTCCTAAATTGAGGTATTTGCATGTTAGGAAGTGAGCTGGAAGCTTAGGAACCGGAACCAAATTGATGGAAATTATCCGGGTTGAAAAAATTGTAGGAAAATGTGGTTGTTAAGGTTTAAGGGTGTTGTGGACTGGTTGAGGGCGCATTAATAGGTGGAAATTGTTATTCTATAATTGTTAAAATTATTAGAATGTATGAGGGATTAAAACCCGAGTAATTCCCGTCTCACCCGGAACCCGGTTCGGGGAAAAAGAGACAATTTTCTAATTTTACGAGTATTCGGGTATGTGTATTCATGTGTAGGTGAAGTGTTCAAGGTTAGTTTGATAAATGGAAAGCTTGGACAAGTAGGATTTATGATTCTCTTGACCCATAAATTCAAGACTTGGGTAATGGAAGTTCATATGGACACATAGAGGTGGAATTGGGTAACCTTGCATTCCCAAGTCAAAGCTTCCGAATAGTGTAATTAAGAAAGGGTTGGACACGAATAGAAGCATGCTAGGTGTCCTAAAACTAGTTGAGGGCATTTTCAAGCTAACAACTAGTCTATGGAATTAATTAGAAAGAACATGAGCATTAGCGTTACATGTACACGATAGTGGTTGAAATTGCAAGTTTCTGAATCTCTCAAGTATATTTGTATAGGGCACCATACTGTGAGTGGACTTTCGGGCGCACCGAGAGCCGATCAGAGGGGCCAACCAGGTGAGGGGCTTTCCTATCCTTGTCCTATAGGGTTGACTGCGGATATGGATATATGGTTTGCCTTCTTGCCTACTTGTAGGAATCATATTTTAGATAACATGCTATTGTTGTTCCTAAATTATAGTATATGTGAAAACGTGCTATATGTGTGTATGTGAAATGTAAAGGCGATGGGGGCTCAAGGAGCCTTATATGAAAAAGAAGGTCCTCGGGACCTATATAAGATCGGGGGTAGGATCGAGTCAAATTTGTTGTGAGGGTCTTGTGGTACTAGAAACCAACGAAAAGTGTGGGGGTGTATGTAAGCTCTTAAAGAAAATGAGCATAGGTGACCTTGTTTTAAATCGAGGGATCCCGGGTTAGAAAACCACTTGGAAATTTAGAATTTCCTAAGAAGAAGCAAAATAAATAAGTAGTGGTCCATAGGGGTCATTTATGGTACAACGCGGGAACCGAGTCCGTCATGGATGGTCCGGGTAGATTGAGTCTCTAGTCTTGAGTCAAACTCATAGAGATACAAGTATTTGAGTACACCACATTGCTCATAAAAACACCGGAGACGTTATCCATTCTATATTTTAGGAAGACATATTCAACCTTCGATTACGGAGAAAACGTGAAAGTTTTCGAGCACTGATTTCGACTTCTCTTCGACAAATTCTTTCCGGGATAGAGAATGGGTAACGTCTTCGATGTTTTTGTCTGCAAAATGGCACGTGTGTTTGAGTTATATTTTAAAAGGAATAGGATGAGGCCAAAACGACACTGTTTTGATGGGGAAAAGATGAGTAAAAAATTTGATGTGGAAAAAAATATGCCAAGTCAGATATTTTTGCCACATAGGATGCCACGTAAGAAAAAACTAGTAAATATTTGATGGTGCTAGTGAAAAGGGTAATATTGGAAGAAATGTAAAATGTTAAGGGTACATTTGACAGAAAAAAACGTTAGAAATCTGATGTGAAAAAAAAAATGCTGAATCAGATATTTTTGCCACATAGGACGCCACGTCAGCAAAAACTGTTAAATATTTGACGGTGTTAGTAAAAAGGGTGACATTGGCAGAAACGTAAAACGTTAGGGGTACAATTGATAGCGAAAAAACATTAGGGGCGAAACTGATAGAACCCCCAAACGTTGGGGACAGGAAATGTACTTTTGCCCTTTTTTTTCCAAGTAAGTTTTTATTGAACTACGCTTCATTTTTTCTTTAAAATTCAACACTCGAGACATCATTTGACAATTTTTTTGTTAGTTAAATTGATATTTAATTAAATAAATATAATAGGTAATTTATTTAAATTTATAAAAGTAAATTTTAAAACTACATTGACAAATAACATTGGTTAGTGATTTTCATCACACAAAAAAACATAGGTTAGTGATAAATCATTGTGGGAATAATTCATGTTGGACTTGACTTTGTAATGGCCGCCTCGCGAGAGTCGGGAGTCGCCACCAAGTTTTTGTCAAAGAAAACTTGGAAGAGATTTTCGAAAATAAATTTGATTAAATATAAGATAAAAAAAGTGATAAACGGGTTAGGGAGTACTTGCTTGAGACAACAGGAAGGTGTTTTGTACCCTCGTCACCCATCATACAACTTGTATGCTTATGTGCTCGTTATCAATCATGTCCCAAAGAGTCTCATCTAACAGCAATAAAAAGAATCCTTAGGTATCTGGTGGGTACAAAGGAGCTAGGACTCTGGTATCCTAGAAACAATAACTGTGAGCTCATAGGGTTCTCTAATGCTGACTTTGGAGGATGTAGGATAGACAGGAAAAGCACTAGTGGAACGTGTCAGTTTTTAGGACACTGTTTAGTCTCCTGGCATAGCAAGAAACAAACATCAGTAGCACTTTCAACAGCTGAAGCTGAATATATTGCTGTTGGAAGTTGTTGTGCTCAATTACTCTGGATGATCCAACAGCTAAGGGACTTTGGAGTATAACTCTCTAAGGTACCCATCAAATGTGACAACACTAGTGCAATAAATCTTTCAAAGAATCCTGTCCAACATTCTAAAACTAAGCACATTGAAGTTAGGCATCATTTCCTTAGGGATCATGTTCAAAAGGGAGAAATTGAAATTGAGTATGTGCCTACTGAAAATCAATTGGCCGACATCTTTACAAAACCCCTTGATGCTGATTTTTTTTTTTAAATTAGGAGGGAAATTGGGCTAATAGATCCTAGAGAAACACTCAATAAGGAGTGATGCGAATAAGAAAATACCCTAGAATCCTTTGCTTGGCGGCTAACCTAACTGAAAAACAAAAACCAAAGGGCAGACGTTGATCCCGTCAAAAATAAGTTAGGAAAGAGATTTGAATTTGCAAGTCCAGATTCTTAGGAGCATTTATGAGAATAAATGAGTACACCTCACGAAAAGAAAACTGAGACATGCATCCTCCCTAACTTTTTCGCTTCCACACGGCACGCTCTCCCACTTCTGCTCTCTCTCTCACCTTCCCTCCAAACCATCACGTCGCTTTAGGCCTTACCTCTATAAAACCTACTCCCCAACCCTCACTCTCCGTTTCTTCACCTAAACCTATACCTCTTTCTGTCTCTCTTTCTTCACCTTATCTCTCGTGCCCTAATCAAGAGGAAAAGTTTCGAGGAAACCCATGCGAATGAATCTCGCTTAACGAGAGAGTCAAGATCTTCGATGGCTTTGACGCTAAGTTTCGCTTTGAAACTGACTTTAGAAAGAGAAACTATTCTCCAGCCAAAGAGATAAACCTTGAGTTCTTCTACAGAGAAGGATTCCGATGCTTCAAAATGTTCAAGTTCAACGGCTGGGAGTTCTTTCTAAATCTGAAAGAACCAATCTACCCAATGCTCATCCGGGAGTTCTACGCAAACCTTAGGGTCAACCAAGCCACCTTGGAGTCAAATATCCTTATTCAAGGAAGATAGGTAGTTTTGTCAAAATGACTCCTGAGTGAAGTGCTGAAATGCCCCAACACCGGGATCTGCCTAGACCTGGCCAACGATGTAATCACTGAGAATTATCACAAAGGTGAGTTTATTAATAAACTGATGGGTAGAGAGTCTAGCATTTGTGAAATAGGGCTGTGAGGTGCCGATGATTAGATTTTATTTCATATTGTTGATCAAATTGTTATGCCTAAGCAAAACAAGGGAAATGATCCCAAAAACACTGAGCTGTTTATAATGTGGTGTCTGAAAAGAACACTTAGGGTTAACCTACCCCCACATTATTGTTTCACACATGAGACACATCTGTGACTCATCACAAGAATTGGCCTACGAGATGGTCATTACACTAATTGCTAAGTTTATGAAAGTAGACCTAAGTGAGTTTGAGGGTAAAGAGGCTAGCTTCAAAAGTAAAATAGACATAGGAATGCTACATCAGATGCAGTATAGAAAAGTCGGAAAGGTGTGGGTTAAATGGGCAAAGACTTAGAAAGTTTTCCTAAGATAGAAGAGGGATATGATCTGCCAAAAGGGTCTAAAAGAAAAATTGTTGGGAATAAGGGAAAGGGAAAAGGTAAGAGAGTGGGTCCATATGTTAGAAAGTCAGCACGCCTCCATAAAGAAAAAGAAAAGGGGAGTGAGAAACTGGTTAATCTTGAAGAGGAAGAAGCTTCCTCACACACTGAAAAGGAAACACTCTTGTATGAAGAAACAACTCCTCGTGAACCAGAAAAATTAGTACCTCTGAGCCTATATGTTGAAACCATCTTCCAGAAAGAACTACCCAACACAGACATACCAACTACTGAATCTCCCACATTACCAGAACTCCTGAAAGACCCCATGAAAGAACACTCCCTTTTTCGTTTGCTACAAGAAACGCTCAGATAATCCATCTTTGCTCATGATACTATGGAACTTAACAACAACCTTCTGAAGCAGATACTTGAATCCATCTAGGCTACGAATGGATTGCTAACATCCATTCAGTCTCTAATGCAAAAGCAGACCGCTAAGGCTTCCATCACAGAACCAGTCCTTCCTCTGAGGATCACACCTCAGATTGAGGACGTTGACTAAGTTGTTTCTGCAATAATAGTGGCATGCATCACGCTTCTGTACTGTTGGGATTCCTGCCTCTGCCACGATTTTTCAAATGAAGCAACACAAGAACTACTCATATGCCTCTTTTCGGATTCCTTTCTCACTTTTTGATGTTCATCAGGGGAAGATGAGTTTAGTAGTTCATCTGGTGCTTCTGGAAATATGTTTCTTTTTGGTTTTACAATCATCTTTTATCATCCTACTAACTGCACTTCTCTGAATCCTCCCTCCTTTTTTATTGTCAAGGGGGAGAAGAATATTTTAAATGTTTTAAATATGTCACTCATGTATGTTGAAGTATATTCCTCGTGGTGAATGAAACATTTAGGATGATTATGATTAGTTTTGATCTCCATAGCTATTATAATTTGCATTTTGCATTAATCAGCAGGGAAGCATGAACTAAGGGGGAGCATGAATATTACTTGAGCATACATACATAATATGCATTGACTAAGGGGGAGAACATTAACTGAGAAGTAAACATAAGCATTATTCGAATTTTTTACATATCAAAAAGCGGGAGAATGTTGAACCAAAAAGGCTTGCTGTGTTTTGATATGCCAACGGATTTGGGCTAAAAAAATTTGATTATTAAGACATGATTTTCATAACTAAATACACAAGGCCCTTAAAGAAACAAACTTGGCCCAAAATCGAAAAACCCCCCTTCTGGTCTATAACACTAACTTGATTTTGACAAAAGAGAAAGAAGACGAGTCTGCCATCCCTTCCCCATATTTTATGCCTTACAAATCTAATCACATCATAGAGTAGGTATGAGTAAGTGGATGCAGGAAATAGGGAAGCTCGGCACTCAAAGCTTAAGGGAGGAAAGAAACAGTAGGCATGCATTATCCAAAAGGTCATGAGTTCTTTCATCTTACTCTTCTCCTGTCTTTGAGATAAAGAACCGAAAATTCTAGAGGAGGAGCGTGAGTTGAAGATGATAATAGAAGGAGAAAGAGTAACGGCTAGTCTTGAAGTGAAGCTATTTAACGAATGAAAGGTTGTCTTGTTCATTATCGAAGCTGAGTGCCAAGAATATGAGAATCAGTTTATTCAATTCAAATTGCTTCATGTCTGAGTGACTATTGCTGGTTCTGTGTGAATCCTTTTATGTAATTCAAAAGTAGCAGATATGAGGCTGATGTCATTTAATTTTCATTCTTAAATTTCTGTAAATTATTTAAGAATTAAAGTTGCTGGGTGTAAAAGCTGTGTCTAAGGCTGATCCTTGGGAACACAAGGTTGCTGAAGAGTAACTTAATTGTTAAATACTCTGAAGGTTGTTTGGGTGACTAAGGTGAGGAACAAGAGTTTAGTACACTGAGAATCCTTCTGTAAAAGCAAGGCTTGCTGATCCTGGTTGGGTCAAGGTTGTTGAGGATTCTCTTTATACTAAGATCTTGTGGTAATTGTAGTGCAGTAAGAATTAGAATTTGTGTAGTGTAAAAGCGTGTGTGCTTCCCCAAATCTAGTTGGGTTACTAAGTTGTAAGAAAAGACTTTTGAGTTAATAGAATCCTTCTAGCTGATTGGGTAGAAGGGGAGAGGACGTAGCTATACAAGCATACTTGGATAGTGAACCTCTCCATAAAAATTAGTTCTGTTCTTCTTCATATCTCTTAGTCTAGGTAAAATAAAAAGGTTATTTTTCTCACATACTCCTAAATAACATCAGAGTGCTTATTAAGAAACCTAAAACAAAATAAGGCTAAATTTTAAATAAACCAATTCACCCCTCTCTTGGTTATTTTCTGGCTAACATTTACCTTTATTTTTGGTGGGATTTTCAAAAGATAATGCCTCCCATTCCCCTGCCCTAGATCCTTAGAGATACTTGCAACTAAAAGATTCCATTCATTTTTGGAAAGATGACCTAAGATGAAACTTCTTGGAGCTCCAAGAGGGATCCAATCATTATTCCAAAACTTAGTGCCCATCCGTTATAAGGAATGAAAAAAATAAAGTAGGTGGGACCCACCTACTTTTACTTTTTTCTTTTCTTGTTAGATTTTAAACAAAAAGAAAAAAATATAAAATGTCTATTATACCCTTTAATTTGACATAATCCTAATCTTTTTTTCTTTTATTATTTTAATATAAGGGGTGTAACTACGGAATATTCCACCTTGGGACACGGGGTATTAAGCTTCTAGAAACCTAACCTTCGTGCATGCTGGTGGCACGTGAGACCACTCATCTACTACTTATGTGGCCCTCACCCACGTCACTTTACAAAGCACCCACTTAACCAGACGTGGGAGCTCCCCAAGCATCGTGGGGTGACCCAAGATGCACGAGATCGTGGATCAAGCACGACCTCCCCACACTCAGTATAAATAGACCCTCACTCGGGGGACTAAGGGATACGAAATCTGAAGGACTACGACACCTAATCTAAGATCCCTCACATTCTCATGGTAATATAAGCACTCTCAAACGTCTCACAAAAATCCTCAATACATCCTGAGCTCTGCCGTAGGTTCCATCAAGGCCAACCTCTGGCAAGCTCACCTCCATCCCAGAGTCTACCACTTATAAGGCTTCCAGCAGCTCTCAGAGACCCGAGCTCTCTCCCATTAAGGCAACGTCCAAAGAGGGGCTCGCCCGCCCGGAGTACCTTAGGCACGTCTTAGCCGCACACGGCCCGATACAGGTAATCACCGCGCCTAACGGCTCCTATAGACGTCACCGTGATGAACTACGTGGACTTTGATCCCTTCCAAAGGGTACGTAGGCACCTAGGTGCATCACCTAAGGACAATTCCCCCATTGTTAAGACCCCCTGCGGTCCTTATTACAAATTACAATTTTCTGAGCCAAAAATGACAGTTACAGTGGCGCCCACCGCGGTCTTATTTAGACCATAATGCCTTGCGCACTCTGCCGCTGAACGGCATTTCTTTTTCGGGGAGTAAGAGTATACCTAACACTCAGAAACCCGCATTTTTTCCATCATGTTTATAGGTTATAATAGGACATAATACAGCATGACCGACTCGAACGCCCTCGCAGCCACGACCGACGCAAGCGCTCTAAGTCGCAGCACAAGGAACCGACAGGGAACGATCGAAGCAGTCACAACCGAAGCAGGTGGATCAAACGCAACTCAGCCTCAAAGCGCCTCAATGACGCAGGTAGTTGTTGCGGAAACCGTGGTCCAGAACTCGGCACCTGGAGAGGAAACTTGCCCTCAACACTTGTATGGCATGCTACATGTTCCTTGTCCCACAACCGGCGGTCGAGAAACGACAGAGCCAACAAGGAACCCACGGGAGGTAGAGATCGCCTGCCTCGAGGCAGAAGTAGCGGCCATGCGCCCACAGTAGTGGGAGGAGAACAGGAACCTCGCCCCAGTGAACGCAAGCGCCTAACTACCGCTAGTGCCACACGGTGCGACGACGGGGACCTCCAGCGACCCTACCAACCTGCTCGCAATACAGTTCGGGACCTTAGCAATGGAATTCGCGCGATTGTCGCTAACGGCACCAACGCCTCCATCAGTGATCCCACCTGGATCAGTTATGATCGCCGGACAAGCAGCACGACCCGCTACGAGCTATCCGCGACCACCAGTCCCAAACTACCCGCCGAGATCCTACCTCCACATGCCGTGGGCAGCAACCTACAACCCATACGCTGCCTGCGGTGCAAATGCTTATCAGTGGCCCGCGTTCGACTTCCAGGGAAAGGGGAGACATCCTTTTACCCAACAAATCATGAACGAGCACGTGCCCATGGGCTTCAAGATGCCTTTCCACATAGAACCTTACGGCGGAGAAATCGATCCATGGGATCACCTGAACACCTTCAACTTGGCTATGTCGATATTAGGTATGACGGACGGCCAACGGTGCCGAGTCTTCTCATCAACCCTGAAAGAGGCCGCCCTAAGATGGTTTTTGTTGCTGCCCACCAATTCGATCCACAGCTTCGAACACTTGGCGCAAAACTTCCTTACACAGTTTGCCAGCAGCAAGGAATACCAAAAAAATGAAGACTCCTTAATCGGTTTCCACCAAGAGGAATGAGAAACCTTACAAGCCTTCCTGGCCCGTTTTACCAAACTCTCGCTCCAAGTCCGAGGCCTCCAGGACGTCGTCGCCATCTTCGTCATAAAACAAGGTATTCAATGCTCGCAATTCTACGGGGAACTCAACAGATGCCCCGTCACCTTACAGGAACTGATGGACCACCAGGAATGGTTCATCCAGGAGGAGAATGCACAAATCGCCAAAGTCAAGATGAGGAAGTTCCTGATAAGCAGGGCCGACATGGAACGAACGGAAAAGAAGAAGGAAAAAACGGCGACAGAAAGCCAAGCTCCCAAGGAGAAAAACAACAGGAAGAGATCACCTCCTCGACCGCGAACGCCTCCCAAAGGACGGTTCACAAGCTACACTCCCCTCAATAAATCCCACGTTGGGGTGCTGGAAGAGATTTATCATTCAGACATGCTCATCTTTTCTCCTCAGGTCAAGAGGAGAAAAACGGGAAAACCAGTAGACAAGTCCAAATACTGCCAGTTCCATAAGGATTATGGGCACGAAACCAACGACTGCATCCACCTAAAGGACAGATTGAAGACCTAATCTGAAAGGGACAGCTCGGCAGATTCATCAAAGAAGAAAGCAGGGCTAACGCAGAACATCCACGAGAGGCCAACGATCAGACACCTACTTGTGGGGTCATCAACGTCATTGTAGGTGATATGCAGAGAGGAACTTCCTTGTCACCGTAAAGCAAGAAAATAGTGGAACGCTCCATTCTTGCCCTTGACTACGCTCCAAAACACAAAAAGAGGAGTAAGCCCAAGGGAGACCCCATTACATTCGATCTCACCGACCTAGAGGGACCAGTCCACGACGACCCCAAGGTGGTGACGACCATAATCGCCAACTACGAAGTCAAGAGAGTCTTGATCGACCAAGGATCCTCGGCAGACGTCCTCTACTTCGACACTTTCAAAAGACTCGGGTGGAACGAAGCCAACATAAGGCCATTCCTCGTCACACTCATAGGGTTCTCAGGAGCTCAGGTTTCAGCAGAAGGAATCATCACCACCCGAACAACCACGGGCACCCAACCAAAGGTCGCTAGCCTTGATGTAGACTTCATCATCGCCTCAGCACCATCAGCATACAATGCAATTTTAAGGCGACCGTCCCTAAATAAACTTAGGGCTGTAGTGTCCACCGCACAACTCACAATGAAATTCCCAACACCCCATGGGGTTGGAGAAATCATGGTGGACCAGAAACTGGTGTGAGCATGCTATGCAGCGAGCCTAATTAAGACCGTCAAGGTCGCCCGCCTTGGTCCCCGAGAAACACGCGAGGAACCCCCCGAGGGTAAAGAGTCAGGAGGGAAGAAACTAGAGTCCGCCCGTCCGGACCAGACCTCCGCCTAAAACTCCAACCACACTATGCGCTCTTACACCACTTTTAAGTCAAGTCACGTACGTCTCTTTATTTCAAATTTAGGATTCACTTCAGCTTGACTAAGGCCCGCCTGACCTAGGCAATCCGAATGTAATCATCTTGTTTAATTTCAACCCAACTAAGGTTAGCCCGACTGAGGCTGCACGAAGGTAACCATTTTGTCCATTATTATTGAAGTATTACTTTTCGGTAAGACACAAGGCTTCAAATTTGCAAAGTACTCGCGTAAGGCCTACCCCAAGATAATGGGCCGACTGCCTTAGAAACGCTAAGCGCCTCCAAGGCCAAGCTAAATTTCCCCCATTAGCGCGGTAAAAACCCCTTGGGTGCAGAAAACGCAAAACGAACGTTCGACAAGATGATGCTAGCAAACCGCATACAAACCGTCCTGATCACACGGTACTCATGCAAAAAATCTTTTTACCCATATGTAAAAGGATAACACAAAAAAGAGAAATTGCAATCGCGCACGAATTTTTGCCCAGAAGTAAAAAGAGAAGCAGCAAAAACTCTTTAAAAGAAAAATTCTCATTAGATGCCAAAAATGAGAGGGCGTCCGCCCATTACAAAGGGTAAAACACCCTGAAAACTACATAAACCTATTCTTGGGCATCCCCACGATCTACGAAGACCTTAGCCCTAGCAGGCTCCGCACGGCCAACCCCTTCCAGCGACCCCTGCCTAATCGCCTCAGCTAACTGCTGAGAAGTAGGCTCAATCTCTGGAGCTCGCCCGCCGATTTGAGACAACACCTGGTGCTCCACGAGGCAGTCGGTCAGCTGACGAAGATAAGCAAGATTCAACGGAGGATCCATTTCCGTTCGACCGTGAAGCTTACCATAAAAAAATTCCAAAGAGGGATGCAAGGAAGCCACCCACTCTGCCGAAAACCTTTCCCCGCAGAGACGCTCGAGTTGCTCGAAGGCCAGAAGCATGCCATACATCCTCTGTGTCGACAACTCCCCCTGGAGATCAACGACGTCGGCAACTTTATCCTCGGTCGCCAGCCAGCTTGAAAGGTTCTCAGAAGCGCGAGCCTCTGCACCCCGCAAAGCTTCGCGGAGAGAATGCAGCTCCTGCCGACGCCTCTCACCATCATCCCGACGGGCGACTAGCTCCTTACGAGTCTTCTCCAATTCCGAGCGAAGGAGCGTAACCTCGGAAGGATGTCCAGCTTCAGCCCTAAGACGGGTAACCTCTTGAGTCAAGGACTTAACCTCGCGTCTTTGATCCTCACACAACACGTCCGCCAACCTCTTCTGGGAGACCTCCAAAGCCAGACTTTTGGAAGACGCAACACTAGCAAACTGATCCCGATCGAGACGGATCTCCCCCTGCAAAAAGGCAAAGTCAGGAACACAAGATAAACCAAAACGAGCAAAACACCAGGATAAGGGAGCTCACCACATGCTTCTCCCACTCAAAGCCAGCTTGGTGGAAGTCAGCTAGGGCCTCAGCAACCCGGCTGAAGCCTCAAACGGCAAGATTCAGGGGGAGAAGTGTCCAGTCCCCTGACGTCCCTCTCTCGCATCTCCACGGGAAAGCGCCTGCCCAACGCCACCAGCTCAAAAGGTATTCCCCCTCCGGTGGCCCAAGGGGTTCAGAAGGGCCGACACTTGACCCCGAGACAAGATCTTATGTGGCAGCCGCTTTACTCGCCACTACATTCCCTCTATTTGAGAGGGCTCCGGCCTCCACGGCCGCATCACTAGTCTCCGCAACTCTGGTTGAAGTCCCAGCCACGGGCTCGCCTGTCGAAACCCGAGCTGCGATAGAATCTCCTGCAGGCTCCTCAACGACCACCTTGGCCTTCTTGGCAGCAGGCTGATCGACCCTTTCAACGGGGCTTAGGACGAGGGAAAAAGTTGATAGAATCACCCTCATGGGTGATTGACGAACATGAGCGAAAGTGGGAACAGAGGTAGGAACAGAGGCAGGAACAGAGGCTGGAACAGAGGACGGGACAACACCTTCCGTCGGGGCTCCACCTATAAATCCCCCCGGTCAGAACTCCATCGTACCGCCTGCGAAGACAACCGTAAATCCACACCGGAAAACGTTTCTTGAACCCTCCTTCCCTGCCCTTGGGCAACTCCACCGCAGAAGCTCCATTCCTTTGCCCCTGCCGGGGTACGCTCGCGCTACCTCTTTGATCCTTCTTCCTCTTCTCCCTTTGAAGACCCTCCTACCGGTGGTCTCTCTCAGAAGATGGAGGTGCGGGAAACTGTCCTTCCCTCTCACCACCAGCGGGTACCACAGCAGGGACATCGGCCGCTACCTCCGGAGAAAGACTCTGTTGACCGCTTTTCTTCCGCCTACTCCGACCGACGTCGCGAGTACGACTAAGAGGGGGAGGAGGAGGAGAAGAAGAAGAAGGAAGATCCTCCAAATCAGTAAAGTCGAAGGGGTAGAAGCTATAGTCGTCACCACTAGCCATGGCAAAATTCCGACCAAAATAGAGAGCAGGAAAGAATCAGAGAGAGAAAAGCAAAGGCAGGGAAAACAGAGGCAACAGAGAAAGGTGAATGCAAATTTAAAGTCACAAACTTTCAAACGCTGGACATTTTTAGGATACTCAGAGGCACGACGATTCATAAACCTTAGCCCCCTCGTATCCCACAACAGATAGAATTTATTATCCTCCACAATCAGGTCCAGCTACAGCCGCTTACCTCAACCGAACACGTGGAGAGGAAGAACGGCCAAGATTCGCCACCAAGGCAACAGAAACCCAAAGACCGAAAAACCCTCAAGAATCCAAGAGTCACTTGGAAACGCCTAAGGGTCTTTTCGAAAAAGTACTCGGCTCGGGCTAATGATGTCTACCCTGGGAAACGAACCTGCATTTAATGAAGGAGAAACGACGGCAAAAACACCCAACGCTAGTGGCACCCATTTAAGCTCTGGCGTATGGCACCTGCAACAAGGCCGCTCCTTCAACATACAACTCTCAGCAAGAAATCCCGTCAGCCACTGGCCGCGAGCGAACTCGACTAGAGGAGAATCCTTCGAAAATTACCAAGCGGCCCCTGACCTTCGGATTTCTCTCGCTTACCCACAAAGGGTATTCCAGGAAATGCCCCACTGAGCAATGTTGACTCCACCTCGATAAGTCGCGTACTTTCTGTAGAGTCGGCTCGAAAACTTGCCGAAGAAGTCAAGAAGTCATCCACTCGAAGCAGGACGCGTGTCACCTCCCAAACGTCTCCATTTTCGCAGAACGAAACGAACGGCACTGCCTCCGCAAGTCAGACGATCAGCACAGAGTAACAATGACCTCGCGCGGACGGACCTGTCCAGGCTCAAAGATGGAGAAAATTCCTAAGTAGCTTACGGACAAGAGAACTTATGTCCACGGGCGCCCGAAACCCGTAGACTTGGGGGACTTATGTAACTACGAAATATTCCACCTTGGGACACGTGGCATCAAGCTTCTAGAAATCTAACCTCTGCGCATGCTGGTGGCACGTTAGACCGCTCATCTACTACTTACGTGGCCCTCACCCACGTCACTTCACGAAGCACCCACTTAACCAGACGTGGGAGCTCCCCAAGCATCGTGGGGCGACCCACAATGCACGTGATCGTGGGTCAAGCACAACCTCCCCACACTCAGTATAAATAGACCCTCACCCGGGGGACTAAGGGATACGCAACCTGAAGGACAACGACACCTAATCTAAGATCCCTCACGTTCTCTCGGTAACCTGAGCACTCTCAAACATCTCACACAAATCCTCTACACATCCTGACCTCCGCTGTAGGTTCCATCAAGGCCAACATCCGGCAAGCTCACCTTCATCCCGGAGTTTTCCACTTACAGGGCTTCCAGCAGCTCGCCCGCCTGGAGTGCCTTAGACACGTCTTAGCCACACACAGCCCGATACAGGTAATCACCGTGCCTAACGACTCCTATAGACGTCACCATGACGAACTACGTGGACTTTGATCCCTTCCAAAGGGTACGTAGGCACCTAGGTGCATCAGCTAAGGACAAGTCCCCCATGGTTAAGACCCCCTGCGCTCCTAATTGCAAATTACAATTGTCTAAGCCAAAAACGACAGTTACAAGGGGTAAAGTGGTAATTTTAATACATTCCCATTACAAATTTTTACTACTAAACACATTAAACCCATTCCCTTTCCCTTTCTGCGTAAAGAATGTGCCCTTAGTATTTTCCCCTAAATAAATAATGGACGTTAGACCCGATTGAAGTAACTTATTCCCCCACTCTCAACCGTTTCCCAACAACATAAGCTTGCATATCCAAATTAGATAACTAAATCAAAACAAGTCTGGCCCAAACTTGGTGTTTTTCTTGTTGTGATCTCCAACAAATTTTGGCTAATAAAGCAATATTTCATTCCTTTTCCTTGGAGATCCCGAGACCTCCCACATCTTTTGGGAGACAAATTGTATTCCAATTTACCATATGAAAATTCCTTATTTGACCTCCTGCACAACAAAAGAAATTTCTTAGAATGCTGTCAATCTGGTCACAAATTTCTTAAGGGAAAGTAATAATACCTTGCATGAAGTATGACAAAGCCGGGTTAAAAACTGAATTAAGAAGTGTGAATTCCAACTTTGGAAAGCATTTTTTTTAAGGCAAAAGTATCTTTCCTGCCCCCAACGTTTGGGGGTCTTGTCACTTTCGCCCCTAACGTATTTTCGCTATCAATTGTACCCCTAACGTTTTGTGTTTCTCTCAATGTCAGGCTTTTGGCTAACACCGTCGATTTTTGAACAGTTTTTTATGACGTGACATCCTATGTTGCCAATAATTCTGATTGGACTTAATTTTTTCCACATCAGCAGTCAATAGTATTGAGTTTTTGGGGTCCATTTTATTGATGTAATGAGTATTTTGGTGTACTAGATTTACTGATGTACTGAGTTTTTGGGGTCCATTGTACCCCTAAAATATATTGCTGATGTGAAAAAATGAAGTCCAGTTAGAACTGTTGGCCATATAGGATGCCACGTCATAGAAAACCGTCCAAAAATTGACGGTGTTAGCCAAAAGCCTGACATTGGGAGAAACACAAAACATTAGGGGTACAATTGACAACAAAAAAACGTTAAGGGCGAAAGTGACAGGACCCCCAAACTTTGAGGGCAGGAAATGTACTTTTGCCCATTTTTTTATTTCCAATTTTTCATTTTCCCTGTGATCTTATCCGTGAAGAGCTTATATATCACTAACCCTATTGTTAACACCTAGGGGAAGCTTAAGTACGTATGGAAGTCTCTCTGAATTTGAGAATGCTTAAAGATTCATCTTTGACTGATTGAGGGGTACTTGTTGAGAACCTTATAGAAGAGTTGTTCTCATCATAACAAAAAAGTTTGAGCATTAATTGGGGGAAAAGATCTAGAGCAATTCTGACCAACATGACAGGTTTCCTATATCTGTCCGAGCGAAAAGCAACACATAATCAACAAAGAATAAATGGGACAAGTGAAGATTTTTGAGAGACTCCATTGATGAGGATGGAATGTTGAATTAAGGAGATGCAGCTCTCAATTGAGGTTCATAGTCTTTGAGGGAAAATTGAAGAGCTTTATAGAATTTAACATAAATGACAAATCCACCTTATCATGCGCCTTTTGGAGATCAAGCTTAATGGTAATCCATTTGTTTCCCTTTAATTTTTTTTCTTCAAACAATGCACACTATAAGAATGTTGACTTTCAGTGACGAAAATTTCATGTCACCATCGAAGATCTTCGATGACGACTTTTTAATCGTCACCGAAGGCCTTCGGTGACGGCTACGATTTTGTCGCCACATAATACACTTCAGTGGCAAAAATTGAAATGTTGCCACCAAAGGGTTTTTAGTGGAGACCATTTCTTTCGCCACTGAAAACCTTCAGTGGAAAAACTTTTAGAGTTTGTTTGGGAATTAAGAGGGGAAGGGAAGGGGAGATATTAGAGGAGAAGGAGGGGATGGGGAAGGGAAGTTTAAGCTTCCATATGTCCTTCCCTTGTTTGTGTGTAGATACCTCCTCCAAAATACTCCAATTTGGAGTATCTTGAATTTGTGGAGGGGAAAGATAATGGAGGGTTAAGGATTGATCTTCCATTATCTTCCCCTCCAATTTTCATCTTCCCAAACAATTGGAGAAGATATCTTAATAGTCTCCCGCCTTCCCTCCCCTTCTCCTCCTTAATCCCCATTCCAAACATACCCTAAAAGTCTCCACCAAAGGATTTTCAGTGGCGACTCTTTCACTCTCCATTGAAAACCTTCAGTGGCGAAATTTTAAAAGTCACCATCGAAGAGTTTTTAGTGGCGAAATTTCCAGTCGCCACGAAGGGTTTTTGTGGGGACTTTTACAAAGTCGCCACCAAAGGTAAAAACTTAATTAATTATAATTTTTATTTCAAAAATAGTTAGATGACAAATAGGAATATACTTATATAAAATTATTTTTATATAATTTTTAATTTCTCCAAAATAAAACATGTAATGGGTGAGAATTAATTGTTTTTAATTATTTATATTTATATCAAAATAAAACATGTAAAAATTAAAAAGAATAATAAAAAAAGAGATGAGTTGTACAAATTATATGAATATAGCTCGTTATTGTAGAACCTAAAGGTAAAGATATAAAATTACAATAATAAGTGAGAATTAATATCAATCAAATACAGTGTTCTTTATATATGTTCATCTATTATTATTATTTTTTTGCTTATTTGAAGTTCATAATAATACATTTTCAAAAAGATTAATTGAAGTATTAACGAAGACTAAACTTATTACTATATTATTTTAAAAAGTAAATGATATATATTTTATTTTTTAAATTTTATAATAAAATATTTATAAGTAATGTTTTACATATTTAAAAAATCGTCTTACATTTCAATTTTCGCCACAAAATACACTTCAGTGAAGAAAATTGAAATGTTGCCACGAAAGGGCTTTCAGTGGCGAAACTTTAAAAGTTGCCACCAAAGGATTTTCAATGGCAACCATTCTTGTCGCCACTGAAAACCTTCAATGGCGAAATTTTAAAAGTCTTCATTGAAGGGTTTTCAGTGGCGAAATTTAAATTTTCGCCACCGAAGGTAGAAAACTTAATAAGGGTTTTTGTGGCGACTTTTGTAAAGTCGCCACCGAAGACCTTTGGTGGAGAGAAACAACGTCGCCACTAAAAATCTTCAGTGGCGAACTTTAAAATTTTGCCATCGAAGGTAGAAAATTTAATAAATATATTAGAATAAAATTATATAACAAAAGGTGATATATGGCTCATTGGTTGTTGTAGACATTACTATGCATCATGTCCCGACTTCGAATCCGTCCATGCGCCATTTTTAAAAAATATAAGGTGGTCTTGAAGGCGGCTGGCGACGGAGGTCCGGTGACCGGCTACTGGCGGCAGAGGTCGTCTCCAGTCATTGGAGTTCCGGGAACCACTTTCTTTAGTCGCCTCAAAAAGTGGTTTCGGTGGCGACTTAAAGTCACCACAGAAGGTGTTCAGTGGAGACAAAATGAGGTCGCCACTAAAGGTCTTTTTAGAGCCGACAAAAAGTCGCCACCAAAAACTCCAACTTTTATTGCTGTTTTAGTGGCGAAAATTAACATTTTTTTGTGGCGACCCCTTTTTGTCGCCACCAAAAGTCTTCAGTTAAGGGACTTTCAGTGTCAAATTTTATGTCGCCATTGAAAACCTTCGGTGGTAACTTTTGGATTTTCAGTGGTGACTTTTGTCGCTTGCCATTGAAACCCTAATTTGTTGTAGTGGTACTAATTCTTGAGCAATAATGACATTGTATATCACTTTCCTTCCCATAATAAACACCCCTTGATTGTAAGAGATAAGATTAGAAATGATGGGTTTTAGTATGTTGATTAAGATTTTATAAACAATCTTATAGAGCGTGGTGTAGCAATTGATAGGACGAAAGTCCCCAATTTTTGAGGGATTGAAAATCTTCGAGATCAAACAAATCATGGTCTTATTCCAATCAAGGGGAATTTTTTATGAGGATAGGGCTTTTTTTATTTCTTCTGAGACCCTACCCTCCACTGAATCCCAACACTTTTGATAAAATCCTGTTGGAATCCATCTATCCTACCGCTTTAAATGGGTTCAAGTCCCAAAGAGCCTTTTTAATTTCCTCATTTAATGGGATAACTACAAGGGTTGTTGAAGAAAGAAGTACTGAAATGTTTCACCTCAGGAGGGTTGGAGATCTACTCTTCTCTAGAATCCTTAATAGCAATGATTATGTTGGATCTTCGACGATTAATCACCGAGGCATGAAAAAAGAAGTGTCAGAATCCCGAAGATGTAACCAGTCCCTCCTTGCCTTTGAAGCCTAAAGTTCTTGCTCTGACCAAGAAGTTTTTTCGTATTTTTGCTAAAGTTTGTTCTCAAGAATTACCAGGTGAAGTCCGGGGTCTAGATTCAACGCCTAATAATACCTTCTAGCCGGCATAGAACTCTTCCTTTGGAAAATATTTCCAAAAGAATCCTTGTTCCACATAATGGCTCTTTCTTGTGTAACCTTGAGGCCTTCCCTTGTGTTTCTAGCTTCTTCCCAGGATTTGTCAACCAAATTTATAAATTCAGACTCTCTTAAACATATTCTTTCACACCTTAAAGGTCTATTATTATTATTATTAGGTCAAAACTCCAAATTGGTCCCTTATGTTTGCACGAAGTTTCATATTGGTCCTTTATGTTTCAAAATGTTGGATATACTGAGGTCTTCGGGACTAAATATCCGCCCATGTGGGAGTCCGATCGGGTCGAGTGAGGATCCGTTGGAAAGCTCGCTGAGGGACGGACAAAACGACACCAAGATAACACTCATCGGAGTTCACACGAGCCCGCACTTGTGGCCCAAAGTGGGCTACGTGATCATGATGGAAGCATGATATTTTGTTCATATTCCAAGTCCCACATTGCTTGTGTCAATGATGGGAGCTCTCTCATCCTCCTATAAATAGGAGTGACTCCACCCCTTTCTAGTTACTCATTCCATGTGTTGGAAATGGGGGTCCCGTTTGGGAAACCCGACTTAGTATAATATTTCTCTTTCTCTCTTGAGTCCTCTTCCGCGCATCAGTCGTGGACATGTGGCTCTACCTCTCGTAGGTAGAGTCCTCCATTTGGTGCGGCCCTTTTCGGTGTTCGTCGTTTGGAGGTCAGCCCTGGTGGAGCAGAGGCACTAGCAATATCCAAGATTTTAGCGATGGCGTCCAGGTTAGTAGCTTTCGCAATATTTATTTTTTCCTGGATTTATTTTCAGTTTTTGTTTTCGGTCCCTGGGTCGGGTCGAATCATGTGGATCCGGGCCTTTCCCTACACAAAAAGTTTAAATTGGTCCTTTATGTTTGCAAGAAGTTCCAAATTGGCCATTCCGTCCACTTCCGTCAATTTCTTAAGTTAAGTGCTGACGTGGCGTGCTGAGGTGTCCATCTAAGCTGACATGTCATGGCACGTCATCGCCACGTCATCACATATGATAGTAGATGATGACGTGGCATGACACGTCAGCTTAAGTGGACACGTAGGAGAGATGATATGTCCACCTCAGCACACCATGTCAGCACTTAACGAAAGAAATAAATAGACTTGGACGGAAGGACCAATTTGGAACTTCTTGCAAACATAAAGGACCAATTTAAACTTTTTGAAACATAAAGGACCAATATGAAACTTCGTGCAAACATAAGGGACCAATTTGGGATTTTAACCTTATTATTATTATTATTATTATTATTTTGATTTCCCATGTCTTTTAGGAGATATTTTTGCAACCACCTTGGGTTAGCTAAAAACCTATATATTCGTTCAAAGATCAATTGACTGTTAGAAAACTTATTACACCATGTGTATTTTTGACCCATGTAATCCAAGTCAACTAATCCATAATGATTAATATAGTTTTTAAATTCTCTTATGTGTCTTAAGAGAGTTGGGTTACCTCCCCATTTTTTTCCCGACTAAGCACCTCATTGAAATCACCATAGATTAACCAAGGTAGAGAAATCTCATTGGCAAGTAGTTTTAAGTTAGACCTAACATATCTCACTTTTCCAAAAAATTGGTCTAGCATAGATAAAGAATATAAGAAAAAGGGGAGTTGGTTATGTACCTTCATGGAAGCATTGAATTAGAAAGTATGACTGAGCACCTTCGTTAATCTAAACACATTAATGGTTAAAAATAATATTAGATTGGGATTTAAACAAAAGAAAATGTCTAATTTAAAATTTCACTTTCCTTCCTTTTTCCCTCCATTTTTTAACACACCCTTAGTGATATAAGGGTCTTTTAAATTTTCTCTATTAACCTTAAACTGTCTTACGTAAGCGGGGAAAACATTGTCGTTGTTGGTGAGCAAGTGAAAAGCAACCTGTTGCTTGTGAGTGGTCTTGTAAAACAATTGTTAGCAATATAAAAAAAGCTCTTGTTGTGTAAGGGGACTGGACATAGGCCATTGTTCAGCTAATAAATTTTTTTGACTTATAATATACATTAAATAAGGATAAAAAACGTGTTGTATCTTGCTTAGTATTTTGATTTCTTCTATTTTAGGTTATGTAAGTGAATTTTTTGGGCTGATTCAAATGAAGTTTTTTTTTTAATTTTTGGTTTCATGTAATATGCTATTGGGTTTTCTTTGTGGTGTGGGCTTTCTTTAAATGAACCTAGGCCTTAGCTCTTCTAAATCCTATCCCCTTGGTGGTTGGGCTTGATAGGCTTTGAGATATTATACTTTGATTGGGCATTGATTTTACACAAAAAATCATATTGGCGGGATGTCAACTTAAATTGAAATCTTGCCTTTTGTATGTCATTTGGTTTAGTACTTAGTTGAGTCTCTCTTAAGTGGTGGATCCTTATTATGATCATGATTAATGGTATTGAACATGATATATTATAATTTGTCAATTATTTTTAATTTGCAGGCTGAATATACAAGAATCAAGTCAGCTAGATCTTCTCAACCACCCATTGATGGTGCATCCAATGATACAATTTCTCTAAATGAAGAGACAACAATTTGGTTAGAGGTGGTGGGAGGTAAAGATAAGAAGGGTCGTGTTTTTGGTCTTGGATCAACGGCAACTGAAATTGGAAGCTCATCAACTTGGGCTTCTACTTCACAAGCTAGTGAGCTTCATCCTCTATTCCAAGAGGAGATAGATAAGCGGGTGGCACAGAAAACTGAATTCTTAGAAGCAGCAAATGCTAGTCTGAAACAAACAGTTGATGAGCAAAAAGAAGTGATAGCTGGCTATAATGATAAGTTTGCAGAATATGATCGTTTGTTTGGTCAATTATTTTCCAAGTTTCAAGGAAACCAAGGTACACCAAGCGACAATTCCTAAGGATGCCAACATGATCAAGTAGAAAGATTGATATTATGCAAATGAAGTTAATGTTGACTTATAATATTTTATGTTTTTAGACTCTTAACATAGTCTTTTGGATGGATGTATAACCTTTCAATAGCTGTTAGAATTTTAGACTTTTGTGTATGTGTTTTAAATGTGTAGAACCTTTTGGATGGTGTTTGAAATGTGAACTTTATGTTTTAATATTTTATGTAATTTTATTAGTTTATTGTGTATTTTATTATCTATTTCAATTTGAAAGTTTTTTATAAAAAAGATTATTTTCACCACAGAGACAGAATTTAGCCACGGTTAATCCATCCAAAAATCCCATCTCTATTCCGTCTGTAAACAAATTTCTTCAAAATATGCTTAGAGATGGTTTAGAGACGGAATCGTCCTCAATCCATCTCTATTCCGTCTCTGATTTAGTTGCTTTAATATATCGTTAGAGACGGTTTAGAGACGGAAATGCACTTAATCCATCTCTATTCCGTCTCTGATTAAGGTTCTTTAATATATCATTAGAGACGGTTTAGAGACAGAAATGCACTTCATCCATCTCTATTTAAGTTTCTTTAATATATCGTTAGAGACGGTTTAGAGACAGAACTGGACTTAATCCATCTCTATTCCGTCTCTATTTAAGTTTCTTTAATATATCGTTAGAGACGGTATTGAGACGGAACTGGACTTAATCCATCTCTATTCCGTCTCTAATTAATTTTCTTTAAAATATCGTTCGAGACGGGTTAGAGATGGAAGTTTTAGAGACGGACAGAAAAATTCCGTCTCTAACAATTCGCGACGCGCTGAACAAAGACAGAACGTGTTCCGTCTCTAATGTGTTTAGAGACGGAAATTTGCCTACATAGAGACGGAATTTTCCGTCTCTAAATTGCATTTTTCTAGTAGTGAGAAACCGTGGTCCAGAACCTGGCACCTAGAGAGGAAACTTGCCCTCAACACTTGTATGGCATGCCGCACATCCCTTGCCCCACAACCGGCGTTCAGGAAATGGCAGAGCCAGCAAGGAACCCGCGAGACGCAGAGATCGCCCGCCTTGAGGCGGAAGTAGCGGCTCTACGTCAACAATGATGGGAGGAGGACAGCAACCTCGCCCCAGCAAACGCGAGCACCCAATTACCACTAATGCCGCACGGCGCAATGGTAGGGACCTCCAGCAACCCTACCAGCTTGCCCGTGATTCAGTTCGGGACTTTACCAATGGAGTTCGCGCGATTATCACTGTCGGCATCGACACCTCCAGAAGTGATCCCACCGGGACCAACCATGGTCGCCGGACAAGCAGCACGACCCGTCACGAACTATCCACGACCACCAGTCCCAAACTATCCCCCGGGATCCTACCTCCACATGCCATGGGCAGCAGCCTATAACCCGTACGCCGCCTGCGGTGCGAATGCTTACCAGTGGCACGCGTTCGACTTCTAGGGAAAGGGGAGACATCCCTTCACCCAACAAATCATGAATGAGCACGTGCCCATGGGCTTCAAAATGCCCTTCCAGATAGAACCTTATGGTGGAGAAATTGATCCACAAGACCACTTGAAGACCTTCAACTCGGCCATGTCGATATTGGGCATGACGGATGGCCAACAATGCCGAGACTTCTCGTCGACCCTAAAAGAAGCCGTCCTAAGGTGGTTCTCGCTGCTGCCTACCAATTCGATCCACAGATTCGAACAAATGGCGCAAAACTTCCTTATACAGTTTGCCAACAGCAAATAGTATCAGGAAAATGAAGACTCCTTTATTGGTCCCCGTCAAGAGGAAAGAGAAACCCTACAAGCCTTCCTGGCCCGTTTCACCGAGCTAGGAGAAACCCTGCAAGCCTTCCTAGACCACTCCACCAAACTCTAACTCCAAGGCCTTCGGGACGTCGTTGCAATCTTTGTCATGAAGCAAGGCCTTCGACGTTCGCAAATCTATGGTGAACTCAACAAATGCCTCGTCTCCACCTTACAGGAGCTTATGGACCGTGCAGAATGGTTCATTCAAGAGGAGAACTCTCAGATCGCCAAGGACAAGATGAGAAAGTTCCTGATAAGCAGGGCCAACATGGAACGAGCGGAAAAGAAAAAGGAAAAGACAGGGACAGAGAACAAAGCCCCCAAGGAGAAAAGCAATAGGAAGAGGTCTCCACCTCGATCGCGGACGCCTCCCAGGGGACGGTTCACGAGTTACACTCCTCTCAACAAATCTCATGTTGGGGTGTTAGAAGAAATTTATCACTCGGACATGCTCTGCTTCCCCCCTCAGGTCAAAAGACAGCAAATGGGAAAAGCGGTAGACAAGTCCAAGTACTGCCAGTTCCACAAGGATTACGGGCACGACACCAACGATTGCATCCACCTAAAGGATCCGATTGAGGACCTAATCCGGAAAGGACAGCTCGATAGATTCATCAAAGAAGAAAGCAGGGCTAATACCGAACACCCTCGAGAGGCCAACGATCAAGCGCCTACCCGCGAGGTAATCAACGTCATAGCCGGCGGACTGCAGAGAGGGACTTCCTCGCAGCCACAAAACAGGAAGAGGATGGAACGCTCCATACTCTCCCTTGACTACGCTCCAAAGCACAAAAAGAGGAGCGAACCCAAAGGAGATCCCATCACCTTCAACCTCACCAACCTAGAGGGATCGATCCATGACGACCCCATGGTGGTGACCGCCATATTCGCCAACTACGAAGTCAAGAGAGTCTTGATCGAACAAGGATCTTCAGTAGACGTTCTCTACTTCGACACTTTCAAAAAAATCGGGTTGAATGAGGCCAGCCTAAGGTCATTCTCCGGCACACTCATAGGGTTCTCAGGAGCCCAGGTTCCGGCAGAAGGAATTATCACCGCTCGAACAACCCTGGGAACCTTACCAAAGGTCGCGAGCCTTGATGTAGACTTCATCATTGTCTCAGCACCATCAGCATACAATGCGATCTTAGGGCGACCGTCCCTAAACAAACTCAGAGCTGCAGTGTCTACCGTGCAGCTCACAATGAAGTTCCCAACACCCCACGGGGTTGGAGAAATCATGGTGGACCAGAAGCTGGTGCGAGCATGCTACGCAGCGAGCCTAACCAAGACCGTCAAGGTTGCTCACCTTGGTCCCAAAGAAACACGTGAGGAACCCCTCGAGGGTAAAGAGTCAGGAGGAAAGAAGCCAGAGTCCGCCCGCCCGGACCTAACCGCCGCTTAGACTCCGAACGCACTTTGCATTCTTACACCGTCTTAGGTCAAGTCGCATATGTCTCTACCTCGAATTTAGGATTTTCAGCCAAACTAAGGCCCGCCTGACCTAGGCAATCCGAATGTAATAATTTTGCTTACTTTCAGCCTAACTGAGGCTAGCCTGACTGAGGCTGCACGAATGTAACCATTTTGTCTATTATTAAAGCACTCCTTTTCAGCTAGAGACAAGAGTTCAAATTAGCAAAGTACTCGCGTAAGTCCTACCACACGACAGTAGGCTCGACCGCCCCAAGAAACGCTAAGCGCCCCCAGGGCCAAGCTAACATTTCCCCTAGAAGCGCGGTAAAAACCCCTTGGGTGCGAAAAACACAAAACGAACGTTCGACAAATCATGCTAGCGAAACGCACACAAACCGTCCTGATCACACGGTACTCATGCAATAAATCTTTTTACCCAGACGTAAAGAGATAGCCACGAAAAGAGGGACTACAATCATGCACGACTTTTTACCCAGAAGTAAAAAGGAAAAACTCTTTGCAAAAAATCATTCTCATTAAATGCCAAAAATGAGAGGGCGTCCGCCCATTAGAAAGGGTAAACACCCTAAAAATTACATAAACCTCTTCTTGGGCATCCCCAAGATCTACAAAGGCCTTAGCCCCATCCGACTCCATATGGCCAGCACCCTCCGACGTCCCCCCTGGTCGCTTCAGCTAGCTGCTGAGAAGTAGGTCCAATCCCTGGAGCTCGTCCGCCGATCCGAGACTACACCTGGTGGTCCACCAAGCGATCTGTCAGTTGGCGAAGATAAGCGAGATTCAGCGGAGGATCCATCTCCACTCGACCGCGAAGATCACCATAAAAAAAAACTCCAGGAAAGGATGTAAGGAAGCCACCCACTCTGCCGAAAACCTCTCCCCACGAAGGCACTCGAGCTGCTCAACCGCCAGGAGCATCTCGTACATCCTCTGCGCAGGCAACTCCCCTTGGAGATCAGCAACATCGGCAACCTTATCCTCGGCCGCTAGCCGACCAGAAAGGTTCTCAGCAGCACGAACCGCCGCACCCCGCAAAGCTTCGCGGAGTGAATGCAGCTCCTGCTGACGCCTCTCAGCCTCATCTCGACGGGCGGCCAGCTCCTTGCGAGCCCTCTCCAACTCCGAGCGAAGGAACGCAACCTCGGTAGGGTGTCCAGCCTCAGCCCTAAGATGGGCAACCTCTTGAGTCAAGGACTTAACTTCACGTCCTTGATCCTCGCATTCCAGCTTCTTGGCGGAGAGCTGCGTCAGCACGTCCGCCAATCTCTTCTGGGAGACCCTAGAGCCTGGCTCTTGGAGGACACAACACCGGCAAACTAGTCCCGGTCGCTACGAATCTCCCCCTACAAAAAAGCGAAGTCAGGAACACGAGTCAAAGCAAAAAAAGGAGAACACCAGGAAAAGGGAGTTCACCACACGCTTCTCCCACTCAAAATCGGCTTGGTGGAAGTCAGCCAACGGCTCATCCGCCCAGCTGAAGCCTCCGACTGCGAGATTCAGGGGCACCAATGGGGAAGCGCCTGGCTTCCCTCTCCCGCATCTCAATGGGGAAGCGCCTTCCCCACGCCACCAGCTCAAAAGACAATCCCCCCTCCGGTGGCCCAAGGGGTTCAGAAGGGCCGACGCTCGACCCCGGAACAAGATCTCTCATGGCAGTCACTTGACTCACCACTACATTCCCTCTATTTGAGAGGGCTCCAGCCTCAACAATCGCATCATCAGACATCGCGAATTCCTCAGCCGCAGGATCGCCCGCCATGCCCTGAGGCATAGGAGAATCTCCGACAGACTCCTCAACGACCACCCTGGCCCTGTTAGCAACAGGCTTATCGACATCCCCAACGGGGCCAGGGACGGGAAAACGAGTTGATAGAATCACCCTCATGGGTGATTGACGAACAAAAGCGGAAGTGGGAACAGAGGTAGGCATAGAGGCAGGAGCGGAAGCAGGGACAAGAGATGGAGCAACACCTCCACCGGAGCCTCCGCGGGTACATCTCCCCAGTCAGTACTCCGTCGTGTCACCTGCGAAGACAACCGCAGTTCCACTCCAGAAGGCCGCTTCCCCTCTCTGCCTTTAGACAGCTCCGCCGCAGAGGCTCCTTTCTTTTCCCCCTCCCTGGGTCCGCTTGCGCCAGTTCTCCCATCTTTCTTCCTCCTCTCCCTCGGAAGAACCTCCTGACGACGCTCCCTCTCGAAAGACAGAGCCACGAAAAACTGTCCTTCCCTCTCACCGCCAACAGGTACCACAGAAGGGACGTCGGCGGCTACCTCTAGAGAGAGACCCCGTTGATCGTTCTTCTTCCCCCAACTCCGACCGATGTCGCGAGTGCGGCTCAAAGGAGGAGGAGGCGGGGAAGATGAAGGAAGATCCTCTAAATTAGTGAAATCAAAGGGGTAGAAGCTATAATCGTCACCACCGCCAATCATTGCAAAAGCTCGACAGAAGCAAGAATCAGAAAGAGCAAAGCAAAGGCAGGGAAAACAAAGGCAGCGGAGAATGGTGAAGGCAAATGTAAAGTCACAAACTTTCAAACGCTGGACATTTATAGGGTACCCCGAAGCGCGACGATTCAAAAACATTAACCCCCTCATATCCCGCAACGGATAAAACCTCTTATCCTCTACAATCAAGCCCAACTACAACCGCTCACTTCAACTGCACACATGGAAAGAAGGGACGGACGAGATGTACAGCCAAGACGACGGAGACGCAAAGGCAGAAAAACCCTCAAAAATCCAAGAGTCACTTGGAGACGCCTAGGGGCATTTTCGGAAAACTCTCTGCCCAGGCTAATGATGGCTACCCTCAGAAATGGACCCGCATTTAATGAAGGAAAAATGCCGAGAAATCCACCATCAGCCACTAACCACGGACGAACATAGCCAGAGTAGAGTCTTTCAAAATTACCAAACGGCCCCTGACCTTCGGAATTCTCCCACCATCCCGCAAAGGGTATTTCGAGAAATGCCCCTCTGAGCAATGATGACTCCACCTTGGTAAGTCACGTACTTCTTGCACAGACGGCTTGAAAACTTGCTAAGGAAGTCAAGCGTCCAGCCATCTGAAACGAGACTCGTGTCCTCTCCAAAGCATCTCCTTTTCCACGGAACGATACGAGGGAACCCACTTCGCGAGTCAGACGACCAGCTCCCATGACCGTGACACTCAGCAGACGAGCTCTTCCACGAACAAAGGCAGCAAAAAAATCCTAAGTATCTTACAGACAAGGGAACTTAAGTCCACGGGCGCCCGACACCCGTAGACTTGGAGGACTTATGCAACTACGAAATGTTCCACCTTGGGACACGTGGCACTGACCTTCTAGAAACACAGCCTCAGCACTCGCTAAAGACACGTGGCACCACTCATTTACCAGTTACGTGGCCCTTACCCACGTAACCTCACGGAGCATCCCCTCAACTAGACGTGGGAACACCACAATCCTGGTGGGATGACCCACGTGCCACGCAGTCGTGGGTCGAGCACGATCCCCCCACACTCAAGTATAAATAGGCCCTCACTCGGGGGACTAAGGGACGCAACCTGAATGATTACAGCACCTAATCTACGATATCTCGCGCATACTCTCGGTAACCTGAGTACCCTCAGATACCTCACGCAATCACTTTGTATATCACGAGCCCTGTCGTAAGCACCGTCTAGGCCAGCCTTCGGCAAGCTCACCTCCATCTCGGAGTACACCATTCACGGGGCTTCCAGTAGCTCCCAGAGACCAGAGCTCTCTCCCACTAAGGTAACCTCCTAAGAGCGGCTCGCCCGCCCGGAGTACCTTAGACACGTCTTAGCTGCACACGGCCTAATACAGGTAACCGCCTTGCCTAACGGCTCCTGTAGACGTCAGCATGACGAACTACGTGGACTTTGATCCTTCCCGAAGGGTACGTAGGCACCTAGGTGCATCACCTAAGGACAAGTCCCCCAAGGTTAAGACCCCTTGCGATCCTAATTGCAAATTACAATTGTCTGAGCCAAAAACGACAGTTACACTCCTTATACTTTTAATTTTAATTTGTGCATTAGTTTAATTATTGAAATTTAATTAAGTTATTTATGAATTATTTATATATACGTTTAATATTAAAATATAATGTCCTATAAAAAAATTTTAAAATATAATATATATAGACATATTTTTATTTATAACTGTTAAATTCTAAAGGTGTAATTGTCATATACCATTTTTGAAACTTTTAGACCGAATGAGATACTTTTCTCTTTCTTTTTTAATTCTATATTTTTACATAAAGTATAAACATTTAAATACATAAAAATTTAATAAGAAAATAATTTTCATAGGTAGGATATTATATTTTACTTGTATTGAAAAGTATATCATACTCGCTAGAGTGGAAAACACCCACAACAAGGATAAAAGTTTAGTCAATTTATTAGTGTCATATTAAGAGGAACCTACACTAATAGGATGGACTCTAAATGAATTAAGAATTATAATTTTATTAAATATTAATAAATGACAAGTAATTATAAATAGATGAAGGAAAATATCGAATTTCAATATTTCTATATTTAGTACCAAATTTTCTATGCTCCTATAATACCGAACATCTTTTCAACCACTAATAACTAAATTTCGTCCCTATTTTGTTAGAGAGATGATTAGATATCATCATATCAATAATATCATCAAGATTTATTCATATATATATATATATATATATATATATATATATATTGGTGAATGGTGATAACATTTATTTGTGGATACATTAATCATTGAGAAAATTTCTTTCCTCAATTATTCCTTACTAACATATTTATTATATGGATTCAGATTTTCCGAATATACATCATCCGTAAAGTGTGTGAAGTGCGCAAAACAAATGACTATTTTACACATTAATTTATAATACACATCATAAATTTTACGAAATTTACTCTTCAGAAGTTCCGATATAAACTTTTTTTTTTTTGCTCTCATAATTCATTCTCCAAGTAGTTTTGTGGAAGCTCATGATCAAATGACTAAACCATCAATACACACCCATTGGCCCACAAACATATGGTTGCAATTGATGTTGGGATTGAGTGCAAAGAAGTGGGTTTGAACCAACTTGAACCTTTCACCCAAGCCAAAGCAAGTTTCACCTTTTTCCACTCCATGAACTTTGTTACATATAATTAGAGGTGTTGCTGCATGCAAAAATTTCATATATATATATATATATATATATATATATATATATATATATATATATATATATATATATATATATATATATATATATATATAAATAAAATTAGATTATGCATTGCCAAATATATGTTAATTTAATATTGCATGTCTCTTAATTGGTATAAATTCAGTAAAACATAATTTTGGTACCTCTTAATTTAATATGTTATCAATTTAGTTCATTTGTTTAGAAGATATTGTGTAAATAAGAATAATTTTTATGGTTCAGGCCTGTGTAGTAATCCTTTGAGTTGGGCTTCTGTTGGTCTCCCTAATATGTCATTAGCGCTCTTTAATTTCTAGTAGTACTTGGGAGTGTCTTCCTTTACTACTATTATTTTTTTACAAAAAAAGAACATTTTTTATGACTTGTATGTTTAGTGTTGATTGACTAACGTTAAAAGTCAACTAAGTTCTATTTTTTTTCTCTTTCTTTCTTCTTGTTTGATAATGACTAGTTAACATTTAATATTGATGGCCAAAGACAGTGTTTTGTCCAATTGAAGAAGAAAAGAGATGAAAATTTGAAACTTAGCTAACCTTTAACATCGTTCATATAATACCGAACACCAAAGTCATCAGCATTATTACTTGTTTAGACAGCATCCAAACAGAAAAACCAAATTGAGAAAGACAAACTACGAGGGACGAAGTTGGGAAAAAAAACATCTATGAGGGACCAAAATGATATTTTAGTCATTTAATAATATATGCATGTTTTATATACTATGATTAATTTGAAGTGTATCACTCACCATTCCACAGCGAGTAGATGTTCAGTGGTACGGTAGTACTGAACTTCAGTACATCCCTCCAATCAGTTGGTCCCTAAACCATTCAAGGTGGGCCCTAATTAATGTGAGTTTTTATTAATATTAACAAATGGCACTATATGATTGGAGGGATGCACTGAAGTTCAATGGTACGGTACCATTGAACTTTTATCCTTCCACAGCATGATCTTCTAATGCTTAATTTTTTATTTAATTAAGCCTTAATTTGAAAATAAATTAATTGATTAATTAAATTGTGCACATACCAGTTGGTGTTGGTCTGCTTGCATCAGCAATGGACGCCATAACAAGAAGAAATGAGAAAACTAGAGCAAAGCTAACAAAATTGAACTTAGCCATTTTTATAGATATGAATATAGCTTCAAAAATCTATGATCATTGGGTTATTTTTCTCTAATAATTCTTAGGGTAATTATTCGTGTGGTTTTAGACACTAATGTGGTTTGAATTATATATAGTAGAAACCCAAATTCAAAGTCTGAATAGAGACAAACACATCACAAGAGAGAATTATTGGATTTTAATTTGAAGGTCGGTTTCACCTTATAATTAATATAGTTGTTTAGGCAGCTAATTAATAGCATATATGCTTATTATTGGCTTATTATTAACATATTCTTGTTATTGGCATTGAAGAGTACGAAGGTCCTTTATTTTGGCCGTCTATAAATAATAAACTATTTAGTTAATGAGGTTGGTTCATCTGATCGCCTCCTGTCCATAATAATTACATGGTTTGAGTGTGAATACTGGTGATATTTCATTATTGACTTATTTGTAATTAAGTTTCCTATTATAAGTGGAGGTATCAAATTGGGCTAGCCCGCTTGGCCGTTTAAAGTTGATAAATGATAAGGTTGGACTTAAGATGTTTTGTTCTAATTAAAAATGGACTAGTGCAGCCTAAAAAAAGAGGTCAAACTAGGCTAAGGTCAGAGTCAACTAGCCCATTTTTATTTTTTAAAATTGTTCTTTTGTTTTAATATTTGTACAATAATGAATTAATTACATGATTAATTTGTCCAACATATTCAAGTAAGCTTCCTATATTTGCTCTCTTAGTCCCTTATATTTTGAAAATTGCACTCTTATATCCTCCCAAAAATATTTATGTAATATAATTATTTTTACTAAATTCTAAACCATAAACTTTTATATCCGTTCTCCAAAAACAAATTTTATATCCTCCCAAAAATATTCACGGTATTATTTTTACTAAACCCTAAACTTGAAACTCTAAACTCTTATATCCTCCCAAAAATATTTATGAAATTATTTTTTACTAAACCTTAAACCCTAAAACCTAAAGTACTCATATATCCTCCCAAAAATATTTATGAAATTATTTTTATTAAACTCCAAACCTTCAACCCTGAACTCTAATTAATACAAAAAATATAATTATCTACAAATTTTCATAGTGCCTTGAGTGCAAATGTCAAAATTGGTCTAGCATAGATAAAGAAAATAAGAAAGGGGAGTTGGTTATGTACCTTCATGGAAGCATAGACTTAGAAAGTATGACTGAGCACCTTCGTCAATCTAAACACATTTTAGTGGTTAAAAAAATATTAGATTTGGATTTAAATGGAAGAAAATGTTTAATTTAAATTTTCACTTTCCTTCCCTTTCTCTCCATTTTCTAACTCCCAAACACACCCTTAGGTGGCGTTTGGTAATCGTCAGTGATTTTTTTAGTGGGAAGTGAAAGTAGAAATAGAAGTGGAAGTAAGTGATAAAAAGTATGTTTGGTATGCAGGGAAAGGGAAGTGGAATGTAAAAGTAATATTGTTTGGTATGGTGGGAAGAAGATAGGCAAATAGAAGATAAAAGTATAAAAACTTTTTTGCCCTTTTTTAAAAGCCACAAATTTTAAGGGCATTTTGGTCTTTAAACCTCACCTCACCTATGGTGAAGACATACCAAACATGCTCAAGTTTAAGCTCACCTCACCTTCCCTGTTAGTAAGGGATACTAATCGTGCACTTAGTGATGATATAAGGGTCTTTTTAAATTTTCTCTACTTAGGATCGTGAGCGAGTGAAAACCTTAAACTATTTTACGAAAGCGGGAAAAATATTGTCGTTGTTGGTGAGCGAGTAAAAAGCAACCTGTTGCTTGTGAGTGGTCTTGTAAAACAATTGGTGGCACTATAAAAAAGCTCTTGTTAGGGAACTAGACGTAAGCCATTGTTCGGCTAATAAATTTCCTGCGTCCTTATTCACTCCTTATACTTTTAATTTTATGCATTAGTTTGATTATTGAATTTTAATTAAGCTATTTATAAATTATATATATACATTTAATATTAAAATATAATATATAGACATATTTTCATTTATAACTGTTAAATTCTAAAGGTGTAATTGTCATATACCATTTTTGAAACTTTTAGACCGAATGAGATGTTTTTCTCTTTCATTTTCAATTCTATATTTTTACATAAAAGTATAAACATTTAAATACATAAAAGTTTAATAAGAAAATAATTTTCTTAGGTAGGATATTATATTCTACTTGTATCGAAAAGTATATCATACCCGCTAGAGTATGAACTAGAAGGAGATCAAGATAAAGAAGGGGATTTGTATTGCCCCACTCTTTGGGTTTCGCTCGAGGAACGCAAAGAACTCTACAAAGACTGGAAGTACTCCCTCTATGTCAAGGTTCTTGGTAAGCTTTTAACCTTAAGATTTCTCTCTGCTCGTTTGGAGCGCTTATGGCAGAACAAGGGCATAATCAGAGTTGTGGACATAGGAAATGGGTACCAGTCTGTTATCTTCACCGATCCAGCTGACTACTACTTTGCACTTCATGAAGGCCCTTGGATTATTGCCGAGCATCAGCTTCTTGTGCATCGCTGGAGGCCAAATTTTGATCCTTATAGCACTGTGCTTAAGAAGATTCCAGTTTGGATCCGCGTTCCTGGTCTTCCCATTGAACTGTATGAGAAGCATATCCTCTGGAGACTTGGGAGCCTATTTGGTAAGACTCTCAAGATTGATTCTCACACTCTCCAGGAAAGAAATGGTTATACTGAAGTTGAAAGGGAAAATTTTGCACGTATTTGTATTGAGATTGATCTCCGTATGAAGCTTGTTTCGAAATTCAAATTTAGAAAGAAGGTGCATAGGGTTGAATATGAGAGGTTAAGATTGGTTTGCTTCAATTGCGGGAAGTTTGGTCACGGAAAGGACTATTGCCCTGAGATTAAAAAAGGAGATCTTTCTTCTCCTCACGAAGCTCAGAATTCACAAGCTAGACCACCTCAAGAGGCTTCGAGAAGAGTAGAGGTGGGTGAAGAAGCTTTCAGGCCTTGGATGATGGTTCCTAGAATCACAGGAAGAAGACCCAGACAGAACAACTCTCAAGGACAGAATCCCAAACCTGACATAAATGAAAAGACAGGAAATGGGACGAGATTTGAGGTGATTAGGGATTTAGAAGAAAAGCAAAAGCAGCTGGAAACAACCTTAAACCAGATGGAAGAAGAACCAATTCAGAAGGGTACCTCTGAGAAACCTATCTCGGTTAGTCAATCTGAGAAAGTCCAGTAACCTCAACAACATAGAGAAGTCAAACATAAAGAAAAGAAAACAGAACCACAACACATGGGGGTCAAGAAAGTGGCGGCAAAAAGAACGCTAAGACTCTGTATGAGAAGGCACGTGACCACGTCGTGGTGACATCTCCTGCTGTCAACATTAAGAAAGCAAATCAGCAAGTTCAGAAATCTCCTCTCAAACCATCTGAATCCTCTCAAAAATCTTCAAAAGCCAACACAGACTCATCCAAGCCGAAGCCTTGCAAGATGGCAGACTTTGATGAGACGTTGGCCCTTATGAAGGCTTCTGAGAAGAATTTAGGTGACCCAGCTAAGCTCCTTGATGATTTGGGAGCAACACAGGTTTATAGCAACTTTTTTTAGTTGCATTAATTATTTGTCTTTAAATTTATTAAGATAATTGCTTGGAATTACAGAGGGACAACTGCAAGAAGCTTCCCTGCTTTAGTCAAAGATCTTTTTACTAGATATAGTCTAGACATGTTAATACTTTTGGAACCTAGAACTAGCGGGAGAAAAGCTGATGATATTCTTTCGAAGTGTGGTATTAATAAATTCATTAGAGTGGAAGCCAATGGGTTTTCTGGGGGAATATGGGTATTATGGAAAAACAATGAGCTAAATTTGAATGTTTTAGATACTAGTTTTCAACACATCCATTGTAGGGTTTGCCTTGGGGAGTTTATTCCTATTTTCATTACTTGTGTTTATGCTAACCCTAGTGAATAGGTGAGAGAGTTCTGTTGGCAGGCCCTTGAAAGGATAGCAATCAGTATGAATGGCCCTTGGTTGATTCTAGGGGATTTCAACTGCTACCTCCATTCTTTTGAAAAGAAGGGAGGGAACGGTCCCAACTTGCGTCACATGGATAGGTTCTCTTCTTGCTTATCTATTTGTAACTTGTTTGATCTCGGATTCAAAGGCGCTGAATTTACTTGGAAAAGAGGAAACATTATGGAAAGACTTGATCGTGCCCTTGGGAACATCGCTTGGCAACACAAGTTTCCCGAAAACCTCTGTTTTAACTCTTCCTAGTCTTAAAAGCGATCATTGCCCAATTTTTGTTAATACTGACAACTCTGTGAAGTGCTCTGTTTCTAAGAAACCTTTCAAGTTTCATCTTGCTTGGCTGACTAACGCTAGTTTCATGGATGTGATTAAAAGCTCGTGGGACCACAATAACAACTGGGTCACTGTTGTTAACGTGTTCGCTAAGCAAGCCACCCGATGGAATAAAGACGTCTTCGGTAACATTTTTAAAAAGAAAAATGAGATTATTAAGAGACTTGAAGGAATTGAAAGGAGGTTAGCTAACCAAAGTAATCCCTACTTAGAGGATCTTAAAACTCAATTATGGAAAGAATTTGAAAATATCCTCCTCCAAGAGGAATTAATTTGGTACCAGAAATCCCGGTCCAATTGGCTTTCCTTCGGGGACCGAAATACTAAGTATTTTCATGCTTCTACCCTAGTTAGACGCAAGAAAAATTGCATAGAGTCTCTCCAGGATGATAATGGAGATTGGGTTAATGCTGAGGACGAGCTTAAAAGTCTTGTTACTAATTTTTTCAAAGACCTTTACACTAGCAGTAGGCCTGCTTCTATCTCCAGAATTTTAGACTACCCTTATCGCACCTTAGATGCTACACATAGCAGAATTATTAGTCTTCCTGTTACTAGTGATGAAATTAAATCCACCATTTTTAGTATGAGCCCCCATAAGGCTCCGGGGGAGGATGGAATACATGCTTTCTTTCTCCAAAACTTCTGGGAGGAAGTGGGGGAATCGGTTAGTAGAATTATAAAAGACATTTTTTCTGAACCTAAGAATGTTGAATGCATCAACCAAACTCTTCTTGTGTTAATTCCTAATATTGATACCCCTACTTATATTAAGCAATTTAGACCCATTAGTTTGTGTAATGTGGTATATAAAACAGTTACCAAAATCATAGCCAATAGAGTTAAGCCCTTTCTGGATAAATTAATTTCTCCCTTTCAATCTAGCTTTGTCCCGGGGAGACTTATTGCTCATAATATTAGTATTGCTCAAGAAGTTATCCACTCTATGAGACTTAAGAAGGGTAAAAAGGGCTTTATGGCCCTTAAGATTGACTTAGAAAAAGCTTATGATAGAGTTGAATGGAGCTTTTTAGAAGATACCCTTTCTTACTTTCAGTTTCCTGTCAATATCATTATTCTTATTATGAGTTGTGTTTCTAGCAGCACTATGCAAATTCTTTGGAATGGGGGGAAACTTGATAAATTCAAGCCCACTAGAGGTTTGAGGCAAGGGGATCCCCTCTCCCCCTACCTCTTTGTTCATTGCATTGAAAGACTTGCCCACATCATTAATGAGGCAGTGGCGAAGGGGCTTTGGAAGCCCATAAAACTTAGCAAGAATGACCCTCCTATTCCTTACTTGTTTTTTGCTGACGACTTAGTTCTCTTTGCAGAAGCAGGATGGAGCAGGCTGAAATTATTAAGAATTGTCTTGATTTCTTTTGTGCTATGTCGGGGCAGAAAATTAATCAAGACAAGTCTAAAATCTTCTTCTCTAAAAAAGTGAACCACAATAGATTCAACCAAATCTGTGACTTATTGGGTTTTTCTGTGTCTTATGACCCAGGAAAGTATTTAGGAGTGCCTCTTCATCACAAGAGGGTCACGAAGGATACTTATTCTCATATCACAGAAAAGATCGAGAAGAAGCTGTCCAGTTGGAAATAGAAAACACTATCCAATGCTGCTCGTATCACTCTTGTGAATTCTGTGGTGTCTTCTATATCGGTGTATTCTATGCAGACAACTTTGCTGCCTCTTGGCTTACTTGATAGGATTGAGTCTTTGGAGAGGAGTTTCATTTGGGGGGCTGATCAGAACCGCAATAAACCACACTTAGTTAGCTGGGATAAAGTTTGCAATCACAAGAAGGCTGGTGGGTTGGGGATAAGGATATTAAGGCTCATCAACAAAGCGTTTTTGATGAAAATTGGTTGGAGCATGAAGACTAACCAGGAAGATGCTTGGGTTCGTATCCTCAAAGCCAAATACAAGTTTATCGGGGATATTCTCCCCCCATTTCTTCTACTCCTTGTTCAAATGTTTGGAAGGGAGTGAAGTTGGTGTGGAACCATGTGAATGATCACTCTTTGCACCTTGTCAGGAATGGGGAAAAAACTAAATTTTGGACCGATCATTGGGTCAGCGAGTTCCCGTGCCTCGTTGCTTCCACCCTTAACGTTATCCCTCAGGTTGAGTTGGGTAAGCTGGTTAATGAATATGTTACCGAGACTGGTGAATGGAATTGGATTCTGTTTAGTAATATTCTGCCTGTGGAAGTGCTGGAGGCTATTGACGCCATTATCCCTCCTTCTCCTGCTGCGGGTATGGATAGAGTTGTGTGAAATCTCATTGCGGACGGGAATTTTTCTATCAAATCTACCTATAATGCGCTTAGTAGTAATCAAAACAGCAAGGCGAGTAAGGTGTGGAATGAGATTTGGAGAAGCAAAGTTATCAAACGGGCACGAGTTTTCTTGTGGAGTTTCAGCCACAACGCTATTCTTACTAACCAAGAGAGAGTCAATAGAATGATTGCTTCTTAAGCTCACTGTGTGAGGTGTGGCGATCCTAGTGAAACGGCTATCCATTCTATCCGTGACTGCCCCATGGTTAGCATGCTTTGGAAATCTTTGGTCAAGCCTTCTCTGTGGTCTGAATTTTTTAGTTTGGATGATCAAGACTGGGTGCTCCAGAACTTGACGAAGGATTGGATTAGGGACCCTGATCTTTATTGGAATACTACTTTTGGTACTTCTTGTTGGCTTATTTGGAAGCAAAGAAACCAGGGGGTTTTTGATAATTGCAAGGACAACACCACAAATCTCTTGCCCAGAATCAAAGCCCAGGTGAGATCTCTTACCAATCCTCAATTGCAGAAGCAGAATATTTACGCTTTCAAGCCTGATACGGAAGTCATGGTTAACTGGAAGCCTCCGAAAGAACAATGGGTTAAAATCAATGTGGATGGTGCTACTAGTAATAATGGCTCTCTTATCTCCTGTGGTGGTGTGGTTCGGGATACTGAAGGCAGGTGGATCAAGGGGTTTTCTAGAAAGTTGGGCTCAGGTAGTGTTCTCTTGGCTGAAATGTGGGGTATTTTACTTGGCATTACCAGTGGTCTAGAGGAAGCTTTGAGAATATCATCATAGAGTCTGATTCTCTAATTGCGGCTCAGTTGGTGAATAAAGAGGGTAATCTTGATCACCCTCTTAGCCCCATTATTTTGAAGATTCAGAGGCTCATGAACCAGCACCAAAATGTTAAAGTTACTCATGCTTCACATGCTTGCAGAATTAACCGTAGAGAAAAGATCTTTGATAGGGTTCCTAGTTTTTGTAATTTGATTTTTCAGGAGGATATTAGGAAGCTTTGCTTTCCTCGTAGAGTGACTGCTTAGGCTTGTTCTGGCTGGCTGTTGCTAGCTAGCTCCTTTCCGATAAAAAAAAAAGAAAAGAAAACACCCACAACAAGGATAAAAGTTTAGTCCATTTATTTGTCTCAGTTTTCAATATTAAGAGGAACTCACGGTAATAGGGATGCACTCTAAATAAATTAAGAATTATAGTTTTATTAAATATTAATAGTGAAATGTTCATTTTGGTCCTCTATGTTTCACCCAAATTCTAAATTGGTCCTTTATCTTTCAAAAGTTCTATTTTGGTCCTTTATATTTCCCAAAAGTTTTATATTTGTCCTTCAGGTTTCATTAAAGTTCTATATTGGTCCTTATGCTTCATTAAAGTTCTATATTAGTCCTCTATGTTTCATTAAAGTTTTATATTAGTCCTTTATGTTTCATTAGAGTTTCATATTGGTCCTCTCAGCATGATTTATTTTTGGCATAAACGACGTCGTTTGGGTGTTTTTAGTGTATCTAAGGCCACGTCAACTATCTGATACACATAGGAGAGATTATGTGTTCACCTCGGCACGCCACGTCAACAGTTAACTTAAGAAATTAACAGGCTTGGACGGAAGGACCAATTTAGAACTTCTGGAAAAGATAAAGGACTAATTTAAAACTTTTGAAACATAAAGGACTAATTTAAAACTTGAGTGAAACATAGAGGACCAAAATAAACTATTGACCAATATTAATAAATGACAAGTAATAAATAAATGAAGGAATACCGAATTTCAATATTTTTGTATTTAGTACCGAATTTTCTATGCTCCTATAATAAATTAGAGACATGATTAGATATCATCATATCAATAATATCATCAAGATTTATTCATATATATATATATATATATATATATATATATATATTTGGTAAAAGGTGATAACATTTATTTGTAGATACATTAATCATTGAGAAAATTTCTTTCTCAATTATTCCTTACTAACATATTTATTATATGGATTCAGATTTTCTGAATATACATAATCCGTAAAGTGTGTGAAGTGCGCAAAATAAATGACTATTTTACACATTAATTTATAACGCACATCATAAATTTTACGAAATTTGCCCTTCAGAAGATCCGATCTCCACTTTTATTTTTGGCTCTCATAATTCATTCTCCAAGTAGTTTTGTGGAAGTCATGATCAAATGACTAAACCATCAATACACACCCATTGGCCCACAAACATATGGTTGCAATTGATGTTGGGATTGAGTGCAAAGAAGTGGGTTTGAACCAACTTGAACCTTTCACCCAAGCCAAAGCAAGTTTCACCTTTTTCCACTCCATGAACTTTGTTACATATAATTAGATGTGTTGCTGCATGCAAAAATTTCATATATATATAATTAGATTATACATTGCCAAATATATGTTAATTTAATATTGCATCTCTCTTAATTAGTATAAATTAAATATAGACTAAAACATAATTTTGGCACCTCTTAATTTAATATGCTATCAATTTAGTTCATTTGTGTAGACGATATTGTGTAAATAAGAATTTTTTTTATGGTTTAGGCTTCTGCAGTAATTCTTTAAGTTGAGCCTCTGTTAGTCTCCTTAACATGTCAGGCGCTCTTTAACTTCTAGTAGTACTTGGGAGTGTCTTCCTTTACTACTAATTTTTTTACAAAAAAAAAAAAGTCAACTAAGTTCTATTTTTTTTTCTCTTTCTTTCTTCTCGTTTGATAATGACTAGTCAACATTTAATATTGATGACCAAACACAATGTTTTGTCCCGTTAAAGAAGAAAAAGAGATGAAAATTTGAAACTTAGCTAACTTTTAACATCATTCATTTAATACCAAACATCAAAGTTATCTCCATTATTACTTGTTTAGACAGCATCCAAACAGAAAAACCAAATTGAGAAAGACAAAGTACGAGGGACAAAATTGAAAAAAAAAAGCCAACATCTACGAGGGACCAAAATGATATTTTAGTCATTTAATATATGCATGTTTTATATATTATGATTAATTTGAAGTGTATCTTTCAACATTCCACAGCATGATCCTTGAATGCTTAATTTTTTTATTTAATTAAGCCTCAATTTGAAAATTAATTAATTAATTAATTAAATTGTGTACATACCAGATGGTGTTGGTCTGCTTGCATCAGCAATGGACGCCATAATAAGAAGAAATGAGAAAAGTAGAGCAAAGCTAATGAAATTGAACTTAGCCATTTTTATGGATATGAATATAGCTTCAAAAATCTATGAACTTTGGGTTATTTTTCTCTAATAATTAAAAGGTAATTATTAGTGTGGTTTTAGACACTAAGTGGTTTGAATTATATATAGTAGAAACCCAAATTCAAAGTCTTAATAGAGACAAACACATCACAAGAAGAATTATTGAATTTTAATTTGAAGGTCGGTTTCACCTTATAATTAATATAATTGTTTAATTAGGCAACTAATTAATAGCATATATGCTTATTATTGGCTTATTATTAGCATATGCTTGTTATTGGCATTGAAGAGTACATATGTCCTCTCTACCAAAAAAAAGAGAGTACATATGTCCTTTATTTTGGCCGTCTATAAATAATAAAATATTTAGTGAATGAGGGTTGGTTCATCTGATCACCTCCTGACTATAATAGTTACATGGATTGAGTTTGAATACTGGTGATATCTCATTAGTGATTTATTTGTAAGTTTCCTATTATAAGTGGAGGCATCAAATTGGGCTAGCCCGCTTGGCCGTTTAAAGTTGATAAGGTTGGACTCTAGATTTTTTGTTCTAATTAAAAATGTATTAATGCAGCCTAAAAAAAGGGTCAAACTGGACTAAGTTCAGGCCGAACTAGCCCATTTTTATTTTTAAAAATTTTTCTTTTATTTTAATATTTGTACAATGAATTAATTACATGATTACTTTGTCCAAGTTGTGCCATGTATTCAAGTAAGCTTCCTATATTTGCACTCTTAATCCCTTATGTTTTGAAATTTGTACTCTTATATCCTCTACAAAATATTTATCAAATTATTTTTACTAATTTCAAAATCATAAACTCTTATATCCCTTCTCCGAAAAGAAAATCTTATATCCTCCCAAAAATATTTATGATATTAACCTGAAACTTTAAACTCTTATGTCCTCCCAAAAATATTTATGATATTTTTTACTAAACCTTAAACCCTAAAACCTAAACTACTCATATACCCTCCCAAAAATATTTATGAAATTATTTTTATTAAATTCTAAGCCCTCAACCCTAAACTCTAATTAATACAAAAAATATAATTATCATACAAAATTTCATAGGGCCTTGCGTGCAAATGTCAAATTTATTGGACATGTGACGAAATATGGACCATACACGTGGAGGGTTTGTACGATTTGTGTAAAGTGGTTTGTATATTAGAATTTTCCATCTTTGATATCTCTAGCATTTAAGGCCATTATTAATTATACTTTTAAAATTTATTTGTTGTCACTAATCTTTAATTTTTCTAGGCAAAAGTAACTTTCCTGCTCCCAACGTTTGGGGGTCATGTCACTTTCGCCCCTAATGTTTTTTCGCTGTCAATTGTACCTCTAACGTTTTGTGTTTCTCCCAATGTTAGGCTTTTACTTAACACCGTCAATTTTTGGACGGTTTTTGATGATGTGGCATCCTATGTGGCCAATAATTTTGACTAGACTTAATTTTTTTCACATTAGGTACTAAGTTTTTGGGGCCATTTTAATGATGTAATGAGTATTTTGGTGCACTAAATTCATTGATGCACTGAGTTTTGGGATCCATTATACCCCTAAAATGGATTATTGATGTGAAAAAAATTAAATCCAATCAAAATTGTTAGTCGCATAGGATACCACGTCATCAAAAATCGTCCAAAAATTGACAATGTTAGCTAAAAGCCTGACATTGGGAGAAACACAAAACGTTAGGGGTACAATTGACAGCAAAAAACGTTAGGGGCGAAAGTGACAAGACCCCCAAACGTTGGGGGCAGGAAAGGTACTTTTGCCATTTTTCTACCAATGTTGTCATTTATTGAACTAAACTAAGGTGAAGTTACTTAGGTGTTTGCGGTGAAATTCTCCAATAAAAATAAGACACGTGGCAAAAAGTACTTATATGACCAATCATAGGGGGAGAGAGAATATAGAAGATTAAATTATGATAACCAATCATTGAAGAAAGAGAGTATACATAGAGCATGTGATTAGTGGAACTTCATAGCAAACACCTAAGTAACTTCACCTTAATTTTTTCCTTTCACTAATACCGTCAAAATAGTTAACGGTGGGCATTTATATATGTGACGCCACACGTGACAAAAAAAAAGATTGAGTTTAATTTAAGCCAACTATTACTGTCAAATTAGCCCCTAAAGTTTCTTTCAAACTATCAAATTAACCCATAAAGCTTCTGTTAAACTATCAAATTAACCCTCTATATTTCAATTTATACTCTTACTGTCCTTTTTATAGGGTTTACTACAATACTAAAAGAGCTACTCCCTAGTCAACAGTAACAGTTGACATAAATTAAAATCAGCTAGTTTTTTTGCTATATGTGACGCCACATAAACACCCACTGTTAGTAGAAAGGGCAACATTGAACAAAAATAAAAATTTGAGAGTACAATTAATAGCAAACAAACTTTAGGTATCACATTAATAAGTTAATATGCAAAACATGATTAAATTTCTTATTCTTCAACCCAATAATAAATTAATGTGCAAAATAATAATTTTAATGAAACAGTTGACATAAATTAAACTCAGCTAGTTTTTTTGCTATATGTGACGCCACATAAACACCCACCGTTAGTAAAAAGGGCAACATTGAACAAAAATAAAAATTTGAGAGTACAATTAATGGCAAACAAACTTTAAGTATCACATTAATAAGTTAATATGCAAAATGTGATTAAATTTCTTATTCTTCAACCCAATAATAAATTAATGTGCAAAATAATAATTTTAATGAACATTACACAACTTCGTTCATATAATTCAATTCCTTTGCTTTGGTAGAATAAAGGCTGTGTTTGGTATCACTCAATTACAAGGGGTGGTATGTATGTTTACACATCTTAAAGATTTATTTTTATATTATTTAACTTTACATCATTTTCCTTCACATTCGTCCCTGCCTACCAAACATAGTCAATCTATACCATCCCAAGGTTCAAGTTATTTCCCTAATAATAATGAAGATAGCTTTGAACAAATGGAAGTGATGCATCAAGAGGCAGAAAAGGCTGCACAAGACAAGTGGGAGAAGGAAGAGATGCAAAGGAAGATATAAAACCTTGAAACAATTGTGCAACAACTCTTGGCCAAAGATGGGATGAGCACTCCATCTAATTGTCACGACCCCCTATCGGACGTCCGTGACTGGCACAGGAGGTAGGATTTCTCCTCTCTCGTAAGCCTCTAATTCCTTATTGACATTCTTATATATGCATAACTACCCATTTCTATTACAAACAATATATAGTATATATGGTCATCCCTATCCGGTGACCTAAGTAGCACGCAATCCACGGCTCGCTCAACGCCGCTTCAGTCTATACATATGCACATAATCAATCACACGTACATATAATATACATATTGACCACGCGCTTAGGGGCGGGTGATCTATCCTATTTAATGCAGAATCCCTGTGTACAATCAAGTATATATATTCAATCACACACCTGCATATAATTTACATATTGATCACATGCCTCAATCCGTGTGATCTATCATATTCGCATGCGGAAGCCGTATTTTCACACAACCAAGTATTCAGTCACACATATATATAAATTTACATATTGACCGCACACTCAGTGCGTGTGATCTATCCTATTCACATGCAGGAGTCACATTCATATATATATATATATATATATATATATATATATATATATATATATATATGTACACATGATATTCATCATATCACAACCTATATCCCCAACAACAAGACCAATCTTTAATCTGTATGAAGCCGACAGTTCTAGAGTGTGACATATACATATATGCATATAGCAACTGTACAAAACAATGCTATACCAAAAGAATCATATACATATACATCCTGTCAAAATACATATAGCAGTACTACCCACGTGAACAATGCGTGCGGTCTTTAAGTCTGTCCGCCTCCCTGAGATGAAGTGGAAGCGCTCCCGATGCCTATACCACTTGTGTCTGTAACATGTTAACGTTGGGGTGAGTCAAACAGACTCAGTGAGAGGCTTTCCCATCCCTGGTGTAGTAGCGGGTACCACTACAACTGGGGAAGGGGAGCCAATCACAAACACATACGCATATAACGGATTAAATTTCCATATAGTAAGTGGTCAGGCAATTAGCTTATCGTATTCACAATAAAGAATTTAAAGCATGGATTTACATACATTTAAATTCACACATACATCATATCATGATTTAACATATAATTCCATGTGGTCCTCTGTATTCAAGTAATCATAATCATAAACTGGTCCGAAGGCAACATCTCCGTTAGGAGAGAATCTGGCCCGAAGGCAATATCTCACGTGAGCAATATGGGAACCTAGTTGATCATTCTAGGAACCCCTGGTCCCAAGACTATACTTGGAACAATAGTCTGACCCCAAGACTTCACTTGGAGCATAGCCGGCAACTCACCTGACCTCGGTTTACCCAAGGCAATAGCCACAATGTGGTGTACTCATATACTCTGTATTTTTGTGGGTTGACTCAAGACAAGAGACTCAATCTACCCGGACCACCCGTGATAGACTCGGTTCCCACGTTGTACCATAAATGACCCCTATGGACCACTACTTGTTCATTTTACTTCTTCTTAGGCAAATTTAGATTTCCAAGTGGTTTCTAATTCGGACTCTTGGTTCAGAACAAAGTCACCTAGGTTCATTCTCTTTAAGGATTTACACACAAAACCACACCTTCCAGATAATAATCAATGAGGTTTGTTTCTAATACCACAAGACCCTCACAGATAAAATTTACTCGATCCTACCGCCGATATCATATAGGTCCCGAGGACCTTCTTTCCATATAATGCTACTTGAGCCACCATTGCTTTTACAGTTCACATATACACATACAGCACGTTATCACATATACTGTAATTTAGGAACAACAATAGCATGTTATCTAGCATGTAATTCCTACAAATAGGCAAGAAGGCAAACCATATATCCATATCCACAGTCAACCCTATAGGACAGGGATAGGAAGGCCCCTCACCTGGTTGGCCCCTCTGATCGGCTCTCGGTGCGCCCGAAAGTCCACTCACAGTATGGTGCCCTATACACATATACTTGAGAGATTCAGAAACTTGCAATTTCAACCACTATAGTGTACATGTAACGCTAACGCTCATGTTCTTTCTAATTAATTCCATAGACTAGTTGTTGGCTTGGAATGCCCTCAACTAGTTTTCAGAACACCTAGCATGCTTCTAATCGTGTCCAACCCTTGCTAAATCACGCTATTCGGAAGCCTTGAGTTGGGAATGCAAGGTTACCCAATTTCATCTCTATGTGTCCATATGAAATTCCCATTACCCAAGTCTTGAATTTATGACTCAAGAGAGTCATAAATTCTACTTGTCTAAAATTTCCATTTACCGAATTAACTTTCAATACTTTACCTACACACGAATACACCTATCCGGATACGCGTAAAATTAGGAAAGTGTCTCTTTTTCCCTGAACCGGGTTCCGGGTGAGACGGGAATTACTCGGGTTTTAATCCCTCGTACATTCCAATAATTTTTAATAATTATATAATTATCATTCACTCTTTCAATGCACCCCAACTCATTCCACAACACCCTTAAACCTTAACAATCAACATTTTCCTACACTTTTTTCCAATCCGGATAAATCCCATCAATTTGGTTCCGGTTCCTAAGCTTCCAACTCACTTCCTAACATGCATATACTTCAATTTAGGACCCAGAACACTTAGATTGAATCAATTGGGGCTTTCTAAAATCCCTAAAATTGACAAAATTGGGGTTTGAGAGTTTCGGGACTTCTCACCTCGATTCAACCGGTTAGAAGGACGATATGGAGTAGAGGAGACTCCCAGCTACCTTCCCCAGTGAAGAAACGGCGTTTTCCGGCGAGAAACTCTCTCCCTTTGCTTTCTCTCACTAGCTCGTAGCTCTCTCTCTCTCTCTAGCCAAACGACGGCGACGGACGGCAAACCCCGGCCACTACGAACGTCCGGCCACCTCTCCTCCGTGCTCAGCCCCTCCGTGAGCTTCCGTGCACCACGCCTCCAGCTGCTCTCCCTCTTGTTTCTCTCCCGTGCGTTTTCTCTTGCCCAGCGTGCGTCTCGTTTCTCTGCTTCTTTTTCTTTATTCATTCCATTATCCTCTTCTTATATATATATATATATTAATATACATACCCAACATAAAGAAACCAATCTTATATGTTAATAATTAAGAAAATAAATAGATAAATAAAAATATAATTAGGATTTACTTAAATTTATATTTTAAAAATATAGGTAGTAGGATAGTGGGTATTTCTATCTCATTTTTTCCACTTTTATTTTAATTAATTTAATTTAATAAATGATGCCAGTTAAAATATCCTCGGGTATTACACTAATGATCCACCTACTAGTGGCTCTAATCTACCCAGTAGAGATAATTAATATCTTTTATTTATGTATGTGACTTATGATATTGTTTTAGACTTGTATTTTGTTTCTTCATGAGATTATTTTAGACTTGTATTTTGTTTCTCATGAGATTGTTTTAGACTTGTATGTTTGAGACTTGTATTTTGTTCTCATGAGATTATTTCCAACCAATTTTTGACCGCACGTCAGTCACAAATTTGTGACCGATTTGTGACAGCAATTTTGTGACCGATTTCTAACTGCAAGAGGGTTGGATAATTTTTAACTGCTTTTTAAATTTGTGACCGCCGACTCTACTGTCACAATTTATTAGTGATTAGCGAAAAACCAACCGCTGCCATCAGTCACAAATCGGTCACTAAACCTCAATTTAGTGATCGATTTTACTCTTTTGTGACTGATTCGGCGGTCACTAAATGTTGTTTTTTCTAGTAGTGAAAACGAAGTCACCACTAAAGGTCTTTTTAGTGGTGAAAATTAAACTTTTTTTGTGGCGACCCCTTTTTGTCACCACCAAAGTTTTTCAGTTGAGGGACTTTCAGTGACAACTTTTATGTCGCCATTGAAAACTTTCGGTAGCGACTTTTGTCGCCACTGAAACCCTGATTTGTTGTAGTGGTACTAATTCTTGAGCAATAATGACATTGTATATCACTTTCCTTCCCATAACAAACACCCCTTGATTGTAAGAGATAAGATTAGAAATGATGGGCTTTAGTACGTTGATTAAGATTTTATAAACAATCTTATAGAGGGTGGTGTAGCAACTGATAGGACGAAAACCCCAATTTTTGAGGGATTGAAAGTCTTCGATATCAAACAAATCATAGCCTTATTCCAATCAAGGGGATTTTTTTATGAGGATAAGGCTTCTTTTATTTCTTCTGAGACCCTACCCTCCACTGAATCCCCACACTTTTGATAAAACCTCGTTGGAATCCATCTATCCTGGTCGCCTTAAATGGGTTTAACTCCTAAAGAGCTTTTTTAATTTCCTCATTTGATGGGATAACTTCAAGGGAGTCATAGTTCACTACAACAAAAAGGTAAAATAAGTATATTTCGTGGATAAATGGCTTTATCCACGGACACTACAAAAAATGTGACATTCGGTGGCGACTTTGGCGACTAAAGTCGCCACCAAATGCTAAATAGTCGCCACTAAAAATCTTCGGTGGCAACTTTCAGGTCGCTACAAGGCCGCCACCAATAACTCCGTCGCCAGAAGTTTCGATGGCGACTAAATGTGGTCGCCACCAAATATATACTTTTCAGTGGCAACTTTTGTCGCCATTGAAGTAGAACAAATAATGCCATGGCATATCTTTCAGTGGCGACCAAAGTCGCAATTGAAACATGTGTTTCAGTGGCGACACTTGGCACCACCAAATGTATAGTTTTCAGCACTGAAAGACATGTTTCAGTGGCAACTTTGGTCGCAACCGAAAGATACCCGACATGTTTCAATGCCCGGTGAAGACCTCTGCCGCCGGTCGCCAGACCACCGGTGCCGGCCATTGGACCTCCGCCCTGGTTGCCGGACCTCTGCCGCAGGCTGCCGGACCTCTGCTTTCAAGACCACCTTATATTTTTTTTTAAAAATGGCGCATGGACGGATTCGAAGGCGGGACATGATGCATAGTGTTGTCTACAGCAACCACTGAGCCATATATTACTTTTTGTTATATAATTTCATTCTAATATATTTATTATGTTTTCTACCTTTGGTGGCGACTTTCCATGGTCGCCACTGAATGTGTTGAAGGATTAAACGTTTCGGTGGCGACTTTCCAAGGTCGCCACCGAATGTGTTGAAGGGTTAGATGTTTCGATGGTGACCTTCTGAGGTCGCCACCGAATGTACGTAATGAAGGGTTAGAGGTTTCCATGGCAACTTTTCAAGGTTGTCACCGAATGTGTTGAAGGGTTAAACGTTTCGGTGACGACTTTCCAAGGTTGCCACCGAATGTGTTGAATGGCTAGACGTTTCAGTGGCGAATTTCTGAGGTCACCACCGAATGTAATGAAGGGTTAGACGTTTTGGACTTTCAGTGGCGACTTTCCAAGGTCGCCACCGAATGTAATGAAGGGTTAGAGGTTTCAGTGGTGACTTTCTGAGGTCGCCACCGAATGTAATGAAGAGTTAGACATTTCGGTGGCAACTTTTCAAGGTCGCCACCGAATGTGTTTAAGTGTTAAATGTTTTAGTGAGGACTTTCCAAGGTCGCCACCGAATGTAATGAAGGGTTAGAGGTTTTAGTGGCGACTTTTCAAGGTCGCCACCGAATATTGTACATTGGGTGGCGACTTCCTCTTGTTGCCACCAAAAAGATATAAGAAAACATAAATAGTGGCGCCTTTATTTAGTCGTCACTGAAAAGTAACTTTCAGTGACAACATTATTAGTCGCCACCTATTGAATAGTTTTTTGTAGTGGTAATTACCCACGGAACACGTCCGTGGATAACCAGTTTAAATCATTATTAGGAAATCCATCAATAGGGATAGCAGTGAAACAGTTGTTGAAGAAAGAAGTACTAAAATGTTCCACCTCAGGAGGGTTGGAGATTCACTCTTCTCTAGAATCCTTAATAGCATTGATTCTGTTGGATCTTCGACGATTAATCACCGAGGCATGAAAGAAAGAAGTGTCAGAATCCCGAAGATGTAATCAGTCCATCCTTGCCTTTGAAGCCTAAAATTCTTACTCTTGATCAAGAATTTTTGGTATTCTTGATCAAGTTTGTTCTCAAGAATTGCTAGGTGAAGTCTGGGGTCTAGATTCAAAGCCTAATAATACCTTCTAGCCGGCATAGAACTCTTCTTTTCCTCTGGAAAATATTTCCAAAAGAATTCTTGTTCCACACAATGGCTCTTTCTTGTGTATGGTTGAGGCCTTCCCTTGTGTTTCTAGCTTCTTTCAAGGCTTTCTAAACACATTTTAATGGTTAAAAAAAAAATATTAGATTTGGATTTAAACAAAAGAAAATGTCTAATTTAAAATTTTACTTTCCTTCAATTTTCTAACTCCCAAACACACCCTTAGTGATATATATATATATATAAGGGTCTTCTAAATTTTCTCTACTTAGGATTGTGAGCGAGTGAAAACCTTAAATTGTTTTACATAAACGGGGAAAACATTGTCGTTGTTGGTGAGCGAGTGAAAACTAACTTGTTGCTTGTGAGTGGTCTTGTAAAACAATTGTTGGCAATATTAAAAAGCTCTTGTTGTGTAAGGGAACTGGACGTAGGCCATTGTTCGATTAATAAATTTTCTGCGTGCTTATTGGAATTTAATTAAGCTATTTATAAATTATATATATACATTTAATATTCAAATATAATATATAGACATATTTTTATTTATAACTGTTAATTTCTAAAAGTGTAATTGTCATATACCATTTTTGAAACTTTTAGACCGAATGAGATATTTTTCTCTTTCTTTTCTTAATTCTATATTTTTACATAAAGTATAAACATTTAAATACATAAAAATTTAATAAGAAAGTAATTTTCATAGGTAGGATATTATATTTTACTTGTATCGAAAAGTATATCATACCCGCTAGAATGGAAAACACCCACAGCAAGGATAAAAGTTTAGTGCATTTATTAGTGTCATTTTTCAATATTAAGAGGAACCCACACACAATAATAGGGATGGACTCTAAATGAATTAAGAATTATAATTTTATTAAATATATTAATAAATGACAAGTAATAAATAGATGAAGGAATACCGAATTTCAATATTTCTATATATTTAGTACTAAATTTTCTATGCTCCTATAATACCAAACATCTTCTCAACCACTAATAATTAAAATTCGTCCTATTTTGAGAGAGCTCATAAAGATTCATGATTTTAATTATAGACATGATTAGATATCATAATATCAATAATATCATCAAGATTTATTCATATATATATATATTGGTGAATGGTGATAACATTTATTTGTAGATACATTAATCATTGAGAAAATTTCTTTCTCAATTATTCCTTACTAACATATTTATTACATGGATTTAGATTTTTTGAATATACATATATAATCCGTAAAGTGTGTGAACTGCGTAAAACAAATGACTATTTTACACATTAATTTATAATACATATCATAAATTTTACGAAATTTACCCTTCAGAAGTTCCGATATACACTTTTTTTTTTCTCTCATAATTCATTCTCCAAGTAGTTTTGTGGAAGCTCATGATCAAATGACTAAACCATCAATACACACCCATTGGCCCACAAACATATGGTTGCAATTGATGTTGGGATTGAGTGCAAAGAAGTGGGTTTGAACCAACTTGAACCTTTCACCCAAGCCAAAGCAAGTTTCACCTTTTTCCACTCCATGAACTTTGTTACATATAATTAGAGGTGTTGCTGCATGCAAAAATTTCATATATATATATATATATATATATATATATATATATATATATATATATATAATTAGATTATACATTGCCAAATATATGTTAATTTAATATTAATTGCATGTCTCTTAATTGGTATTAATTCAATATAGACTAAAACATAATTTTTGTACTTCTTAATTTAATTCGTTATCAATTTAGTTCATTTATTTAGATATTGTGTAAATAAGACTATTTTTTATGGTTTAGGCTTGTGTTCAGTAATCTTTTGGGTTGGGCCTCTGTTAGTTTCTCTAACATGTTACTAACGCTCTATCCGGTAGTACTTGGAAGTGTCTTCCCTTACTATTAATTTTTTTTACATAAAAAAGAACATTTTTTATGACTTGTATGTTTAGTGTTGATTGACTAACGTTAAAAGTCAACCAAGTTCTATTTTTTTTTCTCTTTCTTTTTTCTTGTTTAATAATGACTAGTCAACATTTAATGTTGGTGACCAAAGACAGTGTTTTGTCCAATTGAAGAAGAAAAGAGATGAAAATTTGAAACTTAGCTAACCTTTAACATCGTTCATTTAATACCGAACACCAAAGTCATCGGCATTATTACTTGTTTAGACAGGATCCAAACAGAAAAACCAAATTGAGAAAGATAAACTACGAGGGACGGAATTGAAGAAAAAAAAACCAACATCTATTGAGGGACCAAAATGATATTTTAGTCATTTAATAAATGCATGTTTTTATATATTATGATTAATTTCAAGTGTATCATTCAACATTCCACAACATGATCTTCCAATGCTTAATTTTTTATTTAATTAAGCCTTAATTTGAAAATTAATTAATTAATTAAATTGTGTACATACCAGTTGGTGTTGGTCTGCTTGCATCAGTAATGGACGCCATAACAAGAAGAAATGAGAAAACTAGAGCAAAGCTAACGAACTTGAACTTAGCCATTTTTATAGATATGAATATAGCTTCAAAAATCTATGATCTTTGGGTTATTTTTTTCTAATAATTATTAAGGTAATTATTAGTGTGGTTTTAGACACTAATGTGGTTTGAATTATATAGTAGAAACCCAAATTCAAAGTCTGAATAGAGACAAACAGATCACAAGAAGAATGATTGGATTTTAATTTGAAGGTCGGTTTCAACTTATAATTAATATAGTTGTTTAGGCAGCTAATTAATAGCATATATGCTTATTATTGGCTTATTATTAACATATTCTTGTTATTGGCATTGAAGAGTACGTAGGTCCTTTATTTTGGCCGTCTATAAATAATAAAATATTTAGTTAATGAGGGTTGGTCCATCTAATCGTCTCCTGTCCATAATAGTTACATGGTTTGAGTTTGAATACCGGTGATATCTCATTATGACTTATTTGTAATTAAGTTTCCTATTATAAGTGGAGGTATCAAATTGGGCTAGCCCGCTTGGCCGTTTAAAGTTGATAAGGTTGGACTTAAGATTTTTTGTTCTAATTAAAAATAGACTAGTGCAGCCTAAAAAAAGGGGTCAAACTAGGCTAAGGTCAGACTGAACTAGCCCATTTTTATTTTTTTAAAATTGTTCTTTTATTTTAATATTTGTACAATAATGAATTAATTAGATGATTAATTTGTCCAACGTATTCAAGTAAGCTTCCTATATTTGCTCTCTTAATCCCTTATGTTTTGAAATTTGTACTCTTATATCCTCCCAAAAATATTTATGAAATATAATTATTTTTACTAAATTCTAAACCATAAACTTTTATATCCGTTCTCCAAAAAAAAAATCTTATATCCTCCCAAAAATATTTACGATATTATTTTTACTAAACCCTAAACTTGAAACTCTAAACTCTTATATCCTCCAAAAAATATTTATGAAATTATTTTATATTAAACCTTAAACCCTAAAACCTAAATTACTCATATATCCTCCCAAAAATATTTATGAAATTATTTTTATTAAACTCCAAACCTTCAACCCTGAACTCTAATTAATACAAAAAAATATAATTATCTACAAAATTTCATAGGGCCTTGAGTGCAAATGTCAAAATTATTGGACACGTGGCGAAATATGAACTATACACGTGGAGGTTTGTACCTATTTGTGTAAAGTGGTTTGTATATTAGAATTTTCCATCTTTGATATCTCTAACATTTAAGGTCATTATTAATTATACTTTTAAAATTTATTTGTTGTCAATAGTACCACTAATCTTTAATTTTTCTATCAATGTCGCCATTTACCGTACTAAACTAAGGTGAAGTTACTTAGGTGTTTGCGGTGAAATTCTCCAATAAAAATAAGACATGTGGCAAAAAGTACTTATATGACCAATCACAGGGGGAGAGAGAATATAGAAGATTAAATTATGATAACCAATCATTGAAGAAAAATAGTATAAATAGAGCACGTGATTGGTGGAACTTCATAGCAAACACCTAAGTAACTTCACCTTAGTTTTTTCCTTTCACTAATACCGTCAAAATAGTTAACGGTGAGCATTTATGTGACGCCACACGTGACAAAAAAAAGATTGAGTTTAATTTAAGCCAACTATTACTGTCATATTAGCCCCTAAAGTTTCTTTCAAACTGTCAAATTAACCCATAAAGCTTATGTTATACTGTCAAATTAACCCTCTATATTTCAATTTATACTCTTACTGTCCTTTTTGTAAGGTTTACTACAACACTGAAAGATAGAGGTACTCCCTAGTCAACAGTAACAGTTGGCATAAATTAAACTCAGCTAATTTTTTTACTATATGTGACGCCACATAAACACCCACCGTTAACTATTATAGTTGTGTTAGTAGAAAGGACAACATTGAACGAAAATAAAAATTTGAGAGTACAATTAATAACAAATAATTAAAGTTTAGATATCACATTAATAAGTTAATATGCAAAACGTGATTAAATTTCCTAATTCTTCAACCCAATAATAAATTAATGTGCAAAATAATAATATTAATGAACATTACACAACTTCGTTCATATAATTCAATTCCTTTTGCTTTGGTAGAATAAAGGATGTGTTTGGTATCACTCAATTTAAAGGGGTGGGATGTATTTTTACACATCCCAAAGATTTATTTGTAAGTTACTCAACTTTACATCCTTTTCCTTCATACATGTCCTTGCCTACCAAATATAACCAAAGCAAATTCGGTTAACAAAAGCAGTTGCTAAGAAGATCAAGAGTTGTGGCCTTGTTGGTCTAATTTTACAATGACATCACAGAACTTTACTTCAGATTATTCAATCTTACGTACTACTTGAAAAGAAGTTGCTAAGAAAATACAAGAATTGCATATGCAAAGCTGAAGTATAGGATGATACCTTTAAGCAAAAATTATGACTGCGTTTGATATAAATGCACGGATGAAAAGGGAATGAATGTAAAGTATCATAGTGTAAAGGAAAATACTGTAGAGAAAAGTGAGTAGAGAGATAGAGAAAAAAAGTATGATGAATAATCTGTTTGATATGTAAAAATATGATGTAAAATTTTTTATAAAAAATGTTAGAATACATAAATTCCACTGTTTAGAATCTATACCAAACGTAGCCATATGCCATATGTCCAACTTCCCTGTATGCATAATAGGTCATACATGTTCCTAGGTGATATGTTTTTAAAGAAATGCTGCAACTAGGAAGATACAAGAATTTGTTTTACTTCGGTTGCTTTGTCACAGACAAAAACTCTATTTTAGTCCCCAACGTTTATCATTTTTCTCAATTTGGTTCCTAATGTTTGCTCTGTCTCAATTTAGTCCTTCACGTTTATAATTGTTACCAATTTGGTCTATAACATTTGCTTAGTTTCAATTTGTTCCTTCATGTTTGTAATTTGTATCAATTTGGTTTCTTCATACATAACAAAAAAGAGTGATAAAGAAGGAAATATGAGGGATCAAATTCGTACCAATCACAAACGTAAGGGACCAAATTAAAATAGTGCAAATGTTAGAGACTAAATTGGTACCAATCGCCAATGTGAGAGACCAAATTAAGACTAATCAAACATTAAGGACCAAATTAAAAAAATTAAACATTAGGGACCAAAATAGAACTTTTATCCTTTGTCACATAACGTTGATGGTGATGTGTGAAAAGCTTTTCACTTCAGTAATGAGAAAGAAAAATCAAGAGAAATCATGAATCTTTCATTGAAGTAATGGGTCTGTAGTAATCTTTTTGTCTAATTGCTATCAATTTACATATTGTAAATAGAGTTGTTATTTTACTTTTGTTTATTTCTTTTTTTTGGACGAGAGTGTATTTTTCTTTTTTAGTGAAGTTCTATTGACAAATTGGGTGTTTTTGGATTTAAATTTGTAAGCGCCCGTTTAATTGATCGATTTATTTTGAGGGAATGAGAGTGATAGTAGAAATGAGAATAAGAATTGAGTGAAAATGATATGATTATATTTGATATAAGATAAAATAAAAAATAGGAAACAATTAGATTAGAATAAAATAACAATTTTATCCTTAAAAAAATATCAAATTAAAAAGGAGGGACATGTTGGTAATTTCAATTGTTAAAGTGGGGGCAAAATAATCATTCTATTTCACAAACTCATATAGAAAAGGACAAAAATTCTATTTTGGTCACTAACGTTTAGCATTTTTCTCAATTTGGTCTATCACATTTGCGATTGGTATCAATTTGGTCCCTAACGTTTGCGCTATTTCAATTTGGTATCTCACGTTTGCGATTGGTACGAATTTGATCCTCACATTTTCTTCTTTATCCCTTATTTTTGTTAAGTAATTTTAATACTTGAATAATGAAGAAACAAAATTGGTACAAATTGCAAACACGAAGGACCAAATTGAAATTAAGCAAATATTAGGGACCAAATTAATAAAGGTGATAAATGTTATGAACTAAAATAGAGTTTTTGTCTATAGAAAAGCTACAAACCCTTTCAAGTACGAGGGTTTAAGTGTAGCCCTGACATGAGAGTAGTATCTACCAAACCCTTGGACGTTCCCTCCTTTAAACCATCAACCAAATATAGCATTCACTATAAGAAACATGGGTATTTTTAACAATCTATATTTCAACGGTAACTTAATTGTTGAAAAAAGGTACTATTTCCAACAATCAAATTTTGGCCGCCGAAATAAGTTGTTGAAAAAAGATATTAATATTATTTTTTACGGTTAACAATTGTAATACCCGGAAATTTTTCCAGTCAACGTTAAGGTCCTAATTAAATTTTTATTTTTAATTTGGAAGGAAAAAGAGAAAATTTTAAGTAAATGAAATTTTATTTGGACCAAAATTAGGACCTAACGGGAAATATTGGGTGTAAGTTTATTAACCCCAAAGTTGATTTTTAATATAAATAATAATATATTAAATATATATATATAAATATATATATACATACATTTTTTTTTAGAAGAAAAAAATATATATATATATATATATTTGTATGTGGCGGAAATGGGGGGTCACACACGTGACCCCCCTTAATAAAAAGGATATATATGTGTGTGGAGGAGGAAGGGGGTCACACACGTGACCCCCCCTTAAGATTAAAAGATCCCAATTTCTTTTTTTACTTCCAGTGAGAGAGGGCCCGAGAGGTGTGAAGCAGAAAAAAAAAGAGTGAAAGTGAGGACCACGGTGACGCTAAGGGCAGCGGGAGAAGGGAAGAGTGAACGCGCGGGAGAGCTAACCGGAGCTGCTGACGGCAAAGCGGGACGCCGGGGAAGGTGGTCCGGCGGTCTTCACGGAGGAGAGAGAGAGAGAGAGCTCGGTTAGAGAGAGAAACAAGAGGAAGGGAGATTTTTCGCCGAAAACTTCGCCGGAATCCGCCGTTTCGAAGCCGGGGAAGGTGACCGGGAGTTCTTTCTACCCCGTTCTATCATCCTAACCGATTGAATCGAGGTAAAAAGTCCCGAATCTCTCAAACCCCAAATTTACCTATTTTAGGGATTTTTGGAAAATTCCTAATTGGTATGAATAAATTGTTTTGGGTTTTAAATTGATGTTATTGGATTGTTTAGAAGTAGTTGAAAGTTTATATGTGGATAAATTGGTGATGGAAGTGGTCAAGTTGGAAAACTATAGATTAATGAACATTAAATGGAGAATTAAATTGTTGAATGGAATGAATTAGGATGGATTGGTGTTGAATTGGTATTTTAAGATGGTAGTAATTGTTGGAATAGACAATGGATCGAAGACCGAATAGTTACGTCTTAACCGGAAACTAAATTGTTAATTAAAGAGGCCAATTTTAGTTCAAATAAGGAATTGGAGCTAAGTGGTGGATTAGGAATTTCGGTTAGACCGTAACAGACGCCTGGAATCAATTTAAATAGTTAGATGTTTTATTTGGAAAAATTCCAATTTTTGAGCATATTAACCCACATGTGTTCATATGTGAAATGAGTTGTAAATGGAGTTGGAAAATTGGTAACCATTGACAATTGGAAACTATGATTGTCATAAACCATCAATTGGATATGGAATTGATGAAAAATCACATACGAACACTTGTAGGTAAATGGATAAATTGGGAGTTTGAACTTGAGGGGGATTACAAAGGAATAATACGAACTTGGATAAAAATTAGAAGAGTGGTAAATAAACTAAACTCTAAAGTTAAGTGACTAGCATAAAGGATTAGTTAAAGAAGAGTTGGACATTAATTTGGTGTGAAGGTAAGGACTAATCTCAAAGGTATTGAGGCTTAGTAATTAAATATGAAGCTCCAATGAATGTTTAAAGAAAGGGATAAAAGAAATGAGATCAAGTATGAGACACTTGAAAATGGTATAAAAGAGAGGAAGGGAAATTGAGACCAAGAACTTGGTTCTTGGCAAAGTTTAATGCATGTATAAAGCATTAGCATAGCATATGCATACAAGTTGCATAGAATATGATGTTAACGACGTGCTTATAATTGATAGGTAACCACGAGTCGTCTGGAGCGGGAGTGACCCCAGGACCAGCACCGGGAAGCCGTCCAGGTGAGGGGTTTCCCATCCTTGTCCCCAGGGTTGGATGAGGATGTGAAAACGTGGTTTGTTTGCTTGCTTGTTTGTAAGAGTTGTTAGAAAAATTGCATGCTACTGTTGATCCTAAATGGATTTATATGAATATGCTTGTGTATGTGGAAATTATTAAAAAATGAGATAGTACTGAAGGGTGTCCCTGTAATGAAATGGGATACGCCGAACAGTACAAGTAAAGGGGTAGGATATTGATTTGATTCGAGTCTCGGTTGTCCTAGTAATTAGAAACACTCTAAAGTAATGAAACTATCTTATTTATAAACGTCGACGTGCTTGGTGGTAAATGAACTTAGGATTACCTTAGAGCTAAGTATTGTCTAATTGAAGGTTGGGTACTAAGTGAAGAATTGAAGATTTCATAATGAACTAGTAAGTCTTAGGAATGAGTATTCTATCATATGAGAACAAGTTAGGATAGCTTGGGTAGATAGAGTCAGAATTCCAAGGGAAGCCTTGGAAAGTGAGTACAGATAAAAATGGTTGCCCGTTGTGGCTATTGCCCTAGCCTGGCACTAGGGTGGTGCATTACATGATTCATTTGCCCGTTGTGGCTATTGCCCTAGCCTGGCACTAGGGTGGTGCATTACATGATACATTTGCCCGTTGTGGCTATTGCCCTAGCCTGGCACTAGGGTGGTGCATATCATTTAAAAGAATTGCCGTTGAGGCTATTGCTCTAGCATGGCACTAGAGTCGATTGTGTGATTTATAATTTTTATTATAAACTGATATATGCTATTGGTTTCTTATAAGGAGCATGATAGAGGAGTATGACTTTAGGTTTATCTATGACGTATGTTATATAAATGTTGCCTGGTCATTATATAACACATGATAAATCAGAAATTTAATGCGCATGTGGATGTGAGTGGTTCCCTTTCCCCAGCTGTAGTGGTACCCGCCGCTACGCCGAGGATGGGAAGCTTCTCACTGAGTCTGTTGGACTCACACCCTCTCTTTAAATGTTACAGATACAGGAATTGGACAGGCTTCGACGTCCGGACAGTGACACGGACATCTAACCACTTGCAACGCTTTTGTTCGCGTGGGTGGTCCTATTTTGGTTATTTAGCTTTTATCATTTTGAGTTGTATATATTCTAAAGTTGTAATGGTGATGTAAATATTTACAGCTTTTGAATTATACTATATCTAGACTTGTCGGCTTCACATGTACTTATTGATAGGATTCTGGGTTTTGGGAAATTTAGGTATGTTTATATATATATATACCAATGCATGTGAAGAGGATAGATTGTACGTATTGAAACGTACAACCAATATGATATGAATTATATTTACGTGTGAAGTGGTATATGGATGATTGAGAATATAAATCCCTGCATGTGAATAGGATAGATTACACGCATTGAGGCGTGTGATCAATATGTATACATAACTGTGAGTGTGTATGTATATATATGTGATTGAACAGGTTATATATATATTGCATGTGAATAGGATAGATCATTCCCGTGTGGTTTGGTCACTATGTACATATATATATTTATGTGTGATTGATTATGTGTTGGATGTATATATATATATTTGAAATGGGCTGAAGCGGCAATGAGAGCCGTGGATTGCAGGTTACCTAGGCCACCAATGATGGTGTGGCCACTATTTATTATGTGAATATTGAATGATTAATGGTATAGCAGGGTAGATATCGTATGATTATAGGGTAAGGCTTACGGGTTTAGATGCTAAACTTTATTCCCGTGCCGGTCACGTATTCCTAAAATTGGGGTCGTGACAAAGTTGGTATCAGAGGCAGGTTATTCTTTAAGTCATGTGAAGCCATTGGTATAACCGGGTGTCGGTTTACCCTTCTTTGTGTACCCGGGCACAAAGTGGGAGTAAAAAGTCACTTGTGGGAATACCCAGGATAATTTGAGTCAGCCTTTCTTTCATTCCTTTTATCTATGATAGATTATGCAAATGCTTACTAGGTGACATTTTTGTGCAGTACAGGGATGCCGCCGACTGCTAGGCAGGCTAGGAGGGGCGGTAGAGTCCCTGCACGTACAGATGAGGAGTCCGTTCGGGAGGAGAGAGTGCCTCCCAGGGGCCGAGCTAGAGGCCATGCTAGAGGCCGTGCTAGAGGCCGTGCTCGCGGTCGTGGTAGGACACAAGAAAGAGAAGTGAATAGGCAACAAAACCCAGAGCCACAGGTTGAGACGGGTGCTCCTTCAGTTGCTGAGATGCTGACTGTTGGATTTCAGGAATTGAGAGCTGAAATGACCCGCCAAATTCAACAAGAAGTCCGCCGTTTAGTTGCCGGCGAAGAAGAAGAGCAAGTGATATCGGTTGAACAGGAAACTGAAACAAGGGAGGAAGAACCCAGAAGGGGATGGCAACAAAGGGACGTGCCTCGGAGACCGAGGGGAGTTCCGAGGGAATTACCGATTACTAAATTCCTGAAGCTAAATCCGCCTACCTTTTGCGGAACCGAAACCAAGGAGGACCCTCAACATTTCCTCCGTGATATAGTCAGAATTGGGCAGTTACTGAGGTGTCCAGGAGGAGAGATGGTGGAACTTGCCTCGTTTCAGTTAAGAGGCGCTGCACGGGTTTGGTTTGAATCAGTACAGAAAAGATATGCAAGGAGAGTTGCTCCTATGACCTGGGAAGATTTTCAGAGGGAATTCCTGGGTCGGTTTCTGTCTGAAGGAATGAAGTATGCCAAGCGTCAACAGTTCGAAGACTTGTGGATGACGCCGAATATGTCTGTGACCGAGTTTGAACTGCAGTACACAGAACTAGCTCAATACGCTCCTGAATTAGTTCCTGATGAGAGGGAATTGATCAAGAGGTTCATTCACAGACTGGTAGAGCCGTTGTTCGTAGTGCTACTACCCCAGTGTAATCAATTTGAAACTTTAGCACAGGCTGCAGATTGTGCAAGAGTGATTGAAAATAGAAAGAAGTTTGGGACGTCGGCGAATCCCAAGAATAAATTATTGATGAGCAATGAAGGCCAAGGATGGAAGAAGAAGCAAAAGACAACTGGTAATTCTGGTATAGTTTCAAATTATGCAGGACAAGTTGGTGGGCAGTCTGCTATTACCACCACAAGTTCTGGGAAGAGTAACACCCAAGGTGGGCAGAGGTCCCAAGGCAGTAGTCAGGGCGGTAACCAGAAACCGCAGTGTGGAACATGTGGGAGATTTCATTTTGGAGAGTGCAAAGCCAAGAGAGGAAGTTGTTACAATTGTGGGCAATTCGGACATATGGCTAGGGAATGTCCACAGAGGAGGAGCAGCACAAGTGTCAGAAGTAATCCTACTCCAGGTAGTACTCCGATTGCAGCCCCACCAGTTAGAACTGTACCACCCCAGGTTAACACTTCAGGTGCGGGCAGAGGTAGAGGAGCAGGAGCAGGTGGTAGAGGTCTAGGTGCGTCGGGAGGAGGACAGGCACGAGTATTTGCTTTGTCTCGGCAGGATGCACATGCCTCAAATACAGTTGTGACAGGTACACTTACAGTATGCTCTCTCAAGGCTCTTGTATTATTTGATTCTGGTTCAACACATTCCTACATCTCACATGCATTTGCACGGAAGGTTGAGAAACGCCCGACCAGGTTGAAAGAGACAGAAAAGGTCTCTACTCCGATGGGTGATTCGATTCAAGTTAAGTATGTCTATGAGTCATGTGTTGTTATAGTCGAGGGTCATGAGACGGTTGTAGACCTACGACTACTATACATGGTAGACCTAGACGTCATCTTGGGCATGGATTGGTTGGCATCTTGTCATGCGGTGGTAGACTGCAGGGCAAAGTGTTTAAAGTTCAATATGCCTGATGAGGAACCATTTGTGTTATGGGGTGATGGTAGTGCCTCACATCCAAGCCTAATTTCGGCAATGGAAGCTTTCAAACTACTTGAGAAAGGGTGTAAGGGATATTTGGCAGTTGTGAGGGATAAGACGAAAGAGGTAATTCCCGCAGATCAGGTGCCAGTGGTTCGGGAGCTCCTTGATGTGTTTCCTGATGAACTGCCAGGATTGCCGCCTGATCGAGAAATTGAGTTTGAGATTGAACTGTTACCAGGAACACAGCCGATGTCCACACCGCCCTATAGAATGGCTCCGAAAGAGTTGACGGAGCTACACGCTCAATTACAGGAGTTACTTGATAAGGATTTTATCAGACCCAGTTTTTCACCATGGGGTGCTCCGGTGTTGTTCGTGAAGAAGAAGGATGGAACTTTAAGATTGTGTATCGATTACCGAAAGTTGAATAAGGTGACGGTCCGCAATCAGTATCCACTTCCAAGGATCGATGACCTGTTTGATCAACTGCAGGGTGCTAAGAGGTTTTCAAAAATCGATTTGCGATCAAGGTATCATCAGTTGAAGATTAGAAATGAAGATGTACCCAAGACTGCTTTTCGAACCCGATACGGCCATTATGAATTTCTAGTTATGTCATTCGGTCTAACTAATGCACCAGCAGCTTTTATGGACCTGATGAACCGGGTTTTCAAGCCATTTCTAGACCGGTTTGTCATTGTATTTATAGATGACATTCTAATCTATTCCAAAAATGCGGAGGAGCACGCAACCCACTTGAGACTGGCATTGCAAAAGCTAAGAGAAGAAAACTTGTATGCTAAGTTTTCAAAGTGCGAATTTTGGCTTGATAGAGTCGCCTTTTTGGGTCACGTGGTATCATCAGAGGGAATCCACGTTGATCCAAGCAAGGTGGAGGCGGTGAAGAATTGGACTCAACCAACCTCAGTCACAGAGATACGCAGTTTCTTAGGGTTGGCTGGGTATTACAGGAGGTTTGTGCAGGACTTTTCGAAGATTGCTGCACCTCTTACGAAATTGACTCAAAAATGGGTAAAATTTGAGTGGAGTAACAAGTGTGAAGAAAGTTTCCAGAAGCTGAAGGAAAGTCTCACCACAGCACCTGTGTTAGCACTTCCTGAAGGCACCGGAGGATATGTTGTTTACTGTGATGCTTCACGAATTGGGTTAGGGTGCGTTCTTATGCAACATGGGAAAGTAATTGCGTATGCATCTAGGCAACTCCGGAAGCATGAGAGGAATTACCCGACTCACGATCTTGAAATGGCAGCGGTGGTGTTCGCCTTGAAAATTTGGAGGCATTATCTTTATGGTGAATCGTGTGAGATATACACAGACCACAAAAGCCTCAAGTACATTTTTGAACAGAAAGACTTGAATCTGAGACAACGCAGGTGGATGGAGTTGATAAAGGATTATGATTGTACGATCCTTTACCATCCTGGTAAAGCGAATGTTGTAGCAGACGCTCTGAGCCGAAAATTAATGGGTAGCTTAGCCCATATCAGTGAAGTCCGGAAACCGTTAATTCGGGAATTGCATGAATTAGAGCAGTTTGGAACTCAGTTTGAAATTGGAGATTCCAATTTGTTCCTAGCCCATATTCAAGCAAAGTCAACTCTTATTGAGGAAATTAAATCCAAGCCAGGTCAGGACGCCGACCTCAAACAGATCAAAGATACAGTGGTTAAAGGGGAGAAGGACGACGTCCGATTCTCTATAGATGAAAATGGCATACTCCGGTTGGAAGGACGACTGTGTGTACCTATGGTGGATGGGTTGAAAGAAAGAATTCTTGATGAGGCACACAAGACAGCGTACACAATCCATCCGGGAAGTAATAAGATGTATCAGGATCTTAGGGAATTATACTGGTGGAATGGTATGAAGAGAGATGTGGCAGACTATGTATCTAGATGTTTAGTGTGTCAGCAAGTTAAGGCTGAACACCAAAAGCCCGCCGGAACACTTCAAAAGATAGAAATTCCAGAGTGGAAATGGGAGAGAATTACAATGGATTTTGTGTCGGGATTGCCGCGATCGCAGAGGGGTTTCGACTCAGTTTGGGTAATAGTTGATCGGATGACCAAGTCCGCTCATTTCCTGCCAGTAAAGACCACTTATGGAGTGGGTCAGTATGCCCAGTTATACCTATCAGAGATAGTGAGGTTACACGGAGTGCCGGTGTCGATTATCTCTGATAGGGGGCCACAGTTTACCTCTCGATTCTGGAGGGCATTGCAGGAGGCATTGGGCACGAGGGTTGATCTGAGTACAGCATTTCATCCCCAGACTGATGGGCAATCCGAGAGGACTATTCAGGTTTTAGAGGACATGCTAAGGGCATGTGTTATGGATTTCGGCGGAAGTTGGGAAAAATATCTACCATTAGCAGAGTTTGCCTACAATAACAGTTACCAGTCCAGTATACAGATGGCACCCTTCGAGGCTTTGTACGGTCGGAAGTGCAGGTCCCCGATTGGGTGGTTCGAGGTCGGAGAGGCCAAGTTAGTTGGTCCAGAACTTGTTCAAGAAGCGTTGGACAAGGTAAGGGTAATTAGAGAAAAGCTTGTGACGGCTCAGAGTAGGCAGAAGTCATATGCCGACAATCGGAGAAGAGAGTTAGAATTCGCTGTGGGTGAGCAAGTCTTTTTGAAAGTTTCACCAATGAGAGGCGTGATGAGGTTTGGCAAGAAAGGCAAGCTAAGTCCAAGATATATCGGACCGTTTGAGATACTTGAACGTGTGGGAAATGTTGCCTACCGTCTTCAGTTGCCAGCGGAACTAGAAGGAGTTCATCCGGTGTTTCATGTATCAATGCTTCGCAAGTACTTGCCAGATCCGTCTCATGTAATCCAACCCCAGGAAGTACAACTAACCGAAGATCTGACGTATGAGGAGATACCGGTGGAAATCTTAGATCGTCAATTGAAGAAGTTGAGATCGAAGGAAATACCATTGGTAAAAGTTCTGTGGAGAAATCACTCAACTGAGGAAGCAACGTGGGAAGTTGAGGCTGAAATGCGCAGGACGTACCCTCATCTATTTGAGAACTAAGGTTAGTATGGGTTGAAATTCGGGGACCGAATTTCTTAAGGGGGGAAGATTGTAATACCCGGAAATTTTTCCAGTCAACGTTAAGGTCCTAATTAAATTTTTATTTTTAATTTGGAAGGAAAAAGAGAAAATTTTAAGTAAATGAAATTTTATTTGGACCAAAATTAGGACCTAACGGGAAATATTGGGTGTAAGTTTATTAACCCCAAAGTTGATTTTTAATATAAATAATAATATATTAAATATATATATATAAATATATATATACATACATTTTTTTTAGAAGAAAAAAAAAATATATATATATATATATATATATATATATATATATATATATATTTGTATGTGGCGGAAATGGGGGGTCACACACGTGACCCCCCTTAATAAAAAGGATATATATGTGTGTGGAGGAGGAAGGGGGTCACACACGTGACCCCCCCTTAAGATTAAAAGATCCCAATTTCTTTTTTTACTTCCAGTGAGAGAGGGCCCGAGAGGTGTGAAGCAGAAAAAAAAAGAGTGAAAGTGAGGACCACGGTGACGCTAAGGGCAGCGGGAGAAGGGAAGAGTGAACGCGCGGGAGAGCTAACCGGAGCTGCTGACGGCAAAGCGGGACGCCGGGGAAGGTGGTCCGGCGGTCTTCACGGAGGAGAGAGAGAGAGAGAGCTCGGTTAGAGAGAGAAACAAGAGGAAGGGAGATTTTTCGCCGAAAACTTCGCCGGAATCCGCCGTTTCGAAGCCGGGGAAGGTGACCGGGAGTTCTTTCTACCCCGTTCTATCATCCTAACCGATTGAATCGAGGTAAAAAGTCCCGAATCTCTCAAACCCCAAATTTACCTATTTTAGGGATTTTTGGAAAATTCCTAATTGGTATGAATAAATTGTTTTGGGTTTTAAATTGATGTTATTGGATTGTTTAGAAGTAGTTGAAAGTTTATATGTGGATAAATTGGTGATGGAAGTGGTCAAGTTGGAAAACTATAGATTAATGAACATTAAATGGAGAATTAAATTGTTGAATGGAATGAATTAGGATGGATTGGTGTTGAATTGGTATTTTAAGATGGTAGTAATTGTTGGAATAGACAATGGATCGAAGACCGAATAGTTACGTCTTAACCGGAAACTAAATTGTTAATTAAAGAGGCCAATTTTAGTTCAAATAAGGAATTGGAGCTAAGTGGTGGATTAGGAATTTCGGTTAGACCGTAACAGACGCCTGGAATCAATTTAAATAGTTAGATGTTTTATTTGGAAAAATTCCAATTTTTGAGCATATTAACCCACATGTGTTCATATGTGAAATGAGTTGTAAATGGAGTTGGAAAATTGGTAACCATTGACAATTGGAAACTATGATTGTCATAAACCATCAATTGGATATGGAATTGATGAAAAATCACATACGAACACTTGTAGGTAAATGGATAAATTGGGAGTTTGAACTTGAGGGGGATTACAAAGGAATAATACGAACTTGGATAAAAATTAGAAGAGTGGTAAATAAACTAAACTCTAAAGTTAAGTGACTAGCATAAAGGATTAGTTAAAGAAGAGTTGGACATTAATTTGGTGTGAAGGTAAGGACTAATCTCAAAGGTATTGAGGCTTAGTAATTAAATATGAAGCTCCAATGAATGTTTAAAGAAAGGGATAAAAGAAATGAGATCAAGTATGAGACACTTGAAAATGGTATAAAAGAGAGGAAGGGAAATTGAGACCAAGAACTTGGTTCTTGGCAAAGTTTAATGCATGTATAAAGCATTAGCATAGCATATGCATACAAGTTGCATAGAATATGATGTTAACGACGTGCTTATAATTGATAGGTAACCACGAGTCGTCTGGAGCGGGAGTGACCCCAGGACCAGCACCGGGAAGCCGTCCAGGTGAGGGGTTTCCCATCCTTGTCCCCAGGGTTGGATGAGGATGTGAAAACGTGGTTTGTTTGCTTGCTTGTTTGTAAGAGTTGTTAGAAAAATTGCATGCTACTGTTGATCCTAAATGGATTTATATGAATATGCTTGTGTATGTGGAAATTATTAAAAAATGAGATAGTACTGAAGGGTGTCCCTGTAATGAAATGGGATACGCCGAACAGTACAAGTAAAGGGGTAGGATATTGATTTGATTCGAGTCTCGGTTGTCCTAGTAATTAGAAACACTCTAAAGTAATGAAACTATCTTATTTATAAACGTCGACGTGCTTGGTGGTAAATGAACTTAGGATTACCTTAGAGCTAAGTATTGTCTAATTGAAGGTTGGGTACTAAGTGAAGAATTGAAGATTTCATAATGAACTAGTAAGTCTTAGGAATGAGTATTCTATCATATGAGAACAAGTTAGGATAGCTTGGGTAGATAGAGTCAGAATTCCAAGGGAAGCCTTGGAAAGTGAGTACAGATAAAAATGGTTGCCCGTTGTGGCTATTGCCCTAGCCTGGCACTAGGGTGGTGCATTACATGATTCATTTGCCCGTTGTGGCTATTGCCCTAGCCTGGCACTAGGGTGGTGCATTACATGATACATTTGCCCGTTGTGGCTATTGCCCTAGCCTGGCACTAGGGTGGTGCATATCATTTAAAAGAATTGCCGTTGAGGCTATTGCTCTAGCATGGCACTAGAGTCGATTGTGTGATTTATAATTTTTATTATAAACTGATATATGCTATTGGTTGCTTATAAGGAGCATGATAGAGGAGTATGACTTTAGGTTTATCTATGACGTATGTTATATAAATGTTGCCTGGTCATTATATAACACATGATAAATCAGAAATTTAATGCGCATGTGGATGTGAGTGGTTCCCTTTCCCCAGCTGTAGTGGTACCCGCCGCTACGCCGAGGATGGGAAGCTTCTCACTGAGTCTGTTGGACTCACACCCTCTCTTTAAATGTTACAGATACAGGAATTGGACAGGCTTCGACGTCCGGACAGTGACACGGACATCTAACCACTTGCAACGCTTTTGTTCGCGTGGGTGGTCCTATTTTGGTTATTTAGCTTTTATCATTTTGAGTTGTATATATTCTAAAGTTGTAATGGTGATGTAAATATTTACAGCTTTTGAATTATACTATATCTAGACTTGTCGGCTTCACATGTACTTATTGATAGGATTCTGGGTTTTGGGAAATTTAGGTATGTTTATATATATATATACCAATGCATGTGAAGAGGATAGATTGTACGTATTGAAACGTACAACCAATATGATATGAATTATATTTACGTGTGAAGTGGTATATGGATGATTGAGAATATAAATCCCTGCATGTGAATAGGATAGATTACACGCATTGAGGCGTGTGATCAATATGTATACATAACTGTGAGTGTGTATGTATATATATGTGATTGAACAGGTTATATATATATTGCATGTGAATAGGATAGATCATTCCCGTGTGGTTTGGTCACTATGTACATATATATATTTATGTGTGATTGATTATGTGTTGGATGTATATATATATATTTGAAATGGGCTGAAGCGGCAATGAGAGCCGTGGATTGCAGGTTACCTAGGCCACCAATGATGGTGTGGCCACTATTTATTATGTGAATATTGAATGATTAATGGTATAGCAGGGTAGATATCGTATGATTATAGGGTAAGGCTTACGGGTTTAGATGCTAAACTTTATTCCCGTGCCGGTCACGTATTCCTAAAATTGGGGTCGTGACAACAATTGTTGATAACTTTTTTTAACAACACTTTTCTCACTGGTATTTTTCATGACGGCCGTCGTCGACAAATATATTGTCGAAAATAATATTATTGACAAATATCGATAATGGTTGGCCATCGAAAATACTATCATTGACTTTTTTTAACAATTTAATTCAACGGCAAAAAATTTGTTGTTGAAAGAATGTACTTATTTCGACGGCCAAAATTTAATTATTGAAAAAGTTCAACAATTAATAGTGGCCGTCAAAATAGACTTGGTTGAAAATACTCATGTTTCTTGTAGTGATTGTATTCATATTTAAATTTTACGGATGACCTTTGTTGAAAAGCTCCAACTATTTCATTATGTCGTTAAAACTTACAATTTTAAAAATTACTTCAGATCTAATATGCAAGAGGTATAATAGGAATCCATCTGTTAGCAACATTAAGAATAATGGTGAATATTTTTATCATAAGTTCATCTTATAAACAGAGGCGGAGGGAAGGTGGATTGGGGTGGCCATGGCCCCTCCTAAACTCCTACTAATTGTATGTATAAATATGTATAATTTTATATTTGGCTCCCCTTCTTTCAAAAAAGTTATAAAACATTTAGGAGATTCTTTATGAAAATATTGGGATAGAAAGTCAAGAATGAAATGGAATTGATCAGTGAAATATCTAAATAGGCTACATAATGTATATTTTATTGTTTTTATAGAGATGAAATTGAATAGATTGAGAAAGTTTCCAAGGTTTTTATTGGCTATTCAAAACACGCATATTTTGTGTCCCTACAAATTGGGGGTCAAAGATAAAATGAAAGAACCTAATATTTTAAGGATTCATCTAACATGTACTCTTATAGCCTGTTTGACCAAGGGCACGTTTGGTATACTTACCAAACAATGCATTACATGTAATCTCACGATTTTCAAAAAAAAATTTATATAATATTTTATACATACCAAACACACTTTTTATCATAATTTTTCTCTCCTCACTCTTCTCTACAGTACTTTCCTTTATTCTACAGTACTTTCTTTACAGTACTTTACATATGTGCATTTATACCAAGCATGCCCCAAGCTTTTTCTTAGTTTAGAAGTGCTTATTTTCTTTAAAAGCGCTTGTTTTCTTAAAATGATATGTTTGGCAAATGTTTTAAAAGTGTTTTTGAGTTGTAGCAGAAACAGTTTTTTAGCTTTAAGTAGAAGCTAAAAATTGGAGCTTCTAATACTAGGGGTGTTCAAAACTGAACAAAAACTGATGTTCCGTAATCAAACCAAACCGATAAAAAATTGACCAATTGGCAGTTTAGTTCGGTTTTTTTTTTTGGCCATCAGTTTAGTTCGGTTTGAATTTTTGTTTTTGGGCATTTTGGTTCGGTTTGTGGTTTCTAAAACCGAAAACCAAACCGCAGATATATGTACATATTATATATATTTTTAAATCTAAATGCCTATTATATTACTATACTATTTTAATGTATAAATTATTCATAATAGTGAACAAAAAAAATTCTTCTTGCGGCTTGTATTATGTAAGACATTGATCGAATAATTCTTTCGTTATCCACAATTTTACATTTTTACCATCTTAGTTTATTCATAAGTTCAGTACGTTGTAATTTTCTCTGGGAATTATTCATCAAACGTGTGTGTTTGTGTGTGTGTGTGTATATATATATATATATTAAAAAGAGGCATCAAAATAGAAGGATACTGCTCTAACTTGTGTTCTAACTTGTGTCAAGTAATTGATTGAGTTGCTATATATAAATATGTATTTGAAAAGTAATTGCTAGATTTTTTAAATATATTTGGTTAATTAATTAGTTTATATAATTTTTTTTTAATTTAATTTTGGAACTAGTTTAATTCTATTTGGACTAAATTTGAAAAAATAATGCAAGTGTTATTACATTGATTGTAACGTTGTTTGATTATCAATTAGTTAAGATAATTTATGATTTTTTTTGTTAATGAATGAAATGTTGTTTCGTTTTCTTATTATTTGTTTATGAGTTTAAATATCTAAATTTGTAAAATTAAACCGCTCAAAATTGCTAAATCGAACCGTTTAAAACTGATTATTCATGATTTGGTTTGGTTTGACACTATAAAATCAAACCTCCCAAACCAAACCGCCAAAACAAAAGTGATTGGTTTGGTTTGAAAATCTTTTCAAACCACCCAAACCAAATCGATAAACACCCTTATAAGCTACTAGCCAAAAGCAGAAGCTAAAATATAATTATTCTAGGAGAAAAATACTATTACTAATATTTTAAAATTTTTATTTTATCCCATCCTTACCCAACCCCTACCCTTGTTAATATTATTTTAGGAGAATAATAATAATTTATCGAAATAATAATAAAAAATTTTAAATAAAATTAATAAAAATAATAATCATAAATAATAAAATTAATAACTTTTTCATTAACATTTTATTAAATTAATAAACTAATCAACATTTTATATTTATTTGTGTAATAAAACTTAACAGTAATAAACATTTATCTATTTAATAATATTAATAACACTTAAATCTATATATGCTCTTTTATTAAAAAAAATCTATATATGTCATTCTTGGTAATTTTACAGTCAAAAGCATTTTTTAATACAAATTTTTGAAATACAAATTGTTTTTGAAAAGTACTTTTCAACCTAGTTTGCCAAACACAAATTGCCTATCTCTCATAGCACTTTTTTTTAAACTCCATTTGCAAAGAAGTCATTTTTAAAAATAGGGTTTTTGTCCCATTTTATCACTTTTTAATTTTTTATTCTTATCATTATCACTTTTTAAATCTTATTTTCCAATCTATACCAAACGCACTGTTCACACTCCAATTCGCCGTTAGCAACGGCCAATTGGGAATTCCAATTCGCCGTTGCTAACGGCGAATTGGGAGTCAACCCAATCTTCTCCAATTCGTCGTTAGCAACGGCAACTTGGGTTTTTTTGAAAAAACTGATCCTACATAGCATGCTGACGTGTCCAATTCGCCCTTACCAAGGGCGAATTGGACTCTGTAAAAAATTTTTATCATATTTTTTGTCAGATCGGGATCCCAATTGGTTATTAAAAATGCAAGACGTGTTGACAAGTCTTTAGAAAAGAAATGAGGAGTGATCAGTGCTCCATACAATATAATTTACAGTCAACTATTAAAAAAATTAATATATATATATATATAGGTAGGTTTAGTACTTCATACCATATAATTTACATGCACAGTGAAAGGTGAATAGGTTCAAGAATGTTGGTTTGATTTAGAGGAGAGGTAGGGGCCGTATACTGAAAAAGCAATACCAATTGCCATTCCCAATTTGCCGTTGCCAACGGCGAATTGGAGCGTGAAAAGTGCGTTTGGTATAAATTGAAAAATAATATTTGAAAAGTGATAATGATAAGAATAAAAAATTAAAAGGTGATAAAATGGGACAAAAACCTTTAAAAATAAGCAGTTTTCAAAAGCAATCCCAAATGGTCCCATAGGTCATATGTTAAGGTTTTTTCTGATTGGCCAATAGAGTTTTTAAATATTAAAAATTATTTTTAGTTGAAGTTTCACAGATTTTAAGTTATTAATTATTTCATCTACTAATTAATAAAAATCTTTACATGTGCCATCAGGACACGTTAGATAAATACTTATGTGTTTATTTCATAAGGAGTAATATTAAAAAAACAATTAATGAGTCATTCGATTCAAACCACTTTATTATAACCTCAAAATAAAATTAGTAAGTATTCTTCATTTTTTTCTTAAAACTCCAAAATAACATTCCACGCAATTCCATTAGTGACCACTTTAGTCATTCTATCCTTCTTTAAATTTTCAAATATAGCATGAAAGACTAAAATTGAAGTGCATAAAAATATGATAATATACTAATAATTGATATTATATATATATATATATATATATATATATATATATATATATATATATATATATAGACACATATATATATATATATATACTAGAGGCTTCGCATGCACTTACGTGCATACATGTAATTTATTCTTAAATTTTACAAAAATATAATATAAAATAGTTATTATATTTTAAAATCATTAAAAATTAAATATTTGATAATTTTAATATTTTTAAATAGAATTTTTATCATAATTTAAAATAAAAAAATAAAAAGTGAGAAGTTATGCACTTCTCCATTTTTTCAGTAACCACCTATCATACATGTTTTCTCTCTCCCACATCCTCCAATCATATTATTTTTTTGTATTTTTTAATTATAAAATATAGCTATTTTGTGATAAGTTGATTATTTATTGAGAAGTTGAGGGGGAAGTTATTTTTTTGGTGTCACACTTTGCTTGTGTGACACCAAAAAGTCCAAAGCCATATATATATAGATATATTAGAAACTTTGTATGAAATAAAAAATTAATAATTTATCTGAAAAAAAGTAATTAAATGTATAATATAAAATGATACCTATAATAAATTTGTATTTATTTTTATGTATGATAATTAATGTAACATTTTGTAAAAAAAATAATGACACGTGTCGACACGTTATTAATTTATTTAATTTTAATTTAATCTAATTTTATAAATTAATTATTATTTTTTAATAAACATGCATCGATATCATAATTTATAATTTGGCCCCGCTAATATAAATTTTTTTGGCTCCGCTCCTGCTTATAAATAAGATTAGTTAAACTTTTATTTCGATTCTCTAATTCAACAATATTTATAAATTATTCTTTAATATTATTAGAATGAATTTATCCAATTTATTGTAAGTGGTAATATAAATTTTTTAGTCTTTTTATAAAAAAATAAAACTAAATTAACAGAACCACAAAACGATACAAATTAAACTACGTCGTTTTGTCATTCTCAACTGCTAACTTTAATTACTATTCTACTAACATCTATTTTAACTAACTTCTACAATGTGGAATAAATATGAGGCTACTTTGTTCCATTCACTTTTTTTTTTTTTTTGCGCGCTAATAGAGTAAATAATCTCCGTTGCACTTTTGTTTTTTTTCCCAAGTAAGTTTTTATTGATAGTTAAATTGATATTTAATTAAATAAATATAATAGATAATTTATTTAAATTTATAAAAGTAAATTTTAAAACTACACAGACAAATAACATTGGTCAGTGATTTTCATCACACAAAAAAAAACATAGATTAGTGATAAATCATTATGGAAATAATTCATGTTGGACTTGACTTTGTAATGGCCGCCTCGTGAGAGTCGGGAGTCACCACCAAGTTTTTGTCAAAGAAAACTTGGAAAAGATTTTCGAAAAAAAGTTTGATTAAATATAAGATAAAAAAAGTGATAAATGGGTTTGGGAGTACTTGCTTGAGACAAAGAGAAGGTGTTTTGTACCCATCGTCACCCATCATATTGTGGTTACCCCAAAATTAAACTCAAAGTGATTTCGCCTAAATGAGGTTTTATCAAATAATCAATATGGCTCAAGGATGAAACTCTAGTGCCTACGTATGTTATGGGAGGGATAAGAGTCACATGTAGTTCTCAAGGCATGCAAATGTGTGTGTGGGGAGGTTTGTCAAGCCAAAGACTCAGATGGCCTCCCAAGTGAAGTGGGTTTGTAGAAATGAAGCTCCCTGACCCCTGTCTACCATACAACAATCAAACAAAGTGTGTGACGACGCTCGCCAGGCTATTAACTCAGATGGCACCGATGCGCATTCCTGAAGGAACAAGTGGTTCCTTGACCATTACAAAAAGTTTAGAAAATCAGGAAATACAAGCAGTAAAGTTCAGCTAGGGGTCGCGACCCCTAGACTTGATTTTTCATAAGGAAAACCTTTTGACGTGAGACTTCCTGACTCTAGAGTAAAAACCTAATTAGACCACTTCCCAACCATATAAAATTATCAAAATCTAGGGTGAGAACACTTTAGATCTCCCCTACACACCCCCACTGAGCTTGTTCCAAAATTATTAGTAATTTGCAAGATATGATCCTTGGAAACTCAGTTGCTCATAAATTGTTCAAAACAGTATTTTGTGATAAATAAATGTCATAAATCGTTTTATAAGAATTAGGTCATGAAATTTTTATCTTTTGATTCTGAGACCGAAATAAAGCTTTGAGGATAGAAATCAATAAAATGGCGTATTTTAGAGGGAGAAATAATTTCACAAATTAAACTGATGTTCAAGTCGTTCATCTGCATTATGTTTTTTAAAATAGATTTTGTAAAAAATACTGGGAAAAAAATATCGGATGGATTTTGACCAATGACCTATGGTTAGAAAGCTCTGAATTTCTAGTTTTTGGAAAAAATATATCAATCAAATTGGTGCTCAATATAAGTCAGAATCTTGCGTCGAAGACACTCTGCCTGAATTATGTACTAGTTTAGGCAGAGATTTTTAGAAAAATAGTTGGTTCCCTCCTTAGAGGACTCATAAATTCATGAAATAATTTTGAGATGCTCCTAAGGTATTCACAAAAAAAAAAATCTAACAAGCTATAAACCATGCCATAAAAATTGATAGAAAAATGCAGAAAACAACCAACCAAATTAGACAAAATAGGAAAGGATAAAAAAGAAGGGTACTCCCTTACATTTTTTATGCATTCTTGACTCCATCTCTTGTTTTCTTCTTTGCATTCTCTCCTTTTCGTCTCTTCCTAATGTTTTCTTCTCTTGCCTCCTCTTGTTTGATCTCTTGCTTTCTCTTGTTTAATCACCCTTTGACCTAGCCACCTCTTGTTTTTTCTTGCCTCTTCTCCTTGATCACACACTTCTCTCCTTTTTATTTTTTTTTCTCACTTTGACATTTCCACCACTTCTTTTTAAAAGTTAGGGCGTTTTTAATTGTTTTGGACTTGATCCATTAGAACAAAGGTATGACTTATCTTAAGCTAATACATTTTTTCTCTTTTATTTTTGAAATTCAATATTTTTGGATTTTAGATTTTTATTTTATTTTTTATTTATTTTTAATGCCAGACAAAATAGGGCGTCTTTGGACTTTGAACGACTATCTAAGACTACTTCGACAAGAAATCAAAGTTTGCATAGTTTGAGAGGGTGAAAGTCTAGAAAAGCTTGAGAGAAGCAATGTCATTAATGAGTATATGTAGCTATAATGGCAAAGGACCGAAGAGGCCCTAGAAGTACAAAGAAAGAACACAGGGAGCTAGAGAATGCTAGGGCCTCAAAATATAAATTGTATGTATACGGGTACCAGGTAGTGGATGCATATTTATAAGTAGGGATGTAAATGAAACCAACCATTCATGAACAGCTCGTTTAGTTCATGAATAGCTTATTTAACTATAAAGTAATATAAAATATTTTTTCTTATATATCTTACATGTATAATCATATTTAACTTATATATATATATATATATATATATATATATATATATATATATATATATATATATAATGAACATTCTTCCTACACATATTATTTTTGTATTTGTTATGTTTTTGCATACATACCAAATTAATTAGTATATGATTAATTTACATTTAAATTATCTTTTATGATATTAATTTTTAGATGTTCAATTTTGAAATAATATATTTGTGGTTTATAATTTATTTAATAAATTATAATTTATTAAATTTATTTTTATAATTTTATGCGAGCTATACGAGTCGAGCTTGAGCTCTCATTGAAAGAAATGAGTCGAGCCTGATTAAAATTTTATGTTCGTTTAGTTAAACAAGTCGAGCATGAGCTATCATTTAATAAATGAGTCCGAGCTCATTAAACCTCGGCTTGACTTAATTTGATGTAAATTAATATATCAAACATAAATATCATGAATACTTTAATTCACGACATTTTATACTTAATACGTATTATACGTAAGATAAAGATACCATGTCATACCAAAAGTCCCAAATTGTGTTTGGACTTATTGTTTTAATTGTTAAATTTTATTATTATTAAAGTTCAATTATATTTTCAAACTTAATCCAATATTTTAAACTTAAACATAAAATAATTAAGTACTAACAACAAAAGACAACAATACTTCTCACAATAAGAACAAAACATAACATTATAGCGCACAAATGTCAACAATACATTGATCAAGAAATTAAATCACATGAAGTAAAACTTCCAAATAGCAGCAACCCATGACACAATAAGTACTATTAACAACTAATAAATTATGTGGTGGAGGGTCTAAATTCTCTTCAAAGCTTTCTCATTTCTCTTCTTTTCTTCCTCCAATTGAGTTTCAAGGTTAGCGATCCTCCTCCTAAGTCGAGATACCACAGCGCCATCATCTTTTAGTTAAGGGCCATACCAACCAAGCCAGCCACAATCCCAGGCCTCTTTGCAATTAAAAACACAAATGAATCAGTCATTTAAATCAGTGTTCTGAAAATTTAATTCAATGTACATATAGTACAATTTTTGCATCCCCAAAATCTTCAACCTAGGGTTTCAACAGTGTGAGAAGTGATTATAACTGCATATTCTCCACAATGACATAGAACCCTTCTTCTCCTACAAGATGAAGTCGAAGATTGGGAAGTCATGGACGACATTTTGTAGCTACAAGGTGGAAGGTAAAGAACGAAGCTGAAATCGTGTTCACAATATTATTCAAAGCATAAACCTAAATACTAAACCAAAACACATACCTCTTTAATTGATGAAAGTGAGAGTTAGGGTTAGGGAAGAAGAATCCTTATTTTTTTAATCGATATATGCGACTTGTGTTAGAAAAATATTTTATATTTGGGCTCACATTAATTGTTTAAAATAGTTTATTTAGCTTTCTAAATAAATTGGGTTAATATGTGGTCCAATATAAAGAAAGCTCAAAGTATAAGGTAATCACTGTTGGGCTAATAGCACATATTATGATAAAGTCCGATAGGCGGCTACGTGTAAGCCTTTAGGGTTATACTGAAGCCCGTAATGGGAGGGCCCAGTAAGACACACTTATAAATACAGGCTAGATCCCCTCTCTAACCCTAACACAATGAGCCTCCTCATTGTAGCCGCTGCACGACCAGGGTATTAGAGAGGAACACCTAGTTCTTCTTCAGATTGAACCATGGAATATCAGGTACACGTTTTGCTTTCGGATCTTGCATTATTTTCAATGTCTTATAGATCATATATGCCTATTGAATCTAACAATTGGTACCAGATCCTCCTTATATGATTATAGGACTTAAAAATTATTGGATTTATTTTTTGCAAAATCGTGGTATTTTTCGTTGATTTTTGGGATCTGTTTTGGTTGAACTACCTACACTACATCAAAGGCTTTTATTCATATTTGCATTAGCTTCAGACCGATGTATTGTAGGTATGATTTAGTGCTTGATTGAGAAAAAATACTTTATTAGAACTCTTACCATCAACATAACAAAGGATGTTTTGCATCTGGGAAATATTAAAATCCACAAAATGGAATTTGCTGCACTTTAGAAGTATTGAAGCATCATAACTAATGATTTTCATCATAAGCACAAATCAATCTGGGTTCAATACGCACAGATCGAGCATTTCATAGATCCAAAATTTTTTTAAGCTATTTAAAACCGACTTGATTATTATAAAAGCATGTTTATGCTTATTTGGATCTATTAGAGCAATTTAATTGGATTAAAACAACCTAAAATCCAATAAATTCTGGAAAAATCAAAACAATAGCTATTTTTGTCTTATTTTTCTTGATTTTTCATATTATTTATTTAATTTTTGGAGACCTATGAATATTTATTTTGAATTTCTTGGTATATATTGATCTATAAATTCAAAATAAATATTTTTAAAGTTATTTTGACATGAAAAAATCATGGAAAAATATTTTTGAGACTTCTGAACATGTTGCATACCTTCAGTCTCTCTAGTTGTGTGTATATTTATTATACTCTCTAGTGCAACGTTAATGGATATATAAAATGCCTAAAATTATTTAAATTTAGGTGAAATTTGTGTGCATAAAAATATATATATATATATATATATATATATATATATATATATTTGAGCTAGGTATCACTAATATGCGACCCGACTGAGAACATAATATTTTTTAACGCAGTCCCAACCTTGCATAGTGTGGCTCGTTAAGGACATCAATTTAGTATTTATTAAAATTGATGCAATAAATGTGTAAAAATACATATTTAAATTCTTTAAAGGGTGCATAAATTATTGTTAAAATTTTTAAGGCAAAAGTACTTTTCCTGCCCTCAACGTTTGAGGGTCCTGTCACTTTCACCCTTAACGTTTTTTTCCTGTCAACTGCACCCCTAATGTTTTGTATTTCTCTCAATGTCGGGCTTTTGGCTAACACCGTCAATTTTTAGACGGTTTTTAATGACGTGGAATCCTATATGGCCAACAGTTTTAACTGGACTTCATTTTTTCACATCAGCAATATATTTTAGGGGTACAATGGACCCCAAAAACTCAGTACATCAGTCAATCCAGTACACCAAAATCCTCATTACATCAGTAAAATGGACCCCAAAAACTCAGTACTATTGACTACTGATGTGGAAAAAATTAAGTCAAGTCAGAATTGTTGGCCACATAAGATGTCACGTCATAAAAAATCGTTCAAAAATTGACGATGTTAGACAAAATCCTGACATTGGAGAAACACAAAACGTTAGGGGTACAATTGACAGCAAAAATACATTAGGGGCGAAAGTGACAGGACCCCCAAACGTTGGGGGCAGGAAAAGTACTTTTGCTAATTTTTAATTATTGCATGACTAATTTTTATGGTGCTTCATAGTCTGGAAATTTTATTTTATTTGTTGTTGAGAATATGTATCACTGAAGTGATTTATTCATCAAAATTCATAAAAGGGCTAAATTTCCTTGTTGATGGGAAGTAGAGGCAATTTTAATTAATTCTAGTATGGGGTAATTTCTATGAATTGTTGCGATTATTACCACTAAAGTGGATGATCATCAAAATTCATAGAGATGTAAAATCCCTTGTTGATAGAATTGATTATTAAATTAATATATATAATTTCCTGCCCAAAGGTGATTATTATGTATATTAATTTTAGGATAACTTGGAGCATATTGATAAGTATATATAATTTTGAAAAATTATTCTGCCTAAAGGTGATTAAATTTTCTAAATTGTATATTCTTATTGCCTTGGGATATAAATTTTAAAGAATTTCTTCTGCCTAAAGGTGATTTAATTCTTTAAATTTTTATATTCTTTATTTTGTTTCATGAAAGGAAGGAAACAAATGGCATGTTATTTTCTCTGCCCAAAGGGGAGTCTATAATGATGCAAAAGGTTTTTCCTTCAAGTTTAATTGCCTCACTAATTTACCATATTAATTATTTCCAAGTCGTTACTTTCACTATGAACAACAATAATGCCACCCTTGAAAAGATGTCTGGCTCAGATTATAAGAAATAAAATATGGATACAAAAATATTGGGCTAAAAATGAATTATCCCATAATAATTAATATCTTATATTAATTATTAAAAGCTTCCGCAATATAGTTTCTCTGATAAATCGTATATGTCATATGTCATTTCGTTGACAATCTAATTATGTATGCCATGTTTCAAATTAAGGATATAGTTATAGACTTCAATAAAATAAAACTATTTAGGCGTCTTGCTAAATATTAAGCCGTAAAGCTTTTAAGCAACACCTATGATTGGTGTTAATTTAATTGCTTTGATTGATCCTGGGATATGAATTTAACCTGTGAGATATCATTGATAATTATTTTCTCACTTTAAGCTAATAGCTTAAAATGAGAAAAGGGGGAGAATGATTGCATATGTACTTCTTGTTTGTATCTTCTAGTTTTATTTTAATATGAAGTTGAAATTCGTTGGTCAAAAGGAAAATGTTCTTAGATTATAAAGTTATGATTGATAGGAGAATATTAGAAATTCATAAATCATTTAACTTTATAAAGCTGTGAAGAAGAAATCAATGTCTTGAAAGGCTTGTTTATTGATAAATAAAGGGAGTTTTAAATGACATTATTTATCTCATGAATTATTTTGCGACAATAAATATTAGAGATAATTAATGTCCATATGGTTAGTTTCAACTCTATAATATTTTAAAAGAACCAAACACGACCTAAATGGAACAAAAGATTTAAAAGGGTAATATGCTGCGATTGTGTATTGTTAATTTTGATTTTCCTAGTCTGAGAATATTATTTCGTAAAGTTGTGGAGTATGTTATCATCGAATTGATTCATACATCAAAGTTTTACAAGATAGTTTAATTCTCTTTGTTGATAGGAAATTATAAATTTATCATTCCTAGTCTGGAGTTTTTTACGTTTCTTGGATTGTTGAGAAAGTTTATCATTAAAGTGATTCATTCATCAAGATTCATAGATATTGTTTAAATCTCTATGTTGATCCTTTTAGGTTACATTGATATTTTAAATTTTGAAAGTTTTGCCTCTCTAAAGGTCACAAGCCTTTCAGATTTGATATACGGTTAATGATCAGTTTATCCACTAACAAAAGATAAAGACCCATACAGTTGGAAGAACACACCCAGGTTTATGTGTGTCTGGAGGTCTTTTGATTTTTTAAGTTGGTGGGAGCTTTATGTACTTAAAGTTTAAATCCCATGATTTTTCGAATCAGTGGGAGTTTTGTGCACATAAAGATTAAGAGTCTCATGATCTTTTGAATCAGTGGGAGCTCTGTGCACTTGAGGCTTGGAGAGTGCCTCCACATATGTTATCATTGGTATATTAATACTTTGCTTATGCAAAGAAAGGTGGATACAACATGTGCCTTAAGACATTTTGTTTGTCCTAAGAGTGACCGTTGTATCTGATAAAGTATTAAATACAACATGTGCCTTAAGACATTGTGTCTGTCTTAAGAGTGACCGTTGTGTCTTATAGAGTATAATACAACATGTGCCTTAAGACATTTTGTTTGTCTTCAGAGTGACAGTTGTGTTTGATAAGGTATTAGATACAACATGTTCCTTAGGACATAGTGTTTGTCTTAAGAGTGACTGTTGTGTCTTATAAAGTATCATTTACAACATGTGCCTTAGGACATAGTGTTTGTCTTAAAAGTGACCGTTGTAAAGTATGATACACAACATGTACCTTAGGACGTAGTGTATGTTCTTAAGAGTGAAAATTGTGTTGAAAGATTTATATAACATGTACCTTAGGATTTTTGTCTTAAGAGTGACAGTTATATATGGTATGGTATGTCTCCAGTGGCACCAATTTTGTATTCGCCAAATAAGGAATGAGACATACGGACTTCATTTTTAAGCCAAGAGATTTCTCTTGCGGATTAAGCATAAAGGTATTGAGAAATCATACGGAGGACCGATAAGAAATAGTGCGTCGTAAATGACTTTAGAGCTATTTCTTACTACACTTTCAGACTTGTGATACATGTCGATATATTTGTTAGTATGTGTGACCATGGATTAATCCTATGTTGTTAAAGGGCATAACGATTGCCATGATTCCATATTGATAGTTATGTTGGACCGGATTGGTGCGTTGTGCTGTATGATTTGGACCATTTTGCGCACATAAAAGGTTTATTAACCCGAGAGTTTTAACGAATTTAAATTTTGTTTAAACACAATTAATGTGGCCCAAGTGGGAGAATGTTAGAAAAATATTTTATATTTGGGCTCACATTAATTGTTTAAAATATTTTATTTAGTTTTCTAAATTAATTGGGTTAATATGTGGTCCAATATAAAGAAAGCCCAAAGTATAAGGTAATCACTGTTGGGCTAATAGCACACATTATGATAAAGTCTGATAGGCGGCTATGTGTAGGCCTTTAGGGTTTTACTGAAGCCCGTAATGGGAGGGCCCAGTAAGACACACTTATAAATACAGGCTAGGTCCCCTCTCTAACGCTAACATAGTGAGCCTCCCCATTGTAGCCGCTGCACGACCAGGGTAATAGAGAGGAAGACCTAGCTCTGAGGTATTCGGTAGAGAAGCTGCCCGGTGTTTCTTGCAAATAAAAGATGGCAAAATCAGGTACGTATTATGTTCGATTATTTTCAATGATTTAGCATTACAATCGATCTAAGAATCTTACAGAAAGAAGTACTGAAATGTTTCACCTCAGGAGGGTTGGAGATCCACTCTTCTCTAGAATCCTTAATAGCATTGATTCTGTTGGATCTTTGACGATTAATCACCGAGGCATGAAAGAAAGAAGTGTCAAAATCCCGAAGATGTAACCAGTCCATCCTTGCCTTTGAAGCCTAAAGTTCTTGCTCTTGATCAAGAAGTTTTTGGTATTCTCGCTAAAGTTTGTTCTCAAGAATTACCAGGTGAAGTCTGGGGTTTAGATTCAAAGCCTAATAATACCTTCTAGCCGGCATAGAACCCTTTTCCTCTGGAAAATATTTCCAAAAGAATTTTTGTTCCACACAACGGTTCTTTCTTGTGTAACTTTGAGGGCCTTCCCTCGTGTGTGGATCCTCTGCTGTTGAAATTAAAGTTGTGCTGTCCGATTTAGCCACGGTTATAACAGTGGCTAAATCGGACAGCACAACTTTAGACAGCAGAGGATCCGCACTCATATTCTTTCACACCTAAAAGGTCTATTATTATTATTATTATTATTATTATTATTTCCCATGTCTTTTAAGAGATATTTTTGCAACTACTTAGCTAAAAACCTATATATTTGTTCAAAGATCAATTGTCTATTAGCAAACTTATTACACCATGTGTATTTTTGCCCTGTAATCCAAGTCAACTAATCCATAATGATTAATATAATTTTTAAATTCTCTAATGTAGATTAAGAGAGTTGGGTTACCTCCACAATTTTTTCCTGACTAAGCACCTCATTGAAATCACTAGAGATTAACCAAGGTAGAGAAATCTCATTGGCAAGTAGTTTTAAGTTAGACCTAACATACTCTCACTTTTCCAAAATTGGGCTAGCATAGATAAAGAATATAAGAAAAAGGGAGTTGGTAATGTACCTTCATGGAAGCAATGACTTAAAAAGTATGACTGAGCACCTTTGTCAATCTAAACACATTTTAATGGTTAAAAAAAATATTAGATTTGGATTTAAACGAAAGAAAATGTCTAATTTTAAATTTCACTTTCCTTTCCTTTCCCTCCATTTTCTAACTTCCAAACACACCCTTAGTGATATATATAAGGGTCTTCTAAATTATCTCTACTTAGGATTGCGAGCGAGTTGAAACCTTAAACTGTCTTAAGTAAGCGGGGAAAACATTGTCGTTGTTGGTGAGCGAGTGAAAATAAACTTGTTGCTTGTGAGTGGTCTTGTAAAACAATTGTTGGCAATATAAAAAAGCTCTTGTTGTGTAAGGGGACTGGACGTAAGCCATTGTTCGGCTAATAATTTTTCTGCGTGCTTATTCACTACTTATACTTTTAATTTTGTGCATTAGTTTAATTATTGAAATTTAATTAAGCTATTTATAAAATATAATATATAAACATATTTTTATTTATAAATGTTAGATTCTAAAGGTGTAATTGTCATATACCATTTTTGAAACTTTTAGATCGAATGAGATACTTTTCTCTTTCTTTTTTAATTCTATATTTTTACATAAAGTATAAACATTTAAATACATAAAAATTTAATAAAAAAATAATTTTTATAGGTAGAATATTATATTCCACTTGTATTGAAAAGTATATCATACCCGCTAGAGTGGAAAATACCCACAACAAGGATAAAAGTTTAGCCCATTTATTAGTGTCATTTTTCAATATTAAGAGGAACCCACGCTAATACGGAACTAAATGAATTAAAAATTATAGTTTTATTAAATATTAATAAATGACAAGTAATAAATTGATGAAAGAATATCGAATTTCAATATTTCTATATTGAGTACCGAATTTTCTATGCTTCTATAATACCGAACATCCTCTCAACCACTAATTACTAAATTTTGTCCCTAATTTGAGAGCTCGTAAAGATTCATGATTTTAATTAGAGACATGATTAGATATCATCATATCAATAATATCATCAAGATTTATTCATATATATATATATATATATCGATGAATGGTGATAACATTTATTTGTGGATACATTAATCATTGAAAAAATTTCTTTCCTCAATTATTCCTTACTAACATATTTATTATATGGATTCAGATTTTCTGAATATACATAATCTGTAAAGTGTGTGAAGTGCGCAAAACAAATGACTATTTTACACATTAATTTATAACGCACATCATAAAATTTTACGAAATTTGCCCTTCAAAAGATCCGATCTCCACTTTTATTTTTTGCTCTCATAATTCATTCTCCAAGTAGTCTTGTGGAAGGTCATGATCAAATGACTAAACCATCAATACACACCCATTGACCCACAAACATATGGTTGCAATTGATGTTGGGATTGAGTGCAAAGAAGTGGGTTTGAACCAACTTGAACCTTTCACCCAAGCCAAAGCAAGTTTCACCTTTTTCCACTCCATGAACTTTGTTACATATAATTAGAGGTGTTGCTGCATGCAAAAATTTCATATATTATATATATATATATATATATATATATATATATATATATATAATTAGATTATACATTGTCAAATATATGTTAATTTAATATTGCATGTCTCTTGGTATATAAATTCAAGAGGTAAAATACTATTTAGTCCCTGAATTGTTGGTCAAACTACTATTTAGTCCCCGAATTGTTCAAAAACACTATTTAGTCCCCGAATTGTTCACTCTGTGAACTATTTAGTCCCCGAATTTGACAAAAATACTATTTAGTCCCCGAATTTGTAACTATGTCAACTATTTAGTCCCCAAACTTGGCAAAAATACTATTTAATCATCGAATTTGCAACTCTGTCAACTATTTAGTTTACTGACTGTTACCCGTTATAGTTGACAGAGTTGTAAATTCGGTAATTAAATAGTATTTTTGTCAAGTTTGGGGATTAAATAGTTGACATAGTTACAAATTCGGGGACTAAATAGTATTTTTGTCAAATTCGGGGACTAAATAGTGTTTTTGAACAATTCGGGGACTAAATAGTAGTTTGACCAACAATTCAGGGACTAAATAGTAGTTTGCCTCTAAATTCAATATAGCCTCTAAATTCAATATAGACTCAAACATAATTTTGGTACCTCTTAATTTAATATGTTATCAATTTAGTTCATTTGCTTAGACTATATTGTGTAAATAAGAATATTTTTCATGGTTTAGGCCTGTGTAGTAATCCTTTGAGTTGGGCCTCTGTTGGTCTCCCTACCATGTCATTAGCGCTCTTTAATATTTAGTAGTACTTGGGAGTGTCTTCCTTTACTACTAATTCTTTTTACAAAAAAAAAAAGAACATTTTTTTATGAGTTGTATGTTTAGTGTTGATTGACTAATGTTAAAAGTCAACTAAGTTATATATTTTTCTCTTTTTTTCTTCTTTGTTTGATAATGACTAGTCAAAATTTAATATTGGTGACCAAACACATTGTTTTATCCGGTTGAAGAAGAAAAGAGATGAAAATTTGAAACTTAGCTAACCTTTAACATTGTTCATTTAATACCGAACACCAAAGTCATCGGCATTATTACTTGTTTAGACAACATCCAAACAGAAAAACCAAATTGAGAAAGATAAACTACGAGGGACGAAATTGAAAAAAAACCAACATCTACGAGGGACCAAAATGATATTTTAGTCATTTAATAATATATTCATGTTTTATATATTATGATTAATTTGAAGTGTATCATTCAACATTCCACAGCATGATCTTTCAATGCTTACTTTTTTTTATTTAATTAAGCCTTAATTTGAAAATTAATTAATTAATTAATTAAATTGTGTACATACCAGTTGGTGTTGGTCTACTTGCATCAGCAATGGACGCCATAACAAGAAGAAATGAGAAAAGTAGAGCAAAGCTAACGAAATTGAACTTAGCCATTTTTATGGATATGAATAGCTTCAAAAATCTATGATCTTTGGGGTATTTTTCTCTAATAATTATTAGTGTAGTTTTAGACACTAATGTGGTTTGAATTATATAGTAGAAACCCATATTCAAAGTCTGAATAGAGACAAACACATCACAAGAAGAATTATTGGATTTTAATTTGAAGGTCGGTTTCAACTTATAATTAATATAGTTTAGGCAGCTAATTAATAGCATATATGCTTATTATTGGCTTATTATTAACATATTCTTGTTATTGGCATTGAAGAGTACGAAGGTCCTTTATTTTGGCCGTCTATAAATAATAAAATATTTAGTTAATGAGGTTGGTTCATCTGATCGCCTCCTGTCCATAATAATTACATGGTTTGTAGGTATCAAATTGGGCTAGCCCGCTTGGCCGTTTAAAGTTGATAAATGGTAAGGTTGGACTTAAGATTTTTTGTTCTAATTAAAAATGGACTAGTGCAGCCTAAAAAAAGAGGTCAAACTAGGCTAAGGTCAGACTGAACTAGCCGATTTTTATTTTTTTAAAATTATTCTTTTATTTTAATATTTGTACAATAATGAATTATACATGATTAATTTGTCCAACGTATTCAAGTAAGCTTCCTATATTTGCTCTCTTAGTCCCTTAATTTTGAAAATTGCACTCTTATATCCTCCCAAAAATATTTATGTAATATAATTATTTTTACTAAATTCTAAACCACAAACTTTTATATCCATTCTCCAAAAACAAATCCTATATCCTCCCAAAAATATTTACGATATTATTTTTACTAAACCCTAAACTTGAAACTCTAAACTCTTATATCCTCCCAAAAATATTTATGAAATTATTTTTTACTAAACCTTAAACCCTAAAACCTAAAATACTCATATATCCTCCCAAAAATATTTATGAAATTATTTTTATTAAACTCCAAACCTTCAACCCTGAACTCTAATTAATACAAAAAATATAATTATCTACAAAATTTCATAGTGCCTTGAGTGAAAATGTCAAAATTGGTCTAGCATAGATAAAGAAAATAAGAAAAGGGAGTTGGTTATGTACCTTCATGGAAGCATGGACTTAGAAAGTATGACTGAGCACCTTCGTCAATCTAAACACATTTTAGTGGTTAAAAAAAATATTAGATTTGGATTTAAATGGAAGAAAATGTTTAATTTAAATTTTCACTTTCCTTCCCTTTCTCTCCATTTTCTAACTGCCAAACACACCCTTAGGTGGTGTTTGGTAATCGTCGGTGATTGTTTTAAAGGTAAGTGAAAGTAGAAATAGAAGTGAAAGTAAGTAATAAAAAGTATGTTTGGTATGCAGGGAAAGGGAAGTGGAATGTAAAAGTAATATTGTTTGGTATGGTGAGAAGAAGATAGGGAAATAGAAGATAAAAGTATAAAAACTTTTTTGCCCTTTTTTTAAAAGCCACAAATTTTAAGGGCATTTTGGTCTTTAAACCTCACCTCACCTATGGTGAAGACATACCAAACATGCTCAAGTTTAAGCTCACCTCACCTTCCCTGTTAGTAAGGGATACCAATCGTGCTCTTAGTGATGATATAAGGGTATTTTTAAATTTTCTCTACTTAGGATCGTGAGCGAGTGAAAACCTTAAACTGTTTTACGAAAGCGGGAAAAAACATTGTCGTTGTTGGTGAGCGAGTAAAAAGCAACCTGTTGCTTGTGAGTGGTCTTGTAAAACAATTGTTGGCAATATAAAAAAGCTCTTGTTGTGTAAGGGAACTAGACGTAAGCCATTGTTCGGCTAATAAATTTCCTGCGTCCTTATTCACTCCTTATACTTTTAATTTTATGCATTAGTTTGATTATTGAATTTTAATTAAGCTATTTATAAATTATATATATACATTTAATATTAAAATATAATATATAGACATATTTTCATTTATAACTGTTAAATTCTAAAGGTGTAATTGTCATATACCATTTTTGAAACTTTTAGACCGAATGAGATGTTTTTCTCTTTCTTTTTCAATTCTATATTTTTTACATAAAAGTATAAACATTTAAATACATAAAAGTTTAATAAGAAAATAATTTTCATAGGTAGGATATTATATTCCACTTGTATCGAAAAGTATATCATACCCGCTAGAGTATGAACTAGAAGGAGATCAAGATAAAGAAGGGGATCTATATTGCCCCACTCTTCAGGTTTCGCTCGAGGAACGCAAAGAACTCTACAAAGACTGGAAGTACCCCCTCTATGTCAAGGTTCTTGGTAAGTTTTTAACCTTAAGATCTCTCTCTGCTCGTTAAGAGCGCTTATGGCAGAACAAGGGCATAATCAGAGTTGTGGACATAGGAAATGGGTACCAGTCTGTTATCTTCACCGATCCAGCTGACTACTACTTTGCACTTCATGAAGGCCTATGGATTATTGCCGAGCATCAGCTTCTTGTGCATCGCTGGAGGCCAAATTTTGATCCTTATAGCATTGTGCTTAAGAAGATTCTAGTTTGGATCCGCGTTCCTGGTCTTCCCATTGAACTGTATGAGAAACATATCCTCTGGAGACTTGGGAGCCTATTTGGTAAGACTCTCAAGATTGATTCTCACACTCTCCAGGAAAGAAATGGTTATACTGAAGTTGAAAGGGAAAATTTTGCACGTATTTGTATTGAGATTGATCTCCGTAAGAAGCTTGTTTCGAAATTCAAATTTAGAAAGAAGGTGCATAGGGTTGAATATGAAAGGTTAAGATTGGTTTGCTTCAATTGCGGGAAGTTTGGTCACGGAAAGGACTATTTCCCTGAGATTAAAAAAGGAGATCTTTCTTCTCCTCACGAAGCTCAGAATTCACAAGCTAGACCACCTCAAGAGGCTTCGAGAAGAGTAGAGGTGGGTGAAGAAGCTTTCGGGCCTTGGATGATGGTTCCTAGAATCACAGGAAGAAGAGCCAGACAGAACAACTCTCAAGGACAGAATCCCAAACCTGTCATAAATGAAAAGACAAGAAATGGGACAAGATTTGAGGTGATTAGGGATTTAGAAGGAAAGCAAAAGCAGCTGGAAACAACCTTAAACCAGATGGAAGAAGAACCAATTCAGAAGGGTACCTCTGAGAAACCTATCTCGGTTAGTCAATCTGAGAAAGTCCAGCAACCTCAAAAACATAGAGAAGTCAAACATAAAGAAAAGAAAACGGGACCACAACACATGGGGGTCAAGAAAGTGGCGGCAAAAAGATCGCTAAGACTCCGTATGAGAAGGCACGTGACCACGTCGTGGTGACATCTCCTGCTGTCAACATTAAGAAAGCAAATCAGCAAGTTCAGAAATCTCCTCTCAAACCATTTGAATCCTCTCAGAAATCTTCAAAAGCCAACACAGACTCATCCAAGCCGAAGCCTCGCAAGATGGCGGACTTTGATGAGACGTTGGCCCTTATGAAGGCTGCTGAGAAGAATTTAGGTGACCCAGCTAAGCTCCTTGATGATTTGGGAGCAACACAGGTTTATAGCAACTTTTTATAGTTGCACTAATTATTTGTCTTTAAATTTATTAAGATAATTGCTTGGAATTGCAGAGGGACAGCTGCAAGAAGCTTCCCAGCTTTAGTCAAAGATCTTTTTACTAGATATAGTCTAGACATGTTAATACTTTTGGAACCTAGAACTAGCGGGAGAAAAGCTAATGATATTCTTTCAAAGTGTGGTATTAATAAATTCATTAGAGTGGAAGCCGATGGGTTTTTTGGGGGAATATGGGTATTATGGAAAAACAATGAGCTAAATTTGAATGTTTTAGATACTAGTTTTCAACACACCCATTGTAGGGTTTGCCTTGGGGAGTCTATTCCTATTTTCATTACTTGTGTTTATGCTAACCCTAGTGAACAGGTGAGAGAGTTCTGTTGGCAGGCCCTTGAAAGGATAGCAATCAGTATGAATGACCCTTGGTTGATTCTAGGGGATTTCAACTGCTACCTCCATTCTTTTGAAAAGAAGGGAGGGAACGGTCCCAACTTGCGTCACATGGATAGGTTCTCTTCTTGCTTATCTATTTGTAACTTGTTTGATCTCGGATTCAAAGGCGCTGAATTTACTTGGAAAAGAGGAAACATTATGGAAAGACTTGATTATGCCCTTGGGAACATCGCTTGGCAACACAAGTTTCCTGAAAACCTCTGTTTTAACTCTTCCTAGTCTTAAAAGCGATCATTGCCCAATTTTTGTTAATACTGACAACTCTGTGAAGTGCTCTATTTCTGAGAAACCTTTCAAGTTTCATCTTGCTTGGCTGACTAACGCTAGTTTCATGGATGTGATTAAAAGCTCGTGCGACCACAACAACAACTGGGTCACTGCTGTTAACGTGTTCGCTAAGCAAGCCACCCGCTGGAATAAAGACGTCTTCGGTAACATTTTTAAAAAGAAAAATGAGATTATTAAGAGACTTGAAGGTATTGAAAGGAGGTTAGCTAACCAAAGTAATCCCTACTTGGAGGATCTTAAAACTCAATTATGGAAAGAATTTGAAAATATCCTCCTCCAAGAGGAATTAATTTGGTACTAGAAATCCCGGTCCAATTGGCTTTCCTTCGGGGACCGAAATACTAAGTATTTTCATACTTCTACCCTAGTTAGACGCAAGAAAAATTGCACAGAGTCTCTCCAGGATGATAATGGAGATTGGGTTAATGCTGAGGACGAGCTTAAAAGTCTTGTTACTAATTTTTTCAAAGACCTTTACACTAGCAGTAGGCCTGCTTCTATCTCCAGAATTTTAGACTACCCTTATCCCACCTTAGATGCTACACATAGCAGAATTATTAGTCTTCCTGTTACTAGTGATGAAATTAAATCCACCATTTTTAGTATGAGCCCCCATAAGGCTCCGGGGGAGGATGGAATACATGCTTTCTTTCTCTAAAACTTCTGGGAGGAAGTGGGGGAATCGGTTAGTAGAATTATAAAAGACATTTTTTCTGAACCTAAGAATGTTGAATGCATCAACCAAACTCTTCTTGTGTTAATTCCTAATATTGATACCCCTACTTATATTAAGCAATTTAGACCCATTAGTTTATGTAATGTGGTATATAAAACAGTTACCAAAATCATAGCCAATAGAGTTAAGCCCTTTCTGGATAAATTAATTTCTCCCTTTCAATCTAGCTTTGTCCCGGGGAGACTTATTGCTCATAATATTATTATGGCAAAAGTACCTTTCCTACCCCCAACGTTTTGGGGGTCCTGTCAGTTTCGCCCATAACGTTTTTTCGCTGTTAATTGTACCCCTAACGTTTTACGTTTCTGCCAATGGCACCCTTTTCACTAACACCGTCAAATATTTAACAGTTTTTGCTGACGTGGCATCCTATGTGGCAAAACTTTTTTTTTTCTGTCAATTGTACTCCTAACGTTTTACATTTCTACCAATGTCATCCTTTTCACTAGCACCATCAAATATTTAATAGTTTTTTGCTTACGTGGCATCCTATGTGGCAAAAATATCTGACTTAGCATATTTTTTTCGCACGTGCCATTTTGCAGACAAAAACATCAGAGACGTTACCCATTCTCTACTTTGTCGGAGACGTTACCCTAAAATAGAGAATGGATAACGTCTCCGATGTCTCTATGAGCAAAATAGCGCGTGCGTTTGAGTTATATTTTAGAAGGAATAGGCCGAGGTCAAAACGACACAACTTTGACGGGGAAAAGATGAGTAGGAAATCTGATGTGGAAAAAAAATATACCAAGTCAGATATTTTTGCCACATAGGATGCCACATATGCAAAAACTATTAAATATTTGATGGTGCTAGTGAAAAGGATGACATTGGTAGAAATGTAAAACGTTAAGGGTACAATTGACAAAAAAAAGATTTTGCCACAGAGGATACCACGTCAGCAAAAACTGTTAAATATTTGACAGTGTTAGTGAAAAGGGTGGCATTGGCAGAAACGTAAAACATTAGGGGTACAATTGACAGCGAAAAAACATTAGGGGCGAAATTGACAGGACCCCCAAACGTTGGGGTAGGAAAGGTACTTTTGCCTATTATTATTGCTCAAGAAGTTATCCACTCTATGAGACTTAAAAAGGGTAAAAAGGGCTTTATGGCCCTTAAGATTGACTTAGAAAAAGCTTATGATAGAGTTGAATGGAGCTTTTTAGAAGATACCCTTTCTTACTTTCAGTTTCCTGTCAATATCATTAATCTTATTATGAGTTGTGTTTCTAGAAGCACTATGCAAATTCTTTGGAATAGGGGGAAACTTGATAAATTCAAGCCCACTAGAGGTTTGAGGCAAGGGGATCCCCTCTCCCCCTACCTCTTTGTTCTTTGCATTGAAAGACTTGCCCACATCATTAATGAGGCAGTGGCGAAGGGGCTTTGGAAGCCCATAAAACTTAGCAAGAATGACCCTCCTATTCCTTACTTGTTTTTTGCTGACGACTTATTTCTCTTTGCAGAAGCATGGATGGAGCAGGCTGAAATTATTAAGAATTGTCTTGATTTCTTTTGTGCTATGTCGGGGCAGAAAATTAATCAAGACAAGTCTAAAATCTTCTTCTCTAAAAATGTGAACCACAATAGATTCAACCAAATATGTGACTTATTGGGTTTTTCTGTGTCTTATGACCCAGGAAAGTATTTAGGAGTGCCTCTTCATCACAAGAGGGTCACGAAGGATACTTATTCTCATATCACGGAAAAGATCGAGAAGAAGCTGTCCAGTTGGAAACAGAAAACACTATCCAATGCTGCTCGTATCACTCTTGTGAATTCTGTGGTGTCTTCTATATCGGTGTATTCTATGCAGACAGCTTTGCTGCCTCTTGGCTTACTTGATAGGATTGAGTCTTTGGAGAGGAGTTTCATTTGGGGGGCTGATCAGAACCGCAATAAACCACACTTAGTTAGCTGGGATAAAGTTTGCAATCACAAGAAGGCTGGTGGGTTGGGGATAAGGATATTAAGGCTCATCAACAAAGCGTTTTTGATGAAAATTGGTTGGAGCATGAAGACTAACCAGGAAGATGCTTGGGTTCGTATCCTCAAAGCCAAATACAAGTTTATCGGGGATATTCTCCCCCCATTTCTTCTACTCCCTATTCAAATGTTTGGAAGGGAGTGAAGTTGGTGTGGAACCATGTGAATGATCACTCTTTGCACCTTGTTAGGAATGGGAAAAAAACTAAGTTTTGGACCGATCATTGGGTCAGCGGGTTCCCGTGCCTCGCTGCTTCCGCCCTTAACGTTATCCCTCAGGTTGAGTTGGGTAAGCTGGTTAATGAATATGTTACCGAGACTGGTGAATGGAATTGGATTCTTTTTAGTAATATTCTGCCTGTGGAAGTGCTGGAGGCTATTGATGCCATCAACCCTCCTTCTCCTGTTGCAGGTATGGATAGAGTTGTGTGGAATCTCACTGCGGACGGGAATTTTTCTATCAAATCTACCTATAATGCGCTTAGTAGTAATAAAAACAGCAAGGTGAGTAAGGTGTGGAATGAGATTTGGAGAAACAAAGTTATCGAACGGGCACGAGTTTTCTTGTGGAGTTTCAGCCACAACACTATTCTTACTAACCAAGAGAGAGTCAATAGAAAGATTGCTTCTGAAGCTCACTGTGTGAGGTGTGGCGATCCTAGTGAAACGGCTATCCATGTTATCCGTGACTGCCCCATGGTTAGCATGCTTTGGAAATCTTTGGTCAAGCCTTCTCTGTGGTCTGAATTTTTTAGTTTGGATGATCAAGACTGGGTGCTCCAGAACTTGAAGAAGGATTGGAGTAGGGACCCTGATCTTTATTGGAATACTACTTTTGGTACTTCTTGTTGGCTTATTTGGAAGCAAAGAAACCAGGGGGTTTTTTATAATTGCAAGGACAACGCCACAAATCTCTTGCCCAGAATCAAAACCCAGGTGAGATCTCTTACCAATCCTCAATTGCAGAAGCAGAATAAGTCATGGTTAACTGAAAGCCTCCGAAAGAACAATGGGTTAAAATCAATGTGGATGGTGCTACTAGTAATAATGGCTCTCTTATCTCCTGTGGTGGTGTGATTCGGGATACTGAAGGTAGGTGGATCAAGGGGTTTGCTAGAAAGTTAGGCTCGGGTAGTGTTCTCTTGGCTGAAATGTGGGGTATTTTACTTGGCATTACCAGTGGTCTGGAGGAAGCTTTGAGAATATCATCATAAAGTCTGATTCTCTAATTGCGGCTCAGTTGGTGAATAAAGAGGGTAATCTTGATCACCCTCTTAGCCCCATTATTTTGAAGATTCAGAGGCTCATGAACCAGCACCAAAATGTTAAAGTTACTCATGCTTCACATGCTTGCAGAATTAACTGTAGAGAAAAGATCTTTGATAGGGTTCCTAGTTTTTGTAATTTGATTTTTCAGGAGGATATTAGGAAGCTTTGCTTTCCTCGTAGAGTGACTGCTTAGGCTTGTTCTGGCTGGCTGTTGCTAGTTAGCTCCTTTTCGATAAAAAAAAAAGAAAAGAAAACACCCACAACAAGGATAAAAGTTTAGTCCATTTATTTGTCTCAGTTTTCAATATTAAGAGGAACTCACGGTAATAGGGATGCACTCTAAATAAATTAAGAATTATAGTTTTATTAAATATTAATAGTGAAATGTTCATTTTGGTCCTCTATGTTTCACCCAAATTCTAAATTGGTCCTTTATCTTTCAAAAGTTTTATTTTGGTCCTTTATATTTCCCAAAAGTTTTATATTTGTCCTTCAGGTTTCATTAAAGTTCTATATTGGTCCTTATGCTTCATTAAAGTTATATATTAGTCCTCTATGTTTCATTAAAGTTTTATATTAGTCCTTTATGTTTCATTAGAGTTTCATATTGGTCCTCTCAGCATGATTTATTTTTGGCTTAAACGACGTCGTTTTGGGTGTTTTTAGTGTATCTAAGGCCACGTCAACTATTTGATACACATAGGAGAGATTATGTGTTCACCTCGGCACGCCACGTCAACAGTTAACTTAAGAAATTGACAGACTTGGACGAAAGGACCAATTTAGAACTTCTAGAAAAGATAAAGGACTAATTTAAAACTTGAGTGAAACATAGAGTACCAAAATGAACCATTGACGAATATTAATAAATGACAAGTAATAAATAAATGAAGGAATACCGAATTTCAATATTTTTGTATTTAGTACCGAATTTTCTATGCTCCTATAATAAATTAGAGACATGATTAGAATCATCATATCAATAATATCATCAAGATTTATTCATATATATATATATATATATATATATATATATATATATATATATATATATATATATATATATATATATATATATATATATATATATTGGTAAAAGGTGATAACATTTATTTGTAGATACATTAATCATTGAGAAAATTTCTTTCTCAATTATTCCTTACTAACATATTTATTATATGGATTCAAATTTTCTGAATATACATAATCCGTAAAGTGTGTGAAGTGCGCAAAATAAATGACTATTTTACACATTAATTTATAACGCACATCATAAATTTTACGAAATTTGCCCTTCAGAAGATCCGATCTCCACTTTTATTTTTGGCTCTCATAATTCTTTCTCCAAGTAGTTTTGTGGAAGTCATGATCAAATGACTAAACCATCAATACACACCCATTGGCCCACAAACATATGATTGCAATTGATGTTGGGATTGAGTGCAAAGAAGTGGGTTTGAACCAACTTGAACCTTTCACCCAAGCCAAGGCAAGTTTCACCTTTTTCCACTCCATGAACTTTGTTACATATAATTAGATGTGTTGCTGCATGCAAAAATTTCATATATATATATATATATATATATATATATAAAATTAGATTATACATTGCCAAATATATGTTAATTTAATATTGCATCTCTCTTAATTAGTATAAATTCAATATAGACTAAAACATAATTTTGGCACCTCTTAATTTAATATGCTATCAATTTAGTTCATTTGTTTAGACGATATTGTGTAAATAAGAATTTTTTTTATGGTTTAGGCTTCTGCAGTAATTCTTTGAGTTGAGTCTCTGTTGGTCTCCTTAACATGTCACTAGCGCTCTTTAACTTCTAGTAGTACTTGGGAGTGTCTTCATTTACTACTAATTTTTTTACAAAAAAAAAAGTCAACTAAGTTCTATTTTTTTTCTCTTTCTTTCTTCTCGTTTGATAATGACTAGTCAACATTTAATATTGATGACCAAACACAGTGTTTTGTCCTGTTGAAGAAGAAAAGAGATGAAAATTTGAAACTTAGCTAACTTTTAACATCATTCATTTAATACCAAACATCAAAGTCATCTCCAAACAGAAAAACCAAATTGAGAAAGACAAACTACGAGGGACGAAATTGAAAAAAAAAAAGCCAACATCTACGAGGGACCAAAATGATATTTTAGTCATTTAATATATGCATGTTTTATATATTATGATTAATTTGAAGTGTATCATTCAACATTCCACAGCATGATCCTTGAATGCTTAATTTTTTTTTATTTAATTAAGCCTCAATTTGAAAATTAATTAATTAATTAATTAATTAAATTGTGTACATACCAGTTGGTGTTGGTCTGCTTGCATCAGCAATGGACGCCAAAACAAGAAGAAATGAGAAAAGTAGAGCAAAGCTAACGAAATTGAACTTAGCCATTTTTATGAATATGAATATAGCTTCAAAAATCTATGAACTTTGGGTTATTTTTCTCTAATAATTAAAGGTAATTATTATTGTGGTTTTAGACACTAAGTGGTTTGAATTATATATAGTAGAAACCCAAATTCAAAGTCTTAATAGAGACAAACACATCACAAGAAGAATTATTGGATTTTAATTTGAAGGTCGGTTTCACCTTATAATTAATATAGTTGTTTAATTAGGCAACTAATTAATAGCATATATGCTTATTATTGGCTTATTATTAGCATATGCTTGTTATTGGCATTAAAGAGTACATATGTCCTTTATTTTGGCCGTCTATAAATAATAAAATATTTAGTGAATGAGGGTTGGTTCATCTGATCACCCCCTGTTCATAATAGTTACATGGATTGAGTTTGAATACTGGTGATATCTCATTAGTGATTTATTTGTAAGTTTCCTTTTATAAGTGGAAGTATCAAATTGGGCTAGCCCGCTTGGCCGTTTAAAGTTGATAAGGTTGGACTCTAGATTTTTTGTTCTAATTAAAAATGGATTAGTGCAGCCTAAAAAAAGGGGTCAAACTAGACTAAGGTCAGGCCGAACTAGCCCATTTTTATTTTTAAAAATTTTTCTTTTATTTTAATATTTGTACAATGAATTAATTACATGATTACTTTGTCCAAGTTGTGCCATGTATTCAAGTAAGCTTCCTATATTTGCACTCTTAATCCCTTATGTTTTGAAATTTGTACTCTTATATCCTCCACAAAATATTTATCAAATTATTTTTACTAAATTCAAAATCATAAACTCTTATATCCCTTCTCCAAAAAGAAAATCTTATATCCTCCTAAAAATATTTATGATATTATTTTCACTAAACCCGAAACCTGAAACTTTAAACTCTTATGTCCTCCTAAAAATATTTATGATATTTTTTACTAAACCTTAAATCCTAAAACCTAAACTACTCATATACCCTCCCAAAAATATTTATGAAATTATTTTTATTAAATTCTAAGCCATCAACCCTAAACTCTAATTAATACAAAAAATATAAATATCATACAAAATTTCATAGGGCCTTGCGTGCAAATGTCAAATTTATTGGACATGTACACGTGGAGGGTTTGTACGATTTGTGTAAAGCGGTTTGTATATTAGAATTTTCCATCTTTGATATCTCTGGCATTTAAGGCCATTATTAATTATACTTTTAAAATTTATTTGTTGTCACTAATCTTTAATTTTTCTAGGCAAAAGTAACTTTCCTGCCCCCAACGTTTGGGGGTCATGTCACTTTCGCCCCTAATGTTTTTTCGCTGTCAATTGTACCTCTAACGTTTTGTGTTTCTCCCAATGTTAGGCTTTTAGTTAACACCGTCATTTTTTGGACGGTTTTTTATGACGTGGCATCCTATGTGACCAACAATTCTGACTGGACTTAATTTTTTTCACATACTAGTCAATAGTACTAAGTTTTTGGGGTCCATTTTAATGATGTAATGAGTATTTTGGTGTACTGAATTTACTAATGTACTGAGTTTTGGGATCCATTATACCCCTAAAATGGATTATTGATGTGAAAAAATTAAATCCAATCAAAATTGTTAGTCACATAGGATAGCACGTCATAAAAAATCGTCCAAAAATTGACAATGTTAGCTAAAAGCCTGACATTGGGAGAAACACAAAACGTTAGGGGTACAATTGACAGCAAAAAACGTTAGAGGCGAAAGTGACAAGACCCCCCAAACGTTGGGGGGCAGGAAAGGTACTTTTGCCATTTTTCTACCAATGTTGTCATTTATTGAATTAAACTAAGGTGAAGTTACTTAGGTGTTTGCGGTGAAATTCTCCAATAAAAATAAGACACGTGGCAAAAAGTACTTATATGACCAATCATAGGGGGAGAGAGAATATAGAAGATTAAATTATGATAACCAATCATTGAAGAAATAGAGTATAAATAGAGCATGTGATTAGTGGAACTTCATAGCAAACACCTAAGTAACTTCACCTTAATTTTTTCCTTTCACTAATACCGTCAAAATAGTTAACGGTGGGCATTTATATATGTGACGCCACACGTGACAAAAAAAAAGATTGAGTTTAATTTAAGCCAACTATTACTGTCAAATTAGCCCCTAAAGTTTCTTTCAAACTATCAAATTAACCCATAAAGCTTCTGTTAAACTATCAAATTAACCCTCTATATTTCAATTTATACTCTTACTGTCCTTTTTATAGGGTTTACTACAATACTAAAAGAGCTACTCCCTAGTCAACAGTAACAGTTGACATAAATTAAACTCAGCTAATTTTTGTTTGCTATATGTGACGCCACATAAACACCCATTGTTAGTAGAAAGGGCAACATTGAACAAAAATAAAAATTTTAGAGTACAATTTAATAGCAAACAAACTTTAGGTATCACATTAATAAGTTAACATGCAAAACATGATTAAATTTCTTATTCTTCAACCCAATAATAAATTAATGTGCAAAATAATATTTTTAATGAAACAGTTGACATAAATTAAACTCAGCTAGTTTTTTTGCTATATGTGACGCCACATAAACACCCACCGTTACTAAAAAGGGCAACATTTAACAAAAATAAAAATTTGAGAGTACAATTAATAGCAAACAAACTTTAAGTATCACATTAATAAGTTAATATGCAAAACGTGATTAAATTTCTTATTCTTCAACCCAAATAATAAATTAATGTGCAAAATAATAATTTTAATGAACATTACACAACTTCGTTCATATAATTCAATTCCTTTGCTTTGGTAGAATAAAGGCTGTGTTTGGTATCACTCAATTTCAAGGGGTGGTATGTATGTTTATACATCTTAAAAGATTTATTTTTATATTATTCAACTTTACATCATTTTCCTTCACATTCGTCCCTGCCTACCAAACATAGTCAATCTATACCATCCCAAGGTTCAAGTTATTTCCGTAATAATAATGAAGATAGCTTTGAACAAATGGAAGTGATGCATCAAGAGGCAGAAAAGGCTGCACAAGACAAGTGGGAGAAGGAAGAGATGCAAAGGAAGATATAAAACCTTGAAACAATTGTGCAACAACTCTTGGCCAAAAATGGGATGAGCACTCCATCTAATGATCCACCTACTAGTGGCTCTAATCTACCTAGTAGAGATAATTAATATCTTTTATTTATGTATGTGACTTATGAGATTGTTTTAGACTTGTATTTTGTTTCTCATGAGATTATTTTAGACTTGTATTTTGTTTCTCATGAGATTGTTTTAGACTTGTATGTTTGAGACTTGTATTTTGTTCTCATGAGATTGTTTGACGTATATGTTTAAGATGCAAGTATTGTTAGGTGTCAATATGAATATATATATATATATATATATATATATTAGTGATTTATATCATTTTCAAATATTATTTATTTTTAAATTGTTATTTGGGACAAATTAGTGACTAGAGATAGATTCAGTCACAAAATTTGTGACTGGACTATAAAAGTATCTTGTGACTGAATTGTGACTTAGGGGTTTCACACTTTGTGACTAATTTGTTACGGGGAGGGTCCCCAAAATTTCCAACCAATTTTTGACCGCACGTCAGTCACAAATTTGTGACCGATTTCTGACAGCAATTTTGTGACCGATTTCTAACTGCAAGAGGGTTGGATAATTTTTAACTGCTTTTTAAATTTGCGACCGCCGACTCTACTGTCACAATTTATTAGTGACTAGCGAAAAACTAACCGCTGCCGTCAATCACAAATCGGTCAATAAACCTCAATTTAGTGACTGATTCGGCGGTCACTAAACGTTGTTTTTTTCTAGTAGTGAAAACGAAGTCACCACTAAAGGTCTTTTTAGTGGCGAAAATTAACCTTTTTTTGTGGCGACCCCTTTTTGTCACCACCAAAGTTTTTCAGTTGAGGGACTTTTAGTGACAACTTTTATGTCGCCATTAAAAACTTTTGGTAGCGACTTTTGTCGCCACTGAAACCTTGATTTGTTGTAGTGGTACTAATTCTTGAGCAATAATGACATTGTATATCACTTTCCTTCCCATAACAAACACACCTTGATTGTAAGAGATAAGATTAGAAATGATAGGCTTTAGTACGTTGATTAAGATTTTATAAACAATCTTATAGAGGGTGGTGTAGCAACTGATAGGACGAAAACCCCTAATTTTTTAGGGATTGAAAGTCTTCGATATCAAACAAATCATAGCCTTATTCCAATCAAGGGGAGTTTTTTTATGAGGATAAGGCTTCTTTTATTTCTTCTGAGACCCTACCCTCCACTGAATCCCCACACTTTTGATAAAACCCCGTTGGAATCCATCTATCCTGGTCGCCTTAAATGGGTTTAAGTCCTAAAGAGCTTTTTTAATTTCCTCATTTGATGGGATAACTTCAAGGGAGTCATAGTTCAGTACAACAAAAAGGTAAAATAAGTATATTTCGTGGATAAATGGCTTTATCCACGGACACTACAAAAAATGTGACATTCGGTGGCGAGTCGCCACCAAATGCTAAATAGTCGCCACTAAAAATCTTCGGTGGCGACTTTCAGGTGACCACAAGGCCGCCACCAATAACTCCGTCGCCAGAAGTTTCGATGGCGACTAAATGTGATCGCCACCAAATATATACTTTTCAGTGGCAACTTTTGTCGCCACTGAAGTAGAACAAATAATGTCATGGCATATTTTTCAGTGGCGACACTTGGCACCACCAAATGTATAGTTTTCAGCACTGAAAGACATGTTTCAATGGCAACTTTGGTCGCAACCGAAAGATACCCGACATGTTTCAATGCCCGGTGAAGACCTCTGCCGCCGGTCGCCAGACCACCGGTGCCAGCCGTTGGACCTCCGCCGCGGTTGCTAAACCTCTGCCGCAGGCCGTCGGACCACCGCCCTTGGCTGCCGGACCTCCGCTTCCAAGACCACCTTATATTTTTTTTAAAAAAAATGGCGCATGGATGGATTCGAAGGCGGGACATGATGCATAGTGTTGTCTACAGCAACCACTGAGCCATATATTACTTTTTGTTATATAATTTCATTCTAATATATTTATTATGTTTTCTACCTTTGGTGGCGACTTTTCAAGGTCGCCACTGAATGTGTTGAAGGGTTAAACGTTTCGGTGGCGACTTTCCAAGGTCGCCACCGAATGTGTTGAAGGGTTAGACGTTTCGATGGCAACCTTCTGAGATCACCACCGAATGTAATGAAGGGTTAGAGGTTTCCATGGAGACTTTTCAAGGTTGCCACCGAATGTGTTGAAGGGTTAAACGTTTCGGTGACGACTTTCCAAGGTTGCCACCGAATGTGTTGAATGGCTAGACGTTTCAGTGGCGACTTTCTGAGGTCACCACCGAATGTAATGAAGGGTTAGACGTTTTGGACTTTCGATGGCGACTTTCCAAGGTCGCCACCGAATGTAATGAAGGGTTAGAGGTTTCAGTGGCGACTTTCTGAGGTCGCCACCGAATGTAATGAAGAGTTAGACGTTTTGGTGACGACTTTTCAAGGTCGCCACCGAATGTGTTTAAGTGTTAAACGTTTCAGTGACGACTTTCCAAGGTTGCCACCGAATGTAATGAAGGGTTAGAGGTTTCAGTGGCGACTTTTCAAGGTCGCCACCGAATATTGTACATTGGGTGGCGACTTCCTCTTGTCGCCACAAAAAAGATATAAGAAAAAATAAATAGTGGCGCCTTTATTTAGTCGTCACTGAAAAGTAACTTTCAGTAACAACATTATTAGTCGCCACCTATTGAACAGTTTTTTGTAGTGGGAATTACCCACGGAACACGTCCGTGGATAACCAATTTAAATCATTATTAGGAAATCCATCAATAGGAATAGCAGTGAAACAGTTGTTGAAGAAAGAAGTACTAAAATGTTCCACCTCAGGAGGGTTGGAGATTCACTCTTCTCTAAAATCCTTAATAGCATTGATTCTGTTGGATCTTCGACGATTAATCACCGAGGCATGAAAGAAAGAAGTCAGAATCCCGAAGATGTAATCAGTCCATCCTTGCCTTTGAAGCCTAAAGTTCTTGCTCTTGATCAAGAATTTTTGGTATTCTTGATCAAGTTTGTTCTCAAGAATTACCAGGTGAAGTCTGGGGTCTAGATTCAAAGCCTAATAATACCTTCTAGCCGTCTTAGAACCCTTCTTTTCCTCTGGAAAATATTTCCAAAAGAATTCTTGTTCCACACAATGGCTCTTTCTTGTGTATAGTTGAGGCCTTCCCTTGTGTTTCTAGATTTGGATTTAAACAAAAGAAAATGTCTAATTTAAAATTTTACTTTCCTTCAATTCTCTAACTCCCAAACACACCCTTAGTGATATATATATATATATATATATATATATAAAAGGGTCTTCTAAATTTTCTCTACTTAGGATTGTGAGCGAGTGAAAACCTTAAATTGTTTTACATAAATGGGGAAAACATTGTCGTTGTTGGTGAGCGAGTGAAAACTAACCTGTTGCTTGTGAGTGGTCTTGTAAAACAATTGTTGGCAATATTAAAAAGCTCTTGTTGTGTAAGAGAACTGGACGTAGGCCATTGTTCGATTAATGAATTTTCTGCGTGCTTATTGGCTCCTTATACTTTTAATTTTGTGCATTAGTTTAATTATTGGAATTTAATTAAGCTATTTATAAATTATATATATACATTTAATATTCAAATATAATATATAGACATATTTTTATTTATAACTGTTAATTTATAAAAGTGTAATTGTCATATACCATTTTTGAAACTTTTAGACCGAATGAGATATTTTTCTCTTTCTTTTCTTAATTCTATATTTTTACATAAAGTATAAACATTTAAATACATAAAAATTTAATAATAAAGTAATTTTCATAGGTAGGATATTATATTTTACTTGTATCGAAAAGTATATCATACCTGCTAGAGTGGAAAACACCCACAGCAAGGATAAAAGTTTAGTCTATTTATTAGTGTCATTTTTCAATATTAAGAGGAACCCACACACAATAATAGGGATGGACTCTAAATGAATTAAGAATTATAATTTTATTAAATATATTAATAAATGACAAGTAATAAATAGATGAAGGAATACCGAATTTCAATATTTCTATATATTTAGTACCAAATTTTCTATGCTCCTATAATACCAAACATCTTCTCAACCACTAATAATTAAAATTCGTCCTATTTTGAGAGAGCTCATAAAGATTCATGATTTTAATTAGAGACATGATTAGATATCATAATATCAATAATATCATCAAGATTTATTCATATATATATATATATATATATATATATATATATTGGTGAATGGTGATAACATTTATTTGTAGATACATTAATCATTGAGAAAATTTCTTTCTCAATTATTCCTTACTAACATATTTTTTACATGGATTTAGAATTTTTGAATATACATAATCCGTAAAGTGTGTGAAGTGCGTAAAAAAAATGACTATTTTACACATTAATTTATAATACATATCATAAATTTTACGAAATTTACCCTTCAGAAGTTCCGATATACACTTTTTTTTTTTGCTCTCATAATTCATTCTCCAAGTAGTTTTGTGGAAGCTCATGATCAAATGACTAAACCATCAATACACACCCATTGACCCACAAACATATGGTTGCAATTGATGTTGGGATTGAGTGCAAAGAAGTGGGTTTGAACCAACTTGAACCTTTCACCCAAGCCAAAGCAAGTTTCACCTTTTTCCACTCCATGAACTTTGTTACATATAATTAGATGTGTTGCTGCATGCAAAAATTTCATATATATATATATATATATATATATATATATATAATTAGATTATACATTGCCAAATATATGTTAATTTAATATTGCATGTCTCTTAATTAGTATAAATTCAATATAGACTAAAACATAATTTTGGCACCTCTTAATTTAATATGTTATCAATTTAGTTCATTTGTTTAGACGATATTGTGTAAATAAGAATTTTTTTTTATGGTTTAGGCTTCTGCAGTAATTCTTTGAGTTGAGTCTCTGTTGGTCTCTTTAACATGTCATTAGCGCTCTTTAACTTCTAGTAGTACTTGGGAGTGTCTTCCTTTACTACTAATTTTTTTACAAAAAAAAAAAAAGTCAACTAAGTTCTATTTTTTCTCTTTCTTTCTTCTCGCTTGATAATGACTAGTCAACATTTAATATTGATGACCAAACACAGTGTTTTGTCCAGTTGAAGAAGAAAAGAGATGAAAATTTGAAACTTAGCTAACTTTTAACATCATTCATTTAATACCAAACATCAAAGTCATCGCCATTATTACTTGTTTAGATAACATCCAAACAGAAAAACCAAATTGAGAAAGACAAACTACGAGGGACGAAATTGAAAAAAAAAAGCCAACATCTACGAGGGACCAAAATGATATTTTAGTCATTTAATAGTATATGCATGTTTTATATATTATGATTAATTTGAAGTGTATCATTTAACATTCCACAGCATGATCTTCCAATGCTTAATTTTTTATTTAATTAAGCCTTAATTTGAAAAATAAATAATTAATTAAATTGTGTACATACCAGTTGGTGTTGGTCTGCTTGCATCAGCAATGAACGCCATAACAAGAAGAAATGAGAAAAGTAGAGCAAAGCTAACGAAATTGAACTTAGCCATTTTTATAGATATGAATATATAGCTTCAAAAATCTATGAACTTTGGGTTATTTTTCTCTAATAATTATTAAGGTAATTATTAGTGTGGTTTTAGACACTAATGTGGTTTGAATTATATATAGTAGAAACCCAAATTGAAAGTCTAAATTGAGACAAACACATCACAAGAAGAATTATTGGATTTTAATTTGAAAGTCGTCGGTTTCAACTTATAATTAATATAGTTGTTTAGGCAGCTAATATATAGCATATATGCTTATTATTAACATATTCTTGTTATTGGCATTGAAGAGTGCGTATGTCCTTTATTTTGGCCGTCTATAAATAATAAAATATTTAGTTAACGAGGGTTGGTTCATTTGGTCGCCTCTGGTTCATAATAGTTACATGGTTTGAATTTGAATACCGGTGATATCTCATTAGTGACTTATTTGTAAGTTTCCTATTATAAGTGGAGGTATCAAATTGGGCTAGTCCGCTTGGCCGTTTAAAGTTGATACGGTTGGACTCAAGATTTTTTGTTCTAATTAAAAATGGACTAGTGCAGCGTAAAAAAAAAAAAGGGGGTCAAACTAGGCTAAGGTTAGACTGAACTAGCCCATTTTTATTTTTTAAAATTGTTGTTTTATTTTAATATTTGTACAATGAATTAATTACATGATTACTTTGTCCAGGTTGCGCCACGTATTCAAGTAAGCTTCCTATATTTGCACTCTTAGTCCCTTATGATTTGAAATTTGCACTCTTAATTATATCCTCCCAAAAATATTTATGAAATTATTTTTACTAAATTCTAAACCATAAACTTTTATATCCGTTCTCCAAAAAAAAATCTTATATCCTCGCAAAAATATTTATGATATTATTTTTACTAAACCCTAAACGTGAAACTCTAAACTCTTATATCCTCTCAAAAATATTTATGAAATTATTTTTTACTAAACCTTAAACCCTAAAACCTAAACTACTCATATATCCTCCCAAAAATATTTATGAAATTATTTTTATTAAACTCTAAACCCTCAGCCCTGAACTTTAATTAATTAATACAAAAAATATAATTATCTACAAAATTTCATAGGGCCTTGAGTGCAAATGTCAAAATTATTGGACATGTGGCGAAATATGGACCATACACGTGGAGGTTTGTACCGATTTGTGTAAAGCGGTTTGTATATTAGAATTTTCCATCTTTGATATCTCTAATATTTAAGGTAATTATTAATTATACTTTTAAAATTTATTTGTTGTCAATAGTACCTCTAATCTTTAATTTTTCTACCAATGTTGCCATTTACTGGACTAAACTAAGGTGAAGTTATTTAGGTGTTTGCGTGAAATTCTCCAATAAAAATAAGATACGTGGCAAAAAGTACTTATATGACCAATTATATAGGGAGAGAGAATATAGAAGGTTAAATTATGATAACCAATCATTGAAGAAAGATAGTATAAATAGAGCACGTGATTGGTGGAACTTCATAGCAAACACCTAAGTAACTTCACCTTAGTTTTTTCCTTTCACTAATACCGTCAAAATAGTTAACGGTGGACATTTATGTGACACCACACGTGACAAAAAAAAGGAGATTGAGTTTAATTTAAGCCAACTATTACTGTCAAATTAGCCCCTAAAGTTTCTTTCAAACTGTCAAATTAACCCATAAAGCTTCTGTTATACTGTCAAATTAACCAATATTTCAATTTATACTCTTACTGTCCTTTTTGTAGGATTTACTACAGCACTGAAAGAGTTACTCCATGGTCAATCGTAACACTTGGCATAAATTAAACTCAGCTAATTTTTTTGCTATGTGTGACGCCACATAAACACCCACCGTTAATTATTATAGTTGTGTTAGTAGAAAGGGCAACATTGAACAAAAATAAAAATTTGAGAGTGCAATTAATAACAAACAAACTTAGGTATCACATTAATAAGTTAATATGCAAAACGTGATTAAATTTCTTATTCTTCAACCCAATAATAATTAATGAGCAAAATAATAATTTTAATGAACATTACACAACTTCGTTCATAACTTCATATAATTCAATTCCTTTGCTTTGGTAGAATAAAGGCCGAGTTTGGTATCACTCAATTTAAAGGGGTGGGATGTACGTTTACGCATCTCAAATATTTATTTTTACATTATTTAACTTTACATTCTCTCCCTTCACATCCGATCCGTCTCTGCCTATCAAACATAGCCAAAACAAATTCGGTTAAGAAAAGCAGTTGCTAAGCAGACCAAGAGTTGTGGCCTTGTTGGTCTAATTTTACAATGACATCACAAAACTTTACTTCAGATGATTCAATCTTAGCTACTACTTGAAAAGAAGTTGCTAAGAAAATACAATAATTGCATATGCAAAGCTGAAGTATAGGATGATACCTTTAAGCAAAAATTGTGACTACGTTTGATATAAATGCACGGATGAGAAAGGAAGGAATGCAAAGTACCATAGTGTAAAAAAAATACTGTAGAGAAAAGTGAATAGAGAGATAGAGAGAAAAATTAGGAGAAAAAAAGTATGATAGAAAAATTTTTATAAAAAATGTGAGAATACATAAATTCCACTATTTGGAATCTATACCAAACGTAGCCATATATCCAGCTTCCCTATATGAATAGGTCATACATGTTCCTAGGTGATATGTTTTTAAAGAAATGCTGCAACTAAGAAGATACCAGAATTTGTTTCACTTCGGTTGCTTTGTCACGGACAGAAACTCCATTTTAGTCCCTAACGTTTATCACCTTTCTCAATTTAGTTCCTATTATTTGCTCCGTCTCAATTTAGTCCCTCACTTTTGTAACTGTTACCAATTTGGTCCATAACATTTGCTTAGTTTCAATTTGGTCCTTCGTGTTTGCAATTTGTATCAATTTGGTTTCTTCATTATTCAAGTATTAAAAACAACATAACAAAAAAGAGTTATAAAGAAGAAAATATGAGGGATCAAATTCGTACCAATCGCAAACGTAAGGCACCAAATTGAAATAGTGCAAACGTTATGGACTAAATTGGTATCAATGTGAGAGACCAAATTAAGACTAATCAAACATTAAGGACCAAATTTAAAAAGTTAAACATTAGGGACCAAAATAGATTTTTGTCCTTTGTCTTGGTGGTGATGTGTGAAAAGCTTTTCACTTCAGTAATGAGAAAGAAAAATCAATAGAAATAAAAAAATCTTTCATTGAAGTAATGGGTCTGTAGTAATCTTTTTGTCTAATTGCTATCAACTTAGATATTGTAAGTAGAGTTGTTATTTTATTTTTGTTTATTTCTTTTTTTTGGCCGAGAGTGTATTTCTCTTTTTTGGTGAAGTTCTATTGACAAATTGGATTTATTTCGAGGGAATGAGAGTGAGAGTATAAATGAGAATAAGAATTGAGTGAGAATGATATGATTATATTTGATATAAGATAAAATTAAAAATAGGAAACAATTAGATTAGAATAAAATAACAATTTTATCCTTAAAAAAAATATCAAATTAAAAAGGAGGGACATGTTGGTAATTTCAATTGTTAAACTGGGGAGCAAAATAATCATTCTATTTCACAAACTCATATAGAAAAGGACAAAAATCCTATTTTGGTCACTAACGTTTAGCATTTTTCTCAATTTGGTCTATCACATTTGCTATTGGTATCAATTTGGTCCCTAATGTTTGCGCTATTTCAATTTGGTCTCTCAGGTTTGTGATCTATACGAATTTGATCCTCAAATTTCCTTCTTTATCCCTAATTTTTGTTAAGTAATTTGAGTACTTGATAATGAAGAAACCAAATTGATATAAATTGCAAACACGAAGGACCAAATTGAAATTAAGCAAACATTAGGGACCAAATTGGTAAGAATTACAAACGTGAGGGAATAAATTGAGACGGAGCAAATATTAGGGACTAAATTAATAAAGGTGATAAATGTTATGAACTAAAATCGAGTTTTTCTCTATAGAAAAGCTACAAACCCTTTCAAGTACGAGGGTTTAAGTATAGTCCTCACATGAGAGTAGTATCTACTAAACCCTTAGACGTTCCCTCCCCAAAATCATTAACTAAACATGGGAGAGTTTCAAACCCTTGGGCATTCCCTCCTTTAAACCATCAACCAAATATAGCATTCACTACAATAAACATGAATATTTTTAACAATCTATATTTCAACGGTCACTTAATTGTTGAAAAAATGTACTTTTTTCAACAATCAAATTTTGGCCATCGAAATAAGTTGTTGAAAAAAGATATTAATATTATTTTTTACGGTTAACAATTGTTTATAACTTTTTTTTTACAATACTTTTCTCAATGGTATTTTTTATGACGGCCGTCGTTGACAAATGTATTGTCGAAAATAATATTATTGATAAATATCGATAATGGTTGGCCATCGAAAATACTATCATTGGCTTTTTTAACAATTTAATTCAACGGCAAAAAATTTGTTGTTGAAAAAATGTACTTATTTTGATGGCCAAAATTTAATTATTGAAAAAGTTCAACAATTAATAGTGGCCGTCAAAATAGACTTGGTTGAAAATACTCATTTTTCTTGTAGTGATTGTATCCATATTTAAATTTTACGGATGACCTTTGTTGAAAAGCTCCAACTATTTCATTATGTCGTTAAAGCTTACAATTTTAAAAATTACTTCAGATCTAATATGCAAGAGGTATAATAGGAATCCATCTGTTGACAATATTAAGAATAATGGTGAATATTTTTATCATAAGTTCATCTTATAAACAGAGACGGAGGGAAGGGGGACTGGGGTGGCCATGGCCCCTCCTAAACTCCTACTATTGTATGTATAGATATATATATATATATATATATATATATATATATATATATATATATATATATATATATATATATATATATATAATTTTATATTTGGCTCTCCTTCTTTCAAAAAAAGTTATGAAACATTTAGGAGATTCTCTATGAAAAAATATTGTGATAGAAAGTTAAGAATGAAATGGAATTGATTAGTGAAATATCTAAATAGGCTAGATAATGTATATTTTATTGTTTTTATAGGGATGAAATTGAATAGACTGAGAAAGTCTCCAAAGTCTTTATTGGCTATTCAAAACACGCATATTTTGTGTCCTTACAAATTGGGGGTCAAAGATAAAATTAAAGAACCTAATATTTTAAGGGTTCATCTAACATGCACTCTTATAGCCTGTTTGACCAAGCTTTTTCTTATTTTAGAAGTGCTTATTTTCTTTAAAAGCGTTTATTTTCTCAAAATGATATGTTTGGCAAATGTTTTAAAAGTGCTTTTAAGTTGTAGCAGAAGCAGTTTTTCAGTTTTAATCAGAAGCTAGAAATTGGAGCTTCTGCTATTAGGGGTGTTCAAAACTGAACAAAAACCGATGTCCCGTAATCAAACCAAACCAATAAAAAATCGACCAATAATTGACGGTTTAGTTTGGTTTGAATTTTCAGTTTTTTTGCAGTTTGGTTCGGTTTGCGGTTTCTAAAACCGAAAACCGAACCAAACCGCAGATATGTACATATATATATATATATATATATATATATATATATATATATATATATATATATATATATATATAAATCTAAATGTCTATTATATTATTATAATATTTTATATGTATAAATTAATTATAATAGTGAACAAAAAAAACCTTTTTGTGGCTTGTATTATGTAAGACGTTATGATCGAATACTTCCTTCATTATCCACAATTTCACATTTTTACCATCTTAGTTCAGTCATAAGATCAGTACGCTGCAACTTTCTTTGAGAATTATTCATCAAACTTGTATGTGTATATATATATATATATTAAAAAGAGGCATCCAAAATAGAAGGATACGTACTGCTCTAACTTGTGTCAAGTAATTGAGTGGGTTGCTATATATAAATATGTATTTGGAAAGTAATTGCTAGATTTTTTAAATATATTTGGTTAATTAATTAGTTTATATAATATTTTTTTAATTTACTTTTGGAACTAGTTTAATTCTATTTGGACTAAATTTGAAAAAATAATGCAAGTGTTATTATTACTTTAATTGTAACGTTGTTTGATTATCAATTAGTTAAGATAATTTATGATTTTTTTTGTTAATGAATGAAATGTTGTTTCGTTTTCTTATTATTTGTTGATGAGTTTAAATATCTAAATTTATAAAATTAAACCGCTCAAAATTGTTAAACCGAACCGTTTAAAACTGATTATTCATGATTTGGTTTGGTTTGACGCTATAAAATCAAACCTCCCAAACCAAACCGCCAAAATAAAAAGTTATTGATTTGGTTTGAAAATCTCTTCAAACCACCCAAACCAAACCGACGATTGACGAACACCCCTATCAGCTACTAGCCCAAAACAGAAGCTAAAATATAATTATTTTAGGACAAAAATACTCTTACTAATATTTTAAAATTTTTATTTTACCCCATCCTTACCCAACCCCTACCCTTACTAATATTATTTTAGGACAATAATAATAATAATTTATCGAAATAATAATGAATTTTTATTTTGAATAAAATTAATAAAAATAATAATCATAAATAATAAAATTATATTAATTAAAATTAATAAATTTTTCATTAACATTTTATATTTATTTGTTTATTTGTGTAATAAAACTTAACAATAATAAACATTTATATAATTTATCTATTTAATAATATTAATAACACTTAAATATATATATATATATATATATCATATATGCTCTTTTATAAAAAAAAAAAATTATATATGTCCTTCTTGGTAATTTTACAAGCCAAAAGCATTTTTTAATACAAATTTACCAAACACAAATTATTTTTGAAAAGTACTTTTCAACCCAGTTTGTGTACTGCGTATCTCTCATAGCACTTTTTTTCAAACTCTATTTGAAAAGAAATCATTTTTTTTTGTCGGAAAAAGAAGTCATTTTTAAAAATAAGTAGGTTTCAAAAGTAATTCCTAATGGGCTCATAAGCCATATGTTAAGGTTTTTTCTAATTGGTTAATAGAGTTTTTAAATATTAAAAATTATTTTTAGTTGAAGTTTCACATAATTTAAGTTATTAATTATTTCATTTACCAATCAATAGAAATCTTAACATGTGCCGCACATTAGATAAATTTATATTTTAAAATACAATCATACCCTTTTTAAGTTTAAGAAAATTACAATTTCATCTAGTAATATAATTACTTATGTGTTTATTTTATAAAGAGTAATATTAAAAAACCACTTAATGAGTCATTCGATTCAAACCACTTTATTATAACCTCCAAACAAAACTAGTAAGTGTTCTTCATTTTTCTCTTAAAACTCCAAAACAACATTCCAAGCTATTCCATTAATGACCATTTTAATCATTCTGTCCTTCTTTAAATTTTCAAACATAGCATAAAAGACTAAAATTTAATTGTATAAAAATATGATAATATACTAATAATTGATATTATATATATTAGAAAATTTTTATGAAATAAAAAATTAATAATTTATCTAAAAATAATAATAAAATGTATGATATAAAATGATACCTATAAATTTGTATTTATTTAATGTAACATTTATAAAAAAAATAATGGCACGCGTCAAGACGCGTTATTCAATTATTTAATTTTAATTTAATTTTATAAATTAGTTATTATTTTTTAATAAATATGCATCGATATCATAATTTATAATTTGGCCTCCGTAATATAAATTTTCTGGCTCCGCTCCTGCTTATAAATAGATCAGTTAAACTTTTATTTTGATTCTCTAGTTCAACAATATTTATAAATTATTCTTTAATATTATTAGAATGAATTTATCCAATTTATTGTAAGTGGTAATATAAATTTATTAGTCTTTTTATAAAAAAATAAAATCAAATTAACAGAACCACAAAACGATACAAATTAAACTACGTCGTTTTGTCATTCTCAACTGCTAACTTTAACTACTATTCTACTAACATCTAATTTAACTAACTTCTACAATGTGGAACAAATATGAGGCTACTTTGATCCATTAACTTTTTTTTTTTTTGCGCTAATAGAGTAAATCTCCCTTGCACTTTTGTTTTTTTTTTCAAGTAAGTTTTTATTGAACTACGCTTCATTTTTTTCTTTAAAATTCAACACTCGAGACATCATTTGACAATTTTTTTTTGTTAGTTAAATTGATATTTAATTATATAAATATAATAGGTAATTTATTTAAATTTATAAAAGTAAATTTTAAAATTACATAGACAAATAACATTGGTTAGTGATTTTCGTCAAAAATAAAAACATAGGTTAGTGATAAATGATTGTGGGAATAATTCATGTTGGACTTGACTTTGTAATGGCCGCCCCTCGCGAGAGTCGCCACCAAGTTTTTGTCAAAGAAAACTTGGAAGAGATTTTCGAAAATAAATTTGATTAAATATAAGATAAAAAAAGTGGTAACAGGTTTGGGAGTACTTGCTTGAGAGAGCGGGAAGGTGTTTTGTACCCCTCGTCACCCATCATACAATGGTTACCCCAAAATTAAACTCAAAGTGATTTGGCCTAAATGAGGTTCTATCAAATAATCAATATGGCTCGAACTAGGATGAAACTCTAGTACCTAGTGCCTACGTACGCTCTGAGAGGGATAAGAGTCAGACGTAGTTCTCAAGGCATGCAAATGTGTGTGTGTGTGGGGAGGTTTGTCAAACCAAATATTCATATGGCCTCCCAAGTGAGGTGGGTTTGTAGAAATGAAGCTCCCCGACCCCTATCTACCATACAACAATTAAACAAAGTGTGTGACGATGCTCGCCAGGCTATTAACTCAGATGGCACCGGTGCACATTCTTGAAGGAACAAGTGGTTCCCCGACCATTACAAAAAAGTGTAGAAAACCAGGAAATACAGGCAGTAAAGTTCATCCATGGGTCCCGACCCCTGGACTTGATTTCTCATAAGGAAAACCTTTTGATGTGAGACTTCCTAACTCTAGAGTAAAAACCTATTTAGACCACTTCCCAACCATAGAAAATTATCAAAATCTAGGGTGAGAACACTTCAGATTTTCCCTACACACCCCCACTGACCTTGTTCCAAAATCATTGGTAATTTGCAAGATATGATCCTTGGAAACTCAGTTGCCCATAAATTTTTCAAAATAGTATTTTGTGATAAATAAATGTCATAAATCGTTCTATAAGAATTAGGTAATGAAATTTTTATCTTTCGATTCTGAGACCGAAATAAAGCTTCGGGGATATAAATCAATAAAAAGGCGTATTTTAGAGGGAGAAATAATTTCACAAATTAGAGTGATGTTCAAGTCGTTCATCTGCATTGTGTTTTTTAAAATAGATTTTGTAAAAAATACTGGGAAAAAATACCGGATGGGTTTTGACCAATGACCTCTGGTTAGAAAGCTCTGGATTTCTAGTTTCTGAAAAAAAAAATATATATCAATCACATTGGTGCTCAATATAAGTTAGAATCTTGCGTCGAAGACACTCTGCCTGAATTATGTACTAGTTTAGGCAGAGGTTTTTAGAAAAATAGTTGGTTCCCTCCTTAGAGGACTCATAAATTCATGAAATAATTTTGAGATGCTCCTAAGGTATTCACAAAAAAAAAATCTAACAAGCTATAAACCATGTCATAAAAATTGATAGAAAAATGCAGAAAACAACCAACCAAATTAGACAAAATAGGAAAGGAAGGATAAAAAAGAAGAGTACTCTCTCAATTAGTCCTCGGACCTCTTGTTCTAGGGTTGACTCTTACATTTTTTATGCATTATTGACTCCATCTCTTGTTTTCTTCTTTGCATTCTCTCCTTTTCGTCTCTTCCTAATGTTTTCTTCTCTTGCCTCCTCTTGTTTGATCTCTTGCTTTCTCTTGTTTAATCACCCTTTGACCTAGCCACCTCTTGTTTTTTCTTGCCTCTTCTCCTTGATCACACACTTCTCTCCTTTTTTTTTTTCTCACTTTGACATTTCCACCACTTCTTTATAAAAGTTAGGGTGTTCTTAATTGTTTTGGGCTTGATCCATTAGAACAAAGGGATGACTTATCTTACGCTAACACATTTTTTCTCGATTTATTTTTGAAATTCAATATTTTTGTATTTTTGGATTTTGGATTTTTATATTTATTTTTAATGCCAAACAAAATAGGGTGTCCTTGGACTTTGAACGACTGTCTAAGACTACTTCGAAGAGAAATCAAAGTCTGCATAATTTGAGAGGGTGAAAGTCCAGAAAAACTTGAGAGAAGCAATGTCATTAATGAGTATATGTAGCTATAATGGCAAAGGGCCCTAGAAGTACAAAGAAAGAACAGAGGGAGCTAGAGAATGCTAGGGCCTCAAAATATAAATTGTATGTATACGGGTACCCGGTAGTGGATGCAAGCATATTTATAAGTAGGGATGTAAATGAAACCAACTATTCATGAACAGCTTGTTTCGTTCATGAACAGCTTATTTAAGTATAAAATAATATAAAATATTTTTGCTTATATATCTTACATGTATAATCATATTTAACTTATATATATATATATATATATATATCTATATTTATATGGCTGTGGACCCTTCCCGTCAACGGTTTCTCAAAATAGCCATTTAATTAATTAAAAAAGAAAATACAAAAATGATGTGAGAAGATAATGGGAGAGAGAAAATAGGAGAATGGTGGTAATGGTAGTTTTGTTTTAAAAAAATAATGACTATGGTAGTTATCAAAGAAATTAATTTTTAATTTTTAATTTATTATTTTATAATTAATAATAATTTATTTTATATTTTGTAAATTAAAAAAATTTTGACATGCACGTATGTGCATGTGAAACTTCTAGTATATATATATATATATATGTATATAATGAACATTCTTCCTACATATATATTTTTTGTATTTGTTATGTTTAATTAGTATATGTTTAATTTACATTTAAATTATCTTTTATGATATTAGTTTTTAGATGTTCAATTTTGAAATCATATATTTGTGGTTTATAATTTATTTTTATAATTGTATGCGAGCTCTCATTGAAAGAAATGAGTCGAGCCTAATTAAAATTTTATGTTCGTTTAATTAAACGAGTCGAGCAGCTATCATTTAATAAATGAGTTCGAGTTCATTAAACCTAACCTTGACTTAATTTGATGTAAATTGATATACCAAACATAAATATCATGAATACTTTAATTCACGGCATTTTATACTTAATACGTATTATACGTAAGATATTGGATAGGCTTTAATTAAAAGTACTTTTTTTATAAAACTTTCGTGTGGTTTGGGCAAAGCAATGAGAGTACCGCTTTTTTTCTTGCTTTTGCTTTTTTTAAAAAAGTCTATCCAAACATAATATTTTATGGTATAAGTACTTATATTTAAAATAAAACTGCTTTATATTTTTTTTTAAAAAAAAGCCTATTCAAACGGGGCCAATGTGGCTTCTAAAATAAGTGCCTGCGGTAGACAAATACTAAAAGGCGGTACTCTCATTGCTTTGCCCAAAAATAGAAGGTTTTCCTCTTTTTTTGGAGCTTTTGCTTTTTTTAAAAAAAGTCTATCCAAACATAATATTTTATGGTATAAGTACTTATATTTAAAATAAAAGTGCTTTATATTTTTAAAATAAAAGTACTTATTTTAATATTTTTTGGTTCCTAAATTATTTTGGTCAAATTACGTTTTAGTCCTTCAATTTTAAAAATAGATTATTTAACCTCTGAATTTACATTTTTGTCAACTATTTAATAGAGATGATTAGGATTTGAGTAGGGTACTATATATATTCCCCATCTTCAGACCCCCAAACTTAGCGGGTATCAAAATCGATCCTCTTCTTCGGACCCTACGAATAGTCGAATCCTCATAACCAAATTTAGAATTATAAAACTTTTAAAATACATTATTATTTTATTAATATAAAACTTATTTCTATCAACCACAAAAAATAAAGCACTTTTATTTTAAAAATATAGGCTTTTAAAATATAAGTACTTATACCATAAAATATTATGATATCCAAACTCTATAAAATAAAAGTAATTTACAAAATATTATAATATTTTATGGATAAACTTTAATTAAAAGTACTTATTTTATAGAGTTTTTGTAAAAATAGAGTTTTGAAGAAAGTAAAAGTCATTTTACGTTTGGATATCATAATTAAAAAGTGTTTTAAGAAATAATAAGTGTTTGGATGTAAAATTAAAGAAGTACTTTTTAACAATAAAAATTACCAAAATAGGCATTTGAAAGCATAACTTTTTTTATAATTAACTTTTTTTTTAGTCTCACTACTATCTAATTTGATTCCTCAGGAAATTAACTGTGTGATTACGGGCTTAATCATATCTATGCCGATTTTCTTTCTCAATTTAATTTGTTTTCGTTTAGTTTAAGGTAGAAGCTCGAGAAAGCTCCAAATTGAAGTACATATATGCTAGCTTTGCTTTCATTTTCTTGGTGTGTGTGTGCGCGCGCTTTTCTGTTCTACTTCTAAACTAGCTCATTCATTCACTGATCATTCATTATATTTATATATATATTATTTTGCTTTCATTATACACATATGACGACTACATTTGGTTTTTGTCTTGAGTTGGAGATGAGTGCATCCAATGAGCGATGTGCACTTGGATTTCAATTTGGTGAAAGTTAGAGAAAGAAGGATCTGGTGGGGAAAGAAACAGATCTTTAATCTTTATCTTCTCTTCAGGAGTGGTTTAATCAGAAATAATTGTAGATGCATGCCTTTGGTTATTAAAATTTGCATGTGTCCCACTTTTTGGGAAGCATAGCAGCAAGAAAAGATGCTTGTCTTTAGTTTTGTCAATATTTACTTTGTTTATTCAGCAACATGTTTTCTTTTCCTAGCTTTCTAATATCACCTAGACCCACACTATATATATATATAAATTAATTAATTAAAGTAAGTTTAGTGACATATCTGCTATATATATGGATCTAAAATGGGGGAAATTAAAAATTTATATCTACATACTGTAAGATATATAATTTTTATACCATTTCCCCAGTGATTGAAAATACCCACCAAGTGTATTAATGTGCCTACCCCAATCATTCAAATTCTGATGCTGCACTTCAGTGAGCACTAGTCCCAAATATATTATTCACCTCTGTATTTATTTATATATATGCATTCCCAATCCTGTTTTAGTTTGTATAGCTACATTATGTATAGGACTCACTATGTATTAAACTCAATAATGTGCATATAGGACTCACTATGTATTAAACTCTAGAATAAGTGTGAGTCTTATATAGTCATTGTGTCTTTCTCTTTGAAATTAGTACTTTTAGTTTTTTTAAATATATATGCATATTCAGAGCATCCAAATCTTAATGTTGTGTGTACCTTTGATATTAAATAATAAACTTTAAAGAATTAAAAAAAACAGCTTCACTTAGAAGTTGCTTGTGATATTCAATTGTCTCTTCCTTTGTTAATTATATATGGCTAAGATGTATGTGTGAAGGCTACTTCTTTGATTCTGATGTATAAGCATGTCTCTTTGAAAACGAAGCTTTCTCTGGCATTTTCAACTGGCGTTTAGGGTAAAGAACTTTTGTTAAAAAACCATCATTAACTAGCAACAAGTGGTAGAGTTCATTTCAATCTTCAGTGTAAGTTTGTTGCTTATTCTCTGTTTTTGTTTCACCAAAAACAGAAAAAAAGATGCATAGATTATTATTCATACTCATAGTAATAATTTGTTATTAACCTCTCACACAGGAGACAAGTTTCATTTTTCCATTAAAGAAGTGGGTTCCAATATAATAGTAATAGGTAGGGATTAGCTACAGATTGGCTAGGGATTAGCTACGGCTATATCTCTAGAAATTAACTACGGACTTTTTTCATTTTCTCATTCAAAATTAGCTAGGGAGTAGCTAGGGATTAGCTACGGATTGGCTAGGGATTAGCTACGGCAGAAATCCCTAGCAATTAGCATCTATTTTTTAGCTAGGGACAGTTGCCGTAGTTAATCCCTAGCTAAGGCGATTAGCTAGGGATTAGCTACGGATTAGCTAGGGATTTTTCCCTAGCTAATCCTGTTTTTTCTTGTAGTATGCAATAAGTAACATTTTGGAGGTTTCTCTTCGAATTTAGGGAAGCGTTTGGGTGTGCAGCTTAATCATGAAAAGGGTTAATAGTAATGCATTTAAAGGGATGGTTGAGAAGGTTAAAAAAAGATTGAGAATAAGGAAAGCAAATACTTTAACTATGGTAGGAAGGATAATGCTTGCAAAGTTTGTTCTAGAAACAATTCCCATGTATAATATGCAAACTAATTTGCTGTCAAAGAAGGTATGTAATGAACTTGAAAAAGTGAGCAACGATTTTATGTGGGGTTCTAATATAGAGAACAAGAAGCCATATATAGTATAAAGTTGGGTATTTTATGTAAACCAAAGGAGATAGGTGGAGTTGGAGTTGGCTATGATAAGAAAGTATAAATGTGGTAATGATCGATGTCATTCCCATAATTAAGAATAAGAAGAACGCTTCTAATGTGTAGCAGGGGATTCAAAAATCTTCGAAGCATGTGGAGAAAGGCTTGGTTGGGCAAATAGGGGATAGAAAATCTATAATTTTTTGGGAAGATAGATGGGTAAAGAATGGACTAGTTTAAGGGATTACATAGATGAAGATTATAGTGTTAAAGTTAGAGACTTTGTTAGTGAAAATGAGGAGTGGGATTGCGATACGAGCACAAGTCTTTGGGAGAACCACACCCTAAAAGCTAGCTATTGAAGTGGGAGAGCCCAAGGCCTTATAAGGCCCTTCCTTGAAAGTAGTTTTCCCAATGTAGGACTTGTATCATTACCACCCCCTTCGAAAGCCGGCGTCCTGACGGCTGCACATTGCAACACTTCACTCGGTGGCGCTTCACTCGATCACCGTCAGTCCCTCCACCGATCAGAATCCTCCGCAGGTAGCCCTTTCCGGTCGGCTGGCTCTCAATGAAAGCACCAATTGATACGAGCACAAGTTCTTGGGAGAACCACACTCAAAAACTAGCTATTGAAGTGGGAGTGCCCAAGGCCTTATAAGGCCCTTCCATGAAAGTAGCCTCCCCAATGTGGGACTTGTATTAGATTGGGACAAACTAGAAGGAGTAATTGCTAAGGAGTTTTTAGAAGACATTAGAGGAATGTGGCCAACAAATGATATCCTGGGGATGGATAAGGTGAGATGGAGACATACATGAGAGATGGAAATTTCAGTATTAAACCAGCGTATAATATAATAACAGATGAAGGAAGTAGTACGTTGCCATGGAGGAATATAGAAAAAGGAGTTGGGAGTAGAAGGGTCCTAAGAGAATCAAACTTTTTCTCTAGTTACTTAAAATAATTAGACTACTTAATAATAGCCAAGGGGTAATTAAGAAGAAATCTTACTAGTGCAAGGTGGAAGATGATTCTTGTCTTTATAGGGTTAGAGATTTCTAAGAAGTGTTTGAGATTTGGAAGAAGCTAGTACTTACAGAAGATTAAGTTAGATTCTTTGTTCTAGTGGTTAAAAGAAAATTTAAAAGGAAATTAAAGCTTTTTGCTGATTTCAGTGGTTTCGTAGGACTCTGAGAGACCATTTTTGGTGTTGCAACTTGGCTGATTTGGGAAAAGAAGAAGAAGAAATGCTTTAGTTTTTGGAAGTTAATAGATTTATCAAATGGATTTGTCTTATCAAGAATGGATGCAAGGAGGGACATATTTGTGTAGGATTGGTTTGATTGATTAGTAATTAAATGGATCATAGTTGGGAGTTCGCATTCTCTAGCAGACTAGTGCGCTGAAGAAGTTGTAAAAAATGAGGTGTGAGTGGATTTGGTTCGAGAATCTTCCTTGGGAGACGAGAGAGTTGGTGGCTGTCGATATGAGATGAGAGTTTCTCTTTAGGAGGGTGCCTCAATTAGACTATTTTTTGTGGGCCTTTGGGCCTGGTGTTTTTTCTTATAACCAAAAATTAAATTTCAAAATTTATTTGTAAATTAATTAGTTTAAGTGTAACAATAAACTTTTAGTATTTAATTGTGATAGAAAATTGATATTTATTGTATTTTAAGTACATATTTTTTTCACATAAAATACTTAACAATATTTTAAAATAATTTATACTTCATAACTACTCTGGATTGCATGGGTATTGTGCTACTAGTTTATCAATATATATATATACAATTTCTTTTCTTATCTTTCTTGTATTATTTATATTAGGATTTTCTTCAAAAAATTTAAACTAAGATTTATTAAACAATCATTTTTTATGAAAATCCTAAATATTGTTAACTCAACAATAGAGACATGATAGAGTATTACAATTACTAATCAAAAGATCTGAACAAAAACATATATAATATTGAAAATATACAGTTGGATCGATTTTTATGTGACACATCGGTGACCCAATTGACTCGAAAACCAATTCTTATGGGTGTGTTTGTTACGCAGAAAGGAAATGGAAATGAGTTTATTGCGTTTGGTAGTAAGATTTGGGAAATGAGAATGGGGTAAAATGACCCCTTATATTCAAATATTTTTTAAAAAAATATTTGATGAAAATGAGCATCTCATTCCCGCGCGCGACTCCTTCTCTTTCTCTCTTCCCACGCGTGTAAAAGAGCATATTGGTCATTTCCTTTCCTTGTCTCTATTTCTCGCCATTTGCTCCAAGCTGCGTGATGGAATGCTCTATTCCATTCTCATGTTTTTTCTCCCTAAGAAACGTGGGAAAGGAGCATTCTCACCTCTTTTTCTTCGTCTTTCCACCTAAAGAACGCAGCCTAAATATTTTTTTAGTTTAAAAAGCAATGTTGGTGGAATTGACATTATGGGTGAAAAACGTTTGTCGTAATTGTTGCTCCAGTCATGAACTTGTGATAGTTACTGCCATTTTGTTTTATTTATTATTTACGTTTATTCTTTAATAATAACATATATATATATATATATATATATATATTACTTTTATTATTTAAAATAAAATTATATATTTATATTTATATTATATTGTATGACTCAGTTTATTATTATTATTTTGGTCTTTCAATTTATATTAAGAGTAGAAAATTATATAGTTTTTCATTTGCATTAAAATTAAAATTTGAATAAAATTGACATGTAATTTAGTATATATCAAACCTACTAGTATTATTTTATTTATTTATTCTAAAGTCCAAAGATTCTTAAATATATGTAATTTTTTAATATTTATTTCTTAAGTTAATATTTGAACATTATTCATGTAATCATTTTATTTTATATCTATAAAAGTTATAAAAGTTAAAGTTAAGAAACATAATTTTTTTTATTTTGATATTTATAATTTTTTTTATTTAATGGTACATGTTAATTGCATAATAAATATTAATTTTTTTTTTATTAATTTAATAGGTACAATCGAATTTTTAGTGATCCGATTGAACCACAGTGACATCCCTTCATCGATTCATTAACCGGTCTGGGTTCAAAGACTAGGAAAAAAAGAGAGGATGTTCGATCCAACCAATCAACTTGATTTTCTATAGTGCAAGCATATTGTAATTTTTAAATTTTTTTCTGCCCTCCTAAGGTTATTCGTCAACATACCCAACACGGACACAATTTCAAAATTCTCGTTTGCCATCTCCACAATCTTTTTAGCGTCGCATTCAACAATTACCACTTCATAGCTCAGTTTTTTTGCCATTTCAACTTCGGTAGCCATAGCCATATTGTTTTTAGGTGCTCAATATTACTAACCCACAGTAGAGCTATCAAAATGGGCTCAATCCACCAGGTTGACCCGTTTAATCCACCAATTTAGTGAATTGGGTTGCAAAATCCCAACTTGTTTAATAAACGGGTTGGAGAAACCTGACCCACCTAACCCGCGAGTTAGGTGGGTTAGCTCGCGGGTTAGGTGGATTGGCCCTTAACCCAGCTAACTATTAAAAAAATTTATTTAATATATTAAAAAAATAAAAGGAAACCCTAAACCCTAAGTTCCTATATCTCAGTTCTCACTTCCATAGTTCCACAGTTTCCCATCTGTGCTTGTGTTCCCATCATCAGTTCAGTTAAAAAAAAATTTTAAAAAAAGGTGGGTTGTTTGTGTTGCCTACTTGCCTTGTTGTGTTGCTCTTAGTCTTAGATAAGTGGATGATGTTTCATACTTTCATAGTTTTGTATTTAATTATTTGTGAGTGACATGATGAATGATGAATCTTTTCTTTCATTTTATTATATTAAATTTCATAGTTCATGAAAAAAGAAATGCATAAAGAAGGTATAGTTTTTTTAAAAAAATTAAATTAAAATATTTTTTAAAAAAAAGATGGGTTAGGTGGGTTAGCCTGACCATCACATTGGTGGGTCGGATTGAGATTTTTAACTCGTTAAACTCTTCCAACTCAAGTGAGCCAACTCGTGACAAACCCACCCGTGATGGATCAATCCGTGACGAACCCACAATATAGGCTTCGCCAATCCAATTAATTAAGCACACTCTTCTCTTCTATCTTTAAGAATGGATCTTGGGATTGCTTCACCATCGCATCGAGGTTTTGTTTCTTCATTAATCAACAAATTCCATTCTTCAACTACACTACCTTTTGGCCAAATCTCCTCCAAATCCTCATGTTTCGACCTTAACCCAATATCATTATGCCTATTCCATATTTTATAAGCAGCATAGAAAAACATCCTAGCGGCTTTTCCATCTTATGCATTCATAATATGTAGCATTGTCAAAAGCGCCAGTCAGGCGGACACACTCGTTTATTAAACAATCTCACATCTTAATGCCTAAGCTCGTTCATGGTGGACCGCAGGTCACTCTTTATTTTTCAAATTTTTTAAATATTTTTCAAAAACAAAAAAAGTGAGTTAGATTTTGGTTTTAATGCAGAAGCTACTAACCTAGATGTCATCACTAAAATCTTGGATCTTGCCAGTGCCTCTGCTCCACTAGGGCTGAACTCCAAACGACCAAACGGAGGACTCTACCTACGAGAGGTAGAACCACATGTCCACGACTGATGCGCGGAAGATGACTCAAGAAAGAGAGAAATATTATACTATGTGGGGTTTCTCAAACGGGACCCCCTTTCCAACACATGGAATGAGCTCCTAGAAAGGTGTGGAGTCACTCTTATTTATAGGAAGATGAGAGAGCTCTCATCATAAATTTAACCGATGTGGGACTTAAGAAAAGAATAGAATAATCATTATAAAATCATGATTATCTAGCCTACTTTAGGCCACGAGTACGGGCTCGTGTGACCTCCGATGAGAGTCATTTTTGTTTCGTTTTCTTCGTCTCTCTGTGAGCTTTCCAAGAGATCCTCACTTGACCCGATCGGACTCCCCCATGGGCGGATATTTAGTCCCGAAGATCCCAATATATCCAACAGAAAAAAAAATACACAGTCAGCTTCCATATCAGGCCACGTCAACAACTTCCATTAACCATTTAACAGTGTTAGCAAAAAAGGTGTGAGTCATCAAAAACAAAAATCGGAGGTAGACATGAACAAATCTCATGTGTTGAATATTAAATAAGAATTCAATACATTTTTTTGCATATATTATTACAACTAATAAGAATTAAATATTCCTATTACTTACATCCTACATATCCTCCTTAATAAACTGAAAAAAGAAAAAAATCTAACACGAGGGAAAATCATCAAAAAAATTATTAAAAGTCCCTCTTTCACTGAACTCAAGAACCAATGTCTGAAAGTCCGGAATATCTCCTGGAATCTCATTATCTGCAATACAGAATAGCTCTGGACTCTTTTCAAAAGAATCCTCAAAATCAATATGAGCCGAAGATCGAACATTAAGATCTTTACTAATAATATCTTCTTGTTTATTATCATCTTCTTCATTGGGAATCCGAAGATCTTCTTCTTCTTCTTCTTTCTTGATCATCTTAGGTTGATCTCTCTCGTGACTAGTTTTCGTGTTTACTGTCGTCTTCTTTGGGGACATTAAGCTTTCACCTACACAATTTTTATTCCTAGTTGGATATCTTTTTGTAATAGTATGATTTTTCTTGACATATAACCTCGACATCTGCTCTAGTAATTTTTTGAATGTTGAAATGCAGAAAAAAAAAACTTATAAGTAAAAAATATAGGAAGAGAAGAGAAAGAGGTGTGACGAATTAATCTTCCTTTGGTCATATTATATATATATATATATATATGGTAGTGGAGTTTGTATTTGGATGCAATCCTTATTCTACAAGAAGTAGAATTTTATTAAATGATGAAATAAATAAGTGTAAATCATCAAGTTAGTCCTTGAAAGATTAAGATTGTTTCAATTTAGTTCCTAAAAGATGCAAATGGCTAATTTAGTCTTTAAAAGATAGTTTTTTGTCCCAATTTAGTCAATTTTAGTTTTTCTGTCAGTTTAATAAACCGTCAGTGACATGTGGACAGGTGATACGGCAAGGTAAAATACACAGAGAAGGGATATGTCACATGTCCACATGTCACTGGCCGTTTTTTAAACTGACAGAAAAACTAAAAAGGACCAAATTGGGACAAAAAAAAAATCATCTTTTAGGGATTAAATTAGACATTTGCATCTTTTAGGGACTAAATTTAGACAATATTAATCTTTCAGAGACTAACTTGATGATTTACTCAATAAATAATTACCTTATCTACTTAACTCCTAATCCTTTTAAATATGACATAGATATTTTATTATGAAAATATTTTGTTGACAGGAAATAAAAATGAGAAAATAACAAACTAACCGGGAATTATAATGATTTTAAACCACAATATATATTAATCTAATATAAATCATTACACCTTTAATTTAATCAGCAATTATGATTACTTGAGAATGACTATATTTAAAGTAGAGACTTGAAATGCACAAATATATATTTTAATTTTTTTAAATATAATATAAAATAATATTATATTTTAAAATAATAAATTAAATAATATAAAATCATTTATTTTTGCACTTTCTTTTAGGCGTCATCAATATCCAGAACTATTACAAAAAAGGGATTAATCTAATTTGGGACAACTTTCTTTCTCACATCTCCTTGTTATAAAATATATAATTTCTTAAAATTAATAACCAAAAAGACTTAACTGTTACAGTAATTTAGATAAAATTACCCCACATCTCTCTGGTTTTTTAAATAATACTATAAAATATAAATATAAACTATGATTAAGATAAAGAAGGTTTAATTAAGATAAACTAGTAGTTCATAAAAAAATAAAGATAAACTAGTACTGAGCCTCTACTAAAGGGTATGTTTGGTAGGTCGAATGAATGAGGGAATGAGAATGGTAATATTAGTGGCAATAGGAATGGGAATAAAAATGTTGAAGGGAATGGATATGTCAGGTCAATGTGATTTGAATGGAATAAAAGTGAGTAAAATGACCATTTTACCCTTACATTAAAAGTGAGAATGGAATAAAAGTGGATCAAAAAGTAAGGGTAAAAATATAATTTCATCACATTACAAAAAGTAAGATATATTTGGTAGGAAGAATACATCCAACAATACATTACATTCTCCACCACCACCAACCACCACGACCACCCACCACGACCACTCACCACCACCATCAACCACCACCTGCCACCACTCGCCACCACCACCCACCACCATGACCACCTACCACCACCACTCACCACCACCATCAATCACCACCCACCACCACCACCACCACCAACCACCACTCATTACCAACACCATGCACCACCTGCCACCACCACTCACCACCCACCACCAATAACCGCCGACCAACCACCACCGCCACCAACACCCACCACCCACCACCCACCATGAATGTGCATGAATCTTTTTACTCCCAAAACATCCACATAAGTATATTTTGAACTTCCAAAAATATTTATTTTCTGTTATTTTATTAATATAGAAAACTGAAGATATAAAACAAAAAATAGAAAATAGAAAATAGAACACAGAAAAATAGACCACAGATTTCAGTTTTCAAAAAACAGAAATCTAAAAACTGACAGTAATACTAAACACCCCCTTAATAAGCCATGAAAAATTATTTAATTCAGCTTCAGTTCACTACCCAACCCGTCAAATCAAATCTATGAAAAAACCAAATGGTTGGTCTAAAAACAAAGATATTTACAAATTGTAACTACGGAATATTTCCCCTAGAGACACGTGGCATCAAGCTTCCAGAAGCTCCACGGTAGCTTACACCAGTGACACGTGGCACCACTCATCTACCCCCTACGTGGCCAGTATCCACGTCTCTCCTCCTGGACTCCCGTCCACAAGACGTGGGAAGCTCCCAGGCATCGTGGGACGACCCACGTCCAGCAAGAACGTGGGTCGACCACGTCCAGTCCCACACTGAGTATAAATAGCCTTCACCCGGGGCACTCAAAAGACATCCAATCCTTAGGAGAACATTACGCATAAGCATCAGAACGAGAGGCATACTCTCTTAATACATTCAGGCATATTCTTGCTCAACTTACGTTATACCTTCGGAGCTTGGCCCACGGCACCACCAGGTTCCACCACCGGCAGACATACCTCCGTCCCGGAGTGCGTCACCATCGGAGCTCCTAACAGCTCCAAGAGACCCTAGCTTTCTCTCACTATAAGGCAACCTCCTACGAGTGGCTCGTCCGCCCGGAGTACCTTACGCACGTCTTAGCCGCACACGGCCCAATACAGGTAACTAAATCGCCTAACGGCTCTTATATACGTCACCATGACGAATTACGTGGACTTTGATCCCTTCCTAAGGGTACGTAGGCACCTAGGTCCTCACCTAAGGACAAGTCCCCCAAGGTTACGACCCCTTGCGGTCCTTATTTACAAATTACAATTGTTTGAACCAAAAACGACATTTCTTTTTCGGGGAGTAGGACTATCCGCCTAACACTCAGAAACCCGCATTTCTTATTTTTTTTCCGATACAGGACTCGTATGGCCAGCATCAACAGGTCCTCCAAATCCCTGCACAACTGACAAGATGACATCGACAACAGCCGCCACAAGCGGTAAAAAACACAGCTCGTAGCCTTCGGAGGCACAAGCAGTGCAACAGAGATGAACAAACCATTGGTCGTCACGGCCAACATCTCGGGGTATGACCTCAAGTGGGTGTTAGTAGTAGACTACATACTCTTCGCGAAAACCCTGGGGAAAATGTACGACTGCGAGGATCAGCTGACGCCAGGCGAAGGAACTCTCGTCGACTTCTTAGGGCGAGCTGTTGAAACATGAGGAACCTTCACAACATGGCTTACCCTGGGCGTGCCACCAAAAGTCGCCCGCACAAAGGTCAGATTCACCGTGTTGGCAGCCTTGTCCGCATACAATGCTGTTTTAAGACGACCGACCCTTAGCCAACTCAAAGGAGTCATATCCACAGCTCATCTGACAATAAAATTCCCTACAGCAAAGGGAATAGGGGAAATACAAGCAGACCGAGAAGCCTATGCTTGCTACTCGACAGACCACCCGAAGGGAGACAAGGCTGAGAATTACACTAGGAGCCCTCCCGAGATAGAGGACCTACGCGATGAAATTCTCTGAGCATGGCCACAGCCCACAGAAGACTTTGTGAGTATTTGCATAGACCAAGAAAATAACAGGGAAATCCGCATAGGAGCCGTCCTTGACCAGGTAGCCCAAAAAAGTTCCAGGAGCTACTTACCATATACAGGGATGTATTCGTCTGGAGCACCGCGGACATGCCGAGAATAGATCCCACACTCATATTTGTGAGCACGAAAAAGGAGTTAGGAGTGGAAAGGTACTGAGAGAATCAAACTTTTTCTATAGTTACTTAAAATAATTAGACTACTTACTAATAGCCAAGGGGTAAGAAGAAATCTTACCAGTGCAAGGTGTTAAAACATCCATTTTTGGGATTGCTGTTTTTATAGGGTTAGAGATTGCTAAGAAGTGTTTGAGATTTGGAAGAAGCTAGTACTTACAGAAGATTAAGTTAGATTCTTTGTTCTAGTCGTTAAAAGAAAATTTAAAAGGAAATTAAAGCTTTTTGCTGATTTGGTAGGACTCTGGGAGACCATTTTTGGTGTTACAGCTTGGCTGATTTGGGAAAAAGGAAGAAGAAATGCTTTAATTTTTGGAAGTTAATAGATTTATCAAATGGATTTGTCTTATCAAGCTAAAATTTTGGTTAAGGATTATGGAAAACCATTTAAGAAAGGACATGCAAATATGGGAAGGAGTAATTACCTGAAGATTCTTTGTTCTAGTGGTATGCGAACGTTGTGGCAGACTAGTGAGCTGAAGAAGTTGTAAAAAATGAGGTGTGAGTGGGTTTCATTCGAGAATCTTCCTTGGGAGATCAGAGAGTTGGTGGCTGTCGATATGAGATAAGGGTTTCTCTCTATGAGGGTGCCTCAATTGACTACTTTTTGTGGGCCTTTGGGCCTGGTGTTTTTTCTTATAACCAAAAATTAAATTTCAAAATTTATTTGTGAATTAATTAGTTTAAGTGTAACAATAGACTTTTAATATTTAATTGTGATAGAAAATTTTTAAGTACATATTTTTTCACATAAAATACTTAACAATATTTTAAAATAATTTATAATTCATAACTACTCTGGATTGCATGGGTATTGTGCTAGTAGTTTATCAATATATATATACAATTTCTTTTCTTTTCTTATCTTTCTTTTATTATTTATATCAGGATTTTCTTCAAAAATTTTAAACCAAAATTTATTCGAAACAATCATTTTTTATGAAAATCCTAAATATTGTTAACTCAACAATAGAGACATAGAGTATTGCAATTACTAATCAAAATATCTAAAAAAAAACATATATAGTATTGAAAACATACAGTTGGATCGATTTTTATGTGACACATCGGTGACCCAATTGACTTGGAAACCAATTCTTATGGGTGTGTTTGTTACGCAGAAAGGAAATGAAAATAAGTTTATTGCGTTTGGTAGTAAAATTTGGGAAATGAGAATGGAAAAGGAAAAATTATAGGGTAAAATGACCCCTTATATTAAAATATTTGATGAAAATGAGCATCTCATTCCTGTGTGCGACTCCTTCTCTTTCTCTCTTCCCACGCGTGTAAAAGGGCATATTGGTCATTTCCCTTCCTTGTCTCTATTTCTTGCCTTTTGCTCCGAGCTGCGTGATGGAATGCTCTATTCCATTCTCATGCTTTTTCTCCCTAAGAAACGTGGGAGAGGAGCATTCTCACCTCTTTTTCTTCGTCTTTCCACCTGAAGAACGCAGCCTAAATATTTTTTGAGTTTGAAAAAGTAGTGTTGGTGGAATCGACATTATGGGTGAAAAACGTTTGTCGTAACTGTTGCTCCGGTCATGAACTTGTGATAGTTAATGTCATTTTGTTTTGTTTATTATTTACATTTATTCTTTAGTAATAACATGTATTTAAATATTACTTTTATTATTTAAAATAAAATTATATATTTATATTTATATTTATATTATATTGTATGACTCAGTTTATTATTATTATTATTTTGGTCTTTCAATTTATATTAAGAGTAGAAAATTATATTGTTTTTCATTTGCATTAAAATTTGAATTTGAATAAAATTGACATGTAATTTAGTATATATCAAACCCACTAGTATTATTTTATTTATTTCTCCTTTGGAATGGGGGGCAGCTTGATGAATTTAGACCTACTAGGGGATTGAGACAGGGAGACCCGCTTTCCCCCTACCTCTTTGTGTTATGTATTGAAAGACTTGGCCACCTCATCTCTGATGCTGTTAACCTTAAGTCTTGGAAGCCCATTAAGTTAAGTAGAAATGGGTCTCCTATCTCTCATTTATTTTTTGCGATGACCTTTTTCTCTTCTCTCAAGCAAGCTTGGAGGAAGCAGAGAATATCAACTCCATTATGCAGTATTTTTGCAATTGCTCGGGGCAAAGGATCAATAAGGATAAGACAAAGATCTTCTTCTCAAAGCACATGAATCATACTAGAACAAGTCAAATTTGTCAAACTCTGGGTTTCTCTAGCACTGGCAACCTTGGGAAATACCTTGGCATTCCGCTTCATCATAGTAGGGTGAATAAAGATACTTATTCGTTCATCACCGACAGAGTTGGCTCTAAGCTCTCTTCTTGGAAGCAGAATTCGCTGTCTACGATTGGTAGAATAAATATGGCTTCCTCGGTTATCTCTTCCATTCCATGTTACAGCGTGCAAACCACCTTGTTGCTTCTCAGTATTCTTGAAGATGTAGAGAGAATTGAAAGGAATTTCATCTAGAGTGATAGGGAAGGAGCTAGAAAGCCCCACGTCAACTGGGATACCGTTTGTTCTACTAAAGAAATGGGTGGTCTTGGTATTCGGAAATTAAAGGAGTTTAACTTGGCTTTTCTAATATAGAAAGCTTGGGAAATCGTCTCTTCTAGAAATAATATGTGGGTGGATATCATCAAAAGCAAGTATAAAGGTGGTGGAAAGAGCTCAGAATTGCTCCAATTTTTGGAGAGGTATCTGCAAAGTTTGGAGTAATGTTATGAGCCAGAGTATGAAGGTGGTTGGAAATGGCAAAAACATTGCTTTCTGGAGTGATTTTTGGGTCCCCAGGTACCCTAATCTTGCTTCTCTCGTTTCTGGTCACATTCCCCAATCTGAAGGGAATAAAAGAGTGAGTGAGTTCTGTACTGATCAAGGTACTTGGGACTGGGCTGCTTTTTGCCATCTGCTCCTGCTGGAAATTCTGGAGATAACTGACTCAATGCAACCGCCCAATAGGGACGGGGAGGATGACTCTTTCTTTTGGTTGCCTTCTTCAAATGGTTGCTTTACGGTTAAATCTGCTTACCTAAACTCCGCTTTCCCAAACAATACGAGTTCTGATCTTCTATGGAAAAAAATATGTAGGTTCAAAGGTTCACAGCGTATTTGGGTTTTTCTATGGAGTCTTGCTCATGATAGCATAATGACAGACAACCAAAGAATGAGAAGATGCTTCACTGATTCGGATATTTGCAAGAGATGTGGTCAAGCTGCCGAAACCACCCTTCACGCTATCCGCGACTGTCCCTATTTTTTGGGCCTCTGGAGGAGTATGGTTAATAGTAGATTTAGTAACAAGTTTTTCAACTCCAATTTGCAAGAGTGGATTTTGCTCAATCTTAGCAATGACCTCAGCCAGGAAGGGAACTCTAGATGGAACTCCATCTTCGATATTGCATGCTGGCTAATTTGGAAAAAAGGAATCACTGGATCTTCAACGGTAAGAAGGAGAATGCCATCACCTTGAGTCCTCTCATTGACATTCACTGGAAAGACTTTGCTCAAGCGGATAAGATTAGGAACATGGGTCTCAGTAGCAGTTCCCCATATGAGGTTAGTACTTATAATTGGTATAAACCTGACAAAGGATGGATTAAGATTAATGTTAACGGGTCTTTCTGGAAAAACACTCAACACATGGCGTGTGGGCTGGGGGGGTTGGCACGTAATGAGAATGGCAATTGGCTCTTTGGATTTGCTAAACATCTTGGCAAAGGTTGTGTGGACCATGTTGAAATTTGGAGTATCTTCTTTGGTATTATTACTGGTTAGGAGAAAGGCTTCAAACATGTCATCGTTGAGAGTGACAATAGGAATGTAATCAATCTCATCTGCAATGGGTACGATGGGCCTCATCCTCTTAGAAATATCCTCAGTAGAATTCGCGAGCTTCTCAACAGAGATTGGCACGTGAAGATCAAACATGTTTTTAGAGAAGGGAACATGGTTGTTGAGTGCCTTGCCTGACATGCGCACTCGATTCCTCCGGGCTTGCTGATGTTCAATAGTCCGCCCTCTTTCTGTAATAGCCTTCTTTGGAAAGATTCTTGTAGTTCTCCCCATTAGTGGGCCTTTTGCTAGCTAGCCTATCTCTATTTCAATAAAATATTTATATATATATTTTTTATTTATTTTTTCTAAAGTCCAAAGAATCTTAAATATATGTAATTTTTTTAATATTTATTTCTTAAGTTAATATTTGAGAAGCCTTTTCATAGTGAACATTATTCATGTAATCATTTTATTTTATAGCTACAAAAGTTATAAAAGTTAAAGTTAAGAAACATAATTTTTTTTATTTTGATATTTATAATATTTTTTTTATTTAATGGTACATGTTAATTGCATAAAATATTAATTTTTTTTATTAATTTAATCGGTACAATCGATTTTTTAGTGATCCGATTGAACCACAGTGACATCCCTTCATCGATTCATTAACCAGTCTGGGTTCAAAGACTAGGAAAAAAAGAGAGGATGTTCGATCCAACCAATCAACTTGATTTTCTATAGTGCAAGCATACTGTAATTTCTAAAGTTTTTTTTCTGCCCTCCTAAGGTTATTCACCAACATACCCAACACAGACACATTTTCAAAATTCTCATTTGCCATCTCTACAATCTTTTTAGTGTCGCATTCAACAATTACCACTTCGCAGCTCAATTTCTTTGCCGTTTCAACTTCGGTAGCCATAGCCGTATTGTTTTTAGGTGCTCAATATTACTAACCCACAGTAGAGCTGTCAAAACGGGCCAAACCCACCAGGTTAACCCGTTTAATCCACCAATTCAGTGAATTGGGTTGCAAAATCCCAACTGTTTAATAAACGAGTTGGAGAAACCCGACCCACCTAACCCGCGGGTTAGGTGGGTTGGCCTGTAACCCACCTAACAATTAAAAAAATTATTTAATATATTAATAAAAAGTAAAAGGAAACCATAAACCCTATGTTCCTATATCTCAGTTCTCACTTCCATAGTTCCATCAATCCACGGCTTCCCGTCTGTACTTGTGTTCCCATCATCAATTAAAAAAAAATTTAAAAAAAAAAGGTGGGTTACTTGTGTTGCCCACTTGCCTTGTTTTGTTGCTCTTAGTCTTAGATGAGTGGATGATGTTTCATACTTCCATAGTTTTGTATTTAACTATTTGTGAGTGATATGATGAATGATGAATCTTTTCTTTCATTTTATTATATTAAATTGCTAATGGAACCCTTGCCTTCCTATAACAAGGTGTATTCATTAGTTTCTAGAATTGAGAATCAGAAAGCTGTAGGACTTAATAATAGCACTGTAACTGAAGCTAGTGCTTTAATTGCTAAGGCTGTTGAGCAAGCAAAGAATACTAACAATTTTGCTGGTAAGAAGCAAAACTTTAGCAAGAAAGGAGATCGTCTTTGTAATTTTTGCAGTAAGCCAGGACACTTAGAGGATGCATGTTCTTAAAAACATGGCTATCCTGAATGGTTTAAGGAGTATAAGATCAGGAAGCAACTGAATACTACTTTGGCAGCAACAAATACTGAAGAACCAGCTGATTCGAAGCAGAAGAGTGGAGAGAGCAGTTTCAATTCTGCTCTGTTAGCTCAGATGGTGCAGATGGAAGTTCAGAAGCTTATGAAAAGCAAGAATTCAGTAGAAGAAAGTCATGTCAACACCAGCTATTTTGCTGATTTTGCAGGTAGCTCTTCTAACTTTTCTATTAAAGATGGTGATAATTGGGTCATAGATTCTGGTGCTTCAAGTCATGTCACTGGTAACATTAAGTTGTTGAAGGATTTAAGGCCTGGGCAAGGAAAAAATACTGTTACTCTTCCTGATGGGAGCGTTAAGATGGTCACAAAGTTAGGTTGTGCAGTACTTAATAACTGCTTGAGCCTTCATAATGTTCTTTATGTGCCAGAGTTTAAATACAACCTGATTTCTGTTAGCAAATTGGTGTGTGATTCATCTATTCAAGTTCAGTTTCACTCATCTGGCTGTATCATGCAAGACCAGTTGAATAATCGAATTGTGGCTCAAGGAAGGTTGGAAAAGAACTTATTTGTTCTTTGTAAGGATGAAACTGATTGTATTTTGAATGTTAAGACTTTGAATAATGTAGATAAGAGTTTAGTGACTGTTAAGGACTCTAATATATGGCATAATAGGATGGGACATCCTTCTAGTGAAGTATTACAACATCTACCTTTGTTGGATAAGTGTGTGAAGCATAAGGTTTGTAATAGCTGTCATTTAGCTAAACAAACTCGATTGTCTTTTCCAAACAACAGTATTAATACTAGTGCTTGCTTTGAGTTGTTACATGTTGATATATGGGGCCCGTATAAAACTGCTTCTCTGTCTGGTGCACATTACATGTTAACTCTTGTAGATGATTTTTCCAGAGCTGTTTGGATTTACTTGATGGCTAACAAAACTCAAGTAGTGAGCATGTTGAAAGACTTTCTTAAACTTGTTCACACACAATACAATGCTTTTGTCAAGCGTGTTCAAACTGATAAAGGGACAGAATTTTTAAGCAATCTGTGTCAAGGATTGTTTAAAGATAAAGGCATTATTCATCAAAAGGCTTGTGTCTATACTCCACAGCAGAATGGAGTAGTAGACAGAAAGCATAGGCACTTAGCTCAAGTTGCTAGAGTTATTCTCTTTCATGCTGGTTTAACTAGTAAATTTTGGGGGGAAGCTATGCTCACTGCTACAAATATTATCAATAAACTGCCTACTAGAGTCTTGAATTGGAGAAGTCCTTTTGAAGTTCTTACAGAGTTACAGGTAAAAAACCTGATTATTCTTCTATGAAGGTTTTTGGTTGCTTGGCATATGGTACTAACACTAATCCACAGAAAACTAAGTTTGATCCCAGATCAAAGAAGTGTATCTTTGTTGGGTATGCTGCTGGTTACAAAGGCTATAAAATGTTTGATTTGGAAGAAGAGAACATGTTTATATCCAGAGATGTGATGATTTATGAAGATATTTTTCCTTTACCAAGGACTCATGAAGATGAAGGTTCAAAATCTTCTACACCTAACATTTACTATGATGATGAAGATGATGTTATTCCTGTTTCTATTCCAGTTTCTACATCAGAGTTTATTGTGCCTCTTCCATCAGAATCTGTTGTGCCTCTTACGTCAGAATCCTCTACATCAGAATCTGTTTCTGCATCAAATTTTCCCACTGTGATTTCTTCCAGTTATGGTTCAGGAACAGTTTATGCTCCATATGATCTTGTGCCTAGAGTAGAGACACAAGTTGATTCAAATAGACGAAGAAGTGATAGAGACAGGAGGCCTCCAATCTGGATGAAGAATTATGTGTAGTGTGTTGTTCCCACTTCATCTTCTCATACTCCTATGGCTTATCCTTTTACTATTCCTACTTGTTTTTCTAATGAGTATATGAGTTTTATGGCTAATATTACACAGGCGCTTGAGCCTACAACTTATGAACAAGCTAAAGGTTTACATGAGTGGGAACAAGCAATGAAAGCAGAGATTGCAGCATTGGAGAAGAATAAAACATGGCAGATTATGCCTTTACCTAGTGATAAAAAGGCTATTGGATGTAAGTGGGTCTTCAAGACCAAACTCAATCCAGATGGTTCAGTTGAAAGATATAAGGCTAGACTTGTTGCCAAGGGATTCAATCAAGTGGAGGGGATTGATTATGTTGATAGCTTCAGCCCTGTAGCAAAGAGTGTTACTGTCAGATTATTTTTGGCAATTGCTTCCATCAAGGGTTGGCCTTTACATCAACTTGATATTAACAATGCGTTTTTGCATGGTTATATTCAAGAAGATGCTTATATGAAGCCTCCTCCAGGTTACAAGGTGAACAATGGAGAAGTTTGTAAACTGACTAAAAGCTTGTATGGCTTGAAGCAAGCTTCTAGGCAGTGGAATATTGAGCTCACTAAGCAATTTCATCTTCTTGGCTTCAAGCAATCTAAAAATGATCATTGCCTCTTTATTAGACAAAATAAAGATGGTTTTGTGGCTTTGCTGGTGTATGTTGATGATATTTTACTCACTAGCAGCTCTATTTCCTTGATTAATCGGGTGAAGCAAGTTCTTCATGATTGTTTTACTATTAAGGACCTTGGAGTAGCAAGGTATTTTTTTGGGATTGGAGATTGCTCGGTCTCCCAAGGGTACTTATATCAATCAACGCAAGTATGCTTTGGATCTTATCCAAGAAGCTAGACTTTTGGGTGCTAAACATGTTGATGTGCCTATGGTTAAATCCCAAAAGTTAAAGGTTGAAGGAGGGAAGAAGTTCCATGATCCAGAAAAGTATCGAAGGCTTATTGGGAGGTTACTTTACTTGGGCTTTACTCGGCCTGATATTACTTTTGCAACCCAACAATTAAGTCAGTTTGTTCATGAACCTTATGAACAACACTGGGAAGTTGCCATTCATATCTTGAAATATCTCAAGAATAATCTTGCAAGTGGTCTTTTTTATCCTGTTGGTGGTTGTTTGCAGCTTCAATCGTAATGTGATGCTGACTGGGCAGCATGTGTGGATACTCGTAGATCTGTGACTGGCTTCTGTGTGTTTCTTGGGGGATGTTTGGTGTCCTGGAAAACTAAGAAGCAGTCCACCATTTCTAGAAGTTCCGCTGAAGCTGAGTACAGTAGCTTATCTGCCTCAGTGTGTGAATTGAAGTGGATGACATATGTGTTGACAGACTTCCGAATAGAGGTTCCTAAACCGATTTCATTATGTTGTGACAATCAAGCTGCGATTCACATTGTTCAAAATCCCGTTTTTCATGAACAGACGAAGCATATTGAGATAGATTGTCATCTTCTAAGGAATAATTACAAGGAAGGGTTTGTGAGTCCGGAGTATCTTGCTTCAAGACTTCAACTTGCAGACTTATTCACCAAGCCTCTTACTGTTGCGCGTTTCATTGAATTGGTGTCCAAGTTGGGACTAGTTGATTTCCACCAGCCTCCAACTTGAGGGGGGACTGTAGAGAGATAGCGTGTAGAGCAAGTTTGTTTGTTGGTTAGTTATGTTAGTTTGTATTTCTGTTAGATGTAAATGACTCTTTTGTCCTTAGGTAGGTAGGAGTAGTTTACTCTTTTGCCCATTAGTGAATGTATTTAAACCCTTTTGTGATTAATAAAATTATTCTGATTTTTCCATTTCTTCTTTTCTTCCTTCGAGCTTCAGTTCTTTTCTCTCTGGATTACCATTCTCACAGTTTTGGAACATTTTAAAAGGAAAATAAGGTTATTAACAAGGTTAGAGGGAATCAAAAATCAAAAGAGCATTTAGTAGGGGGAAGATGTAGATTCTAAAGTGTTAAAGAAAGAGCTGTGGAAAGAATATGAAGAGATATTGTTACAAGAAGAAATTCTTTGGATGCAAAAGTCTAGAACTAGATAGAAACATGGTTAATATGTTAAAAGATGATAATGAAGAATGGGAGGAAGAAGAAGAAATACTGAAAAACATGGCGGCTTGTTTTTATGAAGAATTATATGAAAAAAAAGAGGTCAGTGATAATTTTCGCCTATTACAGGAGCATTTTCATTACTAGAAAAGGAGTTGAGAAATTTGGAGGTTGATGTGACAGAAAAAGAGATAGAAGATCGAGGTCATTTTTAATACTGAAGCATTGAAAGCTCCTGGCCATAATGGTTTAAGTGCAATTTTTTTCCCATAATTTATGGGAAGATGTGAAGGAGTCAATGGTAGGCATGGTTAGAGATATTTTTAAGAACCCAGGGAAGATAAATGAGATTAACTAGACTTTTCTAAGAAGCAAGTACAAATGGTAATGATGTCATTCCTATAATTAACGTTGTATTGTAAAACTATATGAGTAAAAGAGAAAGGAAGAAGACAAGAGAAGAAGAAATGTAGTACTCAATAATCAACTTTTTGGTATCTAAAATCATTGCATACACACCCTCTATTTATAGGGCTACTAGGGTAACCTTCACATCATAAGTTACAAAGCATTAAGGTATGCATATAATGCACAATCAATATTGGCATAAATCATATTGAATTTGGGGTTATGGACTCAATGATTTATGGAGGTTTTGAGAGTGCTAAAGACATCCACAAAAGCACAATATATTTACAACACTCCCCCTTGGATGTCTAAAATTGTGGCTCATTAAAACCTTACTAGGAAAAACCCTGTGGGACAAAAAACCTAGTGAAGGAAAAAGAGTACACCAATTATAATAATACATCCATTATAAAATGCCTCATTAAAAACCTTTACCAGGAAAACCCAGTGGGACAAAACCATGGCAAAGGGAAAAAGAGTGCAGCGCTATCTACCCCTCATTGTAGCATTATTGAAGGTCTCTTAATCGGCGCATTCCAATTTTGTAAATTAGCTTCTCAAATGTTGCAGTTGGTAATGCCTTAGTGAACAAATCTGCTAGATTATCACTTGAGCGAATTTGTTGAATATCAATTTCACCATCTTTGTGAAGATCATGAGTAAAGAAGAACTTTGGTGAAATATGCTTAGTCCGGTCTCCTTTAATGTATCCTCCTTTTAGTTGGGCAACGCAAGCAGCATTGTCTTCATACAATGTAGTTGGGGCCTTTTCATTTAGTAATAAACCACATGATTCCTGAATATGTTGAGTCATGAATCTCAACCATACACATTCTCGACTGGCTTCATGAATTGCAAGCAACTCTGCATGATTTGATGAAGTAGCTGCTATAGTTTGTTTTGTTGAGCGCCAAGATATAGCAGTATCACCAAATGTAAACAAATAGCCAGTTTGAGATCGGCCTTTATGAGGATCTGATAAGTATCCAGCATCTGCATATCCAACTAATGGAGACTTGGATTGATTTGAATAAAATAATCCCATGTCAAGTGTCCCTCGGAGATATCTGAATATATGTTTAACTCCGTTCCAATGTCTCTTAGTTGGAGAAGAACTAAATCTTGCTAATAAACTTACAGCGAATGCTATATCAGGTCGAGTGTTATTAGCAAGATACATTAGTGCTCCTATAGCACTAAGATATGGTACTTCTGGACCAAGAAGTTCTTCATCATTCTCACGAGGACGAAAAGGATCATTTTTCACTTCAAGTGATCTAACCACCATAGGGGTACTTAATGGATGTGCCTTATCCATGTAAAACCGTTCAAGGATCTTTTTAATATATGTTGATTGATGAACAAGTATTCCTCCTTCTAAATGTTCAATTTGCAGCCCAAGACAATATTTTGTCTTTCCAAGATCTTTCATCTCAAACTCTTCTTTTAAGAGCTTTGCTGTTTCTGAAATACCTTTAGGAGTTCCAACTATGTTCAAATCATCAACATATACTGCGATGATAACAAAATCAGATCCTGATCTTTTTATAAATACACATGGACTAATATAATCATTTTTGTATTCTTTTTGTAGCAGATACTCACTAAGACGATTATACCACATGCACCCGGATTGTTTTAATTCGTATAATGATCTTTGCAACTTAATTGAATATATTCTTCGATCACTCAAATTATTTCTTTCAGATATCTTAAATCCTTTAGGGATTTTCATATATATATCATTATCCAGTGATCCATATAAGTAGGCTGTAACAACATCCATTAGGCGCATGTCAAGCCTTTTACAAACAGCCAAACTAATTAAATATCTAAAAGTAATTGCATCCACCACAGGAGAGTAAGTCTCCTCATAATCAATTCCAGGTCTTTGCGTAAAACCTTGTGCTACAAGTCGGGCTTTATATCGCACAATTTCATTTTTCGCACAAAGACCCATTTGTACCCGACTGGTTTTACACCATCAGGTGTTCGGACGACAGGTCCGAAAACTTCACGCTTCGCAAGTGAGTTTAACACAGCTTGGATAGCATCTTTCCAATTTGGTCAATCTTTTCTACGTCGACATTCTTCGACGGATTTTGGTTCATGATCATCTTTTTCATTTCCAAGTTCTAGCGCTATATTATATGAAAAAACATTGTCGATAATTGTTTCAAATCGGTTCCATATTTTTCCAGTATCAACGTAACTGATTGAAATCTCATTATTTTCTTTACTTTCAGGTACCTGAATCTCTTCTGGAGATTTTTTATCAGTTATGTCTTCCTTATCATTCAAAATACATATTTCCTCGTCTTGGCCATTTTCTTTATTTGCTCCTTTTCTTTTACGAGGATTCTTATCTTTGGAACCAATTGGTCTACCACGCTTCAAGCGTGCTGTATGTTCATTCGCAATAGTATTAGATTGCCCTTCAGGAACCTCAATACGAATTGGAGCATTTTCAGCTGGAATATGTGACTTTGTCACTTTTTTAGGGTCAGTGAATGCATCTGGCAACTGATTTGCAATATTTTGCAAATGAATTATTCTTTGAACTTCAAGTTCACATTGCTTTGTACGAGGATCAAAATGATGCAATAATTGTGCATTCCATGTAATTTGTTTTTCCAGCTGTTCCTTTTCTCCCCCTAATGCTAGGAAATTATTTTCATCAAAATGACAATCGGCAAATCGTGCCGTGAACAGATCACCCGTCTGGGGTTCTAGATATTTAATAATGGAAGGGGATTCATACCCGACGTATATCCCCAACCTTCTTTGAGGACCCATTTTGGTGCGTTGTGGTGGAGCAATCGGAACATAGACTGCGCAACCAAAGGTCCTTAAATGAGAAATATTTGGCTCCTGACCCAAAGCCATTTGCATAGGGGAGAACTTATTATATGTTGTTGGTCTAATGCGTATGAGTGCTGCAGCATGCAGAATAGCATGTCCCCAAGCATTAATAGTGAGTTTTGTTCTCATGAGTAATGGTCTAGCAATTAACTGAAGGTGTTTAATGAATGATTCTGCAAGACCATTTTGTGTATGTACATGAGCAACAGGATGCTCCACACTTATCCCAATTGACATACAGTAATCTTTAAAAGGTTGGGATGTAAATTCACCAGCATTATCAAGACGAATTGTCTTGATAGGATAATCTGGAAATTGGGCTCGCAATCTGATTATTTGAGCAAGTAAACTTGCAAAAGCCACATTACGCGTTGACAATAGACAAACATGTGACCATCTACTAGAGGCATCTACTAATACCATAAAATATCGAAATGGTCCACAAGGTGGAGCTACAGGTCCACATATGTCTCCATGAATGTGTTCCAGAAATGTAGGGCATTCAATCCCAACTTTTGCTGGTGATGACCTTATAATTAATTTCCCTTGAGAACAAGAAGCACAAGAAAACTCATTAGATAAAAGAATCTTCTGGTTTTTTAATGGATGTCCATTTGAGTTCTCTATTATTCTTCGCATCATTATTGAACTGGGATGGCCTAACCGGTCATGCCAAATAATAAAAGTATTTGGATTAGTAAACTTCTGGTTTACTATAACATGCGTCTCAATCATGCTAATATTTGTGTAGTACAAACCAGAGGAAAAAGTGGGTAATTTTTCCAAAATACATTTCTTACCCTCAATAATTGCAGTGATGCAAAGACATTCCATATCACCATCAATTGTGGTCTCAATGTGATAATCATTTTGTCGAATGTCTTTGAAACTTAATAAATTTCTTTGAGACTTACTGCAAAATAATGCTTCATTTATATTCAATTTTGTTCCTCTGGGTAATAATAAGTTAGCTTTTCCATATCCTTCAATTAATTTTGTACTACCAGATATTGTGCTAACATTTGCCTCTTTCATAACCAAAGAAGAAAAATACTTCTTATCCTTTAATATAGTGTGTGTTGTAGCACAATCCACAAGGCATATATCTTCTTTGATTTTAAATCCATCAGAAGACTGAGGAATATCCATATTCTTCATTGAAAACAAAAATACATTATAAGAAACTTAGAAAATTAAAATTACAATGAAGAAAGAAACACAACTAAAACATAAGAGGGAAAATAAAACATAGGTGAAAAGCATAAAATTTGCTGCATTTCATTTTTCAATCATGATTTTCAAAGAAATCAACAGCATCTAGATGTGTTATGTCAATGAGGCCTTCATAGTCATCTTCTTTGTAGGCAAAATTGGCTTCCACATTATTTTGCATTTTTGCTTCATCATCATCATCATTTTGAAGGGTTAAATTAACTTCAGGATTTTCCCCCTTCTTTATTGAAGCTTGATAGAGCTTGACAAAATGCTCAGGTGTGCGGCAGACACGTGACCAATGGCCTTTCATGCCACAACGATAGCATATATTGTCTTTACCCTTAGAAGAGCTATTTTGAGAACCCTTATTGTTGTTCTCTTGTTTATCACCATCATGATTATGGTAATTATTTTTTCCCTTACCACGCCCACGTCCACGCCCGCGTCCACGACCATGACCACGGGAATTATTATTTCCTCTTCCAGAATTATCATATTTTGCTGCATTCGCTTCAGGGAATGGAGCAGATCCAGTTGGACGGGCTTCATGATTTTTCATTAACAGCTCGTTATTTTGTTCAGCCACAAGAAGACAGGAAATCAATTCGGCATATTTTTTAAAACCTTTTTCACGATATTGTTGTTGTAATAAAACATTAGAAGCATGAAAAGTTGAAAAGGTTTTTTCTAATAAGTCCTCATCAGTGATTTTTTCTCCACACAATTTTAATTGAGAACTTATTTTGAAAACTGCCGAATTATATTCACTCACTGTCTTAAAATCTTGGAAGGCGTAAATGCATCCAATCATAACGAGCTTTGGGGAGTATTACCGTTTTCTGATGGTCATACCTTTCTTTAAGATTTTTCCACAATTCAAGTGGATCCTTAACAGTCAAATATTCTGCTTTTAGCCCTTCATGCAAATGATGACGCAAAAATATCATTGCTTTTGCCTTATCTTGGTTAGATGCCTCATTTCCAGTTTTTATTGTTTCACCTAGACCCTTAGCTTCTAAGTGAATTTCAGCATCTAGTACCCATGACAAATAATTCTTGTCAGATATGTCAAGGGCTACAAACTCGAGTTTGGTAAGATTTGACATGATGCAAGCTAATGAAAAACAATAATAATAATAATTAGAGATATGATGTTACAATCTTAAAATACAAAATAAGATAAAATTAAGTGAAACAATAAACTATTAGTATATATTATATATAATTCATAAAACATATTAACAAGTAAATGAACAATTTAAATAATATGAAATTAAGATAGTTGACAATAATAATCAAATTAAGAACTCATAACAAATTAACAAAACTAATACAATTTATAATAATAAGTTAGTATAAATCAAATAAATTATTGATTAATTAGCAACAAGAAAAATATTACGATAAATTGATAACATAGTATAAAATAAAATATAACAATAAACTAAAGCAAAGAATAATAAAATAACTATGATCAAAGAAGCAATAAATAAATTAAAGCATAAAAATATATGAAATAAACTATGATCAAAGAAATATGTCCACTGTATAAATAAAATAACTAGATATATAAAACAAGAAGGAAAATTTTGATAGCCATACAAACAAGAAATCATAAATTGAAACTTGAATTTGTAGAACTATCAAATGGATTTAGAAGAACTACCTTCGAGCTTTCGTGCTGATAACGTATTGTAAAACTATATGATAAGAGTAAAAGAGAAAGGAAGAAGACAAGAGAAGAAGAAATGTAGTACTCAATAATCAACTTTTTGGTATCTAAAATCATTGCATACACACCCTCTATTTATAGGGCTACTAGGGTAACCTTCACATCACAAGTTACAAAGCATTAAGGTATGCATATAATGCACAATCAATATTGGCATAAATCATATTGAATTTGGGGTTATGGACTCATTGATTTATGGAGGTTTTGGGAGTGCTAAAGACATCCACAAAAGCACAATATATTTACAACACGTTGGAATATTTTTAAATTGAAGAGATGTATTAATTGAAGAGTCATGTATTTATGTTTATTTATTTGAAGAGTTGTATCATAAATAAATAAATAAATTATTATGTTTATTTATTTGAAGAGTTGTATCATAAATTAATTAATTTTTATTTATTTATATGAAAAGGTGTGTAGGGAGTTACAAATTTAAAAGACAAGACTCTTCATTTAAATTAATAGTTGTGACTTTTGATTGAAGAGACATTATATCAAAAGGTATCTCTTCAAAGGCATCAGTTCATGGTCTATATAAACCCCTCATCATTCCATAACACATCAAATTCATTGTCTTTGTCTTTGAGTACACACAAAGATTAAGACAAACTATTACTTTGTAAATATTATTGTTGTCTCTTGACTTGAGTATTGGAAGTGCTATCCATACTCAAGGGTTTTCATTGTATCCTAAAGGAAATTTGCCGGTCTACCCAACTAGCACCCTATATAAAATAGGAATAGGTGGGAGCAAATTAAGCCTAAAAAAAGTGTTGTTCACGCCTTGAAGACATTGTGCATCACTTTCTTTTCTTCTTCTTCTTCATTTCTTCAAAGAGTCAATTCCTCCAACAATTAAGAATAAGAATAACATTTCTAATATGTGGCAGGGGATTTTAAAATCTTCGAAGCATGTGGAGAAAGGCTTGTTTTGGCAAATAGGAGATGGAAAATCTATAAGTTTTTTGGGAAGATAGATGGGTAAAGAATGCACTATTTTAAAGGATTACATAAAATGAAGATTCCAGTGTTAAATCAACGTATAATAGAATAACAGATGAAGGAAGTAGAGTTGCCAAGGAGGGAATATAGAGAAGGAGTTGGGAGTGTAAGGGATCTAGAGAATCAAATTTTTCTATAGTTACTTAAAATAAATAGACTACTTACTAATAGTCAAGGTAAGAAGAAATCTTACCAATGATGGGAAATGTCCGAGGTGCAAGGTGGAAAATGGTTCATGTCTTTATAGGGTCAAAGATTGCCAAGAAGTGTTTGAGATTTGGAAGAAGAAGCCACTATCTGCAGAAGATTAAGTTAGATTCTTTGTTCTGGACTTTAATGAGTGGTTAAAAGAAAATTTTAAAGGAAAGCTTTGTGCTGATTCGGTAGGAGACTAGTAGACCAATTTTGGTGTTATAGCTTGATTTGGAAGGGAAAAAATATATGTGATTTTTAGTTTTTTTGGGACTAAATAGTTGACATAGTTACAAATTTCAGGGACTAAATAGTATTTTTGATAAATTCAAGGACTAAATAGTAGTTTGACCAACAATTTAGGGACTAAATAGTATTTTGTCTCTTAGCTATTTAATGGATTATAGTTGGGTGGTGGCATTCTCTCACACTTACAGAGAAGCTAAAGTTGTGGCTGACTAGTGCGCTCGAGAAGTTGCGAAAAGGAGGTGCGAGTGGGTTTCGTTCGAGAATCTTCCTCGGGAGACTAGGGAGTTGGTGGCTGTCGATATGAGAGGAGGGTTTCTCCCTAGGAAGGTGTCTCAGTTAGATTATTTCTTGTAGGCCTTTAGGCCTGGTGTTTTTTCTTATTACCAAAAGAGTTAAATTTCAAAATTTATTTGTAAATTAATTAGTTTAAGTGTAGCAATAGACTTTTAGTATTTAATTATGATAAAAAATTGATTTTTATTGTATTTTATGGTCATATTTTTTTTTTTGGCATAAAACAATTAACATTATTTTAAAAAGATGTAAGGTAGAAAATAGAAAAGTAACTTCTAAGATCATCACAATAAATTGTATAAATAGGTTCCCAACTCAAACCATATATTGTGGGTTAATTTTGACCTAAGCCAACATAACCCATATATTTAAATGATTGAGTTGGGTTGGCTTGAAATGTAGTTGGGTTTGATTGGGTTAGTGGGTTTGAGTTAATTTTGCCACATAGAATCTCCTTTTTTTTTTGCTTTAAATATTAAATAAAAATTCAAAACATAGTCTTGCATATAATATTACAATTAATACGAATTACATATTCCTATTAATTACATCCTACATATATATCCTACTTTATAAACTAAAAATTAAAAATTAAATCTAACATGCGGGTAAATCATCAAAAAATGATTAAATATCCCTTTTTCACTAAACTCAAGAATCAATGCCTGAAAATCTGGAATGTCTCCTAGAATCTCATAATCTGCAATACAAAATAGCTCTGGACTCTTTTCAAGAGAATGCTCAGGATCCGTATAAGCCGAAGATCGAACATTACTAAAATCCTTACTAATATTATTATTATCATCTTCTTTCTTGATCATCTTTGGTTGATCTCTCTTGGGACTAGTTTTGTTGTTTATTATCGTCTTCTTTGGAGACATTAAGCTTTCCCTTGCACAATTTTTATATCTTTTTGTAATATTATGATTTTTCTTCACTTGTAACCTAGTGATCGGCATCTGCTCTAAATATTCTTTCTGAATATAAATCTAATAACGTGGAAAAGCAGAAAAAAAAACTTATGAGTAAAAATATTGGAAGAGAAGAGAAAGAGACTTGACGAATTAATCTATCTTTAATTTGGTCATTATATATGTATATAGTAGTGGAGTTTGTATTTGGATGCAATCCTTATCCTACATGAGGTAGGATTTTATTAAAGGATGAAATAAATTACCTTATCCACATCCTTTTAAATATGTGATAGATATTTTTTATGATTTTTTAATGGAAAATAAACATGAGAAAATAATAAACAGGGAACTGAATTTAATCCCTAATAAAATCACATTTTATTCGACAAATGAGTTAAGATTCTTTTAATCCACAATACATGACCAGCTTTAAGTCTTTGGGCTAGTTGTCCCACCCTTCGAGGTGCCTACAGTTCAACGAGGGGATTATTCACTGTGCTCGACGGTGGATACCCTGGTCTAGACCAAGAATCTAATACAAATCATTACACCTTTAATCTAGACCCGTTTAATTCAGATTTCTTTTAAAAATGACTTATTTTCAAACGTCTTTATTTTTTAAATGGAGTTTGAAAAAAAGTGTTGTAAGAGAAAAGCAATTTGTATTTGACAAATTTAATTGGAAAGTGCTTTTAAAAATAATTTGTGTTTGACAAATTTGTATCGAAAAGTGCTTTTGACTGTAAAATTACTAAAAATTGCATATATAGATTTAATAGTTATTAATATTATTAAATAGATAAACTGTATATTTATTATTGTTTAAGTTTTATTACACAAATAAATATAAAATGTTAATGAAAAAATTAATATACTTTTTATTTATGATTATTATTTTTATAAAACATCTATTAATTATATTCAAATAAAAAATTATATAAATATTTGTTAGTATTATTTTGATAAATTGTTATTATTATTGCCTTTATTAAATTAAAAATGAATTTTACAATGGTATTTTTGTCATAAAATAATTATATTTTAGCTTCTGCTTTTGGCTAGTAGCAGAAGTTCGAAATTCTAACTTCTTAAAACTGAAAAAATTGTTTATGCTACAATTCAGAAGCACTTTTGGATAATTTGCCTAACATCATATTTTAAGAAAATAAGCACTTTTTGAGAATAACTATATTCATATTATAGAGACTTCACATGCACAAATGTATATATAATTTTATTTTAATTTTTAAATATACTATAAAATAATATTATATTTTAAAATAATAAATCAAATAATATAAATTTATTATTATAAAACTATATGACAAGAGTGAAGGAGAAAAGAAGAAGACAAGAGAAGAAGAAGTATAATACTCAATGATCAACTTTTATGTGTGTTTAACAATTGCATACACATCCTCTATTTATAGGGCTACAAAAGTAACCTTCAATTCATAAGTTACAAACATTAAAGGAGGCATATAATACATAATCAATATTGGCATAAATCCTAATGAATTTGGGGTTATAGCCTCATTGATTTTTGGAGGTTTTGGGAGTGCTAAAGACATCCACATAAGCACAATACATTTACAACACTCCCCCTTGGATGTCTAAAATTGTGCCTCATTAAAACTTTACTAGGAAAAACCCGGTGGGACAAAAACCTAGTGAAGGAAAAAGAGTACACCAATTATAATCATACATCCATTATAAGCTGCCTCATTAAAAACTTTTACTAGGAAAACCCAGTGGGACAAAACCTTCGTAAAGGGAAAAAGAGTACAACGCATATCTACCCCTGATTATAACATAATTCAAGATCTCTTAATTGGCGTATTTCCATTTTGTGAACCAGCTTCTCGGAAGTTATGGTTGGCAATGCCTTAGTGAAGATCTGCTAGATTATCACTTTGAACAAATTTGTTGGACATAAATCTCACCATCTTTACGAAGATAATGAATAACTTTGGTGAGATATAGTCATGTATCATTTGATACATCCTCCTTTTAATTGAGCTATACATGTCATATTATTTTTATATAATATGGTTGATATATTCTTTTCTGAAGGCTAAGCACATATCTTCTGGATATGTTGATTTAATCGTCCCAACCAAACATACTTTCGACTGTTCTCATGCATTGCGTGATTTACAAAAGAAACAACAGACAATGTTTGCCTTTATGAATGCCATAATATAGTTGTTTCATCTCATGCAAATAAATAGCCAATTTGAGATCAACCTATATGGGTATTTGATAAATATTCAGACACATATCCAACTCCTGGAGAATTTGATTCATAAAATAATCTCATGTCAAGTCAAGTGCCTCTCGGAGATATGTTTAACCTCATTCCAATGCCTTTTATTTGGAGAAGAACTTAATCTTGCTAATAAACTTACACTAAATGTTATATCATGTCGAGAATTGTTAGCAAATTAGTGCTCTTATAGCATTAAAATATGGTACTTCTGGACCATGAAGTTCTTCATTGTTCTCACGAGGACAAAAATAATCCTTATTTATATCTAATGATCTTACAACCATTGGGTACTCAATGGATGTGCTTTGTCCATGAAAAATTGGATTAACATCTTTTTAACATATGATGATTGATAAATAATAACTCTACTAATAATGTGCTCAATCTTCAGGCCGAGATTTGTTTCATGATCTTTCATCCTATACTATTTCTTTAAGTAAAATTTACTGTGTTTTGGAGCTCTTCGGAAGTTCCAATAATATTTAAATAATCAACATGCACAGTAAATAGCTTTAATCCATATCATTTTATGAAAACACATGGACTAATTAGATCATTTTTTATATTTTTCTTTCAACAAATATTCACTGAAACGATAGTATCACATACGTCCAGTTTAATTCAATCCAGAGAAGGATCTATTTAATTTTATTGAACAATTTTCCCGGGAAATTTTAATTACTTCTGGCAATTTAAATCCTTCAGGGATTTTCATGAAAATTTCATTATCCAATGAGCCATACAGATAGGCTGTAGCTACATTCATTAGACATATATCAAGCTTTTTATGTACTGCCAAACAATATTATATCTGAAGGTGATTGCATCCACCACAAGAGAATATATCTCCATAAATTTATCAATATCAGATCTTTGAGAAAAACCATGTGCAGGAAGTCGCCTTTATACCTTATGACTTCATTTTTCTCATTTCATTTTTCCGTACAAAATGATTCATTTGTACCCAACTAACTTTATATACACCTTTAGTCATTTGGACTACAGATCCAAAGAACTTCACATTATTCACAAGTGAAGTCAATTTTGTTTGAATTGTATGTTTCCAATTTGGCCAATCATTTTTCTGTCTACATTCCTTGACAGATTTATTTTCAAGATCCTCTTCTGTTTTAATTGCAAAGTGTTGTCGACAACAATTTTCTTTCGGTTCTACCTTTTTCAGTGTTGACATAACTTATTGAGATCTCTTCATTATCATTATCAGGTACCTGATCCTCTTTCGAGGTTTCATGATTAGTTATGTCCTGGGTCTCTTCAGGAAAACCCGCCTCCATAATATAACCATCTTAATTATTTGCTCCTTTCCTTTTTCAAGAACTTTTATCTTTGGAACCGATCATCTATCACGCGGCTTTTTATTCATTGTCACTAATAAATTGTCCTTCTGGGACATCAATTTGAATTGGAGCATTTTCAACTGGTATATGAGATTTTGTAACTCTTTTAAGGTCAGTAAATACGTCTGGCAGTTTATTGAATCATCTTTTGAACTTCTGGTTCACATTGCTTTATGTGAGGATCTAAAAGATAATTTTTCAATCAATCTCATTTTCTAGCTATTTATTTTCTCCCCCAATATTGAAAATATTGATTCATCAATATCACAATCAACAAATTTTGCTGAAAATAAATCATCCTGTCATTGATTCAAGATACTTAATCATAGCAGGAGATTAATATTCAACATATATTCATAACCTCCTTTGAGGACCCATCTTTGTGCATTGTGGTGGAGCAATTGAAACATATATACTGCACAACCAAAAATTTTAAGATGGGATTTATTTAGCTCCTGACCAAAAGCCAATAATAAAAGGGAGAATTTATGATAACTTGTTGGCCTGATGCGTACAGTAGTATATCCGCATGCTATATCATGGGAAGTTGTTCTCATAAATATTGGTCTATCTATTAACTGGAGGCATTTAATAAATGATTATACTAGACCAATATTCTAGGTGTGAACATAAACTTCAGGATGTTCAACTGTCATTACAGTTTAAGACAAACTCACTAGAATTATCAAGACAATTTGTCTTAATTGCATAATCTGAAAATTGCGCTATTGATCTAGCTATCTCGCAAATACCATATTGCGAGTTCATAGTAAGCACACATGTGACCATCTTATAGATGCATCTATTAAAATCATGAAATAATTGAATGGTCTTCATGGTGGGTGAATGGGCCCATATATATCACTTTTCATATATTCCAGAAATGCAGGGAACTCAATCCAAACTTTATCTAGTGATGTCTTTGTAATTGATTTATCTTGAGAACAAATTGCACAAGAGAACTCCTTGAATTGAAGAATCTTCTGGTTCTCCTCAATTAAATTCTCAATAATTTTTTGCATCATATATAATTGAACCGGGATGGTCTAACCGGTCATGCCAACTAATATAATTATTTGAACTAGTAAACTTCTGGTTTACTATAGAGCATGCGTCTCAACTATGTAAACTTATGGTTTACTATGAGATGTGTCTCAACTATGTAAACTTCGGGTTTACTATGAGATGCGTCTCAACCATGCTAATATTTGTGTAGTATAAACCAAAGGAAAATGTGGGTAATTTTTCTAAGATACATTCCTTACCCATCACAATTGCAGTAATATAAAGATATTCCATCTTTTCATCATTTGTAGTCTCAATATAATACCTACAATATATGTCTTTGAAACTTAATAAGTTTCCTTGAGACTTACTGCAAAATATTCATGTATTTCTAGTCGATTTTTATTCCCATTGATAATATGAGAATTTGACTTTTCCAAATCACTCAATTTTGTACTACCAAACATTATATTAACTTTTCCTTCTTTCATAACTAAAAGAAGAAATATATTTTTTCTCTTTTAATATAATATGCATTGTAGCACAATCCATAAAATATATATCTTATTATAATTGTAAGAACAAGTAGAAAACACAATAATTTAATAACATCATTGCTTAGGTGCTAAGAAAAAATACTAGCACTTAAAGGGCACAACATGTTCTTAAATATATCATTTCTTCACCTTAAAAAAATAATAAAATTAAGAAGAAATTAAAAGATGCTTTGATTTACAAAACAAATTAATTATAATATATACCACAATAAAATGTGATAGATATTTATGGCCAAGATATAAAGACCTTATACAAACACAAAATAAGCATAATATTGCTAACAATTTATATTTAAATAAGCGCAGTGCCAATTTCTGTTAATAATTGATATTCAAATGTTGTTAACAAAATAATTTATCACCTAAGATTGTTAACAATTTATTCATTATTATTATGCTTATTTTTCATCATCTTTATAAACAAAATTGACCTTAATATATCATCAATTTTGCAAAATCAAATTGACGTCAGCATTCTTTTCTTTCTTTATCATAGCTTGTAAAGCTTGACAAGATATTCACGTGTACGACAAACACGTGACCAATGATTTTTTATGTCATATGAATGACATATATTATCTTTATTCTTATAAGAATTCAATTGAGAACCCCAATAGTTCTCTTGATTATTATAACGTCAATCATGATGATAGTAATTTTTTAGTCTTTTACCATGTCCACGTCCAACACCATGGCTACGACTAGAGTCATTTATCAAATTCATCATACTTTATTTGCTACATTCACTTCAGGGAATACTTTTACAAAAAATATTATACTTTATTCCATTTTCTTCTGGAAATGGAGTTGATTCATTTGGACATGCCTAATAAAATTTTTTTTCAATAGCTTTAGAACTTTTGCTTAACAATAAGCAAATAAGAAATTAGCTCAAAATATTTGGTAAACCTATGCTCTCGATATTGCTGCTTCAGGAGCACATTCGAGGCATACAAGTAGAATGTCTTTACCAATATACCTTCATCAATAATTTCATATTAATATAAATTCAATAGAGAGTTAATTTAAAACAAAGCTTGATTATATAGAATCTTGCAAAAATTTTGCAAATTATTCTAAAGAACTATTGGTTCTTTGTTAATGAGATACCATATTTTCAATTCTTAATGATGCAAATAATAATGGCTAAGAAAAATATTGCCTTGTGCAATCCTTCAGGGATGCCTGATTTTATCATTGATAGAATCTTCTAGATTCATTGCACTCAAATGAATTATGACATCAAGAACCCATGATAATAATTCCTCTTGAAATATAAAGTGCAACAAATTTATCAAGCTTTGAGAAATTCGATATTGTAAATAAGAAATAAGAATTGAAATAATTAAGATATGCATATACATATACATATTCCCTTTATGTAAAATTAACATGAATAAGAATTTAGAACAACAATAATCAAATATGTTTTCTTACCTTGATTTAATGTTGTTTACTCACCTTAATGTGATTATCATGCTCAATTCCCAAAACTCAAATTGATCGGTAGAACTTCGTGCTGATAACGTATTATAAAACTATATGACAAGAGTGAAGGAGAAAAGAAGAAGACAAGAGAAGAAGAAATATAATACTCAATGATCAACTTTTAGGTGTGTTTAACAATTGCATACACACCCTCTATTTATAGGGCTACAAAAGTAACCTTCAATTCATAAGTTACAAACATTAAGGGAGGCATATAATACATAATCAATATTGACATAAATCCTAATGAATTTGGGGTTATAGCCTCATTGATTTTTGGAGGTTTTGGGAGTGCTAAAGACATCCACATAAGCACAATACATTTACAACATTTATCTACTTTTGCACTCTTTTTTTGTTGGCACCATCAATATCCGGAACTATTACAGAAAACAATTAATCCAATTCGGGACTACTTTCTTTCTCACATCTCCTCATTATAAAATATATAATTTCTTAAAATTAATTACAAAAAAGACTTTTTTTTATTAAAAGAAACAGATTACAAAGCAAGAGAAAAAGGACCATACCCTGAAAAAACAAACCGAGGCATACAAGAATCTAAGCCTTGTAATTCTTGAATTAAACTATCATTAGCTATCCTAAAGCTTATATTACGCTGATGAAGAAGATGTCTGACGTCCCTTGAATGTCTTAACCCAAGACCTCCACGATCTCTTGGAGCAAAAATATGTTTCCTATTGAGTAAGTGCATGGCAGGTTTATCTCGTCTCAATCCCCAAAAGAAGTTTGTGCAGATAGCATCCATTTTATTACAGTATTTCTTGGGAATAAAATCCGACGACATGTTGTACATGTTGAGAGGCTGCCAGATTGCCTTAATGAAAGTCAAACGTCCTGCCTGAGATAGAGTCTTAGCCTTCCATCCTGCCAACTTATTATTTACCTTTTCCATCATTGAATAATAATTTTGAGGAGAATTTATATTATTATCAATGATAGTTCCTAGGTATCGACCAATTCTTGAAGAAATTGGGACACCTAACTTTGAGGCTATCTGTAATGTTCGGACTAAAGACAAGAAATGACTTATCTTTGTTAAGATGTTGGCCTGCTAGATTACTATAAATTGAAAGAGCATATTTAACAGCCCTACAATTAATATCATCTATTTTGAAGAATAAAATGGTATCATCTGCATACATTAGATGACTAATCATAGGGCCTCTTCTAGCAAATTTGATTCCAACAATTTTCTTTGCAGCTTCAAGTTTAAGTAAAGCATAGGAAAGAACATTAGCACACAATAAGAACAGATAACGAGATAAAGGATCTCCTTGTTGAAGACCTCTCTTTGGAACAAAAGAACCCACTATCTGGGCATTCAGCAAAAGAGTATATGAAACAGTATGAACACATTGCATGATGATGTTAATGAATCTTTCAAGAAACTCCATACATCTAAGGACAGCTTCTAGGAAATTCCAAGAGAACTTATCATATGCTTTATGAATATCCAATTTGAAAGCACACCAAGCAATCTTGGTTTTATAAGCTTTGTGAATAAAAGACATAACTTCAGAAGCAAGAAAAACACTGTCCGAAATTAGACGACCATTAACAAATCCATTCTGAAAAGAGAAATGATTCTGGTCATGATGTTCTGCAGATGAAGAACTAAAATTTTGGCAATGACTTTATAAACCACATTGCATAAGCCAATTGGTCGAAAATCTTTAAGCTTCTCTGGCACATCAATCTTAGGAATTAAAGTAACGAGAGAGTCTGGCTTCTCTCTAAACCTTTATGAAGCTTTTCTACAAATGTTTTCCTTCATTTATTGTGTTTCGTTTTCCCAAAGGTAATCATGTCTAGCCGTAGAAGCATGTTGCTCGAGATCTTTTATTGTGTTTCTCAATTTTACTTCAGTTCTGCATGTTATTCTATTGGTCTTAGTCTTTTCGTTTCTCTTTTAATTTATTACTCTGTCATCATGTCATCACTTTTTGGTTTTTCAAATAATAATAAATGTAATACTTATGTTTGGCTCCAAGCACGTGCCAATCACATGACCTATTTACACCGCCACCCAACCATTCACTAAAGGGCCCATTAGCCTAGTTGCCCTATTATAAATATGGCCTCTACACAAAACCCTAGATTAGAGGATCCCAACTTATTCTTAACCTACTCAAGAATTGACTCCCAACTCATTCACGTTTTAGCCACAATTTTTTTCGTAGCTAATCCGCTGCTTTGTTGTATTGACTTGTTTTATGCAAATATTATGGAATGGTGAGCCTAAAAAAAGTATCAGCTGTCTAAGGGTATAAGGCAATGTGATCCTTGATCAGCTTACCTTTTTGTCAAATGCATTGAAATGTTAGGACATTATATCAATTTGGTTGTGAATTAGGGGGATTGGAAACTAGCTTTACTTAATAGAAATGGGCCTCATATTCCACATATATTTCTTGTTGATGATTTGGTATTGTTTGTGTTAGTCAGAAAGTAAACCAATAGGGGGGGGTGAATTGGTTTTCTTGAAATCTTATCTTCTTTTCTTTTTAAGTTATTTGACTAGGACTCTTGAGACTCTTCAGGAGTCTGAATGAGATACTCTGTTTGCTTTATCTTGACTAAGGATTAAAGAAAAGAACAAAGCTGATTTTTATGGAGAGGTTCACTATCCAATTATGCTTATATAGCTACGTCCTCTCCCCTTCTACCTAAGCAGCTAGAAGGATTCTATTAACTCAATAATATTTTCTTACAACACAGAAAACCAATGTAACTTGGGAAGCACACACACTATTACTCTCATACATAATTCAATTTCTTATTGTAAATACTCCCAAGATCTTAGTATACTGAGATTCCTCACCAATCTAGATCCCTTCAGGATCTGCAAGCCCAGCAACCCTTGCCTGAGCTAGAGGATTCTCAGTGTACTAACTTCTTGATTCTCACCTGAGTCTACAAGAACAACACTCAGAGTATTTAACAATCAAGTTACCTTACAGCAACCTTGAAAACTCAAGGATCAGCTTTAACCACAGCTTTTACACCCAGCAACTCTAATTCTTAAATACTCTTCACAATCAAATAAGAGGATTTAGAAGAAGGTAATCTCCTATCAACTACTTCAGAACTTCACAGAGAATTCACACAGATCAAACTTTGGAGCAAGTTGATACAAGTTTTTAGCACACAGCATTTGTATCTTGCATGGCTCCCTTTCATCTGTTAAAATAGTTTTTCTGCTCAGCTAGCCATTACTCTTCCTGCTTCCACCAAGAGCTTCAGCCCACGCTCCTCCAGAATTTGTGGCTCTTTACCTTGAAGATAAGAGATGTGTAAAATGAATGCACTCAAGATCTTATGGATATTATATTCATCCGTCGTTTTTCATCACCCTTGAGTGCCACTCTTCACTTTTACCTGCAACCATCTTTTTCATACCTACTCTAGGATATGATTAGATTTGTAGTGCATGAAATGTGAAAAAGCATACATGTCCTTTCACTTTTATTTTATGTTAAGTTTATACTCAGATAAGGACATTTTAGATCTGGGCCAAGTATGTTTCTTTATGGCCCATGAATAAATTCAAAAATCATGTCTTGATAAACAAGAAACTGATTTTGACATATCAAAACACATTATTAGAAAAAGCAGACATCATTTTGCGTTTGGATGCTATAATTAAAAAGTGCTTTGTAATATAATAAGTGTTTGGATGTAAAATTAAAAAAAATACTTCCTATCATCTCATTTTGTCTTTTTGGTCGCTCCACCCTCACATTATCGCCCATTTTGCCTAAATTACTCATAAAATTAATTTGTAATCATTAATAATAAATATGGAGTTTACCACAAACTAAGAAAATTTTTAAAATAATTGAAAAAAATAGTTTTTGTAATATTTAGCTATCAATTAATCAAGATCATCATGATTATTATGAAAATAAAAACTTTTAAATGAAGGGTTTTGCTAACAAGTGTCCTTAGGGCACTCTTTAAGGTTTTCCTTTAACCAATGAGAAGGTCTTAAAATATGTGTTGGTTGACTTTTCACTAACTTCAAAAAAATTAATTTCATCTCTATCAATCAAAAGAAACCTTAACAAGTGCATAAACCCTTAAATGAAATAGTGTTGGCAACACACCAACCCTAAAATCACCAAAAGTAAAGCACTATCTACACCCTATTAAAAAGTGAACGCAGAGATAATAGGAAGCAAAGCAACACTATCAATTAAAAATGAACGCTAGAGCAAGGAGATAGATAGGCCTGTTAAGCAAAACTAGACTATGAACACCTAGTATACTTTATAGATTTACGAAAAAGAAAAAAAAAAGAGAAAAAATAGATGTTCAAGCATTCGAACCCGTGTGGTTTGGACAAAGCAATGAGAGTACCGTTTTTTAGTATTTGTCTACCGCAGGCACTTATTTTAGAAGCTACACTTATGGTATAAGTACTTATATTTAAAATAAAAGTGCTTTATATATTTTTTTTTTTAAAAAAAAAGCCTATCCCAAGGGGGCCCATGCATGTCATACCAAAAGCCCCAAATTGTGTTTGGACTTAATGTTTTAATTGTTAAATTTTATTATTATTAAAGTTCAATTATATTTTCAAAGTTAATCCAATATTTTAAACTTAAACATAAAATAATTAAGTACTAAAAACAAAAGACAACAATACATCTTACAATATGAACAAAAGACAACATTATAGCCCACAAATGTCAACTATACATTGATCAATAAATCACGTGAAGTAAAACTTCCAAACAACAGCAACCCATGACACAATAAGTACTAATAACGACCAATAAATTGTGTGGTGGAGGGTCTGAATTCTCTTCAAAACTTCCTCATTTCTCTTCTTTTCTTCCTCCAATTGAATTTCAAGGTTAGCAATCCTCCTCCTAAGTTGAGATACCACAACGCCATCATCTTTCAGTTCAAGGCCATACCAACCAAGCCAGCCACAATTCCCAGGCCTCTTTGCAATTAAAAACACAAATGAATCAGTCATTTAAACCAATGTTCTGAAAATTTAATTCAATGTACATATCAGACAATTTTTGCATCCCCAAAATCTTCAACCTGGGGTTTCAGTGTGAGAAGTGATTATAACTGCGTGTTCTTCACAATGACATAGAACTCTTCTTCTCCTAGAAGATGAATCAAAGATTGGGAAGCCATGGACGACATTTTGTAGCTACGAGGTAGAAGGTAAAGAACGAAGCTGAAATCGTGTTCACAATATTATTCAAAGCATAAATCTAAATGTTAAACCGAAACACATACCTCTTTAATCGATGAAAGTGAGAGTTAGGGTTAGGGAAGAAGAATCCATACATGTTTAATCGATATATGCGACTTGTTGATTATGGGATTCGAAGTTTCGAACGCAGAAGATTGTGGGATTGTGAGATTTGATGGAGGAAATCGTCCTTCCCTTTAGCAAGTTGAAGCAGAAGTAGAAATGAGTTAGGTTAGGTTAAAAGTTCAATGTGAAGTGAAAAATGAAGTAGAAAAAGAGATACACATTTAGCGTTCACGTAAGCAAATTCCGTTAACCATGTTAACAGTGTTAGCAAAAATGGTAGGCATGAACAAAATCAAAAGTTTGGGGGCAGGCATGAACATTATAGCAAAGTTTAGGGGCAACAAGGGTATTCTATCCTAAAATTAATATAGGTTTTAGTCTTTTAATAAAATTAATTTATAGTTTTTTATATAAATATATAAGAGTAAAATACACTCCCCTCCCTTGAGAGATACTAAAAAGACACTCCCCTCCCCTCTATTTTTAAAATGTACACTCCCCTCCCTCCTCATATAAAAGTCCTCTACATCTTAGTCCAATTCACAATTTTTCATTAAATCACTATTAAAAGCAATGTCTTTTTTATAATTTCACAACTTAATTTTTTATGGGACTAAAATGCCCCCACTTTATGGAGCAAAAAATATGAAATGAAAAATGTCTTATTTTTATTGATTTATTATTATTATTATTATAAAATAAAAATGTTAGAAATTTTGACATTAGTACTTTTTAATAAAATTGTAACCTATATTTCTTTACAAAATTAATTTACAAGTAATTAGTATTTTTATATAAAAATTAGGGGATTAATTGGCTTGATCGAAAAATTACTAATTACTAGTTAAAAATTTTATAAAAAATTACAAGTTATAATTTTTTAATGAACAAAAATACATCTTTATTAAAAAAAACTAATTACAAACTTTTTAACGGTTTTTATGTTATAATTATATTAATAATGTAAAGATTAATAATAACAATATTAATAATAAATCAATAAAAATATAGCATTTTTCATTAAAAAAATTGTCAAACTTACAGTAAAGTAAACCAATTCATGTGTCACAACCCCCTATCGGACGTCCGTGACCGGCACGGGAGGTAGGATTTCTCCTGTCCCGTAAGCCTCTAATTCCTAATTGACATTCTTATATATGCATAACTACTCATTTCTATTACAAACAATATATAGTATATATGGTCATCCCTATCCGGTGACCTAAGTAGCACGCAATCCACGGCTCGTTCAACGCCGCTTCAGTCTGTACATATACACATAATCAATCACACGTAGATATAGTATACATATTGATCACGCGCTTAAGGGCGGGTGATCTATCCTATTCACATGCAGAATCCCTGTGTACAGTCAAGCATATATATTCAATCACACACCTGCATAGAATATACATATTGATCACACGCCTCAATGCGTGTGACCTATCCTATTCACATGCGGAAGCTGTATTTTCACACAATCAAGTATTCAATCACACATATATATAAATTTACGTATTGACCACACGCTCAGTGCGTGTGATCTATCCTATTCACACGCTGAAGTCACATCCATATATATATATATATATATACACATGATATTCAGCATATCATAACCTATGTTCCCATCAACAAGACCAATCTTTAATCTGTATGAAGCCGACAATTCTAGAGTGTGACATATACATATATGCATATAGCAGCTGTACAAAACAATGCTATACCAAAAGAATCATATACATATACATCCTGTCAAAAATACATATAACAGTACTACCCACGCGGACAATGCGTGCGGTCTCTAAGTCTGTCCGCCTCCCTGAGATGAAGTGGAAGCGCTCCCGATGCCTAGACCACCTGTGTCTATAACATTTAACATTGGGGTGAGTCAAACAGACTCAGTGAGAGGCTTTCCCATCCCTGGTGTAGTAGCGGGTACCACTACAACTGGGGAAGAGGAGCCAATCACAAACACATACGAATATAACGGATTAAATTTCCATATATTAAGTGGTCAAGCAATTAGCTGATATCATATTCACAATAAAGAATTTAAAACATGGATTTACATACATTTGAGTTCACAAATACATCATATCATGATTTAACATATATTTCCATGTGGTCCTCAGTATTCAAATAATCATAATCATAAACTGGCCCGAAGGCAATATCTCCGTTAGGAGAGAATCTGGCCCGAAGGCAATATCTCACGTGAGCAATATGGGAACCTAGTTGATCATTCTAGGAACCTCTGGTCCCAAGACTTTACTTGGAACAATAGTTTGACCCCAAGACTTCACTTGGAGCATAGCCGGCGACTCATCTGACCTCGGTTTACCCAAGGCAATAGCCACAATGTGGTGAACTCATATACTCTGTATTTCTGTGGTTTGACTCAAGACAAGAGACTCAATCTACCCGGACCACCCGTGATAGACTCGGTTCCCGCGTTGTACAATAAATGACCCCTATGGACCACTACTTGTTCATTTTACTTCTTCTTAGGCAAATTTAGATTTCCAAGTGGTTTCTAATTTGGACTCTTGGTTCAGAACAAAGTCACCTAGGTTTATTCTCTTTAAAGACTTACTTACAAAACCACACCCTTCAGATAATATTTACTCGATCCTACCCCCGATGTCGTATAGGTCCTGAGGACCTTCTGTTCATATAGGGCTCCTTGAGCCACCGTTGCTTTTACAATTCACATACACACATATAGCACATTTTCACATATACTGTATTTAGGAACAACAATAGCATGTTATCTAACATGTAATTCCTACAAATAGGCAAGAAGGCAAACCATATATCCATATCCGCAGTCAACCCTATAGGGCAAGGATAGGAAAGCCCCTCACCTGGTTGGCCCCTCTGATCGGCTCTCGGTGCGCCCGAAAGTCCACTCACAGTATGGTGCCCTATACACATATACTTGAGAGATTCAGAGACTTGAAAATTCAACCACTATCGTGTACATGTAACGCTAATGCTCATATTCTTTCTAATTAATTCCATAGACTAGTTGTTGGCTTGGAGTGCCCTCAACTAGTTTTCGGAACACCTAGCATGCTTCTAATTCGTGTCCAACCCTCTCTTAATCACGCTATTCGGAAACGTTGAATTTGGGAATGCAAGGTTACCCAATTTCACCTCTATGTGTCCATGTGAAGTTCCCACTACCCCAGTCTTGAATTTATGGCTCAAGAGTCATAAATTCTACTTATCCAATATTTCCATTTATCAAAATAACCTTGAACACTTCACCTACACATGAATACAATACCCGAATACGCGTAAAATTAGAAAACTGTCTCTTTTTCCCCGAACGGGGTTCCGGGTGAGACGGGAATTACTCGGGTTTTAATCCCTCGTACATTCCGATAATTTTTTTAATTATTATTCAACCTTTCAATGCACCCCAAATCATTTTACAACATCCTTAAACCTTTACAACCACATTTTCCTACACTTTTTTTAACCCGGATAAATTCCATCAATTTGGTTTCGGTTCCTAAGCTTCCAACTCACTTCCTAATATGCATATACTTCAATTTAGGACCCAGAACACTCAGATTGAATCAATTGGGGTCTTTCCAAAAATCCCTAAAATTGATAAAATTGGGGTTTGAGAGTTTCGGGACTTCTCACCTCGATTCAACCAACGATATGGAGTAGAGGAGACTCCCAGCTACCTTCCCCGGTGAAGAGACGGCGTTTTTCGGCGAGAAAGCTCTCTCCCTCTTGTTTCTCTCTCTAGCCCGTCACTCTCTCTCTCCTCCAGCCACCACGACGACGTTTTCCGGCTCCCCTCACACTTCCGGCCACCACCGTGCTCAGCCCGTCCGTGAGCTCCACTAGCCAAGACGTTGCCTCAACCCTCTCTTACTCTCCGCGTGTGCGTGCGTTCTCTCCACTCTCACGGTTTTGCCTTTTTCTTTTTCTCAATCTGCATTCTTTTTCTTTATTCTTTCTTATCCTCTTTTCTTATATAATATAATATATATATTTAATTAATTAATATATATTCATATCACCTAATAAAAAGGTGTAATAACAAATAAAAAAAAGGAATATAGATAAATTAGGATTTAGACACTCTTGTATCTAGAAAAAAAAATGTAGTAGGATAGTGTGTGCTTCTATCCATTTTCAACCTTTAAATTAATTAATTTAATTTACTTTAATTAATGACGCTAGTTAAATTATTCTCGGGTATTACATCATGTTTATAATGAAAAGGTCAAATGCCCATTTTGGTCCTCTATGTTTCACTCAAGTTTTAAATTGGTCCTTTATCTTTCAAAAATTCTATATTAGTCCTTTATGTTTTCCAAAAGTTTTATATTTGTCCTTCAGGTTTCATTAAAGTTCTATATTGATCATTTATGTTTCATTGAAATTCTATATTGGTCCTTTATGTTTCATTGAAGTTCTATATTGGTCCTTTATGTTTCATTGAAGTTTTATATTAGTCCTTTATGTTTCATTAGAGTTTCATATTGGTCCTTTCAACATGATTTTATTTTTGGCTTAAACGACGCCGTTTGAGTATTTTTGGCGTGTCTAAGGCCACGTCAGCTATCTAATACAAGTATGAGAGATTATGTGTCCACCTCGACACGCCACGTCAGCAGTTAACTTAAGAAATTGACGGATTTGGACGAAAGGACCAATTTAGAACTTCTAGGAAACATAAAAGACTAATTTAAAACTTTTGAAACATAAAGGACTAATTTGAAACTTGAGTGGAACATAGAGGACCAAAATGAACCTTTGACCTAATTAAAAAAAGTAGAGCAATTTACTTTTTTGCTGGGGGCATTTTAGTCCCATAGAAGAGTAAGTTGTAAAATTATAAAAATGTCATTATTTTTAACAGTGATTTAATGAAAAATTATGAATTGGACTAAGATGTAGAATATTTTTATATGTGGAGGGAGGGAAGTGTACATTTTGAAAATAGAGGGGACGGGAGTGTCTTTTTGAGATCTCTTAGGGGATGGGAGTGTATTTTACTCAATATATAAAGGTCAAAAGCTCATTTTGGTCCCTTATGTTGTACCCAAATTCATATTAGTCCTTTATGTTTTAAAAGTTCTAAATTGGTCATTTTGTCTAAGTCCATCAATTTCTTAAGTTAACTGCTAACGTGGTCGTTTAAGCTAACGTGTCATGCCACGTCATCACAAATAATGAAATAGAAGATGACGTGGAGTGACACGTTAGCTTAAATAGACACGTAGGAGAGATGATATATCCACCTCAGCAAGCCACGTCAGCACTTAACGAAGGAAATGGACAGACTTAGACGGAAGGACCAATTTGGAACTTTTGGGAAAGATAAAGGACAAATTTAAAACTTTTAAAACATAAAGGACCAATATGAAACTTGGGTACAACATAAGGGACCAAAATGAGCTTTTGACCATATATAAATAATAAAATTATATAGATACCTTTCGGGGACGGGGACCCCACGGGGCGGGGGGCATTCTCCCCATCCCGTCCCAAAACTAGCTTCAGGGAAAAGATTTTCCCCATCCCCGCGGGAAATAATCTCCCACATTTGAGGCCCCATGCAAGGATTCCTAGCAGGGATCCCCGCGAGATAGGAATTTTGGCCATCCCTAATAAGTAATGACATGGCAGTGAAGTGGCGAGTTAATGGCAATATATTAGCACGTAATGGCAACATCACCTGGTAAGTTAAAGGCTAACGTTAAAGGACTAAATACTTGACATGAATAAAAATTTAGGGACAAAATAATCTATTTTCAAATCTAAGGACTAAATAGTAAGTTAATTAACAATTCAAGGACAAAAAAATAGTTTTTTTTTGTTTACAAATTATTCTAATATGGTGGCTGTTCTGCCTCAAGAGCTGAGTCAAACTGTGCAAGGAAGGGGAATTTGGAATGCGAGTGTTCTGATGAGTATGGCTTCCCCAGAGCACAACGATGGAGATCATATTGTAGAGCTAATCGAGCGCGATACTTCAGATTCGGCACTCAATGCCCATGCTGATGATGATACGGTTTCGGAGGCCGCTTCCCCCTTGCTTGCGCACTCCGAAAGACCCAAGATCAACATCTTCACCGTCTCTTACCCCCGAACAAAATCCAGAGTAATATTTCTCTCTTCTCTTTTACCTGATGTTGCGAAATTGATATTTTAGATAAATAAGAAATTGTGTTCAGAAGGATTTCTTTTGTGTGTTTCCCTTTACGTTTCCTAATTGGTACCGAGTCTTTCATCGTTTTGCTCCCGTGAAAAAAAAATCTGAAATGAAGCACTTATTTTGTTTTCTTAAGTTTCATAGATTGATTAACTGAAAAGGTTGAGGAGAGAGGGGCTTTCAGAATGTGAATATGCCACAAATGAGTCAGAATTTGGCTGGTGTTGACCAAAATAGTTTCTACTTTCCAGCATTACGCATGTGTATACTCTTAACTCATCCAGAGATGGTTGGTTGGTGAAGGACAAAACTTGGAATAATCTTACCGCAGTGATTGACCTATTGATTTGTGCGTGTCATCCTTGCGCAGGGGCCATGCTAATCTTCTCTGTATCGTTCCAATTTGATCGGATGTCACTACAATCCATAAGATAAAACAAGAAGAAATACAATATGGGGGAACTTTCAGTTAAGAGTTAAGACCTTGGAGCAAATCACATATTGTCGTTGAACAACATTTTGCTAATACCATACACCTAATAATAGTCTGATAGTGGAGTTAGAAGAAAAGATTTGTTTTTAATAGTTATTAATGGCGTGCCATTGCCTGATGCTGGTTGCCCATTGCCATAGACATTGGGGCAATGCCGTGGTTGTTGCGTTGTCAATTTCGTTTGGCTCAGCCATGGCAGACGTCATTGCCTATGGTGTGTGATGTTAGGGAAAAATGAATTAAGCCCATTCTAAAAAAATTGTTTTTCTTGCCCCATTTACTTAGCCAGCCCTACGTTTCATCCCTTTATTCTACGAAGCTGATTAATTCTTCTTCTTCTTCCCCTGAAAAACCAGTAGTTCTCCTTTCTTTATTATTTTTAATCATATAATTCTGTGTGTCACACTTCAATGTTGCCGCGCACCATGCAATGTACTATGTGCAAAGTGCAATGGCTCTTGGAGCCCCTATTGCCTACATGCTTTCAGTAACTATGGTTTTAATGAACCTTTTTTTCTTCTAATTTGTCAAAGATGACATTTGAGAGAGCAAAAAATTATGAAGTAGATTTGTAGAACCAATCTCTCTACCGTATATTTGGCTGCAGGATGAAGTAACAAGACTACTTGAGTCAGAGACATCTCCTTTAACACGTTTTATATTGTGGGTATGGAGTGGATCCAAATACTCTGGTTTACTTTGCATGGTCCTTTCATCTACCATCTACTTTCTCATGGGAGTTCTTTCCAATATGTTTTCTGGTAAGTTCTTGAGTTCTGCCCTGTATACCACTCTGCTAGATATTATCCATTTACAGAATATATGAAACAACCAAAAGTAAGAAGTTTGGATGAACATCTGTTGATTGCACTAAGAGGTTATCATAACTATGGTAATGAATCTTGTATGAATTTTTGTAAGGAAGAAATGGATAAACTGAAACTACTACTTGTTCGTAAAAATATATTCATTTTCTGTTGTTCAGTATTAAAGTCAGTCAGTGTTAAAATATGCCAAATATTTGACGCAATCTAATTTTGTTTGGGACCTTGTTTCTTAATATTTAAATGCCAGGTTAGTTTCATTTGAGTTTTTATATACAGGTTCCCTCTGTTCCTTTGGCGTGTGTGTGTGTTTATAAAATATAATATATGCATTCTGTTAGATGAGATGATGAATGATACAAAAGTGTAAGAGAAGTAATGTTTCCTTTTGATTCATTTGGGAAATTTACACAGGTGTTTATACATACAGCAATCCTGATTTCTCATAAATGTGGGAATTAATTGTCTATAACTGCCACTCTGCCAGCTATTATACATCAGATTCCTATCAATATATATTTGTGAAATCATGGTTGATTACATGGAACCAAGGATTTAAGGGAAAGTTATATCATGAAACTGATTTCTCCTTACTAAAGACGGTTTTTCCTTAATAATGACAGTTGACCGTCAATTAACAGAAAGGAATATCTTATGTTCATTATCGAAACAGTAGTTTTCCCTTCAAATATTCATCAGATAGTTACATTAGTTGATTAATGACATTTCTCGAGGTTTGGCTAGATTATACACATTCCATCTTTTTGTGGAAATTCAGTCAATTCAGTTTTTGACATGTTTTTTAAATTTCAAGATCATCTTGTTATTTGCACATTTCTTATTCGTTCCTTATTTTAATTTTTGAAATAACAATTTTGATTTGGCAGTTCAGGTTATTCCTTTGTTTGAGGTTGCTTTTACAAGATGTACAGTTATGTTGATACTGTCATATTTGTGGCTGGGAAGGAGTGAACAGCCACTTTTTGGAACATCCTATATTAGAAACATTTTGATTTCAAGAGCCTTTGTTGGTTGTTTGTCTTTGTCAAGTTTTGTATATTGGTAAGTGGGATTTTAGAAAATTTCAGTCAATATGTATTCTTCTCACCGTATCATTTATCATTTTGGATTCTGTTGCCTAATTTCTTGGAATTTTTCACTTCCTTTTTCAAATTATCCTAGTTTTAGGACTATGGGATCATATATTTTTCTTGAATATTATGAATATTGCACACACAACAGACTTTAATAAGATTTTGGACCGAAACAATAACTGCACTAGTTGCCAGTCAATACAATATTCAATGAAGATCTGAGTGGAGTTATTTGTATTGCATTTCCTTTTAACTAATAACTATGCAGTGGAAAAGGTCTGAGTTGAGGAAAAGCGTTGCTGTAATTCTGTTTAGATGCTCCTTGAGAGTTTAATTAGTTGCAAATTACTGTAATAACAAGAACTCTGTTCTTTTCAGTGTTCAAAGGTTACCTTTCTCTCAGGCTATTCTGTTGAACTTAACAACTCCTATCATGGCTTCAATTATGGCAAGGATCTTTTTGCATGAGAAGTTGAAAATTGCAGATATTGCGGGTAAGATGTTATGGTTCTGTTAATAAACTATTATGATGTGGAACAAGGATAAATATGTGGATTTTCTGTGAAGAAACAAAGTTCATCTTTTTGAAGTATAATGTTTCAAGTTAAGCCATCCACCTGGTGGGAAAAGGCTCTGTTTGTTGTTGTTTTATAATGTTTCAAGTTACTATGGTTGAACAATTTTTAAAGGTAGAATAATCATCTCCTTTGTTGGTTATTATTTGATGAGGGCTAGTTTCTTCATATGTTTTTGCCAATCTATTTTCTTGGACTCATGGTTGTTAGATTATTGAAGCCCTAATTCTTTACTTGCCTGTATTTTCTTGGACTCATGTTCAAACTTTGAAAATACTTTCTTTCTTTTTTCAACTCGGTGTCTTTCTTTTTATCAATTCTTAATATTTAGCCAATTAGCTTCTATCAAAAAAAATTTTTTAGCCAATTAGCAATAAGATATTTTCAGATGGAAATATCCATTATGACAAACAAATGAAACTGTACTAAAAAACTGAATGTATTACATTTGCCACATGTAAGAACAACCGGACACAGAAGTTAGCAATAAGATATCTAGTTAATGATTGATTATTTATTTTAATATTTATTTCAGGCCTCGCTTGCAGTTTCTTTGGTGTGATCTTCTTTTTCCATGACATGCTTGCTACACAAGGTAGAGTAGTTTCCTTTCCAAGTCTGGTAAATGCAGCATTCTTCGTATACCTATGAATATTAGTTCCTTTAAGTTATAGTAGGCTTACATAATTTATAACTAGGAGTGCACTGGGTGTGAGTTGAAGTTATTGTTCTGTATTTTAGATTCAGAGGTTTTGCTTCTGATTACCTCTCGTAAATGCTTTAATTCTTCATATTATGGGCTTGCTATTTTGAGAGCAAGTTATAGAGTATAGACATTGTGAAAGAGGAATGAGCATGTCATAGACTTGTCGAATAGATGAATACTGAGGCCCTCGACCTTTTCTGGTTCTTGTTATACATTTTGTTTTAATTTATTCATTGATAGACTGAATACTATATAACCTGCAATCTATTGTTTCAGGCTTTAAGAAAAACCAACATATATACTTTAACTACTCTTTCTAATTTCTATATTTGGAATTTCCAGGACAGTTAGTTAAAGCTGAGGAAACAAGTAATGCAAATGCTAAGAGAAGTCATATATTTGCAATATTACTTGGTCTCTTTTCATCAATAACTGGTGGAACTAGCTACTGCCTTATAAGGGCCGGAGCAAAAGCATCTGATCAGCCATTGTAAGAATTATAAATTGTTTGCTGGTTTAAGGTGGATTTTCTCCAATTCAAACTTGTCATCATTATTTTCCTGGATGTTTATGCCTTAATATTCTTGTTTAGTTTTTGGTAAAAGAGTAGGATTGAACGTGTGACAATGATACTTTACCCAACCTCCTTTCCCCAACCAACAGTCTGAGTCTAAAAAACTAAGCTGTTGTTCTTATGCCTCAGTTTTCTTCATTTTCATTTTTAGTTTATTGTCACAATTTATGACAGACTATATATATATATCCTAGGATTGCCCAAACTTTTGTTCTGCATTTGATTTATCTTTTAAAGTTCTGTCTGAAACTCAGAATCTTTCAGGATGTATATTTAATTTGGAAAGTTTAAAATTCTAGGGCAAGTTGGCCAACAGGATAGTTAATTTGCTAAATAGTGGATGGGAAACCAAAAGTTATAAGCTGATTACAATGATCTTCCCAAGTGTAAAGACAGACTAAATAATTTAGGCTATTAGGGTTTTAGCATGGGATAGAAGAATTAAAGAAAAATTAAGAAACAATATTCTAGTAAGTTGTCGAGAGTTCATGAAATGTACTCTATTATGGTATTTTCTTAGTGGAGGGCACTGAACTTGATGAACCGATGATTTTGTTCTTCTCATTGTAAGAATGATGATATTATGATAAGTATTGATAACTTTGACATTGAAAACCAATCCAAGCTATACGTATATATATATGATAACTTATAGTTATATAGGTTCATTTATCTAATAACTTTGGGTCAAACCATATATATATATTTTGGATTCTACAGTGTGGCAGATTTTGATACACACTGCATAATCAAAATCCGTCACACTGCACATTGTGAGTGTTGTGACTCCGAAAGGATGTGCTAATATAATAAACTGGCTACAAGATCCATGTTTATTTTGCAGTGTACTTCAGAGAGAGTTTATATTTCTTGTCTAACCTCTGAAATTCTGCTTCATTCCAGGGTAACTGTCTTTCTATTTAGTGCGCTGGCTAGCCCTGTGATGGCGATATGTACTTTTTTGTTTGAGGTAAGTTCATGGTACATTTAAGCCACTATTTCTTGTCAATTGCTGTCTGCTGAGCTGTATTGAACCAAAACAAATTTCTAGAACTAAAATGAAACCAGAATGAAATTTCAAGGACTAGAAGTGTACTTTTGCCCTTTTTTATTAAAGTAATGTTAAAAGGAGCAGTGACATGGGAAAACCAAGTGAGGGAGCAATAGAAAATGGGGCCAGACTTGGCTACAAATCTTTTAATAAGAAAAATACTAATACCGTGAGCTACTTCATGTCATGCTTGAGAAGAGAAGGGAATGTGGTTGAGATTTGAGAAATAAACATCCAAGAGCTCTTGAATGGTTGTAATCTAAGGATGGACCATTCTGATAGCGATCATACATTCTCAGATTTCAATTGTCCTTTGTGATATCAGTATGGCCTTAAAAAAGCATCTTAACAACTTACCCTCCTGCCTCCCGAGTAATGTGTAGACAGAAAATTACTTCATAAATCATATGGTGTCACTGCAGGGACAACTAAAGCTTCCAATCCCTAGAAAAAGTAAAGCTCTCCTAGTACTAGTGATTAATTTAGCTACTCCAGCAAAATCCTAGGCAAAGACAGTAAATAAAAGGGAATGCTATACAGTTTTTTATATTTAGCATTAGTTTTTTCTTCCCATAGGAATTTCACTTTCACTCCTAGTTTTTATTGACCTGCAGCCATTACAAAGCCTTAGTTAACTGATAGGATCAAGGGATCCTTATTATGAATTCCTAACTTTCAGGTAATCAGCAATTTGGTCTTTATGGCTAAGGAATATTATTTTGAATCAAGGGCATAAGAGGACATCGTTATTAACATATTCACTGAGTTGATTGAGCATGAAGAAAAATGGGGTTCCTTCATAAGTAGTTTTGTAATCATCTTTGTCTTGGCACAAGCTACTACCTTTAGGAGTTTAGGATATATTACATGTGGCTTGTTCTAGCCAGCTATTGTTATTAGCATGTTAAGTATTTTTCACCAAATTCTGTAGTCAGGATTTGAGTTTGTGTTATCTCTCTTGTATGAATTTTGTTGATTTTTTTTATGGAAACTTCTTTCTGTGATGCAGGATTTTGTGCTTCCAGGATTTCAATCAATTATACTTATGCTTGTACTTGGTATTCTGGCCTTCTTTGCTGAGGTACTACTCTAGACTATATTTGTGAATTGTGATCCTTTTCTTTTCAAAATAAGGACAGAATATAGTGTTTTGTTTCTTTGGTGGTCATCGGATAAGAGTAAAATGAGAAGTTAGGGGCAAAAATACTACCTAGCATCGGATTACTATTTACTATATTTATTGCTTTATTTGATTTTTCTATTAATTGATGATAAATACATCAGTTCTGCTTATTCTACTGAATAATATACCGATTCTATAACTTCTTAAAACTTTTTTCTTTGCTTATTTCTGAGGGACATGCAAAACATTATTCTTCATGAAATGCATCTCCAGCAATATATTTTTTCATTCGTACTATGTCTTATGACATTTTTAATTAGAGGATCCCATGACTATTATAATCATGAAGTCACGGACAAAGGAAATAAACTCTTTCCTTTTTTAAAATGACTTTTTCATGATATCATATTTTGCCATAAATATACACGACATAGCATATCTTTCATAAAAAAAGCCTGATTATCATTCACGTCCCTGAAACTTTACATATCTAATGGTGCAGAAATGCCCCCTGCATAATAATCATATAATATCTTATTTAATGTACACCAAAAGTATAGCTAGCAGCTAAACGGAAGGAAAAATAAAGAGTAAATTACACTTTCTTCTCCTGAGAGATCTTTAAATTATACTTCCTTCCTTAAAAGATAAGAAAACCTATAATTTTAATGTTTATTATTTATATAATTAAATATGTATTTGATTAATTAAAAAAATATTTTTAAAAAAGTTAAATTAAAATAATTGTTTTTAACTTAAAATAAATAATAGTGAAATAATAATTTGAAATTTTTATTTTAGAAAGTTAATAATGTTATTAAGGGCGTTTTAGTTTAAAATGGTGAAATTGTAGGTCTCTTAATCTTTAAAGGGAGAGGGGAGTGTGAATTTGACATTTCTCAAGGGTGGGAGTGTAATTTACTAAAAAAAACAGAAAAGGAAGAACAGAAATGTACATGCTGAACAAACATCAGAATAGGGTCCCAGCAGTTTGACCATTCCACTGATCATGTAGAGTTAGAAAGTGTTAGTGAGAAGAAAAATTAGGAGAGAGATAGAGTAATCCTGTACATTTGTTGGTAGAGTTACGAGAGAGATAGGGAGAAGGAAAATTTTCTCTTAATTATTCTTCCTCATAAGTTTTCTTCTCTCTATCTCTCTCGTAACTCTACCAACAAATGTAGAGGATTACTCTAGAGGATCTATGCTCTGTTTTGCATATAGCATGACAAGTATAACTGAAAGGACCAAGCTGAACCAGGAATGGACATCAATGTATCTGAAATTTATTGGTTCTTCCTGCTCGCCTTCTTGGTATAGTTTCTCCGTGACTTCTGAATTTCTTGATATGGTACAAATATAAAGGAAACTGAATAAATAGATAAGAAAAATATATTTATATTAATATGGTTGTTGGATCTTTTAGTGGTCTCCCAAAATAGTCGTTTTATAATTAATTAAATAAATAAAAATATGTGATGTGAGAAGATAATGGCATTGAAAACGTAGGGATAATATTAGTTTATTTTTTATTTTGAAAGGGGGATACTGATAGTTATCAAAAGAATGAAGAAATAAATAACTTCTTAATTTTTAATTTGTTTTAAAAATTAATTATTTTATATTATATTTTAAAAATTAAAAGAAAAATGACATGCATGTATGTGCATGTAGAGCTTCTAGTAATAATTAAGGGGCTGGCTAGGGAATGGGGAATACGGATTTACATTCTACTTCGATGCCTTTATAGTCAATAAAACTACAGAGAATAGAGATGGAATGATGAAACTGTTTATGTTCCTGAGCAGTATTTTTTTCTATATGTTTAATGTTTATTATTCAAAATCATCAATCTTAGAGAAAGATTTGGATCAGTAAAGTGCAAAGTCCTTAGAGAAATTGTTCTTAGACAGAAGTCTCTGCCTTATTCATTATTGTAGAATAGGGTTGTCGTTTTGGCTACTTTATGGTGCTCAGCTCAACTAGTACTCACCCTATTGTACTAATTTGGTATCCCTACATTTCTTTTTGAAAAAAAAGGACAAATCCTATCCTCTGCCTTTATACTCTTTTTCTTCTTTGTTGGCATTTCTTCTTTCAGTGCGCACGCACACCCAGATGAAAGCTCTCTACTACGGACTGATCATATTGTTTAAAAATTTCTTGCAGGTTTTGTTAGCACGTGGATTGCAACTTGAGAGGATTGGCAAAGTTGTCAATGTCTTGTACTTGGAGGTATACAACTTATAATGCTGGTTATATATATTTTTTCTTCTGCTATTGAAACTGAGCAGAATTTTGCATTTATTTGAAAATATTACTATATCAGAATTTATATGGTAGGTTTCAATTTGGTCTTTTTCCTATACTTCCCCATCCTCAATTTGGTTTTTGGTTTTGAACTAGGGTATCCACAAGAGTGATCCTGGTGAGTAATCCTTTGAGTACTGTGGGGTCCATTGCTGTGGCGACCCTCCCACATCATTTCCATCCCTCCGGGATTGAATCTGGGAGGTGATGGTTAAGGGAACACACCCATTCTGAATTTAAAAGTAATGGAACATGGCTCATATATTCATTCTCATAACCAGAAAGAGCTCTAACCTGTTCTTAATACAACCAAACCAGTTTCAGACAGCGCAAAACATGAAAGAAAAACACAAAAATATGAACCAAAACAAGAAGGATAAAATCAAGATAGTCTAGCAAAATTCGAGAAGATAGAATTCTCCCTCTTCACCATAAGTTCTTGCCTACCATTACCTTCAACATCCAACCTTATATATCAGAGTTAGTTGCATTGTTAATTTCCGTTGCTACCCTTGTTGCCATCTGTCCCTTTCTCCTTCTAGAATAAACCCCACTACACTTTTATATGTAACTTCTTACATTTAAGGCTTTCTTGGATTGGATATTAAGGAGAAGGGGAGGGAAATGTAAGGGGGAGATGACGGATGATTAATTTAAAATCCTCCATTATCCTTGTTCTTTACAATTTAAAAATACTCCAATTTCAGGTACCCAAACAAGGAGAAGAAGAAAAGGAGATTAACCTCTCCTCCCCTCCCTTTCAATCTCTCCCCCTCCTTCCCCCCTTAATTGCCAAACATACGATTGGGTATTAAGGAGGAGAAGTGAAGCGAATGGGAAGGAATTTAGTATCTTCCCCTTGTTTGGTTTTTAAAATTTTGGAGGGGAAGGAAATGGAAGATTTTATGTTAAACTTTCTTAACCTTCTCCCTTTGTTAATTTTAATTACCCCAAATTAAAAGATTTTGAAAGATCCAAACAAGGGGAGGAGAAACCATCACTTAACCTCTCCTTCCCCTCTCCTTCAATTTCTTCCCTTCTCTCTCCCTCCTAATTGTTAACCTTCCATATGTCTTCCTCTTGTTTGGGTGTTGATACCTCCTCCAAAATTCCCCGGTGTATCTTGAATTTGTGAAGGAGAAGGATAATGAAGGATTAATGATTGATTTTCCATTATCTTCCCTTCCAATTTTCATCTTCCCAAACAAGGGGAAGATATCTTGATTCACTCCTCTTCCCTTCCCTTCTCTTTAATCCCCAATCCAAACATACCCTTAGGGTTTGTTTGGAAATTAGGGGGGAAGGAAGGGAAGAGATTGGAGGAGAGGGGAAGAAGGGAAGGGAAGGGAAGGGAAGGGAAGGGGAGGGAAGGTTAATCTTCTCTTAATCTCCCCCTTGTTTGGATGTTGGTAGCTCCGCCAAAATAGCCCAATTTGGAGTTTCTTGAATTTGTGAAGGAGAAGGATAGTGGAAGATTAATAATTAATCTTCCATTATCTTCCCCTCCAATTCTCAACTTTCCAAACAAGAGGAAGATATGTCACTTCTCTCCCCTTCCCCTCCTTAATTCCCAATCCAAACATACCCTTAATGATAGAAGTGAGAATACCCATTAATCCTATTAACCATTCTAATCTATATAGTAGCCAAATATTGAGGTGTTATGCTGGGGAAAAAGCTCATAAGTTGTGTCAACACTTAGCTTTGTTTTCTTGGTTAGCAGCTAGAACTTCTATGTTGTGTGTGTTACAGTCCTTTCTGCATCTATTCTCTTCCTGATTAGAAACAATGATATTTTCAGAAACAATGATATTCTCTTCCTGATTAGAAACAATGATATTTTCAGAAAGGAGCTTGCAAGATATTCCTATGTCCAATATTACCATTACTTAGAATATGGATTATGATGAGTAGGGTACTATAGTCCGGGACCTGAACAAGTAGAAAAATCAATCCCATACCCGAACTCTTTGAATTTCCGAAATCCTGGGACCTAGACCTGTTTACATGAAAAAAATCAAAATAATTTTTTTTCCTTAAACTATGACTCATCTACATAATAAGCAACTTAACCATAAAAATGCATAAAGACAGAACATGTTGGTTGTCGTTTGATCCATATAGCCGATTCTACCTACTGGGAAAAGGCTTTGATTGTTGTATGAGTCATCTACATACAAATTCACAAAAATATGCATACAAGTTGCATCAATTATATTATATAAACTTTATATAATCATTATAAAATCTTAGCAATTTTATCCTTACATATATATTTGTTTCAATAGAATAAATTAAATATATGTATTATGTATTCATAATATAAACAATAGTATTTAAATAATTTATATAGAGTGGACCGTGGTCCAGGTTCTGTATCAGTATCACTCCCCTTACCGACACCCGGATCCGGTTCTTTAATACCTGGCCCCTGACTTAGACCCATATTTCTCAGTTAATGACTGTGTATCTCTATCACCAAGAAACAAGTGCTTTACTTTGTTATTTTCTTTGGTTTGAGTTTGACATTTGATTATATATGTGCGGTTTCTTTCAGGTAGAACTATCCCAATTGTGGAGTCTTGCTTTGTTAAGAGTATCTCCATCTTTTGGTCAGGTTGTTGGATGTTTACTTATTATTGTTTCTGTATTTTCCACCATGTATATTGGACCCGATAAAGAAGAGATGGAATGACATATACGAACAAACTATTAGGATTGCATCTAATGTGTTGCTATCCTTTCTTGTATTAGACGTGGTCAAAATTTCTTAGTTTCATATGACTTCTTTATAGAGTTTGAAAAAATGTGCTATGGCAAAAAAGTTAATTCGTGTTTAAAAAATTTAGTTGAAAAGTACTTTTATTAAATAATTGAGAAGTAGATTTTTGTTTAGGAAATTTGTATAATAGAGTACTTTTGGCTACAAAATTATCAACAAGGGTGTATATAGATTAAAGATATTGTTAATGTTATAAAATTGATAAATAAGTATAAAAATTTATTATTGTTAATTCTTAGTAAACAAATAAATATAATATATTAATTTTAGTTAATGAAATTTTATTTATTTATGATTATTATTTTTATTAATTAAATATCTATTAATAATCTTTAAATAGATAATGATAAAGTTTTATTAAAATTAAGAATATATTGGGAAATATAAAATTTTTTAACGGTATTTTTGTCTTAAAATATTTATGTTTTAGCCTGTGTTTTTTTTGGAAATAAAAGCTTCAATTTCTATTTTTGTTTCAATTTTTAATTTTTTTTAAAATTAAATGTTTATATTAACTCAAGTACTTATTAACTCAAAATAATTAGTCCAAACTTCTAAAATTTTAAAACAAGTGTTTTATAAAAAAAATCAATTTTAACTCGAAAGAAAGTTTGCCCAAACAAACTACTAGTCGCTTGGATAGTGTTGAAACTTGAAAGTGAAAGACATATGGCCTGTTTGGTAGGCAGAAAGTAAATGGAAGTTGAGTAAATTCACTTGGTTAAGAGTGTTTGGTATAAGGTAAGTAAGGTTTCATGGTGAGCACATTTCTTTCATAGGAGGTGAGTTAGAATCCATGCTAAGAGAGAGGGAAAACGATATTGGTTACATGAAAGTTCATGTAAAGACCAACATAACCTTATCAATGTGTAAAATAATATAAACAAGGGTAAAAATGTCTTTTTATAATTTTATCTTCATTTTTTCTATCTTCTTCCTACCATATATACCAAATAACATTACTTTTAACATTCCACTTCTATTTCTCTCATACCAAACACACTTTTTATCTTCCACTTCCATTTCTACTTCTCACTCAAATACTCACATCCTACCAAACGCCATCACAGGGTGTGTTTGGTAAATAGAATGAGTGGGGGAATGAGAATGTTAGAGGGAATGAAAAAGTCATGTCAATATGATATGATTGTGACATGAATTGAATAAAAATAGGTAAAATGATCATTTTACCCTTACATTAAAAGTGGGATTAGAATAAAAGTGGGTAAAAAAAGTAATGGTCAAAACATAATTTCATCACATTGTAAAAAGTGAGGTTTGTTTGATAGGAAGAATGTATGAGAAAGGAGACTATTTCCTTGCTTTTTCCATCGACCAAATATGGTCATAGGGCTCGTTTGATTAGTAGAATGTTTGAGAGAATGAGAATGAGAAAAAAAATGTTTGAGGGAATGGGAATGTAATGTGACTATAATGTGAATGGAATAAAAGTGGATAAAATAATTATTTTATCCTTATATTAAAAGTGAGAAAGGAATAAAGTGAGTAAAAAGTAAGGACAAAAATATAATTTTATCACATTACAAAAAATAAAATATATTTAGTTAGAAAAATATTAAAAAAAACATTAGATTACGTCTATGATTCCATCAACGATTTAAGCAAAGGTGAAACGCCCCAAAATGAAGTTAAATTTTCTGTTATTTATTTATTTATTTATTTTTGGTCAGGACTTTTATTTTATAGAAAGTTAGAAACAAGGCAAAGATGTCCAACAATGAGGCCGGAAAAAGATCAAGAGAAGAAAGAAATGATACTTACTAGGTTTTTTGGTAAAAGAAACACACACACATATATATATATATATATATATATATATATATATATATATATATATAGGAGAAAACTTCGAGCAATGAAGGCTGAAGAATGGCTTCATGGAAATAATCAGGGTGGCCATTTTAATCCAAATCCACTTAATCAATCTAATTGTATTTTGACCCAATCCAACCCTACCTAATTAATAAATAGGTATCAGGTTAGAATTTACTCATGCAAATATGGGTTGGGTTGGGTAAAACCCATTGTTAACCCAATAACTCATCTAAGGCATTTTGTATTTTCATTTTTCTCCTGGATTTAACTTTTCAAAATTATAGTTTTGCCCCAAATTGCATTTTAGTCCTGATTTTCAATCTTTCTTTGATTTTTGACCCAGAAAATTTCCATATTCATACTTTCTCCCTTATTCCAAAATTTTCAAAATTATAGTTTAACCCTAATTTTTGTCATAATTACATTTTTGGCCCAAATTGCATTTTAGTTCTTCCACTTCAATTTAAGCCATAGAAACTTCTCAAAATTGCATTCTGATCTCAATTTCAAATTTGTGGAAATTACATTTTGACCCTAATTTTTATAATAATTGCATTTTGGTTCAAATTTATTTTCTTTTTTGAGGAACTATATTTTATTTTCAATTTATATTACTGCACTTATCCTAAATCTATTCAGTTTTTAAATCACATAATAAATTTTTTTTTCGTTTGTGACGTTTTATTTTTTTCGTATAAATTGTGAAATCACATAATAATATCATTTAGGCATTTAAATTACATATAAAAACTTTTAAAAAAAAAGGATACCTGCAGTAATAATAAATTAAAAATAAAAGAATATAAATAAATAATAAATTAGAGTTATAAATATGAATAAAAAATATAAAAATCATTACTATAATAATTAAAAATAAAGAGATAGAGATGTAATTTATATAAGTGTCTATTAAAAAGTAAGTGAAGGACATTTATGTTTTTTAAAAAAAACAAAAAAACATATTTATTACAAGTTGTGATTTCTAGGCATTTTTTCACTATCTAACCTCATTAAATGCCTCCTTAACTAGTGTTCTTGGTTAGCAAAACCCAATTTTGATTACATAACAAAAGTATTGGCTACTTTTTTGAAAGCATGTTTTCATGCTAACTATGTTGAAGTTAGATTTCCAAGAGAAATTAGTAATTGTTGACAAGTAGTTGTAGGATTTGATTTTTATTGTTTCCTATGTCTGGTGAAGAATTGTATCAGTGTTGAACTTTATACTCTTGGTCTAGTGGATTTGATTTTTATTATCTTTATTGATATAAACATAAAGTAGAATGATTGGTAGGCCAAATAAATTAAAATAAATCAAATAAAATAACAAAAGAAAAATTAATGGGTTGGTGAGTTTGACCCATAATTAATGGTCATGACCCATTACAACACATTTAAAATTTGACCCATTTGTAATCTAACCTATTTATGACCCAACTCAAATTTAACCCAACCCAAACCCACCTAACCCACCCATTTTGTCACCCCTAGAAATAATGACATGACAATGGGCGTACGAGAAAATTATTCGATATTAGATAAATCTCAAATATTGGATAGGATATGAATAATAAATTATAATTATTTATTAGATATTGAGCGGGTGTTAATATTAACTTCGATTACCCTATATTTAATATCTAAATAGCTTATATTAAAAAAAATATAATATTAAATATAATATATATTATTAAATAAAATTGTATGTTTTTAATATTATTAGAATTATTTTTAATTTTTATTCATATCAATTATGTATATTTTAATTTTATTATTTTTATAATTATTTATTTATTGAGTGTATATTGGATATTGAATATGGGATAGTTTACTTGCTTATAGGTATTCAATATTCATTAATTTTTTTGGTATTTCAATATTTTGAGTATTTTGGATATCGGATGATTTTGAATACGGAATTGAAAATGGCATTTTTTTTTTCGGATTCGATTAGGATTCGTGTATTGGGTATATTGAGAGGATTCAGATGCGTATGCGGATAGGGGTGTTCGGCGGGTTGTTTGGGCAGTTTTAAGTGAAAAATTAGTGCACCTATCAATTTGAGTTTAGAGAATCAAACCAAACAAAATCAAATCATAAACAATTGATTTTAAATGGTTCGATTTGGCAGTTTGGGACGTTTAGGTTGTAAAATTTACATATTTAAGTTTATTAATAAAAAATATAATTTTATTCAATATAAATAATAAAAAATATGTAGTAACATCTCATTTAGTTACAATATACAATCAAATAAGATTCAAAATTAGATATTTTGATAGACTAAATTTAATCTAACCTTCTAAAAGTAAATTTTAAACCTTGTTATTTAGAAATTCTAACATAGTATGTATATATACAGTTTGGTTCACTTTTTTAGCATACCAAATCGAATATTGATCAGTTTTATTCGGTTCGTGCTAGGTTTGGTTTGGTTCAAGGGTGTCGGTTTTATTCAATTTTGAACACCCTAGATGCAGATAGTAAAAAAATGACCGGGTACCCATTACCATCCCTGAATCTCATTGGGGAGTGTTTGGCTGCTCTTTGTTTAAGTTTAAAAGCGTTTATTATCTTTAATTTAAAAGCACTTATTATTTTAAAAATGATGTGTTTGGCAATATATCAAAAACTATTTTTGATTTTTAGCAGAACTGTCAAAGTGTTTTTTAATATTAAATAAAAGCTAGTAATTGAAGCTTATGTTTTTAGTCAGAAGTAAAAGTTAAAATTTAAATATTTTAGGATAAAATTACCCTCACTAAAATTTTGTATTTTCATTTAATCCTTCATCAAACATTAGGTTATCCTTCATTAATACTAATAATAAATAATAAATATTTATAACTAGTTTTTTATTTAAATAAAATTAATAATTAATTAATAAAAATAAAATAATAAATAATAAAATTAAAATATCCTTAATTAAAATTAATAATTTATTTAACCAACATTTTATTAAATTATTGAAATAATTAAAATTTTATATTTGTTTGTTTAAAATTTAACAACACAAAATATTTATACTCATTTATATTTTACTAACATTAATAACACTCTAATTTATACATGTCCTTTTTGGTAATTTTACAATCAAGAGTACTTTTTATACAAATTTACCAAAAACAAATTATTTCTGAGCTACTGATAAAAGTATTTTTCAACTCAATTTGTTAAACACAAACTACTTTTCTCTCACATCACTTTCTTTCGAACTCCATTTAAAAAAAGTCATTTAAAAATAAACACTTAAGGCTGTGTTTAGTAAGGAGAAATAGCAAAGGAAAAAAAGGATGGAATGCATCATTCCCACATACATTCTTCCTACCAAACAAATCCCACTTTTGCAATGTGATGAAATTATGTTTTTGTCCCTACTTTTTTACTCACTTTTATTCCATTTCCATTTTTAATGTAAGGGTAAAATGGTCATTTTATTCACTTTCATTCCATTCACATCACATCACATTACATTGACATGACATTTCCATTCCCTTCAGCATTCTCATTCCTCATCTTTTCTCCTTACTAAACACATCCTAAGGCTACGTTTGGTAGCAATAAAAGACTATTTTCTTCCTATCAAACAAACCCCACTTTTTTGCAATGTGATGAAATTATGTTTTTGCCCTTATTTTTTTTACTCACTTTTATTCCATTTCCACTTTTAATGTAAGGAAAAAAATTGTCATTTTACCCACTTTTATTCCATTCATACCACATCATATTAATATGACGTTTTCATTTCTTCCTCTTTTCTCCTTATCAAATACACCCTAATGCTGCGTTTGCTTCACCTTTGAATTGAAATGAAAGGTGGAATTGCACAATCCCCGTAATTTTCAAAGTTTGGTTCACATTTTTAGGGTTGGAATTCAATTCCAAGTTTATGCTTCAGTCTCTTGAGTTGAATTCTATGTAAGATACATGGAATTGGAGAGTTTTTTTGTGGAATTGGGGCAAAACGTCATTTTTAACCTTTTCACTTATGTCCCTCTCTTCTTTCTCTTCTTCGATTCATCTTCAGCTTAATCATCTTCTTGTTCATCATCAATTTTTGCTTTCTTATCTTCTTCCCAACCCTCTCGTTCTGCTCTTCCTCTTTTGCTCCATCTTCCAACCGTCGCCGTCGCAGATTTGAAAACTCAAATTTGGTGAACATAAAAAAAATGGTGAAAAAAATCCCAAATTTGAAAAAAAAAAAGCCTGAGACATCACCATATAGAGAAAGCACCGGCGAATTGGGGAAACTGAAAAATTTCCACCCAATTCACCTTTGCCAACGGCAAATTGGGTAGGGTTTTTTAGGGTTTAGTAGGGGTTATGCATATGCAACATAAGCCCAATTCGCCGTTGTCGAGGGCGAATTGGGGGTGCAGAATCTTGCACACCTTTCTGTAATTTGCACTGTCCAGTGAGGCGTCAAGTCAAACAGTGAAAATTCCATCACTACAAAAAATCTAACATTCGGTGGCGACTAGTCGCCACCGAATGCTAAGTAGTCGACACTAAAAATCTTTGGTGGCGACTTTTAGGTCGCCACAAGGCCACCACCTATAACTCCGTCGCCGAAAGTTTCGGTGGCGACTAAATGTGGTCGCCACCAAATATAATACTTTTCAGTGGCGACTTTGCTCGCCACTGAAAGATACCACAAGTTTCAATGGCCGGTGAAGACCTCTGCGATCGGTCGTCGAACTGTCGCCGGCCGTCGAACATCCGTCCCCGGTTGCCGGACCTCCGCCTCTGGCCGCCAGATCTCCACTTTCATGACCACCTTATATATTTTTTTTTAAATGGCGCATGGACGGATTCGAAGGCGGGACATGATGCATAGTATTGTCTACAGCAACCACTGAGCCATATATTACTTTTTGTTATATAATTTCATTCTAATATATTTATTATGTTTTCTACCTTCGGTGGCCGCCACTGAATGTGTTGAAAGGCTAGACGTTTCAGTGGTGACCTTTTGAGGTGGCCACCAAATGTAATGAAGGGTTAGAAGTTTCAGTGGTGACTTTTCAGAGTTGCCACCGAATGTGTTGAAGGGTTAAACGTTTCGATGGTGACTTTCCAAGGTCGCCACCGAATGTGTTGAAGGGCTAGACGTTTCGGTGGCGACTTTTCAAGGTCGCCACCAAATGTGTTGAAGGGTTAAACGTTTCAGTGACGACTTTCTGAGGTCGCCACCAAATGTAATGAAGGGTTAGACGTTTCGGTGGCGACTTTTCAAGGTCGCCATTGAATATGTCGAAGGGTTAAACATTTCGGTGGTGACCTCAGAAAGTCGCCACAAAATGTAATGATGGGTTAGACGTTTCGGTGGCGACCTCAGAAAGTCGCCACCGAATGTAATGATAGTTAGACGTTTCGGTGGAGACTTTTCAAGGTCTCCACCGAATGTGTTGGAGGGTTAAACGTTCCGATGGCGACTTTGCAAGGTCTCCACCGAATGTAATGAAGGGTTAGAGGTTTCAGTAGCGACTTTTCAAGGTCGCCACCGAATATTGTACATTGGGTGGCGACTTCCTCTTGTCATCACAAAAAAGATATAAGAAACATAAATGGTGGCGACTTTATTTAGTCGCCACTGAAAAGTAACTTTCAGTGACAACATTTTTAGTCGCCACCTAAAGGTCGCCACCTATTGAACAATTTTTTGTAGTGCATGTGGCTCCCAATTCGCTGTTAGGGAGGGCGAATTGGGCACGTCAACAAACCATGTAGGCTTGGCTGCCCAGCAAAGCCAATTCACCGTACCTAACAGCGAATTGGGGGCATTGGCGTTGAGTCTCAATTCTCCATTGGAAATGGCAAATTGAAATAAAAAAATGCCCAATTTGTCGTTAGGGACAGCGAATTGGGACGTGAACAATGCGTTTGGCATAGATTGAAAAATCATATTTGAAAAGTGATAATGATGATAATAAGAAATAAAATTATGCTAAATGTGGACAAAAACCGGTATTCGTGAGTTCAACCACCAATGATAAGAAGAAACATATGAGAGAGAGAAACGAACGAGGTTGATGGAGAAGAAAGAATGAGGACATCTACTTTCTTTTTACCGTTAATTTTTTTTAATAATTATTTAATGTTTCTTAAAAAATAATTATTTAACAGATATAATAAATTATATTAATAATAATGAAGTGTATAAATTATGGGCACATTCTTTACGTAGAAAAAGAAAGGGAATGAGAATGCATTTGCTGTGTTTGGTAGTAAAAATTGAGAATGAAAATTGAAAATGGAATGGGAATCTATTAAAATTATCACTTTGCCCTTTATATTAAAATAATAAAAAGAAAAGAAAGTTATGATTATGTCAAATCAAACGATATAATAGATATTTTGTATTTTTTTTCAAAAGTTGATGGAAATGAAAAAGTGAAAAAGTAAGTGGGACCCAGTAGACCCCACACATTCCTTCCTCATTTTCATATGAAGAACACCACCTATATTTTAGTATTTAAATAATTTTTGTTGTCATATAAAGACAATTACAATTGGTTTATAGGATACCACCCAACAAGCCAATTAGAAGAAATAATTTTGGACCGGTGGTGGTTGTGACACTGCTGAAAAGAAATACAGATATTTTTGTTAGTACAAATATTGAAAATATCACTAAGAATAGTTTGGAGTCTGATACGAGCATTGGTTCTGTGGTTTAGTTGGTTAATTATGTTCTTGCTGGGGATGTTAAAGATGACAGTTCCCATCTGATCTCTACCATAATCCTCCAAAAAAAGGCGGATGCTCCTTAGCATGGCAAGGCTGTCTTGGTCATCCTCAGTTACCATGGAGCACAACAGCTTTTGATTACTCTCTGACTGTTGGAAAATGGCGAAAACTTTCCTTCTGGTGCTTAAGTTTTTCTTCCAGCTACAGGCGAGGACAATCCCTTCTTCATTATACTCCCTGATCTGGCTTCCATCTCCTCTCTGCTTCCTTGGGACTTCCATTTTGAAGAAATGATCTTGCCTTTGTATGTTATCTATTCCAGCTATTTAATCCACGATCTTGTAGGCTCTACTTAAGAATTCCATAACATCATCTTTGCCCTGTTGGAAGATTAATAGGTTCCTTTGAGTATAAAGACTCCAGCAAATTGAGAGTAACATCATAATGATCTCTTTATGTTGAGGGGAATTCCTCTTGTAAAAAGTTGAAATATTATGAGAGATCCAATATGTCCTGGAAGAGTCAGTAATTTCCGCAGATCTGAGATTAAGCTTAGAAGCAAACCAGACCTTCTTCGCAAATTGGCAATCTTTGAAAATGTGTTCCTCAGTTTCTAGAGCATCACATCTATAAGGGCATTCTGTAGAGATTTGGGAACCTTTTCTTGCCAAGTTCATTTTCAAAGGGAGACCCTTGTTCAAATTCTTCCACCAAAAAAGAAGAACTTTTTTAGCCAAAGGAAGTTTCCAGAACTGATCCCACTTGAAGCTTGGGGGGCCATGATTGTGAGCATTGTTGGTCATGATTTCATAAGCCTTCTTTACTGTGAAGTCCCCATTACCTGTGATTTTCCATACCAGTTTGTCTTCCACTTTAGTGTGGGAGATTACAGTGTCCAAGACTAAGTCTTTTTTATAGGAGGTATAAACTTGAGCCACTTTAGCCTCATCCAAGAAACCTCCCTGATGCATGAGATCACTTAGCTTGTGATAGTGATGATTGTGAAGGTCTGGAGAGATCCATTTAGCATCATTTAAGGAAATTTTATTCCCATTTCCCACCCTCCAGCCTATATTGGCAGTGACTACCCTAGAAGCTTTACAGAATTTTTTCCATAAGGGGGAGGAGTTGGGTTTCACATTTAGCTGATAGTTGTGAATTGAATTCATATACTTCCCCGTGAACACTTTACTAACCAGAGTTTCTTCCAAAGTGAGGATTCACCACACTTGTTTTGCTAGCAAAGCTTCACTGAGTTTCAGCATTTGCCTAAAACCCATACCTTCTTCACTTTGGCCTTTACATAACCTTTTCCAAGAGATCATTACTGGAGTTTTGGACTCTTCCCATTGGCTCCAGAAAAACTTTCTCATCACTCCATCACATTTAGTTGCTTCTGAGTGAGAGAACCATGTATGTTGCATGTGATAGATGGGGATCGCACTACTACAGCCTTAATTAGAGTAGTCCTAGCAGCTTGAGATAACATTCTCGATTTCCAACCAGTAAGTCTCTTTTGAAGGTTGTCTAGAATTAGGGAGGCATTCCTCTTTGCAGTGTTGTACCCATCAGTGTAACCTCCTAAGTATCTTCCCCAGTGGTCAACTCTCTGACAGTTGAGAATCCTTGTGAGTACTTGAGCTCCTTCCTCAGTGATGTTAGGGCTAAATTTAACTTCTGATTTCTGGTTGTTCATCCAAAGGCCTGCCAATTCCCCAAACTGGTGAAGTAACTTATTCACCTTGTCACAAGTTGTCTTGTCGGCTCTAAAGAATAGCAGGATGTCATCTGAATACATCAGATGATTGATGCTCGGAGCCCCTCTAGCAATCTTGATACCTTGAATACTTCTGTCATTCTGTGATGTGATAAGGTGATTGGACAAGACATTAGCACATAGAACATAGAGGTAAGGAGACAGAGGGTCCCCTTGCCTCAAACCTGCTTTTGGCAAAAACCAATATGTCATGTCTCCATTTATCTTGACTCTCATCGATGTAGTAGTGACACACTGCATGAGCATCTATTACCAGAGAGGAGGGAAATACATGTATTGAAGTACATCCTGTAAAAAGGACCAAGATATCTTATCATAAGCTTTTTGTAAATCCAATTTTAATGCAACCCATCCTCCTTTTGATTTCTTGCAACCTCTGATATAGTGAAGAGTCTCACTTGCTATGAATATATTGTCTTGAATCAGTCAGCCTTTAACAAAAGCATTTTGAAAAGGAGATATAAGATCTGGCAGCCCTGCTTGGAGCCTATTGGTAAGGACCTTAGATATTATCTTGTAAGTGGTGTTGCAAAAGCTGATAGGTCTATAATCCTTGAAGCTTGAAGGAGAGTCCACTTTAGGTATAAAAGCTATATGGGTCTGGTTCATGGTCCTTAAAAGGTACCCTCTTGAAAGGAAAGAGCCCACCATACGAGTCACATCCTCCTGAACAGTGTCCCAACAATGTTGGAAAAACATAAGATTCATCCTATCAGGGCCTAGAGCTTTACCTCCATTCATTTGGAAAAGGGAATTTTGTACCTCTAATCTAGTAAACGGCTTAGAGAGGTGTTGAATATGGCCATGGTTAAGTTTGCGAATGCCAGAGTTGCTGATGAATTGTCTCGTAGCATTTTCATCCGCTACATCATTGCTAGTATAAAGTTGTTGGAAATAGTCATTGGTAGCTTGTTTTATTCCTTCTTTATCCTCTATCCATTAACCATTTTGAAGCTTAATGCTATAAATCCTTGCCTTATTATGCTAATGATTAACCAGAGTGTGGAAATACTTGGTGTTCTTGTCGCCTTTCAGGAGCCAGAGGTGTTTTGCTCTTTGCGCCCACTTAATTTCCTCACAATTGAGTAAGAATTCAAGTCTTTTCCTAGCAACCAATTCTTCATTATTTCTGAGGTGGATATGGATGTTCTTTTGGAATTTTTCAACTTGAATGTGAGCTTCTTTGATTTGGTTACTCAGGTCACCAAAGTTCTCCTTGTGCCAAAGGTATAGGTCTTTGCTGACATTCCTGATTTTGTCTTGGATTTGCGACGATTAAATAATTGATAATCATTATATATATATATTATAACACTTGCACTGTAGCTGATGTGACATAGCTACAATGCAAATGTTATAGGATTTTTATATATATTGATGAGGGGTAAATTTATATTTTTATCTCATATCCTTTTACAAACTTTCAATTACATCTTTTTATACTAAACACACTTTTCAATTTAAATAATTCAATTCCAATTCCAATTCCAAACAAAAATTGAACTAAACATAGCCTAAGGTTGCCAAATGAGTCAATTTCAAGTTTTGTCGGGATTGTGCCCTATCAAGATACGTTTAGAAAGATAATCATGCCCTATAGCCACTGGACCAAGAAATTTTTGGTAGTTAATATAGCCATTTTATATTATTTATTAGTGCAAAAGAATCCTTCAATACAAAATATACAAAAAGTTTTAATCTCTTCCTTCTCTTCTCTTTCCTTACCTTCCTACCTTTCCAAACACTACCTAAGTCACATTTAGTAGAGTAGAATATGGGTTGATAAGATATAGAAATGAAGAATCTGACAAAACAAAGAGATCTTTGAAAATGGACGTCGTAATGCGTCCACCACCAAAGTCGTCGGAATTACCTCCGGGGTTATGGCCCTCTCTTCTCTCATCTCGCCATCATCTATGCTCACCAAACCAAGCCTCACCAAAAATCCTAGATCTCCTCATAAACAAATTCCATCTTCTCTCCTCTTAAGTTTTCATATTAGCAAAACTGTCATGAGGTTGAAAGCACAATACTTCCCTGCATTAAGCTCTTCGATTACTCTTGCGGATACGTCTGGTGCCATCTTCGATGACGTGACTAAATTGCATCCCTCTTGTGCGATGAATTCTTCGTTGCCTAGTCCACTACCGCTTCCACCCGCCTTGCCCATGTCCTGCTTCGACTTTCTCGCTCTCCAAGCTATCCCCGCTGTCGTGCTTCCCACCTATCCTTGGTTACAGATGGCAACTCAAAAAGCAACGGTGTTTTCTCTTATAACTACTGTTGGGCCCCGCACAAAAAATATACGGAAAAGAGAAAGAAGAACACACAAAAGTTTTAACGTGGTTCGGTGCCTCAAGACCTACTACCACGACCCCAACTGGGACAAACTTTACTACTTGTAATTTTTAAACGGAAAAATTACAAACCCTCCTCAATACATAAAAATACCCAAAACTCAATACACCCAATGGATATAGGCTAGTATTCTTATGTGTGTTGAAACCTATATAACTCACACCTACTTATATAAGTTACTCACCCACTCCTCACACAAACTAAGCAATGTGGGACTTGGTATTAATACACAATAAATCCTCCCTTAATACAAAATCTTACATTATTTCTCTCTAAAAAAAACTAAACTCTCCTATTTTTTTTATTTAGTTTCTACAGCGATTCTCCCTTACTGCAAAATTCTCTAACATCCTCAGATTAACTCATCTTCATAAGAAACCACATTAGCAGAAAAAGCTCCCTTCGATCTGCCTCTTTTCTCCTTCATGCTCTACAAGTCCTCCCTGAAGTCTGGACATCTCATTTGCATGTGATCCAACTGTCCACAGTAATGGCACTCAACAATGCTCATGTCTCTCGATCGATAATTTCTTTCAAGTTGATCACCCTTCTTCTTCCTGTCACTATCCACTGCTAGTATATGACTGTCCCTGAAAGACTCTTCACCACCCATCATCCTCTGTCTCCTTCAAGGTACTCATCACTTCATCTAGTTTCAGTGTGCTCTTTCCTGCTAGCATTGACTGGACTAGAGGCTTGAAGGATTTTGGTAGTGAAGCCAAGAGAAGCAGCGTTTGCTCTTCATCCTTAATAGTCTCCCCTGCATTCAACAGTCTAGATACCATCTCATTAAATTTGTTAATGTGATCAGTCACATTACCTCCCTCTTACATCTTCAATGAGTACAAATCCATCTTCATCATCAATCGATTGGTCAATGTCTTCGACGCAAACTTGCTCTCCAACGTGTCCCACAACTTCTTCGGTGATGTCTCCTTCAGCACGGTCACTTTTATCTGTGGGGTTAATGCCAATCGAATTGTACTAACAACCTTTTTTCTGAATTGTACTCCAATCTGACTCTTTCATTTCACTCGGTTTCTCATCCTACAATGCTAAGTCAAGACCCTGCTGGACCAAATAATCTTGAATCGTGCATTGCCACATTGTAAAATCCGTTCTCCCATAAAACAACGGAACTTCAAACTTCAAGATGTTCATTGTATTTAACCCAACTCTTGGCTAAATACTTCCACTCACATAGCCAACCAACCAACACCACAAACAGCCCAAATTCAAAAGAAAATCTTACTTGAAAAAAATTAGAAAATAAGCCAGAACCAACCTCTCTCCAAATTGCTGACGTGGCACTGACTGGATGATGACGACTCCTTCCTCTTGCTCTTTCTCCCTTCTTCCTCCCTAAGCCAGAACCAAAGCTCTGATACCACTTGTTGGGCCCCGCACAAAAAATATACGGAAAAGAGAAAGAAGAACACACAAAAGTTTTAATGTGGTTCGGTGCCTCAAGACCTACTACCACGACCCCAACTGGGACAAACTTTACTACTTGTAATTTTTTAACAGAAAAATTACAAACTCTCCTCAATACATAAAAATACCCAAAACCCAATACACCCAATGTTTATAGGCTAGTATTCTTATGTGTGTTGAAACCTATATAACTCACACCTATTTGTATAAGCTCCTCACCCACTCCTCAAACAAACTAAGCAATGTGGGACTTGGTATTAATACATAATAACTACTCCTTCGAGAGTTTTTCTAGCATCTTTTTCTATTGCGGCTGCTCTTTCACTTCCTCCTCATTCTAAAGCTCTGGTGCCTCTTTATGCCAATTATCTTCTCTCTCGCTCCTCTTCCTCTTTCTCAATCGATTTCATGGATGTTTTCAAACATACCATAATTGTGGCGGCCTTCAAGGATGTTGCCGCCCATGCTGCATCAAAGGTTGTCAAAGTCACCAGTGGTCAAACTAGAACTTTCGCCGACGGCTTCTCTCGATTGGCATCTAAAAAACTTGTTTGCGCGAGCCATCGACACAAGGAAATGGCCGCCGTTAAATCACAATCTTGTGCTTATACTGGAAGATTCATTCTTCACAGAGCGTTAAAGACTCCCTTGTCGAGCTGCTCTCCTCCTCCACCCTCTCCAACACCGCATTTACCTTCCTCGCCGGACCGGCATCCTGTTGCACGTATCTTTATTTGCGACGAAGATGCTAGTGAGGTGACATATAGTGAGCTTCTCATTTCCTCTTTAGTGTCATCTCCGCCATCCGATGAAGTGTTTATCGTCAGGTTCGTCGACATGAAGGCTCAACACTTCTCCTCTTCAATGTCATCTCTGCCATCCGATGAATTGTTCATCGTCAGGTTCGTCGACATGAAGGCTCAACACTAGTCAGACTCATAACTCGTACAACGTTGCTACTACCACTTATTTGATGTTTCCACTCGTCATATCTTCTTCATCTGGTTATATATGATGGATCCTCCTTTCTACATTTTGCCGTCGCCGAAAAATGTTTACCGGAAAACCCATATGCCCCTCCTACCCATCTTGCCGCCTAAACTAAGAATCCAAAATTTTTGAATTCATTTAATGCATCATTAATCACCATCTATGCATTTATGGCTTTCCGGTCATATCCCATTAATGCAAAACAAACTTCCTCCATGCCAAGACGATCATCCCATTTTCTCCTTATCTCTCCCAGACTATAATTATCTCCAATTTACGCTCTCTCATTAATCAACAATGCATTAGCATAATTTCAAATCCTTTCCCCTCACTCATTACCCCAACCAACTCAACATTTATGATCCTTCCAAGCATCCTTTTGCATCTTTCTCTACGCCTCATAGCAAAAGCTTATTTAATCTTTACTGCATCTAGTCTTTTATCCCTTCCAACCACCACTTTACATTTCTTATTCCTCTCTCCTTCTCTCATTCCTCAACCACTTCTCTGCCTCCACAATGGGCTCTTATACAAGCTTATAAAAAAAGAAACTTAAACTACCCTAGTAATGCCACCTCATGCAATGGTCGGGCCGATGTTGTCACCTCTGAAGACATTCTCCTCTTGGCTTCAAATCCACAAGATCCACATTAGGGCTTAGTTATTTTGCTGTCTTAGTTTATTAGTCCTGTTAGTTTCATGTTTTCTTTGTTCTTTCTACTTTCAGTTTGCGTATCTCGTTTAGTTCTATGTTAGTGTCTGTTACTGTAGTAGGTTTTCATATATTATTTCCTAGTCTGTTGGTCGTCCCATGGGCAAACTATGTATTGCACTTATCTTAATTAAATTACAAGTTTTTTTCACCAAAAAAAACTTAATACAAATTTCAATAAAAATATTATATATTGTTCCAGGAACGGGGAGTTCGAACTTGGAGGTCCAAAGCAATCCAGGAGCCAGTCACTGGGAAGTACTTAGTAGGTCCCATGGGCAAACTATGTATTGCACTTATCTTAATTAAATTACAAGTTTTTTTCACCAAAAAAAAAAACTTAATACAAATTTCAGTAAAAATATTATATATTGTTCTGGGAACCCGGGGGGTTCGAACTTGGAAGTCCAGAGCAATCCATGAGCTAGTAAATAAATTATGTTCTTACCGAGCTCAAGGATTTGGGAATTCTAGATGAAGGTTTCTCTCTTTCGTATCTCACAATAGTCTCTTTCTATCTCCAAAAGTCTGCCCTTTTGAATGTCTCATGGGGTTTATTTATAGTTGAGGATAGGAGTAGTCAGTTATTGGCTGATGACGGGTAGTGCATGAACGTTCCTTGACATGGTAGTGGTGTCACGTAGTGGGCTAAAGTTGAGAAAATGGGAGAACATGGAGTAACATGAGGTAAGTGGTAGACTGAAGTTGAGGGGTGGGACAAAGCACGTAGAAGTGGTTACGTATGCATGAGGTGTCAATTATAAATGATGTGTTTAATATGTGAAGGAGTTAATGTTAATATGTTGAGGCTAAGGAAAGTGCAGTGGCTCTAGGTTCCACGTGCCAACTAGGAGAAGGGAGTTATGAGCTCAATAAGAACAATAATAAATTTACTAATATTAAACCCTTACCTAGCTTACCAGGGTGATCACGCCTAAGCACGAAGAACCTTCACCTCAATCTTACCAAGCCACTCCTAAGACTGTTCCCGGGAAAGGAGGATGAAAATCACTCCTTCACGACATTCCCAACCTTGTCTAAATTGGGCATCGTGGGTGGCACTTAGCCTACGTCAAACCCATTCCAAAAGCGTTGCTTCCTCGCGAAGTTGGAATGACCTCGACGTGATTCTTCTCAGGTCAGCACTGCGCTAAACCTAAGGGAGGGGATGACCCCATCACACTTTCCACTATCCTCATACTTATTAAGAGAAGGAAAGTGAGGTACCTTAGTTTACTGTCCAAAGGAGAGGTTCACTTGGCACCCTGAAGCACTTTGCTCAGTAGGGAAACTTATCACTGGGACTTAATACTTTAGTTATGTTTACTATCCAAGGGACGGATTCACTGGGCACCTTAGAGCACTTTACTCTGCAGGGGAACTTATCACTGGGACTTAATACTTTACTTATGTTTACTGTCCAAAGGACGGATTCACTAGGCACCTTAGAGCACTTTGCTCAGCAAGGGAACCTATCACTGGGACTTAGACTTTACTTATATTTACCATCTAAGAGATGGATGGAAGGTGGAGGCACCTTCTATGCTTGGAATGACATGTCTATTCATGGAAGAAGCTACTGTACCTAGTCGTCAAGGTCATAAGATTTAATCCAAAAAATACATATACATAAATAAATAAAATAAAACCTATGTAGGAACATATATTTAACGAGATTTGTACCTTGATGACTTAAATGATTAACTACTACGTTACGACTTGACTCTTCAACTACTTTTAGTTATATTAATCATAAATATCTTATTTAGTGAAACATGATGGTGCCACTAACCCTTAAACCCTAAACCATGAACTCGTAAAAGAGGGAAGTACTCACAGTGGTGAGGGCTGCATTCTCTAGAGGTTGGCTCACATAGAGTTATGTGAATGAGAGATGAGAGATTGTACGCTTAGAGTAGGGATAAAATCTCGGAGAGATGATGTGACAATAGAGTCAATTTTATGGTTGTTATTGAGTTATGAGATTAGTGCCTAGGGTTCTATGTAGAGGCAAAATTTATAGTGCTCTGGGCGGACTCATCAGCCGAAGGCTTATTAGGTGTGAGCCAATTAAGCATGAAGGAGTGACACGTCTAAGAAAAAGCCAGTCAATTTTAATATTATCAGTTATTATTAAGAACTTGCTAGAGAAGAAAGGATCATGCGTCGAACTTGTGAAAGAAGGCAAAATCTTTTTAGCATTCTCCATTCTTGTCCAAGATATTGGAATGTTGCTGAGACACAAAAGTATGTCGTGGACATACAACGGGAGCAAATCAAGACGTCAAAGTTTAGTTTAATTCCAAGTTGGATCTACATGCTTAATACTTTTTAGCATAGTATTGAAACCCGGACCGACCCGGACGGTCGGACCGGTGGACTGCTAATCGGGAGCCAAAATCAGTCCGGTCACGGGAAAGGATCGGAATTACATTGACTCGGTAATGACCTGGGCGGGTTATGGTCTATGGAGACCCGGTGCAATTTTTTTAAAAAAAAAATTGTGCCTCAAATACAGTCGTTTAAGTTTAAGGTCAGTTCATGTATTATATGGTAAACACAAAGGAATTTATGGGAGCCTTATTGACAAGAATTTGGACAGAGAAAGTAGTGTTATTAGGGATGTTGATACTCATAAACTGATCAATGTGCCGCTTGAGCAAATTGCAAAATTTGTTTGCAGACCCAAGTACATTGGAATACTGAGATTTTTGTATCAATTGCATTATTGCAATGTGAATGTAATACCTATTTTATGATCCTTTTAATTAGTAATAAATTTTTCAACTTAGCATTCTTAGTTCAAAAGATACAACAATATGCATTTAGCGAAATCCTAATATTATTTATTTATTGCATGACTAAATTTGGATGAGCTAGTTGATGATGAGGAGGAGGAAGAAGAGGAGAATGTCATTGAAGTCGATAGACCACTAGTTGAAGACCATAGATCATTAGTTAATAATTTTGGTATCCCTTTTAACCAACTAGAGACAAAAAATTATTTATAAATTATGATAATTGTCTGGTTTAATTTCTATGTATTAGTATGAAGTGTGGCTATTTAGTTTTGTTACAATCTCAAGTATGAATGTATTTGGCTGTTTGAATGGATTCGACTAATCATAAAATACGATGGTTGTTTGTTTTCTTTTTAATTTCAAGTATGAACTTATACATTAATTAATATATTTCAATATATATATATATATATATATACACACACATTTTATCGGGCCAACCGGTTGGACCAGCGACCCGGCGGTTAGACCAGTGACCCGAGCTTTTCACCGAGTCAATGATCGGTCCGGGTCCAATGACTATACTTTTTAGAGTATATTGCCATTTTATTCTTTAAAAGATATATTTATTAAAAGTTTAGTCCATAAAAGATATTGATTATACATATCTATATCTATATAATCTATATCTACATCTATATCTATATCTATATAAATATATAAAAGAAGAGGCGTGAAGCCTCATCATGCCACATAAGCTTTTTAAACATCTATTTGCTAAGCATGTGGCGTTGACTGGTCGCCACTTTGGTGTCTGGCTGGCTGCTGATGTGTATTAGTTAAACTGAATCTGATTATCAAATCTTTTTTGTTTCAATCTACTAAGAATCCCTTGATGCTTGCATTTATATTGAATTTTAATAATTCAAATCTAAATCCAATTATTATTCCTTGCCATATCTAAAATATCTTTTTAAATATATTCAAAATTGTATCAGTATCAATTCAAATTATTTCAAATCAATTTCAATAAAGCTGAATCGCAAATTTCACTCCTTAAATCTTTCCAATTTGTTTGAACCTCTGCACTATAAATATGATCATCCTATTCGTTTCATTCATCGAAATCATTCGAAATGTAATTGAACTCATTGTTGTCATTTGATGGTGCCCATGAATAAACCTCTAATCCACCACCAATTTTTTTTAAAAATTTTTTGGAGTTGTTCTTTTCCCATGACTATCTCTCTCTCAATGGCTCCCATTCTCTCACGTCCAATCCTTTGTTGAGCATGTACCTTAACCAATTAATATATATTTGAATTCCTTTTGTTTAGTTTATTCGTCAACACATGATCACTTGAATAATAAGTTTTTGCATGTAAGACTTCCTGAACATGTACTTTAGGGATAAATATAGGCCCATATTGTATATGTACAAGTACAACCTTGTGCTGGCCATGTTTTGGCGTCATCCTGAGAATGTGCAGCTTGACAATGTTAAAAAGTTGTTCATTATTGCACTGCTGTGAGTGTCCAACTTAATTAATTCACTATCTATATTTGAAAGCAACCACGTGTTGAGATCAATTGGGATAAGGGAAAGCTATGACATTTTTACTTGAGTCACTTGGTGAGTTCAATTGATATTTATTATTATTTTTACTTTATAGTTACTTTATTGAGTATCAGAATTCTTTGTTTTGCAGCAACTGACATTAAAAATATCTTTTCAGGACTTAGTAACAGTGATGATGTGCTTCCTATATATGTTGGAGATGATCGGACCGATGAAGATTCATTTAAGGTAACATTTGATTTGCTGCAATTTTATGGTCCTAATGTGTTTTTCTTATCATCTTTCTTTTTTTTTCATTTACTCTTTAGATTTCACTGATAAAAAGAATTGAATTTGAATTTACAAATTATAACAATTATTTCAAATCATTTAGGTATTAAAGTCTGAATTCAATTTTCGAAATTAAATAGATAGTCAACTATAATTTTGAATTATTCTTTTAAAATTTTTGCAATTGATTCTCTTTATCGAATTTGAATTTACAAACTTTTTTAGTTAATATAATTGATCCCTCTATTGTCATTATCATTTTATTTGTATTTTTATAAAATTTTATTTATTTGGTTGTTATTATTTTGTTCTCTTTAATTTAGATTTTATTCTTTTATTTTAATTTCCTAATAATAGAATTGATCTTTTCTTCAACTCCAAATTTTTAATAAGTGGTAATTTCAATGACGTAGTTGAAATTTTTTAGAATACATGTAAATAATTGTTTAGCACTAGATCTTTTTATTTTTGTAAATTTTTTTTGGCCATTAGATTTTTTAAACATTTCTTTTCATTATTTACAACCATAATTACTTTTAATGATGAAGAATCTCAATAATTTATCTCATTTTCCTAAACAATAGCTAATGTTCGATTTATAAGTACTCCTCAATTTTCAAACACTAATAATTTCTTGAACCATTGTATAATTTTTGTTAATATTATTTTACTTTTTTAATAAAGTTTGAATTTGACTAATATAAAATATTTTCTTTTATCTCTTTTTTAAATATTGTAGATATGTTTAATGTTTAATATTGATTGAAATCTTCTATTATTTTTAATATATTTGTAATGTAAGTTATTATTTAACATTTCAATCTAAATTTTACTTTTGAATTATTAATAAAATTAAGTTTAAGGTTCACCATTGCCATTAATTTTTCTCTTTTTTTGCCTAAACTATAACTAATATTTATTTTAGTCCAAATATCCGATTTTGATATCCTAATTTTCTCATTTTAATAAATTTTATTTTAAAATTAATTACAAATCAAATTAATTTTGCAAAATGATTATGACAATGCATTATTAATTAGCTGTACCATGTGAAATTTTTCTTAAATATAGAGTTGGTCTCAATTAAATTAAATTATACTAAATTAATCATAATTAACGTATTTGAATCTAACTCAATTAAACTAAATATGAAATTGATCTCAATAGTTAATTTCATTTGACGTATTTCTCTTTTAAAAAAATATATGAATTACTTAAATCATACTACATATATTATTTTAAAATCAAATAAAGATAGGCATCCCTTACTTTCCCATCAACCAAATAAATAAAAAAAAAAAGAATGATAATCTTATAAACTCATCCATTTTACTTATCATAAAAAAATTTTCCTTAAAATATTAAACAGAATTTTATTAATTTTATTCAATTTATTACTTTATAGTAGTATTTATTCCATGAAAAAATAGTATTTATGGTGAAAGTTTGAATTTGACTAATGTTTAGGACTTTTTTATATTTATTTTAAATAAATTTAATAGTCCTAATTGACAGTTGAGTGTCTTGAAATTAGCCATTTATATTATAAGTTTGTAATTCTAAAAAATAATTTTAGTGTTCTCCAAAAAAATTCTTGGTAATTATATTTTGAGATTCTAAACAAGTTGGCTATAATTATAATGTAGTTAATAATTATAATACCTTAAATTATTAAATGTAGGTAGTTAAAGTTTGAGATTCTAAAAAACAATCATAATTTACATTCATTTGAAAATTAAAATTTTATATTATAGTCAGAAAATTTTAAATGATTGTAATTCATAATTGTTAATAGTTTAGGCCAAACAAATCCTACAAATTTAGATTTACTTTTAATTCTTAATTTATTCTTTTGAATTTTCCAAAAAAAAAAATGATTTAGATCTCAATCAGTTAGTTTTGAAATTGCAAATATATAATTTTTTTTTGTTTTTTTATTAAATAAACCATTAATTAACTTTATTTTTTTTAGTCAATAACAAAATTTATAATTCTTAAAGTAAAAAATGTTCTAAACTAACCTTATTCATCAAGTATAGTTGTACTGTAATTCATTTATTTTATTTTTTTTGTCAGTCAATATCAAAATTAGTAACTGTAAAAGTAAAAAAGTTTTAAAAAAAGACCCTATTTATCATCAAGTATAGTTGTACACTAATTAGTAATAGTAGTGGTGATGGGTAATTTCCTTCTTGAAACGATATATATCTAGAAGACTCTAATAATGAGAAGAGGATAACTCAAAAATCTAAATCCAAAATTAAGAAGGGACAAAGGATTAGGGAATAAAGAAAATAAATTGACTGAAAAATGCAAACATAAATGAATTTAAGATCCATGAGTAAGTATTTGAATATTACATACACGAGATATTAAAAGTAATGAGAATGTTGAGATCAGATTTGTGAATTTTTTTAATGGACTACAATAAACAGAAAAAATTTAAAAAGTGTTAAAGTGAAAAAATTAAATTGAACAAATATTTGGAAGCATAAAATAATTTTGAGTTCACTGCACTACATTATGAGGCTCACGTGAGAGTTGAAGTTAGATATGCAATAAGATTGAGGCAGAAATTAAAATAGGAATGAATGAATAAGATTGAGAATTATTAGAATTTTTAATAACTGCTATGGCATTTGTGGGCAATACGTGGGAGAATTGAACATGGTTGGATAAAGTTAACTAAATGTTTGGTATCACCAGTTTAGATTAAAAATTACAAAATATTTAATTTTGTAATAAAAATGTGGGAATTTTAATTTAATAATGGTCAAAACCTCAAATTGGTCCTTTATGTTTGCACGAAGTTTCATATTGGTCCTTTATGTTTCAAAAAGTCTAAATTGGTCCTTTATGTTTGCAAGAAGTTCCAAATTGGTCCTTCCGTCCAATTCCGTCTATTTTTCTGTTAAGTGATGACGTGGCCTGCTGAGGTGTCACACTCTCTCTCTTACGTGTACTGCTTGGCTGACGTGGCTTAAGTTACCCTAAAACCAGGGACTAAAATGAAACAAAGTAATTTTTTACAAATGAAAAATGTAATTTCGCCTTTCCCATAGTGTTTCAGATCTGTACAATCCGTTACAGCGACGACGACGGAGACGGCTGAGAAGTTGTTTTGATTGGTGAACTTTTCAATCTCGTTTTGCTACTTTCTTTATCTGAAATCGTTTGAGATCATACTCCGTTGTACACTTGTGATGGATTATCGATCTGATGCTGAGGATTGGAGAAATTTGCAGTGACGGAGGGGGCCGGCGAAGCTAGAATTGAGAAATCGATTTGGTGATTCGCCAATAGAGCCGGTGGATCGAGACAAGTGGGTTAAGGGTTGAGCTTTGCGAAAGCTAAAACCTTCCTTCCTCTTCGTCGATCTCGATTTCTCAAGAAGAGAGACGTGAAGCTTGTTTTTGGGTTCTATTTTTTTTAATTTTCTTCATGGATCATTGGCTCTGGCTTCTTCATTTTCTCGGGAAAGTTGAGGAAAGAGGCTTTTGATGGGTGCTTTCAAATTTCTTCGGTGTAACAAAAGTTCAAAATCAATGGGTGAGTTAGAGATTCAGAGGTTCAAAGCCCCTAAGCCTCGGTGGAGATTGATGGACACTCACCAATGGGTTTTGAACGAAGGCTTCTCACCGAGGAAGAAGAAGAAGATGAGAAAGGAGAAATTATATTTTTCATTTGTAAAACATTAATTTGTTTTATTTTAATCCCTAGTTTTATGGTAACTTGAGCCACGTCAGCCAAACAGTACACGTAGGAGAGAGAGTGTGACACCTCAGCAGGCCACGTCATCACTTAACAGAAAAAATAGACGGAATTGGACGGAAGGACCAATTTAGAACTTCTTGCAAACATAAAGGACCAATTTAGACTTTTTGAAACATAAAGGACCAATATAAAACTTCGTGCAAACATAAAGGACCAATTTGGGGTTTTGACCTTTAATAATTGTTTAAAATGATATTTTGTGAGTCTAATAACTAGACTGGGCAACAACCATATTATTGTGTATTGTGTTTCACCCACATTATTTGATAATAAATTAATTGAATTTTTTATTATTATTAAAAATTTATATTGGTTAATGCTTTAATTAGTATGATTCTAATGTTTATTTATTTAATAGATACAACATATCAAATAAAATTTTTCTATATTGTTTAAAATAAAACATACATGTAGACGTAACCCACATTATTTGATAATAAATTAATTGGATTTTTTTTATTATTATTAAAAAATTATATTGGTTAATGTTTTAATTAGTATGATTCTAATATTTATTTATTTAATAGATACAATATATCAAATGAAATTTTCCTATATTGATAAAATTATACATACATGTAGACGTAACCCGTGCATTGCACGGGTTCAAAGACTAGGACGAGTGACCACATCCTTGAAGCATCTATCATGTTTGGAAAACTTAAAGGTAAAAAGATTCTTATAGCACGTAAATTAATAAATCCTTCTGATTCTAAATTACCTTTGAAGTTTTAACGCTGCCAATTTCCTGATGTTCTCTCATTTGCAATGACAATTAACAAGAGCCAGGGGTAGACATTGTTTAATGTTGATATGTATCTGCCCCGTAGTTTCAGTCATGGACAACTATATGTGACTGTCTCACGTGTTCATAAACGCTCTGGTTTAATGATTCTTGTGTCTGATGCAGGTCGTTTCAGTTAAAAACTACTACAAATGTTGTCTTCAAAGAAGTGTTCAAGAATGTTAAATAGATTTATTATTAGTTACACACATTATATCAATTTCTTTTGTTAAACGCTCTGGTTTAATGATTCTTGTGTCTGATGCAGGTCGTTTCAGTTGAAAACTACTACAAATGTTGTCTTCAAAGAGGTGTTCCAGAATGTTAAATAGATTTATTATTAGTTACACACATTATATCAATTTCTTTTGTTGATTTTTTTAAAAAAAAAATCCAGAGATATTACACTTTCTAAGTTCTTAACAAATCTTGACATAAAATTTACCTTATTCATATTATTTACAAGATTTTACAAGATGCGCTTTATTTTTAACAATTTCATTACTGTGCATCCTTAATTTTTTTTATGTGGACAAAAGCAAAGCAAAACACTTTTAGACACTGGAAATTTTTAGCTCAAACATATGCATTGCACAACAAAATTTTTTATTATCTATTTTACTACGATCAATGGTAATATATCGCTCTGAAAAAACGAGTGTAGCTTTGGCATAACAATGTCCGACCAAATTATTATATTGATTTTTAAACATATTATTAAAAATTTATGTAAATACATGTAAATATAACCCGTGCAGGGCACGGGTGCAAAGACTAGTAATATAATAAAAGAAGAGGCATGAAGCCTCATCATGCCACATAAGCATTTTAAACATCTATTTCTTAAGCATGTGGCGCTGACTGGTCGCCACCTTGGCGTCTGGCTGGCTGCTGATGTGTGTTAGTTAAACTAAATCTGATCATCAAATCTTTTTTGTTTCAATCTACTAAGAATTCATTGATGCTTGCATTTATATTGAATTTTAATAATTCAAATCTAAACCAAATTTCTTTTGTTTCAATCTAGTAAGAATTCCTTGATGCTTGTATTTATATTGAATTTTAATAATTCAAATCTAAATCCAATATAAATTATCCCTTCATAATAATCTGCATATATATTATAAATAACAACTTTTTAAATCCATTTGTAAACTAATAAATAATTTTTTTCAAATAATATTTGTACCTACCCACCCACCGTTAATATATATATATAATATAATATATCCATATCTTTTTTTATTAGCACAATCAAATTCTGAAGTCAAATTTAAATACAAATTCATAACCACTAGCTTAACTTTCTCAACCCTTCACTATATAAACTGCATTGTCGATAGTGCTACAACCATCTTTACAATAGGTTGCATCGTGCATAATTAATACTTTATAATTGAAGCCATGGCTCCAAGAAATCAATTGATTTCTGCATAATTAATATATCCATATCTTTTGTTTCGACTCATGCACTGTTTTATTGTGATTTCTTTTCAAGCATTCGTTTAACGTTATCTTTTGTGGTGCTTCCTGATAGGCTTCAAACACGATGGTGTGGTTCTCGCTCATATAGATCTTTGATTTTATTTCTTTCTATTTTCTATTTTATATAATGTTCATAATTCAAAACAAAAAAAAAATTCAGGAAAATTAAATTCTTTTATTCATGCTAATGTTATTTGATTTTTATATCCCTTAAAATTAGCTTAGTAATTAATCTCATATATTTCATATTTCAAAACGCTCTATCTTTGTGGAATTTATATATATATATATATATATATATATATATATATATATATATATATATAAAAGTAAGAGGTATGAAGCCTCCACCTGTCACATTAGCTTTTTTAATGTATGCATCCAAGACACATGACGTTGACTGTACGCCACATAATTTGTGAGCTGGCTGATGATTCATCCTGCAACTAATTTGCATTACACAAAATCTCAATCAAATATTTGTTTCAATTAATTCCAATAAATCAAATATCCCTTAAATCATGTGGATGCACCAAAATATTTATTTTTATTAAATTTAAAATTTTTAAACAACATGTTATTAAAGGTAACATTAGTTTTTATGTTACTTATGTATTTGCCGTTTGATTTTAATTATTTGTAACAAATGCATTTAAATATATAAATATGCATTGGTTTATATATGTATATGTGTGTGTGTGTGGGTTTGAGAGAAGATGACTTAGTCACATAGACGGATGAGAAGAAAACACATGTAAAACTTATGTTATGTGTGTTATTTGGGTAGAAAAAGGTATGGGAATTGAGAGTCTTGTCTACCTCCTACGTGCAGAGGTTGTAGACAAACAGACGAGTATTGGACTGTTGTATTTCGGAGGTAACGCGTCTGATTACCCAATATGATATAGCAAAATCAAACTGTGAGAGGCGTGAAATACCTTAAAGAGAGCGAGATATCTGTGCTACTACGCATTTTGTTATTTCCCTAAAAATTTCTCTTTTCTCTATTTTTCAATGTTTGAAAATCCGGATCAGTCATTAACCCGGCTAAGGACTCGGGTCATTTATTCACTGGTTCAACCGCGGGGTCACTAAAAAACCAGTTAAGCCGGTCAAATTTTTAAAAAAGTATATATATGTATCTATACATACGTCAATCAAATAAATATGAAAAACACATAATAATTAAGTTATTATAATTCAAATTCAAAGCTGAAATTGAACATAATTAGTCTAAAATACACATATAACAACACATAATAAGTCTTAAACACTTAAATTTTGATCCCACACTACATGATATTTAAATAAAAAATCAACACATCAAATAAATCGTAACTCAAACAACTCCAACCAAAAGGGGGGGCAAATTTTTTTAAATTTATAAATGCAATATTATATTATAATATATATATATATATATATTATAATTATACGAGAGAGTTAATATTTAATATAATATAAGATAAAGAAATACACAAAAGATAATATATAACCAATATCTTTAGTTGACGTGGTCTACCACATCATCATCTTAAACTTAAGGTGGGTGCACATATAATGCTTCTTCGTAATATTTGACCATTCAATGAGATTGTTTAATAGAACAAGACTAATCATGTCCGAGAAATTCGCAGGTGAATAGGTTCTTATAGCACGTATGTTAATAAGTTCTTATGATCGATTTTGAATTGCCTTTCAAGTTTCAATGCTGCAAATTTCATGTTGTTCTCTCATTTGCAATGACAATCAACAAAAGTCAGGGGCAAACATTGTCTAATGTTGGTATATATCTTCCTCGACCGGTGTTCAGTCATGGCCAACTATATGTTGCTGTCTCACATGTTCGTAAACGCTCTGGTTTGAAGATTCCGATGTCCGATGCGGATTGTCATCAGCTGAAAACTACTACAAATGTTGTCTTCAAAAAAGTGTTCCAAAATGTCAAATAGAGTTAATATTAGTAACAAACTCTATATTAATGCGTTGAGTTGGTTTTTGTTTGAATATATCAAATTATTATCAAATTTTGCCTATAAATTTATTGTATTCATATTGTTTGCGGAGTTTGAGTTCAAGCTTTTTAATTTTGCCTAAACACAATGTTTAGAATAATATGTACATACCTATAGATATAACCCGTGCAGGGCACGGGTACAAAGACTAATTAGTCCATAAAAAGAATGAAATACTATACACATTAGTCACTCCGTATGATGCTGTTTTTAAGATTGAGTTTAATTTTTATAAAAAGTGATTAGTTATTTTGGATTTTTTTTTAAAAAAAATTGGGGCATATATTTTTTTTTTTTAAAAAAAGTGAGTTATTTTTTTAAGAAAAAAAGTGGGGCAATAAATTATTTGTAGATATTGGCTGACAAATATTTTCGAAAAAGTAAGATAGTTATTTGTAGATATTGACTATTTATTTTACTTCTTAAAAAAATGTGGCAAATGGTTTTTTGAAAAAGTGGAACAACGTGGCTATTTATAGAAATTAACTCTTAACCTAAAAGAGTGGGACAATTTTTTTTGGATAACGAAAGTTTAGGAGAGGATAAGCATCGGTATGCACTAATATTTAATCAGGTCAGGAAATATCTCTCAATTTCTTTGAGAATTTATCGCACTTGTGAGATAAGAGCTCGAACTTTAATCAACTGAGCTACTCCTCATTAGCGGGACAATTATTTTTTTATGAAAAAGGTGGAGCAGTTATTTGGAGAGAATATAGATATTAAAATATGTAAAACAAGTGAAATATTATTTTGGTTCAACAATAATATCAATTTAGTTCATCATAGATAGTAGTGTCAAATTGGATTGGCCCATTGAGAGTTTTCATTAGAATATGGGTCATATCGAGTTTGGTAAGGTGAGCCTAAAATTCAGGCCTAGCTCAGCCCTTGAAAGGGCCAAGAGCTCGGCTGGGGCTAGATTGTTAAAGTGGGCCAATCTGGCTCACATAGGTTGACTTACCACGGGTTAGACTCGTGACGGGTTGGCCCACTCGGGTTGGCCACGTTAAACGGGCTGGGAATCCCAGTCCGACCCACCAAACCCACCTTTTTTTGATTTTTTTTTAATTCTAACTTTTTTTAAAAAGAAATTTATGCTTTTTTTATACATTATTTTCATGAACTAAGAAATTTAATATGATAAAATGAAAGAAAAGATTTATCATTCATCATGTCACTCATAAATAGGTAAAGATAAACAATGAAAGTATGAAACATGGTCAAAATATCACAACATTACTCGTTTCTTTTCCTCCTGGCTCTTGCAAATATGGTGAAAAATGAAAATATCACCAAAAAAAGAAACATGATTAGGAATTATGTTTTTTTTTAAGTTAAGTGGGTTACGGGTCAATCCACCTAACCCGCGATCCAAGGTGGGTTAAACGGACCAACCCACCGGGTTGAACCCATTTTGACAGCTCTAGCTGGGGCGGTCCTTGAGCCTTTTTTTAAATTTAATTTTTCTACAAAATGTTGTATTTATTTTATCAAATATCAATATATTAAAAATAAATATTACATATTATGAATGCATATTGCAAATTGACTTGTAAAAATATAATCTATTTTACATATTAACATATTATGGATGAGGTTGTCAAAAAAAATATTATATATAAGTATTACAAATTAACATAGACTATAATATTCTGTATGACACAAAATATTTTTAAATATTTAAAAATATTTTTAAAAGGTCCCCCTGGGCCACCCCCGACTTTTGCAAGCCCACCATAGGTCGTAGGTTTTAAATGTGCCCATGTTATAAATCATTCCTTTAAATGGATCAAAATTTTCTAGTCTCGATCTTTGTTATTATAAGGGTTGGGACCACGCCATCCCATATTTCGTTTTGAGAGCTCTACTCGTATTTACATTGTTTTGTTATAATTTGATCCCTTTAAAATTTATATTTTCTATTTAACCACTCTTTAATTTGCACTCTCAAATTAACGGGACAATTTAAAAGAAACTAAATTACAAAGTATTGTGATATAAAAACCACCGAATTAATAATTTTCTCTATACAAAACCCCATAGAGTAGTATCTATCTATCTATCTATCTATCTGGTATATGGCCTTCGTCCCCACAAATTTTGAGAAAAAAGTTGCCAACCCACAGTCGGCGGTTTCCACTTGGTGAGCACATATTCCTTCGGCTTCCCCTCACACAAAAAAAGATACAAAGCAAAGCAAAGGAAAGGAAGCATGACATGAACCATCCCATAAAGAAGAAGAAAAAAAGCAGAAAGTAGACACAAAAGTAACCATGAGACCCAATATTATTAATTAGAGCATGTTTGGTATCCCTTACTTACAGAAAAAATAAGGTGAGGTGAACATGTTGTATGTTTGGTATGCCTTCAGCACAGGGAAGGTGGGATGAAGGTTCCCTCATGATGTGGAAGGAAGGTGAGGTGAGGTTTGGTTTAAAGACTAAAACGCATTTAAAAAAAAAATTGTGGCTTTTAAAAATGTATGGGCTAAAAAGGTATTTTATACTTTTATCTTCTATTTTCCTATCTTTTTCCCACTATACCAAACAATATTACTTTTACATTCCACTTTCATTTCCATGCATACCAAACATACTATTCATCACTTACTTTCACTTCCACTTCCATTTCCACTAAAACACTCACTGGATACCAAACGTCACCTTAGGCGACGCTTGGTTACGTGGATGTTGGATGTAATGTGAATGAAAATGGGAATGAAAATACAAATGTTAGAGGGAATTGAAATAAGAATGTGAAAGTGATATGAATGGAATAAAAATGGGTAAAATAACAATTTTACCCTTATATTAAAAGTGAGTAAAAAAGTAAGGACAAAAACATAATTTTATCACATTATAAAAAGTAAGGTATATTTGGTAGGAAGAATGTTGGAGGAAATGTTAAATTATTATAAGATGAATTACATAAATTTTTTCAAGCAACCAAACATGCCCTTAATATTTAGTTTGATTCTTTAAGTATTTAGTCAAAAGTTAGATTATTAGTGATGTATATGGAGAGAATTTCGTGACCAACACTAAGATCCTTTTTAAAAATTCTATTATATTCGAACCAACAAGATGTTGGTGTCCAAGTAGTAAGCGATTTGGTATTTACTTAAACAAGATTCTAAGTTCGAGTTCTTCTATATACAATTATCCTCATTAGGAGACTCTCTCATTATAACTAACACTCGGTTTGGTATGCCTTCCTCACAGGAAAAGTGAGGTGAGGTGAACTTACTGCATGTTTGGTATGCCTTCAGTACAGGGAAGGTGAGGTGAAGCTTACATTAGGTGAGGTTTGGTTTAAAGATCAAAATATCCTTAAAAAAATTGTGGCTTTTAAAAAAGTAAGGGCAAAAAAGGTATTTCATACTTTTATCTTCTATTTCCCTATCTTCTTCCCACCATACCAAACAATATTACTTTTACATTTCACTTCCATTTCCCTGCATACCAAACATACTTTTTATCACATACTTTCACTTCCACTTCCACTACCATTTCCACTTCCACTTCCCTCTACAACGCTCACCGACTACCAAACGACACCTAAGTGTACGACACAAGTCAAATCTAAATCCAGATAATAATAATAATAATAATAAAAGTATATGATAGGACGAAATTAATCACTACGGTAAGTTGTGATACTTTGAGTTAAAAAAAAAAGGCAAAAGTACAAGACTATCTACGTTTAATTTATTGTCTCACATTATGAGCCTGCCATTTCATTTAATGTCCATTAAATCTCTTTCTAAATAAATTCTCACCAATTAGGAATTACATCCTTTTCCTTCGTACGTTATGCTTTTATTGTTTTTATTTCTCATCAGTAATTGTCAATCATTAAACAGAAGTACTATGTAATACATCTAAATCTTCTCTAAATAAGATTAGTGTTATTTGTCACCTGATTTTAATTTGATCTAATTCTTTGGCAAATAAAAAAAAATTCAGATTTTAAACGGTCAAATTACTCTTTTGATCCTCAACATTTGCACGAAGTTTAATATTGGTCATCAACGTTTCAAAAAGTTATTTTAGGTCTTCAACGTTTTTTTCTGGGTCAAAATTGGTCCTCTAGCGTAACATCCGTCTGATTTTGCCATTAAATGCTGACGTGGAAGGCTTATGTGGCACACCCTCTCTCCTACGTGTCATATTTAAATGACATGACACTCTCTCTCACTCAAACTCAGCAAAACGACATCATTTTCATTCATTTTAATATTTTGTTTTAAATCAAAACGGCGTCATTTTGCTGAGTTGGAGTAAAAGAGGGTGTCATGTCATTTAAATATGACACGTAGGAGAGATGGTATGCCACATAAGCTTTCAACGTCAGCATTTAATTGCAAAACCATACGGATGTTACGCTAGATGACCAATTTTGACAAAAAAAGAAACATTGAGGACCTAAAATAACTTTTTGAAACGTTGAGGACCAATATTAAACTTCGTGCAAACGTTGAGGACCAAAAGAATAATTTAGCCGATTTTAAATTGTCACGTTTGGCCCGTTTATTATTATTTTTTTATAAAAATATTAAACTTCCGTTATATTATAAAAAAAGTCAAACACTATTTACAATAATTTAAAAAATCTAATATAATAATATTGAAAAATAAATTCCAACAATTATTAAATTAGGTAAACAAAATGTAAGGTCAACTGATACTATTTTTTCAAGATGAAAAATCTCATCGTTTTTGGTGTTGCCAACAGAGTTGTTACTCTTATACTTCTTGCATATCAGATCTGAAGTAATCTTTAAAGTTGAAATTGTCGTAGACACTTCTAACAACATGATGAACGAGTAAAATTTTTTTAATATAGATAATTCATAGATTTTAGATATTATTATAACAAACTTTGAATCGTCTAGAATCACCTGATTATAAAAAAAAATTCACAAAGGAAAAAAAATACACAAAATAAAATAAAACAAGCTCCACTTATAGATCCGAGTCGATCTAACAATTGGAGACTACACTCTTACAATGAAGGACTAAAAAAATCAGAAGAAGTTATCTAAATGAAAATCACCATCAAAATTGGAAGATTATATTTATCTTATTTATGAAACGACGATAACAAAAGATGAAAAAAATAGGGAGGAGTTGCCAAAATTTGGCAATCTCTCCTACTAGATCTACAAGAAGAAACTGGTTAAAAAACGAATGCAGAGAAAAAAAAAGCCACTATTATAATTAAAAATTATTACAATGTTTATATTTAAAAGGAGTTTTGGTGGTTTATTCCAGGTGATTTTTTTAATAATTAAAAAAAATTAAATATAAAACATCAAAACTTAATTAAGTCGTAAATGACAAAACTCATTCAAATAAATTATTCAAATAAAAAGATCACACCTGAACATGACAACAAACTGAAAGCTAATGTGAGTCCTTTAGCCTTTTTTTCCCTCATCTTGACTATGAACAAATATTCTTAAAATTGTTTTAGTCCAATTCTTTTTATTTAGCAATTAAGTTTATGAATTTACATTATTACATATAAGATATAAAATTTGAATATAAAGTTTGAAATGTTACGAACTCATTTAATTTAAAAAGAGGAAAAAAATTCAGGCAAAAAAAAGAGATTTTTTTTTAATTTTTAAAATTTGTAAAGAAGCTGTCCTATCCTAATATCCTTTGAGGTGCCTACAATTTAGCAAGGAGATTAGTCACTGTATTCGACGATAGATACTCTGGTCTAGACAAAAAAAAATGTAAAGAAATGATTGGTGGGCCAACTTGTCAATCTAACTTAAAAGGGCCGAGTTGGTGTTTTTTCGGACTCGTTTAAAAATAGACCAACCCGAATAGGCTCACTTAACTCAAACTTTTCATGGATAACTCGTATGAGTTGGATTGACTCGTTTTGACAGCTTTATTCTTAGGTGTTCTCCTCTCTTGTAATTCAAATAGGATAAAATGTCACCCCAATTTTGGGAACAAAATAACAATTGTGTGTAACAAAAGAAGAAAAAGAGGAGTAAATTAATAATTTAGTCACTGTATTGGTTCTTATAAGATAAAATATTTTAGTTTAATCTTTAAAAGATTAATTATTAATCAATTTGGTTATTTGATTTGATTTTTTTAAAAAGTAAAACACATTAAATTAAAAAATTAAGCTCTATTAAAATACACTCTTTGTATTTTATTATGTTTAGTTTATAAATTTAAAGTATTTTATTTTATAAATTACATATTATTAAAATAGTCCATTTTTATTTTTAGTGGAATATAATTCAATTCAATATTTAACCATCAATCAATTTGTTATCAATTAATTTTCTACCTATCATATTAATTAAATGACCAAATTAATTAATAATTAACCTTTTAACAACTAAAATAAGATATTTTATGCATTCAAAAAAATGAGATATTTTATTTTTTTAGAAATCAAATTTAAAAATATATATATGCATATTTAAAAGATTAAATTATTAATTTATCGGAAAAAAAAAACTGAACTTGCAGCTTCCTAGTTACTAGTTAGTTAGTTGTGTGGGCCCCACAGACACAGTATCTATGCAGTTAAAACTTTAAATTTTGAAACGAAAGATTATAAGGGGTAGATTCGTCATTCTACACACACTGATTCAAAAAGGAAACAAGCTTATCGACTACACTACCACAAGAGGTTACAGAAAGCACTCCCCTTTTTGCTTAATATTTTCCCTTTTCTTTCTTTTTTTTTTCTTACCTTTTTCCTTTTTTTTTTTTTTTTTCATTTTCTTGTTTGTTCACTTTATATCTTCACTTTACTTTGTTCTGAATTCCTCTTCTTTTTCTTTCTTTTCTTCCTTCCTTTCTCTGTTATTTTTTTTTTGCTGTTCTTTGTTCTTTTGTGTGTGTGTGTATGTGTGTGGTTTCTGCAAGATTTGTCAGACCCTTCAACAATGGCGGATTATGCCCATCCACCTATGGAACAGCTTCAAGACCTTGAATACTGCATAGACTCTAATCCTCCGTGGGGTAGGCTTTCTTCACCTTTCTCTTTCCTTTCTTTCCCTATCAATCAATCATCTTTTTATTTATATATATATTTGGCTTTTGTCTGTTTCTTTCTTCTATTTTCCATACACAGATACATACATAAAAGAAATGGGCTTGTGGGTCTCTCTTTCTCTCTAGTTTTGGCCTTACTTACCTAACTTATTCATCATTCTTTCTAGTTTTTCTATGGTTGGTTTCTAGTGTTCTTCTTCTCTTCATATATAATCATTTGTCCACATGCCATCATTTTTGTTTTTGTTTTTGTTTAAAGGAGCTTTTTAGTTATGTGGTTGACTCATGATTGTGAACTTGTAGTAATCATTCACAAAATAGTGGAAGGGGGGGAGTAAAAAGATATTTTGAAAAAAACAAAAAAAAACAAAAATTCCCCCTTTCAAAGGCTTGTACTAGAGAAATGTGAGATCATAAAAGTTGAGATTTTTATATATTGTGCTCTTTTCTGTGAGCTTTTAGGTTTCCTTCTCTCTGTTTTCCTGGCTGAGTTCAATGTGACATTCTGGTATTTCATTGTCATTTCTTCTTTGTTGTAAACTATGGAATAGAGAGCTCAACCTTGTCTTCTCTCACTTTTACTCTAATGAAGAAAAGTTCAAAGAAGAGAGAGAAAGTAAGACGGACATAGAGAAAATACTCAAGATGCTTGAGTTGGGTCATCTTTAACTATGAAAGAATAATAACAAAAGAAAAAGAAGGCTGTAAATAATGGCATTATGTCATATAAAGTGAAGTTACCCTTTTACCCTGTCGTGCTGGAGCCCGTCCCAACTTCTCACGTTGTAGGTTATGGTAAAAGTAGTAATGACTAATTAAATTAAAGTGGCCCCACACACAGAATGGGAATGGAGTGTCATAGGGAGAGTGACATCATGTATCTGGCAGAGGGATTGGTCATTAGATCCGCAATGGAAGACCAAAGAATGTATATTACTAATCCACTAATTACGTGGCATTTGGTATTAAGTGAGTATTTTGGTGAGAAGTAAAAGTGGAAGTGAAAGAGGAAGTATAAGTGATTTTATATGTGTTTGGTATGCAGGGGAGTGGAAATAAAAATTAAAATTGTTTGAAATGATGGAAAAAAAATAGGGTAGTGAAAGTTAAAATTGTAAAATGACAATGTTGCTCTTATTATTATTTTTTAGTCCACATGAGAGTCACACAACCCTCACTCCTTCTCATCCAAGAACAAAATGATATTCTTTAGCTCTACTTTCCTCTCATCAAATTACTCCCACAAGTAACGTTTGTTCCCTCTAGATAGGGATTGTGCAATCCACGTCTCTTTCCCTATCTACCTACCAAACACATAATCATATGCTTCCCTTTCCCTCTAAAAAGTGATACCAAATGGGACCTTAATGTTTCATCTCCAATGTGCTCTCTGGAGTCTTCTGGATTTTCTGTAGTCTTGTGTAAATAGCTAAATAAGTTTGAGGAATTTGGTATAAGTAGGAACTGAAAGATGTAGTGATTTTAGTGAGGTTTCTTTACATTCTTAGCTGCTAGACATATTGATGGGAACTTGATGAAAGTACGAAGTTTGATCCGGTGCAATTTTTTTCCTATAATTCTTATGCAATTCCTTCAAAATGCTTTATTTGTGAAGTAATAATTTTTTTAATATAGATTCAATTGAAAAGGACTACCATGAATGAATTAGTGACTAAATTGTTATTAATATTCATAATGACCCATTATGAATGGATTAAGGACTTTTTATTAATATTGATAAATAGCATGTCAGTTATTTACAAGGCTATTTGTTAATATGTATAACAATTTAGTCCTTAATCCATTCATGATGGATCCCTATTAGTGTGAGTATCTACTAAAAATTATTATTACTTCACAAATGAAGTATTTTGAAGGAATTGTATAAGAAATGCAGGAAAAATAATTGCACCGGATCCAATTTCAGAAACATCGTTAAACTAAATGGATTAGTAGAAAGTCACCAGCCTAGGTATAATTATGAAAAGCCAATTGTCCAAATCTAAAATTCATTTGTGATTTAAAAACGTGTTTGAATTGACGAGAATAAAGGGAAAGGGGAAGGGAAATAAAATCTGAAAAACTTAGGTACAGTTTTTATATCTTTATCATCTGGTTTTCTAATTAGAAATCGATACTTGTATGTTTTATACATCTCATCTCTTTCATGATTGGTTCTCTTTTAAATTTTTTTCCACATACTTTATTTTGATTACCCAACTCCACCTAGTGGGAAAAGGCTTTGTTTGTTGTTGTTTTGTTTTTTTTAATTAGAAAACTTGATATCGAAGATATAAAGAAGTGCATATAAGTTTAGTCCAATAAAATTCTAAATATGATATTTTCTCTAAGTTAAATTTAAATATAACATTTTTAACCTTCAAATATGTTTGGATTGATAAAAGTGGGGTTTTGTCCATATATAACACTTTTTAATTTCTTCTTCTTATTATTATTATTATTATTATCACTTTTGAAATCTTATTTTTCAATCTACGCCAAATGCACTGTTCACGCTCCAATTCGCCGTTAGGAATGGCAAGTTGGGAATTTTTTTTTTTTTATTTCAATTTGCCGTTGCTAACGGCGGATTGAGAGTCAACGCCAACTGCTCCCAATTCGCCGTTAGCAATGGCAAGTTGGGTTCTTTGAAAAACCAATCCTACGTGGCGTGCTGACGTATCCAATTCGCTCTTGCTAACGGCGAATTGGACTATGTGAAAATTTTCTAACCTACTTTTTGTTAGATCGGGATCCCAATTGATCATTAGAAAAAAAGCAACATCAATTCGTCCTTGAGAATGGTGAATTGGTGTTGCTTTTTCAGTATATGGCCCCCACCCCCCTCTAAATCAAACCAACACTCCTGAACCTACCATTCACCTTTCACTGTACATGTAAATTATATCGTATGGAGCACTGAACCTACCTAAATATATTAATTTTTTTAATATGTGACTGTAAATTATATTGTATGGAGTACTGCTCACTCCTCATTTCTTTTCTAAAGACTTGTCAACACGTCTTGCTCTTTTTAATGATCAATTGGGATCCCAATCTGACAAAAAATAGGTTAAAATATTTTCACATAGTCCAATTCGCCGTTAGTAAGGGCGAATTGGATACGTCAGCACGCCATGTAGGATTGGTTTTCAAAAAACCCAACTTGCCGTTGCTAACGGCGAATTGGAGCAGATTGCGTTGACCACCAACTTGCCGTTAGCAACGGTGAATTGGAATAAAAATTTTTTTCCAACTTGTCGTTGCTAACGGCGAATTGGAGTGTGAACAGTGCGTTTGGCATAGATTAAAAAATAAGATTTCAAAAGTGATAATAATAATAAATTAAAAAGTGCTATTTTGGGACAAAAGTGGATGAGTTAAGATGGGAAAAAGTTAGATTTAAATCTAACTAGAAGGAAATGTGAAAATAAATATTTCGATCCATTCTCTTCCCACTCTGTCATTTCATTGATTCACTGGTTGTGTTGCACGGAAGTTGTTTTGGTAAGAAAGGGAAGTGGAAATAAGTGAGAGGGAAATGGAATAGGATTTAAAAAAGTATGTTTGGTATGTAGGGAAGTGAAATTAGATTATATGAAAGATAAAATTAGAAATGCCACTTAAAAAATATTACTTTTGATAATTTGTCAAGGGCAAAATAGACATTTCCTCGTCACTTCCCTATATCTCACTCACATTCCCTCTCTCACCACAAGCAACAAAACTTCCCTATCTCCCTCCTTCCATGCAACCAAACACAATGCCAAAGGCAACGAATATTCCCTTCCCACAACTTCCTTACAGCCAAACATAACCCAAATGCATGCACCCCTCAATCCAAACATACCCTAAGTTTATGAATGCAGCTTTTCAGTTGTTTTGCTTAAAGATTAGGAGATATTAGAATTCCTAACTACATTATCATTTTGCTACATAAGTATTATTTAAGCTGATCCATAATGTGTGCTTGTGTGTGAGAGAGATAGAGAGATGAAGTGCATATGTTCAGCTAAGTATACTTGAGTGATGACTGATGAAGTGCATATGTGTGGGTATGTGTTTGTTTGAGAGTGCGTGAGGGAATTCTTTTAAGTTCCTTATGTCTTGATATCCAAAACTTTGTGCCTGGATAGAAGAGGAGGGTTGTGTTAGATAGTCGACAGTCAGCGTAAAACTTTGTCGAATCTTTATGAATATGAATCAAGGACATGAACATGTTATTGCTAGGTCATTTACTCGGAAGCAACACGCTGTATGGCTCAAGTACAGTGTCAAATGAGGTGTCGCTTGATCCATATAGTTGATCCCACCTAATGGAAAAGTCTTTGATTGTTGTTGTTGTTGTTGTTGTTGTTGTTGATGATGGTGATGTCTTGATATCCAATAACTTCTAGCTTCCACAATATTAATCTTAGTCAAGATTGAAATATAGTACCTCCAATGTTTAGAAAGTAAGAGGTATATTCTTGTCTTCTAAATGTTTCTCTTACGTCAATGAGGGTTGGCTCATCTGGTTACCTTCTGTCCATGATAATTGGATGGCTTGGGTTCGATTCTTGGTGATTCCTCATTTGGTGGGTTATGGTTATCTGTAAGTGCTCCCTGAGCCTTAGGGGCCTGCCCTGACCCCGGACTGGGGCGCCGTCCTCTCACCAAAAATGTTTTTGTACCAAAAAACTCTTAGAATCTATGTTTATTCATTTAATATTTTTATTTTCCTGCTCATAGTGAATGCCTTGTGTTGCAGCTGAAACTATCCTATTAGCATTTCAAAATTACATATTGATGCTGGGGACAAGTGTAATGATCTCTTCGCTGCTCGTTCCAGCCATGGGAGGAAGTGATGTAAGCTGAATTTTTGCGGCTTTGTATTTTTAACTTATCAATATTTTGTGTTTTTAATAAGAGTAAATTATCATTTTAGTCCCTGAAATGTGCAATTTGTCTCCATTTAATAAACCCTGAAAGAAGGAAATGTCAAATTTAATCCTTGAAAGATGCAACTAGTTTTAATTTAGTACACGAGAATCTCTATTAATATTATTAAGGCGTCCTAGTGCACAAGGCTCCTACTAGGTGGGGTCTGGGGAGGGTGAAATGTACATAGCCTGACCCTTACAAGCAGAGAAACTGTTTCCTGGATTTGAACCTGTGACCTCTATTAATACAATTGATGAAAAAAATTTCAAGGACTAAATTGAGACAAATTGTATATTTCAGGAACTAAATTTGATGTTTCCATCTTTCGGGGGCTAAATTGAGATAGATTACGTCTTTTAGGGACCAAAATAACAATTTACTCTTTTAATAACTTGTCTAGTATGCAGAGTGATGATTATATTCATTCCTTTGTTCTATTCCTTAGTTTGGTAGGTAAAATGACATAACAATGCTTCCCTTTTTAAACTTAGATTCTACATTTACTTATTTTATCGTTGCTTACCTAACATAAAAAGCATAATGGAATTGAATAAATATGATTCTGTTAATGAGGAAACTGAACACTTGAATATGAATAGTCATTCCACTCAATCCAATACTCTGAAAATGAATTCAAAATTACTACTCAAGTGTTGTCTACCATATGTGGTTGGATTTTACCCAAAATGGTCTTGGCAGTTTTTCTTACTTTTTATCAAGCGACACTGACACAAACACCTGACACGATACGGAATATATTATTTTTATGTCTTCTTATGGTGATATAACAATATTGTTCAATATTCTAAGCCATTTACACTACTATTTTATAAATCAAATTGATTAAATCTCATATAAAACAAAAGCAATTAAAAGAGAACTTGAATAATTACTTGAGCCAACTATTCTATAGTTTTAAAGATTGACATGTCAACGTATCCGTGTCAGTGTCTATGCTTCATGGCTTTTGATGGATATGAAGTGTTGGTATTTGTTACTGACTTTTTTGCTTGCTCATACAAACCAGAGTGACAAAGCAAGAGTGATACAGACTTTACTCTTTGTAGCTGGCATTAACACACTGCTTCAAGCACTTTTTGGAACCAGATTGCCTGCAGTTGTTGGAGGATCTTTTACTTATTTAATTCCAATTGGTTATATCATCAGTGACGCCTCATTGCATCGGATTAGTGAGCCTCGTGAAGTAAGTTTACTCCTTCTATCTCTTCCATGCAGGCAAGCTTTTAGGTTCACCTTTTGTCATGAAATGCCATAGAAGTAATGATTCTTAAGGAAACATAATGGGGGGTTTTTGTTTAGTTTAGTTGCATAATATGTTATTGACTTTTAACTATTAATAATTTAACCACATAAATGAGTAAAGATAGAACATGTTGGTGTCGTTTGATTCATATAGCTGACTCCACACCAAGTGGTAAAAAGGCTTTGTTTATTGTTGTAATGTCTTGTTGACTTTACCACTAAGAAATTACTATCATCTTGGTTAAATGCATATATGAGCTTCTTAATGCAAAATGGTACTAGCTTCTAAATGCAAAGTGTTAAAAGATTTTTGAGTAAATTATGATTTTGGTCCCAAAAGATGTAATCTATCTGAATTTAGTCCCTAAAAGATGGAAATGTCAAATTTAGTCCTTGAAAGATGCAATTTATTTCAATTTAGTCCTTCAAAGATGGAAATATCAAATTTTACTCCCTGAAATATGTAATTTGTCTCAATTTTGTCTATCTTAACAAAGAATCCTAGGGACTAAATTAAGAAAATTTCATCTTTTAAGGAAATTTCACATTTCCATCTTTCAGGGACTAAGTGAGAAAAATTGCATCTTTCAAGTACTAAATTGAGACAAGTTGCATCTTTCAAGGACTAAGTTTGATATTTTCATCTTTTAGAGACTAATTGAAACATATTGCATCTTTTAGGGACTAAAATGATAAATTACTTAAGATTTTTCTATTTTGATTTATGAATGTAAACTCCTATAGATATGTGAACTAGAGTATTGGTGGTATTTTCAACCTAAAATTTGTGGATCTACATAGATAATATCAGCTTTCTTAGAAATATACTTGAATAACTTTCTCATTGTGTTTGGTTTGCAGAGATTTTTACACTCAATGCGAGCTATACAAGGAGCTCTAATTGTAGCCTCTAGTATTCAGATAATCCTGGGTTACAGCCAAGTGTGGGGATTATTTTCAAGGTGCACAATTTGCATGTGACATTGTTTTGTGAAATGAAATGAAAAAAAAATAAAATGTTGAAGCATTTACTATTATATGGATCTTCTCTCCAGATTTTTCAGTCCTCTTGGCTTGGCACCTGTAGTTGGTTTGCTTGGATTAGGATTATTTCAACGAGGATTCCCTGCGGTAGGTGTTGCTCTCAGCAGCTTTTTAGGAAAAAGATTTTTGAATCTAATCTCTGAACATGTTACCTGGTCTTAAGTGATACTTTTTTTTTTCGGGCAAAAGTACCTTTAATGTTCCCAAATTTTACACCAATTTTCAATGTCCTAATACTTCACATAGTCCAACTTACTAACGGCAAATGATGACATGACATCACACATATAATATTAATGCTAATCTATCGCTCAAAAAACCACCTTATTTTTTCTTACTAATGTCAACTCATCACTTAAAACGACGTCGCTTCTTCATATTAAGAATATGACAAATGAAATCGTATTTAGTGATGAATTAGTATTAATATTATATGCGTAATATCATATCATTTTCCGTTAATAGTTTGGATGATGTTATTAGGTGTTAGGACAGAATTCGAAACTTTTGAGATAAAATTGACTGCAAAAAAAGTTTAGGGACGAAATTGAAAATTGGTGTAAAGTTTGGGGACATAAAAGGTGCTTTTACCTTTTTTTTTTTAAATGCTGAAGTTTAGACCTCTGCTTTTATTTTTTACTCATTTGAATGCCTTGTTTAATTTCTCTCTTTCTGGATTACTGGATAGTGCTTAATTTGATCACTGAAACTAGTTGATGACATTTCTTGCAGAAAAATCAAACCTTATTTTGCATACTATCTTGGTTATGTCTTTTCAATGAATTTAATATTTTCTTTCAGTTGGGAAACTGTGTAGAAATCGGATTACCAATGCTGTTGTTGGTGATTGGTGTGTCACAAGTAAGTCAAATTAAACTCAAAATTAAATCATAGTGCATCAAACTTTCTGATTATATTACTTCAGACAAAAAATAACAATAAATTTGTATATATTGCAGTATCTAAAGCATGTGAGACCATTTAGAGAGACTCCTATATTTGAACGTTTTCCAGTGTTGATTTGCATTGCCATTGTTTGGATCTACTCTGTTATACTAACTGCCAGTGGAGCTTACCGGCATAAACCTTACAGAACACAGATTAGTTGTCGTACGGACAGAGCAAATCTAATATCTACTGCCCCATGGTACATAAAATTAAGAGTAAATTATCATTTCGGTCTTGCAATTTTTCTCGATTTAGTCCTGAGAGGTGAAAACGTCAAATTTTGTCCTTGAGAATCTCCATTAACAGAACTTACGGAAAATTTTCCAAGGACAACACCTTTTAGGGATTAAATTTGATATTTCCATCTTTCAGGGACCAAAATGATAAGTTACTCTAAAAATAACAAATCTTCAACTCTAATATATGCAAAACTTTTTGTTGAGTTCTTAAAGCTATTTTTCATTCTACTAGGTTCATGTTCCCATACCCTCTCCAATGGGGCCCGCCTACCTTTTCTGCTGGTCATGCATTTGCTACCATGTCAGCAGTAATTGTCTCAATGGTTGAGGTATCTTTTTTCTATTCTCTTCATTTTATTATTATGATGATGATGACCACCGTCACCACCATCATCGCCATCTATTTTTGTTCAATTGTATGTTCTGTTGGAGCAGAGGGTGAGCGAGCAATGGTAAGATTGCTGTCATATGACTTAGAGATCACGGGTTCAAATCTTGGAAACAGCTTTGAAGCTGCATACATATGACCCTCCCCAGACCCCGCCTCATGAGAGCCTCAAGTTTGGGCCGCCTTATATGTTCTTGCCGGATGCATGTCTAATGAATCAATAATTATTCCCAACATTACATAAATAGATAGTCCTAATTTGCAGGGGAATTTATAATAATCATGATCAATAGGCTCTTTTTAGTATTTTTGGTCAATTTTTCAACAGTTTCCTGATCAAGAACTCGTTGCTGCAGTCAACTGCTGCGTACAAGGCAGCATCCCGATTGGCGATCGCAACACCACCTCCTGCGTATGTGTTGAGCCGAGGCCTAGGTTGGCAGGTAAAAGTTGCTACTTAGCACAAATCAGTTATTAGTATGCAAGAATTTCCTAAGGCCATCATTCATTATTGACTGTTATCTTGGATCATGTTGATTTCTTAACCCTGTAACTTGAACTGCAAGAAATCCATACAAACATTAAATAAGATGAAAGTTGATGTGTTTGAGAACTGATCATGTTGTTTTTCTTGCACAGGGTATTGGCGTCTTGCTCGGTGGTCTTTATGGAACCGGGACGGGTTCTACCGTTTCTGTGTAAGTGATGCCCTCAAGTGAGATGTAACTACAAGTTGTTTCTTGTATATATATATATATAGATCTTTCAATATTGGCTTGATGAGTATCATGGTTGTTCTTTTCTAGGGAAAATGTGGGGCTTCTTGGACTAACCCGAGTTGGAAGTCGCAGAGTGGTTCAGATTTCTGCTGGTTTTATGATTTTCTTCTCTACTTTAGGTTAGTCTGAGGCTACAGTTTCTTGGCTACTGATAAAATAAAGTTTGGGGTTGGAAAGATTATTATATTTTTTGAGTTAAATCAAATATTATGTTGTCTCCTACATAATTTTTGGGGATTGCGCCCCTTCAACTGTAAAGACAAAACACGTTGGCGTCGCTTGATCCATATAGCTGACCTCACCTAATGGAAAAAGGCTTTGATTGTTGTTGTTGTTGCACCCCTTCAACTCTACTTAAAATGCTGAAAATTAGCATTGTAATTTTGTAAACTTTCACCCTTCAGCATTTAAAATTAAAATCATCCTCCACTTCTCGTTAATAGATGTGCTACTTTACATCCTCTTGCTTGCCACATGGAATGGTCCCATTAGTTTAAAAGTAAATAAGGGAGATTATAAAGGATGGCCAGTCCATGAGGCTCCCACCCGATGAGGTTTAGGCAGGATTAGACGTATGCAGTCTTACTTCTGCAGGCAGAGAGGCTGTCTCTAAGATTTGAACCTGTGACCTCCTAGTCACATGGCAGGAATGAAATTCCCCAACCTAACTCTAAAATTCCCTAATGTGAAATGAGTAAAGTTTAGGGGTGTTTGCAAATGACCTAAAGTTGAAGGGGTATGTCTGCAATTTTCTCCTTTTTCTTTCTGTAAATGTTAGCTTAATCAATCAAAGTTGTTTTTCTTTCTTTTTCTTTTGTTTTCTGCAGGAAAGTTTGGAGCTGTTTTTGCATCCATACCATTCCCTATATTCGCTGCATTGTACTGCATTCTCTTTGGCCTTGTGGGTATGTCACCACTCACCAGCTCAGAGTGAGATTCCATTTCCATAGCTAATTATTGCATTATTCCTCTCTATTCATTACTTTTTCTTGTCCATTCATTCAGCTTCTGTAGGAATATCGTTTCTTCAGTTCACAAACATGAACTCCATGAGAAACCTTATCATCACTGGGCTCACATTGTTCCTTGGAATATCTGTTCCTAAGTTTTTCAATGATTACTGGAATCTTCCACATCATGGCCTTGTTCATACTAATGCTGGATGGGTGAGTCTTCCTTTTCTAGTTATAGTATAATAATATTAAGGTAAAGTACTTTTCACTTTTCTGATTTGGCTGACCCGAAATGAGTTTGCTTCTTTGTGGCTTAAAATGTGTATCATTCTACGACACTTGTGGTTTGTTTAATTATTATGTAACCACCTAGTCAAAATGGGTTAGTCCGGCCTGGCTTAGCCCTAGCATTTTTTGGCCTTATTTTATTAGAGCTAGACTGGGCTAGGCATTTTTAATAAGGGCTATAATTTCTCTAACCCAGCTTTGCCTTGTTAGAGCTAGGGCTAGATTATGGCTGGCTTGTATTTAATGTTTTTAAAAAATATTTTAAATTATTAAATAATTGTACTATTTTTTTACAAATCTTTTTTATAATATAATATTTATCTTCATTTAAAATTCAATAAAATTAAAATTGATAAAATATGAATTAAAGTAATTAGATAAATTAAATAAAAAGTCATAACAATTAATATAATTTGAATGAAGATGAAAATCATGCAATTAACTCATTAATATTACAAAGACGAAATTTTTAAAAAAAATTAAAATGGGCTAGCCTGGCCTAGTCTTAACCCGATTTGGCCCTATTCTTTTTAGGACATGGGTGGGCTATCCCTTTTTAATTAGGGCTAAATATTCTTTCGCCCAACCCTATAAAGTTTATAGGGCCAATTGAGTCAATAGAAAAATTATTAGAATGGATCTCACCGTAAACAATCTACTCCTACAAATGAGACAAGAAAGAACATATTTGTGACTCTCGATCCATTTAGCCGACTTTACCTAGTAGAAAAAAGCTTTGTTTGGTGTTATTTGCTTCCCTTATATGTCAAATATCTTCAGTGTTCCAAAGTTATTCTTGGGATTGAGTGAATAGTTTCAATTTTGAAATTTCATCTTAATCTCAATAATAGCTTTCAAAGACAACAAAATTTAAATAAATCTACTTCTAAAGGCTTTGATTGTTGAAATTAGGAACAAAAGTACCAAAATGTGGTTATTTGGTAATGAAATAAATCATAGGAGAGTGGAATGAGACACTTCAAATTCCAAACTAATTTTATTACATTTTCCTCTCTAGTATAGTAGCATGCTCTTACATGTCAATTTGTCATCTTCACACACAGTTCAATGCATTCTTAAACACCATATTCACGTCGCCGGCGACCGTGGGCTTGATTGTCGCGGTGTTCCTCGACAACACTCTCGAGGTCGAAAGGTCGAAAAAAGATCGAGGGATGCCGTGGTGGGTGAAGTTTAGGACATTTAGAGGAGATAGCAGAAATGAAGAGTTTTATACTTTGCCATTCAATCTCAACAGGTTCTTCCCACCTACTTGATGATGATAATGATGTTGGTGAGAATGAGAAGCATTAAAGGTAAATGATCAATCTTCTCTTGGAGTAGAACATTCGAGAAGAACTCATGATGATGACTAATATATATATATATAGAACAAGTGATATTCTTTCTTGAACATCACTCCAATTTTTTTGTTGTGGTCCATGTATGTAAAACCTTGGTCCAACGTAGGATTATAGAGTATTTGGATTCATGCTCTGTAGATTCATTAATAAAGAGGAAATTTTTGCAGCTCTCTTCATCAAGGTAATACTTTGGTGCTATGGTGAGCTTTGATTCATTACTGTTTAGTCATTGGATCTGTTTTAAGATTTGTATCGTCTTAAATTTAAAAATAGAAAAAAATTTTAGTACAGATTTTGAGACAGATCCAATTTTAGCTCATCGTTGCTATATAGCATTACCCCTTCATCATCAAACATGATATTACTAAGTAATGAGTAGAGACTTTTGTTTCTAGCTGTACCTATTTTCTCATAAACTCAAGTTAATGTATAGTTTGTATTTGTATTCTTTTTCTTCTTTCTCATGACATTTTCTAGTAACTACCAAGTACAAACACTGATACCAAAACGCTGACACGTTAAACTTAAAAAAATATAGAATAGGACATGACATGTATATTTTGTAAGTTTTATTTTAGTCATATACTAATATTGTTCTATATTTTAAGCAATTTATACTATTATTTTTTTAATTCAGATTTACTAAATATCATAGACAACAATAAAAGTCTTTTTTTTTCACTAGGTGGGATTGACTATAAGGATCAAGCGACACCAATTTGAATAATTTAATTAAAATAAATTATCTAGATTTTCATTCATTTATTTTATGGTATATATTTTTGAGTCATCTTATACTTGATCGGCACATGTTCAAATAGCATTTGGCATGTGTTCAATATGAAAAAAAAATATTGATACATCAATGTGTTTGTCAAATTTGTGTCTATCGTATTCATATGTCGTGGCGCGTGTCATGTTATGTATCGGACACATGTCACACCTAAACATAGGCATGCCCATGGTTTATGAATAGTAAGCAATTATAATGAATAATAGACTTTTTATTGGAGAACCAATATACCAAAAGCTAGTGAATTATATAATGGAAAAAACTTAGGTCCATTTCCTTATGTCCATTACATCAAGTTCTCCAATATAAATATGACACGTGGCAAAAAGTGCTTAAATGACCAATCACAGTAGAGAGAGAATATAGAAGACCACCTTTTATATAACCAATCATAGAAGAGAGAGAGTGTAAATACAATATATGATTGGTGGCACTTGATGTAATGGACATAAGGAAATAGACCTAAATTTTTTCCTTATAGAATATAGACATATTTCTTTGTCTCTAAAATAAAATGATAGATATGTTAGCAAGGTTATTAAAATTTGAGACTTTAGGTAAATTTGTGAAAGGAAGATAAACTCGACACGTAAGCTCGACTCATGAACTCGTAAAAGTTTATCTATATCAATAAGTAGTTATCAAAAATATGTATTTCTATCATAATTAATATAAATAAAATATATTTTTAAATAATAGAAACTCAAATACAATTGATACATAAATATTGAATACAAGTTCATTCAATCTGTAGACTTCTATTAATAATTTAAAGAAAATGGTCATTTATATTTTGTTGAGTTTGAACATGGGAATACTATTGCTTTTACATTATTTTTTTAATAAAGAAAACTTTGGTAAGTAAGATTTACCAAAAATTAACAGCGTCCAGAAAAAATTCATGAGTTCAACATATTTATCGAGTTCATCATGAGATAACTCGTTTTGTTTATGTGTAAACGTAAACTCGTAAAAATTTAAAAGTCAACTCGAAAGTTTACCATGAGTTTATATATTCATGAGTTTGAAACGACTTATGAATTAACTCGTTTTGCTTATGTATAAACGTAAATTCGTAAGAGTTTAAAAAATCAAGTATGTTAGGTAGTTTTTAGCATTTTACCCTTTGAACATTAATAAATAGTGAAAGAACTAAGAAGGGGAGTTGAATTGGTTAATCTATAAAAATATTAGCTTTTAAAAATTTAGGCTACTGAAAGTCTGAAATTTTGGTTAATGAAAAATATGCTCAGTTTTTCAAATAAGGCTACTGTTATAAGAAGTCCAGTTCTGGTTAATTTGAAAAACAATTTCGGTTAATTTTAAAGGCAGTAAATAAATAAAGAACACAAGCAATTATTATAGTGAGAGGTTTGGATCAAATATCCTACGTCCTCTCACTCTCTCTTACTAAACAAGTAAGAGGAGTTACTTCACTAGCTTGGGAAATGTGAATTACAACCAGACAATCTTCAAAACACCAAGGGATCAGCCACAATGACTTTTACTACCTAACCCAGGTAACCCTTAAAGACAAAATCAGCCTCAAGGGCTTTTACCACCTAACTAGGCAACCTCAGCCGAAGGCTCAGCACAAGTGCTTTTACAACCAATCCGTGAATTACAACACTCCCAAAACTAAAACCCGACCAGTAGCCTATTGATCAATTAGCCTCCCTGTCCTAGGTTCCTACCCGGACTCTAGACAGAAAGGGAAGAGATTAAGAAGTGAAATGAAAGGGATACAAACTCCAACTTCTCACTAAGAGACAAATAAATTCAGATGAATGCTTGAAGGCCGAATCACACTCTCTTGGAACACTAAGGCTTGTAGATCAATCTCTTGAAGTGCAAATGTCCAAGTCTTGTGTTTATATTTGAAGCTTTTGAACGTTGGAGAGCTCTTCAATGCAGCAAATTATCTTCATTTAAGTTGGTCATTAATCCCTTCTTCAATGTTATCTTGATTGATAAAGATATCTTCCATTTTCGCTCAGGTCAATGCTTGACAGCCTACTGGTAGCTCCCAATATGGAAAGTAGGTTAATGCTGAATCAATCTGCTCAATGTCAACTTTCCTGAAATCAAGCTAAGTTCCTTTTTCGGATTTGTCAACAATAAAAGTAATTAAGGACAATATATATTCAAATAAAACATTCCTTAAATCAACTTATATGCTTAGAAACCGAAATCAAATACTCATTAAGTATGATATCATCTTGATTTCTTTTCTAAAGTATTTAGTCAATGATTCACTGTTCAATCAGCTTTAAATGCAGAATCAGCCTTATGACATGTTTCTAAATCAAGCTTCTGGTCAATGATCGACCAAAGCTCTCAGGAGCCTTTTGTGGAAAGATTCCTCAAGATAATAAATGCTATAAAATCTCTTGATAGTTATTTGATCAATCATGGATATTTTAATATTAAAGACAAATATATTTGATAAAAAATATTTTAGTAAAACATTCCTTATTTATCTTTGATATGATTCTATAATAAATCATTTAAGAGCATGATCAATATATGACTAAGTCACAATTCTTTATTTGAATTAATTGATTAATATATAAAATATTTCAAGTTACAACTTAATCAATTAAATCAATATATCTCAACATTAAAATCGTATTTTTATAAAACATTACCAAAAGTAATAGATATAAAGACAAATTTCACTTCTTTTATATCTTTATATGATGAGTTTCTCTAACAAAAATCCACTAGTCATTGTTGAGAGAGTATTTACGAATAAATGTTGCATTTTTTCCATATAAATAATATTAAAAAACGATAACATTAAAAGAAGACAAATTACACCGAAAAGGAAGAAGCAGTACAAGAACCAAATAAAGCTGTAAAAGCATTACAAGAAGTAAGAAAATAGACATTTAAAATTGACAAAACGTTGGGCAAGAACCTGAATCCTCTTAAGCTTCTTATAACCTTGAGTAATATTAGCAGCAAACCCCTTCTGCGAAACAACAACATAACAATTCAGATCTGTGGACGATTGAAAGCAGGATCTTCTTCCTAATCTAACATTATAATTTCCGTCTATAGAAAACTTCCACACAAGTCTATCCCTAAGTCCTGTCATGGATAAAGGAACGGAAGAAATTTCATTGATCGAGCATCTGCCACCAAGCATGGTGGTTAGTATTAATACTTGTTCCATCTCCTACCTGCCATTCCAGATTAGGAATGATGACATGCTTAGTTTTCATAATAGATTTCCACCTCCAAGAAGAGTTGGATCTAGAAATAATACTACCCCAGTTACTCCTATCCATATATTTTGCTGAAAGGGTACTATCAATCAACAAATTCCTATGATCAATCAATCTCCAAACATGTTTTGCCAAGAGAGCTTGATTAAAAGCCAGTACATCACAGAAGGCCAATCCACCTTGGTCTTTAGGCCTACAGAGATCCCTCCATTTCTGAAGTTGTATCTTCCCATGATTACCATTATTGCCCCAAAAAATTTTTGAAAAGAGCATAGGGGAAAGAGGGAAGACCAAATAAGAATTAACTACTGACTTGATTAAGGTTAATCTAGCCGCCTGAGAAAGGAGCCTGGCCTTCCAATCTTTAAGCTTACCTTCAATTTTATTAATTGTTTCTTGAACCACTTGCTTCTTACTGTCTTGACAGTCAATACAAGTGCCCAAGTATTTTCCAAGAGAGGAATGAAAACCAAGATTGAAGAAGGCAGAAATTTCCCGTTTTGTAGTATGACGAATATTCTGACTGAAAACAAGGAAGGATTTCTGCAAATTCATTGTCTGACCTGCTAACATTGCATATATAATTGTGAAGAACTCTGAACCGAAAGGCAATTATGGATGTTAACTTCAAAGAAGAGGATAATGTCATCAGCATACATGAGATGAGTAATAGGAATTGCACTCCTACCAATCTTGACACCTCTCCAAAGCTTTGCATCCTCCTCTTTTCTGATCATACACGAAAGAATATTAGAGCACAAAATATATATATATAAAAGGAGAAATTGGATCAACTTGTTGTATGACACCTCTCCAAAGCTTTGCAGCCCTTGGATACTTATGGGTGACTTCTTAAAACTCTTCTTCCCTCTTAAAGTGTTTAGGTGTTCAGTCCATTTCACTCAATTGATCGGATGACTGGTCGAATTGGGTTAACCTAATCAAAACTAGATAAAACAGGGTGATCCAAGATTGACTCAAAAATCGGGACAAACTTTAGAGAACCATCTGGGTTAATGAAAAAGACAAAATTTCAACATTTTTTTTTCTTATTTTGGGTTTGAAGGTCCATATTTAAAAGCTCAATAAACAAATTTTAAACCCACAAATATTAAGAACCAAACTCAATATATAATATACCATTCATTTAATTAAAAAACCAAATTGAACCTAATTTTTTTTTCTTGCTGTTTATACTTATGGTGTTTTATTATAAATTATATTGTAGATTTGAGAATTTAGAGTTTTAGATGTTTGTTGCTAATATGATTTAATTATTTAAAGTTATCTTACTTTTATACATATATAATTAAAAATTAAAAATTATATATTAGTAATGTTAAAAAATATTTATTTATTGTAATTACAGAATATTCTTCCTTGGGACACGTGGCACTAGCCTTCTAAAACGTTAGAAGTTACGTGAGTCAGTGACACGTGGCACCATTCTCCGGCTTCGTACGTGGCTTGTACCCACGTGTGCTATCGTATTAGAGACATGGGATGCGCTCAACCATCATGGGTTGATCCACTACGAGCAAGAACGTGGGTCGACCACATACCTCTTTACACTTAGTATAAATACCCTCACCCGGGGGACTTGAAAAAGACAAGTAAGACAGAATACTCTAAGTACAACACACTATCACCTCCACATCCAAGCTTGATCAATCACCTCTCACGATTAAGCAATCAGAGCTCATTTACCCCTCTGGATATCTTTATCCACAAGCTCCAAGCAACGCAGAGAGATCCTTGCTCTCTCCTTCTTTTAAGGAAACCTCCAACCGGTGGCCCGCCCACCTGGAGTAAGCCACACACGTCCTAGCCGCACACAGCTTTTACAGGTAACACTCCTGCCTAACGGCTCCTATGGACTTATACTCTTCGAACTAAGTGGACTTTGATCCCCACACAAGGGTACGTAGGCACCTAGGTCATCACCTAAGGACAAGTCTCCCAAGGCTACGACCCCTTGCGGTCCTAATTTCTGATTTAGAATTGTCTGCACAAAAAATGGCAGTTACATTTATTATTTTATATATTTATAATGTCATCTGATCAAACTGTGACCTAAATGATTTTTTGGTTTAGTGATCGATCCGATTTTTAAAACATTGATTCTTCGACAACTAAAAAATAATGTTAAAGTTGCTAAATGTCTAGATAGAGCCATAGCAAACACTGAATTGGTATTGGTCTTTAGGAAGCTTGGATGACTTTGTGGTTGTTTTAAGGGTTCAAGGATATTTAAAAGAAAAAGAATTTAAGTAAAGTTCTTTATATCTTTATCATAAGATTTTTTAATCATAAGCTTCATTTATATTCTCTTTATTCTATGATTGGTTATATAAAAGGTAGACTTCTATATTCTCTCTACTGATTGGTCATGCATAAATTTTTGTCATACATCTTCTTTGTATTAAGAAACTTTATTTCCATAAAAAAAAAGAAACTTTATAACAAAGATATAAAGAACCATACCATTGTCTTGGATTGGAAGGGACATATGCTTAAACTCTATCAAAGCAGCATGCCATTTATTACAATAAAAATATTTTTGGGAATATTTTCAACAGCAAAGTAATCCTCAATGCTTGAAAAAATCCTTGTGTAAATTCTCCGTAACTTTCTAAGCTTGATAAAAATCTTAAAAAAAAAGACATGAAGGATACCAAATCAAAAGTTAATATAATGTAAACTTTAAAAAATTTTAACTTTAAGGATATGTTTGAATTGAATATTGAAGAGAGAAAAAAATAAGGTCAAATGTCCATTTTGGTCCTCTATGTTTTACACAAGTTTTAAATTGGTCCTTTATCTTTCAAAAGTTCTATATTGGTCTTTTATGTTTTCCAAAAGTTTTATATTTGTCCTTCAGGTTTCATTAATGTTCTATATTGGTCCTTTATGTTTCATTGAAGTTCTATATTGATCATTTATGTTTCATTGAAGTTCTATATTGGTCCTTTATGTTTCATTGAAGTTTTATATTAGTCCTTTATGATTCATTAAAGTTTCATATTGGTCCTCTCAGCATGATTTTATTTTTGGCTTAAACGACGTTGTTTGAGTGTTTTTAGTGTATCTAAGGCCACGTCAGCTATGTGATACACGTAGGAGAGATTATGTGTCCACCTCGGCACGCCACGTTAGCATTTAACTTAAGAATTTGACGTAAGTGGATGGAAGGACCAATTTGGAACTTCTTGCAAACATAAAGGACCAATTTAAACTTTTTGAAACATAAAGGACCAATATGAAATTTCGTACAAACATAAGGGACCAATTTGGAGTTTTGACCAAAAAATAATGGTCAAAACTCTATTTTGGTCCCCTATCTTTCACTCAAGTTTTATATTGGTCCTTTATCTTTTTCAGAATTTCTATATTGGTCATTCCGCCCAATTTCGTCTATTTCTTCCGTTAACTACTGATGTGGCGTGCCGAGGTGGACACATAATCTCCCCTACGTGTATTAGAAAGCTAACATGACCTTAGATACACCAAAAATACCCAAACAATATCGTTTAAGCCAAAAATGAAACCATGTTGAGAGGACCAATATGAAACTTTAATGAAACATAAAGGATTAATATAAAACTTTAATGAAACATAAAGGACCAATATAGAACTTTAAAGAAACATAAAGAAGTAATATAGAACTTTAATTAAACATAAATGACCAATATAGAACTTTTGGAAAAGATAAAGGACCAATATAAAAATTCTGAAAGATAAAAAGCCAATATAAAATTTGAGAAAAAGATAACGGACCAAAATAGAGTTTTGACAAAAAAAAATAATTTAGTAATCTTCTTATCGTGATTTTAAAGGTCTAAAGAACAATGAGTATTTTGGTAAGAAGCTAAGAATATAAAATTCATTCTTATCCAAACAATTGTTAGAAGGAAACCAAACAAAATCAAAGGCCTGATAATGATTTGTGGTGCATAGCATAGGACTTCTCTTGTTAATAAAGCATCTAATTTCTTTAAATTTTGGATAGTTTAAACAAATTATTTTACTGATTGGGAATTTTAATAATATATAATATGTAAATTAACTCAAACCTTCAATTTAAAGGGGTTTAAAAATTGTGATGTTGGATGATTTGGAAAGATTTTTAAACTATTCTAAATCATCTCACATCATTTAAATATTAAACTTCCAACCAATGATTTAGAATTCAAAACTACCCCATTTCACACTATACCATATTATACCACTCTCAAACCGTCATCTCAATCACCAACGGAGGTGAAGTCTAGTGGAAGGGACTAATCACTCACAATGTGATGAACCCGGTTCGAATACCTGTTGGGAGAGGTGCCCACATTTAGTGCTTGACAATCTCTCAAACAAAATTACTTCTAATAGAAAGATAACTGTAAGAAAAAAAAATTATCATCTCGGTCAAGCTCTATTAATCACATTATGCTACTAACCCTCCCTCTCTTACCAGTTTGGAAGCAGACTCTATGCTAAATTAAGTTACAACCAAGTTTATTAAAGCCCCCAATTCTAATGGCTTTTTAGCCCCTCTTCAAAAAAAAAAAGGGTAAATTGTCTTATGGTTTGACCTAATTTCAATTAAGTGTCCTGTGATTTTATTTTTGTCAATAAAGTGTCCTGAGGTTTGCACCGTTAGCAACTTAGTGTCCCGTGATTTACTCCGTTAATTTTTTAACGGAAGTGCCCCATGTGCCACGCACATGATCCTAAAAAAACCCTCAAATTCTTTGTTCTCCTCCATTTTTTTAGATCCAAAGTCTGAATTTACAAAATTTCTCTCAAAACTTAATCTAACCTAATCTCATAAACTTTCACAAATTCATCAACTATCCAACATAGAACCAAGAACGAAGAATAAGAATAAATAATTAAGAACAATAGAAAACAAAAAACCAATAATGGAGAATCAAGTTTACAACTAAAATCATATTTCGCAACAGTGATATGTTTCATTTTGTATTAGCAAACTAATTTGGGATATATTAACTAAATTCATCATAACCAGACCTTTTGATCTTTTTTATTTTTTGAGGTTCAAAAGTCCAATGAAGAGAAGAGGACCTTGTTTCAATTAAATTAAAAGCCTGTGCGTGTCCTGTCACACGTATCATAATTTTCTCATCAAAACATAATAATAAAACATTAATGAAGAATGAAACTTACTCTTGATCTTTTTCATTGTTTTACCCACCCCTTTTGCAAAATACAGTATACGAATTCTTAATGATTATACGAATTCAGCAACAAAAATCACCGCAATAGATTCTTCGATTTTAATAAGTCTGGTTATAATGAATTGATTTACTATATCAGTGTATTGCTGATCGATAATAAATTGCTAATACACAATGAAACATATCCTTGTGAAATATGATTTGCAGTGGTAAACTTGGTTCTCCATCATTAGTTTGTTTTTTATTGTTCTTTAATTTAATCATGATTCGAATTTGTGAATTTGTAAGATCCTCTAAGGTTAGGTTAAGTTTTAAAAGAGATTTTATGAATTTAAACTTTAGATTCAAAAAGTAGATAAGATAGAAGGACTTAAGGGTTTTTTTAGGGTCATGTGCATAGTATATGTACACTTCCATTAAAAAATTGACAAACTAAACCACGGGGTACCAAGTAGTTAACAGTGCAAACCTCAGGGCACCGGATTGACAAAAATGAAACCACAGGACATTTAGTTAAAATTGGGTCAAACCACATATCACTAAAGTGTAATTTACAAAAAAAAAACATAAACATCGAGGTAACTTAAATGCTTTTAAATTTATCTAACTTTAACCCCCTATTTGTATGAAATTTTAAAAGTGTTTTATTGCAACGATGATAATTTTATTAAGATTAATCAATTTAAACCTATTAGTCTTGGCAATATGATATATAAAATTATTGCAAAAATTTTGTTTAATAACTTAAATGTGTTCTGATCACATTAATAATTCCTTCAAGAGTAGCTTTATCTTGGTTGAATTTTTTTTTTGGTTTAAATAAGGATATTTATCGCCGACTATAGTGTCAAATTCTCTAGCCGCGGATTATGTTTCTCCTATTAAAGAAGTACATACCATGAGGGAGTGTGAAGTACTCCCTATATTGAGGGTCCATTTGGTGCAATGTATTGTAGGACCTGCAATGTAAAAAGCACAATTCCCAATAAAAAAGGGTTTGGTACCATTTTTAGAGTGCCGTAAATTACATTGCATTGCAGTCTCATTTACAATGAACAGTACAAAAAACTTTACATAAAAAATGCGCCGATTTTCAACTTTACTGAAGGAATGTTGCTTGAAATTACAACCTTACACCTATCATTTTCTCAGTCCTGAACACACTTGCAAGCTAATAAGGGCATTTTAGTAATTGCAATATTTTACCTACTCTACTTTCCCTCCAATATTTTTTTACACCAAACAATTTCTTACCTTTACGTACTCTACTTTCCCTCCATACTTTTCCTTTCCCACGCCTCTTTTTATGTGCAAACCCATTTCCCATACTGACCCTTTTTTACACCAAACGGAGCCAAGGTGATATGCATGTTCACCAATATCATAACTCATTAATACGATGCTGGCAAAAACTACACTTACTTGAAAGTTATAATTGATCTTGCTCGACTGATGCTCAGTACTTCAAGAAACTGGTTGAAGAATTATACAAGTTTCTTTTGGGACTTAATGACACCTTTGAAGAGGCAGAATCCTTGGGAGAAGTCCTCTACCTTCTCTCAAATAGGCCTTTTCTGAAGTTATACGTGAAGAAAGTAGAAAGAAGATTAACAATGCTTCTAAAAATCCACTAGAACATTATGCTGTAGCGGCTAGAGGACCTGCACAGCAAGTTTATCGACAAGCTACCCCTACCACAAAAATACTGTGACCATTGTCATAAGAAAGGCCACACAAAGGATACCTGCTGGGAGATACATGGAAAACCTCCTAATTAGAAACCACGGTCTCGATCATCTGCTGCCCTGCCTTCCCACAATGTGGAATCCACTGCTGAACCTCCACTTTTCAACAAGGATCAACCCGAGTTACTCCAAAAACTCTTTGGTCAGTCTTCCACTTCATCTGGTATGAAAAGCACAGGGCATATAGCCCAATCAAGTACTTCTTCTGCCATGAATATCTCTAAAACTCCCAATGATACATGGATTGTTGACTCCGGTGCATCGGATCATATGACGGGTAATGCTTCTCTTTTCTCTGACTTGACTCCTTGCAAATCCTCTCTACTAGTCAAAATTGCTGATGGAACTATGGTACAAGTTTCGGGCATTGGTTCTGTTAAAATCTTTGACAATCTCACCCTTCTAAATGTTCTTTATGTCCCTACATGAACTTGCAACTTATTATCTATTAGTAAGCTCACACGAGACAATCACTCTGATACTAACTTTAAATCTCACGGTTGCTTCTTTTAGGATGTGGCATCAGGGAAAATGATTGGCAGTGCTGAGGAGTATAATGGTCTCTATCTTTTAGGATCTTCCATTTTTTTCAGCTTTCAATAAAACTATACTCAGTGTCACATGTCCTCCTGATATTCTCTTGTGGCACTATAGATTAGAACATCCCAATTTTCATTACATGCAAAAATTTTATCCAAGTTTATTCTATAATAAAAGTACTATTTTATTTCAGTGTGAAATTTGTCAATTGTCCAAACACACTCGATCCAAATACTCTCCAACCCCATATAAGCCCTCTCAACCCTTTTCTCTTATTCATAGTGATGTTTGGGGACATGCTAACACACCAAAATTATAGGTGCTAAGTGGTTTGTAACATTTGTTGATGACCACACTCGGTTAACTTGGGTCTTCCTCATGAAAGAAAAATCTGAAGTTTCCCATATCTTTCAAACATTCCATAAGCTTATTCAAACCCAGTTCCAAACAAAATACGGGTCTTAAGGTCTAACAATGGCAAGGAATATGTCAATTCAGGCCTAAAGGAGGGTATCCTACACTAAACCTCTTGCGTTTATACACCTCAACAAAACGGTATAGCTGAAAGAAAAAACCGTCACATTCTTGAGGTGGCTAGATCCCAATTGTTTACACACAACACTTAAAATTTATTGGGGTGAAGCTGTCCTTTCCTTATTTACCTCATAAACTGAATGCCTTCTGAAATTCTAGGCTTCAACACTCCATATGATCATCTTCTCTCATACTATCATTCCACACAAATCCTTCACTCTGTATCAGCCAAAGTCTTCGGTTGTAAAGCCTTTGTGCATTCCTATAACCAAAACAAGTTAGATCCCAAGGCAGTGAAGTGTCTTTTTTTGGGTTATTCCTCCACAAAAAAAGGGTATAAATGTTATTCACCCTCTCTCCAAAAATTCTTTGTTACTATGGATGTTACCTTCCATGAACATGAACCTTATTACCCTATGTAGGAATATTTTTGTCCTCTATCATTTATTGTATATCTGTTTTCTGTATAGCATAGCTGAAGTTCAGTGTATAGGGTGGCTAGCATTTATTTTTATAGGCTAAGTAATTGGCTCCTTTTGTATTTAATCTAGCTTCTGGCTCTCATTGTGGATAAGATTCATTCTATCATTTCTATATGCTCATATGGTATCAGAGCAGGTCCTTTAAACTGGCCTCTGTTAGCTTCAAATCTGGGCATTATCTCTTCTTTCAGAACGCTTCCAGTAGCATTTTTTCACTCTTAGGCATCTGGTACGGTGACAATTAATTCTCACCACCACCACAGCCATATTCTTCGGCAAATTTCCGGCAAAACCTGGCTTCCAGCACCGACGTCCGCCGTCGCCACGCGCCACCGTCAGCTTCGTCGGAAATCTCACGTGCCGGCGCGTGACGTCATCTCCGCTACCTTCTTCCGACGTGCTTTAGATCACCGTGCTCGTCTGGGTGTTCTCTCTTTGTTTCCGGTGTTTTTCCGGTCTGTTCTTGGCATCTCAAGTGGTCTCCTTGTATTTCTCCCTCCATTTTCTTCTCTGTTCTGTTTCTGGTTGCTATTTTTCCTTCTGTCAGTGGAGGCTCTTTCTGTCTAAAGCAAACCATCCATAAACTTCCACTAGCAGGCTTGTCTCTCTCCCTTCTTCATCATGGCCTGATCAAAATCATCTTCCTAGGAAGCTTCAAGCAGTAATGCCAATGAATTCTCTGGCAATGCTGAAAACTCTGTTCTTCTTCTGACAAGGCACAAGCTTACTGGGCAAAATTATCTTCATTGGTCTAGATCCATGATTATGTTCATCACAAGGAAAGGAAAACAAGACTTGTTGACAAACTCTACCAAGCCTCAACCAGATGATTCTAAGTTTAACACATGGAATCCAAAAAATCAAATGGTCATGTCTTGGCTCATTAACTCCATGGACCTTGAAATTGGTCAGGATTTCATGTTCTTTGCTATTGCAGCTGAAATATGGAAGGCTGCTAAGGAATCCTACTCTGATATGGAGAACACTACTGAGTTATTTGAGATCAAAGGGGCATTGCATGATCTTAAACAAGGTGAACTCAGTGTTCCTCAATATTTTAATACCCTTAATCGGTATTGGCTGCAATTGGATATGTTTGAATGTCCAGAATGGAAATATTCTGAAGGTGCTGCAACATATCAAAAACTTGTAGAAAAAGAGAGGATCTACAAGTTCTTACTGGGGTTAAATAAGTCTCTTGATAATATAAGAGGAAGGATATTGAGTGTCAAGCCTCTTCCCTCTCTTCGCGAAGTTCTCTCTACTGTTCGCCATGAAGAAAGCATAAGGAAATTGATGTTGGGATCCTTAGCAGATTCTGATTTTGTAAACGGATCTGCCTTAGCTGTTCATGGTGTTTCGTATAACCCAGGAAATGGCCAAAAGAAGGGGAGACCTTGGTGTGATCACTGCCATCGCACTGGACATGTCAAAGACAAGTGTTGGAAGCTTCATGGGAAACCTAGTGATTGGAAGTCCTTAAAAGATAAAAATACTGCTTCTGGTCTCCACTCATCTGCAGTATCCGACCCCAAAGAGTCCTCCAGCTCAGCTGTCTTTAGCAAGGAGCAAATGGTTGTGCTTCAAAAACTTCTTAACCAAGGTAGTTCTCATGTTGTTGCTACTGGGTGAACTGCTGAAAAAGGTAATTTTCCTACTGGCTCTCATGTCACTTCTAACCCGTCAAGATATTGGATTATGGATTCTGGAGCCTCTGACCACATGACTGGTGATAGTGGTATGTTTAGCTCTTGGTACCCCTATACCCAGAATTATAAAGTTCGGATTGCCGATGGGTCTTTGGCTGATGTAACTGGAATTGGGGAAGTCTCTTTGTCTGACTCTATCACTCTTAAGTCCGTATTGTTTGTCCCTAAGTTGAAATGCAATTTGTTATCAGTTGCCAAATTGGCTCATGATTCTAATTGTAAAGCTGAGTTTTCACATTCTTCATGTTTCTTTCAGGATGTGGATTAGGGGAAGATGATTGGCAATGCTAGGGTTCGTGACGATCTTTATCGGTTTGAAATGAACAAGGAGATTGCACCAAACAAACAATCATTTGCTGCAGGGAAGATTGAAGACTTTCTGAAAGAAGATAGGGACATTATGCTATTACACTTTAGATTGGGACATCCAAATTTTGTATACCTATCAAAATTATATCCTTCCCTGTTTTTGAAGAAAAATCCTAATGATTTTTTGTGTCATCATTGTATTTTTGCAAAACACAGTCGAACTTCCTATCCTAGAAGTAGTTATAAACCCTCTGCTCCTTTTGCTCTAATTCATAGTGATATTTGGGGGCCTTCTAAAATCAAAAACATCTCTGGGGCTCGATGGTTTATTACTTTTACAGAGGATCACACTAGGATTTCATGGGTATTCCTTCTGAAAGAAAAATCGGAAGCCGCAAGTACTTTCAAAAATTTCTATTCCATGGTGAAAAATCAATTCAATACTCCCATAAAGATCTTTAGAACTGACAATGGTAGGGAATTCTTTAACAACACTTTGAACAGTTTCTTACTTGAAAATGGCATTGTTCATCAAAGTTCTTGTGTTGAGACCCCTCAACAGAATGGTATAGCTGAAAGGAAAAATCGCCACCTTCTAGAAACTGCTCGTGCTCTTCTCTTTACCTATAATGTTCCTCATCAGTACTGGGGAGAAGCTGTTCTTTCCGCTGCTTATCTCATTAATAGAGTACCCTCCAAAGTTCTTAACTTTTCTACACTTTACAAATTATTCTCATCTTATTTTCCTCATTATAGGGCCCTCTCCAATCTCTCTCCCAAAATTTTTGGTTGTACTGCATACATTCATAACCTAAGCTTTCAAATGCATAGCAAACTTGATCCCAAAGCATCCAAGTGCATTTTCATTGGGTATTCTGCTCATCAAAAGGGGTACAAATGTTTTTGTCATAATAGAAACAAAGTCTTCACCTCCATGGATGTTACCTTCCTAGAGGACACTCCCTATTATGACAAAAATAATATTCAGGGGGAGATTGAACCTAGCATAAGCAAGTTAGAATATTAGTTTTGTGATGCTGAGCCTAGTCCCATTCCTGACATCCCTAAATCAGAAAAAGAACTGAAGGTTTATTCTAGAAGGAAAAAGGACTCACAAGCAGGGGGAGATGAAGAAAAAGACCAAGAAGGAGTAGATGAGACAAGGGCTGAGGATGAAGACCCTATGCATTGTCAAGATACTCCCTCGGATCCTCATTCTCATGAAAAAGGTAACACTGCTCCTAATCTTGCTATCTCTGATGTTTGTCCTGATGAGATCTTATCTCCTCCCATTGCGAAATGAAAGGGTGTAAGATCTTGCACCTCGCATCCTATCTCACAATTTGTTTCCTATGAGAAGCTATCTCCTAAATTTCAGGCATTTGTTTCCAATCTTGACAAAGAGGTAATACCAACCAATATTCATGAGGCTCTTCAACATCCGAGATGGAAAGAAGCTGTCAATGAGGAGATTAAGGCACTTCAAAAGAATGAAACGTGGGAATGAACTCATCTACCTCCTGACAAGCATCCTGTTGGATGCAAGTGGATCTTCAATATCAAATATAAAGCTGATGGTAGAATAGAGAGGTATAAGGCCAGATTAGTTGCTCGGGGGTACACTCAGACTTATGGTCTTGACTACCAAGAGACCTTTGCCCCTGTTGCTAAACTCAACACAATCAGGGTTTTGTTTTCTCTGGTTGTTAATCTTGATTGGAATCTTCATCAACTTGACATTAAGAATGCCTTCCTTAATGGGGATTTGGAAGAGGAAGTCTATATGGATGTGCCACCTAGTCTTTAAAATGAAAACAAGCTTGTGTGCAAGCTTAAGAAATCTCTCTATGGGTTAAAGCAGTCTCCGAGGGCCTGGTTCGAAAGATTTACCAAGGTCATAAAGAAGCAAGGGTATAGTCAAAGTCAGTCTGATCATACTCTGTTTTCCAAGAGGCTTTCTGGTAATCTCATAACCATTCTTATAGTCTATGTTGATGATATTATTGTTACTGGGAACTGTGAAACAGAAGTAGAAAGACTAAAAGGTATTCTGAACATAGAATTTGAGGTTAAAGACCTGGGCCCTTTAAGATACTTTCTGGGCATGGACGTTGCAAGATCTACTTCAGGGATCTATATCTCTCAGAGAAAATATATTCTTGACCTTCTAAAAGAGACTGGAATGTCGGGTAGCAAACCAGATGACACACCGATGCATCCATACAACAAAATTGGGGCTAAGAAAGATTTTGATCCTGTCGACAAAGGTCGATATCAAAGATTAGTTGGAAAACTGATCTATTTGTCTCATACTCGTCCTGACATAAGCTTTGCAGTAAGTTCAGTCAGCCAATACATGCATAACCCAACTAAGGAACATCAAGAAGCTGTGGATAGAATTCTGAGGTACCTTAAGATGACTCCTGGAAAAGGCCTTTTGTTTAAAAAGTGTACAAGTAGAAGTGTTGATGTGTTCTCCGATGCTGATTGGGCAGGATCTCTTACTGATCGACGATCAACTTCTGGGTATTGCACCTATGTTTGGGGTAATTTGGTAACTTGGAGAAGCAAGAAGCAGTAAGTGGTTTCTAGACGTAGCGCTGAAGCTGAACTTAGGGCTCTAGCACATGGGATTTGTGAAGGAATGTGGTTAAAGAAACTTCTAGAAGAACTTGAATATTCTCCGTCGTGTCCTATAAGGTTGAGATGTGATAACCAAGCTACTATAAGTATGACAAAGAACCCTATTCATCATGATCGAACCAAGCATGTGGAAATCGATCGTCATTTCATCAAGGAAAATATAGATCAACATGTCATAGAAGTTAACTATATTTCCACAGTGAAGCAAATTGCAGACATCCTAACTAAAGCTATTCCTAGAAGTCAATTTGAGTCTCTTGTAAGCAAGTTGGGAATGATTGATATACTTTCTCCAACTTGAGGGGGAGTGTAGGAATATTTCTGTCCTCTATCATTTATTGTATATCTTTTTTCTGTATAGCATAGCTGAAGTTCAGTGTATAGGGTGGCTAGCATTTATTTTTATAGGCTAAGTAGTTGGCTCCTTTTGTATTTAATCTAGCTTCTGGCTCTCATTGTGAATAAGATTCATTCTATCATTTCTATATGCTCATACCCTAAAACCTCCATTCAGGGGGAGAGTATAGAGGAATGGAATATTGTGGACAGATTTGAAACCCAACCTACTGAGTCCCCAAGCCAAAAGCTCATACATCAACAAAATTTATTGGGGTGAAGCTGTCCTTTTCTTATTTACCTCATAAACTGAATACCTTCTAAAATTCTAGGCTTCAACACTCCATATGATCATCTTCTCTCATACTATCCTTCCACACAAATCCTTCACTCTTTATCAGCCAAAGTCCTCGGTTGTAAAGCCTTTGTACACTCCTATAACCAAAACAAGTTAGATCCCAAGGCCGTGAAGTGTCTTTTTATGGGTTATTCCTCCACCCAAAAAGGATATAAATGTTATTCACCCTCTCTCCAAAAATTCTTTGTTACTATGGATTTTACCTTCCATGAACATGAACCTTATTACCCCAAAACCTCCATTCAGGGGGAGAGTATAGTGGAATGGAATATTGTGGACAGAATTGAAACCCAACTTACTGAGTCCCCAAGCCAAAAGCTCATACATCAACAACAAACCCTTCATAATAGATTTGGGAAGGTTAGACGCGAAGACATGAGACCCATACAACTCCAGTGATGCAAATGAGGCCGAGAATCCCATGCCAACTCCTGCAAGCTTTGAGGACTCTAATGAAGATATGAATGTGCCCATTGCACTAAAGAAAGGGGTAAGAACTTGTACTAAGCATCCAATTGCTACTTTGTGTGCTATGATAAGTTATCAACTAACTACAGGGCATTTCTCACCAAAGTTTCTAAAGAGAACGTGCCTAATACAATTGAAGAAGCTTTTAAACATGAGAAGTGGAGAACAGCTGTAAAAGAAGAAGAGATGGGTGCTCTAGTTAAAAACAATACATGGGAACTAACTACTCTACCTGAAGGCAAAAATCCAATAGGATGTCGATGGATATTCATTATCAAATATAGCTCTGATGGAAGCATCAACCGGAACAAAGCTAGATTAGTAGCTAAGGGATATACTCAAACCCATGGAGTTGACTATCAAGAAACATTTGCATCAGTAGTCAAGTTCAATTCCATTAAGGTTCTTCTCTCATTAGCTGCTAATTTAGACTGGCCACTACACCAACTTGACATTAAGAATGCCTTTCTAAATGGAGATCTCAAGGAGGAAGTATACGTGGAGGTTCCACCTGGCCTTGACAATAGTAATGGGAAGGTATGTAAGCTACTTAAGTCTCTTTATGGTCTTAAACAATCTCCTAGAGCATGGTTTGAGAGATTCACTAATGTTGTTAAGAGAAATGGGTATATCCAAGGCCTAGCTGACCATACACTGTTTTACAAAATCTCACCCACCGAGAAAAGGGCTATTTTGATTGTGTATGTAGATGACATAATTATCACAGGGGATTTCCTTGAGGAAATAACTCTACTCAAGAGTGCTTTAGCAAATGAATTTGAGACAAAGTACCTTGGTGAACTTAGATACTTCTTAGGAATGGAAGTGCCAAGGTCAAAGAGAGGGATAACGGTTTCACAACATAAGTATACATTAGACTTGCTCCAGGAGACCAGTATGCTTGGCTGTAAAACAGCAGAAACCCCTATGGAGGCTAATTACAAGACTAGATTCTCAAAAGAGAGTCCCTTGGTGGATGAAAACAGATCCTCTACTATCCGCTTCCTGTACCATGCCTGTCGTTCAGCTATAAACGACGTCGTTCCTTTATTAAAAAAAACCATTCAACGTCTTTAAACGCTGCGTTTTATGAATCTCCTTATTCTCTTTAATTTTCTTCTCGTTCTTCTCCCGCGCAGCCCATCAGATTAGCAGAGCAGAAAATTCATTTTCATTCTAGGGTTCTGGGGTGCTATTTGGTGCGATTTCAACATAAAGAAGAGCAGCTTCAAGTTTGTGCCTTCAACGTCATTCTTCTTCCTCCTGCGAGTTTCAATATGTCTGGTAGAGTTAAAAGGACAATATTGTATTTTTTGCATTTAAGATAACGTTTTTCTTCCATTTTAGTCCCGACAGAATATACTTTTGCAATGAAAAATGCATTTATCTCTCATTTTACTCCCCAAGCATGCGTATTTTTTAATGCCCAAGCATGTATTATATTTATCATATATCAACAAATTTTTTATTTTTTTTTAGTTTTGTTATTGACTTTAATTTTCTCAATCAATGATAAAAACTTGAAATGTTTATTTATAAACTAAAATCACTTTGTTTTCATTGACAGAGAAAATAAGATTACAAGGACATTGGAAGTTATTGAGAAGAAGGAAAACTAGACAAAGTGAAAAAAAATCAATATTCATGTGTATGTAATTTATTGAGTGTTTATTGTTTATGTCAATTGGTAACTTCATTACCTTTAATTTAATATAAATTTTATCTATTATTTGCAGGGAAAATGCTATTATTGAACTTGATTGGAAGCCTAAAATTGGAATGGAATTTGACACCATGGACCGTGCTTGGAATTTTTGGAAGGACTATGGTGCTAGAATGGGATTCGGGGTTAGGAAGGATTATGCCAACAAGAACAAAAAAGACAAAACAATAACTTCTTCTCGATTTGTTTGTTGTAAAGAAGGGCTAAGAGTAAAAGATAAGAGAGATTATTGGACAGTTAATCCTCGACAAGAGACGAGAACACATTGCAAAGCGAAAATATCCCCCGTCCTTCAAGATGGGAAGTTGAGAGTGAAGGACCAATCTCTCTGAGAGAACCAGAGACTTTTGAATCTTAGACTTGACAAGCTATGAACCAATCATAGATGTGACAGGCTATAAAGTTTGAATCTTATTTTGTCATGATTGTAACTGATGTATGTGACTTTTGTATGCTTGCATTGAAAAATCTATTGTGACAAGCTATGTAGTACATGATATAATTGAATGAAAAATATATATGATCATTTTTGAAAGCAACTCAATGGGAAGTATATATTTTTATTGAATAAATGTATTCTTTTACAAAATAACAATTCATACCCAGTTACAACAACTCAATTCCTTTTGCTCTAACATACATAAAAGAAAAGAAGAAAAGAAAACAGTAGCATTTGCAAGTCTTTCATCTCTTTCCAGTTTGCAAGTCTTCCACCCCTTTCCAAATTAGAAGTCCTCCAATTTGTTAAGAGCCTACTTAATCTGTAGATAGAGAAATAGAGAAAAAAATAAACAGCAAATAGACAAGCAAAGCAAAAAAAAAAAAAAACAGAATAAAAAATAAACAACAAACAGAAAAAATACAACAGCTGGCAAATAGGAGACTAAAACAGACAGCAAATAGAAAATTAAAACAGACAGCAAATGTAATACCCCGGAAAATTTCGAGGATTAAAGAATGATTTATTTAAAAATTTTGAGGATAAGGATTTATTCCGGGGCTAGGAATTAAAACCTTAAAAAGAATATAGGAAAATTATGAAAGTTAAAAGAAATCGGAAAGGAATTTTTTTTCGAGGATTGTAATACCCGAAAATTTTTTCAAGGTTTAAAATAAAATAAAAAGGAAAAGAAAAGAAGTAAAAAATAATTTTTGGGATTTAATTCGGGACCTAAGAAATTAGAAATCTGAATTAAATAGGGAAAGGGATTAAGTTAAAAATACATGTTAGTTATTTATTTAATTATTTATTATTATTTTCAGATTTTTTTTATTATTATTATATGTTAATTTTAATTAAATAAAAGAAAAGAAAGAAAATAAAAGGGAAAAAGAGAGAGGGATGGAGTCACGGGGAAGAAGGAGAGGTACAGAAGAAAGAATGAGAAGGAAAGGAGAGAGAGGGAGCTAGGGCTTGGATGGGAGAGCAAATTCTGCGAGCCGGAGTTGGAGGAGGAGCCGGAGATCATCCTCGTCATCTTCCTCGTCTCAATCTCTCGAGTTAATGTTGGTATAACGCCCGATTCTCTCCAAGTTCCCATTTTCTTCATTTTTCTTCATTTTTGGAATTGAGTTAAGAATCCGAGTTTGGGTGGATTCGAGGGTAGAATAATGTTTCGAAAGTGTTCTTAAACACTCATTGGGGTTAGGATTCGAGGCTAGATCGTTGGAATTGGCCGGATTCGAAGTTAGAAGAGTTTGGGGTTTATAAAACCCATTTTTCCCAATCTCGAACGATCAACGATTCGGCGACGAATCGGAGTTGGATTTGAGTTGTAGGACTTCCTAAATGTAGTATATATGTAGGTGAACAAAACCCGTGAGGTGCGGAGTCGAAGCCGGGGGCAGAAGGGGGCCGGAACGGGCCCAAACCAGCCCACAGCACAGCAAACGAATTGCTGTGCTGCGAACCGGCGCTATAGCACTAGCTCTCTTGTGTACCAAGAGCTGCTGGGCAACAGCTCGGCGCTATAGCGCCAGGCCTCTGCCCAGCATGCCTAAAATTCATTTTTTTGCAAATCCGGGGCGTCCGAACCTTCTACTTTCAATCCTAAACTTCTTAGAACACCACCAACCATGTTTTTAAGGATCAAAATCATTCCAAATGTCTTCTTGTCCCTTAAGAATAGAAACTTACGGAGTAAACTAAGTCCAACTTCTTGAATTTCAACCTTAAACTGTCACAACCTTTAGGCAACCTTAAGCGGGATAAATTGGAGGTATATTGAGGTTTAGAAACTAGATTTCTTAGAACTCAAGTAGTAACACAAGTTGATCTAAAATTCTTAGAACTTCCTAAAATTAGGATTCCATTCAACCAAGCTAGATAAGCTTTCTTAGATGCGAATATAAGTTAGATAGAGGTCTAGAACTCAAATCCAAGTATGTGAAACACTCAGGTAGAGTGTTATACACGAGTAAGTCAAGTGTCCGAGGAAGGATACGCATAAGTCGGGATAGAAAAGTCCGATAAGACAAAGAGCTTGACTCTGTGGCAACCAGGGACTATACGTGAGAGTAATGGAGAGATAAATAACAAGTTAAGTAATAATCTTAATGAAATAAATGTTGTTCTTATAGGAACAACGGCACACAAAAGAGTGCAACAGGCACTCCGAGGAGACTAAAGCTACAGGAGAGGATTGCATGGAAGGTTGGCCAAGGTGAGGGTTCTTCCATCTCTGCTCCTAGGGTTGTATGCTTATGTGGATTACATGAGTATGTAAATTTTCTGCTTGTCTGGTATATGTTAGCTAGAGGTATAGAATACTAAAAGAATAAAAGAACTAGAGAATAGGTTGTGGAAGGTAGCTTGGATAGGAATACATAGGATTAGAGCATAATTGTTTGCTATGATTGGTGTGTTACAAATCCAACTCATACACTCCGGAGGCATGATGAGTATTTTATTAAATCTTTTCCACAACGGTGGCAAGAGTCCTTGTACGGAAGGACTAAACTTTTATTTTGAAAACTCGTCACGATGGTGACTTAAATTATAATCATGCAAAGGGAGTTATTGGTGGGTTTCGGATTTGGATATGCTAGCGATGTGAGACATCGACTAGAACAACGTCAGATGGCACTTGAGACCTCAGTTTTATAATCACCATGACGATGGTCATTGCCCTATCCTAGCAATAGGGTCACAAAGGTTTTATATTGCTATAACGATAGCTTGAGGCTCAGAGAGTGCATCTGGACGGGTATATGAGTTAGATCCTGCTAAGGATACTCGTCCATATTAATAAGGAGAAGAATTGTTGATCCTTCGGGAAAGATACAAAGAATCCTATTAATATGTGAGACTAACGTAAGGAGACACGGGAGGAACCTACGGGTGAACCGTGAGCCCAACCTAGTAAAAGAGAAATCATCCTGTGGAGTTGGTCCAGGGTGTGACAGTGGCCATGCTTAGAGACGTCGTGTCGTACCCGCCATGTGGCCTGGTTGGGTAATGGACGAGTAAGCTCAAGCTATTGCCCCGCAGTTAGGGGTAAGGACGTGCCACTTGGTGGCTATGCGTCAGTTGTTTGATAGATAGATATTGATTGTGTTTGATTAATAGAATTGTCACGAGGTGACCAGTACCAAAGTGAATGGGTTAAGTATTGTTTGATTAACAGAATTGTCACGAGGTGACTAGTACCCAAGTGAATGGGTTAAGTATGTTTTGCCACGTGGTGGCCAGCAACCCGAGTGCATGGGTTCGAAGAGGGAAAGCCATGTAGTGGCTAGTAGATACCCCAGAGTTGGGGAGATTAAGTAGATGTATGTTTAGCATCTGTGTGTATGTACAAATTACCTGTGTTTGCATATAATTGCTGATTGTGCAGCGTACTGGTAACGTAAAGGATTACGTCACCACACGTCTTGTTTGATTCAGACATGCTGAAACGTGAGAAGACCGGTAAGTAAAAGTCGGCACTATATGTTACATGTTTACTTGCTGATTGATGACATGGAATAAACTGCTGCATGTTTATAGTTATTAAATGCATGTGAGTGTATGGGTGAAGTTTCTGTTGTTGTGTGGTCACCAAGAATGTATGCTAATTAACGGTAACCAGTTGTTTTTCCATGTGGTTGTGTATGACTCCCAATCCCAGCGCCATGGTACCCGCCTTGCGCCGGGGATGGGAGAGTCCTCACTGAGTCGCGTGGTTAAGACTCACACCTCATTTTTACTACACAGGGATAGGTTAAGTACAGGTGGAAGAAGTCTCAGTGGAGTGAGAAACGAACAAAAGTTTTCAAGACTCACAACTTGTTCATGTGGGTGAATAAATTGTAATTTTAATTAATTTACTTTATTATTGTATCATAAAGTAAAGGGTAGACGTACCCAATTAGATTGTACCAGTAAATCTAGAACTGTCAGCTTCACACACCTTAAAGATCATGATTTATTTTACTGCGATACAGGGAAAATTTGTTTTCAAAATGTATATATATACATATATCCGTTGCATGTGAATATGATAGGCAGCATCTTCGAATGTGTAGCCAGTACACAGGTTATATATATTACGTGTGTTTTCCTATATATATATCCTGAAGCGGCACTGGCCGTGAATTTGCTTGCCTAGGATAGGCCACCATATCGGTGTAGTATTTTCAATGATAGATATTCTGTCAATTAGGTGATAAGGCTTATAGGCATAGGGATATTCCCTGTGTCTGTGCTAGTCACGTTCCTCTAAACGGGGGTCGTGACAGCAAATAGAAAACTAAAACAGACAGCAAACAGGAGACTAAAACAAACAACAAACAGAAAATTAAAATAGACAGCAAACAAGAGACTAAAACATTCAGGAAACAGAAAATTAAAACAGACAGCAAACAGAAAATTAAAATAGACAGCAAACTGACCAGCAAAACAGGAAAAAGCAGCACCAAAATTACAGTCTTTTATACAGAAAATTGAACCAAGAAAAAAATTCAAATCACAGACAGCAAAAATGGTGGAATGAACACAAATTTCAATATGTCATAAGCCACAAGAAGCCTACTCTTTCATACCCAGTTAGTCCACCAAGACAAGCCAAATCTCTGGTTTGTAGATTGCAAGTCACATCATGCAGGGTAGCTGAAAGTTCAAAGAGAAGTAAAATTCAGACTAAAGTTAATGACTTGTTCTTCACATTTATTTATAAGGGTCATGAGTCATGACTATGATGAACATGAGAGGACAATGAAACTAAAAGTACCCATTAATAAATAGGATATGCATATAAAAAAGCACGACTGAGATAAAGAGGAAATGAATGGCTAAATAGAGAAATGGTGCTACTTATATCGTTAGTTGCTTGACAATTATGCTAACAAATGCTTAATAAACATTCCACCTAACAAAGCTTTTTTCAAGTGACTCCAACATCTCTGTTTTAATAACCATTTACATTTTTTTTAGAAAGTTGCTTTTCTTTATCTTGATCATTTATTTAATAGTTTAACTTATCACATATCGTTTTAGGCTCTATATAAGTTACTCTTACCCTACTTGGAAGATGGCTCTGGAATATTATGGAATGATTATTTAGACTTGTGTTCTCTCTTCTCTTCTCCCCTTCCCTCTTATCTTCCCTTATATTGTCTCTCCCAAAGTCGGTCTTCCCACGTATTGTATATGATTAGGCTATAGTGCTTCACAGGCAAATTTCACAATTGAAACCTAAAGCATTTCAAAATCGAAACACTATTCACAATCGAAAACCTAAACCAAAATGAATAAAAAAAGGAAAAAACTTAGGTCCATTTCCTTATGTCCATTACATCAAGTTCTCCAATATAAATATGACACGTGGCAAAAAGTGTTTAAATGACCAATCACAGTAGAGAGAGAATATAGAATACAACATTTTATATGACCAATCATAGAAGAAAGAGAGTGTAAATACAATATATGATTGGTGGAACTTGATGTAATGGACATAAGAAAATGGACCTAAGTTTTTTCCATAAAAAAAATGTAAATTAAACACAAACCTTTCTAGGCGATTGATAAAGACTGTAGTGAGAATAGCAGAGACGCAGATTCGGGCGATAATAGCAAAGAGAAGGTCTCTGGCGTGCGAGAGATAAAATGGAAGTAAATGGATCCTATGCTTTACAACATAGAAAAGTAAATGGATCCTATGTGTCACTCTCTCCTTACTTTTTTATGCTATACAGCATAGGATCCATTCTCAAAATGGAAGGGGCCAGCCACCAGCGTCCAAAGTCAAAGAGGGAGAAGAACATTCAAGGCATGGAATTCAAAACGCAGCGTTTATAATGTTTTTTTTAATAAAGGAACGACGCCGTTTATTGCTGAACGACAGGCACGGTCCAGGAAGCGGATAGTAGAGGATCCGTTTTCCTTGGTGGATACAGAAAGATATCAACGATTAGTAGGTAAGCTAATTTATCTGTCTCACATGAGACCTGATATTAGCTTCCCAATAAGTGTGATAAGTCAATTTATGAATTGTCCTAACAAAGAACACCTAGAAGCGGCTTACAAAATTCTAAGATATTTAAAGTCAGCTCCGGGAAAGGGAATTTTCTTCAAGAAAAATGACAAAAGAGGAGTTGAAATTTACACTGATGCTGATTGGGCAGGATGTGCCATTGATAGAAGATCTACTTCAGGATATTGTACCATGGTTCGGGGGAATTTAGTGACTTGGAGAAGCAAGAAACAGTCTGTAGTTGCAAGAAGCAGTGCTGAAGCTGAATTTAGAGCATTGTCTCAAGGAATATGTGAAGGCATTTGACTAAAAAGGCTACTTAATGAACTCAGAATTCAAATCAACAATCCTATGGAGGTCAAATGTGATAATTTGGCAGCCATCAGTATTGCGAAACATCCAGTGCACCATGACAGAACCAAACATGTAGAAATTGATCGCCACATCAACAAGGAAAATCTGGATTCGGGAAAGATAAACCTAAGTCATACACCTTCTCATCTTCAAGTAGCAGACATCCTAACAAAGAGCCTATGCGGTACTAAGTTTGAAGAACTGAGTGCCAAGCTGGGCATGATAAATATCATGCCCGCAGCTTGTGGGGGAGTGTCGTTATTATTTATTAATTATTATTCCTTATTTTAGTTTAGTTGTTATTTTGTAGCTATCCGCTATTGAGTTTTAAATTTAAGTTAGCATTAAATATTTGTTTGTTTAGCAAATCTATTTTAATTATTTTAAAACAGATTTGATCCTACTTTTAAGGAATTCTAGTGGCTGACCTGTAGCCATGATTCCTTTTTAAGTCTGTACTTGGCATTCTGCCGTATCGACTAATAAAATTCTGAGAATAAAGTTCAGATTTCTTCAAAAAGAAACCTAAAACATTAGCTCAATAGGGTCGTCCAGTCCCTTTGGATATCCATAATGGACATTCCTCTAAACAATCCATTCGACGAAGCCCATAAAGAAGACATAAAAGTAATTCTATCCCACAACAGATGAAATGGGAGGAATCTATTATTAAAGACCCTAGCATTCCTTTCCAGCTAAAGACACCACAGCGTCGCCAGAATTGCACATTGCCAAAGAGCTTTATATTCTTTATTCCTTCCAAAGCCCAGAAACTTGATACCAAGAAAAGTACCCAGATCTGCTGGACATACCCAATTCTCTTCAAAGAGACCAAACAACATGTTCCACATAAACCGTGCCACTTCACAATGTAGAAAAAGATGGCTATTCGTCTCCGACCTACTAAAACACATGACACACACATCTGGTGATAATGCCTTATTGGGACGACGGGTCTGAAGCAGATCATTAGAGTTAATTCTATTAAGTTCCGCTGTCCATACAAAAAGCCTTTACCTTATAAGGAACCTTTATTTTCCAAAAAGATTTAGATAGAAGATTAGGATTAGGGTTTTAGTCAAATATTTAAAGAAAGAAGAATAAGTATATGGACCCGAAGAATCTAAACTCCAAGTCTTGCTATCAGGAACAAAAGAGGCTCGAAAAGGAGCAAGAATATATAATAACAAAATAACATCTTCTGCAAGTCTATCATTAAGGTTTCTAGAAAATTGGAAGTTCCAAGAAGTATGTTCATCGTGATTAATTAAGAAATCAGAAATATAATAAACATGATATCATAAATATTATAGACAATTTCCAAATATTATAAACATGATATCATAAATGAGCCAAAAAATACCACTCAACCTTCTTGGGGCTTGGAAAATGTACGACTTCTTCAAGGAAATTGATCTTTGATCATCTATGGTGGATAATTGGATCAAGGCACAAAATAACATATATTCAAAATACAATTGAAGTGTGAAATTCAAATGGAAATGGAACTTAAGGCGGATGAAATTCAAATAGGAGACATCAAGGGCTAAATATATAGAAGGCATGGTGTGCATTGCAGTGGCTTTATCTACTCACATTGATGCCGGACTAGAATATCAAGCTAGGTCTCTGAGAGTAGAGAATACTTCCAAGTTCCAGGCTCCTATATGCACAACATTATACCTACTATTAATAACATCACATAACCATAGATATGTCTAAAACCTTTGCCCACTCAAGGAAATCACATCCTTCAATAAATTCACTACTACTCCTCTCAAAACAAAAATACACTCTATTGAGAGTCCCAAGATCAACTAAGTTACACCACAAACTCACAACAATCAGGATATACATATTTTCAGGTTTTCCCATATTTACACTCAATACCCAACTTTTACAAATAATGCATTTAGTCCCTAGTGTGGTTCTTTTGAATAACACTAGTTTGGAGGGGAAATTATCATGTTTTGATTTATACTCAATACATATGGCGCAAGACGTGATTCCACATCTCTAGTTCTGAAACTCCTTTAAAGTCCCTAATTACGGAAATTCCCATAAAAGACAAGTATGGTGTTTACTCTAACTTTCAGAAATTTGCAGTTTAGTTCATATAACATCTTTTCTTCTTGGTTTTGCCCTCTTTTCTTTCATCATTTTCAGCTTAGATCCACTCAATAATCCTCAAAAGACATGCTAAACATTAAGATTTAAGAAGGAAATAGATTACACACCTAAATCCAATCAAAAAGTTAATCATAAACGGATTTGAATTCAAAAAAGTTAATTTCAAACTTTGTATCAAGATAATGTTGAACATCTTAGATATGTTAATTTTGACTTTTACGTTAAAATCACTTGATTTACAAATATTTAATACTATCCTTAAGTTCTGTTGCTACTCTTATACCTCATTGTTGTTGTTGGAAGCAATCTCAATGATGTTGTGGTTTCTGTTATTGCCGCTACTTCCTTCACACTTCATTTGGCGCCAGGCTTCGAAGTCTTCCATGCTTACTACACGCCACCCATACTTTGTTATTTTATATTTTTCTTTTCGTTTAATGGAAAACTCCAATTGAAGGTGCTTGATGTGAACATTATTACAGGGGAAGAAAAACATTGAAAGTTGATGGCCGCAATTGTATTGATCATAAATGCCAAAGCCTCCGGATCGGCCTTTCCATGTATCTTCAGTGCCATAGTATCTATAATCAATTGAATCACAATGGAGATTAGGTGTAGATGCTATGCCTATGTCTCCATGAAAAATTAAGCACACAGCAATTCCCCAAAAATCACTTGAAGAACAATAGTCTGGGATGTCTGCGGTGAATGATATATCTGTTGTACTCAAATGTAAACAATTTTGGTTCTGGAACCATGATGGGATTTCACTCCCTGCTATTAATACAAAGCAACCATAGTCTTGTTGCTTAAGACGCTGTAACAAGAAATTGCCATGTTAAAATATGATAATAAGAAATCATGTTAAAAAAGCAATCATAGGTACTCACTTACCTGTAACATTGGTGACACGATGAGCCCCAATAGTTGTGTGTCTAATAAAGGTTCCACTGATGCGCAATCATCTGCCCAAATGGAACTTATATTCTGGGGAAGTTCAGGCAATTTTTGAAGCCTTGAGCAATATTCTAAACGGACTCTTCGTAGCCTCAAAAGATTAGAAATGAATGTAGTAGGTAGGTTAACAAAATTGTTTCCCCTTAAGTCTAAAACCTCCAGTGATGATAAATTGTTAAGATCTTTGGGGAGTGATTCATCTCTGAGATTGCAATAACTTAAGTCCAATTGCTTCAACAAAGGTAGATTTGGTGAGGAAGACGGCAACATCAACATCGTTGAAATTGAAGGATTGTTCAGCTTATGCTTCCACCCAAAGGGAATAGGAAAATTCCAAGCCTGGTGTGGTGATGTCCCCTTGCACCCATGGAAAGATAGAAACTTCAAATTTTCCAAAAGAAAGATGGATGAAGGTACTTCTTTTATAGCAGTTCCACTCACATCCAGCTCTTCCATAGCCTTGTTTCCATTCCAATTTTCTGGCAACTTTTCACATTTTGAGCAGCCAGAGAGATTGATAATTTTGATGGATCTTAAATTCTGAATCACATTGGAAAGGCATACCAGATTTTTGCAATTCCTTAAATTTAACGTAGTCAAGCCTGTCAAGAAAGCAAGAGATTCAGGTAGTCTAATAACGGAAGTCTCCTCTAAATCAAGTGTGGATAGACGTTCCATAGTTTCTCCAAATTCAGGAAGCTTTCTAATTTTTGAGCAGCCCGAAACTATGAAGGTAACAAGAGAATTCATTTCAAGTTTCCTAGGAAGGGCTTTTAGACTTGTGCAATGCATCAAATTTACAATCATGAGCTTCTTGTGTTGACCAAGAGAGTGATGAATTTCAACAAGGCTTTTACAACCTTCGAGAACTAATCTTTCAAGATTTGGAATACCATCAAAATTTGGCAATTTAGTCAAGTCAATGCAGTGGCTTAAATCCAAGAACTTAAGATTTCCCATAAACTGAACAAAAACAGAGAAACCAAAAGGGAAAAAAGATTAGCCTTTGAAGAGTAAACCTTTGTATTAGTAAATATGCCAAAATATAGAGCATCCAAAGGTCTAAATTTAATTACCTGTGTTTCTTTACACAATTGTTTTATCTTGCTATGTTGCATTCTGAAGTGAACAAGTTTATCCAGTGGAATTGCATGTGGTAGAGCATCCAAATTATATTTGTCCCATTGAAGAACTTTTAATGCTTGAGGAAATGATTTGAAACCACGACGAAGGTTCAAATCACCAGACATGATAAGTAATCTAAGGTTACTTATGTTTGAGAAGGCTTCTCGATCCCAATATGCTTCATGTGGTTCAAGTGAATTTAGAATTATCCATTGAATTTCTTTTGTTCCCTGTTAAATAACCATTAACATACAAATAGCATAACTGAATAATGTGGAATAAGATATAAAGTAAGTATGGATTTTATAAAGAATATTACAACTGGAAGTATGGATAACTACCTTCCTTTCTTCTAATACGTGATTAATGTCCTCCCAAGACCATAACCTACTTCGTCTTCCAGGGTCATCAGGAGACTCTTGAATAACAATATTTTTACCCATTTCTTGGAGCATATCATGCATCAACAAATTCCCATTGGAATCAATACCTACCAAAGATTTGTCAGCAAGAATTTTTAATCCAATTTTTGCAAAAAGCCCACAACTTTCTAATACTTCTATGACTTTATCTCTGCCCATCCCCTTGAAAAAGCACGCAATATTTAAAAATATAGTCTTTTCATTCTCCTCTAATTCATCGTAACTTAATTTAAGTATTATTAAAACATCTTTGGGAGGAATTTTCCTTAACATATTGAATGCATCTTCCCATTCAAGTTCAGTTTTTCCACAAAGAAATGAACCCAACACTTTGAGTGTCAAAGGAAGACCCTTAGCATATCCAACTATAGTTCTTGAAAGATCCAGATATCCTTCTTTCGGTTGATTTCCTTTAAAAGCCTTTTGGCAGAAAAGCTGTAAGGAATTATCATTGTCTAAGATTTTCATCTCGTACATTGCAGATACTCCATGTGATTGCAACAAGTGTACATCTCGGGTTGTTATTATTACTCTGCTTCCAAGACCAAACCATTCTTTCATCCCAACCAAATTTTCAAGTTGGTTTAAATTACTTGCATCATCGAGGACAACTAGAACTTTTCTGTTGCATAAAAAGTTTCTTATAAACTTCCTTCCTTCATATATGTCATCGATTTCCAGGCTTCTTATCTTGAGATGAGAAAGGACTTTCCTTTGTAACTGAACCAAGCCTTCTCTTTCACAAACCCCCCTAACATCAGCAAGAAAGCAACTAAATTCAAAATCATCTTTTATTCTCTCAAAGACAACTCTAGCAAGAGTAGTCTTGCCTATGCCACCCATGCCCCATATTCCTATAAACTGAACATCATCCGACTCCTTTGCTATGAGCGAATCCATTACCTCTATCCTTGATTCAATTCCGACCACAAAATCAAAGTCAGGTGGCAATTTGGATTGTAATTTTGACCATACCGCTTCAGTAATATTTTCAATAAACTCTGTTTCATGCCTACATACATATGGGAAAAAAATAGTATCATGATTCAATAGTAGAAACCTTTATTGGATAGCAACATGCTAATTATGCAGTAAGTCACAATACTTAAAGTTGATCTAGATTAAAACATCCATACTATCACTGTCTTATTTTGCACATTAATTAAAAAGTTATCACAGGGCTTTATTATGCCTAAATTTATTTATTTATTTTTGATAGGAAAAGAAATTGTATTAAAGAAAGAAGAAGATTACAAATGCGAGGACAAGTAGTCCTCAAGGAAAGAAAATGAAAAAAGGACAAATAAAAGAAAACTAAAACATTATCTCAATAGGGCCTTCCAATCCCTTTGAATGTCCATAATGGACATTCCTCTAAACAGACCATTCGACGAAGCCCATAAAGAAGACAAAAAAGTAATTCTATCCCACAACAGATGAGGTGAGAGGAATCTATTATTAAAGACCCTAGCATTCCTTTCCAGCCAAAGATACCACAGTGTCGCCAAAATTGCACATTACCAAAGAGCTTTATGTTTTTTATTCCTTCCAAAGCCCACAAACTTGATACCCAAAAAAATACCCAGATCCGCCGGACATACCCAATTCTAGACCAAACAACATTTTTCACATAAACCTTGCCACTTCACAATGTAGAAAAAGATGGTTATTCGTCTCAGACCTTCTAAAACACATGACACACACATCTGGTGATAAAGCCTTATTGGGACGACAGGTTTGAAGCGCCTAAATTTAGATTTATTATGTTTTAACTATCTATTATCCTAGGTTGAGCATATGCATGACCAATTCATATTATTCACAAGTTCAATAATTTGATGAAGACAGGATTTTAGAACATACCAATTCCCAGAGTGCCAACCAGAAAAATTAGCAACTTCATTTAAAGCATCCCTCCATTTCTGAACCTTCTCTTCTGTCAATTTTTCTTCATGTTTTCTGAATGCTTCTGCAAAACTTCCCTTTAGATACCGAACATCAGATGGATCCACTCCATAAAAGATTGGAAAAACATGTAGGCCCAACTCTTTTTTACAATCAAGAATCTTAAGGAGTTCATCTAGGCACCATGTTGAAAAAGCGTAGTTTTGGGAGAGTATCACAATTGCAGAAAAAGATTCTTCTATTGCTTGAAGTAGACTTTTTTTAATAACTTGTCCTCTTTCAAGTTCATCATTATCTCTAAATGTTATGATTCCCTTCCTTTGCAAGGCGGCATATAAATGATCTGCAAAACCTTTACGAGTATCTTCCCCTCGAAAACTCAAAAAAACATGAAACTTCGATCTGCGAGTTGAACAAGAAGAACTTGAAGAATACCCATTTCCATCAACATTAAGTTCCATTCCAAGACTATGAATTTAGTTGAACAGTCTTTAACAAAAACAAAACCTGACCTGCGATGACCCATAAGCAACAAATTAAACCACACATGTCTAACTAAACAGCCTCTTCCAGATTAAGTTGAAATATTTATATATTGTTTTAAAAGAGAAAGGTAAAATACAAACATAATAGAAACTTCAACAAACCTTGTGGCTTTCCGTTGGTGTGTGAGAGAAGACCTGAAGCAATATGGATTTATGATTGACGGACTTACAGCAAAGGTAGAAGAAAACCACTCATCACAAGATATAAAATAAAGCATATGCCAACAACTTTCTTTATCTTTTACCAATATTCCAAGAAGCGTCAAAATTCAAAAGAAAGCACTTAAAGCAAGCACTAGACTTTCAAGGAAAAAGCACCTTCATTCATGACTATGACTAATAAAAATAAAGATAGAAGTTTGATTGGGATCAAATATGGTCTCAATATTTTAAGTTTGTACAATCTTACTCTTTTCACTAGTACCGTTAAAATAATTAATGATTTTTGTTGACTAAACGTAACATGTGGCATTAATATCTGATTGGGATCAATTTTTATCATTTCATATTTTATTTAAAAAAACTACAATAAGAAAAAACAAAACAAGGTAAATAGCAATAGGTTGAGAAATCACAATTTCTTTTTTCTTTTTCTATTTTAAATAAAATATGAAATGGAAAAATTGATACCCGTCAGATATTAATGCCACATGTTACGCCTAGTCAGCAAAAATCGTTAATTATTTTAACGATGTTAGTGAAAAGGGTAATATTGCCCAAAAATTGAAACGTTGGGGTATGTTTGACAGCAATCAAACGTTTAGGGTATATTTGACCGAACGCGCAAACATTTAGAGTATCAAAATACTTTACCCTCAAAATTAAAAATAAGTAAATAAGTAAAGTACATTAATACGTTGAATTAATATATATATATATATATATATATATATTAGGAAAAAAAATGTTGACATTATTATATATTTTTATTTTCTGGGTAAAATAGTAAAGATGTGACAGACATTTTCAAAACACTAGTGAGAAAAGAAGAAAGGTAAATAAATATATAAAGCATATAAAGCCGTGAGCCGCCCGTCGTCTTCTTGTGCAGATCTTGTCTTGCCGTCTTGCCACCGCTGTAGACGTCGTCTTTCTTGCCGCCGCCGCTGTCGTCTGTCTTCTTGCAACTTTGCCGTCGTCTTCTTCACAGCTACAGGTTCTGTACATCTCTGAACCATGTCTTCATCCAAAAAAATATATAAAGCATATGCCAGCCACTTTGTAATTTATTAATATTTATTATTTAATAGCGATAAGCCAATAAGCACATCACCATTAAGAATTTTGTATTTATTATTGTTGTGTCATTTTATATCTTTTATTATATTAAAAGCAAGCACTTTACTTTCCACAAAGAGCATGAGAAACCTTCAATCATGATAAGTGATAACTAATAACAATTAAAAATCTATTAAATTGATATATCGGTGAAACTGTAATTAGCTCTCTTTTTATTTTAAGGATTACGCTTTCTTAAAAAAAAATCATGAAGATATCTTTTTACATATAATTGAATTTATTTTTAGTTAGTACAGATAATTAAGTAAATGGATCAAAGTCTACATAATTCGTCTTGATGAGGTCTATGAGAGTCGTTAGACAAAGCGATTACATGTATTGGGCTGTGTGCGGCTTAGACGTGCATAAGGTACTCCGGGCGGTGAGCCACTCGTAGGAGGTTGCCTTAGATTAGGAGAGAGCAAGGATCTCTTAGAGCTGTCAGTAGCTCTGTTCGAGGGGATCTCCGGGGCGGAGATACACCGATTGATGGTTGGAGCTTGGTGGTGCCGTGGGCTAAGCTCTCCGATTGACAGATAAATGTATGGAGTAAAGTAGGCTAAGAGTAGCTTCTGTATGTCCAAAGTGCTTACTTGCCTCTTGTTCTGATGTCTTTAAGTCCCCCAGGTGAGGGCCTTTTTATACCAAGTGTGGGGAGGAAGTGCTCGACCCACGTTCTCGTGGGACGTGGGTCGTCCCACGATGCTTGGAGGCTCTCCATGTCTCTTGGACGAGAGTCCGAACGGAGATACGTGGGTACGGGCCACGTAGGGGATAGATGAGTGGTGCTGCGTGTTATGGGTGCAAGCTACCGTGGAGCTTCTGAAAGCATAATGCCATGTGTCCCAAAGTACAATATTCCGTAGTTACATTTATAATGTCATCTGGTTCAACCTCCGATGGAACCGATCAAATTGTGACTTGGATGATTTTTTTCGTTTAGTGATCGGTCCAATTTTTAAAACATTGATTCTTCGATATCTAAAAAATAATTTAAAGTTGCTAAATGTCTAGATAGAACCATAGCAAACACTGAATTGGGATTGGTCTTTCAGGAAGCTTGGATGACTTTGTGGTTGTTTTAAGGGTTCAAAGATATCTAAAAGAAAAAAAAATAAGTAAAGTTCTTTATATCTTTATCATAAGATTTTTCAATCATAAGCAATTCATTTATATTCTCTCTATTCTATGATTGGTTATATAAAAGTTAGACTTCTATATTTTCTCTACTGTGATTGGTCATGCATAAATTTTTGTCATATATCTTTTTTGTATTAGGAAACCTTATAGCAAAGATATAAAGAACCGTATCATTATCTTGGCTTCAGAGGACATAAGCTTAATCTCTATCAAAGCAGCATGTCATTTATTACAATAAAATTATTTTTGGGAATATTTTCAACAGCAAAGTAATCCTCAATGCTTGAAAAAATCCTTAATTGTGTAAATTCCCAGTTACTTTCTAAGCTTGATAAAAATCTTAAAAAAAAAACCTGAAGGATACCAAATCAAAAGTTAATATAAGGTAAACTTCAAAAAATTCGAACTTTAATTAAGGATATGTTTGAATTAAATATTGAAGAGAAGAAAAAAGAGAAAAAAAATTATGGTCAAAACTCTATTTTAGTCCTCTATCTTTCATCTAATTTTTATATTGGTCCTTTATCTTTCCCAGAATTTTTATATTGACAAAAATAATTTAGTAATCTTCCCATTTTAAAAGTCTAAAGAACAATGAGTATTTTGGTAAGAAGGCAAGAATATAAAATTCATACTTACCCAAACAATTGTTAGAAAGGAAACCAAACAAAATCTAATTTCTTTAAATTTTGGATAGTTTAAACAAATTATTTTACTTATTGGGAATTTTAATAATATATAATATGTAAATTAACTAAAACCTTCAATTTAAAGGGGTTTAAAAATTGTGATGTTGGATGATTTAGAAAGATTTTTAAGCTATTCTAAACCATCTCACATCATTTAAATATTAAACTTTCAACCAATGGTGAAGAGTTCAAAACTACCCCATTTCACACTATACCATATCATACCACTCTCAAACCGTCATCTCAATCACAAACGGAGGTGGAGTCTAGTTGAAGGGACTAGTCACTCACAATGTGATGAATCCGGTTCGAATCCCCGCTGAGAGAGGTGCTCACATTTAGTACTCGACAATCTCTCAAACAAAATTACTTCTAATAGAAAGATAACTGTAAGAAAAAAAAATTATCATCTCGATCAAGCTCTATTAGTCACATTATGCTACTCACCCTCCCTCTCTTACCCATTTGGAAGCAGACTCTATGCTAAATTAAGTTACAACCAAGTTTATTAAAGCCCCCAATTCTAATGGCTTTTTAGCCCCTCTTCAAAAAAAAAAAAAAAAAAGGTAAACTGTCTTATGATTTGACCTAATTTCAATTAAGTGTCATGTGATTTTATTTTTGTCAATAAAATGTCCTGAGATTTGCACCGTTAGCAATTTAGTGTCCCGTGATTTACTCCGTTAATTTTTTTACGGAAGTGTCCCATGTGCCACGCACATGATCCTAAAAAAAACTCTCAAATTCTTTGTTCTCCTCCGTTTTTTTAGATCCAAAGTCTGAATTTACAAAATTTCTCTCAAAACTTAATCTAACCTAATTTCATTAACTTTCACAAATTCATCAACTATCCAACGTAGAACCAAGAATGAAGAATAAGAATAAATAATTAAGAACAATAGAAAATAAAAAACCAATAACGGAGAACCAAGTTTACAACTAAAATCATATTTCACAACAGTGATATGTTTCATTTTGTATTAGCAAACTAATTTGGGATATATTAACTAAATTCATCATAACCAGACCTTTTGATCTTTTTTATTTTTTGAGGTTCAAAAGTCCAATGTAGAGAAGAGGACTTTGTTTCAATTAAATTAAAAGCCTGTGCGTGTCCTGTCACACGTATCATAATTTTCTCATCAAAACCTAATAATAAAACAATAATGAAGAATGAAACTTACTCTTGATCTTTTTCATTGTTTTACCCACCCCTTTTGCAAAATACAGTATACAAATTCTTACTGATTATACGAATTCAGCAACAAAAAACACTGCAATAGATTCTTCGATTTTAATAAGTCTGGTTATAATGAATTTATTTACTATATCAGTATATTGCTTATCGATAATAATTTTAATAAGTCTTGGTTCTCTATTATTAGTTTGTTTTTTATTGTTCTTTAATTTAATCATGATTTGAATTTGTGAATTTGTAAGATCGTCTAAGGTTAGGTTAAGTTTTAAAAGAGATTTTATGAATTTAAACTTTAGATTCAAAAAGTAGATAAGATAGAAGGATTTAAGGGTTTTTTTAAGGTCATGTGCATAGTATATGTACACTTCCATTAAAAAATTGACAGACTAAACCACGGGGTACCAAGTAGTTAACATTGCAAACCTCAGGACACCTGATTGACAAAAATGAAACCACAGGACATTTAATTAAAATTGGGTCAAACCACATATCACTAAAGTGTAATTTACCAAAAAAAAAAACATAAACATCGATGGAAACTTAAATGCTTTTAAATTTATCTAACTTTAACCCCTTATTTGTATGAAATTTTAAAAGTGTTTTATTGCAACGATGATAATTGTATTAAGATTAACCAATTTAAACCTATTAGTCTTCGCAATATGATATATAAAACTATTGCAAAAATTTTGTTTAATAGAATTAGATGTCTTCTGATCACATTATCAATTCCTTCAAGAGTAGCTTTATCTTGGTTGAAATTTTTTTTTGGTTTAAGTAAGAATATTTATCGCCGACTATAGTGTCAAATTCTCTAGCCGTGGATTATGTTTCTCCTATTAAAGAAGTACATACCATGAGGGAGTGTGAAGTACTCCCTAAACTGAGGGTCCATTTGGTGTAATGTATTGTAGGGCTTGCAATGTAAAAAGCACAATTCCCAATAAAAAAATGGTTTGGTACCAATTTTAGAGTGTCGTAAATTACATTGCATTGCAGTCTCATTTACAATGAACAGTACACAAAACTTTACATAAAAAAGGCGCCGATTTTCAACTTTATTGAAGGAATGTTGCTTGAAATTACAACCTTACCCCTATCATTTTCTCAGTCCTGAACACACTTGCAAGCTAATAAGGGCATTTTAGTAATTGCAATATTTTACCTACTCTACTTTCCCTCCAATATTATTTTACACCAAACAATTTCTTACCTTTATGTACTCTACTTTCCCTCCATACTTTTCCTTTCCCACGCCTCTTTTTATGTGCAAACCCATTTCCCATACTGACCCTTTTTTACACCAAACGGAGCCAAGGTGATATGCATGTTCACCAATATCATAACTCATTAATACGATGCTGGCAAAAACTAGACTTACTTGAAAGTTATAATTGATCTTGCTCAACTGATGCTCAGTACTTCAAGAAACTGGTTGAAGAATTATACAAGTTTCTTTTGGGACTTAATGACACCTTTGAAGAGGCAGAATCCTTGGGAGAAGTCCTCTACCTTCTCTCAAAGGGGCTTTTCTGAAGTTAGACGTGAAGAAAGTAGAAAGAAGATTAACAATGCTTCTAAAAATCCACTAGAACATTATGCTCTAGCTACTAGAGGACCTGCACAGCAAGTTTATCGACAAGCTAACCCTACCATAAAAATATTGTGACCATTGTCATAAGAAAGGTCATACGAAGGATACCTGCTGGGAGATACATGTAAAACCTCTTAATTGGAAACCACGGTCTCGATCATCTGCTGCCCTGCCTGCCCACAATATGGAATCCACTGTTGAACCTTCACTTTTCAGCAAGGATCAACTCGAGTTACTCCAAAAACTCTTTGGTCAGTCTTCCACTTCATCTGGTATGATAAGCACAGGGCATATAGCCCAATCAGGTACTTCTTCTGCCATGACTATCTCTAAAACTCCCAATGATACATGGATTGTTGACTCCAGTGCATCGAATCATTTGACAATCCCACCCTTCTAAATGTTCTTTATGTCCCTACATTAACTTGCAACTTATTATCTATTAGTAAGCTTACACGAGACAATCATTGTGATGCTAACTTTATATCTCACGGTTGCTTCTTTCAGGATGTGGTATCAGGGAAAATGATTGGCAGTGCTAAGGAGTATAATGGTCTCTATCTTTTAGGATCTTCCATTTCTTCAACTTTCAATAAAATTGTACTCAGTGTCACATTTCCTCCTGATATTCTCTTGTGGCACTACAGACTAGGATATCCCAATTTTCATTACATGCAAAAAATTTATCCAATTTTATTCTATAATAAAAGTACTATTTTATTTCAGTGTGAAATTTGTCAATTGTCCAAACACACTCGATCCAAATACTCTCCAACCCCATATAAGCCCTCTCAACCCTTTTCTTTTATTCATAGTGATGTTTGGGACCTGTTAACACACCAAACATTATAGGTGCCAAGTGGTTTGTAACATTTGTTGATGACCACACTCGGTTAACTTGGGTCTTCCTCATGAAAGAAAAATCTGAAGTTGCCCATATCTTTCAAACATTCCATAAGCTTATTCAAACACAGTTCCAAACAAAATACGGGTCTTAAGTTCTAACAATGGCAAGGAATATGTCAATTCAGCCCTAAAGGAGGGTATCCTACACTAAACCTCTTGCGTTTATACACCTCAACAAAACGGTATAGCTGAAAGAAAAAACCGTCACATTCTTGAGGTGGCTAGATCCCTATTGTTTACACACAATACTTAAAATTTATTGGGGTGAAGCTGTCCTTTCCTTATTTACCTCATAAAATGAATGCCCTCTAAAATTCTAGGCTTCAACACTCCATATGATCATCTTCTCTCATACTATCCTTCCACACAAATCCTTCACTTTCTATCAGCCAAAGTCTTCGGTTGTAAAGCCTTTGTGCACTCCTATAACCAAAACAAGTTAGATCCCAAGGCCGGCGAAGTGTCTTTTTATAGGTTATTCCTCCACCCAAAAAGGGTATAAATGTTATTCACCCTCTCTCCAAAAATTCTTTGTTACTATGGATGTTACCTTCCATGAACTTGAACCTTATTACCCCAAAACCTCCATTCAACGGGAGAGTATAGAGGAATGAAATATTGTGGACAGAATTGTAACCCAACCTACTGAGTCCCCAAGCCAAAACCTCATACATCAACAACAAACCCTTCATAATAGATTTGGGAAGGTTAGACGCGAAGACATGAGACCCATACAACTCCAATAATGCAAATTGAGGCCGAGAATCCCATGCCAAGTCCTGCAAGCTTTGAGGACTCTAATGAAGATATGAATGTGCCCATTGCACTAAGGAAAGGGGTAAGAACTTGTACTAAGCATCCAATTGCTAACTTTGTGTGCTATGATAAGTTATCAACTAACTATAGGGCATTTCTCACCAAAGTTTCTAATGAGAACGTGCCTAATACAATTGAAGATGCTTTTAAACATGAGAAGTGGAGAACAACCGTGAAAGAAGAGATGGATGCTCTAGTTAAAAACAATACATGGGAACTAACAACTCTACCTGAAGGCAAAAATCCAATAGGATGTCGATGGATATTCACTATCAAGTATAACTCTGATGGAAGCATCAACCGATACAAAGCTAGATTAGTAGCTAAGGGATATACTCAAACCCATGGAGTTGACTATCAAGAAACATTTGCTAGTTCAATTCCATTAAGGTTCTTCTCTCATTAGCTGCTAATTTAGATTGGCCACTACACCAACTTGACATTAAGAATGCCTTTCTAAATGGAGATCTCAAGGAGGAAGTATACATGGAGGTTCCACCTGGCCTTGACAATAGTAATGGGAAGGTATGTAAGCTACTTAAGTCTCTTTATGGTCTTAAACAATCTCCTAGAGCATGGTTTGAGAGATTCACTAATGTTGTTAAGAGAAATGGGTATATCCAAGGCCAAGCTGACCATACACTGTTTTACAAAATCTCGCCCACCGAGAAAAGGGCTATTCTGATTGTGTATGTAGATGACATAGTTATCACAGGGGATTTCCTTGAGAAAATAACTCTACTCAAGAGTGCTTTAGCAAATGAATTTGAGACAAAGGACCTTGGTGAACTCAGATACTTCTTAGGAATGGAAGTGCCAAGGTCAAAGAGAGGGATAGCAGTTTCACAACATAAGTATACATTAGACTTGCTCCAGGAGACCAGTATGCTTGGCTGTAAACCAGTAGAAACCCCTATGGAGGCTAATTACAAGATTAGATTCTCACAAGAGAGTCCCTTGGTGGATGAAAACGGATCCTCTGCTATTCGCTTCTTGTACCATGCTTGTCGTTCAGCTATAAACGACATCGTTCCATTATTAAAAAAAAAAAAATTCAACGTCTTTAAACGCTGTGTTTTATGAATCTCCTTATTCTCTTTAATTTTCTTCTCGTTCTTCTCCCGCGCAGCCCATCAGATTAGCAGAGCAGAAAATTCATTTTCATTCTAGGGTTCTGGGGTGCTATTTGGAGCGATTTCAACATAAAGAAGAGCAGCTTTAAGTTTGTGCCTTCAATGTCATTCTTCTTCCTCCTGCGAGTTTCAATATGTCTGGTAGAGTTAAAAGGAAAATATTGTATTTTTTGCATTTAAGATAACGTTTTTCTTCCATCTTAGTCCTAACAAAATATACTTTTGCAATGAAAAATGCATTTATCTCTCATTTTACTCCCCAAGCATGTGTATTTTTTAATGCCCAAGCATGTATTATATTTATCATATATCAACAAATTTTTTTTTTTTTTGAGTTTTGTTATTGACTTTAATTTTCTCAATCAATGATAAAAACTTGAAATGTTTATTTATAAACTAAAATCACTTTGTTTTCATTGACAGAGAAAATAAGATTACAAGGACATTGGAAGTTAGTGAGAAGAAGGAAAACTAGACAAAGTGAAAAAAAAAATCAATATTCATGTGTATGTAATTTATTGAGTGTTTATTGTTTATGTCAATTGGTAACTTCATTACCTTTAATTTAATATAACTTTTATCTATTATTTGCAGGGAAAATGCTATTATTGAACTTGATTGGAAGCCTAAAATTGGAATGGAATTTGACACCATGGAGAGTGCTTGGAATTTTTGGAAGGACTATGGTGCTAGAATGGGATTCGGGGTTAGGAAGGATTGTGCCAACAAGAACAAAAAAGACAAAACAATAACTTCTTCTCGATAAGGGCTAAGAGTAAAAGATACGAGAGATTATTGGACAGTTAATCCTCGACAAGAGACGAGAACTTATTGCAAAGCGAAAATATCCCTCGTCCTTCAAGATGGGAAGTTGAGAGTGAAGGACCAATCTCTCTTGGAGAACCAGAGACTTTTGAATCTTAGACTTGACAAGCTATGAACCAATCATAGATGTGACAAGCTATAAAGAATTTGAATCTTATTTTGTCATGATTGTAACTGATGTATGAGACTTTTGTATGCTTGCATTGAAAAATTTATTGTGACAAGCTATGTAGTACACGATATAATTGAATGAAAAATATATATGATCATTTTTGAAAGCAACTCAATGGGAAGTATATATTTTTATTAAATAAATGTATACTTTTACAAAAGGACAATTCATACCCAGTATCTCAATTCCCACCTATTTACAACAACTCAATTCCTTTTGCTCTAACATACATAAAACTCAACATCTAACATACATAAAAGAAATGAAGAAATGAAGAAAAGAAAACAGTAGCATTTGCAAGTCTTTCATCTCTTTCCAATTTGTTAAGAGCCTACTTAATCTGTAGACAGAAAAATAGAGAAAAAAATAAACAGCAAATAGACAAGCAAAGCACAAGGAAAAAACAGAGAATACAAAATAAACAGCAAACAGAAAAAATACAACAGCCGGCAAATAGGAGACTAAAACAGACAGCAAACAAAAAATTAAAACAGACAGCAAACAGAAGACTAAAACAGACAGCAAACAGAAAATTAAAATAGACAGCAAACTGACCAGCAAAACAGGAAAAAACAGCACCAAAATTACAGTCTTTTATACAGAAAATTGAACCAAGAAAAATTCAGACTAAAATTAATTACTTGTTCTTCACATTTATTTATAAGAGTCATGACTATGATGAACATGAGAGGACAATGAAACTAAAAGCACCCATTAATAAATAGGATATGCATATAAAAAAGCACGACTGAGATAAAGAGGAAATGAATGGCTAAATAGAGAAATGGTACTACTTATATCATTAGTTGCTTGACAATTATGCTAACAAATGCTTAATAAACATTCCACCTAACCCATGTCAGAAATTAAACTACTTGCTAACTTCCATGAAAGCTTTTTTCAAGTGACTCCGACATCTCTGTTTTGATAACCATCTACATTTTTTTTAGAAAGTTGCTTTTCTTTATCTTGATCATTTATTTAATAGTTTAACTTATCACATATCGTTTTAGGCTCTATATAAGTTACTCTTACCCTAGTTGGAAGATGGCTCTGGAATATTATGGAATGATTATTTAGACTTGTGTTTTCGCTTCTCTTCTCCCCTTCCCTCTTATCTTCCCTTATATTGTCTCTCCCAAAGTCGGTCTTCCCACGTATTGTATATGATTAGGCTATAGTGCTTCACAGGCAAATTTCACAATTGAAACCTGTAAAGCTTGAGGGAAAGAATTTGTGTATTTCATAATAAGTAGTACATGTATATATATACAAGAGGAAACTCAAAATTAGGGATATAATCTAAATAGGAAACTAAGTCCTAGTTATCCTTATCTAATTATCTTATCCTTATCTCTATACAAATATAAATATATTTAAACAACTATAATATATATATATATATATATATATATATATATATATTCCTAACACTCCCCCTCAAGTCTGAGCATAGATGTTAATCATGCCCAACTTGTTACAAATGTAATCAACTCTCACACCATTCAAAGCTTTGGTGAAGATATCTGCTAACTGTTCTCCGGTCTTCACATACGCCATGGAAATCACTTTCTCCTCAATCTTCTCGCGTACGAAGTGACAATCAATCTCAATGTGTTTAGTTCGTTCATGAAATACTGGATTAGATGCAATATGAAGAGCAGCTTTACTATCACACCATAACTTTGCAGGGAACGAAGTCTTCAGTCCAACTTCGCCTAAAAGTTGCATGATCCACACAACCTCACTGGTTGTCTGAGCCATAGCCCTATACTCAGACTCTGCACTAGAGCGAGAAACTACATTCTGCTTCTTACTCTTCCATGAGATCAAGTTCTCCCCCATAAATACACAATATCCTGTCGTAGATCTCCGATCTGCCTTGGATCCGGCCCAGTCTGCACCAGAGAAACACTCAATATTAGTGTGCCCATTGTTTCCATACAATAAACCGCGTCCCGGAGCACCCTTCAAGTAACATAGAATTTGTTCCAAGACTTTCCAATGCTTGATTGTTGGGAATGACATAAACTAACTGACAGTGCTAACGGAGTAAGCAATATCAGGACGAGTAACTGTGAGGTAATTTAACTTCCCAACCAATCTTCTATATCTTTCAGGGTCATCTAATGGTTCGTCATCATCTTTCAAGAGTTGCAAGCCAGGAGTCATTGGTGTGTTGTAGGGCTTGGCTCCCAACTTTCCTGTTTCCGCTAGTAAGTCAAGGATATACTTTCTCTGGGATAAGAAATTACCTTTCTTGCTCCTTGTGATCTCAACTCCCAAAAAATACTTCAACGGCCCCAAGTCCTTTGTCTGAAATTGGGACTGAAGGAAGGACTTGAGTGAGGAGATACCTGAATCATCATTTCCTGTGATTATAATATCATCCACATACACAACTAGAAGGATGATGCCTGCTTCAGTCTTCTTATAAAACACCGAATGGTCACATTTGCATTTAAGCATCCCAAACTTTATAACTACCTCACTAAACCTTCCAAACCAAGCCCTAGGGCTCTGCTTCAATCCATACAAGGCCTTGTGAAGATGACAAACCTTCCCACACTCCCCCTGAGCAACAAATCCTGGAGGTTGCTCCAAATAGACTTCCTCCTACAGGTCACCATGCAGGAAGGCATTCTTGATATCCAGTTGGTGCAAGGGCCAATCACAAGTAGCAGCCAGAGAGATAAAAATCCGAACAGAAGTAAGCTTGGCCACAGGAGAGAAAGTATCGGAATAATCAACCCCATAGGTTTGGGCATACCCTTTGGCCACCAGCCGGGCTTTAAGACGAGCAACGGAGCCATCCGGGTGAACCTCGATTGTAAAGACCCACTTGCAGCCAATTGCTTTCTTTCCCATTGGTAAATCGACTAGCGACCATGTACCGTTATGATCGAGGGCCATCATCTCCTCAACCATTGCCTCACGCCAACCAGGATGAGATAGAGCTTCATGAACAGAGCGAGGGAGCAAAACTGTGTCTAGGGAAGCAATGGAAGAGCGAGAACGACAAGACAAATGGTCATAGGAAACAAAAGAGGAAATAGGATAGGTACATTGACGTTTACCTTTACGAAGAGCAATGGGAAGATTAAGAGTAGGGCCAGGTCCTGACATAACTGGATCTGACGCGGCAGAGTACATGGATCGGGAGTCACATCAACAGGTGTATCAATAGTCTGTCGGGGTCGCCTGGAGTATACCTGTGTAATTGGAGGGCGTGTGTCCTCTTGAAGAGGAGGTGACTGGGGCACCGTATAAGTCAATAAGTCATCATCATCTCCCTGTGCGAAATCCTGCAGCGTATAAGGAAAGAAAGGTACATTTTCATGAAATGTAGCGTCTGCAGACACAAGATAGCGGTTAAGGGCAGGAGAAAAACACCGATATCCTTTCTGTACTCGAGAGTAGCCATGGAAGACACATTTTATAGACTTAGGATCAAGCTTAGTGAGGTGGGGACGAACATCCTGAACAAAACAAGTGCTACCAAAACTCCTGGGCTGAATAGGAAACAATGATTTAGAAGGAAAAAGAACACTATATGGGATGTCGCCATTAAGTACAAAAGAAGGCATTTGATTGATTAAAAAGCAGGTTGTGGAAACAGCATCAGCCCAAAAGGGTTTAGGAACCTTCATTTGAAAAAGTAGGGCCCAGACAACTTCAAGTAAATGTCTATTTTTCTTTTCAGCAACACCGTTTTGAGACGGTGTATCAACACACGAAGATTGATGAAGTATGCCATGTTGTATCATATAGGATTTAAATGAGGCAGAAAAGTATTCTTTAGCATTGTCACTTTGTAAGGTATGCACAGAAACGTTGAGTAGAGTTTTAATTTCAGCACAAAAGGCACAAAAGTGAGAAAATAACTCGGAACGATTTTTCATTAAATATAACCATGTAACACGAGAATAATCATCGATAAAGGTCACAAAATATCTAAACCCGGACTTGGACAAAATTGGACAAGGACCCCAAACATCAGAGTGAACTAACTCAAAAGGGGTCGCAGCCCGTTTATTGACTCGAGACACTAATGGAAGACGATGGTGTTTAGCGAATTGACACGACTCACAGTCTAAAGTAGTCAAATTGTTAAACTGAGGAAAAATTTTCTTAAGGGAAGACAGGGAAGGGTGTCCCAAATGACAATGCACATCAAAAGGAGAGAGAACAGTCGAACAAGCCACAGGCATTGGTACTTGCAACTCCAAAACGTACAGGCCCCCAGACTCATGCCCTCTACCAATAATCCGCCTCGTCGTAAGATCCTGAAACAAGCAATGGTCAGGAAAAAATGAGATAACACAGTTTAGGGAACGGGTGAGCTGACTGACAGAAAGTAAGTTATAGGCAAAGTTAGGTAAACTCAACACAAAGGATAATGGAAGAGATGGAGTAGGGTTAACAGTTCTAGAACCAAGACTGCGAGAATGGGAATCATCAGCTAAAGTAACATTAGAAGTAGTGGTATAGGGTTTGAAAGAAGAGAAAAGTTGTGGGTTACCTGTCATGTGGTCTGTGACTCCAGAGTCAATGACCCATTTGGAGGATGAGAAAAGCAAGCATGTAGTAGATTTACCTGATTCAGCAATAGCAGTAACATGAGATTCAATGGATGGGGCAGGAGATTTCAAGGATTCTTGATATCGAGTGAATTGAGCATATTCATTAGCAGAGATTTGAACAGTCTTGTCAAATGAAGGTTGGGTGGAGGCAACATTTGCTGATTGAGACCGCTTTCTCTGAAGTTTCTTACAATTAGTTTTGGTATGTCCCGGTTCTTTGCAATAGTAGTACACAATCCCTCCCGATTCCTGGTTGCGACCTCCATTATTAGATGCTCCCCTGCCTTGGTCTTACTTCGACCAATAAGTGCACTGACATTATTAGGAGGTTGTGAATGAACACTCTCTGTACGTAGTACTCGAGAGTAAACCTCCATTAAAGAAGTAACCTCAGTACCAGCAAGGATTTGTTGCTTGGCGCCCTCATATTCTGAAGGGAGACCAGAGATCCAACTCATAATTGCCATATGTTCTCTCTGCTTCATTTGAACTTTAATGTCAGCAGTATATGGCAACAAAGTATTCAGTTCTTCATAGGCCTTTTTAAATTCCATAAAATAAGCCACAAGAGACTTATCCAACTTCTCATGACGATAAAAGGTCTTACACACATCATAAGTATGAGAGAGATTCCCTTTACCAGAATAAACAAACGCCAGATAGTCCATTAGTTCTTTAACCAGATCACAATGAGTAACGTAAAGGAGTACCTCAGGACTAATGGTGTTACGAATAAAGAGAACGAGTCTCTGATCATCCTTCAGCCAAACATTCTTCGTACCATCCATGGGAGGATCATCAAGATGATCTTCCTTATCAATGCTTTGTAAATAGATACGAATTGTCTTGGCCCATTCCAAGAAGTTTGAAGAGGTAAGTTTATGCTCCGTGATCCTGGTAACCACATGAACCACTTCACTCACAACTTCAGCTTTCTCTTCCGCCATCGACAATGCCCCTCAATAAAACAGTAGCAAAATAGGAGCTAAACAACCAAACAGAAGCCAACACTTCCGGAAGACAAGATTGAAGACACCCAAACAACAGTAAATGCCCAAACAGTAGCAAAACACTATCGACCCAATGATAAAACACCACCAAACAGCAGCAAACGGACCAAACAGTAGCAAAAAACTACCAAACCAATGATAAAAAAACCACCAAACCACCCGAAACAATGGCAAAACACCACCAAACAGCAGCAAACGGTCTAAACAGTAGCAAATCACCACCAAACAGCAGCAAAACTAGTCAAAAAAGACCTAAAAACGCTAGATCTCCACGAACCCAACGTCAACTTCGCCAAAATGTTACTTATATTTTGGGGAAGGCTAAAGTATTATTTTGGTCCTCAATGTTTGCATGAAGTTTAATGTTGGTCCTCAATGTTTCAAAAGTTTAATGTTGGTCCTCAATGTTTTTATTTCTGGTCGATTTTGGTCCTCGAGCGTAACACCGTTAACTTTTTACCGTTAAATGATGATGTGACATGCTTATATGGCACACCCTCTCTCCTACATGTCATATTTTAATGATGTGGCATGACACATCACTGCCACGTCACCCCAGATTGCCATATCATCATCTTCTCTCCTTCATCAGCATCATTATCATCATCATCTGGGGTGACGTGGCAGTGATATGTCATGCCACGTCATTAAAATATGACATGTAGGAGAGAGGGTGTGCCATAGAAGTATGCCACGTCATCATTTAATGGCAAAAAGTTAACGGTGTTACGCTCGAGGACCAAAATCGACCAAAAACAAAAACATTGAGGACCAACATTAAATTTTTGAAACATTGAGGACCAACATTAAACTTCATGTAAACATTGAGGACCAAAATAGACTTTTAGCCTTTTGGGGAATTTCAGGCAATTTTTGAAGCCTTGAGCAATATTCTAAACGTACTACTTCTAGCTTTGAAAGATTAGAAATGAATGTAGTAGGTAGGTTAACAAAATTGTTTCCCCTTAAGTCTAAAATCTCCAGTGATGATAAATTGTTAAGATCTTTGGGAAGTGATTCATCTCTGAGATTGCAATAACTTAAATCCAATTGCTTCAACAAAGGTAGATTTGGTGAGGAAGACGGCAACATCAACATGGTTGAAATTGAAGGATTGTTCAGCTTATGCTTCCACCCAAAGGGAATAGGAAAATTCCCAGCCTGGCGTGGTGATGTCCCCTTGCACCCATGGAAAGATAGACACTTCAAATTTTCCAAAAGAAAGATGGATGAAGGTACTTCTTTAATAGCAGTTCCACTCACATCAAGCTCTTCCATAGCCTTGTTTTCACTCCAATTTTCTGACAACTTCTCACATTTTGAGCAGCCAGAGAGATTGATAATTTTGATGGATCTTAAATTCTGAATCACATTGGGAAGGCATACCAGATTTTTGCAATTCCTTAAATTTAACGTAGTCAACCCTGTCAAGTAAGCAAGAGATTCAGGTAATCTTACGATAAAAGTCTCCTCTAAATCAAGTGTGGATAGACTTTCCATAGTTTCTCCAAATTCAGGAAGCTTTCTAATTTTTGAGCAGCCCGAGAGTATAAAGGTTACAAGAGAGTTCATTTCAAGTTTCCTAGGAAGGGCTTTTAGACTTGTGCAATGCTTCAAATTTACAATCATGAGCTTCTTGTGTTGACCAAGAGAGTGATGAATTTCAACAAGGCTTTTACAACCTTCCAGAACTAATCTTTCAAGATTTGGAATGCCGTTAAAATTTGGTAATTTAGACAAGTCAATGCAGTGGCTTAAACCCAAGAACTTAAGATTTCCCATAAACTGAACAAAAATAGAGAAACCAAAAGGGAAAAAAGATTAGCCTTGGAAGAGTAAGACTTTGCATTAGTAAATATACCAATATATAGAAGATCAATATGAAGGTCTAAATTTAATTACCTGTGTTTCTTTACACAATTGTTTTATCTTGCTATGTTGCATTCTGAAGTGAACAAGTTTATCTAGTGGAACTCCATGTGGTAGAGCATCCAAATTATATTTGTCCCATTGAAGAACTTTTAATGCTTGAGGAAATGATTTGAAACCACGACGAAGGTTCAAATCACCCGATATGATAAGTAATCTTAGGTTACTTAAGCATGAGAAGGCTTCTCTATCCCAGTATGCTTCATGTGGTTGAAGTAATTTTAGACCTATCCATTGAATCTCATTTGTTCCCTGTTAAACAACCATCAACATACAAATAGCATCATTGAATAATGTGCAATAAGACATAAAGTATGTACGGATTTGATAAATAATATTACAATTGGATGTATGCATAATTACCTTCTTTTCTTCCAATACGTGATTAATGTCCTCCCAAGACCATAACCTACTTCGTCTTCCAGGGTCATCAGGAGACTCTTGAAGAACAATATTCTTACCCATTTCTTGGAGCATATCATGCATCAACAGATCCCCATTGGAATCAATACCTACTAAAGATTTGTCAGCAAGAACTTTTATTCCAATTTTTGCAAAAAGCCCACAATATTCTTACCCATTTCGTTAAAGACCAACGACTATAAAGAAACCTGTATAATATATCATCAAAATATGGCCTATGATTCCAGTAACAATTAAAATTAAAAGTGCAAAATTCATGTTGTCAAAGAAACCAGTAAAAGCCAAAACTCAATCAGGTAACATAATAATTCATTGCCTGAGCATACCACCTCCTAAAATTGTATTGTAATTCAATACAATACAGTATCTTTGAGACAATTTTACCGAACACAAATAAGGTCAACCAGCAAACAATGAGAAGCTTGTCGAGCACAGTTAAATTTAATATGCCTCGGACATCCGAGGAAGGATTGGTGCAGCATTAGCTCTCAAGGCGAAAGCCCTTGGACGGAAAACAACTGTGGAAATCCAATAAGGTTTATGCATCATCATGGATGGCTATCAGAAGGGAGCCCTCATGAGCAATGAAAGAGTTAAAGAACTACCAGTCATGGTATTGTAAATTACAGCTCTTTCTCAATTGATGTTTGCAATTCAATTGACAAAAACTATATGCAAGAAGATATCATAATCCAATTTGTGTTAGAGTATGCAACTATATGCATATAGATACATTTGATTTTGTTTCAATAAAATTTATGACAAGACTCAAAAGCACACCAACTCCCGCCATAAAAACTCACAAGTAAAAAAAGCTAACATTTTTTTGAGCAGAAATCGAAAGAGAAGAAGTAGAGTATCACACATTACACCACTTTTTTCTGAACAAAAAATTGAAAGAGAAGGACACCTCAGAAGCATAGTGAAGTGGATTTGTCGTGTGGTGGGTCTGAGATTCGGAGCTTGAAGCAGAGATTGGACCAGATCTGGTATGGCGAACTGATGTTGCTGTGAGCTAATGAAGAAGCAACTATCCTTCCGCAATGAAGAAGCAGAGTTCGGTGAGCTGATGGAAGTTTGCTGTGAGCTGATGGAAGTATGGTGAACGGTACGTAGAGAGTGAAGTAATTTTAGTTAGTAAAGTTACACCATAAAATAATTTATTGTCATAAGCCATAACTTTAACTTATACGAAATTATGAATAAATGAATTATTTAATTGAATTTAATTTGAAAAATGAAGCAAGTTAAGCTTTATTTCATTTCATACTTGCGAAAGTTACACACTTATAAATCATTAACAATGCAATACTTTAATGGATTATGTTTAATAAAAGAAAGGAAAAAGAACAAAGCATCTACATAACCGGCACAACCTGAGGGCAACTTGACACTTGCAGGTTATAAAGCGGATGGACGGACAGTTTCGGTTTCAGTTTTTTTCATCCGATGCCATGTCGGTGGGGTTGGTGACCCAACCCGACCGATGCTCACCCCTAATTGAGAGATCTGACAAATGAATATCTTGGGGAGAATATCCTAGGGAATTAAGCTGATAATTCTAGGGAGAGATCAAATGTGAGACTTGAGATGTAATCCTAATTTCAATATAGTTGAAGTTCTATGCTCTTAGGGTAGATGTAGGTTAATTGGCCGAACCATGTTAAATTTCTTTTGCTAATCTTTTCTTTTCTCTTTTCTGCATTCTCATTGCTTTATATGATCTGTATGGTTGTTGGGAGATACTCTGAATTCTAACATATCTCATTCCTAACTTCTCTTAGGTTTATATCATTTATACATTTTTAGTAAAATTGAAGCACAAATAAGTCAATGGGAGTCGAAACCAACATTGTAATTGTTTCTTGAGCATTCTAAGTAGTTAACTTGCGAAGTGTGAGCTAGCATGAATATGGGTTTTAGTTTATCAACATATCGATCTGATTGATTATTGCTACACTTCAAGCACTTGTAAAATTTTGTTTGTATCATTCATCATTTTTTTTGTACTTATCTAAATTTCCTTTACTTGCGTCCTTCCTAGTCCTAGAGTGTAAAAAGTTAAGCATTGTGAATTATTAGTTGGATGTGACCCTAAGAAGTAGTGCTTACTTACAAGTTACCTTCAACCCTCCCGTTATTCAAAGATGGGAAGAAAAGTCATCAAGCCCAATGATCATTACTTGAAAGATTCATATATAAATATATTTCAAGAATGATTATCCATTTATCCTATACACGTTTCTATTTTTTTCCAATTTGTTAACTTTTTTTTTATGTCAGGAGGTGATGTCATAACTTGAACCTATAAGACTCCTACACAAGTCGTCGTCCAATCCCACTCACTTACCTAAGCCAACTTATCAAGTGAATTGTTATACCAAAAGGTCAATTCTATGTCAAGGTATTGCAATAACATAATTTTCTTTAGTTAGAAATTTTTAATATTATATAGACATCTTTAATACTAATTTCATAGCTTCCTTTAGTTAGAAATCTTGAATACTATTCTTTTCTATTTTTCAAAGAATTTTTTTTTTTCTCAAAAGTATCCTATTATTAGAAGCAATCCTGTTCGAGGTACCGCAGAGCACTAAATGTGTGTACATCTACTATACCCAATCGCCATTGGTCAAAGAATTTTATTTAACCTATCTATATCTAGTGTTAGAAGGATTAATTAAAAGAATCTTAAAAAGCAGCCATCAAGATAAATAAAATATATTTAACGTACAATTAATATGAGAGATGACTTACATTGAACTAATGTTTGGAGTTTTCCTCGTTTTGCTTGGCATCAATGGTAGCTGCATCTTTCACATCGATTTCATGGCATTGTTGGAACTTCTGGGCAGCCTCTGTTGCTACTCTTATCTCATTGAGACAATCCAAGTGGTTAGAAGCAATATCAATGATGTTTTTGCTTCTTCTGTTGCTGCTACTACCATCACACTTTGTTTGCAGCCAGGCTTCAATATCCTCTTTGCATAACACACGCCAACTATACTTTGTTACTGTATATTTAGGTCGGAGTTGTGACTGGGTTTCAATATGAAATTCCAATTGGAGTTTCTTGACATGGAAATTATAATAACAGGGAATAAAAAAAATCAAAAGTCGATGGGAGCTATTATATTGTTCATCAAGTTCATGACCAGGCCAATCACTTGGTGGCGATTCATCTTCAATAGGGTAGCATTTAAAGAAGATGGCTCTCCCTCTACCTCTAGAAGGTGGGGATGTAATGTCCTCATGTACCACTAAGCATACAACAATTCCCCACCATTCACTTGAACAACAATAATCAGGGATGTCTGCTATGAATGATAGACTGGTCTCCTCCTTAGGACATGTCACATATATGTCATTTTCATTGTGAAACCATGATGGGATTTCACTCCCTTGAATCATCAAAAAAAAGTAACCTTGATTTGAATTTGTCTGCAACAAGATATTGCATGTTAGAAAGGATAATTGATGGGAAAGCATAGAATATTATAATTAAAAATTAAACGTCTAAGTTTTGACAGACCTGTGAATTTAGTGATGCGATGAGACCCAATAGTTGCGTGTCTAATAAAGTTTTCATTGAAGCACAATCATTTGCCCTTATAACATCTATATTTGGTGGAAGTTTAGGCAATGACTGAAGCCTTTGACAACCTTTCAAGCTTAGAAATTCCAGCCTGAAAAGATTGGAAATGAATGTAGCAGGTAGGTTAACAAAATTGTTTCCCCTTAAGAGTAAAATTTCCAATGATGATAAATTGCTAAGATCTTTGGGGAGTGATTCATCTGTGAGATTGCAATAACTCAAATCTAATTTCTTCAACAAAGGTAGACTTGGTGAGGAAGACGGCAACGTCAGCATCGTTGAAACTGAAGGATTGTTCAGCTTATGCTTCCACCCAAAGGGAATAGGAAAATTCCACGCTTGGCGTGGTGTTGTCCCTTTGCACCCACGGAATGATAGAAATTTCAAATTTTCCAAAAGAAAGATGGATGAAGGTACTTCTTTTATAGCAGTTCCACTCACATCGAGCTCTTCCATAGCCTTGTTTTCATTCCAATTTTCTGACAACTTCTCACATTTTGAGCAGCCAGAGAGATTGATAATTTTGATGGATCTTAAATTCTGAATCACATTGGGAAGGCATACCAGATTTTTGCAATTCCTTAAATTTAGAGTAGTCAAGCCTGTCAAGAAAGCAAGAGATTCAGGTAGTCTAATGATAGAAGTCTCCTCTAAATCAAGTGTAGATAGACGTTCCATAGTTTCTCCAAATTCAGGAAGCTTTCTAATTTTTGAGCAGCCTGAAAGTACAAAGGTTACAAGAGAGTTCATTTCAAGTTTCCTAGGAAGGGCTTTTAGACTTGTGCAATGTTTCAAATTTACAATCATGAGCTTCTTGTGTAGACCAAGTGACTGATGAATTTCAACAAGGCTTTTACAACCTTTGAGAACTAATCTTTCAAGATTTGGAATACCATCAAAATTTGGCAATTTAGTTAAGTCAATGCAGTGGCTTAAATCCAAGAACTTAAGATTTCCCATAAACTGAACAAAAACAGAGAAACCAAAAGGGAAAAAAGATTAGCCTTTGAAGAGTAAACCTTTGTATTAGTAAATATGCCAAAATATAGAAGATCAATAATCTAAAATTAAAGGTCTAAATTTAATTACCTGTGTTTCTTTACACAATTGTTTTATCTTGCTATGTTGCATTCTGAAGTGAACAAGTTTATCCAGTGGAATTCCATGTGGTAGAGCATCCAAATTATATTTGTCCCATTGAAGAACTTTTAATGCTGGAGGAAATGATTTGAAACCACGACGAAGGTTCAAATCACATGATATGATAAGTAATCTTAGGTTACTTATGCTTGAGAAGGATTCTCTATCCCAGTATGCTTCATGTGGTTCAAGTAATTTTAGACCTATCCATTGAATCTCTTTTGTTCCCTGTTAAACAACCATCAACATACAAATAGCATAACTGAATAATGTGCAATAAGACATAAAGTATGTATGGACTTGATAAATAATATTACAACTGGAAGTATGGATAATTACCTTCTTTTCTTCCAATACGTGATTAATGTCCTCCCAAGACCATAACCTACTTCGTCTTCCAGGGTCATCAGGAGACTCTTGAAGAACAATATTTTTACCCATTTCTTGGAGCATATCATGCATCAACAAATTCCCATTGGAATTAATACCTACTAGAGACTTGTCAGCAAGAATTTTTATTCCAATCTTTGCAAAAAGCCCACAACTTTCTAAAACTTCTATGACTTCATCTTTGGCCATCCCCTCGAAAAAGCAGGCAATATTTAAAAATATACTCTTTTCATTCTCCTCCAATTCATCGTAACTTAATTTAAGTATTATCAAAACATCTTTGGGAGGAATTCTCCTTAACATATTGAATGCATCTTCCCATTCAAGTTCAGTTTTTCCACAAAGAAATGAACCCAACACTTTGAGTGTCAAAGGAAGACCCTTAGTATATCCAACTATAGTTCTTGAAAGATCCAGATATCCTTCTTTCGGTTGATTTCCTTTAAAAGCCTTTTGGCAGAAAAGCTGTAAGGAATTATCATTGTCTAAGATTTTCATCTCGTACATTGCAGATACTCCATGTGATTGCAACAAGTGTACATCTCGGGTTGTTATTATTACTCTGCTTCCATGACCAAACCATTCTTGCATCCCAACCAAATTTTCAAGTTGGTTTAAATTACTTGCATCATCGAGGACAACTAGAACTTTTCTGTTGCATAAAAAGTTTCTTATAAACTTCCTTCCTTCATATATGTCATCGATTTCCAGGCTTCTTATCTTGAGATGAGAAAGGACTTTCCTTTGTAACTGAACCAAGCCTTCTCTTTCACAAACCCCCCTAACATCAGCAAGAAAGCAACTAAATTCAAAATCATCTTTTATTCTCTCAAAGACAACTCTAGCAAGAGTTGTCTTGCCTATGCCACCCATGCCCCATATTCCTATAAACCGAACATCATCTGACTCCTTTGCTATAAGCGAATCCATTACCTCTATCCTTGATTCAATTCCGACCACAAAATCAAAGTCAGGTGGCAATTTGGATTGTAATTTTGACCATACTGCTTCAGTAATATTTTCAATAAACTCTGTTTCATGCCTACAGACATATGGGGAAAAAATAGTATCATGATTCAATAGTAGAAACCTTTATTGGATAGCAACATGCTAATAAAGAATTTTTAGGAGCTTTAACACCTTATTATACTAAAACACTATAATTATGCAGTAAGTCACAATACTTAAGTTGATCTAGATTAAAACATCCATACCATTACTGTCTTATTTTGCACATTAATTAAAAAGTTATCTCAGAGCTTTATTACGCCTAAATTTATTTATTTATTTTTTATAGGAAAAGAAATTGTATTAAAGAAAGAAGAAGATTACAAATACAAGGACAAGTAGTCCTCAAGGAAAGAAAATAATAAAAGAAGACAAACAAAAGAAAACTAAAACATTATCTCAATAGGGCCTTCCAATCCCTTTGAATGTCCATAATGGACATTCCTCTAAACAGACCATTCGACAAAGCCCATAAAGAAGACAAAAAAGTAATTCTATCCCACAACAGATGAGGTGAGAGGAATCTATTATTAAAGACCCTAGCATTCCTTTCCAGCCAAAGACACCACAAATGTCGCCAAGATTGCACATTGCCAAAGAGCTTTATGTTCTTTATTCCTTCCAAAACCCACAAACTTGATACCCAGAAAAATACCCAAATCCGCCGGACATACCCAATTCTCTTCAAAGAGACCAGACAACATATTTCACGAGAATGGATCCTCTACATTATAAGTTGAAGTGCTCTCTAAAGTGAGGAGAGAGATAGAAAGAAAAAATTGTAGGCCCTACATTATCACAATTTCTCTCTCTTAGTTGTTCTCTCTATTTCTCTCCTCACTTTAAAGAGCACTTCATCTCACAATGTAGAGGATCCACTCTCCATATTTCACATAAACCTTGCCACTTCACAATGTAGAAAAAGATGGCTATTCGTCTCAGACCTTCTAAAACACATGACACACACATCTGGTGATAAAGCCTTATTGGGACGACAGGTTTGAAGCGCCTAAATTTATATTTATTATGTTTTAACTATCTATTATCCTAGGTTGAGCATATGCATGACCAATTCATATTATTCACAAGTTCAATAATTTGATGAAGACAGGATTTTAGAACATACCAATTCTCAGAGTGCCAACCAGAAAAATTAGCAACTTCATTTAAAGCATCCCTCCATTTCTGAACCTTCTCTTCTGTAAATTTTTCTTCATGTTTTCTGAATGCTTCTGCAAAACTTCCCTTTAGATACCGAACATCAGATGGATCCACTCCATAAAAGATTGGAAAAACTTGTAGGCCCAACTCTTTTTTACAATCAAGAATCTTGAGGAGTTCATCTAGGCACCATGTTGAAAAAGCGTAGTTTTGGGAGAGTATCACAATTGCAGAAAAAGATTCTTCTATTGCTTGAAGTAGACTTATTTTAATAACTTTTCCTCTTTCAAGTTCATCATTATCTCTAAATGTTATGATTCCCTTCCTTTGCAAGGCGGCATATAAGTGATCTGTAAAACTTTTACGAGTATCTTCTCCTCGAAAACTCAAAAAAACATGAAACTTCCATCTGCGAGTTGAACAAGAAGAACTTGAAGAATACCCATTTCCATCAACATTAAGTTCCATTCCAAGACTATGAATTTAGTTGAACAGTCTTTAACAAAAACAAAACCAGACCTGCGATGACCCATAAGCAACAAATTAAACCACACATATGTTGTCACTTTATTTTGTATCAAATCAAGGTACTTACGTCTAACAAACATAATAGAAACTTCAACAAACCTTGTGGCTTTCCGTTGGTGTGCGAGAGAAGACCTGAAGCAATATGGATGTATGATTGACGGACTTACAGCAAAGGTAGAAGAAAACCACTGATCACAAGATATAGAATAAAGCATATGCCGACCACTTTCTTTATCTTTTACTAATATTCCAAGAAGCATCAAAATTCAAAAGCAAGCACTAGACTTTCAAGGAAAAAGCACCTTGATTCATGACAATGACTAATAAGAATTAAAAATGATTAAATAAGTAAATTACATTAATATATTGAGAAGATGTGACTAATATTCGTTTATTTTTGTATTATTTGCATCTAAATTTGTCTAATATATCTAATACTCGTATCCCAAACGAATTCGAAAATATTGTCATTTTTAATATCAGTACCGGTACCCTATTCGATATCCGAAATATCCAGAACATTGAAATATCCAAAATACCCAAAAAAAGTATTGGATATTCAATAGGAAAAAATTAAGGTAAAGTTGCTTAGGTACTTGCTATAAAGTTCACCAATCATAAACCTTATTTATATTCTCTCTCCAATTTGATTGGTTATGTAATTTATTGCTTTTCATTTTCTCTCTCTACCATGATTGGTTATACAAAAAATTTTTGCCACGTGTTTCAATTATATTGGTGAACTTTATAGCAAGCACCTAAGTAACTTTACCTCAGTTTAGTCCTATTCGATATTGGGTACCATATAATCAAGTAAGCTACCCATTATCCGTTATCTGATTTCCACCCAATAAATAAATAATTATAGAAATAATATTTTAAAATTAAAAAATACATAATTGTTATAAATACAAATAAAAAACAACAATTTTAATAAAAATATATACACAAAATTTATTTAATAATATATATTGTATTTAATATTTAATATTATATTTTATAATATATATTATTTAAATATCAGATATCGGAGTACTCTATCCGTCCATTTATTTCGGACGGATATAGGATACTCGAAGCTAATATCCGCACCCGCCCAATGGGTAGTTAAATTTTACTATCCATACCTTATCTGATATCGGATATCAATTAGTTTTTCGAACGAATACCATCGAATATCTATTTCTTAGGTATCCATTGCCACCCTAATGCCAACCCTTTATAATGTATTAATATTTATTATTTAATAGCAATAAGCACATCCCGATTAAGAATTTTGTATTTATTATTGTTGTGTCATTTTATATCCTTTATTCTATTAAGAGTACGCTTGGTGGAAATGCAGAGATGTAAAGTACTGTACATAAAGTACTGTAGATCAAAGTACTGTAGCTGAAAAATAAAGTTTTTGAGATGAATGTGTTTGGTATGAAAAAATGTAATGTAGTGTTGAGAAAGTAAAGTAAATGAAATGACCAAAATGCCCTTAGGATTAATAAATTAATTAAAAATGATTGCTTTTTTTTTAAAAAAAAAAGGACGGGTAGGTAAGGTGTGGCTAAAAAGAGAGCACCTCACCTCCTTTCATCACTTTTTTCCTGCTTCTTCTTCCTCACCTCTCCTCGAGCAGCTGTCCTTCATCACGAGGTGGGTGTGGTTGTTCTCGTCAGCTCCGTCAGTGAGGACTCGCGAGGTGGGTGTCGTTATTCTCCTCAGCTCCGTCAGGACTTGCGAGGAAGGTGAGAGACGTCCGTTTCGAAGATCTGCTTGTGTAGGTCGATCAGTGTGCGAGGTGGTCACCCAACCCCACAACGTTCGAAGATCTGCTTGTCTTTGCATCTGAGGTGAGCTTTCTTGTTTCGATTTCAACTAGTTGTCTTTTTTGGTGAGGTTATTTGCATCTGGTTCTTTGGATATGGTTCTATTTTTGGTGAGATTTTTTGTTTCGATTTGAACATTGTAATTTGCATGAGGTTGGAATATGTGTTTGTTTTTTAGGTGGTATTTGGAAGATGTAGGTACTTGAAGATATATATACCTTGGTAGTTGATGGTATTTGTTTGATTTTTTGGAGGTGGTTGGTTTTCTTGTTCATTGAAACACTAAATAAAGAAAAATATACAAGTTGCTTGTGTTAGTTGGAGGTTCAAAAAATGCTTGATGCTGGTGTAATGGCTAATGTCAGTTGCTGCTATGAGAAAGACAAGTGAAAGAAAAAGAAAAGGTTATTTTAGGTTCAAATATGAGAGGGAAGTTATGTGTATAAATGTTATATTTAATATTGTGGGTAGTAATATTGTCTAGTATCCATTATTACAGTTATGGACCATATTAGTGATGAAGTGCTTGCTCAAATCGTTTCTTGGTGGTTGGGAATGTTCCTCGAGATACAAAAAATTTGTCTCAATTTTGCTATGCACATGTTTTGGAATATGAAGCAAATAAGTCCGAAGTCATATACGTATGATTCGTATGCCAAAAGAGCTCGGCTAAGGGCCCTAGTGTACGCAAGTGACACAACTTGCTTCAACCAAATAAGAATGTATAGACATACGTTCGATCGACTGTGTGGTATGTTGGACATAATTGGGGGTCTTAGGCCAACCAAAAATATGCTACTGGATGACCAAGTTGCCATCTTCCTCCACATTCTAGCCCACCATGTTAAGAATAGAGTTGTTCAATTCGAATTTCAGAGGTCGGGGGAGACGGTAAGTAGACATTTTAATTCCGTATTGAATGGCATGATGCTGTTGGTCGATGAATTGTTCAAGCAGCCCGAGCCGGTTCCCGAGGATTCAACTGATGAACGGTGGAAATGGTTCAAGGTACGATTAATGCTTTTATTTTTTGTTCGTTTTTTTTCTTTTGCAATTAGAGTCTGACATCCATTGTTGTGTTCGGTCATATAGGGATGCCTTGGTGCGATTGATGGGACGCATATAAGGATGAGAGTACCGGCTGAAGAACAAGGAAAGTATCGTAATAGGAAGGGTGAAATCACAACCAATGTCCTAGGGGTTTGCTCGCGTGATGGTCAATTCGTATACGTGTTGTCCGGTTGGGAGGGATCTGCTGCTGATGCATGGGTTTTGAAGGATGCAATAGAACGAGACGATGGGTTGAAGGTGGCACACGGTGAGTTGTTTGGAAACTTTCCATTTTACGTACTTGACTCGCAACGGTTAGTGATTATTTTTATATTTCTTATGTAGATCAATACTATTTGGTTGATGCGGGTTTCGCCAACTGTAGAGGATTTCTAGCCCCTTATAGAGGACAAAGATATCATCTAAATACATGGAGACAAGGCCGGCATCCAACTTCCCCACAAGAGTGTTTCAATATGAGACATTCGTTTGCCCGAAATGTAATTGAACGGTGTTTTGGAATGCTGAAGAAAAGATGGGCTATCCTAAGAAGTCCGTCATTCTACCCTGTTCCAACACAGAACCGCGTCATCATTGCTTGTTGCCTTCTCCACAATCTCTGTTTACAGGACAATGCATTAGATACGGTGGAAAACCAACAAGTGTTCGAAGATACACCTATAGAGGACGCCGACCCCATCATAACAATTGAACCATCTGATGAATGGAGTGCTTGGCGTGATACATTAGTAGCTGATATGTTTGATGAGTTTAGGGCACAAAGGGGACCTACATAGGCATTGTGATAATGCTAGGACACATTAGTTGATTTTCTTTCTATTTTTAATGATGAGTTTCATGTGTTTTCCTAGTTGGACATGTTTAATAAGGATTTATTGGGCATGATAATATGATTTTATCATGTCATTGTCTCCTACGATTTTATGAAGACAATTTGTGAGTTTTTAATGATGATGAGAAATTGTCATGTCGTTGTCGCTTTCTTTATATGGTTTTTAGGGTTTGAAATGCTAAACTTCCCCCTTCTCCTAACGTTATTTCCTTCTCAACAGGTTATCGTTATGGACGGTCATTCGGAGTCTAGCAGCACAGCAACGAGCTCCAAGATCAATCATATATGGACGAGTGCAGAGGATGAATTGCTGGTCCAAAGCCTGTTGTCCCTTATGGACAATCCTGAGTACTACGAGAATGGGAGTTTCAAGGGGAAATACTTGGGGAAACTGGAGCAAATGATGGAGGCTAAGGCTTCTGGCTGTGGACTGAGGGCTACACCCCACATCCAGGGCCGTATTCGGACATTGAAAGCAAACTGGTCACTTGTGTATGACATGGTCAATCATATTCGGGCATCGACATCCGGTTTTGGGTGGGATGATCAGCGTAAGTGTGTCGTTGCAGATGAACACGTTTGGGAAGAATACTTGAGGGTGAGTTATGTGTCTTGACACTGTATTTTAACTTCCAATGATCCCCTGCAAGTTTAAGTGATGATTGATGTTTTGTATCTGCAGTCCCACAGCAGGGCTGCACCTTACAGGCATAAGGCATTCCCACACTTTGACGCCCTGACTCAACTATGGGCAAAGGACAGAGCGACAGGAGGTGGTGCCGTGTCAGCCCATGAAGCGTGCAACAATGCCAGGACCCAGAACTTTCAGCCCCACACTGATCCCAGCGTCTCATCTGGCCCCCACGCTGGTGAGGACATTGACTACTCTGAGGGTGGAGGAGTTGACTACGGAGCAGAAGCCTCGTCGGGGTCCAGGAAAAGGAAGAGGTGCAGTTCGAACAAAGAAGAGTTCAAGGAAGCTGTGCGTCACATGACCGAGAACATGGGTAAGATGTTTACTACCGCTACTCGAGAACTAGTCAGTTCAATCGCCTTTTTCGCCAGAAATATGTCACCTGATGTTGTTGCTGAGGCGGTGATGTTCATCCATGGCCTGACCGTTGAAGAGCGTCATGTCGCGCACCTGAAGATTTCCTGTTCTCCCATTCTGTGGCGCATGTTCAATGAGGTTCCCGAAGACGAGAGGGCTGTTTGGATTCGTCAGCACATTCTGTAGATGTGGTTGACTTCTGTTGGTTGTTTCATGTAGGTCTATTACGTTTGTATGTATGTTCAGCCTATGCTGACTTTTGTTTGTCTTTATGTGTATTAATGGGGGATATTGCAATATTGGCCAGTACTGTACTAGTTCAATGTATGTACACAACTTCATGGCCCATTTGCTTTTGAATATCTGGTAGGATGTATGATGTAATAGTATTTTTGGCTTTATTAATGTTATTGCAGTATTTAACTTATATAACATGAGACATTCTTGTATGAAGAACAATGTTGAAAAACAGGAACCAGAATGAAGGGATGGAAAGAAACAATTGAAGGGACCTTACCAGTCGACTGGTAGACCCAACCTGTCGACTGGTATACAGTACCAGTCGACTGGAAGGCTACACCTCCAGTCGACTGTTTAGCCTCTGGAATTTTCCAGAGGCCTACCAGTCGACTGGTAGGATCTCCCAGTCGACTGGTTGGCCTTTGGAAAATTCCAGAGGCCTACCAGTCGACTGGTAGGACACCCTCTGTTTTTCCTACACTTACAGAGGCCTACCAGTCGACTGCTAGCCACAACCAGTCGACTGGAAGGCCTCTGGATGTTTTTTTAAAATTTCCAGAGGCGTACCAGTCGACTGGTTGGACTTACCAGTCAACTGGTAGGCCTTCGAAATTTCTTCCGAGGCCCGACAGTCGACTGGTTGGGCCTACCAGTCGACTTGTACGCTCCAGATTCAGTTTATAAGTTATATACCCAACCCCATTTTTGCAAAAACTTTCTTCTCTCCAACTTCAACTCTTTAATTCGACCGGTGTGCATGTGAAAAACACACCGATTAAGTGATTCTACTCTACATTCTTACGAAAACCCTCAATTTTATTCGTGAGATTTCATCTTCACGAACCCCAAATCTCCATTTTCAATTTCTTGAAACCCTAGACGTTGAACATCCAGTCATGGCTGATAGAGCTAAGAGGCAGAAGGGGAAGAACACAACCGTAAGGGGCTCAACTTCTCAAGAGCATCTAGTGGATGAATTTTTCACCAGTGAAGAGCAAAGGCAAAACTACGTCGCCAAATTTGAAAACCGAAAAGTGGCATCAAGTAAGTATGTGGATGTTCCCTTTTTTTGAGAACGAATTAGAAAGAAACAGTGAACAATTTTCCATATTCCCATGTATGAAACGTGCTGGTTTGTATAAATTGTTGAAAAACAAGAAATGGAGCCCCAAGATTATTAGGATTTTTTATGCAAACATGAAATGGGATGATGTTGGTAATTGCATTGTTAGTGAAATTAGAGGACAAGAGGTCAAAATAGGACAACATGAGTTGGCTCAATTGTTAGGCACGGAAGCCTCAGGATATATGTTTGGCGATCACCAAAGCACACTGAGTAAAATAAATGGATATGATGCTCAACTCGTTTTGAAATCTCTTCTTGCACAACCTCCAGAGTACGTGATGGATACCACAAACTTTGCTGCTTCTAAGTTCACATTTCAGAATCGTCTCCTTCATCACATTATACAAGATTGTGTCACAAACAAACAAGGGAATCATGCATATGCCAGTGCTGCAGAACAATTCATAATGTATTGTATTTGTTCTGACGAGAAGTTCAACCTTCCATATTTCATCATAGAGAAGATGACAAGATGCTCTAAGACGACAAGTCTATCACTTTCGTATGCGTCACTGATTTCATGGATTCTGGAGAAGAATGGCATTAACCCCCTAACTGATGAAGTTGAGTCTCCATCGCCTATTGACGTTAATTCCCTGTACAATATGCGTTTCACTTATGAGAATCATCAGTGGATTGAAAAACCTCTGACCAAGGTACAGAAAAGGATACTTGAACAAAGGGAAAGGGAAGAAGCTGCTCAAAGGGAAAGGGAGGCAACACATTTTGCAGACGGTTCATCATCTCAGCCTCCAGCTGAGGGTCCTGTTAATTTGGAGGTTCTCAGTGCTATTCAACATCTACAGCGCAGTGTGGATGAAGGTTTCGTGCAAGTTAACACCAGACTTAATGAGTTTTGTACCAGAATCGAAGCTCTTGAAGTTGCCACAATCGACAACTCTCAAATGATCAAGGAGGTTGAACGTCGTTTCGGAAATCAACATTGAGACGTCTTTCTTTATGTGTTGTTATCTTTGTTGCTTTTTAGTTCCATTGTTTCCGTCTTTCTTTATCTGTACTTTCCGTAGTTTACCTTTCTTGCCTTATATACCGTTGACTTTTTGGCATTACCTTTGTACCTTTTTTAATGGAAATGGAAACTACTGGGACCTGAACTTTTTATTGCCTTGTGTTGATCATATTCTTCATTACTTCGGATGGATGCAATGCTTTTAATTTCATAGTTTTCATACTAAAAATTTCCTTACTCTATAAAACAATTTTTATAGGCACCTATAGAAATTTCAAATAAAACACAAAAGGATTTTTTTCCCAGAAAGGCACATTTTGGCAGTCGACCCACCGTTTACATCACAAATTGATACACAGAGCTTGGCCTACAGTACAGTAATTAATAAGCTACAAACCACTACAAACCTACACCTTCAATAGCAAAACCAACACTACGAACATCACAAAAGCTACACACATTTTAATCCATTTTAATCCATCCCAACATAGACTCAATTTTAGCAAATCTGGCCTCTAACATAGCGGAATCAACATTGTCAATTGAGGATTGCACCGAGTTGTTCGTGTCTTGATTACCCGATTCACGATCTCCAACTCTTCGGGGAGTAAGCCACACATAGTAGTTGCACTTGGGATATTTAGCACATGTTGCATACAAACGGTTTGGGTTTCTCTCCGACTCAGATATCATGATACGAGCCCTTATACCGCACTCACAATATGTGTTTCGGATACCAACAACGGGTATTCCTCTGCTTTCTCCAATGCTTGAAGATGCCATTGACAAATATGCAAAACCTACAACACCTAGATAGTTTTGTTTTTAAATGAAAAATGCAAACTTACATTAATAGGAAGAAAAATATTACATAACAAGAAAGAGCAACCACAACGACAAAAGCAAAACAACAACAAAAATATGAACAACAAACCAAGCATGAAAACTTAAAGGACGGGAGGATACAACCCCACCAAAACCTACTTATTAACCATTCTAATTAAGCTTTCCAACAAACAAAAATCATGCTTCATTGGCATTAACATCGGGTTCGTTTTCTTCATTGGCATTAACATCTTTTTCTTCATTGTCATTAACATTGACATTAACACCATTGATGTGATTCACATTTTCCATCACTCGATCAGCATTAACATTGAATAGTGGCCTCAACTCAGCTTCTCTGCCATTAAGGTGGTCCATTCGGAACAATTGGCCATTGGTCATTAGCCATCGCTTTATAACCCTTATCCTTGATCTTATATGCTTTTCGGCTAAAATATTCTCATTTGGATATTTCTCTTTAAAAGCTCTCTCTAAAAGTTGTTCGTAACGTCTTAGGCCACGTTCCTCCTTCTCAATTTGCATCCTTTCAATTAAAAATTCATCTTGCTCTTCAGTCCATCTTTGTCGAATGAACATTCCCATGCGTTCAGGATTCATAGTTGAGGTTCACAAGCTGTATGTAGATAAATTAATAAAGAAACAAAGAAAGCAAGCATATTTCTCACATGGATCCACATAATCCTTTTCGATCGATGCACATTTGCTTTACTTTCCTTTTCATGGATGCCTTTGCCTTTTTTACTTGCGTTTTTTTATCTCTAATTTCATCAATATTTTTTGTTATTATTTTACAAAAGTGAAAGAAATTGGAATTATCTCATCAATATAAACTATAGCCACACCAAAGAGGGAAAAAAAACTGAAATTCCATGATATTGTGGGAAAAGGAGGATGAAAACTTGCTCCCAATTTCCAACAGAGAAGCAAGCTTTTTCCTCAATAGAATACTTCAATGGGTTGAAAATAGTTGAATGGGTTCAGAAAACATAAATAGAATACAAGAACATGGTGTATGTATTTTCATGAAACTTGATAGCCGGTTTTCATGAAAAAAGAAAAAACTTGATAGCCAGTCAGCTCTCTACCTACGCATCTCAACCACAACAACCTCATTTCACCATTTAGATTAGGATGAAATGAAACCAAAAGAAAAGAAACATAAATCGTACCGGAGATGGGAGAAGATCAAAACGGTGAGACGAGACAACACGGTGGCTCACGATGTACCAGATCCCAGATGTCGACTGCAACCCCAACGGCGACGGAAACCTCACAGCCATCGGATCTTGCAAGGTTTGAAGAGAGAGTCCGGAGAAGAGAGATACGAGAGTGAGAAGATAGTGAGAAGGAAGCGGAACGTGCGAAGAGAGAGAGGGCCATCGCAGACAGGGGAAAGAGAAATGTGTGAACAAGGGCATTATGGTCATTTCATATTTGAGCACAGTCAAACCGAGAGTCAGCACATGAACAGTTAAATCATGAAGATTCCTTACCAAACAAAGCATTTTTTTTGAGAAACGTGCATGCATTGTTTCTACTGTGGGGGAATGGTACCAAACGTACCCTAAAAGCAAGCACTTTACTTTCCACAAAGAGCATGAGAAACCTTCAATCATGATAAGTGATAACTAATAACAATTAAAAATCTATTAAATTGATATGTCGGTGAAACTTAATTAGCTCTCTTTTTATTTTAAGGATTACGCTTTCTTAAAAAAAATCATGAAGATATCTTTTTACATATAACTGAATTTATTTTTAGTTAGTACAGATAATTAAGTAAAGGAATCAAAGTCCACATAATTCGTCATGATAACGTTTATGGGAGCCGTTAGACAAGGCGGTTACTTGTATTGAGCCGTATGCGGCTAAGACGTGCGTAAGGTACTCCGGGCGGCGAGACACTCGTAGGAGGTTGCCTTAGATTAAGAGAGAGCAGTGGTCTCTTAGAGCTGTCAGTAGCTCTGTTCGAGGGGATCTCCGGGGCGGAGATACGCCGATTGATGGTCGGAGCTTGGTGGTGTCGTGGGCTAAGCTCTCCGATTGACAGATAGATGTATGGAGTAAACTAGGCTAAGAGTAACTTCTGTATTTCCAAAGTGCTTACTTGCCTCTTGTTCTGATGTCTTTAAGTCCCACAGGTGAGAGCCTTTTTATACCAAGTGTGGGGAGGAAGTGCTCGACCCACGTTCTCGTGGGACGTGGGTCGTTCCATGATGCTTGGAGGCTCTGCACATCTCTTGGACGAAAGCCCAAAAGGAGAGACGTGGGTACGATCCACGTAGGGGGTAGATGAGTGGTGCCACGTGTTATGGGTGCAAGCTACCGTGGAGCTTCTGAAAGTACAATGCCACGTGTCCCAAGGTGGAATATTCCGTAGTTACATTTAAAATGTCATCTGGTTCGACATCCGATGGAACCGATCAAATCGTGACCTGGATGATTTTTTCGTTTAGTGATCAGTCCAATTTTTAAAACATTGATTCTTCGGCAACTAAAAAATAATGTTCTCTCTCTTCTATGATTGGTTATATAAAAGGTAGAATTCTATATTCTCTTTATTGTGAATGGTCATGCATAAATTGTTGTCATACATCTTTTTTTTATATTAGGAAACCTTATAGCAAAGATATAAAGAATCATACCATTATCTTAGATTGGGAGGGACATAAGCTTAAACTCTATCAAAGCAGCATGTCATTTATTACAATAAAAATATTTTTGGGAATATTTTCAACAACAAAGTAATCCTCAATGCTTGAAAAAAAATCCTTAATTGTGTAAATTCTCTGTTACTTTCTAAGCTTGATAAAAATCTTAAAAAAAGACCTGAAGGATACCAAATCAAAAGTTAATATAAGGTAACCAAGCTTGGTTGGTCTAGTGGTTAGCTCATTAGGTCGCTTAAGCAAGTGTTGGGGGTTCGAATCTCACCTTGTGTATGCAGCAACCAATTGGCCAGCGGCAAACCCTTAAATAGAGCTCAGATCCGCGGAGGATTAGTCATTGGCCTGTCGAGCTGGGGGATACCTTAGGAAACCAAAAAAAAGTTAGTATAAGGTAAACTTCAAAAAATTCTAACTTTAAGGATATGTTTGAATTGAATAGTGAAGAGAAGAAAAAAGAGAAAAAAAAATGGTCAAAACTCTATTTTGGTCCTCTATCTTTCACTCAAGTTCTATATTGATCCTTTATCTTTTCCAGAATTTCTATATTGGTCATTCCGTCCAATTCCGTCCATTTCTTCCGTTAATTACTGACGTAGCGTGCCGAGGTGGATGCATATAATCTCTCCTACGTGTATTAAAAAGCTAACGTGGCCTTAGACACACCAAAAACACCCAAACAATGTCGTTTAAGCTAAAAATGAAACCATGCTGAGAGGACCAATATGAAACTTTAATGAAACATAAAGAACAAATATAAAACTTTAATGAAACATAAAGGACTAATATAGAACTTTAATTAAACATAAAGGACCAATATAGAATTTCTGGTGAAAGATAAATGATCAATATAAAACTTTCGAAAAATAAAAAATCAATATAAAATTTAAATAAAAGATAAAGGACTAAAATAAAGTTTTGATAAAAAATAATATCGTAATCTTCCCATCGTGATTTTAAAAGTCTAAAGAACAATGAGTATTTTGGTAAGAAGCTAAGAATATAAAATTCCTTCTTATCGAAACAATTGTTAGAAGGAAACCAAACAAAATCAAACGCCTGTGATTGATAATGATTTGTGGTGCATAACATAGGACTTCTCTTGTTAATAAAAATCATTTTACTTATTGGAAATTTTAATAATATATAATATGCAAATTATCTCAAACTTTCAATTTAAAGGGGTTTAAAAACTGTTATGTTGGATAATTTGAAAAGATTTTTAAGCTATTCTAAACAATCTCACATCATTTAAATATTAAACGTCCAACCAATGGTTTTAGAGTTCAAAACTACCACATTCCACACTATTCTATATAACACCTCTCTCAAATCATTATCTCAATCACCAACGATGTGGGGTCTAGTGAAAGGGACTAGCCCCTCACAATGTGATAAACCCAGAGTCGAATCCCTGATGGGAGAGGTGCTCACATTTAGTATCCGACAATGCCTCGAACAAGATTACTTCCAATAAAAAAATACTTAAGAAACAAAAAAAAATTATCATCTCAATTAAGCTCTATTAATCACATCTATGCTGCTAACCAAGTTTATTAAAGCCCCCGATTCTAAAACATAAACATTGATGGTAACTTAAATGCTTTTAAATTCATCTAACTTTAAACACCCCCCCCATTTGTATGAAATTTTGAAATGTTATAAATGTATTGTGCATTTGTGCTTATGTGGATGTCTTTAACACTCCTCAAACCTCCAAAAATCAATGAGACTATAACCCCAAATTCATTAGGATTTATGCCAATATTGATTATGTATTATATGCCTCCCTTAATATTTGTAATTTATGAATTGAAGGTTACTTTTGTAGCCCTATAAATAGAGGGTGTGTATGCAATGGTTTGAGACATCTAAAAGTTGATAATTGAGTATTATACTTCTTCTTCTCTTGTCTTCATCTTTTCTCCTTCACTCTTGTCATATAGTTTTATAACACGTTATCAGCACGAAGTTCTACCGATCGATTTGAGTTTTGGGAAATTGAGCATGATGATCACATTAAGGTGAGTAAAGAACATCAAATCAAGGTAAGAAAACATATTTGATTATTGTTGTTAGATTCTTATTCATGTTAATTTTACATAAAGGGAATATGTATATGTATATGCATATCTTAATTATTTCAATTCTTATTTCTTATTTATAATATTAAATCTCTCAAAGCTTGATAAATTTGTTTCACTTGATATTTCAAGAGGAATTATTATCATGGGTTTTTGATGCCATAATTCATTTGAGTGTAATGAATCTAGGAGATACTATCAATGATAAAATTAGGCATCCCTGAAGGATTGCACAAGGCAATATTTTTCTTTGTCATTATTATTTGCATCATCAAGAATTGAAAATATGGTATCTCATTAACAAAGAACCAGTAGTTCTTTAGAATAATTTGCAAGAATTTTGCGAGATTCTTTATAATCAAGCTTTGTTTTAAATTAACTCTCTATTGAATGGTAAAGACATTCTACTTGTGTCCCTCGAATGTGCTCCCGAAGCAGCAATATCAAGAGCATAGATTTACCAAATATTTTGAGCTAATTTCTTATTTGCTTATTGTTAAGCAAAAGTTCTAAGCTATTGATAAAAAAATTATTAGGCCTGTCCAAATGAATCAACTGCATTTCTTGAAGAAAATGGAACAAAATATAATATATATTTTTTTGTAAAAGTATTCCCTGAAGTGAATGCAGCAAACAAAGTATGATGAGTTTGGTAAATGATTCTAGTCGTAGCCATGGTGTTGGACGTGGACATGGTAAAGGACTAAAAATTTACAATCATCATGATTGACGTTATAATAATCAAAAGAAGTATTGGTGTTCCCAATAGAATTCTTATAAGAATTAATAAAGATAATATATGTCATTGATATGACATAAAAGATTATTGGTCACGTGTTTTTCATGCACCTGAATATCTTGTCAAGCTTTATAAGCTATGATAAAGAAAGAAAAGAATGCTGACGTCAATTTTATTTTTCAAAATTGATGATATATTAAGGTCAATTTTGCTTATAAAGATGATGAAAAATAAGCATAATGATAATGAATAAATTGTTAACAATCTTAAGTGATAAATAATTTTGTTAACAACATTAGAATATAAATTATTAACAGAAATTGGTACTGCGCTTATTTAAATATAAATTGTTAGCAATATTATGCTTATTTTATGTTTGTATAAGGTCTTTATATCTTGGCCACAAATATCTATCACATTTTATTGTGGTTAATTAATTTGTTTTGTAAATCAACACATCTTTTAATTTCTTCTTAATTTTATTATTTATTAAGGTGAAGAAATGGTATATTTAAGAACATATTGTGCCCTTTGAGTGCTAGTATTTTTTCTTAGCACATTGGCAATGACGTTATTAAATTATTGTGTTTTTAACTTGTTCTTAGAATTATAATAAGATATATTTTTTATAGATTGTACTACAATGCATACTATATTAAAAGAGAAAAAAAAACATTTCTTCTTTTAGTTATGAAAGAAGGAAAAGTTAATATAATGTTTGGTAGTACAAAATTGAGTGATTTGGAAAAGCCAAATTCTCATATTATCTATGGGAATAAAAATCGACTATAAATACATGACTATTTTGCAGTAAGTCTCAAGGAAACCTATTAAGTTTCAAAGACATATATTGTAGGTATCATATTGAGACTACAAATGATGAAAAGATGAAATATCTTTATATTATTGCAATTGTGATGGGTAAGGAATGAATTTGGTGCATATCTCGCTTATGTTCTTATTATTTCTCTAAGCTCATTGCCTTATGTTCTTGTTGCCTTATGAATTTGGTATGAATATTAGCATGGTTGAGACGCATCTCATAGTAAACCAGAAGTTTACATAGTTGAGACGCATGCTCTATAGTAAACCGGAAGTTTACTTGTTCAAATAATTATATTAGTTGGCATGACCGGTTAGACCATCCTGGTTCAATTATATATGATGCGAAAAATTATTGAGAATTTAAATGAGGAGAACCAAAAGATTCTTCAATTTAAATAGTTCTTTTTTGCAATTTGTTCTCAAGATAAATTAATTACAAAGACATCACTAGATAAAGTTGGGATTGAGTCTCTGCATTTCTGGAATATATGAAAAGTGATATATATGGGCCCATTCATCCACCATGCAGACCATTCAGTTATTTTATGATTTTAATAGATGCATCTATAAAATGGTCGCATGTGTGCTTACTATGAACTCGCAATGCGGTATTTGCGAGATAATTTGATCAATAGCGCAATTTCTAGATTATGCAATTAAGACAAATTGTCTTGAGAATTCTAGTGAGTTTGTCTTAAACTGTAATGATAGTTGAACATCCTGAAGTATATGTTCACACCTAGAATATTGGACTAGTATAATAATTTATTAAATGCCTCTAGTTAATAGATAGACCAATATTTATGAGAACAACTTCTCATGTTATAGTATGGGGATATACTATTATACGTATCATGCCAAAAAGTTATCATAAATTCTCCCTATTATTATTGGCTTTTGATCATGAGCTAAATAAATCCCATCTTAGAATTTTTGGTTGTGCAGTATATATGTTTCAATTGTTCCACCACAATGCACAAAGATGGATCTTCAAAGGAGGTTATGAATATATGTTGAATATTAATCTCCTGTTATGATTAAGTATCTTGAACCAATGACTAGATGATTTATTTTTCAGCAAAATTTGCTGATTGTGATACTGATGAATCAATATTTTCAATATCAGGGAAAAAATAAATAACTGAAAAATGAGATTGATTGAAAAATTATCTTTTAGATCCTCACATAAAACAATGTGAACCAGAAGTTCAAAAGATGATTCAATAAACTGCCAAGCGTATTTACTGACCTTAAAAGAGTTACAAAATCTCATATACTAGTTGAAAATGCTCCAATTCAAATTGATGTCCCAGAAGGACAATTTATTAGTGACAATGAATAAAAGCCACGTGGTAGATGATCAGTTCCAAAGATAAATGTCCTTGAAAAAGAAAAGGAGCAAATAAATGGTTATATTATGGAGGTAAGTTCTCCTGAAGAGGCCTAAGACATAACTAATCATGAAACCTCGAAAGAGGATCAGGTACCTGATAATGATAATGAAGAGATCTCGATAAGTTATATCAACACTGAAAAAGGTAGAACTGAAAGAATATTGTTGTCGACAACACTTTGCAATTAAAACAGAAGAGGATCTTGAAAATAAATCTGTCAAGGAATGTAGACGGAAAAATGATTGGCCAAATTGGAAACATACAATTCAAGCAGAATTGACTTCACTTGTGAGTAATGTGAAGTTCTTTGGACCTGTAGTCCAAATGACTGAAGGTGTATATATAAAGTTAATTGGGTACAAATGAATCCTTTTGTACGGAAAAATGAAATGAAAAAAATGAAGTCAAAAGGTATAAAGCGCGACTTGCTGCACATAATTTTTCTCAAAAACCTGATATTGATAAATTTATGGAGATATATTCTCTTGTGGTGGATGCAATCACCTTCAAATATCATATTATCTGGCAGTACATAAAAAGCTTGATATATGTCTAATGAATGTAGCTACAGCCTATCCATATGGTTCATTGGATATTGAAATTTTCATGAAAATCCCTGAAGGATTTAAATTGCCAGAAGCAATTAAGATTTCTCGAAAAAATTGTTCAATAAAATTAAATAAATCCTTCTATGGATTGAATTAAACTGGACGTATATGGTACTATCGTCTCAGTGAATATTTGTTGAAAGGTTGAAAGAAAAATATAAAAATGATCTAATTAGTCCATGTGTTTTCATAATATGATATGGATTAAAGCTATTTACTGTGTATGTTGATTTAAATATTATTGGAACTTCCGAAAAGCTCCAATACACAGTAAATTTTACTTAAAGAAAGAGTTTGAGATGAAAGATCTTGAAACAAAATTTTTATCTCGACTTGAAGATCGAGCACATTATTAGTATAGTTATTATTTATCAATCATCGTATGTTAAAAAGGTGTTAATCCAGTTTTTCTATGGACAAAGTACATCCATTGAGTACCCAATGGTTGTAAGATCATTAGATATAAATAAGGATTATTTTTGTTCTCGTGACAATAATGAAGAACTTCTTGGTCCAGAAGTACCATATTTTAATGTTATAAGAGCATTAATTTGTTAACAATGTTCGACATGATATAACATTTGGTGGAAGTTTATTAGTAAGATTAAGTTCTTCTCCAAATAAAAGGCATTGGAATGGGGTTAAACATATCTCCGAGAGGCACTTGACTTGACATGAGATTATTTTATGAATCAAAGTCTCCAAGAGTTGGATATGTGTCTGAATATTTATCAAATCCCCATATAGTTTGATCTCAAATTGGCTATTTATTTGCATGAGATGAAACAACCATATTATGGCATTCATCAAGGCAAACATTGTCTGTTGTTTCTTCTGTAAATCATGCATAAATTATTGCAATGCATGAGATCGGTCGAAAGTATGTTTGGTTGGGACGATTAAATCAACATATCCAGAAGATATGTACTTTGCCTTCACAAAAGAATATGTCAACCATATTATATAAAGATAATATGACATGTATAGCTCAATTAAAAAGAAGGATGTATCAAATTATACATGACTATATCTCACCAAAGTTATTCATTATCTTCATAAAGATAGTGAGATTAATGTCCAACAAATTTGTTCAAAGTGATAATCTAGCAGATCTTCACTAAGGCATTGCCAACCATAACTTTCGAGAAGCTGGTTCACAAAATGAAAATACGCCAATTAAGAGATCTTGAATGATGTTATAATCAGGGGGAGATATGCGTTGTACTCTTTTTCCCTTTACTAAGATTTTGTCCCACTGGGTTTTCCTAGTAAAGATTTTTAATGAGGCAGCTTATAATGGATGCATTACTATAATTGGTGTACTCTTTTTCCTTCACTAGGTTTTTGTCCTGCAGGGTTTTTCCTTGTAAAGTTTTAATGAGGCACAATTTTAGACATCCAAGGGGGAGTGTTATAAATGTATTGTGCTTATGTGGATGTCTTTAGCACTCCCAAAACCTCCAAAAATCAATGAGGCTATAACCCCAAATTCATTAGGATTTATGCCAATATTGATTATGTATTATATGCCTCCCTTAATGTTTGTAACTTATGAATTGAAGGTTACTTTTGTAGCCCTATAAATAGAGGGTGTATGTATGCAATGGTTTAAGACATTTGATAATTGAGTACTATACTTCTTCTCTTGTCTTCTTCTTTTCTCCTTCACTCTTGTCATATAGTTTTATATCATGAAAGTGTTTTATTGCAAGGATGATAATTTTATTAAGATTAACCAATTTAAATCTTTTAGTCTTGATATATAAAATTATTGCAAAAATTTTGTCTAATAGAATTAGATATCTTCTGATCACATCGTCAACATCAATAACAAATTATCTAGCTGTGGATTATGTTTTTCCTATTAAAGAAGTAAATACCATGAGGGAGTGTGAAGTACTCCCTAAACTGAAAGTTTTTTTTGGTATAATTATGGGTGTCTCCCACCTATTCGTTTTAACGGTCTAGATAAAGATTAATCTCATTCAAACCGGGAGCGAACAGTTAAAGCCCTCCCAACAATGTCGACTCTAGGACTCAAACCTAGGTCCCTCAACCTAGGGTGTAGCTCGCTTACCACTGCACCAAATATTTGTTGGTCCCTAAACTGAAAGTTAGATGTAGTAGGAATGTGATTAAAGATTACATTAACATCCCTAGATAACCTAAAAATATCTTGACCTATAGCTTATGCATCTTGGTGGAAATTAGTCCCTACCATTAGTTGTTTGCACAAGGTCCTGTGAGGAAGATATGCATACATATGTTGGGTCTCATTTGCTAACACATCTCTTCAAGAAAAACTCAAACTCGTTAGAGAAATCATTCATGAGAATATGCTTTGCATTGATAGCTGAGTAAATCACACAAATAAAATTTTTGTGAACACTGTGAAAAGTAACAACAAAGAAACTCCAATCATGGTTCTTTTGGATTTGCGCCTAGTGACACTCAAAATGTGATTGTAGACCGTTGTCATCTCATGGGACCTTGTTGGTAGGGGTTTTCCTTACTAAATAAAACTGAGACCTTTGAACTAAATCGAATCGAACAAAACCGATTGATGTTCAGTTTGATATGTTATATATATATATACACATAATATGTTAGAAATTTCAAATAACAAGGTATAAAATTTACTTTTAGAAGATTAGATTAAATTTAGTCTATCTAAAAATTTAATTTTTGAACTAATTTGATCGTATATTATAAGTAAATGAAATGTAACTACATTTTCATATTATTTATATTGAATAATGATGGGGCATCACTGCATAACTACGCAGCTGACCTCCTACAACCGTCGTCAGACCTCCAACCGTCTCGTCACAGTACCATTACAGTACCCACGTGACACTGTACACCACTTGACTACACACTGGCCAAAAACACTGCACACCCCGTAGCTTTCAGCCTCCAACACGTCCATCGTCACGTCCATCACTACCGCCACTTTAGCGTCCTCAAAACCCCTATATAAACCCCAATCCATCAAAGGTTCCACATGACTTTACTACCCACGGAGTTCTCTGGTTAGCTTACGACCTTAGACTCCCCACTTTGTAAAGGACTCATCAAATGGCACCCACCGTGGGGTATCGACTTCAGTACTCCCTATCCGACATAGGTTAAGAGGCAGAAGGAGAAGCAACGATCAAGGAACCAGAAACAGGATGGTAGGGAAATCAAGCAGAATCAACTCACAGAGTGAACCCAACGAAAGTGCGCAGAGCAAAATGAGAAACAGGTGTATAAGGACCAAGAAGAAAACCGTCAAGAACAGGGTAAAAAAATATGAAGCACGAGAGGAAGCGCGCAGAGCGAAAGGAGAAACAGGTGTACAAGGACCAAGAAGGAAACCGTCAATAACAGGGTAACAAAAAAATGATGCACGAGAGGAAGGGGAGGAGCGACCCAAATGATGCGCATCCATTAGTCCCAATTCTCATCCAACCGGCAGAAGATGACAAAGTTGTTGGTCATGAGGCTGTCGGCGATGACCATCAAGATGATGACGACGACGATGATAAGCTTCCACAGCCAGAGCCTCACAACTTTGACACGCTGGGTGCTTTCTTACGTACCCCACCCCCATCGATTTCGCAAACGCAGAGTGAGTTATCGTCGGGGCCGAGCACTTCTGCACAACATCGTCGCCCTCGACAAGACCAAGATGAGGATGCTGGCACGTAGGCTTTGGTGCGACGGGGGTTGCGTCAACGTAGGCCGAGGTGATGCGGGACTAGCAGTCATTACTTCGGCCATCACGATTGATTTGTAAATTTAATTTTATTCAAAGGATTTAAACTAATTTTTAATTTCAATTAATTGATTTGATCTTCTGTTAAATTAATGAATGACGAAATCATTATTATCATTTGATTGACTGAAGCAAATTAATATTATTAATTTAACAGTCTACAAAGATACAACTATTGAAATGCAGGTAATTTTGTCCTGCATTTCCACCCCGTTATATAGAGACAAAAATAAAAGCTCCAATGGGGAGTGGTCGGTTGCAATTTCACTGTGCAACTTTCAATTCGCCAACACCAATGGCGCCCGCATTTCGTCCCCGTTTATATTTGTAGTGAAAGGGGGATGCCAATCCCTCAAAGTGGGCTTATTGATGCTTAGACGCACTGTTATCGCGCGTTGCTTGTTACTAATCTTAAGAACTCTTCACCCTCTGATAGTTTCTTGGCAAGCCTTCCTCTGGGGTGGCAAGGAATAGGTCCTCGATGATAACATGCCCGGGTCGAACTCATCCATTGCTCGGGTGTTAGATCCTCCACTGATCCTACTCCTCCTTGTTTGTATTTGGTTAATCGTTACTACATTCCAAGCATTAGAATCTGGACGCGAATCGAAACTGGAGGCCAAAGCCCGCTGCGCATATAAGAAAATACACTATTAGTTACAACGAATATTTACTATTATTATTAACTACTAAAATTTAATAACCAATAATAATTTGAGATATAAATTTTATTTACTTATATAAATATTTACTAAAAGTTTTTTTCTAAGTCAAAATTAAGTGCTAAATATTTACTTAAATATAATAATATTTATTACTTACTACTAAAAATTCATTGTTAATAAAACTATTTTTTCTAAGTCATAATTAATTGTTAATATTATTTACGAATATTTACTATTACTATTGGATACTAAAAATTAATAACTATTAACTAGAGGCTTCGCATGCACACATGCATACATGTAATTTATTCTTAAATTTTTTAAAAATATAATATAAAATAGTTATTATATTTTAAAATCATTAAAAATTAAATATTTGATAATTTAAAAATTTTTAAATAGAATTTTTATTATAATTTAAAATAAAAAATTTAAAAATGAGAAATTATGCACTTCTTCATTTTTTTAATAACCACCTATCATACTTGTTTTCTCTCTCCCACATCCTCCAATCATTTTTTTTTTGTATTTTTTAATTATAAATATTCAATATAGATATAGATTTATTGAGAAGTTGGTTATTTATTGAGAAGTTGAGGGAAAAGTTATTTTTTTGGTGTCACACTTTGCTTGTGTGACACCAAAAACTCCAAAGCCATATATATATAGATATTTACTATTATTATTAACTACTAAAATTTATCAACTACCGTGAAAGAAGAAGGCAAAGTTGAGAAATTTGGAAGAGTGAGGACAAGGTACCCGAGTCGAATTCGTCAATTACTCGGAGTGCTAGCATTCTAATGTGATGGTGAGCAAATGAAATATGATTATGATAAGAAGAGTGATGGTGAGTGTGAGTGTGAGTGTGAGGGAGTGAGTGTGTGAAAGAGAGGAGAATGAAGGAATGGTGAAGGTGAAGGTGAAGGTGGGATGGGTATCTATAACAGATTCTGGGAGACCAATTCGCCTTTAGCAACGACGAATTGGATGTGGAGAATCTCTGTGGTCTGCAACGTTCAGGGAGTGGTCATATCATTCCCCCCACGTGCTCAATTCGTCGTTAGGGAGGGCGAATTAGGCACGTCAGCAAGTCACGTAGGCTTGGCTGTCCAATTAAGCCAATTCGTCCTCCCTAAAGGCGAATTGGAAGCACCTGGAGTTGACTCCCAACTCGCCTTTAGGGAGGGCGAATTGAAATAAAAAAAATACCCAACTCATCGAGCCTAAGGGCGAATTGGGGTGTGAACAGTGCATTTGACATATATTGAAAAATAAGATTTCAAAAGTGATAATAATAATAATAATAATAATAATAAAAAAGTGCTAATTTTGGACAAAAACTTACATCTAGCATATGGTTTAGAGGTTTTTTTTATTTAGTCCCTAAAATTATACAATATAAAATATAAGATAGAAGATAATTGAAAATAGAGAATTAATTTTTCACTTATATTAAAATTTTAATTTTAAAATTACATGCAATTTAGCTTATGTCAAATCCATTAGTTTTATTTTATTGTTTTTTTCAAAATAAAAATACGTAATTTTTATTAAATTATTTATAATTTAATTTTTTTAATTATTGATAAGTTTGTTATAATATATATTTATTAAAAATGATTGGTTGATTCAGTAAGCTAGTGATCCAAATCCCCACATTGGAATAAATTTTGATGATTGCAATTATGAATTTTATTGATAAGCGAATTCTTATAATTTTTTATTGTGTATTTGATATACTATATTCTTCAACAAATATATAAAATGTTTTACATAAATATGATTAATATAATATTTTAAAACAATAATTTTGTTACTTTTAATAAAATTATAATCTATAAACAATAGTAATATTATGTATTATTTTAGAAGAGAGAAATGTTATTTTTTTCAATTGAAAATTTCAATTTCAATTATAAATCACTTACCCATGGATATTAGCCACAGATTGTAAATCCGTGACTAAATCCGTAGTTAATTTCAAGAACTTGTCCATCAAAATTAATCTGTGACTAATTTTTTTAAAAAAAAATTATTTATTTTTTCTTTTAGTTTTTTCACGAAGTCCTCACAGAATACCCACAAATTACCTATAGAATTTATTTCGTGGATAAATTCAAATTTTATTGTAGTGAACCCATTTTTTCAAAAACGCATGTTTGATATATTTTTAAAGATTTGTAATCAAATTTCCATGTAATCAGATTTTCTAACAAATTGTTGCATCCACATTTAACAATTAATGCTATATAAAGTAACTATTGATAATATTATCTTACTCCTTATTTTGATTGTTGAGAAAACATAATTCTTTGCAAAACCAATATTGTAAAAGTTAGTACAACTATTGATAATATTGTTTATTTATTATATCCTAATAAGGATGATCATAGGTAAATATTGGTAGAGAAAAAAAAATCGTACTCAGACTTCATCTATATGAAAAAAAAACTCAAAATGATAAATTTTTTCTCAAAGTTATATTCATCAACACATAAAGTTTTATTAAAAAATATTGAAAACTTTTTTAGAACAATCAAATATAATATTTATAAATTAATAATATTATTTTTTTTAAAAAATTAAAACAAACAAGAATATATATATATATATATATAATTAAAATAATTTATATAGAATACAAATAATATTTATATATTTTATATAGAGAAAGTTAAACTAAGGAGGCAAACTACTTTTTAATCACCAAATTGTTAGTCAAATTATTATTTAGTTTATAAATTTACAATTATGTCATAAAACATCAATGACAACGATGCAAGTATCGTTGTTGACGTAAGAGGATTTTCTCGTAGAGACGAGACATGATGTGATCACCATAATTACACATTAAGCAAAACTTAGCTTTGAGAATAGGGAGAACGGGATCATCGATCCAATTTTCGATAACGCAAGACTCGAAGTGGGGGCCGTTCAAGGACTTGAGAAATTGATAATCCCTCACATCCTCCACCCATTATTGCCCCTTCTCCACCTTTATCTGTTCATTCTAATGTCCAACCTAATATTGAATAGCCTCAACTTAATAATCAAAACATTCAATGACCACCCTTCTAGTAGCTCTTGGGAAAAAATACAACAAATGACAAAAAATGGACTTATCCAAAAAAACAATCGTAAGTATTAAATTAGGTTAAAGGTTTGTTTTGGTCCTCAATGTTTGCATGAAGTTTAATATTAGTCCTCAATGTTTCAAAAGTTTAATGTTGGTCCTCAAAGTTTTTGTTTTTGGTCGATTTTGGTCCTCGAGCGTAACACCGTTAACTTTTTGCCGTTAAATGATGACGTGACTTACATATATAGCATACCCTCTCTCCTACATGTCATATTTTATTGACGTGGCATGACACATCATTGCCACGTCACCCCAGATTGCCACATCATCATCTTCTCTCCTTCATCAGCATCATTATCATCACCATCTGGGGTGATGTGGCAGTGATGTGTCATGCCACGTCATTAAAATATGACATGTAGGAAAGAGGGTGTGCCATATAAGCATGCCACGTCATCATTTAACGACAAAAAGTTAACGGTGTTACGCTCGATGACCAAAATCGACAAAAAACAAAAACTTTGAGGACCAACATTAAACTTCATGCAAACATTGAGGACCAAAATAGTACTTTAGCCTATTAAATTATTTAAGGTGGTGGCATTTGAAGGGTGAAAAACAAGAGAGTTTCAAAAGAAAGATGTTGGAAGAAAGGGCTTGGAAAACACAAGGAGATGCAAACCACATGTGGAATACAATGGCACAAGGAATTAGGAACGTGGCAACTAAAACACTAGGTATATCTAGAGGTTTTGGACCAAAGGGGAAAGAATCTTGGTGGTGGGATGAAAGTGTACAAAATAAGATTAAGGTTAAAAGAGAATGTTATAAAACATGACAGTCATGTAGAGATAATGTAAGCTGGGAGAACTATAAGGTTGCTAAGAAAGATGTTAAGAGGATAGTGTCAGAGACAAGAAATAGGGCCTACGAAGGGTTCTACCAATCTTTAGGAACCAAGGATGGGGAGAGAAAAATATTCAAACTTGCTAAGAGTAAGGAGAGAAAGACAAGAGACATAGATCAAGTGAAATGTATTAAAGATGAAGAAGGTAATATCTTGGTAAAGGACCAAGATATTCAAGAACGATGGAAGGATTATTTTGACAAACTTTTTAATGAAGGACAAACGGCTGTTAGTCATACTGATGGGCTAAATACTAACGAAGATGATCTCAATTATAGTTTCTATCAGAGAATACAAGAGCATGAGGTGGCACAAGCATTGAAGAGAATGGATAATAGCAAAGCAGTAGGACCGGATAATATACCCATTGAGGTGTGGAAGAGCCTAGGAAGCAAAAGCGTAAATTGGTTAACAAAGCTTTTTAATGTGATATTGAGATTCAAGAAAATGCCGGATGAATGGAGGAAAAGTACTTTGATCCCAGTGTATAAGAACAAGGGGGATATACAAAATTGTGCAAATTATAGGGGGATCAAACTCATGAGCCATACTATGAAGCTATGGGAGAAGGTTATCGAGCGGAGGCTGAGGGTGGAGACGCGAATTACTGAGAATCAATTTGGGTTCATGCCAGGGAGGTCAACCATAGAGGCAATATATCTATTAAGAAGATTGATGGAGAGATACCAGAGGTCTCATAAGGATCTATATATGGTTTTTATTGATTTGGAAAAGGCCTATGATAGAGTACCGAGAGAAGTATTATGGAAGGCTTTGGAAAAGAAAGGAGTACGAGTGGCCTATATCCGAGCAATCAAAGATATGTACGATGGAGTCACGACTTGTGTGAGAACACAAGGTAGTGTTACGAAGGATTTTCCTATAACCATAGGACTACATCAAGGTTCAGCTTTGAGCCCTTACCTCTTCAATTTGGTATTGGATGTGCTCACTGAACATATACAATAGGCAGTACCAAGGTGTATGCTTTTTGCTGACGATATAGTCTTGGTTGGAGATTCCACATAACAAGTAAATGAAAAATTAGAGAAATGGAGACAAGCTTTGGAGACATATGGATTTCGCATAAGTCGAAGCAAAACGGAGTATATGAAATGTAAATTTAGTGGTAGGGACGTTGATTCTAGGAGTGAGGTGAAACTTGGAAATCACCCCATGCGGGAAGTCACAAGTTTTAAGTATTTGGGAACGATAATACAAAATAATGGAGAAATAGAGGAAGATGTAAACCATAGGATCCAAGCTCGATGGATGAAATGGAGGAAGGCATCAGGTGTTATTTGTGATAAGAAAGTACCGCTTAAGCTTAAGGGGAAATTTTATCGCACAGCGATAAGACCAGCTTTACTATATGGTACTGAATGCTGGGCGATAAAAAGCCAGCATGAGCACAAATTCAACGTGGCAGAAATGAGAATGTTGCGCTGGATAAGTGGTCACACTAGAATGGATAGGATTAGGAATGATTATATTAGAGAGAAAGTGGGGGTAGCACCTATTGTCGAAAAATTAGTCGAAACACGCCTTAGGTGGTTTGGTCATGTACAAAGGCGGCCGGAAGAGGCTCCGGTACGTAGAGTTGACCAAATGGAAGATAACCTAATAACTAGAGGTAGGGGAAGACCAAAGAAAACAATAGGAGAAACGATTAAGAAGGATCTAGCTATAAATAACTTAACTATAGAAATGTGTAAAGACAGAACATGTTGGCACCGCTTGATCCATATAGCCGACCCTACCTAGTGGGATAAGGCTTTGATTGTTGTTGTTGTATAGTTATATTTGATCACATGTGAAAATGTATATACATATTTAATTTTTATTAATCACATATTGAAACTTGTAGCTTTAACCCCGTGATTGATGTTAAAGAGAGATTGAATGAAAATTTGAGAGACCGTATTACAATCGGACGAAAACACCACCTAAAATTCAAAACATGTGATTTGTGAATGAATAATTAGTTTCACTTTACTTATTATATTATTTTGATTTTTAAAATTCGAATAAAAAATCTCTTTTACCAATGTAGTCACTTATATATGCAAAAAAGTTACGAATGGCTATCACAATATGAAAAACAAATTAGGAGAACCAAGCTAAAGAGCGACTTCATGCTTTAATGTGTAGAGTACGAGTTGGTACGGAAAAAGGTGATAGTTGGCCTTTGTGGATTCCTTGAAAATGTTTATGAACAACTAGCAACCGAAAGGCAAAGTGAGAAAACAAATAACCAAAAGGATGATTCTAAGGTGAACACACACATATATATATGTGCCAAAATAGTTACAAATAGGCATAGCATTTGACTAGATAAAGGGTAGGGTAACATTAAAATGCTTACAGATTAAGCATAAGATGAGAGTAAAAAATTAAGAAAGCCTAAACCAAAGCCCTATATATATGTACGCCAAAATAAAAACATCAAAAATCCATTGAAAGTCAAAATATAGTGGATTATGTATAATAGTAATAGTGATATAAATGAAGAAGCCCCAAACGGTGGAAATGTGAGGTCACATTGGATAATAGTGAAAGGCAATGAAACATCCAAGTTTGAAGAGAAAGCAGGGAAGCGCATTTTCATTGTGGGGAAGAGCGAAGTAGAGGGGGAATGACTGCTATAATAGGTTATGACACTGAATCTAAGTGTGATGGTGGAGTAGCAAATAAAGAAATGCCAGACCTCTTCAACTTGAAATTGTTGCCACAACAGTGGGAGTATTGAAGGGTGCTGCCGCGGGTGAAGGAGCGATGAGAACGGCAATGCAAGGCCTTCGGTCACATACTGTGTTGTGGCTTGGGTTGCATTTGGTCGAAGTTTGGTTTGTTTACAATTTGGGTGGGTGAGAGTAATAAAACATGTCTTCAAGTTTAAAGCATTATCTCTCTGTCACATTCGGCCATTCCATCTCATCTAGTACATACTAGTGAATACTGAGTTCAACAAAGGGACAGATATAATGCTTTAAACTTGAAATCATGCTTTACTACTTTCACTAAGCCAAATTGAAAACAAACCAAACATCAACCAAATGCAATCCAAGCCACAACATAGAATGCAACCCAAGGCATTGCATTGCCATCGCTCTACTTCACCCGCGGCGACACTCCCACCGTCGTGGCAACATTTTCAAGTTGAAAAGATCTCGCATTTTTTTCTCTGTGACTCTACTCTCACACCCAAATTCAATATCACAGCCTATAGCAACTATTCCCTTCTCTTTCACTCTTCCCCACAATGATCACAATGAAAACACGATTCCCTGCTTTCTCTTCAAACTTAGATGCTTCATTGCCTTTCACTTTCGCTGTTATCCAATGTAATATCACAGCTCACATTCCCACCACGTAGGACTTCTCTATTCATGTTTTTATGCTTTCTATATACATGTTTTTATGACAAATTTTTCATGTTTTTATTTTGGCATACATGTATATAAAATTTTGGTTTGGACTTTCTTAATTTCTTATTATGCTTAATTTGTAAACATTTTAATATTGTCCTACCCTCCATCTATCAAATGTTACACTTGTAACTATTTTAACATCTATGTTGACCTCAAAATCATTTTAGCCAATATCTTAGTCAATTTTTATAGAATATAGATGAAGCATTTTGGTTATTTGTTTTCTCTACACACTAAAACATGAAGTTATTCTTTAACTTGGTTGTCCCAATTTGATTTTATATTGTGGTAGCCATTTCTAATTTTTCTTCAAATCACATGTTTTTTAATCTAAGTGGTGTTTTTGTCTAAATGTAGCACACCTCTCAATTTTTTTAATTAATGTTGTTCTCTCTTTTGTAAGATACTAAGATCAATCATTGGGTGAAAGTTCCAAGTTTTAATAAGTGGTTAATAAAGAGTACATTAATACTTACTATTGTTTGTCCGGGAAGGATGTGGTTATCAAATTGAGGTTGTTGATTATCAAGTTTAAAGTTTGACATTAGAATGAAGATGGAGAAGGGACAACAGCCGGGAGGATATCAATTTCTCGAATACGGCGCCTATATCGAGTTGTGCATCCACTACCACCACATAACTACACATAAAGAAAAACTTAATTTTAATGTCGCTACACATTAAATATTTCAGAAAAAGTCGCAAAACATATGAATAAAAATTCAATGGTACCGTACCAACTTCAGTATATCTTATAATCATGTAGTATCATTTGTTAATATTAATAAAAATTTATATTAGGCTCATATTGAATGATTTATGAACCAACTAATTGCACTGAAAAAAAAAACACAAAAACTTGCCAACAAACCCCACCAGCACAATATATTATAATTCTAATTTTAACTGAAACTAGTTAGGATCTTTTACATTTGAAGATTCTCGTGTTTAGAGAAATGTATCATTCTTAAAATTCAAAAGATCCAAAGTAAATCAAACAAACAACAGTTTAGTTCTCCAAAATCCATTTTACCAAAATATAAATTTCAACGAAAAATTATTGGAACTGAAGAGAACGAAGCCTCAGTTAGCTAACAAAGAATTTTACTTCAAGCAACAATTTCAGACGGCACTTGCAGCAAATATAATCATCATCAGCTTCATTCTCTCACAAGTCTAGAAACTTAATAAATTAAAAAATAAAAAAATAAAAAATAAGGATAACCTGGAAAATGTAATCGCACAAATCGGCTCCATAGATTATTGGAATGAGATCCAAGGATTCCTATCAGTATGCGAAACAGTAAATTTTATCTCGGTCCAATCATAGCATCGCCGGTCACCGCTTCATATAGCTACCGGCGACGTGGCATTGGACCTTCGACGCGGAAGAACAACGACGAGAAAAGGATCAGAACAGAAATGGAATATGATTCTTGATAGCTTTAGCTAAAATGCCCTAAATCTAGAGCGAGGAAGAGTGGAAGAGAACCCTAGAGGAGGCGATTAGCTTGAAATGGCATAGAGCGGCTGTTCATATAGTGAGATGAAGAAATGTGTATAAAGTGGCTGTTTATATAGGAATGAGGGGAGCTAGTGGCGAACCCTAATTTTTTTTTTTAGTTTTTCTTTTAATCAAAATAATTTTTTTTAGTTGCAAAATATTATTTAGTCTTTAAATTGTTGGTAAAATTACTATTTAAACCTCGATTTTGATAAAAATATTATCTAGTCTCCGAATTTACAACTTTATCAATTTTTTAGTCCTCAAATTCGACAAAAGTACTATTTAGTCCCCAAATTTGTAACTCTGTCAACTATTCAGTCCCTAAATTTGACAAAAGTACTATTTAGTCCCCGAATTTACAACTCTGCCAATTATTTAGTCTTCTGACCATTACCAGTAAGATAACCAGGCACCAACTAATGTGGCACCGTTAAGTGCTTGGGCACGTGCCACCTCACATGCCACATCAATATTTAACGGCCACGTCAGCTGGCTATCTAATGGGTAACAGTAGAGGACTAAATAGTTGACAGAGTTACAAATTTGAAGACTAAATAGTATTTTTGCCAAGTTCGAGGACTAATTAGTTGATAGAGTTGCAAATTCGGGGATTAAATAGTATTTTTACCAAATTTGAGGACTAAATAGTAGTTTGACCAACAATTTAGGAACTAAATAATATTTTACCTTTTTTTTATAAGATCAAAATAGTTTTTTTTAATAAATTAATGATTTGGTTTATCAACACTCAATTTAATAAAATATCTCAATTAATACTTAAAAGAATAATTTCTATTTTCTAATTAGTTAAAGGAAAAATATTAGGTAAGGTTTTTTATATCTTTACCATAAAGTTTCTCTAATTATATGTTTCATTAATACTTTCTCTCTTTTATGATTAATCATTATTTAAGAGGAGGTCTTCTATATTATCTCTCTACTTTAATTGGTCATTCAAACACTTTTTGTCGCGTGTCTTATTTATATTGAAGAACCTTATATTAAAGATATATAAAACATTACGTTAAGTCCTTAATTAAATCCTTTGATTAATTTGCTGAATAAAAAATTAATTAATGATATTATTAATGGATGTTGGTTGTTAGACAATAAAATAAATTTTATTCAATACTAAGAAATAAAAATATTAAATTTACAAATTAAACATTATTAAAGATATAGAAATTATGTTTTATATGACTAATTATAGAAGAGAGTATAAAAAAGCCTATACGAACCTTATGATAAAGGTATAAGGAACTTTATTTAGGACACGTTCATTTGCTATAATGGAGGATCGAAATTTTTAAAAAAAAAAGTTTGTGAGACTCAATGGGCCTCACCTACTTTTACTTTTTTCTTTTCATCTTAAAAAAAGAAAATACAAAATACAAAATATCTGTAATTACGGAATATTCCACCTTGGGACACGTGGCACTAAGCTTCTAGAAGCTTAGCAGCAGTGCGCGCTAGCGGCACGTGGCCCTTGCCCACGTCACTTCACGGAACGACCCCTTTACCAGGCGTTGGAACTCCCTAAGCATCGTGGGGCGACCCACACTCCACGAGATCGTGGGTCGAGCACGACCTCCCCACACTCAGTATAAATAGACCCTCACCCGGGGGACTAAATATACGCAACATGAAGGACTACGACACCTTATCTAAGATCCCTCGCATACTCCCTGTAACCTGAACACTATCAGACTCCTCACATAAACCCTCCACGCATCTCGAGTTCCGCCGTATGCTCTATCCAGTCCAACCACCAGCAAGCTCACCTCCATCTCGGAGCGTACCACTTGCAGGGCTTCTAGTAGCCTTCAGAGACCCAAGATCTCTCACACTAAAGCAATCTCCTAAGAGCGGCTTGCCCGCCCAGAGTACCTTAGGCACGTCTTTAGTCGCACACTGCCCGATACAGGTAATCACCTCGCCTAACGGCTCCGATAGACGTCACCATGACGAACTACGTGGACTTTAATCCCTCCTGAAGGGTACGTAGGCACCTAGGTGCATCACTTAAGGACAAGTCCCCCAAGGTTAAGACCCCTTGCGGTCCCTAATTCCAAACTACAATTGTCTGAACCAAAAACGACAGTTACAGTGGCGCCCACCGCGGTCTTATTCATACCAAAATGCCTTGCGCACTCTGCCGCTAAACGACATTTCTTTTTCGGGGAGTAGAAGTATACACCTAACACTCAGAAACCCATATTTTTTTATCTTGTATACAAATACATTGCAAGATATAATACAACATGACTGACTCGAACATCCCCATAGCCATGACCGACGCAAGCGCTCTGAGGCGTAGCACAAGGAACCGGCAGGGAACGGCTGAAGCGGTCACGACCGAAGCAGGCGGATCAAACGCAACTCAGCCTCAAAGCGCCTCAATGACACAGGTAGTCGTTGCAGAAACCGTGGTCCAGAACCCGACACCCAGAGAGGAAACTTGCCCTCAACACCCGTAAGGCATGCCGCATGTTCCTTGCCCCACAACCGGCGGTCAATAAATGACGGAGCCAACAAGGAACCCGTGAGACGTAGAGATCGCCCGCCTCGAGGCAGAAGTAGCGGCCCTACACCAACAGTAGTGGGAAGAGAACAGGAACCTCGCCCCAGCAAATGCAGGTGCCCAACTACCGCTAATACCACACGGCGCGACAGCAGGGACCTCCAACGACCCTACCAACCTGCTCGCAATACAGTTCGGGACCTTACCAATGGAATTCGTGCGGCTGTCGCTAATAGCACCAGCGCCCCTAATAGTGATCCCACCTGGACCAGCAATGATCGTCGGACAAGCAGCACGACCCGTTACGAGCTATCCGCGACCACCAGTCCCAAACTACCCTCCGGGATCCTACCTCTACATGCCGTGGGCAGGAGCCTACAACCCGTATGCTGCCTACGGTGCTAATGCTTACCAGTGGCCCGCATCGATTTCCAGGGAAAGGGGAGACATCTTTTTACCCAACAAGTCATGAACGAGCACGTACCCATGGGATTCAAGATGCCCTTCCATATAGAACTTTACGGCGGAGAAACCGATCCACGGGATCACCTAAACACCTTCAACTCGACTATGTCGATATTAGGTATGACGGACGGCAAACAGTGCCGAGTTTTCTCATCAACCCTGAAAGAGGCCGCCCTAAGGTGGTTTTCGTTGCTACTCACCAATTCGATCCACAGCTTCAAACAATTGGCGCAAAATTTCCTTACGCAGTTCGCTAGCAGCAAGGAATACCAAAAGAATGAAGACTTCTTCATCGGTTTCCACCAAGAGGAAGGAGAAACCCTACAAGCCTTTCTAGCCCGTTTCACCAAACTCTCGCTCCAAGTCCGAGGCCTCCAGGACGTCGTCGCCATCTTCGTCATAAAACAAGGTCTTCGATGTTCATAGTTCTACGGGGAACTCAACAGATGCCATGTCTCCACCTTACAGGAGCTGATGGACTGCGCGAAATGGTTCATCAAGGAGGAGAACGCACAAATCGTCAAAGACAAGATGAGGAAATTCCTTATAAGCAGGGCCGACATGGAACGAGCAGAAAAGAAGAAGGAAAAAACGGCGACAGAAAGCCAAGCTCCCAAGGAGAAAAACAACAGGAAGAGATCACCTCCTCGGCCACGAATGCCTCCTAGAGGACGGTTCACGAGCTATACTCCCCTCAACAAATCTCACGTTGAGGTACTGGAAGAAATTTATCACTCGGACATGCTCAACTTCCCCCTTCAGGTCAAAAGGCGAAAAACGGGAAAAGCATTAGACAAGTCCAAGTACTGCCAGTTCCAGAAGGATTATGGGCACGAAACTAACGATTGCATCCACTTAAAGGATCATATCGAAGACCTAATCTGCAAGGGACAGCTCGGCAGATACATCAAGGAAGAAAGCAGGACTAACGCAGAGCACCCACGAGAGGCCAACGATTAAGCGCCTACTCGCGGGGTCATCAATGTCATTGCTGGCAGTCTGCAGAGAGGAACTTCCTCACTACCACAAAACAAGAAGAGGGTGGAACGCTCCATACTCGCCCTCGATTACGCCCCAAAGCACAAAAAGAGGAGCGAGCCCAAAGGAGATCCCATCACATTCGATCTCACCAACCTAGAGGGGCCAGTCCATGACGACCCCATGGTGGTGACTGCCGTAATCGCCAACTATGAAGCCAAGAGAGTCTTGATCGACCAAGGTTCCTCAGCAGACGTCCTCTACTTCGACACTTTCAAAAAAATCAGGTTGAACGAAGCCAGCATAAGGCCGTTCCCCGGCACACTCATAGGGTTCTCAAGAGCCCAGGTTCCAGCAGAAGGAATCATCACCGCCCAAACAACCATGGGCACCCTACCAAAGGTCGCGAGCCTCAATGTGGACTTCATCATCGTCTCAACACCATCAGCATACAATGCAATCTTAGGGCGACTGTCCCTAAACAAACTTAGGGCTATAGTGTCCACCGCACAGCTCACAATGAAATTTCCCAACACCCCACGGAGTTAGAGAAATCATGGCGGACCAGAAACTGGCGCAAGCATGCTACGCAGCGAGCCTAACCAAGACCGTCAAGGTCACCCACCTTGGTCCTAGAGAAACACGCGAGGAGCCTCCCGAGGGTAAAAAGTCAGGAGGAAAGAAGCCATAGTTCGCCCGCCCGAACCAAACCTCTACCTAGACTCCGAGCACACTTTGCGTTCTCATACTACCTTTAAGTCAAGTCACGTATGTCTCTTTATTTCAGATTTAGGATTCACTTCAACCTAACTAAGGCCCGGCTGACCTAGGCAATCCGAATGTAATCATCTTGTTTACTTTCAGCCTGACTAAGGTTAGCCCGACTGAGGCTGCACGAATGTAACCATTTTGTCTATTATTATTGAAGTATTCCCTTTCGATAAGAGACAAGGCTTCAAATTTGCAAAGTACTCGCGCAAGTCTTGCCAAAGGACAACGGGCCGACCGCCCGAAGAAACACTAAGCGCCTCCAAGGCCAAGCTAATATTTCCCCCAGCAGCGCGGTAAAAACCCCTTGGGTGCGAAAAAGACAAAACGAATGTTCGACAATACCATGCTAGCAAACTGCATACAAACCGTCTTGATCACACGGTACTCATGCGAAAGATCTTTTTACCCAGACGTAAAGAGATAACAAAGAAAAGAGAAACTACACTCACACACAACTTTTTGCCCAAAAGTAAAAAGAGAGGCAGCGAAAACTCTTTAAAATTCTCATTAGATGCCAAAAAATGAGAGGGCGTCCACCCATTACAAAGGGTAAACACCCTGAAACTACATAAACCTATTCTTGGGCATCCCCAAGATCTACAACGACCTTGGTCCCCGTAGGACCAACGTCACCAACTACTACTGGTGGCTCCCGCAAGTTCACCCCAGCCAGCTGCTGAGAAGTAGCTCTAATCCCCGAAGCACATCCGCCGATGCGAGATAACACCTGGTGCTCCACCAGGCGATCAGCCAACTGACAAAGATAGGCAAGGTTCAATGGAGGGTCCGCCTCTGTTCGACCGCGAAGCTCACCGTCAAAGAGCTCTAAAGAAGGATGTAGAGAAGACACCCATTCCGCTGGAAACCTCTCCTTGCGGAGACGCTCGAGCTGCTCGACCGCCAGACGCATGTCATACAGCTTACAGCCTCTGCGTCGACAACTCTCACTGGAGATCAGCAACGTCGGCAACTTTTTCCTCGGCCGGCAGCCAACCGGAAAGGTTCTCGAAAGCACGAGCCTCCGCACCCCGCAAGGCTTCGCGGAGAGAATGCAACTCCTATCGACGCTTCTCAACATCCTCCTGGTGGACGGCCTGCTCCTTACAAGCCTTCTCCAATTCCGAGCGAAGGAGCATAACCTCGAAAGGATGTTCAACTTCAGCCCTAAGGCGTGCCATATCATGAGTCAAGGACTTAATCTCGTGTCCTTGATCCTCACACTCCAATTTCTTTGCGGACAGCTGCCCACGCACGTCCGCCAACCTCTTTTGCGACGATTCAAAAAGCTCAGCCCCCTCGTATCCCGCAACGGATAAAATTTATTATCCTCTACAACCAGGCCTAACTATAGCCATTCACCTCGGTCAGACATGTGGAGAGGAACAACGACTGAGATTCACAGCCGGGGCAACAGAGGCACAAATACCGAAAAGCCCACGGAAACCCAAAAGTCACCTAGAGACGCCAGGGGGTCTTTTTGGAAAAGTCATCGGCACAGGCTAATGATGGTTGGCCTCAGAAACGAACCCACATTTAATGAAGGAGAAACGACGGCAAAACACCCTACGTCAGCGGTACCCATTCAAGCTCTGACGCGTGGCACCAACAACAAGCCTGCTCCTTCAACAGACAACTCTCAGCAAGAAATCCCCGTCAACCACTAGCCGCAGACGAACCCGACCAGAGGAGAGCCTTTCGAAATGACCAACCGGCCCTTTACATTTGGATTTCTTCCGCTTGCCCGCAAAGGGTATCCCAGGAAATTCTCCTCTGAGCAATGACTCCTCCTCCTCGGTAAGTCGCGTACTTTCTACAGAGACGGCTCGAAAACTTGCTGAGGAAGTCAAGGAGTCAGCCACTCAGAGCGAGACGTGTGTCACCTTCCAAACGTCTCCCCTTCCACGGGACAAAACGAATGACACTGTGTTCGCGAGTCGGCCGATCAGCACGGAGTAACCATGACCTCGCACGGACGATCCCTCCCATGTTCAAAGAATGAAAATTCCTAAGTAGCTTACAAACAAGAGAATTTAAGTCCACGGGCGCTCGACACCCGTAGACTTGGAAGACTTATGTAACTACGGAATATTTCACCTTGGGACACGTGGCCCTAAGCTTCTAGAAGCTTAGCATCAGTGCGCGCTAGCGACACGTGGCACCACTCATCTGCTAATTACGTGGCCCTTGCCCACGTCACTTCACGGAACAACCCATTTACCAGACGTGGAAACTCCCTAAGCATCGTGGGTCGAGCACGACCTCTCCACACTCAGTATAAATAGACTCTCACCCGGGGGACTAGATATACGCAACGTGAATGACTACGACACCTGATCTAAGATCCCTTGCATACTCCCAGTAACCTGAGCACTCTCAGACTCCTCAGATAAACCCTACACGCACCCCGAGTTCCGCCGTAAGCTCTATCCAGTCCAACCACCGACAAGCTCACCTCCATCTCGGAGCGTACCACTTGCAGGGCTTCTAGCAGCCTTCAAAGACCCAAGCTCTCTCACACTAAGGCAACCTCTTAAGAGCGGCTCGCCCGCCCGGAGTACCTTAGGCACGTCTTTAGCCGCACACGGCCCGGTACAGGTAATCACCTCACCTAACGACTCCGATAGACGTCACCATGATGAACTACGTGGACTTTAATCCCTCCCGAAGGGTACGTAGGCACCTAGGTGCATCACTTGAGGACAAGTCCCCCAAGGTTAAGACCCCTTGCGGTCCTTAATTCCAAACTACAATTGTCTAAACCAAAAATGATAGTTACAATATCTATTATACCCTTTGATTTGATACAATCATAACCTTCTTTTCTTTTTATTATTTTAATATAAGGGGCAAATTAAAGTGGTAATTTTAATACATTCCCATTCCATTTGCATTCTCACAATTTTACTACCAAACACAGAAAACACATTCTCATTCCCTTTCCCTTTTTCTTTCCATTTCTACGTAAAGAACATGCCTTTAAGTTTTTCCTTATCAAAATGGAGTGTTTATATTTTTTATTTATAATTTGTAAATTTTATATATTTTATATTACTAATTACCATGGTTTTAATAATTGGATCGGAGTTGAAACGATGTAGCTAGGTAGTGGTTTATGATTTACTAGTTTAACCGTTTTGACTCATGATTCAATCGGTATTAATATTAATAAGTATTTTTAATTTATATTTAATTAATTATTTCTTTTACTTTTTTCTCTTTATTATTATTATTATTATTATTATTATTATTATTATTATTATTATTCTCTTAATTTTCATTATTTTTTTCTATTTCCAAGCATTAAGTCTTTTCTTCAAGTTCATCCAAAACAAAAGTCTTTTCTGTTGTAAATGTATTGTGCTTTTGTAGATGTCTTTATCACTCTCAAAACCTATAAAAATCAATGAGTCCATAACCCCAAATTCAATATGATTTATGCCAATATTGATTATGCATTATATGCATACCTTAATGCTTTGTAACTTATGAATTGAAGGTTACCCTTCTAGCCCTATAAATAGAGGATGTGTATGCAATGATTTGACACACCTAAAAAGTTGATCGTTGAGTACTATACTTCTTCATATCTTGTCTTCTTCTTTCTCCTTTACTCTTTTCATATAGTTTTATAATACGTTATCAGCACGAAAGCTTGAAGCCTGCATCATGTCAAATCTTACCAAACTCGAGTTTGTAGCCCTTGACATATCTGGCAAGATTTATCTGTCATGGGTACTAGATGCTGAAATTCAATTAGACGCTAAGGGTCTAGGTGAAATAATAAAAACAGGAAATGAAGCATCTAACCAAGATAAGGCAAAAGCAATGATATTTCTACGTCATCATCTGCATGAAGGGCTAAAAGCAGAATATTTGACTGTTAAGGATCCAGTTGAATTGTGGAAAAATCTTAAAGAAAGGTATGACCATCAGAAAACGGTAATACTCCCCAAAGCTCATTGATTGGATGCATTTACGCCTCCAAGATTTTAAGACAGTGAGTGAATATAATTCGGCAGTTTTAAAAATAAATTCTCAATTAAAATTGTCTAGAGAAAAAATCACTGATGAGGACTTATTAGAAAAAACATTTTCAACATTTCATGCTTCTAATGTTTTATTACAACAACAATATCGTGAAAAAGGTTTTAAAAAAATATGCCGAATTGATTTCCTGTCTTCTTATGGCTGAACAAAATAACGAGTTGTTAATGAAAAATCATGAAGCCTGTCCAACTAGATCTGCTCCATTCCCTGAAGTGAATGCAACAAAATATGATAATTCTAGAAAAGGAAATAATACTTCTTGTGGTCGTGGCTGCAGCCGTGGGCGTGGTAAGGGACAAAATAATTACCATAATCATGATGGTGATAAACAAGAGAACAACAATAAGGGTTCTCAAAATAGCTCTTCTAAGGGTAAAGACAATATATGCTATCGTTGTGGCATGAAAGGCCATTGGTCACGTGTCTGCTGCATACTTGGGCATTTTGTCAAACTCTATCAAGCTTCAATAAAGAAGGAAAAAAATGCTGAAGTTAATTTAACCCTTCAAAATGATGATGATGATGATGATGAAGCAAAAATACAAAATAATGTGGAAGCCAATTTTGCCTATAAAGAAGATGACTATGAAGGCCTCATTGACATAACACATCTAGATGCTGCTGATTTCTTTGAACATCATGATTGAAAAAATGAAATATAGCTGATCTTATGTTTTTCACCAATGTTTTATTTTTCCTCTTATGTTTTAGTTAGGTTTCTTCATTGTAATTTTAATTTTCTACGTTCTTTATAATGTATTTTTTGCTGTTTTCAATGAAGAATATGGAAATTCCTCAGTCTTCTGATGGATTTAAAATCAAAGAAGATATATGTCTTGTGGATTGTGCTACAACACACACTATATTAAAGGATAAGAAGTATTTTTCTTCTTTGGTTATGAAAGAGGCAAACGTTAGCACAATATCTGGTAGTACAAAATTAATTGAAGGATATAGAAAAGCTAACTTATTATTACCTAGAGGAACAAAATTGAATATAAATGAAGCATTATTTTGCACTAAGTCTCAAAGAAATTTATTAAGTTTCAAAGACATTCGACAAAATGGTTATCACATTGAGACCACAACTGATGACAATATGGAATGTCTTTGTATCACTGCAATTGTAGGGGGTAAAAATGTATCTTGGAAAAGTTGCCCACTTTTTCCTCTGGTTTGTACTACACAAATATTAGCATAATTGAGTGGCATGCTATAGTAAACCAGAAGTTTACTAATCCAAATACTTTTATTATTTGGCATGACTGGATAGGCCATCTCAGTTCAATAATGATGCGAATAATAATAGAGAACTCAAATGGACATCCATTAAAGAACCAGAAGATTCTTTTATTTAATGAGTTTTCTTGTGCTATTTGTTCTCAAGGAAAATTAATTATAAGGTCATTACCAGCAAAAGTTGGGATTGAATGCCCCACATTTCTGAAACGCATTCATGGAGACATATGTGGATGTGGACCTGTAGCTCCACCTTGTGGACCATTTCGATATTTTATGGTATTAGTAGATTCCTCTATTAGATGGTCACATGTCTGTCTTTTGTTAACACGTAATGTGGCTTTTGTAAGATTACTTGCTCAAATAATTAGATTGCGAGCCCAATTTCCAGATTATCCTATCAAGACAATTCGTCTTGATAATGCTGGTGAATTTACATCCCAAGCTTTTAAAGATTATTGTATGTCAATTGGGATAAGTGTGGAGCATCCCTTGCTCATGTACACACACAAAATGGTCTTGTAGAATCATTCATTAAACGCCTTCAATTAATTGTTAGACCATTACTTATGAGAACAAAACTCCCTATTAATGCATGTGGACATGCTATTCTGCATGCTACAACACTCATACGCATTAGACCAACAACATATAATAAGTTCTTCCCTATGCAATAGGCTTTGGGTTAGGAGCCAAATATTTCTCATTTAAGAATCTTTGGGTGCGCGGTCTATGTTCCAATTGCTTGTCTCTATTATTTCTTCTTCCAATACTCATTATTTTTACATTATTTTATAACATTTTGACATTTATTTTATGAATGAATTACATTGCCGTCTCTTGAGAGATACTGAAATTATTTTGCCCACTTCTATAGTTTGTAAAATTACTATGTCCTTCCGTAAGAAATAAAAAGTCCTTACTCTTTGATCCAAAATTATATTTTACAACAACAAAAAAAAGTCTAAAACATCAACTTTTTTCAAGTTTCAATACAACAAATATTTGTGACCAAATTGCCTCTCGACAGATGAAACTGCGTAAAATGTGGCATACATGCCTTCATCCTCCAGCTTATAACGTTGTTTCATTTTTTCTAGAGGCAAAATATTATTTAGTCCATGAATTGTTAATCAAACTACTATTTAGTCCCCGAATTTATCAAAAATACTATTTAGTCCCCAAAATTTGTAACTATGTCAACTATTTAGTCTCCGAATTTGACAAAAATACAATTTAGTCCCCGAATTTGTAACTATGTCAACTATTTAGTCCCCAAACTTGGCAAAAATACTATTTAATCCCCGAATTTGCAACTTTATCAACTCTAACGGGTAACAGTCAGGAAACTAATTAGTTGACAGAGTTGCAAATTTGGGGATTAAATAGTATTTTTGCCAAGTTTGGAGACTAAATAGTTGACATAGTTACAAATTCGGGGACTAAATAGTATTTTTGTCAAATTCGGGACTAAATAGTTGACATAATTACAAATTTCGGGGACTAAATAGTATTTTTGATAAATTCGAGGACTAAATAGTAGTTTGACCAACAATTCAGGGACTAAATAGTATTTTGCCTCTTTTTTCTTTTTCTTTTTTAAAACTCTTATTCTATTAATATGTATAGTTATTAACTTATTATTTTAACAAAATTATTTGTCAAATTACTATTTGATCCTAGAATTTTGGAAAAATACTATTTAATCTCATTAGATAACCGAAACGTTACTCATTAGATAATCGAATGACGTGACCATTAACTCCTGGTGTGGCGCCGTTAATGACAACGATACGGGTGTCGCCGTCGATGTAGGAAAAGATTTTTTCACGAGAACAGGATATGATGTGGTCGCCATAACTGTACATTAAGCAAAGTTTGGCCCCAAGAAGAGGTGGAAAAAGGTCATTAACCCATTTTTCGACAATAGGAAGAGAAGCGAGGAAAGGAGTCTGGCCACGTCAGTAATTAACGACTATTCAAAAAACTAAATAGTTGACAAAATTACAAATTTAATAACTAAATAGTATTTTTCTAAGATTTAAAAATTAAATAATAATTTGACCAATTATTCGGAAGTAAAAAAATATTTTGTTTATATAATTTTAGGTCAAAACCCCAAATTGGTCCCTTATGTTTGCACGAAGTTTTATATTGGTCCTTTATGTTTCAAAAAGTTTAAATTGGTCCTTTATGTTTGCAAGAAGTTCTAAATTGGTCATTCGGTCCATTTCCGTCAATTTCTTAAGTTAAGTGCTGACGTGTTCATTTAAGATGACGTGTCATGCCACGTCATTGCTACATCAGTGCCACGTCATCACATATGATAGATTGATAGTAAATGATGACGTGACATGACACGTTAGCTTAAATGGACACGTAGGTGATATGATATGTCCACCTCAGCACGCCACATCAGCTCTTAACGGAAAAAATAAACGGACTTGGACGGAAAGACCAATTTAAAACTTCTTGCAAACATAAAGGACCAATTTAAACTTTTTGAAATATAAAGGATCAATATAAAACTTTGTGCAAACATAAGGGACCATTTTGAAATTTTACCTATAATTTTACTCATTGAATTTTGATATATGCATAGCCTCCTCATCCACGTAGAAATCAACATGCTATAGATTAGATACTCTGTTACTACTAAATCAAATTACTATTTGATCTTAAAATTTTGAAGAAATACTATTTAGTCCATTGAACGATACTCATTAAATAACCGAATGACGTGACCATTAACTCCTGGTGTGGCGCCGTTAACGACAACGATGCGGGTGTTGCTGCCGACGTAGGAAAAGATTTTTTCACGAGAACATGATATGATGTGGTTGCCATAATTGTACATTAAGCAAAGTTTGGCTCCAAGAAGAGGGAAAAAAGGTCATTAACCAGTTTTCGACAATAGGAAGAGAAGCTAGGAAAGGAGTCTGGCCACGTCAGCAATTAGCAACTATTCAAAGAACTAAATAGTTGACAAAATTACAAATTTGAGAACTAAATAATATTTTTTTAAAAATTTAAAATTAAATAATAATTTCACCAATTATTTCGGACTAAAAATATTTTGTTTATATAATTGACTAAAGTATTATTTTGGTCCTCAATGTTTGCATGAAGTTTAACGTTGGTCCTCAAAGTTTTTTTTGTCGATTTTGGTCCTCGAGCGTAACACCGTTAATTTTTTACCGTTAAATGATGATGTGACATGTTTATGTCGCGCACCCTCTCTCCTACGTATCATATTTTAATGACGTGACATGACATATCACTACCACGTCACCCCACATTGCCACATCATCATCTTCTCTCCTTCATCATCATCATCATCATTATCATCATCATCTGGGGTGATGTGGCAGTGATGTATTGTGTAAAATATGATACGTAGGAGAGAGAGTGTGCCACATAAGCATGCCACGCCATCTTTTAACGGCAAAAAGTTAACGGTGTTACGCTCGAGGACCAAAATAAAAAAAAAAACTTTGAGGACCAACATTAAACTTTTAAAACATTGAGAACTAACATTAAACTTCATACAAACATTGAATACCAAAATATTACTTTAGACCTGTATAATTTTACTCATTGAATTTTGATATATGCATAGCCTCCTGATCCACGTAGAAATCAACATGCTATACATTAGATACTCTGTTACTACTAAATCATTTTGCCACTCTTTCTTCTCACTTGCATTCTCACGGTTCTCCCTCTTTCCCTCTATTAATTTCTGTTATTTTCTTTTCCGAGAAAATTTTGTTTTCCTTCTTTATCTGCAAGGACAAAACAATGATGGTCATGGCAGGAAGCGTTATTTCCGCATGCTGCAGTAATTTACCGTTCTACCCTCACCATCACCGCCATAACCACCACGTCCTCCTCCTCCTCATCCGCCTCCATCTCCATTTCCATCTCAACACTCAATAATGCAAGCGTCTCCTTCTCTTCGATCCCCTTGCCTCTTCTTGTTTTTGTCATGAAGCTCGTCATCGATCGCTTATTTTTTCGATTTTTATGTAATTTTCGTCTCTGCACAGGTTCTCTTTCTGATTGTGTTTCTTATGTATGCATATATGTTGAGTAAGAATTTTGTAGGTTTTTGAGAAGGCTGACGGTTTTTCTGTATTTTGGTATTTGAAGCAGACATTATTAGAAGCTTGCTTGAGAGAAATTTGGGTAATAAGAAGGTCGTATAGGAAGGTCTTGATGGGGGAAGGCGATAGGCGCTGCGTTTTTCCTCTGACCAGTTTGCAAATTGGGTATTTCATTTATTTTCTTTTTGCATGTATGGAAATGTTTCTTAAATTAATCATAAGCATGTTGTTATGTATGCAAGTGCGGGAACTTTGAATTTATTTCACAATGCATACTTTTTTCTTTTTCTTTTTAAATTATGCTTGGTGTATCTTTGTGTCTTTTGTATATAAATTTGATTGATTTTAGTTCATGTTCATTGGTTGCTTCATCCCTAAGTCACAGACATGTTTTTGTAATCCTCTTTAACACACGTAGCCTTTTAGCTCCATAGAACAAATTCAATCCAGAGATGATGGGCACAAACATTATCAATATATCGGTGTGATGACTGGCAGCTTAACATTGGAATTGAGGGAGACTTGGGTTTCTCAAGATGCAATGAGAGTGACATTGTACCCTTTGGTCTCATTTCAAGTTTTATTCTAGTTCCTAACAGATTATCTATTTTTTACTGGGCTTTGCTTAATCTGACTCAAACTAGTTGAGGTCCCATAATGGGTAGAGCTCTCTCAACAAGATTCTCTTTATAAATGACTCAAAATCGAGACCTTGCTGCTTGGTTAAAGGAAATGTAGTACCTACCAATCCAACCAACCACCAGTTGATAAAAGAGAACATAGACTTTTTTTAGGATTCCTCTAACAATAGCTGGATAAGTTTGATAAAAGCAAATATTAAATGATTTCTGCATGCATCATTATCCAGTGCAGTTACTAGCTAGTTACATTATTCAATGACTCTCTCTAGATATCCAGTGCTATTTTTTATTTTCTCTACTTTTCATACTGATTCAAGCATCTTTTGTGATATTTTTTTGCAGAGATTTGCAGTCTTACCTCTCAGATATTAGCCTTTTCCTTGCCAATGATAGTAAAAAGTTATATATTTTGGTCGACAATCGACCATGGTTGAGAGACCTAGGTTCTCGAGGAGCACACTTTTGGCAACTAATGGTTACCAAGGTAACTATGCACTACATTTTATAGGACTAGACTTATATGCATATTCTTATATTTTTACTATTAGGTTCTCCAATAAAAAAACATGTGGAAAATATTTTTAAAAGGAACTATTCATAATCATAGGAGAGATGAGTTGTATAAATCATATACGTTGAGAACCTTCTAGCAAAGATGTAAAAATTGCACCTAATTTTTTTTTTTCTGATTTTGCATGAATGTGATTTCATACTTGAAATAAAGCTTCATGTCAAAAATTTTATTTAAATTCCAGTCAAGGTTATCTCCTTTTGCACGTATCAAAGCTCGTGGAGAGAAAAAGGAGGTTTGCGAACCAAGCAGTAGTAATCAAAAGAAGTTTGTAAGATGGTCCTCATTGATTTATGAGTTAATGTTATCAAAACAGAGGGTTTTGCTTCCAGTGAAAAATCTCAGGAATTCCCTGCGCTTCAGCATTGAATTGCATAGGACCTTGTATGGCTTTATTGTATTTGAAGTTGTTTGGAGCAGTGTTTGTGGTATAAACTATTTGAATGAGCTTCAGGTACTGCTTCTCTTACATGTTCACCATTCAACTTGCAGTTTATTGTCTATTTTATGGTGCCCCCTGCAAGTGATTAATAATAGGCTAAAATACACATAACCCCCCTGATTTTGTGTATACGAGATCTAAAGTTCATAAGGATTTTCTTCACAAAGTCTAAAGTTTAAAGGAGTTGTTTTGCATTTAGGTATGACTTGATTTTGTTGACATATCACTATTCTGTTAGGTTTTGGATGGAATAGTTAACGGAGGCAATTTTGCACAAATAACAAAGTTTAAGGGGGGTTTTAGGTTACTTTTTATAGTTGAGGGGGGTTATCTATATATGACCTGTATGTGTATGTCCGGGGATTTTCTGTATTTTGGCATTAAAAATAATAATAATAATTTATTTTGCAGACTGATACCTCACTATATATAGAAGCTAGAGTAATGCAAAGATGGGAATTTGACAGCATAGATCAAGCTGCAAGCTGCATGTCTACCTGGTTCTCTGGAACAATATCTGAGCAGCAACAGTTGAAAGAGCACTTGGATTCTACTATAGGTAGTAAGTGGGAGTTTCATCTTGACTTCTATTTGAGTTAACATATAACAATTCACATGTTCGAACCTTTTCTTGGTTTCCTATTGGTATCCTCCTATTGGAGGCAATCCTGTTCGAGGCATTGTTAGGCACTAAATGTGGGCACATCTCCTAACGAGGATTTGAACCTGGTTCATCACGTTGTGAGGGACTAGTCCCTTCCACTAGATCCAACCATCGTTTGTCACATGTTCGAACTTTGAACATAAATAGCCTTGATAATAAAATGTCTAGCTTTTAAGGTTTGGACTTTATGCAGAAGTAGGACAGGAGTAACTTTAGAAGTGAAACTTTTGAATAGCTCCCAAACTGAGGCTTTGTTTAGTAGGAACCAGTCCTTCAATAATAACATACACTATTTGATTTGTTGTAGTTGAGACAGTGGATGGAAATCTAGTTTTATGGTTAATCTAAGCTGCGAACCTGGCATTATAAATAGATTTGAAGGGAAATTAACCTTTAAGTTGCATTATTTTTGGGGTTGGTTTCGGTTCATCATAGAGAAACATTTTGAAAAATTTAGGTATGAATAATACTGTGTTATTCACATTAGAAAGAATGTGGAGTATTCATACAGAGTGAAGAGCCTATTCTAGGTAATAGGAAAGAAAATAGAAAAGGAAAGTAATCTCAATCAATCCTAGTTACAATCATAATCTAATCCCTAGACTGATATACACAATATCCTACTTAATTACAAGGTATTCTAACATATTCTAACACTCTCCCTCAAGCTGATGAATGGATATCTTCCATGCCAAGCTTGTTGATTAAAGTCTGAAAATTGATAGTACCCAGGCCTTTGGTCAACACATCTGCAAGTTGGTCACTAGAGGAGACGTATAGGGTGTATATAAGACCGCTATCTAACTTTTCTTTGATGAAGTGACGATCAATCTCAACATGTTTAGTGTGATCATGTTGAATGGGGTTATGAGCAATATTAATTACTGACTTATCACAATAAAGTTTCATTGGTCCTTCCCAGGCAAACCCCAAGTCTTCAAGGACAATCTTGAGCCACAGTAATTCACATATACCAAGTGTCATTGCTCTGAACTCTGCTTCTGCACTTGATCTTGCAACCACATTTTGTTTTTTACTTCTCCAAGTTACAAGGTTTCCACCCAAGAAGGTACAATACCCTGTCCGGCATAATCTGCATTCGTATAAGCTTCCGGAGTCAAGCTCTCCCCTTTCTTAAATAGAATGCCCTTCCCTGGTGTACTCTTTAAGTATTGCAGAATTCTATGAGCTGCCTTTAAATGAGATTCTTTCGGATTATGCATAAATTGACTAACAATACTCACTGCATAAGCGATATCCGGTCTAGTATGGGACAAATAGATTACCTTACTCCCAAGCCTTTGATATGATCCTTTACCAACCAATGCTTCTTCAGGTGCATCGTACAGACGATGATTAGGCTCCATAGGAGTTAAAGCTGGTTTACAAGCCAATTTGCCTGTTTCTGTTAACAAGTCAACAATATATTTCTGTTGGGAAATAAAAATCCCACTCTGTGAATGAGCCACCTCAATACCAAGAAAGTATTTGAGTCTCCCAAGCTCCTTAATCTCAAACTCCTGCACCAATTGAGCTTTTAACAGGGCAATACTTTCAAGATCATCTCCAGTGATTATAATATCATCAACATATACTAAGAGAATAGACACTCCCCCTGAAGAGGAACGCCTAACAAATAAAGTGTGATCACCCTGACTTTGCTTATAGCCCATATTCACCATAGCCTTGGTAAATCTCCCAAACCATGCTCTTGGTGATTGCTTGAGCCCATACAAGGCTTTTTTCAAACGAAAAACCATGCCTGCATAGAATTGGAAGGAAATCCCGGAGGAATGTCCATGTAAATCTCCTCTTCTAACTCTCCATGCAAGAATGCATTATTGACATCAAACTGTTGCAATCGCCATCCAAAATTAGCTACAAGAGATAATAGTACTCTAACGGTATTCATCTTGGCCACTGGGGCAAATGTCTCCATATAGTCTACACCATATGTCTGAGTGTACCCTTTGGCTACAAGACGAGCTTTGTATCTTTCCAGAGTGCCATCAGAGTTGTACTTCGTGGTAAAGACCCATCGACAACCAACTGGTTTTTTACCTTGTGGTAATAGAGCCAGGTCCCACGTTTGGTTTTTCTCAAGAGCATCCGTCTCAGCCTTCATAGCCTGCACCCAATTTTCATTTTGCAATGCTTCGGATAAAGTATTGGGAATAGGAATGGTATGAAGATTAGTCAAGAAAGCTTTATGGTTAGTGGACAAAATTTCAAAGTTAAGAAGATATGGGATGGTTAGTGCAAATTCTTTTACCCTTCCTTAAAGCAATAGGAACATCATAATCATGTGATTGAGAAATAGAGTGATCAATTACCTCAACACCTTGGGGCTCTGAAGACGATGATTGGACATGCTCACTTGTAGGAGGTGGCACTTTTCTCTGAGAATAAACGTATAATGGGCAAGCAGAGTCCAAAGTCTAGTTGGTCTGCAAATTAGGATCAGGGTCAGGAATTGTTGGAAGAGGATTGTCAGGAAGTTGAGACTGCAAAAGAGAGTCTATTATTGGAGGACATAGGATAGGTAATTCAGGAAATGGGCTATATTCAAAGATGGATTGGTCTTTTTGGGAAGAAGTCTGAGTGAAGTAAGGAGTAAGTTCAGCAAAGGTGACATCAGTAGATACATAATATTTCCTAGTTGGAGGATGATAACATTTAGAACCTTTCTGAGTGGATGAGTAACCAAGAAAGACACACTTGAGAGCTCGAGGATCAAGTTTACTTTTTTGTGGAAGGTGAATATGAACAAAGGCAACACAACCAAAGACTTTAGCTATAAGGTTATTTGAGGCATTGAAGTTTGGAAAAAATTCTGTGAGAACTTGCATAGGACTTTTGAGATCAAGTACTTGGGTTGGAAGTCTATTAATCAATTGAGTTGCTATTAAAACGGCTTCCCCCTAATACTTTTGTGGAACATGAGTTTGAAGCAAAAGGGCTCGTGTGCTTGAAAGAAGGTGACTTTTTTTTTCCGTTTAGCAACCCCATTTTGTTGCGGTGTATGGACACAAGAAGATTCATGGATGATACCCTGGTTTTGAAAAAAGGACGAAAGAGATTGAAAAAATCTTTAGTATTATCAGAACGAAATCTTTGTATCCTTACCCCGAATTGGGTTTGAACTATATTATAAAAGATAGGAAATATAGAATTAACATCAGATTTTTGTTTGAGCAAATAAATCCAAGTCACAAGAGTATAATCATCAATAAAAGACACAAACCAACGAGCTCTAGAAATATTAGAAACAATAGATGGTCCCAATATATCACTATGAATCAAAGTAAAAGGAACAGATGTTCTACTATTACTAATAGGAAAAGAAACACGTTTATGTTTAGCATGTTCACAAACTTCACAATGAAAATCCTCAATAGCTAATCCTCTAAACAAATCAGGAAACATAACTTCAAAAGTATGAAAAGATGAATGTCCAAAACGTAAATGATAAATCCAAAATTTCCCTTTATTGGTTTCAAGGGAAATGCTATGAAAGAAATGGGGTGACATACTTTGAACACTACGTCCCTTATTACAAGTTTCAAGATAATATAGACCATTTTGCTCCATAGCATGTCCAATCATCCTCTTCGTGCCCTGTTCTTGAAAAACACAATGTGTAGGGTGAAAAATTGCACTACATTGAGAGTCAACAGAAAGCTTATGAATAGAAATAAGGTTAGTGCAAAGTTTAGGAACATGAAGGACATCTTTAAGAGTGATATGATCATTTAAACAAACATTTCCTAGGCCAGTTACAGTAGTAACTAATTCGTTAGCTATTGTAATTTTGCGATTACTAGGACATGGTGTATAGGAGATGAATTTATGAAAAGAATTGGTCATATGATCAGAAGCCCCTGAATCAATGATCCAGGTATTGCAAAGAGCATTATCCGAAACATTAAAAACAGAAGAAAAATGAGGTGAAGGTTGAGAAGATTGAGAAGATATACCTGAGAACATCAAAGAGCAAGTACCTGAAGTAGGTGTATCTTGAGTTGCAGTAGAGGATGTTGCTAGATTGCCCAACAAACTCTTCAGCTTCTCAATTTCCTCAGGGTTCAAGTTGAGAGCATTGGTGGTTGGTGCAACTGTAGAATCTGAAATAGCAACATGAGCATGCCCTTGTCCCCTCTTTGTGTTATGAGGTTTTCCATGTAGTTTCCAACATTTTTCCTTTGTGTGGCGAGGCTTTTTGCTATAAGTACACTACAAAGAACTTTTGGTCGGATCAATTACCTCAGATTGTTGCACATTGTTTTTTGTCAAAAGAGCAGAGCTTTCTACAGGTTGAGCGTCTGTCATTACGCCCCTCCGTCCTTCTTCAACTAAGACAATTGAAATTGCCTCATTCAATGGTGGTATTTCATCCTTGCCAAGGTTTTGAACTCTCACAGCATCATATTCGATGTTCAGACCTGCAAGAAAATCATAGACTCTTTCCTTCTCCAAGAAGGTCTTAAAGGTCGCCGCATCTTCACTTCCCTTGATGGGAACACATTGATAGTGATCCAACTCCTGCCATAAGCTCTTCAAATAGTTAGAGTACTCTGTAATGGACATATTACCTTGCTTGGTTGGCACGGTGAATTTTTGTCTTAAGCTCATAGATTTGAGCTCCATCACGAACTTTGGAGTAGGTTTGCTTAATAGAATCCCATATAGCTTTTGCAGATGTGAGAAAGATGCACGTATCACCTATCTCCGGAGTCATGGAATGCACCAGCCAAGACATAATCAGAGAATCAGCATTATCCCAAGCTTCAAATGTAGGATCATTCTTTGCTGGACCTGTACCGAGTAAGTGGCTCAGTTTGCCTCGTCCTTTGAGGTACATTCGAACCATTTGGGACCACTTCAAGTAGTTCTTCCCATCTAGCCGATATGCACGGTTAATGGGAGGCAAATCATACATCGAACCAGGCAAAATCGTCGAAACTGGAGTCGGAACAATGACTCCAGTACTGCCACCGGTGGTGGATGAGGACGAAATGGCAGGGGATGCCGAAAATACGCCGACGAAGGGAACAGAAGTGACGGCGACGGAGTACGGTGTCACACGTGCCCTCACGCATCGACACGTGGGTGAGGAAGCAGACTGTGGCGGTGGCGCGTGGTGGCAACTCAGGGCTGACGGTCACCGGGGTTAGGCCAAACGGAAGTTTCTGAGAAATACCCGAGGGTCCTTGAATCAAAAGGAGGTTAGGAAAGGGTGGGCTTAGTGATTTGTACTCACTGCCACTGAGAAAAAATTGACCTATGAAGCAGCAGTGAAGCAGAACATAGTAACGGAAGAAAAAATCCTCTAAGGCTCAGATACCATGACAAATTTAGGTCTGAATAATACCGTGTTATTCACATTAGAAAGAATGTGGAGTATTTATACAGAGTGAAGAGCCTATTCTAGGAAATAGGAAAGAAAATAGAAAAGGAAAGTAATTTGAATCAATCCTAATTACAATAATAATCTAATCCCTAGACTGATATACACAATATCCTACTTAATTACAAGATATTCTAACATATTCTAACAATTTACAACATTGTAGAAATGAGAATATTCGTTGGATAAGTGATCAAACTAGAAATGATTACATTAGAGAGAAAGTTGGGTTAACACTTATTTTAGAAAAGTTAGTAGAAACACGTCTTAGGTGATTTGGTCATGTACAAAGGAGACTATGAGTGAATAGGTATGAGAGAATGAATTGAATTGTATTGAGCAAAGAACAAGACTAAATATACACAGAGAGCTAACTACCAGCTACCAATATTAAATGCTAGCCACCCTATAACTACAAATCTGCTACATATACAGCCTATATACAATAAATAGACAAGTAGAAGAAATAAATGTTCCCACACTCCCCCTCAAGTTGGAGAATGTATATCAATCATTCCCAACTTGCTTACAAAAGACTCAAATTGACTTCTAGGAATAGCTTTATTTAGGATGTCAGCAATTTGCTTCCCTGAGGCAATATAGTCAACTTCTATGACATGTTGATCTATATTTTCTTTGATGAAATGACGATCGATTTCCACATGCTTGGTTCGATCATGATGAATAGGGTTCTTTGCCATACTTATAGTAGCTTGATTATCACATCTTAATCTGATAGGACAAGAGGGAGAATATTCAAGTTCTTCTAGAAGTTTCTTTAGCCACATTCCTTCACAAATCCCATGTGCTAGAGCCCTAAGTTCAGCTTCAACACTACTTCTAGACACCACTTGTTGCTTCTTGCTTCTCCAAGTTACCAAATTACCCCAAACATAAGTGCAATACCCAGAAGTAGACCGTCGGTCAGTGAGAGATCCAGCCCAATCAGCATCTGAGAATACATCGACACTTCTGCTTGAACCTCTTTTAAACAAAAGACCCTTTCCCGGAGTCATCTTTAGGTATCTCAGAATTCTATCCACAGCTTCTTGATGTTCCTCAGTTGGGTTATGCATGTACTGGCTTACTGAACTCACAGCAAAACTTATGTCAGGTCTCGTATGAGACAAATAGATTAGTTTTCCAACTAATCTTTGATATCGACCTTTGTCGACAGGATCAAAATCTTTCTTAGCCCCAATTTTGTTGTATGGATCCATTGGTGTGTCAGCTGGTTTGCAACCCAGCATTCCAGTCTCTTTTAGAAGGTCAAGGATATACTTTCTCTGAGAGATATAGATCCTTGAAGTAGATCTTGCAACCTCCATTCCCAGAAAGTATCTTAACAGACCCAAGTCTTTAACCTCAAATTCTATGTTCAGAATACCCTTCAGTCTTTCTACTTCTTTTTCACAGTTCCCAGTAACAATAATATCATCAACATAGACTATAAGAATAGTTATGAGATTACCAGGAAACCTCTTGAAAAATAAAGTATGATCAGACTGACTTTGGCTATACCCTTGCTTCTTTATGACCTTGGTAAATCTTTCGAACCAGGCCCTAGGAGACTGCTTTAACCCATAGAGTGATTTCTTAAGCTTACACACAAGCTTGTTCTCATTTCTAAGTCCCGGTGGCACATCCATATAGACTTCCTCTTCCAAATCCCCATTAAGAAAGGCATTCTTAATATCAAGTTGATGAAGATTCCAATCAAGATTAACAGCAAGAGAAAACAAAACCCTGATTGTGTTGAGTTTAGCAACAGGAGCAAAGGTCTCTTGGTAGTCAAGACCATAAGTCTGAGTGTAACCCCGAGCAACTAATCTGGCCTTATACCTTTCTATGCTACCATCAGCTTTGTACTTGATATTGAATATCCACTTGCACCCGACAGGATGCTTGTCAGGAGGCAGATGAGTTAATTCCCACGTTTCATTCTTTTGAAGTGCCTTAATCTCCTCATTGACAGCTTCTTTCCATCTCGGATGTTGAAGAGCCTCATGAATATTAGTTGGTATCACCTCTTTGTCAAGATTAGAAACAAATGCCTAAAATTTTGGAGAAAGCTTCTCATAGGAAACAAATTGTGAGATAGGATGCAAGGTACACGTTCTTACACCCTTTCGTTTTGCAATAGGAGGGGATAAGATCTCATCAGGACATACATCAGAGATGGCAAGATTAGGAGCAGTGGTACCTTTTTCATGAGAATGAGGATCCGAGGGAGTATCTTGACAATGCATAGGGTCTTCAATCTCAGCTCTTGTCTCATCTACTACTTCTTGGCCTATTTCTTCATCTCCCCCTGCTTGTGAGTCCTTTTTCCTTCTAGAATAAACCTTCAGTTGTTTCTCTGATTCAGGGATGTCAGGAATGGGACTAGGCTCAGCATCACAAAACTGATATTCTAATTCGCTTGTGCAAGGTTCAATCTCCCCCTGAATATCAGTTTTGTCATAATACGGGGTGTCCTCTAGGAAGGTAACATCCATGGTGGTGAAGACTTTGTTTCTATTAGGACAAAAAAATTTGTACCGCTTTTGATGAGCAGAATACCCAATGAAAATGCACTTGGATGCTTTGGGATTAAGTTTACTATGCATGTGAAAGCTGTGGTTATGAATGTATGCAGTACAACCAAAGATTTTGGGAGAGAGGTTGGAGAGGGCCCTATAATGGGGAAAATAAGATGTGAACACTTTGTAAGGTGGAGAAAAATCAAGAACTTTGGAGGGTAATCTATTAATGAGATAAGCAGCAGAAAGAACAGCTTCTCCCCAGTACCGATGAGGAACATTATAGGTAAAGAGAAGAGCACGAGCAGTTTCTAGAAGATGGCGATTTTTCCTTTCAGCTATGCCATTTTGTTTAGGGGTCTCAACACAAGAACTTTGATGAACAATGCCATTTTCAAGTAAGAAACTGTTCAAAGTGTTGTTAAAAAATTCCCTACCATTATCAGTCCTTAAGATCTTAATGGGAGTATTGAATTGATTTTTCACCATGGATTAGAAATTTTTGAAAGTACTTGCGGCTTCTGATTTTTCTTTCAAAAGGAACACCCATGAAATTCTAGTGTGATCATCTGTAAAAGTAATAAACCATCGAGCCCCAGAAATGTTTTTTATTTTTGAAGGCCCCCAAATATCACTATGAATTAGGGCAAAAGGAGCAGAAGGTTTATAACTACTTCTAGGATAGGAAGTTCGACAATATTTTGCAAGAATACAATGATGACACACAAACTTATTAGGATTTTTCTTCAAAAATAGGGAAGGATATAATTTTGATAGGTATACAAAATTTAGATGTCCCAATCTAAAATGTAATACCATAATATCCCTATCTTCTTTCAAAGAGTCTCCTATCATTCCTGCAGTAAATGATTGTTTGTTTGGTGCAATCTCCTTGTTCATTTCAAACCGATAAAGATCGTTACAAACCCTAGCATTGCCAATCATCTTCCCCGAATCCACATCCTGAAAGGAACATGAAGAATTTGAAAACTCAGCTTTACAATTAGAATCATGGGTCAATTTGGCAATTGATAACAAATTGCATTTCAGCTTAGGAACAAACAATACGGACTTAAGAGTGATAGAGTCAGACAAAGAGACTTCTCCAATCCCAGTTACATCAGCCAAAGAACCATCGGCAATTCAAACTTTATAATTCTGAGTATAAGGGTACCAAGAACTAAACATACCACTATCGCCAGACATGTGGTCAGAGGCTCCAGAATCCACAATCCAATATCTTGATGAATTAGAAGTGACATGGAAACCAGTAGGAAAGTTACCTTTTTCAGCAGTGCCTCCAGTAGCAACAACATGAGAACTACCTTGGTTAAGAAATAAACCAACATAATTTTCAGCATTGCCAGAAAATTCATTACTGCTTGAAGCTTCCTAGGAAGAAGATTTAGATGAGGCCATGACAAAGGAAGAATGGATGGTATGCTAGACAGAGAGAGAGTCTCCACCACAAATGGACAGCAGATGTGACAGAGGGAAAAATACAACCAGAAGCTGAACAGAGAGGAAAATGGAGAAAGAGATACAAAATGACCAACTTGAAATGCCAAGAACAGACCGAAAAAACACCGGAAACAGAGAGAGAACACCCAGACGAGCACGGCGATCTAAAGTACGTCGGAAGAAGCTGCCGGAGATGACGTCACGCGCCGGCGCGTGGGATTTCCGACGAAGCTGACGGTGGCGCGTGGCGGCGAGTGCGACGGCGGACGGCGGTGCTGAAAGTCGGGTTTTGCCAGAAATTTACCGAAGAATATGGCTGTGGTGGCGGTGAGAATTAATGGTCACCGTACCAGAAAGCCCAAGAGTGAAAAAACGCTACTGGAAGCGTTCTAAAAGAAGAGATAATGCCCAGATTTGAAGCTAACAGAGGCAGAAGCTAAAGAACCAGCTCTGATACCATATGAGTGAATAGGTATGAGAGAATGAATTGAATTGTATTGAGCAAAGAACAAGACTAAATATACACAGAGAGCTAACTACCAGCTACCAATATTAAATGCTAGCCACCCTATAACTACAAATCTGCTACATATACAGCCTATATACAATAAATAGACAAGTAGAAGAAATAAATGTTCCCACAGAGACCATTAGAGGTTCTTGTCCTTATAGTTTACCAGATGGAAGATAGCTCAATAATTAGAGGTAGGGAAAGACCAAAGAAAACAATAAGAGAAACTATTAGGATGAATTTAATTATTAATAACCTAACTATAGAAATGAGCAAAGACATAACACATTGGTATCGTTACCTCACCTAGTGGGAAAAAGCTTTGTTTACTTGTTGTTGGTTAGATTTATCATACCAGAATTTGAACAATGGGAATGATTCAAGTCCATGTTTGGATGGCAACAACATAAGGTGGGAAATAGGAAAGTTAGTATTTCCTTGACTTGTACTACCCCTACTTCTTGTTAACTAAATAAGGCTTGGATGAGGAAATGGTTCTGGTTTCATTTCATTAGTGTTGCCCCCTAAAACATTAAATGGAAATCAAGATTTTAAACAACTTGAATGTTAGAGATCTAGGTTTTCTGTTCATACGATTTTGATACTTCTAAGTTTTACCAAGTGACTACGGTTATCAAATCGCGATTCAAATCGCAAATCCATAAGCTAATTTTTGAATCGTGAATCATGAATCGTATTGGATCGTACCATTCAAGAATGCATTCAAAATAGCTTGATATATATTATATCAATAATTTATATCTAGGTCAAATACTCAAATTGGTCCCAAAAGTATGGGTTGGATTTCAAATTGGTCCTAAATGTTTCATTTGTTTCACATTGGGCTATATGTTTTCATCGTGTTTCAAATAAGTCCAGCCATTACAATCCGTCAATTTTCTCCGTTAATGATGACGTGGCACCATTCTCTCTCCTATTTGTCACAATCTCTCTCCCAAGTGGCTAATAACATGACCTGGCATTTTTTGTTGTTAAGAACAAAAGAATTGGAGGGAAATTAGCTGATGCGTTCATCTTCCCCAACTTGATTTAGGGTTCGCTGTTCACCTTTGAGCTACTCACTGTGTTCACCATTGTCCTCCTCTCTGCAACGTTGTTTGGAGAAGAAATTAGCTCGATGGCACACTTTGAAGCATCTATCAATACGGTTCGTTGAGGCCTGGTTTGCTATCGAGAGTACAATATCGAAAGATTCTTTAGAGTGCGCCATCGAGCTAATTTCTTCTCCAAACGACGATGTTGCAGAGAGGAGGTCGAAGGTGAACGCAATGAATAGCTCAAACGTGAATAGTGAACCCTAAATCAATTTGGGGAAGATGAACGCAGTGAGCTAATTTCCTTCCAATTCTTTTGTTCTTAACAACAAAAAATGCTAGGTCATGTTATTAGCCACTTATGAGAGAGATTATGACAGAGAGGAGAGAGGATGGTGCCACGTCATCGTTAACAGAGAAAATTGTCGGATTGTAACGGTTGGACTTATCTGAAACACAATAAAAACTTACAGGATCAATGTGAAACAAATGAAACATTTAGGACCAATTTGACCTTATATCTATAGCATGAACAAAATACTCAGAATAGATTTAAATTGAGGATTGACATATAACTTTGTCATAAATCTCATTAAGTATTAGTTGACAAGTCAAAATAAGCTAATAGATAATAACTGAAAAACTTTTAGGTTTTAAATAATTATTAAAAATAAGCAAAGATTTGAAAGCAAAGTCATATTATTGAATGCAATAGGTTTTGTTAAGGGCTTTATCTTTCTAGTTGAAACGTTGCGTTCTATACTTCTTGCATGCAAGGGAAATACATAGAACACAATGTTTCATTTTATATTTTGGTTCATTTTTTATTCATCCCACGAATTGTATCTGTAGTTTGCTGAATCGACTCGAATCGTGCGATTCAAATTGTAAATCGTATGATTCTGGTTCATTTCTGATTCACCCCACAAACTATATCATGCGATTTGAATCGTGATTCGTACAATTTCTACAACTATCTACCAACTAGTACTGTCAATGAGTTCTAATAAATTTTTGTTTGACATATGCAATATTTTTTCAGGGGATCTTTTCTATGATGCTTGTGAAGATCTTTCTGGGACTGTACAAGTTACTGATGATGATGATGATGATGATAATCTCTGTAATGATATTCTGACTGTTGAAAACAGTTCCGTCCACAGTCTAGATACCAACTTTGAAGATTATTCTGAGACCTCTAGTTGTGTTTCTGAGGATCATACAGTTGAAGCTACTCAGTATAGGGATGTCCTAATATATTTTAGGTTTAATGACCCTAACCTCCCATTCAAATTTAGGGAAGTCATAATATTTGATCGTCGTTTGCTTACTTTGTTAGAAGCTGGTCTTCCATCTTGGGTCATCTTCCTTCAATCATACCCAGTTTTCTGCAATTTTTATCGCCCGTGGATGTGCCCGTTGGCTCGAGTTTTGTATGTGATTATCTCATTAGTCACTGTCCTCATAGGATTATATGATTTGTACAAGAATGTTCCTGTTCTTAAGGCTACTGCATCACATTTATGTGGCCCCTTTTTTGATTGGATAGAGAATTGGGATATGCTTTCAAGGGTCAAATACTTAGGAACAATGTTGTTTCTGCATAATTTTCAGAAGGCTTTTAAGTGGTGTCTTGCCTTGGCAAATACTGCACAATCCTTTTTCTCAGTTCTTGTTCAACCTCTTGTAATCCCACTGGTTAAGCTCTTTGAATTTCTTCTTCCCAGCTTGAATATATTATTTATAGTAGTAGGAAGCATCTTCTATTTTGTTTGGGATGTGATTGAAACTGCCTGTAATATGGTGGGGATCCTTCTGGAGCTTCTCTTCTTACCATTGTGGTTCATTTTCACTCTTGTTTGGAGAATTGGTAAGTCATAATATGTTTTACACTTCCAGCATTGTCCTTTATTTCTTAAATTAGTTGACTACAACTTTATTTTGGTCCCTCATATTTGCCTATTTTCTCAATTTGGTCCCTCACAGAGTCTTGTTCTCAATTTGGTTCCTCACAAAGCAAATTGTTATCAGTCTGGTCCTTCTATTTGGCTGTTGTTTAAATAATTAATGGATTTGATTAGGCGGACCGTTTGGTGCTGACCGGACAATATTTAAAGTCTAATAAAATAAAATTTCACCTACTTTTATTCCAAATCAGCAAAACTGTGTATTAAAAAATCAACAAAGCGTTGTATTTAGTGAGGTTACATCATCAATAAAAAATGCAGTGTTTGGAAAAAAAAAGGAAACAAAAAATATTTTAGCAAACTTTAAATGTTGCCTAATCAACACAAAATGGTCTACCTCATCAGATCTATTAATTATATAAAAGACAACAAAATAGAGGGATCAAATTGATAACAATTTGTTCTATAAGCAACCAAATTGAGGTTCTGGAATGATAGACCAAATTGAGAAAATAGGCATATGTGAGGGACCAAAATAGGATTTTAGTTCTAAAATAGTCATTTGATCCGTATATATTTTTATATATATATTCTTGTTTGCAATGTACTGCAGGTACTTCTATTGTATACCCTATCTTCTGGATTTCTCGTGAAATACTATATGCTCCAATCCGTCTGCTCCTAGCAATGTACAATTTTGTGGTTTTAATATCTACCTGCACGAGTGATATAGTTGGAGACACGTGGCATTTTGTTAGCAGCATCTTCCAGTTGGCATCATCATCCTCTGAGGTGACTGTCGTCAGCACCAATGAAGTTTCCATGTGGCGTGCTCTTTGGAATGACCTTTTTTCCCAGGTTGGTATAAGATGGTATATTTTGGTGAATTTGGGGATGTAGTAGTTTCATAAAAGACTATTATCCTGATTAGATAGTACATGTTTAATTTGTATACATAAATTTTGCAGATTTTTCGAGCTCTCAGGGTTATACTGAATGGATTTCTTGATTTCGTTGCTGCCTGTAACAGGCACAGACTCAGGTATATATGCTTATGTTCAAATTTTACTTGAAGATAACATAATGACATATGATGGTTGACCCTTTATCAAGGGGTTAAGGACATGAAGCTTTTGGGTAGAAATTCTGATACAGACACTTGACATGACACGTCAAACTTAAAAAAATATAGAATAAGATACAACATGGAATATATAATTTTTAAAATTTTTATTTTAGTGATATACATTTTGAAATGATAAATAACCAAATTTGTATTATATTTGAAGTTATTTATACTACTATTTTCTAAATCAAATTTACTAATTCTCATAGAGCACGTTTGGTTGAGAATTTCACAAGGAAAGCGAAAGGGAAATGATTTTAAATCCTATTCTATTTCCCTTTCTTACCAAAATAATTTCCTTGCAACCAAACGTCACCATATACAACAAAAATAGTTAAAAAGAACTTTAATAATTTAATTAAAATGAATTCTCTAGATTTTCATTCACTTATTTTCTAGTGTTTTTCATTTTTTGGGTCATCCTGTACTTTGCTCAAATATGAGACATTTTGGCTGTGTGCTTTGTCACATGTCTGAGCTGAAAAAATAAAGAAAAATTTATTTAAACTTAATTGCTGAATTATGATGATTTTTATTTAAACTTACAATTCAAGTAATACTTCCACTTAATTGCTGAATTATGATGATTTTTATTTAAACTTAAAATTCAAGTAATTTCTGGAGAAGCATTTGAACTTGCTTTTGTAGAATGAAGAGGAATGCTAGGTCCTATAATGCTTGATGAATGCCAATTGAGGAACTTTATTAGTGACTGACCTTAATTTGATATTATCATATGCAGCATTTATAATCACTTACAGGATTTTGTCCAAACATTAGTTCGCCAGTGCCAATTATCACAGCGAGTACAATTAAGAGATGGTGGAATGACTTACATGACACAAAATCTGGTAAGAGCCTTTGAATGTAATTTTGTGATTTTAGCTTCACATAATGCTAAACCTGATTTATTTATTTCCTAAGCTTCACTTAACAATGTTGTATGATGCTCTTTGTGTTGGATTTGATAACAGATCCTCTGAATTGCACATTTGATGAAGTGTTATTTTTTCACGCTAAACCGTAAGGAGGTTAATGTATAAAATAAATAACCGTAATGCATGTCAGCACTATACAAAATCTACACTTGTCCGTGTTCTCGTTACATTTGTGTTAGATTGATGTCAAAGGATGTAATCTAGAAGACCAAAACAAGCAAGTAGCAGTCATTTTTATGTTTTGTATTCTACTTGCTTGAATTTATCAGAAGTGAAAACTATAATAATCTAATCTATAAAATGAAATGTCATAATTTGGCCTCGGAGATATTAGAGTATTTGCCTTATAGTACTCCTGTGGAAATTCTAGAGTCACGACAATAAACAACTGATGGCCATCCTATTATTTTTATTCTAGCTGTAAATACATTTATTATGTGTAGGTGGTAGTTAGGAGTTGAGTATTAACTTTGTAGTGTCTATAAGTATGATGTAAACTTCATTTTTCAAAATAGAAGATTCATTCTCATAAAAATCTTTATGGCATCAGAGCCCGGCTGCCTTGAAGTGAGTATTTTTCTCCTTCCACAGCCCTAGGGTTATTGAAAATTGAAGGGGGTTGAGCCTTTGCTTCCTCCCTTCACTGTGCAAAATTAAGAGGTCGAGTTTTCTCCCTCATCTTGTGTCACCACCCCCATAGATCGAAAGGTCACCTCACCACCGGAAAACCCTGAAGTCCGGCCGCCATCTGCCGCCAGACGCGCCAGCGAGATTCTATCAATCATTTTTTTTTTTACGTTTTTTTTAGGCTGGGTTCATTTTTCCTGCTTTTTTAGGGCTGTCTTCTGCGGATTGCTCATTACTCCTATTATGGGTAATATCAAAGACAACAATTCACTCTCTTCCGATGAAATTTGGCATCTTAGTCATCTCCTTTCCGAGCTTAACACCTCTATGGGTAGCACCTCTACTTATGTGCACTCCGGTATGGCTTCTAAGGCTCAATTTCCCTCTTGGATTATTGATTCCGGTGCGAATAGACACATGACTAGCTCCTCTAAAGTTTTTTCAAACTACTCTTCGTTAACTAATGGAGAAAATGTTCGTATTGCCGATGGATCAATATCTTCTGTTCGTGGGATTGGTTCTATGTCTTGTACACCTGACCTTACTCTATCATCTGTGCTTCGTGCTCTGAGTTTTCTATTAATCTTTTGTTTGTTAGTTCCATCATCAAAGACCTAAACTGTAAAATCGTGTTCTACCCTGATTACTGTGTCTTTCATGACCTTCACATAGAGCGGAGAATTGGCAGTGGCATGTTGCGTGATGGCTTGTATGTATTGGACACTGTTCGAAACTCAGGACAAGCATGCCTTGGAGTTAGTAAGGATGCCCATCAAGAGATTATCCAGTGGCATAGACGGTTAGACCATCCGTCATTTTTTGTGTTACAGAAACTCTTTCCAAAATTATTCACAAACCTTTCTGTTGAAAATTTGTTCTGCGATGCCTGTGAGTTTTCCAAACATACTAGGGCCTCCTACCCTCTGAGTAATTCTAAAAGTTTGATTGCTTTTATGACTATATACTCTGATGTCTGGGGTCCTACTCAAACTGTTTCCTTATTTGGGTGTCGGTGGTTTGTCACTTTTATTGATTGTTGTACTTGGACCACTTGGGTTTATTTGCAAAAGACCAAAAGTGAAGTGTTTTCTTGCTTTCAGTCTTTTCATAAAATGGTTTGTACTCAATTCAATGCTAAGGTACAAATTTTGCGAACTGATAATGGCACTGAGTGCACAAACGCACAGATGAGGTCTTATTTGGAGAGTCATGACATTATTCACCAAACCAGTTGTATACTAGTGCCCAAAATGGTGTAGCAGAAAGAAAGAATCGACATCTTCTTGAGGTAGCTCGATCTCTCATGTTTACCATGCACTTGCCTAAACCTTATTGGGGGATGCTATCTTAGCTGCAGCTTATCTCATCAACCGGATACCACTCATTCAGCATGATCGAACGAAACACATTGGGATTGATTGGCATTTTATCAAGGAGAAGATTATCAGTGGTATCCTTGTGGCTTCGGGAGAGCAGCTTGCTAATGTGTTCACAAAGGGTCTCAGTAAACAAATGTTCCATTCCCTAGTTTGCAAGTTGGGCATGTGTGACATCTTTGCTCCAACTTGAGGGGGAGTATTGGCTATACTATTATTTGTATTCTAGCAATAAATACATTTATATGTATAGCTGGTAGTTAGGAGTTGAGTATTAACTCCTTAGTGTCTATATGTATGATGTAAACTTCATTTTTCAATATAGAAGATTCATTCTCATAAAAATCTTCAATAACCATGAACACTAACAGGTGGTTGGTTGGAGTGGTAGGTACTCCATTCCCCTTAAGTAAGGTCCCAAGTTCGAGACTTGCGTATGGAAAAACCTCTGCTGGGAGAGCTCTACCCAGTTATGGGACCTCCGCTAGCTCGAACATGATTGCCTCCAATTAGAGGATACTTGGGGAAACAAAAAAAAAACCAACCATGAACAATACACTTAACAAAGTTTAGTTACCAATAGGTATTTGATTGGAGTGATAATACAAAACAGAGTCTTAGGTTTGAGTCTTATACATGAAAAAATATCTGTTAAAAGAGCTCTTACCTTATTATGAAATCTCCGCTAGCTCTTGGCTTTTGAATACTGGTGTTTTGTGGATGAATACCTTGAATTATAATTAATGATTTATGCATCATGTCTAGTCAATTACTGCATGGCTTCAAATTAGTTATTAGATTATTTTGAACAATATCATAAATTCATAATTGGAGAATTGTCTGTGGCTACTTCTGATCCTTTTTTTTTTTGCCAAAGCTACTTCTGATCCGTGACTATGGCATTTATGTGAATCCGTGACTATGACTTCAATTTGCAGGCAGAGGAAAGAACATTTTATTAAAATATAAGTTTTGTCCTCTTGAGAGGAGATAATGCTAAATAACTTTTGACAAACTAGAGGTCAAGCAGAGCACAGAAACAGAGCAATCTGGAGTATTATTGCAGATTTTTTTCACACGATGCTGCTCACATACAGGAATTTTTTTATTCTTTTGTTGCAACACATTTTTGTTTTGTTTACCTCATTTGATATTTGTTTATTTTTTTAATTATTTTCATAGTCTAATGTTATCAAATGTATATATGTAATGTTATAGGCAAGCTGTAAATTGTGAGTTACTAACTTCTTAGAATGCAAATTCAAAGTTGAGCTGTGTTAAAATAAATCAATGTTTCTACATTTAAGTTACCAAGCTTTCCATCTGCTGGAGGGAATGGTATGCAAGGCATCAGATTAGGCTGTTTTTTTTTTAATAATCTATTTTATGAGCGGACTCTTCCTTTTCTTTGCTTCTAATAATAGGTTTCATTTTTAAAACTTGTATCCATTTCATCGGTTTTTGTCCCATTATATCACTTTCTAATATTTTATTATTAACATTATCACTTTTCAAATCTATACCAAACGCACTGTTCACGTCCCAATTCGCCGTTGCCAACGACGAATTGGGAATTTTTTTTGTCTCAATTCGCCGTTGGAAACGGCGAATTGAGAGTCAACGGAAAAGCCTCCCAATTCACCGTTGACTGGTCAGCTTTGCCTACGTGGATGACATGTGCCCAATTCGCCGTCCCCAACGGCGAATTGGGAGCCCAAATGGAATCTCCACTGTTTGACTAGACGGCTCACTGAACGGTGCAGATCACGGAAAGCTGCGAGATTCTGCACCCCCAATTCGCCGTTCCCAACGACGAATTGGGCTCACGTTACATGACTCCATGCATAACCCCTACTAAAACCCTATGAAAACCCTAGAAAACCCTAACCAATTCGCCGTTACCAATGGCGAATTGGGTGAGAGTTTTTCGATTTCCCTAATTCGCTTGGTAACGGAGAATTGGGAGCTGCTTTGAGACGTAGGTGGGTTGCTAGTCACCTGCTCCCCCTGCATGACCTTTCAATCAAAGGTCATGCATTGAAAGGTCATGCAGGGGCTTTGGGATGTCTCCTTCCTCTCCACTTCCCTCACCACTATATATATACACCCACATTCACCATACCCCACCATCTTTCCCAATCTTCATTTTTCTTCACCTTACAACAACAAAATCAAACTCTATTCTTACAGTGATCATCCAACTTCACGACAATGATGACTGATGGATTCACCGTTTGTATCTACCAAAACGCCGACGTATGCGAGGAGTCCAACGGAGTGGCGTTCCGTGGCAACAACTTTCCAATAATGACGAGCCTCAGTAGAGCCATCGATTTTGAAGGTCTGATGCAGGTGGTGCATCAGACATTAAGACTTCAACCGTACCAACAGGTGTCCCACTTGATATATAGGATGCCTTATGTAAGCGATGGTGTGAGATTTTTCCCCTGCCAATTGATGGACGACGGCGGGGTGAATCAAATGTTTGTCTGTCACACTTCGTGTCTTCTGTATTTACCCATGCACGTCATTGAGATCTGTGCACAGATTACCGAAGTACTACAAGATTTTGTCGGCGGGGATTACATTCCTGAGGCGCCTCTGCAAACCGTTGTGTCTCAGGAATTTCTCGGAAGTCAACCTGCTGCAGGTGATGACGAATACGGAGGTGCAATCACGGAAGTGGAGTGGCTCCTCAGCATACCGACAGCGGCCCCGAACGACGACATCAGGGACGAAGAATATGAAGATCATTTAATGGGAAACGACATTGAGGACGGAGATTGCGAGGAAGAGGATCCTAACGACTATGAACGAGAGGATCCCTACCAGTACGAGGAAGTCGACGTGGGGCACGTTGGCACTCCAGCGGGACTGAATTTTGCCCCACTCTACACCAATCGTAAATAAATCTTTCTGGCCTGCGAGGGGCACCGTACGACGGTGACATCACGGGCATTAGTACTTGGACGGAGGATGAAGACCTTAGAAGCGGGTTGGTCTTCGCGGACAAGGATGGCGTTCAGAATGCCTTGAAGTTGTTCTCCCTCAAACGCCACGTTGACTACAGGGTGACGCGCTCAGCAGAAAAATTCATCGAGTGCAAGTGTGTGCACCACGCCAAGGGTTGCAAATGGAGGGTCCGAGCAAGTTACAGGGTGAACCTTCAACTGTGGATGATTTCCAGATATGACGGCCCCCACAACTGTGCATCCACAGTGATCGCGAAGGACCACCTGAAGCTCGACTCAGACATGATAGCAGGGTTAGTAGCAGGCTTGGTGACAGAGAAGGCAGACATCCCCATTTCTTTAGTGGTTGAGACCGTGAAGAAGGCAAGGGGCTTCACCGTCTCGTACAAGAAGGCATGGCGGAGGAAGCAGAAGGCCGTAGCCCGGGTGTACGGTAGCTGGGTTGCTTCGTACAACAAGCTGCCGGGTTGGATGGCGGCTGTGCAACAAGCCATGTCGGGGACAATGGTGTTGTTCCAGACCGTTGAAATGCCGGGGGACGACAGCGTAGTCCAGTTCAAACGTTTGTTTTGGGCGTTCGAACCCTGTATTGATGCGTGGTGGCAACTGAAGCCTATGCTGCAAGTGGACGGGACGTTCCTGTACGGCAAGTACAAGCACTCGCTGCTGATCGCGATGGGACATGACGGAAACAGGAACATTGTCCCTGTTGCGTTTGCACTCGTGGAGGGGGAGACCGAATCTGCGTGGTCGTGGTTTTTGTGGAGGCTCCGAGTGCACGTCGCGAAGGATCGCGAGGTGTGCTTGATTTTTGACCGCGGAACCGGATTGCTTGCGGCTCTAGACAACCCAAGAATTGGTTGGCAGCCACTGTTAGGGCACAACGTGTTCTGCATCCGCCACGTGGCAAGCAACCTCAACTACAAGTTCAGGAATAGGGTGATCAGGGCATTGTTGATGAAGGCAGGCCACGAGTACACAGAGCGTGGTTGTCAGAGGAGGCTGGACGGAATCCGTCTACTGAACAAAGACGCTGCAGATTGGATTGATAAAATTCCACGACAGAAGTGGGCCCGTGCATACGACGAGGGTCAGCGTTACGACCACATGACGACGAACCTCGCCGAATGCATGAACGGAGTCTTGAAGGGGGTCCGCTGTCTTCCAGTCACGGCGCTGGTTCAGGCGACATTGTACAAGGTTACGGAATTCTTCAACGATCGGCGGCAACAAGTTCAGGCGCAAATCAATGCGGGACACGTGTTGTGTGAGGATCTGCGGGATACAATGTTCACGAGCCTTGAGCAGGCGAGGATTTGCAGAGTGTCGTTGAGGAATGAAGACCTCGGTGAATTTGAGGTGGAGGAACCGTACAACCAGCAGGAACGGAGGCCCGACAGGCGCTGTAGGGTTTACCTCCGTCAAAGGTTATGCGATTGCGGGGAGTTCCAACAACTCCATCATCCTTGCATCCATGTACTGGCATCATGTGTGGATGTTACGCACGAGTTCGGGCTTTATGTCGACCCAGTGTATAAGTTGGAAACCATGCTCGTGGCATATAACCAACCGTTTCATCCCGTCGGGGGAGAGGAGTACTGGCCCCATGTCTCAGGCAGATCAGTGATGCCCAATCCACAAGCGTTGCGCCCGCCAGGACGACCACGATCAACAAGGATACGCAATGAGATGGACTGGAAGGAGCTTGGGAACAAGCCAAAGTGTAGCCTGTGCAAAGTCGAGGGACACACCAAGAAAAAATGCCCCAACAAGAAGCCCATGCAACCATAGATGTAATTTAGATTTTTAATTTAATATATTTTTTGTACAAATGAATTATCACCAATTAAGTTTGTTTTTTTAACCATAGATGTATTTTTAATTATTAAGTACTATTAATTTAACCATAGATATATTTTGTACAAATGAATTATCACCAATTAAGTTTTTTTAACCATAGATGTATATACATAATTTAATTTACTTTTCTTAAGTTTGTTTAACTCGTACTTTTTGGTTTAATTCATATGCAATAATTAATTCATACGCTTTGGTTTAATTCATATGCACGAGTTTGCCCTGAAAAATGACTGTATGATTTTGTCCTGATTGGGAACAAATGAATAATCAACAAATAATTTTGCAACAATTAATATGACAAATAAAATATATCATTATATTAATCAAATAATGTTTACAAGGATACAATACAAAATTTACAAAGATACAAATGCACAAACGGCCTAAATGCATAATCAGAAGTTTACAAAGATATAATTATTCAAATGCTAGTGAAGTAATATCTACCAGCATTTGGTCCGAGAGAGCTCTCGGTGCTACTTTCTCCCGGCTCAAACGGCCGGGCGTCGCACCTCGTAATCGGGCAGGAGAGAGACTTTTTTCCGCCAACTCCTCACCCCGCGATGAGGCAGCCCTCGTGCTTGCACAGAAGGAGACTGAGAATTGGTCTTCCCTGGACTTCTGACTAATTTGACCAGGGCGGACGGAAACTCAATTCTATCTCCCTCTCATCCTTGTTCGTATTTGGTTGATCGTTACATTCGGACCTGGAATAATATTTAAGACTGTTAATAACGCAATTAGAGAACTTTAACTGCTTCAATTAAATGTGTCCTTCAGGATGGCGCGTCTGGTCTACACGATGCACCAACCGATCAACCAAATACGAACAAGGGAGCCGTGGCCTTATACCATGGTGCAAGTGACCTTGTCAAAAGACAATAAGGAAGACAGCTTCACGTGACTTTCCATCTGTTGGCAGGGTTGACAGTTCAGGAAAGCCGAACCTGCGACTATGAGCGCAATGCTAAACGTGTAGGCATGCGCAAACAGTTGCAGATTCAGCCATCTTGAACATCCAATCCTGCCGACAAACGGAGAATCAAGTGCACTGCCTTCCTTCTTGTTCCCTGCAATGCCCCAAGCATCATGTCCTAAGACCACGCCTCCCATGAACGTATTTGGCTGAACGTCGGGTGTATGTATATCATCCAGCCATATCACCAACCCTATACGAAAGGGCATGAGGACATCAAGACGAACAACAATAATTAAAGGAGTTACGGTAAACTGACTACAGTTATTAACAGTCTTACCTCACATGTCCGAAACATTCGAATCCGGACGCGTGTGGAAATTGGAGGCCAAATCCCCATGCGCATATAAAAATAATTCACTAATGATATGATGACACGGCTGAAGACGGTGACCGACGCTGGAGAATGGATGTTGTAACTCCACCATGCATGCATGATTATGAGAATGGAGATGATGCCATGAAGAGAGGATGGCGTGAGTGTAAGTGAGGATGAAGAGAAAAATCAGTGTGTGAGTGTGTATGAGGATGAAGAGAAAAATGATAATGTGAGTGTAGGAGAGGAAGATGAGTGTGAATGGGAGTAATAGAGTGGGAGATGGGAATCGGAGTGTGAGTGTGTGGGTGAGAGAGTGGGGGTGTGTGAGTGAATGAGTGGGTGGGAAGGGGACGGATGGTATCTATATAGTGAATGAGTGGGTGGGGGTGCAGAATCTCGCAGCTTTCTTCGTGATCTGTATCGTTCAGTAAGCCGTCTAGTCAAACAGTGGAGATTCCATTTGGGCTCTTGGGCACGTGGCATCCACGTAGGCAAAGCTGACCAGCCAACGACGAATTGGGACAAAAAAATTCTCAATTCGTCGTTGGCAACGGCGAATTGGGACGTGAACAATGCGTTTGGTATAGATTGAAAAATAAGATTTGGAAAGTGATAATGATAATAATAAGATATTAGAAAGTGCTATAATGGGACAAAAACCCATTTCATCAAGTTTGCCTATCAAAATATGACATTTATCATTTTCTTCCACTTAGTATCTTTTTCTTAACTTTGTTAACATAAAAAATAACACATATCATGTTTTAATAGGCAAACTTAATAAAATTAATGTAAGGAAATGGATATAAATTTTTTCCTTTTCTTTTCCCCCCTTAATGAGTGCCCCCAAAAGAATTTCAAGCTAAAATAATATTGGATATGACACGGTTACTTTATTTTGTTTCACTGTTTTCTCTATTTTTATTTCCTTCGAAATTTGAAGTGAAGATTGCACATACTATAGCTAAAATGCAAAGAATAAAATTGTAGGCCAAATAAAAATAATCCTCAACTATAAAGTTGATCTTGAACCTTCATAAATTTCGTAATTTATGCAAGAAAACCAGTCTACTAATTTTTTTTTACCAAAACTCTAACAAAATAGTGACATGTAAAAGAAAAACCATAAATTTAAGGTAAAAAATATAGAAGATTCCCTAAACTTCAGGTGTTGTATAAAAAACACAATGAACTTCTGATATTTTGTAGAAAACCCTCTTAAACATTGAAGTCTTGTACAAGAAACCCTCTCAACTAATATTGATGTGTTTACTCCAATTAAAATTTTGGATGGAAAAGTTAACAAAAGAAGTTTCTTCGTAGGAAATGAAGTGACAGGAAAAAGTCAAACAGAAAAATATTCAACTGGCTTTGTGAGCTTCCTATCATCCTGGACCAATCATAAATCAACCCAATAAAGAAAGTTGAATTGACCATGTTTCACATATGTAATAATCAGATCAAATTCTAAACGTTTTACAAACCTGCTATGAGCTGCCCAAAGCACAATTGTTAAACTTCAAAACAACATAAAAACTAAAATCAAAATCCTCTTACATGATCTGAACAAGACCAAACAAGTGAAACAAAAAAGGATACAGAAGCTAAAATAGACCCAATAACACGGAAGTGTTTAATGCGCAGGGTGGGTGGAGGATGTTTTCTTGAAATCAATCTTGTCAACCTTAACTTCTCCATCAATAAGTTCATATACATAGACCACCACACGCAGGCCATCGATGTCCATGAGGACGAAACTTGGGTTGACTTCATAAGTAATGCTGCTGTAGGCACCTGTTGCAGAACCAGGATTTATAACCACACCACCCTCATGTTTGTATGCAGTAAACTGATGAGTGTGACCTGTGATAAGGATGTCTACATCAAGCTGCCTCTGAAGCATTGCTAGTGAATCTAGGTCTCCCCATGGAATAACCTTCATAAAGGATAAGAGCAACACATCCATCATCATGTAAGCAGTACATAATCTTGCAATGACTTTTCTAGGTAGCCTTTGGTACATAGGTATCTTAATTTTCAAAGCATTTAGTAACCTCTACATAAAAAAATTTGACAATGACATATGTAACTTTAAAAAATAACAAGTCCTCGTAGTAATATTTTTTGAACATAAATAACATAAAAATTAATTTTTTTATATTCTTTTATACCCAAACATTTTATAAATAGATTTAACACGTTAACCTTGCTTGATCTTGTTGTTGTTGTTGTTGTTGTTGTTGTTGTATCTTATAAATAGATTTCCAGCTGATTGGAAGATTAAACTTCCTATATACTAAACAGCACCTTAATTTCTACTTAACTCAAACTCAACCAACAATAATCCTACAAAAATCCTATCACCAATGGGAGAGGGTTGAATGTAAAATAAGAAAAAATTGCAGCTGGTGCAATAAAATTCAACAAAAACGTAGGTGTTTTCCCACTAGCTTGTGCAATAAAATAAACAGTATAAATAGCATTTATTTAATACAGATGTTATACAGCTAAACCGGCAAGAAATATTGAGACAACCATTGGATGTATGTAGCAAGGTATTCTACAAGAACTTCAAACAATCCCGTAATGCCAAAACATTTTTTTGTTTGCCTTAAAGTATAGAACTGTCTATCATAAAATGCTGATGTGAGTGCCCTTCTACTGCCATGGGTATCCTCCTAAACTGTACATTTTCTGGTACCTAGATATATCTAGAAATGAAATGAGGGAAATAATAGCAGAGTTTAAAAAAAAAATCATACCTGATGACCATGGCATAGTCCCAGCTTAAATTGACCAATGGTTAGTGTTTTGGTCTCTGGATATTTTGTCTCTTCATCATACTCGCCACGAGTTATATGCAAGTCAGGACAAAGAGTCTTCAAGTAATCATGAACTTCCTGAACATAGTTGACATGAAAATTAGCTAAGGAATCAAGGAATAGAATCTTAACTAATTCAACACCATAATGATGACAAATTGCAATGCCTATCAATATCAAATGATCTCTGCTTCGAGAACCAATTCCCACAATTTTGATTGTTGGCCATAATAGTCTTACAATGTACAGAAGAAACTATTTATGGTAAGGAGAGTCTAATTACAATAACCTAGTAGCACAACTGAATATCATACTAAACCAACACACGTGAAGTTTCTTTTTAAAAAGAACAAGTCAGGAGCCTAATTTTCATTCAAATAATCTCATAGCAGTTAAAATAAACCTGCCATTATGTTAGCTAACATCTGAGAGAACAGGGCTACTGGAAGGATTTGTGATCTAAGTCTTCAAGCTAACACACGAGTATTTAATTAAAATAGACTGACACAACCCTCTAAATTACTGAACAATATACTGTTTTATTATCCTTATCCAAAACCTCAGCCTCAAGGCTGGGCTGAACAGAATAGTGTCTACTACCCTTTCTATCCAAAACCATACAAAACACAATGCCTATACCTATCCTTCCCTCTATCTTCATTCTTGGAGCTTCTAGAATATTGGGGCCTATCATAAACATATAGCAAGCAAACAATTTCTTTCAAATTTCAAGAGAAAATAATAGCATTTTCAATCTTCTGGGTTCACTGGTTCTTTGAAGTGATATCTAAGTAAGGTTGACCAGACAATAAAGTTTTATACTTGCCATTTAAAATCTCTGTATCTGGATAGATTATTATGGGGATTCAAAGCAAGGAGATTGTTAATTTATACTCCATACAACTTTCAAGCCAGTGTACTTTCATGTGACCATGTCGTCCTAGAGTTATATAAGTTACTATTGCAATCTGATAGAGCCCAATCTTCACTTAAGGAAAAAAGAAGGAACTGATGCAGCAAACCAGTCTACTTACAAACAAGGCACAGGACACCTTATAGAGAAGAAATAGTACATCAAAGCAAAAAATAGCACAGCAACCAGAACCAACAAAATAGAGAAGATAAGGATACTAGTTTTCGAGAGGCTAGTTCTCTCCCAAGACCTTCCCAAAATTGTCCTTGCCCTCTCCCATCTGACCTTCCATCAAAATACCTTTTCCTCAAATCCCTTGGGTCCCAACACCACATACTTCCTCTGTCAAGTTAGTTAAAAAATCTCTTCTCTCTCTTCTGCCTCGCCCTCCTAATTCTTTCTAGAATATACCTTCAAATTGTTCGTTGTGGGCCCTTTTTGTTATATCTCTCCTCTTGTATTGTTTATATACTTTGGGCTCATCATAATCCTTCATAATAGCTCCAACTTTAAGGTTGAGCGGTTAGTGATATAAATCAGCAAAAGCTGAAACCAGAATGAAACCAATCCAACCCAGATTAGCATCATCCAGGGAGCATTCACATGTGACATATGAATGTAAGTACATTAAGCTTTCCAAAAGTAAATTTAAATGTTTCATTACAAAACAGAAAGATCCCAGCTGCATTTAGAAAACCTATAAGAAATCAATTAAATCACAAACTTCTAGAGTCTTGTTTAGACATGAAGGAGTCTCACATCAGGGAGCCACAGGTAATCCATAAAGAACTTAAGGACTGTGGTTCTTCTCCCTTACGATATAGCTTACTTAGGTCTCCAATCAAAATTCACAATTATAGATATTAGACTAACAACAAAAATTATACAATTTTGCACTCCCACTTGAATGATTGCGTTGATTAATGGTAGATTGAGCAAGCCTAATGTAAACAGAGAGGTGAACAATAGCCGAATATGATTAATTTCAGTGCTGCTATCTGATGGAACCCATATTCTAGAAGCTTCAAGATAGAGGGCAGAATGGGCACTGTTGTAATTTCAATGGATGGGTTGGTTACCTATAAAAAGGCGTAGCGGCGTAGGAAAAATGAAAGAGGGGGGAAAAAGTTTAGGAAAGGTCTTGGGAAAGTAGCTAGCCTCTTGAATGCTAGCTGTGGGAGTTTCATTTTCTGGAGTGAGGGCCCTATCTATTTTCTGCTTATTTTCTATTGCTGTTTTCTCTTATTCTAGTGTTATCTTTACTGTAACGTGGGCGTGTGTGTGTGCTGTATTAAGCTACCCACTAGTTATTTTGGTTTGCTGTGTGGCTTGTCTTACTATTGTTGGTGGTTTTTCTCTTCAGTATTAATCATATTTCAGTACTGTCAGTGGCTGTTCTTCCATAATATACAGTAAATGCGGTGCTAAGTTCAGGGGTTCAATCACAATCTTTAAATAATTCTAATTATATAGTCTTATTCATGTATAAATAGAATTTGAAAACCTTTTATAATGATATCTATGAAAATTAATTTAATTCAAACATTAATCTCAAGGGAGATAGTCAACCTCAACCCAATTTAACTGCATAATATATATATATATATGAGAGAGCAGAAAGTGGGGCCAGGGTAACCAATTAGCAGCAGTCTTCAACCTGGCCTTGGGAAGTAAGGGTAATACAAATCACAGCTAAATCCAGAGGCATCCTACACCCCCCAGCCACCTCACCACCTATTCCAATCACATTTACAAACCGTCATTACAGTTATCCAGGATCTCCCAACTTCACTTGTCGTTCAACAATCAAGGTATAAATGCACTACAATTTATATAACTAAAATGTTCTAGTAAAGGCTCACATTCTAGTGGGAATTAGCATTCCCTGATGAACTCATATCCTACAAAATTTTGGAAGATAAGTTCTTCGCATTATTAAATCATATAAAGTAGAGGAAATTACTTATATTCCAATGCCCAGCTAATGACTATAATATGTATGCTCAGACAGTCAGAAATGCTTACTAAATAATGGAGAAGGTCAATAACGTAGACTGATAGTATACTCTGTTTTAGATAAAAGAAAACAAATATTTATAAAAAGATAGACATACTTTGATGCACAAATTTCCAGTGCAAATGATGTGCTGGATCTTGCCAGGGACAAGCATGGATTTGAACTTCGCTGGCAAATCATGTGCCCTATGGGGTATGTGCAAATCCCCGAGGGCCAAGACCAGTACCATCCTCAAGAATCAAAAACTGAAAGCCCAGCTAAGGAAGCTGTAGAAACAAAGTATTGCCTGAAAACAAAAACGCCATCTTGAGTTATTTGGATGAAAAGCTATAAAACACAATAACAAAAGACCAGGAATTAAATAATGTGAATTTTTTAGGGCAGTATTTAGGAAATTAAAATTTTGAGAGAGGATGACAAACATGAATAGTGCCAAGAGATCTCTACCAGACGGCCTTACTCAGAACAAAGAAAAAGATGGAAATACAAAGAGGAGAATTCCACTATTCAAAGGTTTAGAAACGGCTAAATCTAACCCAAACCATACATGACAATTGCTATCTTAGTTGTGATATCACATGCTTTTTTTCCAGGAAGCCATGAAATTCAAATACATAGGGTATTTGACATTTCACACTCACAAAACACCCCAAATTAATGTTCATCTCTTCAAGGATCTCAAGCATCTATCACCATTCAAAGCCTTGATGCTATTCAAAATGTCAAACAACGCATTCATTTTCATAACTTACGCCAAAATTTGAATTCATAAAATCATCGCAGGAGCAATAACGGATTATCTAAACACTAATTGAATAATCCACAGCAAGCTAAACAAAAACAAATAACTTAGACGAAAAGAATAATTGTTGTATAAGTAATTTTATACAAGAGAAAGAGAGAATAGAGAAGGGAATAGGGATGATCGTAGCCTGGGAGAACCTGAGGGAAACTCGGCGGTGAGACCACGCGCCACCGTTGCGATCGGTGGTGGCAGTGGCAGTGAGGTGGTCGGCGACGGAAGAGTAGACTGTAGGGTGAGGCGCGACTCGGGTGGATCTGATCGGAAAACAGAAATTGAGAAGGAGTTATGATCAGTGTGCCTGATCGATCAGCTCAACACTCAACTAATAAAAAGAAAATTCCCTCAAAAAAACTAATAATAAGAAAAGAGAAAATATATTTTTTGACCCTATATTGGTCCACTTCCGAGTTACGATCCAGTCTCTAAAAATTAGAAATAGACAACTTCCTTACGAAATTATTACTATAACTATTTAGTCCAAAGAGGTTTGCACTTTTGTCATCTTAAATTAATTGAAAAAAAAAACATAAAATACAAATTAAAAACAAGAAAAAAATGCATATTAATGCCCCTCTTCCCTAGAAGTGTTAAAGTGAATTAAGGCGATTCACGTAGATTAGTGGTTCACTATGGGTTGTGGGTTAAACAATTTGGTTCGTGTCGGTTGAAATTTTAGGTGAGCAAGAAAATATTAACTCGACTCACTAATCAGCCTATTTTTTTTTAGATATTTAATTATTAATTTTAAGTTATAATTTTTTTAATCTTAATAATTAATACTTATACATGACACGTTACATTAATATTACATTAGAAATGTTTACGCACATAATGTGAGAAAAGTATTTGTAAGATCTATAGAGTTTTTCTTGGAGCTTTCTTGACCCTCATCGAGAATGACTTCTGAAGCAAAATCACTCACAACTGAGGAACAAGATAACCTTAATCGGAGCAAAAAGAAGATGAAAACGAATGGAGCTATAGAAACGGAGGATACCCCAATGTCACCGGAGCCATCAATCGCCCCATCGAATTCTATGGAAGAAAGCCCTATCGCTCAATCGAAAGAAACAGAGGTCACGTCAGATCTTTCGATTGACCCTAATAATCAGACGAAGCCACCCGTTAGGAGATCCTTGTGGTCGAATGAAGGTGAAGTAAACCTAACCTACAAAGAAAAGCTTATAGGCATTAATGGCCAAGGAAATGACACCCAAAGCGAAGACGAAGAGGAGAATAATGAGGACAAGTCTAAAGAAGATCATGTTGAAATCATTCTTGACGATGAAGACCTTTGTTACCCTGTACTCCGTGTCTCTCAAGAGGAACGGAAGGAATTACACAAATTAAAGAACCAAGAAGGGGGGTTGAGTTGGTTAAACATAAAAAATATTGACTTTTTAAAATTTAGGCTACTGAAACTTTGGTTATAAAATGTTCATTTCTGGTTAATTTGAAAAATAGCTTAGGTTAAAGTTAAAGGCAGTAAAGAAGTAAAGAACACAAGCAATTATTATAGTGAGAGGTTCGGATCAAATATCTTATGCCCTCTCACTCCCTCTTACTAAACAAGTAGGAGGAGTTACTTCACTAGCTTGGAAAATGTGAATTACAACCAGGCAACCTTCAAAATACCAAGGGATCAACCACAATGGTTTTTACTACCTAACCCAGGTAACCCTTAAAGACAGGATCAGCCACTAGGGCTTTTACCACCTAACCCAGGCAACCTCAACCAAAGGCTCAGCACAAGTGTTTTTACAACCAATTCGTGAATTACAACACTCCCAAAACTAAAACCTGACCAGTGGCCCACTGATCAATTAACCTCCATGTCCTAGGTTCCTACCCGGACTCTAGACAGAAAGGGAAGAGATTAAGAAGTGAAATTAAAGGGATACAAATTCCAACTTCTTACTAAGAGACAAATAAATTCAGATGAATGCTTGAAGACTGAATCACACTCTCTTGGAACACTAAGGCCTGTATATCAATCTTTTGAAGTGCAATTGTCCAAGTATTGAGTTTATATAGGCTTGAAGCTTCTTGAACGTTGAAAGGCTCTTTAATGCAGCAAATCATCTTCATTTAAGTTAGTGTTTAATCCCTTCTTCAATGATATCTTGATTAACAAAGATTTCTTCCATTTTGATTCAGGTCAATGCTTGACAACCTACTGGCAGCTCCCAATATGGAAAGTAGGTTAATGGTGAATCAATTTGCTTCATATCCACTTTCCTGAAATCAAGCTAATTTCCTTTCTCGGATTTGTTAGCAATAAACACATTTAAGGGCAATGTATATTCAAATGAAACATTCCTTAAAGGTTCAGAATTCGAAATTAATCATTCATTCATTGCATAGCCATTTTGATTTCTTTCCTAAATTGTTTGATCAATAATACACTGTTCAATCAGCCTTTAATACAATATCAGCTTAATGACCAAATATTTCCTTTTTCAATTCTCCCTTTGATTTATTCGCATATAAAACATGTGAGAATATATTCATGAATACACAACCATTTTATATGCTATCAAAAACGAGTTATTACATTTGACCAAGAATTTAAATGCTTGATTATACAATCTTTGATAGGTTTCTAAATCAAGCTTCTGGTCAATGATCGACCAAAGATCTCATAAGCCTTTTATGGAAGGATTCCTCAAAGTAAGAAATGTTATTTTATAAATTCTCTTGATAGTCATTTGATCATTCATGGATATTCTAATATTAAAGACAGATATGCTTGATAGAAATATTCTAGTAAAACATTCCTTATTTGTCTTTCATATGATTCCATAATAAATCCTTTAAGAGCATGATCAATTTCATTAAATTACAATCTTTCCTTAATTGGCCGAGATCTTTAATAAATTATTGATTTATAAAAATATCTTTGTAAAACTTGGTCAATCACATTAAAGTCTCTTTTAATCAAAATCATATTTTTGTAAAACATTTTCAAGCCTATTCTTGAAAAGCATATTGGAAAGGATGTGGCAAAGAAACGGCTCCATCAGAGTCATTGATATAGGTAATGGGTTTTTTACTATGATTTTTTTTTTATCTCTCTGATTATTCCTTTGCTCTTCATGAAGGCCCTTGGGTCATTGCGGAACACCATTTGATGGTTCAAAGATGGCGTCCCAACTTCGATCCTTTCAATGTCGACTACAAGAGGATGCCCATTTGGATCAGAGTTCCTACCCTTCCTACATAATACTATGAAAAGCACATTCTATGGAGACTTGGGAAACTCTTTGGGAAAACACTTAAAATAGACGAGCATAATCTCCAAAATAAAAATGGTTTTCTGGAAGTGGAAAGAGCTAACTTTGTAAGAATATGCATTGAAATTAACCTACGAAAGACACTCTTGTCAAAATTCAAGCTGCTTGGAAGAGTCCATCACATAGAGTACAAAGGCCTGAAATTGGTGTGTTTTACTTATGGGAAGTTTGGACATGGGAAGGACATTTGCCCCCTCAACAAACCATCCCAAACTAAGGAGGAACCGAAAAGCACCAAAACAACAGAACCCATTATCATTATTGACAACAACAGGGGGTCAAGATAGGAGAAGAGGCCTTTAGCCCTTGGATGCTTGTGCAAACTAATTCTAGACGAAGACCAAGACCATTAGGAAGAAATCAACACACTTCAAACACTTCCAAATCCTTTGTTACAAAGTCCAGATTCGTCATCATTAACACTAATGAAGAAGGAAAAATGGAGATAGATCAATACATTCCACCAACAGAACAAAAGCATCAAACCACAGACCAACTGCATGATAAAGCAACCCCAGAGCTGGTAATCTAACCTCCATCAAGGCAGAAAGGTGTTAAAAAAAAAATCGGAAGTCCAAGTCAATATGATAAAAAAGCAAGCTTCAAACTCCCAAGTGGTGCCACAACCGCAAAAAAGCAACAAATTTGTTGCTGAAAAAGGTCAACCTCACACTCTTGTAACTTTTATAGCCTCGGGCACTATGAATTTGTCTACTCAACCAAGTAACAAATCTCCCTTAAAACCCGTTGATGGAGTTTCCAAACTCCTAACTAAACATCCTACAGAGACAAATCGAGACAGATCATAGATGGATCAAATGATAAAGGAGCATTTCCAAACAATGAGGATAATAGGCAAGCAAAGAAATGATGCGGGACTGTCCCTTACCGATTTGGGAGCAACTCAAGTGTTTTCTAACAACCTTTAACTCCTTTATTTATTTTATGAATTTATTAATATGGAACTTTAGAGGCTCTACCTCAAAATTTTTCCCTAGCCTTGTTAAAGATCTTTTCAGGTTGCATAATTTGGACATCCTTACCTTACTTGAAACTAGAACGAGTGATGATAAAGCTCTAGAAATCATTTCTAAATGTGGTATTCCCCACTATGTCCATGTTGAAGCTGATGGATATGCTGGGGGAATTTGGATGCTTTGGAGAGATGACAACATGATTATTGAAATCCTCGACACCTCTTTTCAACATATTCACTGTGTTATTCAAAAACCCGGTTCAATCAACAGGAGTTTAATCACATTCGTATATGCAAGTCCTTAACAGCATAAGCGTTAATGTTGTTGGCAAAGCATTGAGAATTTAGCTCATTCCATCTACTCCCCTTGGCTAGTTGTGGGTATTTTAACACTTATCTTCACCCAGATGAAAAAGTTAAAGGCAGTTCCCTAAATTATAAAAGCATGGACAAATTTGCTTCGGCCATTTCAAATTCCTCTTTGTTAGAAATTGAGAAAAAAGGCCTAAGTTTACTTGGAGTAGGAATTGCCTTAAAGAAAGATTTGATCGCGCCTTGGTCAACATGGAATGTAAGTTATCATATCCCGAATCAGCAGCGTTTATCCTCCCATCAAGCTGAAAAGTAGAGATACCCAAGTCCATGGAGAAAAGCCATTTCACTTCCAACTTGCTTGGATGACAAATGATAATTTTGAGGAGCTTATTAATAAAGCTTGGAGCAATCAAAATTCATGGCTTCAAGCTGCAGAGGAGTTCACCAAAGCTATCATTCCTTGGAACAAGAACATTTTTGGAAACGTCTTCAAGAAAAAAATCCAACATTCTTCGCAGGATGGAAGGCATCAAAAGAGCTTTAGCCAAGTCCTACAACTCGTCCCTCATCAAACTGAAGAACAAATTATGGAAAGAGTTCAAGCAAATTCTTCTCCAAGAAGAATTAATATGTTACCAAAAATCAAGAAGTAATTGGCTTAACTTCAGAGATCGCAATACCAAATTCTTCCACAGTTCTACGCTTGTTAGACGCAAAAAAAAAAAAGAATTGAAGCCCTCCAAAATGATTCTAGTTGCTTGATTTCTGAAGAAGAAAGAATCAAAATCATGGTCAACGATTTCTTCAAGAACCTCTACACCAAAGACCAAGTCACTACCACTCCAATCTCTTTCAACAGGGAGTATTATGTTCTTAATTCCGATGCTATTACTTGTTTGTCTGCACTTGTTTCTAATGATGAAATTAAAAATGTTTTCTTCTCATGAGCCCTCACAAAGCCCTGGGGATAGATGGTCTCCATGCTTGCTTTTTTCATTCTTGCTGGGATAAAGTTAGTGACTCAGTCATAAAGTTAGTCAAGGATATATTTGAAAATCCCAGCTTAGTGGAAAATATTAATAAAACCCTTATCGTCCTTATCCCTAAAATTGATCCTCTCTCTCATGCTAGTCAACTGAGACCAATAAGTCTTTGCAATGTTGTTTACAAAGCTATTACAAAAATTATAGCTAATTGCCTTAAACCTTTTATGAATTCCATTATCTCTCCCTTTAAGAGTAGTTTCGTCCCGTGTAGGACTAGCTCGGATAACATTGTTATAGCTCAAGAAACAATCCATAACATGGCTCACAAAAAAGGGAAAAAAGGTTTTATGGCTCTTAAAGTGGACCTTGCCTATGATAGGATTGATTGGTCCTTTTTATAAAATACCCTTGCTTTCTTTAATTTTCCAATGCCTATTATTAATGTCATTATGAAATGTTTCTCAACTAGCTCAATGCAAATTCTTTGGAATGGTGAAATACTTAATGATTTTAAACCCTTTAGGGGGCTTGTGGACACCACATTTTGTCCGACCCCGAAAAATGCAATCAAAAACAAGAAAAAAAGAAAAAAAAAAGAGAAAGAAGGAAAGAGATGAGAAAAATACAAGCTTGTGGGTCTCGACCTACGAGTTTGTAGGTCGCAACCCCCAAGCGCCAGGTCAGAGGGGCGTCGTGGCCTATGAACCTCTACGTCATGACCCCTTCGCATTTATGATAGAATCCAATCAAATCAAAAATCACGTGTACGTCGTGACCCTCATGACTTTTAGGTTGCAACCCACGCATCATAAATGGCCAAATTTTGTTTCCCCGAATAGAGCCGGTACGGTCACTATAAATATGAGGCTCAGCCTCAGTTGACCGAACCGAGATTTTGAGCTCTGAAAGGCTGCCGAATTGCAAGGAGATTGGTAAGGTTTTCTTCTACCCCTTTTATCCACACTTTTGATTCGCATCCTCTACCCTTAACTACCATTTTTTACTTAAATCTTTTGGATCTATTAGGATCAGAGCCAGGCCTTGAGCCACTCCAAGGGTTGACAAGATCCCCTTCACGTCCTAGATTCGGGGCCTAGATCCCCGAATTTTCAAATTTTTTTCTCTAGTTTCCGTGAGTGGGTCGCGACCCCCTGGTGTAGGGGTCGCGACCCAAAAGTCTGTTTGTGCAGTGATTGCTTTCTAATCTTCCCCTGTTCTTACTTTTCTGGAAATTTGGGTATGGGTGGCGATGTATACTGCTCTATGTCGCAACCCACAGCTTGTCGTTGACCTACGGACCTTGACCTGAGGCTATGGGTCGCGACATATCCTGTTATACGTCACGACACATGACTTGTCACTGCCCTTGGGATCTTGACCCGAGGCCGTGGGTTGCAACCTACCCAGCTATAGGTCGCAATCCCCTTCATCTTAGAGGCAAAAAAGCATGCTTTTCTGCCTTCTCTGCCTTTTCCCCCTTTTTCTTTATGACATTTTGTTCGAGCTACTTTTTATCTCAATACGTGTAACCTTAGTGCCACCAAGGAGCCTTTGCTCCTATAGGAGCACTAGTTTACACGCCATCTGGGTGCGCTGCCCGATCAACCTCACACACACACACACACTCTTTTCGCCTGTCTTAATTGAATGTAATTGCTTGGTAGATAGGTGCCGAGAGACCTTTGTCTCTTTAGGCACATTGCATTGGGATGCCATCTGAGCCTTTGCTTGATGAGCATCCCCACACCCACACACATGCGTGCCACACGAACTATGTGGACTTTGATCCCTCCTTGAGGGTACGTAGGCCCTAGGTTCTTATCCTAGGTCAAGTCCATCCTTGCTTTTTCTCTATGTTTTTGTGTGTTGTTTTCTTTTCCATCTACTTTAAGGCCAAAATGATTTAAGTATTAGTTTTTGGGGTAACCATCTTCGGACGGGGGAAGAGGTGTGCCTAACACCTTCCCATCATCTTAAACAAACTCCCGAATCTAATTCTTTTAAAAAAAAACTCACTTTTACTTGAGCTTTTGAAACGAATTTTCCTTTTCCAAGTTTTATGGAAAACTTAGTGGCAACTCCGCGAAGCCCACCGCAGGCGTGATCTTCACAGGGCTTAGGCAAGGGGACCCTCTTTCCCCTTACCTTTTTGTTCTTTACATGGAAAGATTTTCTCATATCATTAATGAAGCCGTCTTAAGAGGCTTTTGGTCCCCTATAAAAATCAGTAGGAATGGTCCTTCAATCTCACACCTATTTTTTTGCCGACGACCTCTTTCTTTTTTCTAAAGCTGCATTTGAACAAGCCGAAATAATTCATGTGTTTATCATATTTTAGTGACATTTCAGGTCAAAAGATAAATAAACAGAAGTCCCGTATTTTTTTCTCCAAGAATGTTAACCATAATAGAGTGAGCCAACTTAGTAATTCCCTAGGTTTCACGGCTACTGGGGACTTAGGTAAATATTTAGGGTTCCTTTACACCATAAAAGAGTTAACAAAGATACTTATGCCCATATTATTGATAGAATTGATAATAAACTCTCTAGTTGGAAACAAAAAATTTTATCTCCCATTGGTCAAATCACTTTGGTTAGTTCTGTCTTATCTTCTATTCCTGTTTATTCTATGCAAAATGCCCTTCTTCCTCTTAGCTTGATTGATAGGTTGAAGGCTAAGGAGAGGAGCTTTATTTGGAGCAAGAAAAACGACAGCCCAAAGTTCCACACAATTAGCTGGGAGAAGCTTTGTAAATCCAAAAGAGAAGGAGGTGTGGGTATTAAGAAGCTGAGAGAATTCAATATGGCTCTTCTTATGAAAATTGCTTGGGGACTTTTAACCAAGAATTATGCTACTTAGGTCCAAATTCTGAAGGCTAAGTATGGGTTTGATGATCTCCGCCACAAACCCCTCTACAAAGCTACTCCTTGTTCGTATCTTTGGAAAAGAATCAAGAAGATTTGGGAGGAGTTCTCTATCAATGTGATCAAATTAATCCGCAATGGCAAGAACACCTTGTTTTGGAATGATAACTGGGTCCCGGGCTTCCCTAGTCTTTCTACTATGCCGCTGTCTCCCATTCCCCAAAATGAGATTTTAAATCTAGTTAGTGATTTTAAATCAAGGATTGGAGCTCTCTCTTTGGAATTACTTCCTGGAAAATTTGGAAACATAGAAATGATTGGTCTTTCTCCAATAAACAAGACTGAATAAACTTTCTGATGGCAAAAGTTGATTATCAATTTAACGAGTTTTCTCTCATTGCTCATTTGAAAAAGCTTCCCAAAAATTCTATTAATAACTCCAATAAGAATCTTAGTGCTTGGCAAACTCCATCTGTAGGGTGGACAAAAATTAATGTTGATGGCTCCTTCCTCAACTACTCTGATGATATTAGTTGTGGAGGTGTGGCTAGAGACTGTCTTGGCAATTGGCTTTTGGTTTTTCCCGAAACATGGGCATAGGTAACTGTAACTGTCATTTTTCGTTCAGACAATTCTAATTTGCAAATAAGGACCGCAAGGGGTCATAACCTTGGGGGACTTGTCCTTAGGTGGGAACCTGGGTGCCTACGTACCCTTGTGAAGAGATCAAAGTCTACGCAGTTCATCATGATGACGTCTATAGGAGCCGTTAGGCTTGGTGATTACCTGTATGGGGCCGTGTGCGGCTATAACGTGTAAAAGGTACTCCGGGCGGGCGAGTCACTCGTAGGAGGTTGCCTTATATTATGAGAGAGCAAGAGTCTCTTAGAGCTATCTGGAGCTCTGTTGGTGGGAATCTCTGGGGTGGAGATATGGTCGTTGATGGTCGGAGTTTGGTGGTGCTGTGGGTTAGGCTCTCTAGTTGACGAGGAGATGTGTTGTATAAGGGAAGCTAAGTCTAGTTTCTGTATAACCAGAGTTTGTGTTTCTTGCCCCCTGTTCTGATGTCCTTGAGTCCCCCGGGTGAGGGCCTTTTATACCAAGTGTGGGGGAGAACGTGGTCGACCCACATTCTTGCTGGACGTGGGTCGTCCCACGATGCTTGGAGGCTTTCCACGTCCTCCTGGACGGGAGCCCAGGAGGAGAGACGTGGGTACCGGCCACGTAGGGGATAGATGAGTGGTGTCACGTGCCACTGGTGCAAGCTACCGTGGAGCTTCTGGAAGCCCAATGCCACGTGTCCCTAGGCAAAATATTTCGTAGTTACAATAACGTTCTCCAAGTTAAATTATGGGGTTTATTTTTTGGCCTTCAAATGGCTTGGGACAAGAATCTTACCCGTATCATCATCGAATTTGATTCTACTTTAGCTATTCAACTAGCGACGAGTTCCTATCCGAGATCCCACCCTTTCACTTACCTACCCTCAAAGATCCATGAGTTACTCAACAGAAATTGGGAGGTCAAACTAAACAATGTGAATATAGATAGTAACTCTATGGCTGATTGTTTAGCCAAGATAGGTTTAATCTTCCTATAGGCTCTCATTTATTTGACTCTCCTCCTCCTCTTTGTAGGAATGTTTTTGATAGTGATTGTAGGAAGCTTGTCTTCCCTTGTGCTCCTGGTGCTAGCTAGTTGTTGCCAGCCCTCATCCATTACCAAAAAAAATATTACATTAGAAATACATAAAAAATTTGTCAAAAAACAAAACCAATAATCAAAATTATGATTTTTCAATAAAATTAAGTGATTGAAAATTTAAAAAAAAATATATTAAATGAACCAACCCACCTAACCCGCGAGTTAGTTCATCAAACTAGTAAATTAAATGAGTCGAATTATTTTTAACATGTTTATAAATGAGCCTAAACTTTTGCAACTAGATTCACCTAATAAATGGGTCAAACGAACCAACCCAATAAATTTGACTCATTTTAACGCTATATTTTTTTCGTAGGAAAAGGAATAGATTAAAATGAACAGAGTTCAACAAGAAACTAATTACAACAGAAATGAAGTTGGAGCATCATAGCAGTACAAAATAACAAAGCTTCCCATGCTTCCACGTTGATTTCTCTATGGAAACCTACTCCACTCTAATCAGCAAAAAAGCAAGCTCTTACAAAGGAAGGTAAAGTATCAAAATAAGCTAATGGGGCGATTTCGGTTACTAATCTGCCGAGTAATCTAAAGAATTGGTGGGTTGATTTCTTCATGATTGTTCCAATGGTGGGTACCTTTCCTTGGTGGATCCATCGTGAGGATTGGTCCTCTCTTCCCCTTAAAGTGGTTAAACCCAACCTTGGACATTCGATTTGCGGGAAGAGTACGAGGATACTATTTATCATGATTTGCAGGGCGCACAAGTATTGGGTGTCTAGTTTGGTAAGTGCCTTGTGTACCTTTAATGCTTTTGGAGAATTTCTTCTATGTGTGACATGGTTTACTTTTTTTAGGGCAAGATATGGACGGCACAAAGGGGAGGGCGCGAGCACCTGCCACTAGGTCTCGAGCAGGGACATCCCAAAAGAAGAATGCCAACGAATAACCTTAGGCTGCTCGGGCTTTGAGGCGGTCCCGTGTTGAAGGCTTGGTGGTGAGTATTCTGGAGGACCCTTCCCTCGCGGGTAGGGGTGTTCAAAACGGAACAATACAGTTGCACCTTAACCAAACCAAACAAAGCAAAAATTGAACTAAACTGACAAGTGAGCGATTTAGTTTGGTTTGCTTTTGGCGGTTTTCGGTTTGAAATTTTTGCAAACTGAACCAAATTGCTAAATTTCATATATATATATATATATATATATATATATATAGTCTTTGATTTATAAATGAATAAATAGATAATGTTGATGGTATGTTTGAACAATTTTGTCAAATTTAATTAAAACAAAGATATGATAAATAATGAATAATTATTGGAAATTTATGAGGTTTTCAGTTGATCTTTTTTTCATTCAATCTATATCTGTAATTCCATAATATTCCCTCCTATGGACACGTGGCACTAGCCTTCTAGAAGCATAATCAAGCCTCGGATTAGTGATACGTGGCACCGCTCGATGGCCCCGTGCATGTCTCATACCACTATTCCCTTATACTCTCTCGTAAAAGAGTCGTTGGAGAAGAATCACGAACGTGGGTCGAGCATGACCTACAGGAACGTGGGTCGACCATGTTCTTCCCAGCACTTAGTATAAATACCTCACTTGGGGGATTCATAAAGAGATCGAATCGACATCACTCAGAATATATTCATTCTCTAGCTCTAAGCAACATTCAGAGACCTCTGTTCTCTCACCCATCACTTACAGTATACCTCCAATAGGTGGCTCGCCCGCCTGGAGCAAAACACACTTCCTAGACGCACACAGCGACCACAGGTAACACTCCTGCTTAACGGCTCCTACGGACGTTTTCTCTTCGAACTACGTGGACTTTGATCACTTAACAAGGGTACGTAGGCACCTAGGTGATAACCTAAGGACAAGTCCCCCAAGGTTACGATCCATTACGGTCCTTATTTGCAACTATGAATTGTCTGAACAAAAAATGACGGTTACAATATCTATTCATTTAATTTTTATTTTTATTGTTTGAGCTCTTTTTTTTCATAAATTTATGTGTTAGTATAACTAATGGGCATCCAAAGCTATTTTGTAATGTGTTGCTTGGGCAATGCAATTATTTTACTTATCGTTTAGATTTAATTTAAAACTAGAACAACATAAATTTTTTACTGATTAGTTTGTAATATTATTTGATTTTGAATTAGACTAAATTTGTAAGTATGGTAAGACAAAAGTCTCAAACTGCCCAAACCGAACCACTCAAAACCGCTAATCTATAGTTTGGTTTGGTTTGACATTGTAAATTCAATATGCCCAAATCAAACTGCCAAATTAAAATATGAATGATTTGGTTTGAAAATCTGTTAAAACCGCCCAAACCAAACCAATGAACACCCCTACTTGCGGGTGCTCAAGCCAAAAAGTTGTTTGTTGTTCTGTCGGGTGGTGTCGCCGAGTCTTTGGCCGCCGAAGTTGGGCGGGAGGATGTTTTCATGCACCGCCGTGGGAAAGAGGTTGCGAAGGGATCAACTTCGGATAGCAGTTCGAACCATTCAGGGGGCGATACTCGTTCTCCTTCTAAGGTCGCTTTCGAATCTGTGCCCCCCAAAGAAATGCCCCTTGAAATTACTGTAGAGGCTATAACTAAGGGCGAAACATTCTGTTTTGACGCTGAGCCCTGCATCTGGACGCAGCAAGCCTATGGGGACAAGTATGGAAATGATTTTGTCATCTGGTGTTTGGCTAAGGCTCTTGCTTGATCGAAGGGGATGTTAGCCTAATTGGCGTACCAACCAGAACGAGAAGAGGTATATGTTCCATGAACTTAAGCCCATTTTTGGGAGCTTTGTTATTTAGTTTTGATTTTCCTTAAAATCTCTTGTAGGAAGTGATCCCGCACCTGACACAACAAATTGACGATGGAAGGGCCAGGTTAAGGCCTTGAAAGGTTGAGTTGGCGAGCAAAGAGGAGGATTTAAAGGCCCACCGGGACGATTTTCTCCGTTTCACCAATTACAATATGAGGAATGGCTTTGCGTAATTGGAGCACTATCTTGGCAAGCCTTTTACTCTCGAATTTGTATCGTCCCTTAACCCGATGTGGGAAAAAGTTTGACAATGGGTTTCGTGTCAGGAGGCCCATAGACTCGCCACTTAACTTAGAAAATTATCGGTTTCCACCCAGGCCTCCCTCGAGTAGTTTAGAAAGTTCTTCTTCCATAACTGCTTCAGATCGTGGAGAAGGAGATGAAGCAGCTGAAAAGGAAGTGTCTTCTCCCAAAGGTGGGGGCAACCAAGCAGTAGACAATGCTTCTCCAGCACCTTAGCTCTTTCTTTCTTTGTATTTATTTTGTCTTTGGGCGTGTAGCCCGAACTTTTTGTAAAGAATGACCTTTTGGCCCTTTGTGAATGGAGAAAAGCGATGAGCCTACTTTTTGTAAATAGCGAATGACTGATTTGCACAATTATTTTGAATAGTATGTTTCAAACATGGTCAATAATTGAAAATAATAACTAGTTAAAATGATTTACGCAATAACAGAAAAATAGCTTGTTACAAAAAGTATTTCTTTAAACTAGCCACATTCCATGTGCTTGTGAGGGGTTCACCAGATAGATGTGCGAATTTGTAGGTGCTGTGAGGGGCGATCTGAATGACTATATATGGGCCTTCTCAATTCAGGGCCATCTTGCCGTGAAGGCGGTCTCACCTATTGTTAATTGTTGTTCGAATGACGAGTTCACCTTAAACCTAAGGAGTTGTAGACAGACTTAGGCATGACATTTATAGCGGATCCTAGATATAGTAAGGCCCTAGGTATTACTGTCTTACTTATGGTACATGGTATAGTTAAGGAGCCGGGATCTTGGCACTTAATCGAGAATTAGAGCTTGAACAAAGCCGATACACTAGAGCTACTTAGTACCTTAGCATTTGGTTTAAATTTCTTTTTATTAGTGACATCCTGTTTATTTTCATGTATTCTTTTACTAAGCAAGTAGGTATGAGGAAAATGAAGTTCATTTATACTTACCTCGTCTCTCGACTAGTTACTTACTTCTCTAGAGAGGTGGGCCTTTCAAACTCCTTCTATTTTGGCAACTCCTCGGGCTCCGGAGTGAATTCAGCTTTATCCTCTTTATGTGACTTTTCCAAAGTCTCTGGACCTGGTATCTCCTTACCACTTCTCAGTGTAACACCCATTTGTTTTACATTAATTAATTAAAGTGATTGTTGTTAATTATGTAATTTAATTTAAAAATGATTGTGTTTGACATTGGTTGATGCATTAGTTGCATATAGAAATTTAATTAAGTGTTGGGGATTTTTGTGAAAAGGAAATAAAGAATTATGGGGTAAAAAGAAATAAAGGTTGATAAGGAAAGAGAATAGAGACCTAATTAAAACAAAATTTTGAAGAAAGGGCTAAAACCTTAGTCTTTCCATTTGTCACCAACAAAACCTTCCTCTACCCCAATTTTTCCTACCTATCAACACAAACGCCCACACTTGAGGAGAGAAGAAGCCAAAAACCTTAGGGCATGTTTGGTATGCTATATGGAGAGGGAAAGGGAACCAAATCTTATAATGTTTGGTATGTTATTTTGGAGAGGGAAAGGGAAGGATGGTTCCCTTTAGATAGGGCAAAAAGCTTGCTACATGAAGAGAGGTGATGGTAGGAGAGGGACGTAATTATGAAATTACAATTTTACCCTTAGTTAATTCTATAAATTTTCATCATGTGGGGGCAAAAATATCTTTTTATAATTTTTATCTTTCACTTCCCTATCTTCTTCTCATTATACCAAACAACTTTACTTTTTATTTCTCCTTCCATTTTCCTGTATACCAAACACACTTTTTATCACTTACTTCCACTTCCATTTCCTTTTCTCACTAAAACACTCACCTCCTACCAAACACCACCTAAGAGAGCTAAGGGAAGGAAAACTTGTTGGTTGTGGTGGATAATGGCCGGAATCCGGCGACAGAAGACCGGAGAAAAGTTAAGAAGCCCTCCCTAGCACCTCATTCACTTCATCTTCTTCACTCAAGGTAGGTTTAGCTCTCTACCTCCATTTTGTTTTGAACCTATTCTCTTGATTCTTGAAGAATTATGAAAAATCTCTTGACTTTGATGATATTGGGGGATTAAAAGCCTTACATTTTTTATTTTATACACTTCTACTAGTATTCGATGTGTGCGATGCAAGGGAAATTCCTTTATATGTTTCAATTATGTGTTTAAATATGCAGTACTATCTTTGATATAATAAATAAAAACAAACTAATGTTTAAATTTAAATTCAAAAGGTCTTCCATTGTGAGTTTGACTGGATACGATTTTTGATTTATGGTGCTCTCAAATGCTTTGATCCTCTCTACATATTTTTCCCTTTGATGATTGGCATTTTGCTCCATTATTTGTGATTCTTATGGCGTGGTGGTTGAAGGATTTTGCTTCCAGACTTCCAATCACCATGTATCAAAGTCGAACAGGGAAGGGAAGAAAAACCGAGGAATGTACATATATCTAAGTTAGTAGTTGAACATAATCATGATATTGGCTTCATCACTCTAGCGATTGTACGTGTGATTTGCGTACCGGAGAAATGATCCATTATAGAGAGTGGTGATTCCATAGCCTCATGACCCGAAAAAAAGGGGGGAGATGGGCATGATCGTCACCGTGGAGGTGCGATGAATCCCTAATCGTTCACTTTTCGAGAATTCAATTACTTCAAATCGAGGTTTCAACCGATCGTCATGATTGTGATCAAATAAAAACCTTGGGTAGTACAGGGTGTAACCCAAGGGTCGAATCTCTCACGGAATCTTCGTGTTAACCCTACAATTGGTTAGTATCACAAGAAAGCAGGTATTCAAAGAATAAATAGGGAGTCAATGGTTTAAAGGGTCAAGAATAATATGAAGCATGATCCCAAGAAGAATAAAGCCAGGCAATCATGACCAATCTGAATTTATTTAGGTTTAATTAATTCATTCTAAAATTCATCCTATTCATGATAGTCATGCATTACGAAAGCCTATCTAATGATAATGTCATCTACGAACGGTAACATCAATAACATGCATCAAGAGATTTTATGACATACTTAATGATCAACCACGTAACTAGGAACAATTAAGTCAAATAGATATAATCGCAATTAGAGATGCATACGATCAAGAACCCAATAAATGAATATGTATTTGAATTTCAAGAATTAGAAATCCCGAGTGCTCTGTCACATAATCAATGATTACCGACCCGATATGAAGGATCTAGTATACTAAGTACATGCCCATTCATGGAATAATCCAATAAACTAATGACATGCGATCAATGAGAAAAACATAATCTATAATACGAAAATGATGAAATACAAAAGATGAATGAATTAACAAATCCTAATGAAGAGCCATCGGCTCATGCCTTCACTAGTTCTTCTTGGAAACCCAAGAAGAACTTAGTCGCTCATATTCTCTCTACACTCTAAACTATACTAATTTCTGGGAATCGTTGAATGAATTACAACTTGATGAAATTTCTATTTATAATGCTCCGGGAGTCCCAGTTTGATTCAGATTGGTATGGAGATAAGTGATAATTGACATGTGGTTTAATTTTTAAATTCAAACCAATTTGAATGTATCTCCAACGCCTTGTAAGAATGGACCCCGTTGTATTTTCGTTGACTTAAGTTGTTGTCCTTGTCATCTGCTACGTGTACTGTGCCACTTGCTGCAGCAAGTTAATGGTTACTCACTGTGGCGAGTAAGACTTGCTGGCCATGGTGAGTGACCTTCTGCTTGTTGTGGCGAACGCCTTGGGTTTTGGCTCTTGTCCTTGGAGTATATCTTTTCATTTATCCCTGTTAAGCCTGCAGCAGTAAAAAAATCAAACGCACCTATCCAATATTCTACATATTTTATGGATAATCAAGAATATCAATAAATAATGCTTTTTATCGAATTTTATCACATTTTTTGCTCTACTCCTTATGTCAAAATATTCAACCTTTTTGGTGCAAAATCACATGTTTTTATCTATAATTTGTGTTATTTAACTCCTTTTATGTTGATTTTGGGTGTGATCAATCCCATGAACACAAAAAGTTGAGGTGGGTGTGATCTACCAAAACGTAGTGATCCCATGAAAGGAACCAATAAGAGATGTGAGTCAAACGTCATAGTTTAGGTAAGAATAATCGGTTTACAATGGTTATGACTGTTGTACTCGGATCCGGCGGAGGGACGACTCAGATAGTACATTGACGTGTGGTTAGCGACCATCAAGTGAGGGTATTTCATTCATGGTGTGCTATAGGGGTACGTGGAGTGTTCACTGGGCGACGCCCCCGATAACTCTTGTTTTCTCTTTATGCTTGACATTATTATGTCATTATGTGTTTCTCTTAATTCCATATGTGTTTAAGGTTTGATCATGTAACATGACTGTTTAATGAAATGTTTGACTTTATGATTAGATTTATTTTATCTCTCTTATCTATATAACCTTGGCAATTGAAGCACATAATTAAGGTTAGTCATTGTTGGAAAAGCATGACACAAGGTAAAGGAAATGTTTAACGTCACATCCAATAGTTTAAGTTTTTCATGGTTTTATTAATGATAAGAATGCAACGATTCTCCATACAAGTACGGTGGTACAAGGCAGTAGTTTTAAACTTAGATCCTTATACCTTCTGGGATTTATTTCTCAATATAGTTGTTGGCATGTATTAGATGTATAGTTGGTGGCAGGACGAGGAGACAAGTTAGTTAGAGGCAGACTCCATTAGTTTATGTTATTTTGACTCACACATTAGTAATTTTGGCATATAAAGACTTTTTTTGAATTATATGATTGACTGAGTATTAATCATTTATATGATTCTTTTGGGAGAACTTGGGTGGCAGGATCTTTGCCTCCAGTTTCTCATGATTGACTAACTTATATTATATTATACATACTATACGTATATGTAAGATTATGGGCCAGTCCACCCTTGGTGGATCGGACCCAAGCCCAATTGATGTTGGGGCAAATATATAAATAAGTTATAAATGTGGGTTATGGAGTGTAATTTACTCCATAAGTTTATTTAATTTAAAAGACTGAGTCAGTTGCGATATATGTGAACGTGACAAAAGAGAGGTGTGGCACATTTTTATCACATAATTCTGAGAAAGACAAAAACCTCTCTCTTCTGACTCTCTGCTCTCTACTAAATTTACTGTGGGTGCATTTGCTGTGTTGCTTGCTCGGAGTCCCTACTTGGTGACCGGAGTTCACGTGGGTACCTGAACACAGAGTCGGAGTCGGATACATCACAGGTACACCCGTATTCTAACAGTGGTATCAGAGGCAGGTTTCTTCCGCTGTGTTTCATATGTTATGTATTTTTTTTCAATGTGACAAATGCATGACATACATATAACATGTGTTAATTACTTATCTGATGTTTTCTTCACCGCATAGTAATTTTTTGTGCAAATTGGGTTCATTAAAACTACAATGTTAGAGTTCAAAAATTACACCATTGCGTAGAGCGCGAAAAATCGATGAAAACTGATATAAATTTTGTATGAAACGGACTCCGAACGGCATCGAAACGATGATCGAAATTTCGGGTTTGACATTTGGGTTTCTGAAAACTACAATTTTAGACTTCGAGAATGCTCCCACTCAGAGGCAGGTTAAAATAGAATGATTAAATTGGCCAAAGAAGGCATGTTAGGTACAATTCCAAACATGGAAATGTCACTATGTGAAAATTGTCTAGCTGGTAAGGCAACAAGAAAACCTTTCGGTAAGGGAACTAGAGCTGAAAATCCATTACAATTAATCCATTCTGATATATGCGGTCCTATGAGTGTGAGGGCGAGACACGGAGCGTGGTATTTCATTACCTTTATAGATGACTATTCACGATATGGTCATATTTATTTGATTTCACATAAGTCTGAAGCTCTTGCGTGCTTCAGACGATACCTAAACGAGGTAGAAAATCAAATGGATAATAAAGTCAAAGCATTACGCACTGATCGAGGTCGTGAATATTTGTCTGAACAGTTTAAACAACTCTGTGAAGAAAAAGGGATAATCAGGCAACTGACTATCCCTGGCACTCCACAACAAAATGGAGTTGCCGAAAGAAGAAACAGAACTCTTCTAGACATGATTAGATCAATGATGGCCCAAGCAAACCTACCAATTTCATATTGGGGTGATGCTTTATTAACGGCAACCTTCATACTTAATCGTGTGCCCTCAACATCAGTCGCTTCCACACCCTATGAGTTATGGACGAAACGTAAACCAGATTTAAGCATCTTAAGGCCCTGGGGGTCAGCTGCGTACATCCATGACAATTCCCATAAGTATGGAAAACTGGGTCCCAGAGGAAAGAAATGTATCTTTATTAGATAATCAGAACAATCAAAGGGATACGTTTTCATAGGTGAAAACGAAGATGGCACGGTGACTGAGATAGAATCAAGAGATGCAAGATTCATTGAAACTGAATTTCCTAATCGAGGAGATGTTGACCGCACTGTTTCCCTTTATGAAACACCAGAACAAGACAGTGCAGAACAAATTGACAAACCAGAATCGTCTAGGATTGTCAATCTGAGTGGGAGCCAAGAAAGGTCAACACCAAGACCTGAACAAGAAAAGAAAGATAAGGAGATTGCTCCTATTAGAAGGAGCAATAGGGAAAGTGTTCCCAAACGACGCTTTCAAATCGAAGGCGAATCTTTCTTAGTTACTCCAGAGGGAGATGATGAACCTCGTTCTGTACATGAAGCCTTGTCAAGTCCTGCCAAGGAAGAATGGAAGAAAGCAATGGAAGAAGAAATGGACTCAATGAAAAAGAACCAAGTTTGGGTGTTAATTGATCTACCAAAAGGGCGTAAAGCCATTGGGAACAAATGGGTTCTCAAAATTAAAAGAAAAGTTGATGGATCAGTTGACAAATATAAGGCTAGGTTAGTAGCAAAAGGTTACACACAACAAGAAGGCATAGATTACGATGACACGTTCTCGCCAGTTGTGCGTTTTAACTCCATTAGACTTATTCTGGCAATAGTAAATAGTTTAGACCTAGAATTACATCAGATGGATGTAAAAACCGCATTTTTGAATGGTGATCTGGATGAAGAAATCTATATGGAACAACCATTAGGTTTCATTGAAAAAGGAAAAGAGTCAAAAGTTTGTAAACTTAAAAGATCCATTTATGGATTAAAACAATCATCCAGACAGTGGTATTTGAGGTTTCACAAAGCAGTAACCTCATATGACTTCCAAATGATAGAGGAAGACCACTACGTCTACATCAAGAGGTTTGAGGGTAATTTTGTTATTTTATCCTTATATGTAGACGATATACTATTGGCCGGTAATAGTCTAGGTTCTGTAACAACCATAAAAGAATGGCTTTCATCAAACTTTGAGATGAAAGACATGGGTGAAGCAGAATACATACTTGGAGTTAAAATCCAAAGAAATCGTTCGAAAAGAATCTTGTCTCTTTCACAAGAGAATTACATCAACAAGATTCTTGAGCGATTTAACATGAAGGATTGCAAACCTATGAGCGCTCCTGTAGCTACTGGATTAGCCTTGAGTCTTGACATGTGTCCCAAAACCGAATCAGACAAGAAGAAAATGGAAAGAGTTCCATATGCCAGTGCAGTTGGCAGTCTGATGTATGCAATGATGTGTACAAGACCAGACATCTGCTATGCAGTAGGATTGGTAAGCAGATTCCAATCTAACCCCGGTGAAACGCATTGGAAAGCAGTGAAGAGGATTTTGAGATACTTAAAGGGCACTTCTGACTATGCATTGTGCTATAAAGGAAGTGATTTGCGCCTTGTTGGGTACTCCGATGCCGACGTAGGCGGAGATGAAGAAGAACGAAGGTCAACTTCAGGTTATACCTTCTTACTCAACAACGGCGCCATATGCTGGAGCAGCAAAAAGCAAACGTGCATCGCCTTACATTCAATGGAAGCCGAGTTTGTGGCATGCACTGCTGCCGTACAAGAGGCATTATGGCTGAAGAGATTTATAGAACATCTTGGATTTGGAAATGAGAGTACCAATCCAGTGTTATTATACTGTGACAATACTGCAGCCATAGCCTATACTAAGGATCCTAAGTATCACAGCAAGACCAAGCACATTGATATTAAATATAATTTTGTTAGGGATTATATAGCACAAAAGATTGTAACTGTACAATACATTTCGACAAAATGTATGATAGCAGATCCCCTGACAAAGCCAATAGGTGAAAGAGTGTTTAAAGAACATATGCAAGCCATTGGCATACGTAAAATGTAATATGCAGAATTCATAAATAAAGAATGATGTTCTAATTTTCTGTTATTACTTTATGCATTTATTTTGGAGTATACAATGTCTAGTATGTCGTACAGGTTGAAAGGTTGGCTCTCTCACACGGACAACCGCCTTTGACACTCAAGTGGAGTGTGCAAAGATGAGACATTTGTGTTCACCAATAAAGCAGCCAAGAGTGCTGATATGGTAGAGAAGAAACACAAACTATATGTCGCCTTGACTAACGTGTAGCAAGTCAAGATGATATCCACATAAAATGAAGTTGGATCAAAGTTTGGAATCCCACTTCCAAAATACTTGTAGTCAGATAACAAACTCTTCAACGTTGACATCGTAAATGAAAGTAGAGTTGAAGAATTTGGGCCTAGATACTGGGTGTATCTAGACTTAAGTCTGTACGGTGTTAAGATAAGAATAAAACGACATATGCTCTTATAATAAAAGAGTAACACCGTAGCATGTGTTTCATACCACATGTACTGAGAGAACCGCAAGAGGGAAGCAAGTGAAAGATCCCGGCTTCATTGCTGTGTGAGTCCCAGGGAAGAACAATTTTCCCAGTGATGCCCTTTGAACTTTGACAGTATCACGGAGATATGCTTCAGTGACTGCTACTTTAGCATTTTTACTATGATCATGATAGATGCGATCTAAAGTACTATGCTAAGAAAGCGACTGATTCATATTAAAGTGTTATTTGGGTGAAAGGAAGATTAACTGAGATATACACAACTATGCTAGTGTCTGTGACATGTCCCTTATGACATTTTTGTTGTCGTAAGTGTGGATACTAGACATATGAGGAAGGCAATCTAAATCATACATTGATTCGAGGGGGATTAGTTCTTGCCACGTGAAAGTGTATATAGTTAAATCTAGGACATCTGAGGCATCATTTAAAATTCTAGCTACACGAAGGAGACGGTTACTTGTACTGGTCCTATAAAAAGGATTGCTAGCACAAGTACCTAAGTGAAGACGTCATGCCCACGCGGTCACGGCAAAGCACTAAGTATGAAATTGAAAGGAGGCTGAGAGATTTAACCCACGGCATCTAATCCACCAAGTGTGAGTGGGAGATGTAAGATTATGGGCCAGTCCACCCTTGGTGGATCGGACCCAAGCCCAATTGATGTTGGGGCAAATATATAAATAAGTTATAAATGTGGGTTATGGAGTGTAATTTACTCCATAAGTTTATTTAATTTAAAAAACTGAGTCAGTTGCGATATATGTGAACGTGACAAAAGAGAGGTGTGGCACATTTTTATCACATAATTCTGAGAAAGACAAAAACCTCTCTCTTCTGACTCTCTGCTCTCTACTAAATTTACTGTGGGTGCATTTGCTGTGTTGCTTGCTCGGAGTCCCTACTTGGTGACCGGAGTTTACGTGGGTACCTGAACACGGAGTCGGAGTCGGATACATCACAGGTACACCCGTATTCTAACAGTATATGTCAAAGAAAGGTCTTATGTGCTTGTGAATGTTTTACACTTTCTTTCTTGATTTAAGATTTGTATTTCCGCTGTAATAATCAGGATATAACCCGAGAGTGGCAACACGAACCGAATGAACCATTTTGTAACAACTTGGTAAAATTTAAAAATTTATTCAGGTAGAGGAATTAGTAACACATTTATCTTATGTCAATATAAATTATATATATTAATAATCCACTAAAATGGACTCTAGGATAAGGGGTGTTACACTCAGACTTATGGCGTTCAATGCCTTCATGTTAATTACCATGTTCGAGGGCATAGTCCCACCATTCTTTGCTTTCTGACCACTAATGTCAATGGCGAGCTAGGTAAATTACCTACCCTGCTCCTCCTGTTTGTTCTTCAGTTGGTCATGTTGGAGGCTCAGAGTGGAGATGCAGGATTGAAACTGGTTAGTCATGGGAGTGAACCTTTTTTCAAAGTTCTCTTCCAAGCTAGTCACCTTCTGAAGTACCAACTGAATAGCGCTCTAATTCTTGTTACCAGAAGGAATCATAGCTGCAAATGGCTGGTTGTTTCCCTGAAACCCGACCGCTTGTCCTTAAGAATTCCCATTTTTAAATCCCAAGTTGAGTTGATTATTATTTTTCCATCCAAAATTTGTATGGTCTCTCCAACCCGGTTATATGTATTAGAAAATGATTTTCTGCCCTTATTTTGTCTCGTCTTTTGAAACATAGTCAAACCTTCTTCAAAAATATTTGGACAGTTATCTGTAGTATGCATGGGGGAGTTGTATTGTCCCCAACTAGCGAAAACCATAGGAAGTGGTTCAACTTACTATATTGGGCAACTATTGTAGACAACTTTGGTCAAGTTTTCGGTTGTAAGCTACCTTTACTAGCAAATGATCCCTTTTAGCAACTGCGACTCTTGCGGGCAGATGTTGTCTATGAGTAGCGAATCGTCTAATGACTACCCAACCTTCGGCTAGTGCAAGGTTCTCGAGAGATCAGCTAGCGTTAGCCTAAAACATATCCGCATCATGGGGCTAAAGCCCGTAGAACCAAAAAGCTTCCCCGACAACGACGCCAATTTGATGAGCGGTATAAACGCGAAGTTTTACACACGTAACTCGTTGCAAATTAGGATCAAATAAACCTAAGTAATGCAGTATAGTGCACCACCCAAAATCGAATCTCTCGTGAAACCTTTATTAGCTTCGGAGTAACTATAACTTAGGGGGTGTTTGGTATTGTTGCAGTTTTCTGTTTTATTTTGGAAAAAAACTGAAAACTTGTTTGGCTAAATGAGTTTTATTTTCAATTTTGGACTTAATACGAAAACATAAAACACCATATAGGAAACCACAAAATGTGGTTTCCACAAATTTCATTTCAATTTTTTTTTTCAATCACCACCCACCATCATGACCACCCACCACACCACCACCAACCACGTCTACCACCACCACCAACCACCAACCACCACCACCACCCACCACCACCACCACCCACCACATGCCACCACCACCAACCACGTCCACCACCACCCACCACCTACACCACCACTCACCACCACCATCAATCACCACCCACAACCACGACCACCCACCACCTGCCACCACCACTAACCATGTCCACTCACCACCAGCAACCACCACTCACACCACCCACCATCACGACCACCCACCACCTGCCACTAGAGCTGTCAAAACGGGTCCAACCCGATGGGTTGGCCCATTTAACCCACCAATTTGGTGGGTTTGGTTGCAAAATCCCAACCCGTTTATTAAACGGGTTGGAGGAACCCGACCCACCAGGTGGGTTGGCCTGTAACCCACCTAACTTTAAAAAAAAAATAAAAAAAAACATAATTTCTAATCATGTTTCTTTCTTTTTGTGATATTTTCATTTTTCACCATATTTATAGGAGCCAGAGGAAAAGAAATGAGTAATGTTGTGATATTTTGACAATGTTTCATACTTTCATTGTTTTATTTTTAACTATTTGTGAGTAACATGATGAATGATAAATCTTTTCTTTTATTTTATCATATTAAATTTGTTAGTTCATGAAAAAAATTGTATAAAAGAAGTATAGATTTTTTTTAAAAAAATTTAGAATTAAAAAAATAGGTGGGTTGGCCCGACCCACCACCTTGGTGGGTCGGGTTGGGATTCCCAACCCGTTTAACATGGCCAACCGTGGTGGGTCAACCCGTGTGGGCCGGGTTGGCCCACTTTGACACCTCTACCTACCACCACCACCAACCACGTCCACCACCACTCGCCACGACCACCCACCACATGCCACGACCACCAACCACGTCCACCACGACCACTCGCCACTACCAGCAACCACCACCCACCACCACGACCACCCACCACGACCACTCACCACCGACCAACCACCATCGCGTACCATCACCACCGACCCACTCACCACCACCATCAACCGCCGACCAACCACCACCGCCACCAACCCCCACCACCCACCATGAATGTGCATGAATCTTCTTACTCCCAAAACATCCACGTAAGTATATTATGAACTTCCATATATATTTATTTTCTGTTATTTTATTAATATAGAAAACTGAAGATATAAAACAGAAAATAGAAAACATAACACAAAAAAACAGACCACAGATTTCAGTTTTCAAAAAACAGAAATCTAAAAACTGGCAGTATACCAAACACCCCCTTAATTATCTGAATCGAGATAAAGAATTTGGAAGTATTTTCAAAAAGCAAGTAATTGATTGAGTGAGAAAATATGATTATAAATGAGTAACTATGAAAAGTATATTATCCTTCGGCTGTTGACCTTTCAACTGTGATTTCCAAGAGGCTACGGAGAGACTCCATTTCCTTTTGGCGCTTCTTAACGTCCACCCAGCGCATTGACAACTCTTCTTGCACCGGGCAAGATCACCTCTCATAACTTGATTGTCAGCCCAAATGTCTTTACGCTCCTTCTCTCAAGTTGCCAACGATGTACGCGCGTCTTCTAGCAGCCCCTTGACCTCTTCAAGCCTTCCATCCAAGTTAGTATAGCGGGCAATCTTAAATGTTAGCATATCTCCGACGCTTCTTTATCAAAGAATTAGGAACGAATCATAAGGCAAAACGTTGAAACTTAACGAGATTGCAAAAGTGCCAAGGTAAGAAACTTATGAGCTCTGCTTAAGCAAAATCACCTGCTTGATGAAGTTTGCCCAAACCTTATGCAATTCGATCCCAGCTGCGAAGGGCAAGATCATACGTACCTAGGTCTATTTCCCATGTAGCCCTCTTGCCGAAATCAACAGCAAAACGGTGCCCCCTATACACCCTCTGGAGTACCTGCCCCAAAATCCACGTCCTTCAACTCTGAACCATCGAAAGGAGGCTCCTTCTCTGGAACCTCTTTTGAAGTCAAAGCCGAACCTTGCTCGTCGACGCCTCAGACCGAAGCAATAGTCAAAGCCCTCTGGGGTTTTCATCGCCCCCACAACCGTCGAGCCACCGTTGCCAACACGAGCACGCTTGCTCGCTGACTCATCTCCAACGCCATCATTTGTTTCCCTAATGCGACTCAAAGACGATAGAGCTTCCTCACCACCACCACTTGCAGGATTGGAGGTAGGAATAATAGCATCTTCAAAAGAACCCATAGCTACTACATCTTCGATCTGCAAAGGGAAACCAAACCCCGCAAAGGAAAGGCTCAACCAACATCACTGGGGACTGTACCGCCAGAGCCCTTGACGTCTCTTGAGATTTTGCTGTTGGAGCCCGTGGTGACTCCCTAAACGTCGCCTCTCTTGAAGAAGTCTGAGAAGGGAACCCTAAAGTAAGAAAAGGTCTTCGATGATCCTTTGATGCCGAAAGATCCTAGGAGGATGCAACCCGTTGTTCCTTACCCCCATCTTTCTTGTGCTTACAACCCTTACGGCCTTACCTGTCTCACGGCCACTGCGTGACTTGTCACGGCCATTAGGAGAAGAGGCCTTAGAAGATTCATCAACGAAGGTAAATAGGAAGTGATCGCTCATAAATTCGAATTACTTCGTATCAAGGTTTTAATTGGTCATCATGGTTGTGATCAAATAAAATCTCAGAGTAGCACAAGGCTAACCCAAGGGTCGAATCTCTCACAGAATCTTCGTATTAACCTGCAATTGGTTAGTATCTCAAGCAAGTAGGTATTTCCAGAATAAGTAGAGAGTCAATGGTTTGAGGGGTCAAGATAATATGAAGTAGGATCCCAAGAAGAATAGAACTAAGCAATTATGACCAATATGAAGTTATTCAGGTTTAATTAATTCATTCTAAAATTCATCTTATTCATGATAGTTATTCATTACAAAAGCCTATCTAATGATAATGCTATCCCCGACCGGGAACATCAATAACATGCATCAAGAAATTTTATGATATACTCAATGATCAACCGCCTAACTAGGAACAGTTAGTTCAAGAAATATAATTGGAAGTAAAAGATGCATACGATTAAGAACCCAATAAATAAATATGCATTTGAATTTTAAGAACAAGAAATTCCAAATGCCTTAACCACATAGTCAATGACTACCGACCCGATATGAAGGATCTAGCATACTAAGTACATGCCCATTCATGGAAGAATCTACTAAACTAATGACATGTGATTAGGAAGCAAAACACAATTCATAAATCGAAAGGATGAAATATAAAAGACGAATGAATCAACAAACCCTAATGAAGAGCCATCGACTCATGCCTACACTAGTTCTTTTTGGAAACCCAAGAAGAACTTAACCGTTCATATTCTCTCTAAACTCTAAACTATACTAATATGTGAGAATCACTTAATGACCTTTCAACCTTGTGAGACACCTATTTATATTGCTCATTAAGGTTACTGCCACGTCGTTGCCTTGCCATGTTGAGGAGCTCGCCACCTCGATGCATCACATGCTAGTTGTGGCGAGTGCTTCGCTCCTTTCTTGTCTTGATCTCATCCAAGGGCTTGCTACGAGTTCTTGCTTTGATTCCGGTTCTTGTATTTGGAGTATATCTTCCCATTGATCCCTGTTAAGCCTGCACCACTCAACAAACATCAAACGCACCTATCCAATATTCCATGGAAGAGATGAGATTACTTCTATTTTGGCTTCATGTACTTCTATCCCTTTTTCTGAGACTAGATGTCCTAGTATTATCCCTTGTTTGACCATAAAGTGGCATTTTTCAAAATTCTAGACTAACTTCTTTTCTATGCATCTTTGGAGTACTTTTTACTGTGAAGTCATCCATGAATACTTCCATACAGTTTTCCAGGAACTCGTTGAAGATGGAAATCATGCACCTTTGGAAGGTTCCGGTTCTGGGTGCATTGCAAAGTCCGAAACACATTCTCTGGTATGCGAATGTGCCAAATGGGCAAGTGAATGTGGTCTTCTCTTGGTCTTCTGGTGCTATTGGTACTTGGAAATACCTTGCGAAGCCGTCGAGGAAACAGTAATGAGATTTCCCTGCTAAATGTTCAAGCATCTGATCTATAAATGCTAGAGGGAAATGGTATTTCCTAGTTGCCTCATTTAGTTTCCTGTAATCTATGCACATTCGCCACAAGTTTTGGATTCTGGTAGGTATTAGCTCATCATTCTCATTTTTTACTATGGTTATTCCACTTTTCTTAGGTACTACTTGGACAGGGCTAACCCATTCGTTGTTCAAGATCGGGTAAATAATTCCTACGCTAAGTAGTTTTGTGATTTCCTTTTTTACTACGTCTAAGATTTGGGGGTTTAGCCGCCTTTAGGGTTGCCTCCTAGGCTTAAAATTTTCAGTAAGGAGGATCCTATGGGTACATATTGAGGGGCTTATGCCTGGTATGTCTGCTAATGTCCATCCTATGGCTTTTCTGTATTTTTTTAATAGTCTTACCAAGTCCCCTTCTTGCTCAGAGGTGAGATTGTTAGCTATGATAACTGGCAGTTTATCATTGGCTTCCAGAAAGGCATATTTCAAAGTGGTGTGCAGTTCCTTCAATTTCAATGTTGGTGGTTTTACTGTAGAAGGTATTAGTGTAGTGATTTCAGGGGGATCCTGCCTATCAATTGCTTCTACTGGTGCAGTGCGTCGGTTGAGGAATAGACGGGATTGTGTTATAAGGGGCATATCTAGTGGGGTTTGAATATTGTCACCTCGGATAAGTCAGAGGTAACCGTCCAAGAATGGGCGGATTTGAACGAGTTTTCTGAAGGACTTTGGGAGTATGACAGGGTGTCTGAAGCAAGGTAAACTTCAGAATAGGATTCAAAATCTCCCTTTTCACTGGAGGTTACCAATGGTTGGGCATTTTGAACGGCCCTGAAGGAGTTGGCGGTAGACCCTTAATTCAAGCTGAAAGTCTCTTCTGTGCCACACGAGCTTCAAAGCTAGAGAAATCGATTTCGTGGAGTCGTCTAGTTTTGATCTCCGTAAGGTGAGGAAGAGATGAGATTACTTTTATTTTGGCTTTATCTACTTCTATCCCTTTTTCTGAGAGATGTTCTAGTACTATCCCTTGTGTCTTAAGAAGATAGACTTAGGAACGACTAATTGTGGCCTCCAAGGGTAACATTCGAAATCTTCGAAAAACCCACGGCAACATGCACGCATACGTACAGCCTATCGATCAAATTAAAGAAAAGTAATTATGGGCAGCAAAAATTCGCGAACAAAGAAAGACCTAAAGGCCCTTCTCTACTCGCAATGACCCTCCAAATACCTCTGGGTTAAAATCGATAAATCCATGTGACACGTGGAGCGAGAGTGAGAAAACAATGATGTACCCCTTGAAAAGGCGCGAGGGGACTAACACATCATGATAGGATTATGACTTGCTGCATTGGAAAGCTTGCGAGGGGAACTAAGCAACATCCAATGAGATGGAGACACGTGTCCCTCATAAAAAAATTCCCGACAAAACCTCACAAATCTTGAAATGATTGAGGTTCCCTCAAACACGTAGCACACATGCACTAGAGAAGCGTGTGTTGTCTGGCAGACCAGCAGATGCCGAAAATAGGCGTGCCAAAAGGCGACCCAACTAACTTAAGTCCACGTGCACACTGCACCCGTAGACTTGGGGGACTAATGTTAATACCATTCTTACCCACTGCACATGACTCGCATATGTCACGGTTCACACAACCTGCCACGTGTTAGTCTGACAAGTGACTCGCTTGTGACCACATTGGTTCAATGTCTTATGATCCTTAATTCCCTATCAAGTGGAACGTGCGTGATCCACATCTAGGGCTCGTTTGGTAAGGAATGCACACAATGCATTCCATGTATTTTCACGATTCCCAAAAAAAATTTTACATAATATTTTTTACATACCAAACATACTTTTTATCATACTTTTTCTCTCTCTTAACTTTTCTCTCTATCTCTTTCCTCACTTTTCTCTACAGTACTTTCCTTTATTCTACAATACTTTACTCTACAGTACTTTCTATACAGTACTTTACATTCGTGCATTTATACCAAGCGTGCCCCTAGTAATACAGAGGCTATATAAAGCCTCCCACACATAAACAAAACACAAGAAATCATGTATTGACTAACTTCGGCATTCTCACATATTGAACCTTGGATCCTACATCACCATTAGCACCTTCATCTTCTCCACGATCATTAGCAAGCACCACCGTTGACTTTATGACAGCAGAATCGCTGCAATTCCATATCTGGTGACCCCGTTCACCTCCTCCTAGTCGCACACGACACTTACAGGTAAGACCGTTGCCTCACAGCCTCTATGGACGTCCACTTTTTCTCGAACTACGTAGACTTTAATACCTCTTCAGAATACGTAGGCACGTAGGTCTTCACTTAAGACAAGTTTCCCAAGGTTTAGACCAATGTTGTAAGAACCGAACCAGACAAAGACTCGGACAAGTGTTCGGTTCATGGTCTGATCGGTTTAACCGGTCGAACCGTTGGTCGAACCAGATGACGCAATAAATAACAAATATTAATTATTATTAATATATAAAATGACATCACTCAAATTTTAAGTTTCAATATACATAATTTTGAAGTTTTAAATTACATGACTTCTCAAAGTTTTAATTTTCAAGACTTGTCAAACTCTGAAAGAACTTAATCAAACCAAATATGAAATTCTTGATAATCATGACTTTTAAATTTTAATTTTCAAGGCTTTTCTAATTTTAATTTTTAAGATTTATATAATTTGTTTTTTTTGATGTTATTTTTTATTTGTATTTTTCAAATTTGTATTTTTTTAAAAAAATAAAATTGGACTGGTTGGACCACCGGTTGGACGGTTCAACCCGGTTGACCAGTTGGACCCGGTTAAATCCGGTCCAACTAGAAAAACGATTTTTTTGGTCCAACCGACTCGCCTTTGTATTCGGTTGGCGGTTGAACCGGTCGGACTATCCGGTCCGATTCGGTTTTTTTAACATTGGTTTAGACCTCTTAGGTTCCTTAAACACTTATTATGGGTTCTACCCGTTAAAAATAAATCTAGCAAGTAATAATAATGTTGACAACGCCAAGAACAATGAAGTTTTTTTATCCTAAATTTATCTTAAAAATAAGATCATCTGAGCTTGTGAATTAGTTCAACAGTTATTATCAATTATCATTTTTTTTTGTGGAAATTATCATTCTATATTATTAAAATGGAATTGTTTAATTTATTGTAAATTTCTTTAAATTTTTTTATTATACTATATGGCTTATTACCTATTAAACTCGATTAAAAAATGTATGGAATTCTTAGTCCAAAATTAAAAACTCAAGGTAAAAGGTATTTTTTTTGAAATTGGATCCAGCGCAATTCCCTTCCGTACAATTTTGGTGCAATTCTTATAAAATACACATTTTTACTTCATTTTTGAAGTACTAATACGAAATCACACTAATAATAATCCACTATGAATAGATTAAAGACAAAATTAATATCAATATTGACAAATATCATCACCTTAAACGGATTAGGGACCAAATTGTTATTAATTTAAAAAATAGTCTCACGAGGCTATTTAGTGATGATATTTGTCAAAATTGATAATAATTTCATTCCTAATCCATTCATAGTAGGTTATTGTTAGAACAAATCCGTATTAGTACTTCAAAAATGATGTAAAAATGTGTATTTTATAGGAATTGCACCGAAGAAAATTGCACCGGATCCAAACTCAATTTTTTAATGTAAAAACTACAATAGAAAATTTATAAAAGAAATTGAAATAAAAAGACTAAAATGCTTTTTATAAAACATTTTAAATAAACATTTCGAGTTGGTGAGGGACGTCTTTTCACCCTAAATTCCAATAGATGCAAAATTTGTTTGGAATTTTGACAATTTTTGGAATTGCTATTCTACGCTGATTTTGTGCATATCAAACATGAATTTTTTTTTGAAAAATGTGCAAATTTTTTCACCCTAAATTTCATAGATTACTGTATTACAATTTTATTTTTGGGTTAATCTATGATGCAATTTGTTACATGCATGTAATGTAATTTCGATCGATAGAATTGTGACACGTTTAAAATTACATTGCATCTCAAGTCATCCTACTCAGATATCACAATATCACTCACATGTCACAATATCAGTGGCTACCCTTTATTTTTATCTTAACTGGACCAAAACGGCCTTAGATGCTTTTCCGTGGAAAGTGTAGCGCTTGCTTTATGCTTTTTGAAAATGAGTGCAGAGCTGGTTTCTCTCTATCTTCTTAAGTCAAAAAAAGTAAACAACTATAGATTCCTTCGTATCTTATCTCCTATACTCAGATTTCCAGTGCGATAGTAATTTCAAGATCTTCTTTTGGCTATGAACATTGAATCTGAAAGCTGCTAAGAGATTTTCCTTTTCTGGTGTGCACTTCATCGAAAGCTACACGGTTTGTTGAAGTTCCTATTATGTGTTTTCCCCACTCTTTTTCTTAAATATACTATATAGCACATATTAAACGGAAGAAAGTTAAAATTGAATGGGGATATTATTATTCATTTACTTGTTCTTCTTGCCTTAAAATTTTGTTCAGCAAGTGTTTGCATGATTAATTCTATTTCTTTTTATTTTTTTTCCAATTATATATGTTTTGCTTTCATCCCTAACATTTGTAGATGCTATGAGACGGATATCTGTCTCTGACTCTCTAAACGCTAAGCATATTGTGCATAGAAGAAAAGTTTCCTGTTAGAAAATTGTGAGAAATTGAAAGAAATTAAGATTTATAAGAAATTCCCAAGGCTTTGATTCATGGATAGCGATAAGTTTCTCAGACAAGCTTTTTAAATTTTTGTTTGTAATGTCTTAGAAATCATATTCATGGTTGATTATATATATACAGTGTTGAAGAAGCTATTTCATTGTTCTTCCTTTATATATTCATATTCAATAGTATAATTTGTTGAAAATTTTTTATATATAGAGGAGATTTGTTTAAATAAAAATGCATGGAAAAATATGCTTCTTAGGCACTATTGTAAAGTTCTGAACAATCATAAAAACCAATTGAATTACGTTTATGTTTGTTGAAGCTTAAAAGTTGATTTGGATTTCTCAGTATTTTGCTACCTAAATCGTAAAACCAATCAAATTATATTGATTTGATTGACTACTTCCCATTCACAGCATTGCTTAGTTATTTGTATACTTTTATGAGGTGTATTGATATATTACACTTCTGAAAGAGGTAGTAAAGATTTGATTTATTGCTTATGGTTCATGGTTGTAATAGTTAGTTTGAATGGTTTAAAGCAGGTCAAGTTTTTTTTTTTAACTTAGAGACTCTTAAACTACTAAATCCAAAGTCTCAATGGATCATGTTGATGGAAATGGGTATTCAAGTTCTTCTAGATCAACTCGGAGATGGAAGTATCATGTTTTTTTGAGTTTTCGAGGAGAAGACACTCGTACAAGTTTTGCAGATCATTTATATGCTGCTTTGAAAAGGAAGGGAATCATAACATTTAGAGATAATGATGAACTTGAAAGAGGACAAGTTATTAAAAAAAATCTGCTTCAAGCAATAGAAGAATCTTTTTCTGCAATTGTCATACTCTCCCAAAACTATGCCTTTTCAACTTGGTGCCTAGATGAGCTCCTAAAGATTCTTGATTCAAGAAAAGAGTTTGGTTTACAAGTTTTTCCAATCTTCTATGGAGTGGATCCATCCGATGTTCGGCATCAAAAGGAAAGTTTTGCAGAAGCATTCAAAAAACATGATGAAAATTTTACACAAGAGAAGGTGCAAAAATGGAGGGAGGCTATAAGGGAAGTTGCTAACTTTTCAGGTTGGCATTCTGAGAAATTGTAAGTTGTTTACACTCCTTTCTTTATCAAATTATTGAGCTTGTAAATAATGAGTTAGTTGTGCTTGGTCAAGCTATGAAAACTCTTAATCAATTATTTTATTTTCACATGAATAAGAAAATAAACAATTGACAGTTGAAAAATGTAAATTTGATTATTATGTTCAAGTTATGAGTGATGACATTTTAATTGATGTGCAAAACGAAAATGAAAATATATATAAACGTTTTAAGCTAAACCAATTTATGACACATTGTGACTTATAATAATTGTGTCTTAGCATAATAAGGTATCAAAGCTATGGAAATTCACTATATAGGATTTGAAATCCATCAAATGAAGGTATCCAACTTTCCATTAATTATAGAAGCATAATACTATATATCTTTCTATATTTTGTAGGCATGAAACAGAGTTTATTGAAAATATAACTGAAGCAGTATGGTCAAAATTACAATCCAAATTGCCACATGACTTTGATTTTTTAGTCGGAATTGATTCAAGGATAGAGGTAATGGAATCACTCATTGCAAAAGAGTCGAATGATGTTCGGTTTATTGGAATATGGGGCATGGGCGGCATAGGCAAGACCACTCTCGCTAGAGTTTTCTATGAGAGACAAAAAGAAGATTTTGAATTTTGTTGCTTTCTTGCTGATGTTAGGGGGGTTTGTGAAAGAGAAGGTTTTTACAAAGGAAAGTCCTTTCTCATCTCAAGATAAGAAGCCTGGAAATTGACGACATATATGAAGGAAGGAAATTGATAAGAAACTTTTTATGCAGCAGAAAAGTTCTAGTTGTCCTTGATGATGTAAGTAATTTAAACCAACTTGAAAATTTGGTTGGAATGCAAGAATGGTTTGGTCTTGGAAGCAGAGTAATAATAACAACTCGAGATGTACACTTGTTGAAATCACATGGAGTATCTGCAATGTACGAGATGAAAATCTTAGACAATGATTATTCCTTTCAACTTTTCTGCCAAAAGGCTTTTAAAGGAAATCAACCCAAAGAAGGATATCTTGATCTTTCTAGAACTATAGTTGAATACGCTAATGGTCTTCCTTTGACTCTTAAAGTGTTAGGTTCATTTCTTTGTGGAAAAACTATACTTGAATGGGAGGATGCATTCAATATGTTAAGGAAAATTCCTCCAAAGGACATTTTGATAATACTAAAATTAAGTTATGATGAATTAGAGGAGAATGAAAAGACTATATTTTTAAATATTGCCTGCTTTTTCAAGGGGATGGCCAGAGATAAAGTCACGGAAGTATTAGAAAGTTGCGGGCTTTTTGCAAAAATTGGAATAAAAATTCTTATTGACAAGTGTTTAGTAAGTATTCATTCCAATGGGAATTTGTTGATGCATGATATGCTCCAAGAAATGGGTAAGAATATTGTTCTTCAAGAGTCTCCTACTGATGTTGGGAGACGAAGTAGGTTATGGTCTTGGGAGGACATTAATCACGTATTGGAGAAAAAGAAGGTAATTACAATAATTCTTAATGTTACATTCTTTATCAAATTCATACTTATTTGATATCTTATTTCACATTATTCAGTTATGCTAGTTGTATGATGGTCAATTGGTCATTTAACAGGGAACAAAAGAAATTCAATGGATTGTTCTAAATTCACTTGAACCACATGAAGCATATTGGGATAGAGAAGCCTTCTCAAACATAAGTAACCTTAGATTACTTATCATATTTGGTGATTTGAAACTTTGTAGTGGTTTCAAATCCTTTCCTCAAGCATTAAAAGTTCTTAAATGGGACAAATATAATTTGGATGCTCTGCCACATGGAGTTCAACTATATGAACTTGTTGACTTCAAAATGCGACATAGCAAGATAAAACAACTATGGAAAGAAACACAGGTAATCAAATTTAGATTTTAGACCTTTAATTTAAGATATGCTTGATCTTCTGTATTTTGGTATATTTATTAATACAAATGTTTACTCTTCCAAGGCTAATCTCTTCCCCCTTTGGTTTTTCTGTTTTTGATCAGTTTATGGGAAATCTTAAGTTCATGGATTTAAGCCACTGCATTGACTTGACTAAATTACCAAATTTTGATGGTATTCCAAATCTTGAAAGAGTAGTTCTCGAAGGTTGTAAAAGCCTTGTTGAAATTCATCACTCTCTTGGCCAACACAAGAAGCTCATGATTGTAAATTTGAAGGATTGCAAAAGTCTAAAAGCCCTTCCTAGGAAGCTTGAAATGAACTCTCTTGAAACCTTTATACTCTCGGGCTGCTCAAATATTAGAAGGCTTCCTGAATTTGGAGAAACTATGGAATGTCTATCTACACTTGATTTAGAGGGGACTTCTATCGTTAGATTACCTGAATCTCTTGCTTACGTGACGGGCTTGACTACTTTAAATTTAAGGAATTGCAAAAATCTGGTATGCCTTCCCAATGTGATTCAGAATTTAAGATCCATCAAAATTATCAATCTCTCTGGCTGCTCAAAATGTGAAAAGTTGTCAGAAAATTGGAATGAAAACGGGGCTATGGAAGAGCTCGATGTGAGTGGAACTGCTATAAAAGAAGTACCTTCATCCATCTTTCTTTTGGAAAATTTGAAGTTTTTATCTTTCAATGGGTGCAAGGGGACAGCACCACGCCAGGCTTGGCACCTTCCTCTTCCCTTTGGGTGGAAGCATAAGCTTAACAACCCTTCAAATACAACAGGGTTGATGTTGCCCTCTTTCTCGCCAAGTCTACCTTTGTTGACGAAATTAGATTTAAGTTATTGCAATCTGAGAGATGAATCACTCCCCAAAGATCTTAACAGTTTATCATCATTGGAAGTTTTAGACTTAAGGGGAAACAATTTTGTTAACCTACCTTCTACATTCATTTCTAATCTTTTGAAGCTAGAAGAACTAGGGTTGGAATATTGCTCAAGGCTTCAATTATTGCCTGAACTTCCCCCAAATATAAGAAAAATTTGGGCAGATGATTGTGCATCAATTGATCAACCTTCATTAGACACACAATTATGGTGTCTCTTCGCATCACCAATGCTACAGGTTTGTGAGTACAATTATATATATTTATATCTGTAATCCATGATTTCTTATCATCCTTTTTTTAACATGACCATTTTCTGTTACAGTGTCTCAAACAACAACAAAGAGGTGAAATTGTGTTACTTATTCTTTCAGGGAGTGAAATCCCATCATGGTTTCAAAACCAAAATTATTTATATTCGAGTTCAACAAATATATCATTCACCGTAGACATCCCAGACTTTTGTCGTTTAAGTGAATTTTGGGGAATTGCTGTGTGCTTAATTTTTCATGGAAACATGGGCATAGCGTATGCACCTAATCTCCATCATCATGGTATTGATTTTAAATGCTTCGATACTGAAGGTACATGGAAAGGCCAATCGGGAACATATCTCATTTATGATCAATATAATAGCACCCATCAACTTTCAGTGTTTTTCATTCCTTGTAATAATGTTAAGATCAAGCGTCTTCAATTGGAATTTTCCATTAGTGAACAACAAAATAAATATAAAATCAAAAAGTATGGGTGGTGTCTAGTATGCATGGAAGACTTTGAAGCCTGGCACCAAATAGATTGTGATGGAAGTAGCAGCAATAGCAGAAACAACATCATTGAGGTTGCTTCCAGCAACATCAATGAGGTAAGAGCAGCAAGTGAGGGTAGCCAACAGAACCAACAACACAGCTACCATTAATGCCAAGCACAACCATGTCTTACAACACATTGAAAACTCCGGCAATTGCTTCCATGTAAGTCACCTCCCATTTATTTTACTTTAAATCCTTTTTATTTATTTGGCGGTTGCTTTTTATGTTTCTTTGAATCCAATTCACACCCCAAAACTTGGTCAAAATGTTTTTGATATTTATTATCTTTTCAATAAAATTGTATTTTTTTTTTAATTTTTATATTTTTTGTAAAAAAATAAAACACTCTATAACTAAAAGTTATGAGATTAATTGGAAAAACAAGACAATAGTATTAAGTATTTGTAAAACAAGTGAAAGCAATATAAAAAAGAGGATGTGTTCCTCTTTGCGACTCTGTGGTGTATTTGGCTGGAAAGGAACACTAGGCTCTTCAAGAATAAATTCTTCCCACCTCATTTGCAGTGGGATAAAATTACCTTTATGTCTTCTTTGTGGGTTTCGTCGAATGGTTTGTTTAGAGGAGTATCCATTACAGATATCCAAAGGGATTGGAAGGCTCTGTTGAGCTAATGTTTTGTTTTCTTTTACTAGTCTTCATTTTTTGTTTATTTTGAGGACTGCTGGTCTCCCTCTTTTGTAAACACTTTCTTCCTTCAATAAAATTTCTTTTTCTATCAAAATAAATAAATAAATAAAGAGGATGTGTTCATAATATGATAAATTTGAAAACCTTGTAAATACAGAAGTGTTTATACCTATCTAGTTTACCACATAGGACTGTTCAAGAATTTATGTATTTTAAATTTTGGCCCATGTAAAAGTCAAAGTTAACATATATCATTTGGTTCTAAGATATATGACCTTTTCTTGATACACAAGTTTGAAGTTAACATTTTTAAATTTGTATGTTCATAATTATATTTTTTTATGAATATCAAAATTCAAAACCACGTAATCATACAATAAATATGAGTTTTCAATTCTAGATCTGAATTGAATAATCATAATGTATTGTTATTAAGTCTTCACAAAGACGTTATAAGATGTCATGTTTCTTCCTTTCTTTTTTGTGCTAATCATAATGTAGTTATTGAATCCTTGGTAGGCTTAGTGACAGTTTGACAGAGAAAGTATGGTACAATTTTATATCCATTCTTCAGCTGGTTGAATAAAGAAGATAAAATGACATAGTATAAGATATAGATTTAACTTAAGGAACCTCAGAATTAGTTTCCGATTTAATACATGAAGGTGCAAGTTCTTTGTTTATTTTCGTTTTTAGTTTTTACATAATTAAATGAAGAACTTAGTGTGATTCCTAATTACCATTTTCCTTTTCTTGCTAACGTTTATCCTCTGATTTTCAGCTCTACCAAGGGATAGGATAAATTTGTTATGTCTTGTATCCCATAAAACTATTAATAGTATTAGCTGGACAAGTGGATAAGTGGATTTGTACTTAAAGAAATATAGTTTAAGGTATAAGTTCAATGTTGCAGAAATAAGAATGTTTGAGAATGTTGCATTGGATGAGGGGTCAAACTAGAAAAGATAGTATTAGGATTAATTGCATTGGAGAGAAAGTTGGGCAGCACCTAATCCTATCATAGAAAAGTTAGTTGAAACACGTTTTAGGTGGTTAGGTCATGTATAAAAAAAGCCGTTAAAGGCTCCTATACGTAAAGTTGACTAGATGGAAGACAACCCAATAACAATAACTAGAGGTAGGGGACAGCCAAAGAAAACAATAGGAGAAACTGGTATCGCCGCCAGTGCTGTCTCCGGCGTTCTCTGTCGTTGGAGGGCTCACTGGAGCTATTTTCTTGCGGTTTCACTCGCGTTTTCTCAGGTCGGGTTGCGTTTTTTGCTCTGTTCGACCATTGAAGGCGTTTCTGAGTACCTAGACGCCAACAAATATCTCTGGCTACGGTGCTCTACAGGAAACAACCGCCGGCTCCTTCTCTCTGAGTTGTTTTCTCTAGTTTTGTGACTGCTCTCTTGGTCGTTTCTTCTCTCTGGGTCGTTTTCTCTGGTTTTGTGGTGCGTTTTCTGGTTAGGGTGGCTGTTTGATTATTCTCGGGTTGTTCTCTGGTCAGTGTGGTCATTCTGGCTCTGTGGTTTTGTTTTGGCTATTCTCTGGTTAATGTTTGGGGCTGTCATGTGGTGGTTTCTGAGTTTTTCTAATATATGGTGGTTCTGGTCCTCTGATGCAAGATGGTGTGGATATTTTAGTTTGGTTATCTTTAGCATTGGAGTTTCAATAAGGGGTTAAAGGTAGCAATGGGGATACAACGAATCGCCGTTGAAGCAAAAACGTTCAATTTTTCATTGGAACAATCGGGGTCTTTTTTTCGTCTGAGCATACGTGAGAGTGGTAAGCGGTTCCTGTCCAATGTGACACTGGGTCGTGACGCTGCATTCTGGTTGATGTCGGCGGCTAAGGAATTAGCTGATGGTCGATGGAATGGATTGAATTCTAGGCAGATCCGTATTCATGATAATCTATTCTTGGTTTTTGTTGGTGAGAATAGGAGAGGAAAATTCTTTTGCATCACTGAATACTTTAGGGGGGAAGGAAGGTTTCAGTGATGGTGCCGGAGGGTCCCAGAGGGGTGGGATGGTGGCAGCTCGCAAAAGCATTGGTTTCATTGCTTGTTCCACCGATTGCAAGGGATGTGGGGCGGAATACACCCGTGATGAAGCCATCTGGGGTCACTAAGCAAATGTCCTATGCGGACACTGTGAAGAAGACTATACGCAATGGAGGATTTGGAGGGGACGTCCATAAGGGCATTGGTGATGGGGAGGGGTGTAAAAGTATCAGGGTAGCTCATGGGGTGAAGGAGAACGAGCAGGGAAACAAGGCTACATTTAGACGAACCCTCAGAGAAGATGGGGGAAGGAGGAGGGTTCAGTGGGTGTTAGAAAGACAAACTACAGAGGAGGCCCCAAAGAAATGCGTGGCTGCTAGGCCACTTACTACAGTTGCGCGAGTACCCACGCAGGTTAAACAGGATGGAAGGTTATTGTGCTGGGTACCACGAGCTCAGAGCCAGGTTCAACAAGGTTCTAGTGTCCAAGGAACTGATGTTATGAAACGGGATGTTGGTGTCCAAACTGAGGAGGATGAGATTGTGGTATTAGGAGATGTAAGAGGCACTGAACTAGCAGGGATGGGTGAGACGGCAACTAAGGTGAGAGAGAGTGTGCCTAGAGGTGCACCTTACAAAGGGAAAGCGAAAAAGCAAGCTCACAAAAATACTAATGTTACTCTTAGGGACCCGAGTAGTTTTGGTGTGATAAAAGGTTTGGAACCAAAGACGGATTCTTCATCATCGGAGGCGGAAGAGGGTGAGTTCCTTGATGAGGCTTCAATAATTTCTTTTTTCGACAATGAAGAGGGTCTCCTAATTGAGCAACTGGAGAAGGAATATGAAGAACAAGAGAGGGATCAGAAGAGGAGGCTTGATGATGGCCTTGAAGGGGTGGCCTCCCTCTTGGAAATGGGTGAAGGTGATATTATGGCCCCTTTTTTCACATGGCAAGCAATGATGGTGAGGTTGCCTTGTGTAAGGACAAGGGGACGGAGCACTTTAGTGTTAACCTTCTAAGTAACGAAGTTCAAACAACTCCTTTACTTGATAATGCACAAAAACAACTTTCATCCTCCGATCCAGCTTATACCAAAACTAATGATGTGTGTTCTGATGTGCTTGTTGAACAATTTGCAGGGTTTGCATGTGTTAGCAGTAATCCTATGAGCATATAGAGATGATAGAATGAATCTTATTCACAATGAGAGCCAGAAGCTAGATTAAATACACAAGGAGCCAACTACTTAGCCTATAAAAATAAATGCTAGCCACCCTATACACTGAACTTCAGCTATGCTATACAGATAACAGATATACAATAAATGATAGAGGACAAAAATATTCCCACACTCCCCCTCAAGTTGGAGAATGTATATCAATCATTCCCAACTTGCTTACAAGAGACTCAAATTGACTTCTAGGAATAGCTTTAGTTAGGATGTCTGCAATTTGCTTCCCTGTGGCAATATAGTCAACTTCTATGACATGTTGATCTATATTTTCCTTGATGAAATGACGATCAATTTCCACATGCTTGGTTCGATCATGATGAATAGGGTTCTTTGCCATACTTATAGTAGCTTGGTTATCACATCTCAACCTTATAGGACACGACGGAGAATATTCAAGTTCTTCTAGAAGTTTCTTTAACCACATTCCTTCACAAATCCCATGTGCTAGAGCCCTAAGTTCAGCTTCAGCGCTACTTCTAGAAACAACTTGCTGCTTCTTGCTTCTCCAAGTTACCAAATTACCCCAAACATAAGTGCAATACCCAGAAGTTGATCGTCGATCAGTAAGAGATCCTGCCCAATCAGCATCGGAGAACACATCAACACTTCTACTTGTACCTTTTTTAAACAAAAGGCCTTTTCCAGGAGTCATCTTAAGGTACCTCAGAATTCTATCCACAGCTTCTTGATGTTCCTTAGTTGGGTTATGCATGTATTGGCTGACTGAACTTACTGCAAAGCTTATGTCAGGACGAGTATGAGACAAATAGATCAATTTTCCAACTAATCTTTGATATCGACCTTTGTCGACAGGATCAAAATCTTTCTTAGCCCCAATTTTGTTGTATGGATCCATCGGTGTGTCAGCTGATTTGCTACCCAGCATTCCAGTCTCTTTTAGAAGGTCAAGAATATATTTTCTCTGAGATATAGATCCCTGAAGTAGATCATGCAACCTCCATGCCCAGAAAGTATCTTAAAGGGCCCAGGTCTTTAACCTCAAATTCTATATTCATAATACCTTTCAGTCTTTCTACTTCTATTTCACAGTTCCCAGTAACAATAATATCATCAACAGACTATAAGAATGGTTATGAGATTACCAGATTACCTCTTGAAAAACAGAGTATGATCAGACCGACTTTGGCTATACCCTTGCTTCTTTATGACCTTGGTAAATCTTTCGAACCAGGCCCTCGGAGACTGCTTTAACCCATAGAGAGATTTCTTAAGCTTGCACACAAGCTTGTTTTCATTTTTAAGACCAAGTGGCACATCCATATAGACTTCCTCTTCCAAATCCCCATTAAGGAAGGCATTCTTAATGTCAAGTTGATGAAGATTCCAATAAAGATTAACAGCAAGAGAAAACAAAACCCTGATTGTGTTGAGTTTAGCAACAGGGGCAAAGGTCTCTTGGTAGTCAAGACCATAAGTCTGAGTGTACCCCCGAGCAACTAATCTGGCCTTATACCTCTCTATTCTACCATCAGCTTTATATTTGATATTGAAGATCCACTTGCACCCAACAGGATGCTTGTCAGGAGGTAGATGAGTTAATTCCCACGTTTCATTCTTTTGAAGTGCCTTAATCTCCTCATTGACAGCTTCTTTCCATCTCGGATGTTGAAGAGCCTCATGAATATTGGTTGGTATTACCTCTTTGTCAAGATTGGAAACAAATGCCTGAAATTTAGGAGAAAGCTTCTCATAGGAAACAAATTGTGAGATAGGATGCAAGGTGCAAGATCTTACACCCTTTCGTTTCGCAATGGGAGGAGATAAGATCTCATCAGGACAAACATCAGAGATAGCAAGATTAGGACCAGTGTTACCTTTTTCATGAGAATGAGGATCCGAGGGAGTATCTTGACAATGCATAGGGTCTTCATCCTCAGCCCTTGTCTCATCTACTCCTTCTTGGTCTTTTTCTTCATCCTCAGCAATTTACACTACTATTTTCTAAATCAAATTTACAAAATTTCATATACAAAAAAAACAATTAAAGAAGAACTTGAATAATCTAATTAAAATGAGTTCTCTAGATTTTCATTCACTTATTTTCAGGTATTATCCTCTTTTTTGGTCATCCTATGCTTGGCTCAATTGTGAGCCATGTTCAACGCGTGTCCAAGTTACTTTTGGCATGTGTTCGCTGGAAAAAATAAATTTTCTATTCTAAAATACCTGTGCGTGTTGTACAAGTGTCAAACATGTGTCGGTGTTATGTCATGTGTCTGATACGCCTATCTATGTGCTAAGAATATTAAGCATAATTTTGTATTTCTTTGTGAGATCATCCAATTGTTTTTCTGAAACAAGAACAAGTCATGCAAAAGATGCTGAGGCCCTGATCTTTCACAAATTTTATATTTTTCAAAATCCAAGTTCTTGCTGTGCTTCGGGAAGATACACACATCGAAAACCTTTAGAACTGAGGCATTTCCCAATGCTACTATATTGCTTAGAGCCTTAGACACTTAGAAATTAGGTTATGCAATTCTGTATCTATTGTTGTAAGCAGTAGGCGTATGATGTGTTCTAACACAACTTTGGTTGGCATCTTAGGCTTCGTTTAGTAACACTCCCCAATAGGGTTGTTCAGAACCGAACAAAACCGACGCACTTGAACCAAACCAAACCAAACTTAGCACAAACCGAACAAAACTGATCAATGTTCGGTTTGGTATGCTGAAAAACCGAACCAAACCGCATACACTTATATGTACATATTATGTTATAATTTTTAAATAGTAAAGTTTAAAATTTATTTTTAAAAGTTTAGATTAAATTTAATCAATCTAAAAATTTAATTTTAGAACTAATTTGATTGTATATTGTAAGTAAATGAAATATTACTATACTTTTTTATTATTTATATTGAATAAAATTATATTTTTTATTAATAAACTTAAATATATAAGTTTGATAATTTAAAAATCCCAAATTACCAAACCGAACCGCTCAAAACCGCTCGTTTATAGTTTGGTTTTGTTTGGTTTGACGGTATTAACTTAAACCGATAGGTGCACTAATTTTTCATCAAAAACCGCCCAAACCGCCTGCCGAACACCCTTACTCCCCAACAGTGAAATACAAGTAATTCTTGTTTGGTATGGAATCTTGTGGATTCCACTGTTCACGGGCTAGGGCTGACTCTAGGTTTGACATTGCACACATGGAAATGACCAAAATACCCTTCTGAAAACTTTCTCTTTCCCATGTCTGCATCTTCTGTCCACAGTTGCCGGCGGATCTCCTCCCGACGCCACCATCTCCGCTCTCCATTCCCTCCCTCCTTCCCTCCACGTCACCTTCCTCTCGCCAATCCCCAAACACCATCTTCCCCATGATTCTCCCCCCGCCATTCAGATCCAATTCGTTGTTTCTCGCTCCGTTCCGTCCCTACAAAACACCCTCGAAACGCTGCGTTTCACCTCCTCTTCTTCCTCCCCTCCTCCTCCTCCTTCTCCTTCTCCTCCTCCATCTCCTTCTCCGATTGTTGCTTTAATCACAGATCCATTCGTGAATGAAGCCCTGGAAATTGCGAAGAAATTGGACCTTTTGTCGTTCGTGTACTTCCCTCCGTCCGCCATGACGCTGGCTCTGTTCTTGAATCTGCCGAGGCTGGACCGAGAGATCGCATGAGAGTACAAAGATCTGAAGGAGCCGATACAGATCGTTCTAGGAGAGTTAGGAGAGTCTTCGATTGTTCCAATCAACGGTTTTGATCTTCTCGAGCATCTTCAAGATCGATCCAGTTTATCTTACAATCTCCTCCTTCAGCGATTCGATCTCGCCGATGGATTCTTGGTTAACACCTTCCTCGAGATGGAAGAAGCCACCATAACTGCTCTACAACGACACGATTCAATTTTTTTAATAATTTAATATTCTTAAGGGCATCTTGGTCTTTTCCATAACTTTACTTTACCAACTTTACATCACATTTTTTCATATCAAATACTTTTCTCTACAGTACTTTCTTTTTCAGCTACAGTACTTTACAAACTTCACTTTGCACCCGTGCATTCATACCAAGCGTACCCTTAGTTTTTCATGTTAAAAGTGGTTCTAATTATCATCTTTGCTTACTAATATGATTGGAGAGAAGGAAGTCCAAATTATTGAGCCCAACAAGCCCAACATGGATGGCAACCCATTTGAAGGGGTGATGAATCGAGAAAAGAGATCAAGATGGCCTCCTAAATGGGCCGAGGATTAGATTCCTTAAGTCCGAGCACGTGGTCACGTGAGGAAGCAAGCGCGGAAAATGATTTTAATTTTGTTTAGCGTTGGTTATGAATGTTAAAGATTATGTTGATAGCATTTTAACGTCAATTATTTCTATAAATTAACAAATAATGTTATCGAACGAATGATGTTATTGGCTATAACATCAATTTTATATGATACCTATTCTACCATCCAATTCCTCTGTCTTGTCCATTTTCTTATTTTCTGTTTTCTTTCTTGGTCGATTGACTGGAGTGTATCACTTACCAATACTATGATTGGATATTTAAAAGTGGAGTTTAAGTATAATAAAATGATATTTGTTATTTCAGATATACGGAGTGATGCAATTGAAGTGGACAACCTTGTAGATTTCACATTTGAAGAGATTCTTTCCTCAATTGATGTTTGCTCTGCTTCAAATATACTTGGGAATTGAACTTCTGGTTCTGTTTTTTATGGCTTTCTTCGTGACCAGGTTTGTAGCTGTCTACTATACAAGTATGTTATTGTATAAATCAAGCATTTTTATGACACCATTATTGGTATTTTTTTTTTAATCCGCTTAGGAGGTTGGTATTAAGAGAATGACTGCTACAAAAACTGAACAACTCTTAGTAGAGATGAAAGTTCTGTGCAAGGTTCATCATTCAAATTTGCTCACTTTTATTTTGCGCTAAAATACAGAGCACCATTGAGTTTTAGACCTGTGGCACATAACACCTTGAGTTTTAAAATCTTGTACTCAACCCATTTGACCTTTAAATTTCGGGCACTCAACCCCATTCGGTCAGGTTTTTGCCTATTTTTTAACACCTTTTAGTCACGTCAGCATTCTTGTTCAAATTAGTTAAGGGTGTTTTAGTGATTTTTTTTTTAACAATTTTCAATCACGTTAGTATTTTTGTTCAGGATTTTAAGTAAAATTACCAAAACATCATTCGATAATCTAAATAAAATTACAGACGTAGCTGAAAAGTGTTAAAAGATTAGACGAAAATTTGATAAAAGGGAGTTGAGTGCTCACGGAAGTTATGTGCCCATGACATAAAACTAAAAGGCTTTCCCTTTTGTGCATTTTAGTAGTTTTTTATAAGAATAAATCTTATGATTTAATTTTGGAGCTATTAAAAAATCGGAGTCCTATACTTTTGTCAAGGTAGAATTGATTGGCTATGCGGCTATCATGATGAGCTTTATGAATATGCCCAGAAGGGTAAAAGCTTTGGTTTGTGAATTATCAGTCTTATAATTTATCCCTTCTTTCAATTGAAATTTTAATGTCTTGCTTATAGGTTCCTTTAGAGCAAGCAACATTTTATTATTTGATGCTTCCTTTAGAGCAAAGGTGCATATTTAATCTTTACTATATTGTTGCCTAGATATTTTACACTTAAATCATACAGGTGCCAGCAGAGCGTGGATATAGTATAAGGTTAGAGAAGAGCGAAACCGAGCAAGATATATCATATGACAATTTATGGCCGACTTAATCCAACCCCGAACTCAGGGTGTAAAAGAAGTCAAGGCCCTCTTATGTCAACTGTACATTTGCTTGAATTTAGCTTTCAATTTTTATTATACTATACTGTTGTTTAGCTGGACCTAGTTATGGATCATTTCAGATTAATACTTTCTTATACACAGGATCCTCTTATGAAGAGGCAAGTGCAAAGTATACTTGTATCTTTGTTGTAGGCTTGGAATCCTATTATTATTAAGATCAAGTTTCAAGAAGAAGTGGAATTTAGAAAGCCATAGAGAAAACACACACATATTGATAATAGATTTCAACCTGATCACAACTGAGAAACAAGAGTATATACACAATTTAGTCCCTGAAAGATTCGGAAATTGACATTTTCGTCCTTGAAAGATCTTGACTATCCAATTTGGTCCCTGAAAGATTTTGTCGTTGGACAATTTGGTCCTTCTATCATGCTCAGTTAAATCTACTTAACGGAATTGCTGACGTGGCACGTTAAACGTACATGTGGCTCGTTACTGGGTGATTTGGACTTGCTTACATGGCACCAACCAAAACTCAGCTCCAAATAAGCCTAAACACACCGTTCCAATGTCATCTTCTTTCTCTGTTCGCTTTCTCTCCCCTCCCTGCCACCCCACTTTCCTCTCTTCCCGCCCCAAATCCACATGGATCTCTGCAACTCCGGCAACAACTGCGATGACTCCAGAGTAGTTTGTTGTTAGGTTTTTAACTTGAGGTGATACTCTGTTGTTAGGTTTTTGAACAAAGCGTGCATCATCAAGAACCCAAAGCAGGACATTAGCCCCAGATGGCTTTGCCTCAAATCCATGGAATCTCTACACAACAGATCAAGTCGAAGAACTAAAAGCCATAATCAAGGTCCTCCTACTATGGTCCACAGGTATCATGATGTCCGTAAGCACAAGCCAAACCTCCTTCCACGTCCTCCAAGCCAAGACCATGAACCACCACATCCACCCTAACTTCCAAATCCCACTAGGTTCCTTCAGCTCCTTAATGATGCTCTCGGTCTTCGTCATCGTCGGCATCTACGACCGCATTGCCCTCTCCCTCGCCTCTCGAATCGCCCACAAACCAGTCCGAATAAGCGCCAAGACACTGATCAGGATCGGCCTCGTGTTATGCGTTCTCAATTTTATCACCTCGGCGTTAATCGGAGTTCAATGGGATAGGGCAATCGGAGTTCTACTACTCGGAGTTTTCGAGGACGATGTTGAGCATTGGGTCGTCGTTGTTCAGTTTAGTGATGAGAATGGGGAATTTGATGGTGTCTGTGATAGTGAATGTGGTGGATGGGGTTAGCTTGAGAGAAGGAAGAGAGAGTTGGGTGAGTGATAATTTGAACAAAGGGCGTTATGATTTGTATTTCTGGGTGCTTGCTGGGATTGAGTGTGAATATTGTGTACTATTTGGTTCGTAGTTGGGCTTATGGACTGTGAGGACTAGATAAGTGAAGAATGAACAGGTAGATGAAAGAGAGTGAATGAGGAAGAAGACGATTAGGGTTTAGTCCCCCACGGCCCCACCCATTCTTCCAAAACGGTGCATTTTATGTTTAGTGTGAAATCCCATCCTTCCAAACGCTGCGTATCGTGCTGATTTGAAGCTATGTTTTGGTTTGTGCCTTGTAAGTAAGTCCAAATCATCAACTAACAGGCCACGTGTGCATTTAACGTGCCACATCAGCAATTCCATTAATGTAGATTTAACTCGGCATGACGAAAGGATCAAATTGTCCAACGACGAAATCTTTCAGGGATCAAGTTGGGTAATTCAAATCTTTCAGGAACGAAAATGTCAATTTCGAAATCCTTCAAGAACCAAATTGTGTATATACTCGAGAAACAACAAGTAGGGGTGGCAATGGGCGGATATCCGATGCTTTTTTCACTATCCGTATCCGTCCGAAACATCCAATATGCCCTATCCGAATCCGAAGAATTTTATAAGTTGTGGTATCCGTATCCGAAAACATCCGATATCCGAGATACCCGAAATATCCGAACATAATGGGTATTGGATATTTTGGATATCTTGTTCTCAATATTGGATACCCAATACCCAGTATCCGATACCCGATCAATAATTAATTAAAAATATATATTAAATAATAAATTTTTTTTACATATAAAAAAAAAATTCTCTTTTTTCTACTAAACTATTTATAACATTTCTATCCTGATACATATGAAAATTGACCTACTAAACAAAGTAAATTTCTAATATCCCTTCCTAAAGTCCCCTTCTGAACTAGATTAAGTTGCATTTTCTTGAAAATCACAACATTACAAACTCCTCCATTGGCCCAATTTTGCATAATCTGTTACCCACTTCTAAGGACTAGCAAAAAAGCTTGATTCACATCCTTATCTCGAGCCAAAGTATAATAGCACTCCACCAAGGTTAGCTTACTAGATAATAACAGCAGATAAATTTTCCTATGGTACTCACCAGCTCTACTTCTAACCATTTTTTTTTGCCAAGCAAAAAATCGAGAAGCCAACAATAGGAATTATAGAAATGTAACTATATCCTCCATCATTGCTTTGACACAAATTCTGATTTGCATGCCTCTGAGCTCTGACTATTATTATAAGCTAAGTTGTATATAAAATATTGATGATAAATTCTATTGACCACTTTCACCACATCAGTAGATTTCACTTCCATAGTTCTTAAATTACGATATCTTCATAACTCAGTATAGGGTAACACAAATGAAGTTTAACTGCTGACTTCCAATTCCAGTGGCTATTTGAGTCCCCAAATCCTCATCATCAACCATCTATTCATAATAAAAGAAATTCAATAAATCACAGCAAAAAAATTACTGATTCAAAACAAGTTAATAAAAGAAATCAAACATCTTGAATGCAGCAAGTCTAAGAGGGTATAAAACTATCCTAATTTCCTATGTATGATATCATTCTGATGCAAGTACTTCATTCCTTCACACACATCAATTGCTACTTTGAGCAAAGATGAAAGAGTAAGTACGGCCTTATGTATAAACTCATACATACTTCCACCACCCATGTATTCTGAGGACCATTAATTATTTTTGTCATTGTGTATTCAATTTCACAATATACTAAAATATAACATCAACCCAATGAAACTTCTACCTGTGATGATGCAGAGGTTTGGAGGTTTTGTACAGGAACCAATGAATTTGACAACATTCTTGTGACAAACTTTACTACAAGATTCGGTTTAGAAAAAAGTAAACCATAACCATAAGCATTCCTATGAATAATTAATGGTGAAATTAAAATTATATTGTGAGTAAACAAACCTCAGGATATACACCTCTTGAGCAAACTCCCTTTGTATATTTTCATTCATATTCTCAGTCTTAAGGACTTTGATAGCCACATTTTGGTTACAGAAAGTACCTTTATACCTGTATCAACTAATCTGTAATTCAACGCAACACACACTGACTCTCACTCAAAAACATGATGCTATTGACATAGAACGACATTCGGTTAAGGAACTATCCTTTCATGATTCATATGGGTTTATCACTCATATTTCATTATTCCTTAAAAACTCAACTAGCATTTTTCTTGTTCTATAAGTGCATTATTCTTGTAGTTTTTTTCAGGACTGTATTTGTAAAGGGTTGTGTTTATCCTAATTTGTTGACCTCACAGTGAAAAAAACAACACCCTAAAAGCAACAAGCAAATCAAACACACCAAAAGAAAAAAAAAAGGGAAAATGGAATGATAAACACAGTCCTGTACCAATATCAAACCTTTACCAATAAAATGGAATGATAAACACAGTCCTTTACAAACGGAAAGCAGATCAAACACACCAATAGAAAAAAACAGAAAATGAAATGTGACAAACACGGTCCTAAAAAAAACAACACCCTAGCTAAAAGCATAAAGTAAATCAAACACTCGAAAAATAATATCAAACCTATGTGCGTACTTGTTAGAGGAGGCGGTTGGCAAAGACGAAAATGGTGCGTTTGGTGAGATGAATGGAGAAAGAAGTCGAGAAGATAGAGGCTGGAGGCTTGGGCGCGCCATGAAGATGATGACTTAGGGAGTTAGAGTTAAGCTTGTATATTCAAAAATGCGTTCGAATGAACTTGCTGAGTTGCTGGAGCTGTGGCTGGTGTGCGATGAGCTTTAGGCGTGGCTAGTGCGATGACAGGAAGAAAAGCTTTGGTAATGGGGATATAAGGAAGAAGGAAGAAGAATCAAGACGGTGTAGTGAAGTTTAGCGTGCGAGGAACTTGAGATTAGAGAATGGAGAATGAAGATGACTTGTGGAGACTGAAGAATGATGAACCCTAACTTGGAGTGGAGAAATGGAGAATTTAGATGAAAAATGATTTGGGAGGCGTGAAATTAGGGGTGTGGACGGGTCGGTTCGGTTCGGGTTCGAGGGAAAATCGGAACCAAACCGAACACTAGGTGGCGGGTTGGGTTGGATCGAGTTTGAGTATTTTCGCTGAAGAACCCGAACCGAACCAACTTGCCATTTCGCGGGTTGGTTCGGGTTCACCCGCCCCCTTTTTTTCATATTTCTTGTAGGCTTGTTTTTTTTTTGTTTTTTTTTAAATGATAAAAATAACAAGAAAACATAATTTCTGACAAAAGAAAACATAATAAAAACGCATAATATATACAATACATATGAGAATGCATAAATCTCTGATTAATTAAACTAACCTAAATACCTAATGAGTAATGACTTCTAAAAGACTAAAACACAAAATACATATAATCTAAAAGACATACAATAGTAGTATAGTACAATACAATCCACAATACAATCAAAATGTAATCAAGAATGATTATAGAAGAAACTCCTCCATCTACATGCTTGATTAGTTGAAGGCTTCAAGCCATCAAGCTTCAAGCCAATACTTTATACTTGTTGAGCCTTGGCAATTTCCACCAACTCTGAAACAACATAAAAAGTAAAAAACAAAAAAAGTACGAGAATGATCATAAATATTAAAAATTAAATAACAAAGGAAAATCAAATCAGAAAAATAAAAGTATAAATTGTTTACCTGCTTCAATCCTTTCAATTTCATCCATGCTACTTCTTAAATCAATTTCCTTCTTCGGGGTTCTTAACCAATTCTGAGCACAAATTAAAGATTCAACAGTAGTAGGATTCAAAGAACTTCTAAATGGATCTAGAACTCGACCACCTGTGCTAAATGCATATTCTGAAGATACAGTGGAAATTGGAATAGCTAACACATCTCTTGCAATACGAGAAAGAATGGGATGCTTCACAGTCTTCGATTTCCACCACTTCAAAATATCAAACCCATCATAATTGAATTCAACATCATCATCCAAGTATCTTTCTAATTCATTCTTTTTATCATCATTTTGCTTTTTCTTCACTTGAGAATAAAACTCAGACGACCAACTCCCATCATCATCATCATCACCTCCACCTTCTGAAGTGAATAAAATCTCCATTCAATATAGTAATACAATTCCAATCACTTAATCTTCTCACTAAATAAGAGATAGCTACATTATTAGAACTAGCATTATCAACAGTAATTGTGCATATCTTTGCAATCCCCCAATCCTTCAAACACTTTTCTAGTGCCTTCCTGATGGTTTCACCCTTGTGGTCAGCAATAAGGAAAAAACCTAATATCTTCTTGTTTAATGTCCAACTGTCATCTATGTAATGACCAGTAACACACATGTAATTCAAATTCTGAACGGAAGTCCAAGTGTCAGTTGTAATAGATATCATTTGAGAATTACTTGACAAGATAGACTTCAACTTTCCCTTCTCCATTAGGAATAAGTCAAAACAATCTCTAGCTACTGTAGTGCGAGAAGGAACTACGAATTTTGGTTGTAGTTTATTCGAATACAACCTAAAACCTTCATTTTCAACGAATCTAAATGGCAACTCATCCACAATTATCATTTGAGCAAGTGTCATTCTACATTCATGTTGATCAAATGTATCTATTTTGAGTTTTCCTACGGGATCACCATCTTCTTCAGGTTTTTTCTCATAGGTTAATGTTTTTTTGTTTCTTATCAACTTGTCTATCTGGATTTTTTGGGCACTCTGTTAAGTGTCTGCTTAAATTGCTAGTTCCATGACTTTTGCTACCACATGCATAAGTTTTCCCACAATAATTACAAGCACAACTATCACCACTTTCATTTTTTTTAAAATGATTCCAAACATGTGAAGGTGGTCTACAGGGTTTTTTTCTTTTTAAGGTTACCTCCGCCTCTTGTGCTTGTTCATTTGATTGTTGTTGCGCTTCACCACTACTATCAATTGGTGCGGCAGGAGGTGTTGGTGCACTTCCAACTTGGGTGCTTTGTGGAGTTGATGAAGCTTCTCTTTCTTTCTCCACCATAATTGCACCTATTCAAACAAATTGGAATCACACAAAGTCACAAACAATGAATAAAGCATATTAAAATCACACAAACATTACAACTTTAAATAATGCACCATCTTTGCCATTTCTACTTTGTTAATTATCTTGCCTTATTTGGAATCCCATTAAATGATTAACCCCATAATATATTTGTGTGGGTCTCACTCATCATTTAATGGGATTTCAAAATAACTATTATAAAAGGTAAAAGCATCAAGGAGACAAACAACAGACCACCACACAGCTGAAAAAAACAAAATTGCAGATTTGTAGTTTAAAGCTATGTATATTACTTTCATGAATACAACATTCTCTCAACACTTGATACTTTTTTATGGAAAGAGGAATCCTAAAATGTTAACTTTTTGAGATTGGAATGCAAATTGAAGCTAACAACAACATCTGGAAGCCAAAACAACTGTGCATCTTGATTCTGGATTGAAAAAAACTATATATATAAATTGACTAGAGGGTGTGGCCGTGTGGCACATATTTTCTGCTTAATGCTAATGGGGCTATAGTTCTTAATTTGGTGTATACAAATTAGCTGTTTTTACAAATCCCTGTGCTAAACATGAACCAAATATGTACTAATATCACTTGTATATCAGAGATTTGAGGGGAAAAAATTGGATCCAACCAAGATTCAGAACCCTCTCCTTTAAGACAGAAATCATGTACAAACACAGAATAGCCTCAGGCTCAGAATACCAATTTACCATCATCTAGAAATAGAGTTTGCAATACTATACAATTGCCCAAGTGCTCTGTAAAACATAAGCTAAAAGCAACCTTCACCTTTCATGGTGGATTAGGTGATTGAAGATGATAAATTGATAATTAAAAACTAGGCCACATAGATGTACCTTAGTTATTGAGGAAGCGGGAAACACAGAGGTAGAAGCAAGTGCAAGGTCGCCGGTGCTCGGAGTGGCGGAGGAGGCTTGGTCGCGTGGAGTCGAGGCCGGAGTCGGTTCTGTGACTCTGTGAGAGTGTGAGACTGAGGCGTGAAGCTGTGAAGCCGAAGCCTGAACCCGTGGCCCGTGAAGCAAAGGCGTGGTCGCGACTCGCGTGCGTCACTTCCGTGAAGCAAAGGCGTGAAGGCTGAAGCCGTGAAGCACATGCGTGGTTGCGTGCGTCACTTCCGTGGAGGCTGGAGCTGTGCTGAGTGGTTGCGTGCGTCACTTCCGTGGAGGCTGGAGCTGTGCTGCGACGGACGGCGGTGAGTCGTGACAGAGAGACTAGTGGGGAGTGGGGAGTGGGGAGTGGGGACGCACGGTTGATTTGGGGAAAATGTTAGGCTTAGGGCACGCACGGATAGGGGTTGATTTGGGGAAAAGGGGTTATGGAATTTTTTTTTTAATTAATGGGCCTTATCGGGTTGGCGGTTCGGGTTGGGTTGATCGGGTTGGAAGAACTTCAATCCGCCAACCGAACCAAACCTTCAGCGGGTTGGGATTTCTCACCCGAACCAACCTGTTGACCCGAACCGTTGAACACCCCTATGTGAGATTGAGATCTCAGACTAGCATTAGGGTTACTTTGAGATTGATGGAAAAAATGAGTGGTGGAGATCATTTCATTTGTTTTAAAATTTTACATAATTTTTTATCTCATTATTTAAAATATACATTAATACTAAATATATATATATATATATATATATATATATATATAATTATTAATATATATTATATTATATTTAATTAATATAATGGATATCGGATATCGGATACCCTATCCGCCCATTCAATCGGACGAATATAGGGTATCCGAGACTAATATCCTAATCCGACCAATATCCGATGGGTAATTCAAATATCCGATATCTGAAGTACCCGATATCCGATATCCGATGGATATCAGATATTTTTTCGGACGGGTACCCGCGGGTACCCAAAATACCCATATCCATTGCCACCCCTAGATGCAGACATGATTGGGTCAGTTAAGCCTTGGCTCCATCTTTCCCAGTCCCAATCAGCTGGGTTTTGGGAATCTTGGAATGGGTCCATGGCGCGTTGGAATTTGAGCCCATTTTCTGAATGGATGTGAGTTTGGCTAAGATACTCTTCAAGCGGCCTTTAATGGGCTTTTTCTTTTTGGGCTTCTCTTGGATCTTGGGCTGGAGTTGGAGTCTAGTCTTGTTTTGCTTCTGCGGCTAGGTCCTGGAGCATTGCAATTTCTTATGCCCGGGCCAAATCTCTGGTAGTGTCGGATTGGCGGAAGATCTGGTGTATTAAAATCAGTTAGTCTGGGTTCGCCTGGTATGAACTCTCCCGAGTTAGGACCTACTGATGTGCAGAAAACATGCTTGAAGGGATCAAAGTGGTTAAGCTGGTTAAGGAAGAAAAACATATTGTGGGTAATTTCTTCCTTGTCTTCCTGGAATTTTTTGGTAGTGAGATATTCTGACATCCTCCAATCTTCTGAAATCATAGACGTAACTCCCTCGGCAGTGTTATGGATCATGTAAGGTTTGTGTACAATGAAAATGGACGAGATGGAACATGTCTTTCTTGTTGGAGGCCAGGCTTGGTGTTTAATGATGATTTCCCTTAATTTTGTCCTCCAGACATTGAGTGAGCTGAACCATTCAAGGAAGGTCCATAAGAGACTATTAGCTTCACTAGGAGTGCAAAGACTAACATAAGTAGTGAGTGTATTGAATTCAATAGCTATGCAGTATTGGATTGCAAGTTGCAACACACCATAGGTACCATAGTTGGTCTTCTGTCAAGCCTCTTGTGCATCTTCTCCAATCTGGCCTTCATCCTGGTTATGAGATGAAGAGGTTTCAATGAAGGAAACAAATCAGCCAGATCAAATCCTCCTGACAGTTCTACTGCTTCTTTCAGTGAACACAAAAATTCATCTTGGTCTTTGCGTTTGTTACCAAATGCTGCTCTTGCAACTATGTCACTCGTTAAAGAGAATATCTTGCTAGTGAGATTGATTGATGAACCTACACATGATTGAATTGATTCAATGAGCTGAGCTACTTCATGTTCTCGAATATAGGAAAAAGACTGAACCATCTTGGCACTCAGAAGCTCTAAAGTACATATTTTTCTCATTTGCCTCCAATAATCACCATATGGAGCAAAAATAATGTCTGCTGTGCCATAGACCAAAACTTTGGCTGTAAGAAGCTGTGGCCTGTCCACAAAACGAAGATCATGTGTTTTCATGATTTGCATGGCCATGTCTGGGGATGATACAATTACTGCAGAAATTTCACCCATCTGTAAGAGCATCAGAGGTCCATATCTTTGAGAAAGCTCTCGCAGAGCATGGTGAGGAAGTGAGCCTGCTCTTGCTAGTTGATGAAGGTTTCCTATGAGAGGTAGCTTCCATGGCCCTGGGGTAGTTTAGGGACTACACTCTAGGATCTGCTTTGAAAACTCTGATTCCTTTAATGCAAAGACTAAAACCCTTGTTGTTTCTCAGTTGTGGTCAGGTTGAAATCTATTATCAATATATGTGTGCTTTTTCTATGGCTTTCTAAATTCCTCTTCTTCTTCCTGAAACTTGATCTTAATAATAGGATTCCAAGCCTACAACAGAGATACAAGTATGCTCTGCACTTGCCTCTTCATAAGAGGATCATGTGTATCAGAAAGTATTAATCTGAAATGATCCATAACTAGGTCAAGCTAAATAACAGTATAGTATAAGAATTTGTGAATCAGAAAATGAGGGAATTTCTGTGTGTATTGCATTATACAAGATACATGTATATATATAAGCAGAGAAACCTAAAATAGGAAACTACAATAAAAACTAATCAAATTTGAATCCCTAAGATTACTCTATAAAATCATCTTAGTCAACTCTATTTACACCTAATATATACATATCATAACACTCCCCCTCAAGTTGGAGCATAGATATTAATCATGCCCAACTTGTTACAAATATAATCAACCCTTACTCCATTCAAAGCTTTAGTGAAGATATCTCCTAATTGTTCTCTGGTCTTCACATATGCTGTGGAAATCAACTTCTCCTCAATCTTCTCACGGACGAAATGACAATCAATCTCAATGTGTTTGGTTCGTTCATGAAAGACTGGATTAGAGGCAATATGAAGTGCAGCCTTACTATCACACCATAGCTTAGCAGGCAAAGAAACCTTCAACCCAATTTCTCCCAAAAATTATAGTATCCACACAATCTCACTAGTTGTTTAAGCCATAGCCCTGTATTCAGATTCTGCACTCGAACGGGAAACAACATTTTGCTTCTTACTCTTCCACGAGATTAAGTTTCCCCCCCACAAATACACAATATCCTGTTGTCGATCTTCGATCATCCTTGGATCCTGCCCAATCCAAATCAGAAAAGCACTCAATACCAGTGTGCCCGTTATTTCCATACAATAGTCCTCGTCCCGGGGCACCCTTCAAATAACACAGGATTTGTTCCAAGGCTTCCCAATGCTTGATTGTTGGGAATGCCATAAACTGGCTGACGATACTCATAGAGTATGCAATATCAGGACGGGTCACTGTGAGATAATTCAATTTCCCAACCAATCTCCTATATCTCTCAGGATCATCAAAAGGTTCGCTGTCATCTTTCAGGAGTTGCAGGCCTGGAGTCATTGGTGCATTGCAAGGCTTAGCACCCAATTTCCCTGTTTCTGCCAGTAAGTCAAGGACGTACTTTCTTTGAGACAAGAAAATACCTTTCTTACTTCTCGTAATTTCAACTCCCAAAAAATACTTTAACTGCCCTAAGTCCTTCGTCTGAAACTGAGATTGAAGGAAAGACTTGAGCGAAGAAATGGCAGACTCATCATTTCCTGTGATTATAATGTCATCCACGTATACAACAAGAAGGATGATGCCCGAATCAGTCTTCTTATAAAACACAGAATGATCACATTTGCACTTAAGCAACCCATACTGCATTACTACTTCACTGAACCTTCCAAACCAAGCCCGAGGGCTTTGCTTCAATCCATACAAGGACTTACGAAGATGACACACCTTTCCACACTCCCCCTGAGCAACAAACTCAGGTGGTTGCTCCATATAAACTTCCTCCTGAAGGTCACCATGGAAAAAAGCATTCTTGATATCTAGTTGATGCAAGGGCCAGTTATAGGAAGTAGCCATAGAAATAAAGAGTCTGATAGAAGTAAGCTTGGCCACGGGAGAAAAAGTATCAGAATAATCAATACCATATGTTTGTGCATACCCTTTTGCAACCAATCGAGCTTTTAGACGAGCAACGGAGCCATCTGGGTTAACCTTAATTGCAAAGATCCACTTACATCCAATTGCTTTCTTTCCCATTGGTAGATCCACTAATGACCATGTGCCATTCTGATCAAGGGCCATCATCTCCTCAACCATTGCTGCACGCCAACCAGGATGAGATAACGCCTCTTTCACTGTCTTGGGAATAGAGATAGAGTCTAAAGAGGCAATGAAGGCACTAGACGAAGGAGACAAGTGCTCATATGAAACAAAATTAGCGATGGGATAAGTACATTTAGGAAGGGTGCACTGACGTGTACCTTTACGGAGACTGATAGGCAAATCAAGATCATTCGGTGGAGGATCCGATGACGGAGCAGGTGGGTCATTCGGTGGAGGATCCGATGACAAAGCATGTGGTATAGAACATGTATCATTAGTCCCTTGCCTTCTAGAATATGCTTGAACAACTGGTGGTCTTGTCTGAACTGATGAAAGATCAGGTGGAATACCATTATTTGATTGCTTAGTAGCAGAACTCGAAGAAGTGGTCTGATAAATAAGCCATTCATCTTCCTCTTCCGGATTAAAGAGCTGGGTGGAGAGGGAAAGAATGGTGTTTTCTCCGAGAAGACCACATCAGTCGATACCAAATATCTATGGAGATCCGGAGAGTAGCACCTATATCCCTTTTGATGCCGAGAGTATCCCAAAAAGACACATTTCAAGGCCTTGGGGTCCAACTTAGTGATATGGGGCCGTATATCACGAACATAACAAGTGCTGCCAAATATCCGTGGTTCCACTGGGAACAAAGGTTAGCTTGGAAAGAGAACATTGTAAGGTATATCCCCATTCAATACTGTAAATGGCATTCGATTAATCAGAAAGCAAGCAGTAGAAACGGCATCAGCCCAAAACCGCTTAGGTACTTTGGCTTGGAACAATAATGCTCGGGCAGTCTCGAGAAGGTGTCTATTCTTTCTCTCAGCTACCCCATTTTGAGAAGGTGTATCAACACATGAGGTTTGGTGGAGAATACCATGTTGAGTCATGTATTTTTGAAATGACTCTGACAAGTATTCCTTAGCATTATCACTTCTCAATATGCGCACAGAGACATTGAATTGGGTTTTAATCTCAGCACAAAATGCTGAAAAATGGGAAAACACCGCTGATCCATTCTTCATAAAATATGTCCAAGTCATTCAAGAGAAGTCATCTACAAAAGTGACAAAATACCTGAATCTAGGTTTAGACATGACAGGACACGGTCCCCAGACATCCGAGTGAACTAATTCAAAGGCAGATTCAGCTCGTTTATTAATTCTGGGAACTGACGAGCTACGGTGGTGTTTCGCAAATAGAAAGGTGTGTCATCTTCGTCGTAAGATCTTGAAGAGTACAGTGATCAGAATAAAATGAGATAGAGCAATTGAGGTCTTTCGTAAGTCTACCCACAGACAACAAATTAAAGGAAAACTTGGGTAGACTTGGAACAGATGACAAGGTAATAAAAGGAGTTAGCTTGACTGTCCCAGATCCCACATTGTTATAGGTTGAACCATCAGCTATGGTTACAGGCAAGGATACTTTGTGTGCTTGGTAGCTAGAGAAGATATTGGGATTACCTGTCATGTGATCTGTAGCACCAGAATCAATAACCCACTTATTTGAAGAGGATATAAGACATGTTGTACCTGATCCAGCAAGAGTAGTGACGTTGTTTTCTCCCATCTTAGCAAGTCAGCCAAAAATACCGAGAGTTATCCAACAAAGGGATACCACAGACTAGGTAATGAAGAATGCCAAACTGGAGTGGCAAAGATCCAACAAAGGTGACCAAAACACCTAAGATTCGATCAAAACTTAGTTGAAATTGTTGTTAGACGTCAGTGGACACATAAGCCTCAAATTGCAAATCAGAGATGCTTCCAAAATAGCAAACAAAAAATGCTTCCAAAGAGTGCAAACGTGAAATAACAAATCTCACAAGGTCGTGGTCAAAATGTGTCGGAAACCCTTTTGTGATGTCGGCAAAGCCAAAAGATCATCGGAACAATGCCAAAATTACAAAAATAAGGGTAAAAAGACTTAGATCTCCAATGACACAATACCGGAACTCCGTGAACCACCACCAAACACCTAGAAGCAGTATGGTGAACCCCAAACCGAAGAGAACAGCAACACAACAGCAGCCAAACAGCCCGAAAAAAGCAATCGAAACCTAGATCACCACTGACCTAGTTCTAAAACTGCCAACCAACGCCTCAAACCACCTAGACGAGCGCCGACGAGCAGAATGCAGCAACGACGGCAAGATTCCGACGCTGGGAAGGTGGCGCGTGGACCCCACGCGCCGTGCAGAGAAGCGATCAGAGCAGCGTGTGAGACTCACGCGCTGCTCCGATCACCGAGAAAACACAGGGACTTGCCGATCGGAGCCTTCTGCTTCTGTCTACGGTGGAGGTGTAGCACACAGCCACCCTTCACAGTGGAGCCTCCAAAGGCTCCACTGTTTTAACGCACAGAACAAAGAAGCTCCTCACACAGAACCTAACTGAAATTTTTTCCTCAGAAAATCAGAGTGCCTCTGATACCATGTGAATCAGAAAATGAGGGAATTTTTGTGTGTATTGCATTATACAAGATACATGTATATATACAAGCAGAGAAACCTAAAATAGGAAACTACAATAAAAACTAATCAAATCTGAATCCCTAAGATTACTCTATAAAATCATCTTAGTCAACTCTATTTACACCTAATATATACATATCATAACATAATTAAATGCTAAATTCAAGCAAATGTACAGTTGACATAAGAGGGCCTTGACTTCTTTTACACCCAGAGTTCGGGGTCGGATTAAGTCGGCCATAAATTGTTATATGATATATCTTGCTCGGTTTCGCTCTTCTCTAACCTTGTACTATATCCATGCTCTGCTGGCACCCGTATGAAGCAAACGTAGCCTAACACATCAATGTTGAAACAGCATCCTTAGCTGCCATGGTTTCATAGAGTACCTAAAGTTCCACTGGATACTCTTGATTGAATTTATATATAATTTTTGTTTCCAATTCCCAACATGTAAAACCAAACGCAGCCCAACACATCATTGCATACTATTGATAGAGTACCTAATTATATTGAAGTTACATACAATCAACGAAGTCCCAAGGACACCTTCTGATTGAGAGGATGTTGATAGGGAGTACTCCATTTCTTCATTACTATTTGTTAATATTAATAAAAATTTAATTTATAATTCATTCTGGATATAGTTCATATCAATATCGACGATTATAAGATCAATATGGTTCTTCTTAGATTTACCTTATAAATTTGATCTTTTTTAGATTGTTATGTTCTCAATTTAGTCCTTAATGTCAAATAATTAACTGTTATAGTAACATGGTCTTTTAACTTGTTGACTGGTTTTATTTTTTATGCCAACAATTTGCAGATTGTTTAATGTAAAAGCCATCGAATTCTTTTTTCTCGTCTATTTTCCTAAATCCATCGTCTTCTTCCTCGTGCTCGCACAAGACGCCTCTTCTTTTTTGAAATCAGATTCACGCAACCTTATCCCGATTGCATTTTGTCACTGCAATGGATTGATCAAGTAAATGTAGTTATTTCTCAAATTTCAGAACCAATTGAAAACCTCCCTAAGGTTATTTCTCCAATCATCCCTCAAAATTTAGAACCAACGTAAACAAGAAATTGATGCACTCCACTGCAACAAAAGCCACAGATCGATACGTTTCTCTTGTACCCTTTCAAATGATATATCTAGTAAAAATATCCCCAAGTACTATTAAATTATACTTGGTGACATGTGCTTTATTTCAATTTCATTTAGCTATCATGTGGTTTAAAATTTTTTAGAGGAGTGCTTTGTGGTTCCACCTTTAACCAAGTTAGTGTTAGGGGTGAGCAACAGGTCGATTCGGTTTGGATGGTTTTGACAATCGAACCGACCTAATCGAATAATAAAAAAAGTCATCCAATTCACTCAAGTAACATCAACCGAACCGAATCGAACCAAATCGATTGTAGTCGATTGGGTTCGGTTCGGTTGATCGGTTTTTGGACAGAAATTTTAAAAAGAATTATTTTTTTTTTCTCTTCAAATTAAACCCTAAAAAAATAAAAATAGTTATTCCTAACTATGAAAATCAACACACTAAAGTTATTAGTATAATATTTTAACATTACATACTTAAAATTATAATTCAACATCATAGAACCATACAAACCAACAATTTAACATTAGTAATTAGGTAAATTTTATATTTTAAATTTTTAAAAAATTATAGTAGGTTGGTTCGGTTCAGTTGGAATTGTGCCTCATCCATTAATCGAACTGAACCAAATTGGTTGTCAAAAAAATCGATTTTGGTCGTATCGGTTTGGATCGAATCAGTTAGTTCAATTTGAATCGGTTTTGTTCACTCCTAGTTAGTGCCTCTGCTTTACTTCCGTTAAAAAAATTAACGATGCATACATGAAGATTTGAAATTCTGATTTTCTTTCATTTTTCCGTTGAAACTGGACTTTTTGTGAAAATTCTTTTTTTGTTCCACATAGATATGAACTAAATAGGCTATATTTACCAAATTAATGTCATATTTTGACACAATATATCAATTAATTTGTTTTATGATCATTATGTTTGCATCTATCCGCATTTTGACAACATCATAATAATATACCACATTTACCAACTATGCTTAAACCTAACAAATGCTAATAATATGAATATATTTATAGTTAATTTTAAATATTTTATTTGAATTAAAAATTATATGGAATAAGTTCCTATAAAAAAAATTATATGGAATAAAAGGAAGATGTAGGAGTGAAGCTGTTAAGGGGAGATGAAGTGGGAATTATGACTATCCTGACTTAGAATTGGTAATCCTTCTCCCAAAGTACTAATTTTTAAAAGTCTACTTTTACATGGAGTTTTGCCTCTTCGGCTAAGCTTTTGGAGGCTTCAAAAATATTTATTTTTTTTAAAAGCGCTTATTTTATTATTTTGAGGTGTTTGGCAATTTTTTTAAAATTGCTTTTGTTTTAACTTTATGCAAAAGCTAAAAATTAAAACTTCTACTTTTAGTTAAAAATAAAAGTTAAAATTTAAATTTTTAGGACAAAACTACCCTTACTAAAATTTTAAATTGTTCTTTTTATCCTTCTCTTAAAACTTAATTATTCTTCTAATAAAATTACCCTTATTATTATTATTGTCTTTATTTAATTAATAAAGACAACAATAATAATCATAATAATTTATCAAAATAAAAATAAGAGTAAATATCTATAATTAATTTTATATTTAAATAAAATTAATAGATATTAATTAATAAAATAATAATAATAAATAACAAAATCATAGTAATTAAAATTAATAATTTATTTTCTTAACATTTTATTAAATTAATATTATTTATTTATTTAATACAACTTAACAATGATAAATATTTATACTAGTTATCTATTTAATAATATTATTAACTTATATATCGATCCTTTTCAGTCAAAATCACTTTTTTTATACTAATTTGCCAAACACAAATCGTTTTTGAACTATTGATAAAAGTATTTTTTTTTGCCTGAATAAAAGTATTTTTTTAACTCAATTTGTCAAATATAAACTAATTCTCTCTCACAGCACTTTTTCTCAAACTCTATTTGAGAATAATAAGTCATTTGAAAATAAGCAATTTTCAGAAGCTTAGCCAAACGGGCCTATTGTGAGAGAGAAGTAGTTTGTGTTTGACAAATTGAATAAAAAAGTACTTTTATTAGTAATTCAGAAATAATTTGTGTTTGACAAATTCGTATAAATAAGTGTTTTTAACTAGTAAAATTACTAAGGAAGACATTTCTATTTTTTTAGAGCACGATTTAAAGTGTTAATTAAATAAATTAATGAGTATAAATTTTTTTTGAATGTTACATTCAACAAATAAATATATAATTTTAATGATTTTATAAATTTAATAAAACGGTAGTAAAATAAATTATTAATTTCAATTAATGAGATTTTATTATTTATGATTATTGTTTTATTAATTAAATATCTATTAATTTTAGTAAGGATAGAATGGTAAATATATGTGAAGTAAAGAGAGGGTGCTTTATTAGATAAATGATAAAACAATAAATACAAAATTTAAGGGGGTGTTTGGTATTGTTACGGTTTTCTATTTTCTGTTTTATTTTGAAAAAAAAATTGAAAACTTGTTTGGCTAAATGAGTTTTATTTTTAATTTTGGACTTAATATCAAAACATAAAACATACAAATTTCATTTCAGTTTTTTTTTCAACCACAACCCACCACCACGACCACTCACCACCACCAGCAACCACCACCCACCACCACCAGCAACCACACCACCCACCACGACCACTCACCACTACCAGCAACCACCACCCACCACCATGACTAGCAACCACCACCCACCACGACCACTCACCACCACCAGCAACCACCACCCACCACCACGACCACCCACCACCACTACCAACCACGTCCACTACCACCCTCTTCCACCAACCATGCTCACTACTACCATTATCATCCACCAACCACCATCACGCACCATCGCCCACTGCCACCACTCACTACCCACCATTCACTACTACCCGCCACCACCAACCACCACCACGCACACCCACCATCAACCACCACCACGTACCACCAACCACCATTATACCACCACTCACCATTCACCACGCACCATCACCCACCACCACTCACCACCCACCACCGCCACCACACCCACCACCACTAACCGCCGACCAACCACCACCGCCAACACCTACCACCCACCATGAATGTGCATGAATCTTCTTGTTTCCAAAACATTCACGTAAGTATAAAATATTTATTTTCTGTTATTGGTCAAAACCCCAAATTGGTCCTTTATGTTTGCACGAAGTTTCATATTGGTCCTTTATGTTTCAAAAAGTCTAAATTGGTCCTTTATGTTTGCAAGAAGTTCCAAATTGGTCCTTCCGTCCAAGTCCATTTATTTTTTCCATTAAGTGCTGACATGGCGTGCTGAGGTGTCACACACTCTCTCCTACGTGTACTACTTAGCTAACGTGGTCTTAGTTAAACTAAAATCAAGGACTAAAATGAAACAAAATAATTTTTCATAAGACAAAAATGCAATTTCCTCACTTTTGCATCTTCTTCTTCCTCATCGCTACGCAGCGCTTGAAGGCCATCCATGGCTCATCAAGGCCATTCATTGTCCTAGGTATTAAAGAAAATCTGAGGAGAAAATATAAAGTTAATAACAAAACTTCAATTTAACAAAAACTTAAATCAAATAGAGATTGGGGATTAATTATGAAACCTAGGGTTTAAGCGATGGGCAACAGTTCAATTTCCATCTAAATGGCTCTTTCTCGTCAAAGCTACTGCACACTGATTTTTATAGTCAGGTAAGCTAACTAGAATCTATCCTTCCTTTAGTGTGAAACCGATTTTTATATGTTAAGCTCCCCTTTTTTCTCTCCTTTGCTTTTGCTTTCCTGTAAAGTAGTTACTACTTGAGCCACAGAAGCTTGAAGAAGATGTCAAAACCCCTTTTTTCTCTCATTTGATTTTTATATGTGTAATCGAAGCTTGAAGAAGATGCCAAAACCCGATACATAATTGAATTTGAATATGAAGAAGAAGCCATGGATGGCCTTCAAGCGCAGTAGCAGTAGTGATGAGGAAGAAGAAGATGAAAAAGTGAGAAAATTACATTTTTGTCTTATGAAAAATTATTTTGTTTCATTTTATTCCCTGATTTTAGTTTAACTAAGGCCACGTCAGCTAAGTAGTACACGTAAGAGAGAGAGTTTGACACCTCAGCACGTCACGTCAGCAATTAACGGAAAAAATAGACGGAATTGGACGGAAGGACCAATTGGAACTTCTTGCAAACATAAAGGACCAATTTAGACTTTTTGAAACATAAATGACCAATATGGAACTTGGGTGAAACCTAGAGGACCAATTTGGGGTTTTGACCTCTGTTATTTTATTAATATAGAAAACTGAAGATATAAAATAGAAAATAGAAAACAGAACACAAAAAAACAGACCATAGATTTCAGTTTTCAAAAAACAGAAATCTAAAAACTAGCAGTAATACCAAACACCCCCTAAAAAATTGGTTTTGTTTTGTTTAATTTATTTACATTGATACTTTTTTTTTTCTAACTTCTTTTACTCCATTAAAAAATATCATTTATTACATGTCTTATTTGTTTTGGAAAGCAAAGAAGCCACAAGGGCTAAGCAACAAACAACCTGGGCACCTCAAGCCCTCTCATATCATTACTAAGATTAATTCCACACTCCATGGGAGGTTCATTTAGCACACAGAAATCTCCATGCATAGTTTGACCCATCTGAGCAAGACAATCCGCAATAGTATTTGCTTCACGATAAACATGGTGGAACCTTACATCCCATCTTTTCTTGCACGCCTCCTAGATCTGGAATACAAGCTGGGCACAAGGGGGTGTGACAACCACCTCGTTCTGAACCAAGCGAATGGCCTCCTGTGAGTCCGTTTCAACATCAACTTTTCTAAACCCATGGTTCCAAAAGAGTTCCAAACTGGTGTGTATCCCTTGCAGCTCTGCCCGTAGGATCGTACAAGCTCCAAGGGGCTTGCAAAAACCCATAACGAATGTATCTGCTGCATCACGAACAACGCCGCCTTCCCGGTGGGGTTGAAAACCGACGCGTCTGTGTTACATTTCACTCGACCCTATTCTGGAGGTATCCAACGGATTAGGCGCGTCACTTTTTGAGGAATATTAGAGCAGCTACCCTCCCTCTCACTAGCAGTGATGATGTCAGAGATAGTGTACCAAGCAACAAAGAATATATCCTCGGTGTTGCTGCGTTCATTTTCGAAGACCATGCAATTTCTTTGTTTCCACACATGCCAACAAATAGACCCAAAGGTGCTCTTCCAGTTGCGACTAGATTGAGTTGCTGCCTCATTTTGAGAATTCCACTTCAGCCACTTGTTGAGATGCAAGGAGAAGAAAACATCCCATTTGCTTTGGTGCACGAAGCGGAGCCACACGTTAGTAACATCTTCACAGTCACAAAAGGCATGCAAGATTGTTTCCTCCCCTTTACCACATCTCGGGCAAGTTGGGTTGTCGGTCATATGGCGGTGCAATCTGTGACTATTAGTGAGGAGTCTACCATGTGCCATAAGCCATAAAAAGGTGCGAATCCGTTCCAGCACCGACCACTTCCACACCACCTTCCACAAAGGGCCATCACTAGAGTTATCATGGTTACATAAGGCCTTGTAAGCACTCTTAACCGTGAAGCTCCCATCCTTAGAAAGGATTTATTTCACACAGTCATGCCGCTGTGAAAATGGAAACCACATTATGGAGGCCTCAGGCTTGGAGTCAGAGCTTGGTGAATCGTGCCAAGAAGGCTTGTAAGGTTTCTCCTTCTTCCTGAAGGTATCCTATGAAGACATCTTCATTCTTCTGGTATTCCTTACTGTTGGTGAACTGGGTAAAGAAATGGCTGGCTAGTTGTCCCAAACTATGAATCGAGTTGGAAGGTAGCAATGAAACCATCTGAGCGTTGCTCCCTTTAGGGTGGACGAAAAAGCTCTACATTATTGTCCATCAGACATGCCAAGTATGGAAATTGCTAAATTAAAGGTATTGATGTGATCTTGTGGGTTGTTTTTTTTCCCTATATGGCTCTATGTGGAAAGACATTTTGAAACCCATGGGGACGTGCTCATTCATGACCTGTTGGGTAAAGGGATGTCGTCCTTTTCCCTGTAAATATAGTCCGAGCCATGGGTATTGAGTTGGGTAGGCTGCGGTTGCCCCGTAGGTTGCATAGGGATTGTAGCCGCCTGCCCAGGGCATATGTAGATAAGAACCTGGTGGATAGTTTTGGAATGGGGGTCGCGGGTAGTCCGTAGGTGGTCGAACTGCATAGTTAGTGATCATTAGTGGTGCTAATTGTACGACTAGTGTTGATGGAGGTGTGGTCAGCGAGAGTCAGGCGAACTCCATGGGCAACGTTTGGTGGGCCTCCGGGTGCTAAAGTTGGCACATCGTTTTGTATTACCAGCGGAATCTGGGTGATAGTATTTGTAGGGGCTTGTTCTGCTTGGGGAGGTCCTACGAATAATTCCCTTTGTCGTTGACGCATCCATGCAATTTTGGCTTCTAGCCGTGCTATTTTGCTTTCTTGTAGCTGCCTCCATCGGATTCATTTGCCTTCAAACTTCATCATTCGTCAGCCTTTAGCTTGCGTCAGGGGGGTATGGAATATGTGGCATGCTGAAAGGATGTTGGGAGCACGTTTCTCTCTGAGTTACCAGTCTTTGGGAAACGTCGTCCGCGTTAGTTATTTGAGACGCTGTGGTGATTTGTGGCTAGCTTATGGTTTAAGTGCATGCTTCTGCTATGGTAGTGTTGACGTCAGTCGCTCCCTGTCTGTTCCGTATGCTACGCCTCAGAACGCTTGCATTGGTTGTGGCAGCAGGTGCATTTGCGTCAGCCATTTGTGAAAGTTATCTGTGGCTAGGGGTGAGCAAACCTGCGGATTGGTTCGGTTTGGATGATTTAGACAACTGAACCACTCTAATTGGATGACTACAAAAGTCATCCAATCCACTCTTTGGAATCGAACCAAACCAATCCGATTGTAGTCGGTTCGGTTCGGTTTGATCATTTCTGGACATAATTAAAAAAATTACTATTTTTTTCTCTTCAATTTAAACCCTAAAAAATAAAAATAGTTATTCCTAACTATGAAAACTAACAAACTAAAGTTATTAGTATAATATTCCACCATTAAAAACTTAAAATTACAATCCAACATCATAAAATATTTTTAATATTTTTAAAAATTAATAATCGGTTGGTTTGGTTCGGTTGGGATTGGGCCTCATTCATCAATCGAACCAAACCAAATTGGTTGTTAAGAAAATAAACAATCCATCGAATTATATAGTCGTTTTGATCATTTTTGGTCGGTTTGGTTTGGATCGGATCGGTTGGTTCAGTTTGAATCGTTTCTGCACACCCCATCTGTGGCAAGACATGAACAAATTTGTTTCTAAAATGATTATGTATGGGTATATTCCCATTCCAGAAAAAATGAGAGGCATTTAGTGGCAAAATACACAAGGCATTATGATCTGATAAGGAATGCGGTGGACACCACTGTAATTGTTGTTTTTGTCATGGACAATTCCGTTGCTAAATAAAGGAATCACAAGGGGTTTTTGCCTTAGGGGACTTATCCTTTGGTGAAGACCTAAGTGCCTACGTACCTTTGTGAAGGGATCAAAGTCCACATAGTTCGAAGATGAAACGTCCATAGGAGACGTCAGACTAAGGATTTACCTATGGTCGCCGTGTGCGGCTAGGACGTGTAGCAGCTTTGGGCAGGCGAGCCGCCTGTTGAAGTTAATGTGAGTAAAGATTGAAGGTGTGAGTCTTCAGAGAGATATGATTGCTCTAGGTGCACTGTGATGTTCTTAACATGATTAACCTGTACCAGAGTCCCATAGGTGGGGGTTATTTATACTCTGAGGGGAGGAGAACGTGGTTTCCCAACATTCTTTTGTTCGATGCACGTCTTATGCATGGTAATCAAGATCGCGATCTAGATCGTAAGATCGTTTAAGATCGTGATCTTGTATCGCACTTTTGATCTAGATCATGCTTAGGATCGAAAAATTCTAGGATCGGGATAGGATCGCGATCTTGATCGTAAGATCGTAAGAAAGGATCGTAAGATCGTAACAAAGGACCATAAGATCGTATAAGTTAATTAAAAAGAACAGAGGCCCAAAACGCAACTTTAGTCCTAGATATTTATGACTTTGAATTTTGATATTTTGTTTGTTGAATTGATGCATAGATATTGTCACTTTGGTGACTTATGAACTAATTTATGAAAATATCATGAAATTGTGATCATTTTATATATTTATTTAAAATATATATTATTAAATATATAGATTAATTATTTTTTAAAATTGATAGGATCTTACGATCTTCGATCCGATTTTACGATTCGATCTATCTTATACCTCTCCCGATCCTACTTAAAATCTCGATCTTGATTACCTTAGTCTTATGTTTTGATACTCGCCATACGTCTCTTAAGCGGGAGAGCTTGGAGGGAGACGTGGGTGTGTAGCACGTTTGAGACCATCGGTTGGTGCCACGTGTCACTTATCTAGGTTCTATCATGCTTCTAGAAGTTGAGGGCCACATGTACCAAAGAGGGAATATTATGCAATTACATAACTTATTATATATATATATATATATATATATATGTAAAAGAAGGTCTTGCATGTTGTGGACAACCTATTTTGTCCAACCCTCAAAAGAGGCCAAAAAATGAGAAAAACTAGGGCAAGTTACGACCTGTGACCAGACAGGTCGCAACCTGTTAGCTGAGTCAGCATAGGTCGCGGCCTATGGGCATCAATGACCCAAATCCGGATCAAATCCAAATCTGCAATAGGTTGCGTCCTATTAGTCATTAATGGTCAAATTCGACTTTCCTTTTATATGATCCTCCGAGATCACTATAAATAGGAGGCTCCACCACTGATCAGAGGACGAAATTTTAGAGACCGAAAGGCTACAGGAATTGCAAGTGAACAGTGAGGTATTTTCTTCCCCTTTTCTTGATTTCACATCTTTCACCCCATCATCATCCTCTACTTCCATTTTATTTTATTTCTCGTGGATCAATGGGATAAGAGCTAGACCCTGAGCCACTTTGAGGGTTGACCACGTTCCCCTCTGTATCCTAGGTCCGGGGTCCCGCACCCCCCAAAGTTTCTCTTCTTCTCTGGTTTAAACAATAGGTTGCGACCTCTTGGTGTAGGGGTTGCAACCCCATTTCAAATTTTGTGCAATGTTTGTCTGCTGTATCTTTCCTCGTTTATTTTTCTGGAAAATTATGCATAGGTCGCGACCCCTTCTGCAGCAGGTCGCGACCTATTGGCTTCTCTCTGCCCTCGGGACCCATGTTCGAGACAACAGGTCGCGACCTATCTTGTAATAGGTCGCAACATGCCTTTACAGACAGAAAAGCTTGCTTTCTTCTTCCTTTGTGCTGTTTATTTAAATTATTTTTATCCTAATATATGTTTCATTGGTGCCACCAAAGAACCTTTGCTTCTATAGGAATATTAGTTTACATGGCATCTGGGCGTGCCCGCCTGATAAGCATCACACACTAACTTTTTTTGGCTGTTTGAATGTTAATGCATGATAGATAGGTGTCGAGGAGCCTTTGCTTCTTTAGGCACATTGCATCGGGACGCCATCTAAGCCTTTGCTTGAAGAGTGTCCCCCCCCCACACACACACATGCGTGCCTTCACGAACTATGTGGACTTTGATCCCTCTTGGAGGGTATGTAGACCCTAGGCTCTTATCCTGGTTTCTTCTATGTTTCTGTGTGCAATCCAACTCTATTAAGGCCAAAACATATTAAGAATTAATTTTTAGGGTAACCGTCTTTGGATGGGGGAGAGGGGTGCCTAATACCTTCCCCTCATCTCAAACAGACTCCCGAACTCAACCATTTTTGAAAACCCATTTTTTATTACACTTGTGAATCATTTTTCTTTTCCAAGTTTTATGGAAAACTTGGTGGCGACTCGTGCGGTCTTCACACATGTGTATGAATGTTTTGATTTGTTTCCTGATTTTAAAATTTTCTTCCGCTATAAGAATCAGGATAGAACTCGAGAAAAAAGACCCGAACCGAATATTTTGTAATAACTTAGTAAAAATTTTAAAAATTACTCGGGTAGAGGAATCAATAACACATTTATCCTATACAATTATACTTATATATATATATATATATATATATATATATATATATATATATATATTAATCCACTAAAAATGAACCATAATACAATGGGGTGTTACACAACTTGTGCTCCGATCTATTGAAAAATAACCATTCCCATCCTTCCTGTTTTGTTTAATTTCTTCAATATTAATTTTTTTTAAAAAAAAATCCCAAAATCAAAGTTGAATCACATCTGGAGACAATGAACCAAACGCAAAGCAAACAATAAACCCATAAACCATTCCCATCGATGAAGACAGCAACATTGTTGCATGACAAAGTGTTCAATGAATGTCAAAAAAAAAAAAAGAGGGACAATTTTATCAAAATATTTGTAATTGCATGGCAAAGGACCTTTTCCATAGCCTCCATGAAGGAATTAATATTGCCATGTTGGTTGGATAGTTTGATTGCCAGGGAATCAAGGGCATGCTCACTTACAAGAATTGGTTTCTATAGAAACCAAAAAGTAAGTGGGGTCCACTGGGTCCCACTTACTTTTTCACTTTTTTATTTCTATCAACTTTATAAAGAAAAAAAGAAAAATAAAATACAAAATATCTATTATACCCTTTTAATTTGACATGATTTGATATAATTATAACATTCTTTTCTTTTTATTATTTTAATATAAGGGGTAAAATAGTCATTTTAATACATTCCCATTTTATTTCCATTACTAAACTTTTACTATTAAACACATTAAATGCATTCCGTTTCCATTTCCGTTTCCGTTTCCATTTCCATTTCCATTTCTATTTCTGCCTAATGAACGTGCCCCAAAATTCTTATTCGCTTGTTTGGTTGATGGCATATATATGGGAGGGAGTGTGTTTGGGTTTGGAAACCCATGATTGATAGAGGGAATTAATTTGTCAAGGTTTGGACATAGCCCTCATATAAGGGTTATGTCCAAACCCATGTGAGACAAGGATTTGGGAGGAGGTAGTAGGGTTTATATTTTTTTTCCCAATTTGTCCTCACTTTTTATACTTGAAAAGACTATTCTATTATTTAATGAAGGGTGAAATTGTAAACTTTAATCTCATTCCTTTTCTATCTTTCAATTTATCTTATATCAAACATAACCATATCATTCTTAATTTCATTCTAATTCTCATTCATATTTCCTCAAAATAAATCCACTACCAAACATTGGAGTTTGCAATAATTTAGGCCACTTTCCATTGGCCAAATTCCATGCACCAAACATAACCTTAAGTTTCAATCTCATGTAAACACTCATGATGAGCCGCAAATATTTTGAACCATTTTAAACTTCATCCTCATTCCAAAGGACACACGGTAGAACAAACATTTAGGTAATGTTTGGTATGAGGTAAGTGTTTTGGTGGGAAGTAGAAGTGAAAGTGAAAGTGGAAGAGGAAAGTGATAAAAAGTGTGTTTGATATGTACGGAAAAAAAAGTGAAAATAAAAAGTAAAATTGTTTGGCATGATAAAAAAAATAAAGAAATAGAAGTTAAATGTACAAAAAGACATTTTTACCCTTGAATATTTTTGTCCTCACATTAAATAAAAGAGCAAAATAGTATTTTCAATAACACTTTCCTCATCTCTATAAATCAACTTCGTTCTCGGAACCATTTCTTCCCTCTCTCAATGGAAGCTTTATTGAGCTTCCCTTTCCTTGTCTCTTATATACTTCCCTTTTCCTTTCTCTACCATTTTAATATACCATACATGTCCTTATAGGTAACATTTTAGGGAGCGATTGTGAAGAGCTCAAGTTTTTTGGACTTAAACTCCTATTAGTCGGTTTCTATTTTTGTAAAAAAATAATTTTTTAAAATTTATTTTCTCTCAGCCTGTAGGAGAGAGATAGAGTGAAGGGAGGACCGAATATCATTACCCAACATTTTATAACCAACTGAATCAAACCCGAATCGACCATATCACTTTTGCTCGGTTCGGATAAAACCACATCACAAATCTAAACGGTTCCGATCCGATCGCCCTGTGCACAGCACGGGTCACTGGCAGATTTTCTTCTCAGCATCGGCAACTGCATCTTTGTCTCGAGTGAAAATAACTTGAAAATTTATTATCCGATCCACTGAGTCGCTTGAAGCAGGAGCTTTAGTCTCCTTTCTCACTGAAAGTTCTTCTGTTTTTTCCCTCTCAATTTCCTCTATTCAGAACCCTAGATTATCTCAAACTATGCCATACCCATTACCTTCTTATTCCCCTTTTCTTAAACTCCCATTGATTTTGTCCCATCTCCTGATTTGGTTAGCTTAGGTGGCTGAATAAACTGGCTGGCTATGTCAATGTTAAATGTATGGCTTGGAGTCTGCCGAATCGTCAACTTTTAATACTATTCTCTCCGTGCAAAGGGTATTATTAGAGGTGAGGTTGTTCTGTTTTACCATACATGTACGTATTCCTGGTTTATTGTGAATTTAGTTGCACGATTTGTAGATACTTGGTTTCTAATAATCTTTATTCTTTATCCGCTCAGTTTTGTTGGGACAATGCCTCGGAAGGGGAACTATGGACTTGATTATGATGACGCCTATGAAGACTATGATGATTATGATTACGATGTTGATATAGAAGAAGAATATGGTTAGTATATTAAACTTGTTTACATTTCTGCATGCTGGTTTTCTTGATTAGTGATTGCTGATTCAGTGATTCCTTCATGTTGTTTTTGTCAAGCTTTATTTGATGTTTAAGGACGCAACAATGTGATGAAAATGATTTTATCCCATGTTATGCTTAGCCAGGCTGATTCATATTACCTTGCAATTTGCTTTACTGTATTTGCTGGTAATTGGTAAATGTTTGCTTTTACCTCTTATATTTTTTTTCCAGAATGTTGTGGATGTTGTGGGTGTCAACCGGTTTAACTTGTGACTGAAGAGAGCAATTCCTTAAATACTAATATTCTAATTTGTTATTTCTTTTGTAAGATCTATTTTGATATTTTTCAGCAATGTTGTTGAATTTTTTTCATTATATAAACCACTTGCCATTTTTCTTCTGTAACAGGAGAAAGACCTGAAACAGATAAAAAGCAAGAGACTACTGGAGTTTGGCGATGCTCCATTTGCACTTATGACAATGATGAGAGTATGATTGCATGCGATATTTGCGGTGTTGTACGTCAACCTTTGGTTAACACAGGAGCTTCCAACAATGACAAAACAGGTATTCCAGTTATTGAATACCTATTTGATAGACTTTGTTAATGCGGTATGCAAAGGTATTTCTCTTAATAAATTTAATTTTCTATCAAGAAATCGGCTTTGGTTGCTATGGTTAAGCATGCTGTTTCTGATAACTAGGAGGGAATTTAATTCAACATGCAAAAACTTGAATCTATGTACAAAATCTTTTTAAAGGTGATCAGGATTAAGAAAATGAAAATAAAAAATTTGATGGAGGAAAAAGGGAATTCTAAACTTCTTGAGATATGGGCAAAAGAAGAAATTGAAGATGAAATCAGTTGAGTATTTTTATTATATATTTGGCCTGATAAGTGTCAGAATGAGGTTGCTTCAATTTCTCACCTTTAAGTGTTCTCTTAAAATGGGTGCAAATACGGTTCTCCCAATTACGTCATCTTTAGGACCATATAGTCTATGAAAATTGACTGAAATATTGATAGAATAGCCTGAATAGGAGGTATAGATATGGAAAATAAATTTTCCTTGAAGGAAGGAGAGACATTTAAGAGCACTAGATTTTGCAGAAAGAGTAGACTTGGAACTATGAAATTGTGTAGGCTATGTTGCATTATAAACTATTTCAGGAAGATTTTAAAAGTGAAGAGTTGTATCACAAACCTGAGAGAGGGCAGGAAGGGTTAGGTTGGGCCAACAGTCAAACTGAACTATGGTAGATTATTCATATATTTCTGATTGCTTTGATCCTAATAATATCATATTCAGTTCTTGTTTGCACAGAATTGGCTCTGTTGAACTGAAATAGTAGCTAAATCAATTTGATGAAATCCTTTGAATTAATGCTTTCATGTTAAAGTTGGTTTTGCATTTCATTGTGGTTTTCTTTCCAATTTTATTTTGTTTTTTGTCCATACTATTTAGATAGCAAATATAATACAGATGCCATGCCCATGTCATATCGATGGGCCCATTGCAAATAATATAGTTAAGGCATATAAAAGAGAGGGGAAGAAGGACCTGCTGGATTTGGGCCTATTGCAGATAAGAAAAGGGTTTATTGGGGGAGAGAGAAGAAGGGGAGTGAGCTGGCAGAAAAGGAGAATGAGGAGCAATGCCAAAAGGCATGAGGGCCAGGGGTGGCTGGGTTGTCTCTATATAAACGTATACTGTATTAGAGAAAGGAAAAGGAAAATATCGGAAAAGGTTTGGGAGAGAGTCTAGTCTCTCGAAAGCCAGACAACCTTATGTTATGTTATCTTTGTGAGGTCCTTAGTCTTTAGGTGTGCTTTGTGAGTGTTCTTCTACCTTGAGTTTGCTGTAAATGTAATTCCTATTCTCCATTAGAGAATGGGTTGTTCTTGCCTAAGTTTGAGTAATATCAGTATTTTGGCAAGAGGGTCCTATCAGTAATGAAGGAACCCAAGTGACTTAGGGAACCCTCCCTCAAAAGCTAGCTGTTATGTGGGAAGAACCAAGTCACTTAAGTACCCCATCGAGCATCCCATTCTACTCGATGTGGGACTTGGGTATCCCATACTACCCTAGGGACATCCCATACTATCCCTATACCCATCATAGCACCGCCCTAGAAGCGTCGATGTCTCAGTGGCTGCACTCTGCGACACTTCACTCGGCATTGCTTCACTCTACAGCGGTCTGCCCCTACGCCATTCAGTACCTTCCGCAGCTAGCCCTCTTAGTGCCATTGGCAAACCAGCTCTTATACCAAATGATGGAACCCAAGTGACTTGGGGAACCCTCTCTCAAAAGCTAGCTGTTAATGGGGAAGAACCAAGCCACTTAAGTACCTATTGAGCATCCCATTCTACTCGATGTAGGACTTGGGTAGCCCATACTATCTTAGGGACATCCCATTTTATCCCCATGCCCATCATATATCAATAATTAGAAGCAGCATATGGAAAGAAGCATTGATATTTTTGCCACATCCCGTGGTGCCAACAGGGAGTTGCTATAGACCTTCTTGCTTCTTGATGCTTCAGTAGATGTGGTTTTAGCGAGTTGGATACATTCTGTGCCTTGTTGCATGCTTGTGCTTGTTGCAAGGCATTGTGTACTCACTTATGTGAATATCATTATGTTTTCTATGATTTATGTGTGGCAGTGGTTCAGTAGAAAGAAGAAAAGATATAACCCACTTTCCGAAAGTAAAGAAATAATATATGTTACTTTTTCACTTAAAGAGGCTTAGAGTTGTCAATTGAAAAGAAAAAAAAATGGGTTTTGTTGTTTTTCTGCCCCTCTATTTAAGGGTTTTGTAAATAACAACTTATTCTTCTGACTGCGAAGGAGTGGACCATCAGGTAACCAACAAAGGTTGAATGGAAACAGTGGAAATGAAGATTCCAAAGACAACTTTTAGGGATTTTTCTATAATTATTAGTGATGCACGATTTTTTAAAGTGAATTTTAATATTTTTGACTTTGAATCACACTATTACTTGATCATTTATTATTGTATAGATTCTGTGCTTGAGTATGTAATTTATGCTAATTATTTTCAGTTAAGAAACTTCTCTGTTCATATAATATTTTTGTTCTTTTTCATTTGGAATGGGAGTCAAGAAAGAATACGTTGGCGTCGTTTGATTCATATAGCCAACCCCACTGAGTGGGAAAATACTCTGTTATTTTTTCATTTTGAACAGAGCTTTCTTAGAACCCTTGGAATGCCTTTTACATTTGGCTTCCTTGTGACTTATTTTTGTGAGAAGCAGAAAAGAATTGACCTTTCACACTCAGGATAAAGCATTGTCAGGGAAGATAACTGCTGTACATAATCTCCCTAATCCCTATGCCTTTTACATTCTCTCACGAGGGTAAACAAAAACGCTTCCAGATTGAGCATACCTCTATGTTCTGATTCCTATAGTCCATATGCCTTTTGTGTTGGAACTTGGAAATATGTTTTAACTTTCTAATTCATCGATTATTGCCTATAATATCAATAATATATTCATAAAGATTTGAAAGGACAGTCTTTCTTTAAATGCCTTTTCTTTTTTGGGTGTGAAAAATAAAAATTGTGGGGAGCTAGATTTTGAAGGGGGGGGGGGGGAGGAGTGTTCGAGGGAGAGAGAGCCAAAAAAATATGAGTTGTATCTGGTTTTCTGGATATGACTCATTGCCTAGTGTTAGGTTTTCAAGAATGTCCGTGGTATCCCTATAACATATTTAACAATCTCTTTGATGCAGTTAAAGGCATATGCAAAAATTCTGGAGCATCCGAATTGGCCAAGTCTCTTTTTGCATCACTGCCACAACAGATGCCCAAAGAGGGTGTATTATATCTAAAGCAGGGTGATGGTTTTCTCACAGAAGATGCCAGTAGATTCTACAAGCTTGGGAATGCCCAAGGAGAATTTCATGAAATTCATAAGTCTTCTAATACTAGCCATCACAATCTAAACATAGGTCTGCCCATGTTCTGATTAAGGATGTGCTTGTGTGGAGCTAGGATAGTTCCTAAATACTTGAGTATTACTTCATACTAATTAGGACAGTCTCATTATTTGAAGTTAAGAATTTTGTGGAGTAACAAGAAATGTTTTGTTTACTGCAACCCCTTATGTATGCTAGTAAATTTTGCTTTTACTATATACTAATTTTTTTTGGTCTAACTTTTTCCTATATACTAATTTTTTTTGGTCTAACTTTTTCCTATATACTAATTCTTTTTGGGATAAAACCTCACTTTTCTTGATGCACAGCCCCTTTCAAGTTTGATGTTCCATCCCCAGATGATGTGGTTTCTAATGGACTGCGATCTTCCAAAGGTATCATGCAGTTTTTAAAATCTGGTTTCTTCTAGGAGTTTAAGCTAGAGAAAATAGGTTTTAATTGGATTGGAATATTTAACTATTGCATGAATTAGTGACTTATGTTGAAATTGAGAATTTATGCACATAGTTTTTCTCTTTGGTTTATTTTTCCAATCTTCTCCGGGCACTTCATCGATATTGCACATAGACAAGCTGTCTTCCTCGTTCCTTTTGAATCTTTAAATTACCAGCATTATCATCTGCTATTGCCTTGGGTTTGATGTGGTGGAAGTAACACTAAATGAAGTGATTGAAGATGGTGTCTATTTTTTCTCCCTCACATTCCCTTTTATTTTATGTAGGCATGTCTTGATTTACTTAATGATGACAAAAAAAAAAGTGTTAGCATCATTTCATGAGCATGCTGTAATTTTTTTATGGTTGTGATATGCTTATATTTAAAGTAATGATCTTCTTTAATATTTTCGAAGATTTCTAGTAATCTTCTAAGATTTTCTGATATGCAAAGTGATTGAACATCTTTCTTTCTTTTTTTTTGGGCCACAATTTTTTTTTTTCAATCTTTTTAGAATGATTCCTTTTCCTTCAAATAGAAGTCATTTCTTTTCTTACTTTTTTAATAATTTATTCTTCTCTCATCAAACAAAAATTTTTTGGTTGTGATGTGCTTATTATAGTTAAAGTAATTTTCTTCTAAACCATGGCTCACCATGTTTTTCTTTTTTAAGTCTTTTTAGGATGATTCCTTTTTCTTCAAATAGATGTCCTTTCTTTTCTTATTTTCTAATAATTTATTCTTCTTTTATAAAAGAAAAATAAGATTTCAAGCAGTCTTCAAAGTTTAGGCAGATTACAATGGAAGTTGAAAACTTTTCTTTTGAGCTCTGTCTTTGGTTTTATTTTTTGGTCCAAGTGATTCAATATTGGAAGAATATGGTTTTACTTTATGTTTTAAAAACTAGGGTGGTCGTTGAACTGAAAAAGCTGTCAATTCACATGTCAATTGGTTCAACCAACATCTTACAACAACAAAAACAAACAAAGCCTTTTCCCACTAAGTAGGGTCGGCTATATGAATAAAGTGAAGCCAATGTGTTCTGCCTTTGCTCATTTCTCAACCAACATCATAAATACAGAAAAAATAATAATGAAGTTTTCTTAATATAAATATTTTTTTTGTCAGGGTGGGTTATTCAATCTTCTTCAATTCTGTTTTTAGAGTTGAGCTGCAGTAGAGCACGGAAAAATAAAGTTTGCAATTCTTTGTTTAAAAATGAGCTGGGTTCATTTAGGTTTTCTCTCATAAGCTTTTTCTCCATGTTTTTATTTATTCTTATGCTTAAAGTTTAGTACTTTAGCTTACTTTTTTGGTCCCTACATTAGGCTATTGGTCCATGCAGACCCCAAGCATGAAAATGCTTTAAAAAGATTTATTTATTTTTTTGTTTTTTATCGCCCTGCCACTCTGCCAGTTTTCCATCTTTTGGTCTGGGTTCCTGGTTTAAGATAGGTTATTCTGGTTTTGACTTTTGACTGTGCAATGTGGTCCGTGGATCAGCCACCCGTCTGGTTTTTTGGAGGACAACCGGACCTTTAATTTTGCCTTGACAGGTCCTGGTTCAACTGGTCAAACCGCCTAGTCCTGTCCAATTTTAAAAATATTTTTTTACTACATCTGGAAGATTGGATAGATATCAAAGGGGTTTATTTTCTCCATCCTTGGCATTGAGGAGTTTTGTTATAGATAGATATATTATTATACATAAGAAATGTGACACCTGATTAATAGGTTTTTACGTTGTCTACACAACAAAGCCTTATTTGTTACTATTTGTGGAGTCACATATTTGGTGCTAAGCTGTTACTTTATAAAAGAGATCTTTTTTGAGGGACTAAAGAAATTTAATAGATAAATTAGTGCTTGGTATGGTTCTTCTCAAAAAGAGAAAGAAACCTGCCTGAACCCGAAATTTTTTGTTATGCATGTTAGTTACCAATTTTTCCTTCTAAGCTGCAACTTTAGCACTATAGCTTGCACTAAAAAAATAAAATAAACAAAAGTCGGAGGAATCTATGAGTGGAAATTCAAAGTAGGTTTCATCATAAACTTTAACTTGAAGTCTTAATTCCCTGTGCATTAAGATCATTTAATCTTATTTCTGTTGCGCTTGCAGGCACAGTTATTAGCTCTAAAAGTTCTCGCATTTCGTCAAGCATTATACAGAAGAATGAACCTAAAGTACAACCAAGTGCTGAGAGTTCAGACGACCCATCATCTTTGGTGCAGAAAAGCAAGCAGGATAGTTTGGCTGAGAGCAAGCTTTCCAAGAACGTACTGGGAATAGGTGGCAAAACTTCAGACGGCTTACCAGCTTCTTCAAAAGGAAAAGGTAAAAAAGTTAATAAAATGAAGTCTTCGAAAGAAGGCAAAATCAATATTCAATCAAGTGAAGAAATATCGGGTAGTTTGACTGCACTGCTAAAAGTCAGAGATAGTGATGATGAGTCTAGCAAAGATGTAAAACCTCAAAGTAGCTCCAACAACACTGAAAAGTCAGATAATCCTAGTGCTAAAGGGTCTGGCTCACATGTGTGTTATAGACCAGAAAAATGGATGCTCCCTCAGCAAGCTGAAGATTCATTGACTCAGCTGAATCTTGCTGTTGTAAGTTAATGACTTGTGCTATGTTATGTTCAGAAAAAAAAAATCTAGGAATTTAGGAATTAATTTCTCAAAATTTTCAAGTTTGTCTATTTTAGGTTGGTCATGTTGATTCTGGGAAGTCAACACTCTCAGGTAGACTACTACACCTGTTGGGACGAATTACCCAGAAAGATATGCACAAATATGAAAAGGAGGCCAAGTTGCAGGTAATCTCTTTGTGGATGAGTGCTTCTAAAACTTGATGTGTTGTTTTCATGTGCTAATTTCCCCACTCCACCTTTTTTTTTTCCTTATAAAAAATACAGGGTAAGGGATCCTTTGCTTATGCTTGGGCACTGGATGAAAGTTCTGAAGAAAGGGAAAGGGGAATAACTATGACTGTGGCTGTTGCTTATTTTGACACTAAGAAATATCATGTTGTTGTGCTTGACTCCCCTGGCCATAAAGATTTTGTACCAAACATGATTTCTGGGGCAACACAAGCTGATGCTGCAATCCTTGTTATTGATGCCTCAATTGGTTCATTTGAAGCAGGCATGGATGGTAGCAAAGGACAAACAAGGGAGCATGCTCAGCTTATCAGAAGTTTTGGTGTTGACCAGGTTATAATTGCAATAAATAAGATGGATGCTGTGGCATACTCCAAAGATCGATTTGATTTAATTAGACAGCAATTGGGAGTGTTTCTCCGCACTTGTGGGTTCAAAGATTCTTCTGTGTCATGGATTCCCTTGAGTGTCATAGAAAATCAAAATTTGGTGGCATCCCCTTCTGATGTTCGTTTCAAATCCTGGTGAGTCTTCTCATTACTGCAGGTGACTTTTCTTGACAGGCCAATGGATAGAATTGGAACAGAAGTGGCAATAGAGAAAAACTAAAATAAAATAACTTAGGCATTTGTCCTTTCCAACTATATGACATTTTCAGGGAGAAGAGAGAAGAATAATAGGATATTTTCAGACGTGTGTCGTCAGCATGCCATGTTCGTATTCTGACACACCAGCAAAATAGTGTGTCCGTGCTTTCTAAATTAAATACTTTCTGTTTAGGCCCCTTTGGCTAAGTCACCAAAATCTGTTTATTTTGAAATGATTTTTTTTTTCTAAATGCAGTTTTAGGAAAAGTACTATAAAAGAGAATCAGTTTTGGCCAATTTATATCTATAAAAAATGCTTTTGACAGTCAAACTCAAATTACCAAAAAAGAACATGTACCAATTTACGTTGCTATTAATGCTATTTAAATAAATAAATGGTTATAAATATTTGTTATTATTAATTATTATCAAGTTATTATTAATTAATTAAAATATAATTAATAAAATCACAATGAATACTTCAATTTCTTTTTGGCCAATTACTTTAAATATTTTTTAAAAACATAAATTTATATATGAATCCTTCATACTCTGGTTTATATTTCTCAAAATAATATATAATTACCCCCCAAAAAAAGAAGCATAATTCATATATACAGGTTTTTGTTTATGAATGGTTTTAGGAAAAAAAATTAAGGGTATTATGGTAAATAAGAAACTTTTGGTTGGAGTATTTTTGTCTTAAAATGTATAATTTTCAGCTTCTGATTTTTACTAGAAGTCGAAGTTACAATTTCTAGCCTTTGATCTACAGCTGAAATATTGATTTTACTACCATTTAGAAATGCTTATTTTTTTTGGCCAAACACAAATTTCTTAAAATTACACTTTTAAGAAAAATTAGCAGCTTCTTCTTTTCTTGATGGCCAAACTGGCTCTTAGTTTTGAACCATATGCAGTTCATACTGCTTTAGTCCGAATGTTGTTTCAATTGTGAAACAGGTATAATGGACCTTGTCTGTTAGATGCAATTGATTCGCTTCAACCTCCTACCAGAGAATTCTCAAAACCTCTGCTGATGCCAATATGTGATGTCATCAAGTCACCTACACTTGGACAAGTGTCTGCTTGTGGTAAATTAGAAGCTGGAGCTCTTCGGAGTGGCTCAAAGGTACATGACTGGGTAGTGTTAAGGCTCTTATTGAATAGTCAACTGAAAATTTCAAATTGGTTATCCCCCAAATTGGAAGTGTTTCAAAACTGAAGTGCTGAACTGATCTTGAACTTGTTTTCTGCTAGCAATGATTTATTTAATGAATTTTTTAATTATTATTATTAAGTAGAATTTATCATACATAGGTTTTCACAAAGAAAGTCCTAAGTTTATTTGGAAGACTTTATTAGCATGTGCCCAAATTACTCTTTTCCACATGTGCTAGAGCTAGACAATACATTTTCCGAGTTATTCTTAGTTCCGAATCATAATTTTTTATCTTGCTGATCATCCCATGTACTTCTATCAAGCTCATGTACCATCTTGAGTCTGCCCCTTGGAATAGGAGCTGCACCTGTCCTACATAAATATAAATTTCTATATCCCAGTTAACGCTCTATCTATATTGTTATTAGTTATGTTCAGTCAAATAGTTATACATACCCCTATCTTATTATTATTAGTCTATGGGATTTTGTATGTAATTACTTATTCTAATAAAAAATAGTGATCCCAGAATGAGTTCATATGCTTCAACTTTTCTGCTATTCCTTGAAAACCTATGAATTTATTTTAAACTGTAAAATTATAGGTCTTAGTTATGCCGTCAGCTGTGGTGGGGACAGTACGTTCATTGGAGCGCGATTCTAATGCCTGCTCTATTGCAAGAGCTGGTGATAATGTAGCTGTCACGTTGAATGGTGTAGATGGAAGTCATGTAATGGCAGGAGGTGTATTGTGCCATCCTGATTTTCCTGTTGAGGTGGCAAAACGGTTGGAGTTAAAGGTTCTTGTGTTGGAGGGAGCAAATCCCATATTGTTAGGCTCGCAGGTATGCACCTATGTGTAAGATCTCCCACCTTGCTTATTCTCAAATAGGGAAAAAAATTTTGAAAAATTCAATTATCTCTTTCGACATGTGCAGTTAGAGTTTCATATACACCATGCGAAGGAGCCAGCCAAAGTTTCAAGACTAGTGTCAGTTCTTGATCCGAAGACTGGGAAGGTGACAAAGAAGTCTCCTCGCTGTCTCATTGCAAAACAGAGTGCAGTGATTGAGGTGAATAAGCAACCAAATATCTTTCTGTTTCAACAAACTAATGTTTATATCTAGGGGTGTTCAAAACTGAACAAAACCGATGCTCTTTAACCAAACTGAACAAACCGATCAATGTTTGGTTTGGTATCTAAAAAACCAAACGAAACCGCGTATACTTATATGTATATATATATGTTATATATATACACATATTATGTTGGAATTTCCAAATAATGAGGTTTAAAATTTACTTTTAGAAGATTAGATTAATCTATTCAATCTAAAAATTTAATTTTAAAACTAATTTGATTATATATTTGTAAGTAAATAAAATGTTACTACATTTTTTATTATTTATATCAAATAAAATTATATTTTTTATTAATAAACTTAAATATGTAAATTTGATAACTTAGAAGTCTCAAACGGTCAAACCGAACCGTTCAAAACCGATCGTTTATAGTTTGGTTTGGTTTGATGCTATCAACTTAAACTGATTGGTGCACCAATTTTTCACATAAGACTGCCCAAACCGCCCACGGAACACCTCTATTTATATCAGCTTCTCTATGATTCCAGGGAGGGACTAAGCAAATTTGGAGTATAACTTCTTTTGTCTCCAATTTCAGGTAAGTTTGCAGGAGCCAGTCTGTGTGGTAGAATTCTCCAGCTGTAAAGCTCTTGCAAGGGTGTCTCTAAGAACTTTAGGAAGAACAATTGCTGTTGGACTTGTGACGCGAATAATTGAAGAGCAAGATTAGTTTGTGATATTATTCAGGAAGTGTCAAATTATGATGCCATGGAGGGATTCTCAGCCCTTATGTATGGGGTTTCCATGACCATTTTGGTTTGCTATTAAGTCTAGATTTAAGTTTTGCTGGCATTGAACTGGTAGCTCTATGACTATTGTTGGGGATTCATGAATCAATGTGGAAAATCTGCAAGGATGGTGAAGATTTTTGAGTGTTTTTCACCATGAACGTGTCATAGGAGAGTGGTTGATCTCCCTCAATACTATGGAGGAGTCATATACGGTAGAAAACTAGTATTTGTGTATTAGACAGAAAAGTATGTATGAAGAATGTAATTTTCTTCATTCTTTACTTGTTATAACCTTGGACATGGAAATCGTGAAAATGAAGTTACATGGTGAAGGCACTATTAACTACATGGTACATACTATCTATCCCATCTCTTTCTAGCCTTCTCCCTCCTCCTTTCTTTCGACCAAACTCACTCCACTTTTTAATGTGATAAAATTATATTTTTATCCTTATTTTTTTACCCACTTTTATTCCTTTCTTACTTTTATTGTAAGGGTAAAATAGTCATTTTACTCACTTTTATTCTATTCACATCACATTGACATGACATTTTCATTTCCTTCCCTTTTCCCTTTTCCCATTCCCATTCCCATTCCCTTTCCCTTTCCTTCTTCTTTTCTCCTTACAAAACACACCCTAAGTTTGAGCTTAATTTATTTATTAGAGGGTAAAGTATTTTTGGTATCCTTAATATTTGAGCATTTGGTTAAATATGCCCCTAATGATTGATTGCAGTCACTTATGTTCCCAACATATTTTTTAGCAATCTTATCTTTTTTATTAACACGGTTAAATAGAAATTGGTTGTGACATATGTGGCATGATAACGTTAGAGAGAAACTTCTTTCGTCATTGAAGATGCGTCGATTCACCTTAGTTTAGAACAAAATGACAACAAAAATGACGTGCCTAATCTTTCATCTCAAATTTTGCAGAGAATCACTTTAAGTGCGCTATTTTTGCTATCGTTTTACTCTGAAACTTGGCGAATCGACGCATCTGTAATAAGGGAAATGGTTTCTCCCTAACGGTGGAGAAGATGTTCAGTAGTACGGTAATATTGAGCTTCAGCCTTCAGTATATCCCTCAAATTAGATTGTCCCTAATTCATTGAAGGTTGGTCCTTATTAATGTGAGTTTTTATTAAAGTTAATAAATGGCACTACATGATTGGAGGGATGTACTGAAGTTCAGTACTATAAAACTACTGAACTTTTATCCCTAATGGTGGCACAATCGTTATCTATTTTAACGGTGTTAGTGGAAAGAGTATGATTGTTCGAAAAATGAAATGTTGCGGGCATAATTGATCACAATCAAATATTAGGTGTACATTTGATTGAAGGGTCAAACGTTTGGGATAGCAAATATACTTTACTCTTTATTAAATGAATACTTTTGAACATAAAATTAGATTCTTTTAATTAAATAAGGCAAACATGAAAATTTGATGTTATTTTTGTATGATGTACTTCTGTTAATAAAAAGTGTGAGAGCAGGCCAAAAAATAAAAAAAATGAAAGGTGTGAGAGCAGGCCAAAAAATAAAAAAAATGAAAGGTGTGAGAGAATGAAATGTGCTTCCTCTTTTTCACACTTCAATTCATACGTAATTTACTCTTAATCAAGTTGTTATTCTTTTCTGGCAAAACCAAAAAAAAAAAAAAATCTTTTTCACTAGATATTCTTCATTATTCTGAAACGTTATTTCTAATATACAAAAATCAGGAAAATTTTGTTGAGAATAATGAGGGATGGGAGAGCTAAAGAATTTGTTCCATGAAAGATTGGTCTATTGATAGTTTGGTCTCTAAAAGATTTTGGTTATCCAACTTAGTCCTTGAAAGAAGACTATTGTATAAATTAGTCCTTTTGTCAAATTCTATTAAAAGTCGTTAACGAAAGTGCTAACGTGGACTGTTAACTGCCTACGTGGCATCATTAATTGCCTACATGGCACCATTGATTATTAATTATACAAAGTAGTCCTTAAAAGATTATATTATTATACAAATTATGTTAAAATCATCACCGACTTATTCTCTCCTCTTTCTCTTTCCCAAAGGTGCTAGAAAGTTTATGGGGGTAAGAAAAATCTGGAAGCTACAAGCATGAAGTAAAAAGAAGGAAAAGTATAGATTATTCTAACAATTAAAAATTATGGTGGTGGGCAACATAAACTGACATCAAGCACCTATAAATATGTAGTAGTGTAAGCATTGTGTGTTGGTGAAAGTGTGTGCGTGAGAGAGTGAGCAAAGTAAGAAAGTGAGTGAGTGAAAATTGAAGAAGTGTGTGAGTGACGTGAGAGTGTGGCAGCAAGAGAGAGAGAGTGTTAAGTGTAAAAGAGATAATTGTATTTTTGCCTTGTGTAATATAAAAATTATTTCAGTCAAGTCCTTACTCTAAGATCTTCTCAAATTCTACAAGTGGTATCAGAGCCGAGCTCCTGTGATCGCCACTCGGTGTTGGAGTAAGCAGGTTTGTGTTCGTGTATACGATCGGGGATCGTTGTACGAGGAGATTCTACCGAAATAGAGTCAGGGACTGTAAAGATACTTGATCAGGGATCAAGAAGTCTTAACAGAAGTGCAGGGCACGGTCAAGAAGATGGCAGACATGGGAAGCAGCGTTAATGGTATGGAAAAATTAAATAGTAATAATTATAATACTTGGAGTACACGTATGAGATTTTACCTGCTTAGTCAAGATTTATGGAGTCTTGTCGGAGGGGAAGAAACCCAACCTCCAACAGAAGGAGAAGATCTTAAGAAGTGGAAGGTTAGAGCAGGTAAGGCGATGTATGTGCTGTCGGTGACGGTGGAAGACAACATACTGCAGCACATTAAGGAGGCAAAGATGCCCAAAGAAGCATGGGACACTCTCACAGGTTTGTACGCACGCACAAATGACGCTAAGCTCCATCACTTGGAAAATGAGTTGCTATCAATATCGCAACAGAATATGACAATTGGTGAGTACTTTACCAAAGTTAAATCAATATGCCAAGAAATTTCTAAATTAGATCCTCAGAATCCTATAACGGAAACAAGGATGAGGAGGATCATTGTGCACGGGCTACGCCCTGAATTTCTTGGCTTAGTTACGGCTACTCGGGGTTGGGCAAAGGAACCAACCTTGATTGAGTTAGAAAATATCTTGGCAAATCAGGAGGCTTTAGACAAACAGATGTCTAAAGCATCTGTTCAAGAGGAAGATAAAGCCCTATTCAGTAGGAAAGGGGCTAAGGGGAGGGTCACAAAGAGTAGTGTGACCGAAGAACCGTCCAGGGGACGAGGTGGTTGGCGAGGTAGCCAACAGAGATGGAGCTCGAAGCCAGGGGGAGCTCAGCGAAGCCAAGATGAAGAGAGCCGTAACGAAAGGGAGAAAAATCAACAGGAAGATCGATGTTACAATTGCGGAAGAAAGGGCCATTTCGCTCGAGAGTGCTGGAGGCCAAAGCGTACAGAAGGGAATGCGGTGACATATGCACAACAAAACAGTGAAGAAGAAGAATGGGATTTTCGGCCATCTAAAGGGTTAGAAGAGATCGCAGCATCGTGCATCGAGGAAAAAGAAGATGAGGTGGCGTTGGTTAATATGAACAATAACTCTGTCAATTACAAAGAAGATTGGATCATAGACTCAGGGTGTTCCAATCATATGACAGGTGATAGAGGTAAGCTTTCGGCAATGGAAGAGTATAAAGGAAGTCGAGTTGTAGTAACGACTAACAACTCGAGACTGCCTATAGCGCACGTTGGCAGTACTACTATGGTCCCCCGATATAGTTCGGAGCAGGTAAAGCTGCAGAATGTCTACCATGTACCGGGGATGAAGAAAAATCTCTTATCGGTGTCACAGCTCACATCAGAAGGGAACTTTGTCGTGTTTGGGCCGAAGAATGTTAAAGTGTATAGAAGTATCAATCCCACCAGTGCACCGATTATGGAAGGAAGACGAGTCGAGTCGGTCTACGTGATGTCAGCACAGGAAGCATACGTAGACAAGCCAAGAAAGAACAAGACAGCTGACTTGTGGCATGCAAGACTCGGTCATGTTGGCTATCACAAATTGAAGGTGATGATGAACAAACAGATGCTCAAGGGATTGCCTCAGCTGGAAGTTCAAGATAACGTCGTGTGTGCTGGATGCCAATATGGTAAAGCGCATCAATTACCATATGAAGAATCCAATTTTAGAGCGAAGGCACCATTGGAGCTTGTGCACTCGGATGTCTTTGGACCAGTGAAGCAACCATCGGTCAGTGGGTACCGGTACATGATCACGTTCATAGATGATTACTCAAGGTACGTGTGGGTAGATTTTATGAAGGAGAAATCAGAGGCATTATCTAAGTTTAAAATCTTCAAAGAAAAGAATGAAGGACAAGTTGGTCATAAGATATTATGCCTACGTACGGACAACGGGGGAGAGTATACGTCAAAAGAATTTTCGGAGTACCTGAGACAGAATAAGATTCGGAGACAGTTGACTTGTCCAGGAACACCGCAGCAGATTGGAGTTGCTGAACGGAAAAATCGACATTTGGCAGAAATATGTCGAAGCATGCTGCACGCGAAGAATGTGCCACCACGGTTCTGGGCAGAGTGCATAAAGACAACTGTCCATATCATCAACAGGCTACCTCAGGCAAAGTTGGGCTTTGTGTCGCCTTATGAGAAGCTATGGCGAGTTAAACCTACGGTAAGCCACTTCCGGGTGTTTGGCTGTACGTGTATGTTACGCGTTCATACCTGATCATTTGCGAAGCAAGTTTGATAAAAAGGCAGTACGCTGTATATTCGTTGGCTATGATAATGAACGAAAGGGTTGGAGGTGTTGCGATCCAACGACTGGACGATGTTATGTGAGCAGGAATGTGGTGTTTGATGAAGCGTCGTCATGGTGGTCACCGCAAGTCACAATGCTACCCGATTCAAAGGAGATTAAAGAAAAGTTGCAGGAAAAAGCAAGTAATGGTGAGGATGATGAAAGACAGGAATCAAGTCCTGTTAATACTGGTGATAATCATTCAAGAGAGAAGAGTCCATGGAAGACTGGTGTTCACGTTACGGCAGAAGATGCGAGACCCAGTCAATTTGAGGAACCAGAAGAAATTAGAGAAGAGATTCTTCTACCACAACAAGAGTTGAGAAGATCGACAAGACAAAGGAAACCAAATCCGAAATATGCTAATATAGCATTAGTGGAAGATCGAATTAGAAGTTTCAACAATCAACCGATTACAAGAAAGCGTCAAAGAATGAAGACGAGAATAATATTTCGAGAGATAAGTCGTTGAGGGGGAGTGTTAAAATCATCACCGACTTATTCTCTCCTCTTTCTCTCTCCCGAAGGTGCTAGAAAGTTTATTGGGGTAGGAAAAATCTGGAAGCTATGAGCATGAAGTAAAAAGAAGGAAAAGTCTAGATTATTCTAACAATTAAAAATTATGGCGGTGGGCAACATAAACCGACATCAAGCACTTATAAATATGTAGTAGTATTGTGTGCGTGAAAAAGTAAGAGAGTGAATGTGAGTGTTAAGTGTGTGCGTGAGAGAGTGAGCAAAGTAAGAAAGTGAGTGAGTGAAAATTGAAGAAGTGTGTGAGTGACGTGAGTGTGGCAGCAAGAGAGAGAGTGTTAAGTGTAAAAGAGAGAATTGTATTTTTTTCCGTGTGTAATATAAAAATCATTTCAGTCAAGTCCTTACTCTAAGATCTTCTCAAATTTTACAAATTAGTCCTTAAAAAATATTTTTTTATTGAGAATAATTTTTTCATATTTTTTATTATTATTTTATTAATATTTTTTAGAGTTTAAAATTTGGAGTTAAAAGTGTAATTATCTTAAAGAACAAAATATTCATACAAATTCTAGTCTTTTCAACGTATAATAAATAAAATCTTCTTCATCTTGTAGAAGTAAATTAGGGAGAATTATTTATGATCATAAATTACAGTATTTCGACCCAAAAAAAAATTACAGTAAATAGTTCCGTTTTATAACCCTCTTGAATATTGAAGTACTGATTAGGAATTGACTTGAAATGAATCCTACTTTTGATTTCATTCTTTACGTTGGTTCCCGAGTTCGTAGATGAAGATTTTAGCGTCATCTTCCCGCCTCTTTCTCTGATGACATTTTCATTTTCATAAGGGCTCCTAAAATTTTACTTTCCTTCCATCAGTATTGAAGCTTTGTGGTACCAAATCTCAGTCGACGAAACACCATCGGAGAATTGAAGATTCGTCGCGCCACGATCTCGATCTGGTAGCATCTTTGCCGCATCGTCTTTAAAAGAATATTTGTAGCAGGTATTTTTCGAACTGATATTCTCTTCAGTTTTTGATATTCTCAGTTCTCTATAGATTAAATCTGTTACCTTAAAACTTGAGGGTGTTGGTTAGAGTTTAATTCTTTTTTACTTGGTTGATGATTTTGGGCGCTCAACTTCTTGACCCAGATCAATCCCCAAAATTAAAATTAAATACGCATAAAAGATGCATTTGTAAGTTAATTATAAAATGGTGAAGTATGTGGTCATGTGGAAGATAACAAATTGAAGAGAGGAGAAAATTTTTTATCCTAAATTCAAATATTAGAATTTGTGTAAGTTTCTGTACTCTATCAAATTTTTGTCTCATTTGAGTGTTTACAGTTTTTTTCTTCCTTGAATTGCACTCCCTTCAAATTTTGTTGTATTTGATATTATATTGAAAAAATTTTGTTGTTCAAGTTATTTTAGTTACTAAAGTCAGCATTTTACAAAATCATTAATAATTACTTAATTATCTGTACTAACTGAAAATAAATTCAGTTATATGTAAAAAGATATCTTCATGATTTTTTTTAAGAAAGCGTAATCCTTAAAATAAGAAGAGAGCTAATTACAGTTTCACAACATATCAATTTAATAGATTTTTAATTGTTATTAGTAATCACTTATCATGATTGAAGGTTTCTCATGCTCTTCGTGGAAAGCAAAGTGCTTGCTTTTAATAGAATAAAGGATATAAAATGACACAACAATAATAAATACAAAATTCTTAATCGGGATGTGCTTATTGCTATTAGATAATAAATATTAATAAATTATAAAGTGGCTGGCATTAGGAGTGGCAATGGGTACCTAAGAAATGGATATCTGATGGTATCTGTCCAAAAAAACTACCCGATATGTGATGGATATCGGATATCGGATAGGGTACGGATAGTAAAATATAACTATCCATTAGGCGGGTGCAGATATTGGCTTAGGGTATCTTATATCCGTCCGAAATGAATGGACGGATAGGGTACCCCGATATCCGATATTCAAATAATATATATTATAAAATATAATATTAAATATTAAATACAATATATATTATTAAATAAATTTTGTGTATATAATATTATTAAAATTGTTGTTTTTTATTTGTATTTATAACAATTATGTATTTTTTTAATTTTAGAATATTATTTCTATAATTATTTATTTATTGGGTGGATATCGGGTAACGGATATTGGGTAGTTTATTTGATTATAGGGTACCCAATATCGAATATCCAATACATTTTTTGGGTATTTTGGAATTTGGATATTTCGGGTGTTTCGAGTATTTCAGCCTTTCAGGTATTGGATAGGGGACGGGTACAGATATTAAAAATGACCATATTTTTGGATTCGGTTAGGGTACGGGTATTGGATATATTGGGCGGATTCAGATAGGATAATGCAAAAATGAACGGGTACCTGCCCATTGCAATGTAATTTACTTATTTAATTATTTTTAATTTTTATTAGTCATAGTCATGAATGAAGGTGCTTTTTCCTTGAAAGTCTAGTGCTTGCTTTTGAATTTTGATGCTTCTTGGAATATTAGAAAAAAGATAAAGAAAGTGGTTGGCATATGCTTTATTTTATATCTTGTGATCAGTGATTTTCTTCTACCTTTGCTGTAAGTCCGTCAATCATACATCCATATTGCTTCAGGTCTTCTCTCACACACCAAGAGAAAGCCACAAGGTTTGTTGAAGTTTCTGTTATGTTTGTTAGACATAAGTAGCTTGATTTGATACAAAATAAAGTGACAACATATGTGTGGTTTAATTTGTTGCTTATGGGTCATCGCAGGTCTGGTTTGGTTTTGTTAAAGACTGTTCAACTAAATTCATAGTCTTGGAATGGAACTTAATGTTGATGGAAATGGGTATTCTTCAAGTTCTTCTTGTTCAACTCGCAGATGGAAGTTTCATGTTTTTTTGAGTTTTCGAGGAGAAGATACTCGTACAAGTTTTACAGATCACTTATATGCTGCCTTGCAAAGGAAGGGAATCATAACATTTAGAGATAATGATGAACTTGAAAGAGGACAAGTTATTAAAATAAGTCTACTTCAAGCAATAGAAGAATCTTTTTCTGCAATTGTGATACTCTCCCAAAACTATGCTTTTTCAACTTGGTGTCTAGATGAACTCCTTAAGATTCTTGATTGTAAAAAAGAGTTGGGCCTACAAGTTTTTCCAATCTTTTATGGAGTGGATCCATCCGATGTTCGGTATCTAAAGGGAAGTTTTGCAGAAGCATTCAATAAACATGAAGAAAAATTTACACAAGAGAAGGTGCAGAAATGGAGGGATGCTTTAAATGAAGTTGCTAATTTTTCTGGTTGGCACTCTGAGAATTGGTATGTTCTAAAATCCTTTCTTCATCAAATTATTGAGCTTGTGAATAATATAAATTGGTCATGCATGTACTCAATCTCGGAAATAGTAATAAACTCTTAATGATTTTATTTTCCTATACATTAGATGATAAAATAATAGATAGTTAAAACATAATAAAAATAAATTTAGGTTTAATAAAGTCATGTGATGACTTTTTAATTAATGTGCAAAATAAAACAATGATCAATGGGATAAAAGTTCAGTACTACGGTACTACTGAACTTCGATACATCCCTCCAATTTTGTAGTGTCATTTGTTAATATTAATAGAAACTCACGTTAATAAGGACTCACCTTGAATGGATTAGGAACCAACTAATTGGAGGGATGTACTGAAGTTCATTACTATCGTACTACTGAACATCTTCTCGATCATATGGATGTTTTAATCTAGATCAACTTATGAAGTATTGTGACTTACTGCATAATTATAGTGTTTAGTATAATAAGGTGTTAAAGCTCCAAAAAAATCTTTATTAGCATGTTGCTATCCAATAAAGGTTTCTACTATTAAATCATGATACTATTTTTTTCCCATATGTATGTAGGCATGAAACAGAGTTTATTGAAAATATTACTGAAGCAGTATGGTCAAAATTACAATCCAAATTGCCACCTGACTTTGATTTTGTGGTCGGAATTGAATCAAGGATAGAGGTAATGGATTCGCTCATAGCAAAGGAGTCGGATGATGTTCGGTTTATAGGAATATGGGACATGGGTGGCATAGGCAAGACTACTCTTGCTAGAGTTGTCTTTGAGAGATTAAAAGAAGATTTTGAATTTAGTTGCTTTCTTGCTGATGTTAGGGGGGTTTGTGAAAGAGAAGGTTTGGTTCAGTTACAAAGGAAAGTCCTTTCTCATCTCAAGATAAGATGCCTGGAAATCGATGACATATATGAAGGAAGGAAGCTGATAAGGAACTTTTTATGCCACAGAAAAATTCTAGTTGTCCTCGATGATGTAAGTAATCTAAACCAACTTGAAAATTTGGTTGGGATGCAAGAATGGTTTGGTCTTGGAAGCAGAGTAATAATAACAACTCGAGATGTACACTTGTTGAAATCACATGGAGTATCTGCAATGTACGAGATGAGCATGTTAGACAATGATAATTCCTTACAGCTTTTCCGCCAAAAGGCTTTTAAAGGAAATCAACCAAAAGAAGGATATCTGGAACTTTCAAGAACTATAGTTGGATATGCTAAGGGTCTTCCTTTGACACTCAAAGTTTTGGGCTCATTTCTTTGTGGAAAAACTGAACTTGAATGGGAAGATGCATTCAATATGTTAAGGAAAATTCCTCCCAAAGATGTTTTGATAATACTTAAATTAAGTTACGATGAATTAGAGGAGAATGAAAAGACTATATTTTTAAATATTGCCTGCTTTTTCAAGGGGATGGCCAGAGATAAAGTCACCGAATTATTAGAAAGTTGCGGGCTTTTTGCAAAAATTGGAATAAAAATACTTATTGATAAGAGTTTAGTAAGTGCTCATTCCAATGGGAATTTGTTGATGCATGATATGCTCCAAGAAATGGGTAAGAATATTGTTCTTCAAGAGTCTCCTAATGATGTTGGGAGACGAAGTAGGTTATGGTCTTGGGAGCACATTAATCACGTATTGGAGAAAAAGAAGGTAATTACAATAATTCTTAATGTTACATTCTTTATCAAATTCATACTTAGTTTATATCTTATTTCACATTATTCAGTTATGCTAGTTGTATGTTGGTCATTTAACAGGGAACAAAAGAAATTCAATGGATAGTTCTAAATTCACTTGAACCACATGAAGCATATTGGGATAGAGAAGCCTTCTCAAACATAAGTAACCTTAGATTACTTATCATGTCTGGTGATTTGAACCTTTGTAGTGGTTTCAAATCCTTTCCTCAAGCATTAAAAGTTCTTAGATGGGACAAATATAATTTGGATGCTCTGCCACATGGAGTTCAACTAGATGAACTTGTTGACTTCAAAATGCGACATAGCAAGATAAAACAACTATGGAAAGAAACACAGGTAATCAAATTTAGATTTTAGACTTTTAATTTAAGATATGCTTGATCTTCAGTATTATGGTATATTTATTAATACAAATGTTTACTCTTCCAAGGCTAATCTCTTCCCCCTTTGGTTTTTCTGTTTTTGATCAGTTTATGGGAAATCAAGTTCATGGATTTAAGCCACTGCATTGACTTGACTACATTACCAAATTTTGATGGAATTCCATATCTTGAAAGATTAGTTCTTGAAGGTTGTAAAACCCTTGTTGAAATTCATCAGTCACTTGGTCAACTCAAGAAGCTCGTGATTGTAAATTTGAGACATTGCACAAGTCTAAAAACCCTTCCTAGGAAACTTGAAATGAACTCTCTTGTGACCTTTATACTCTCGGGCTGCTCAAAAATTAGAAAGCTTCCTGAATTTGGAGAAACTATGGAACGTCTATCCACACTTGATTTAGAGGAGACTTCCGTTATTAGACTACCTGAATCTCTTGCTTTCTTGACAGGCTTGACTACTTTAAATTTAAGGAATTGCAAAAATTTGGTATGCCTTCCCAATGTGATTCAGAATTTAAGATCCATCAAAATTATCGATCTCTCTGGCTGCTCAAAATGTGAAAAGTTGCCAGAAAATTGGAATGAAAACAAGGCTATGGAAGAGCTGGATGTGAGTGGAACTGCTATAAAAGAAGTACCTTCATCCATCTTTCTTTTGGAAAATTTGAACTGTCTATCTTTCCATGGGTGCAAGGGGACATCACCACGCCAGGCTTGGAATTTTCCTATTCCCTTTGGGTGGAAGCGTAAGCTGAACAATCCTTCAATTTCAACGATGCTGATGTTGCCGTCTTCCTCACCAAATCTACCTTTGTTGAAACAACTGGATTTAAGTTATTGCAATCTCAGAGATGAATCACTCCCCAAAGATCTTAACAATTTATCATCACTGGAGGTTTTAGGCTTGAGGGGAAACAATTTTGTTAACCTACCTACTACATTCATTTCTAATCTTTTGAGGCTAACAACACTCCGTTTAGAATATTGCTCAAGGCTTGAAAAATTGCCTGAACTTCCCCAAAATATTAGTGACATTTGGGCAGATGATTGCGCATCAATGGAACCTTTATTAGACACACAACTACTGGGGCTCTTCGCGTCACCAATGTTACAGGTAACTGAGTACTTATATATATAATATATGATTTATTATTATCATATTTTAACATGGCAATTTCTTGTTACAGTGTCTTAAGCAACAAGACTTTGATGGCGTTGTATTAATTATACCAGGGAGTGAAATCCCATCATGGTTTCAAAACCAAAATTGTTTACATCTGGGTACAACAGATATATCATTCACCGCAGACATCCCAGACTATTGTTCTTCAAGTGATTTTTGGGGAATTGTTGGGTGCTTAATTTTTCATGGAGACATGGGCATTACATCTACACCTAATCTTGATGATAGTATTGATTATAAATACTATGGTACTGAAGATACATGGAAAGGTCACTCGGGACTATTTGACATTTATGATCAATACAATTGCAGCCATCAACTTTCAATGTTTTTCTTCCCCTGTAATAATGTTCACATCAAGCAACTTCAATTGGAGTTTTCCATTAAACAAAAAGAAAAATATAAAATAACAAAGTATGGGTGGCGTGTAGTACGCATGGAAGACTTAGAAGCTTGGCGCCAAATGAAGTGTGAAGGAAGTAGCGGCAATAACCGAAACCACAACATCATTGAGATTGCTTCCAACAACAACAATGAGGTATAAGAGTAGCAATTGAGGGAACCCAACAGAACCGACAACACAACTACCACTAATGCCAAGCACAACCATCTCTTACAACACAATGAAAACTCCAATGATTGCCTCAATGTAAGTCACCTCCTCCCATTTATTTACTTAAAACCTATTTTATTTTTTTGGTGTTTGCTTTTTATGTTTCTATGAATCCAATTCACAGTTCACATGCAAAACTTGGTCAAAATGTTTTGATATTTATTATCTTTTCAATAAAATTGTATTTTTTATAAAAGAAGAAAACACTCAATCACTTCAGGATAGTATTAAATATTTGTAAATCGAGTGATTTTAATGTAAAAGTCAAAATTAACACATGTCGTTTGGTTCTAAGATGTACAACATTATCTTGGTACAAAGTTTAAAAGGTCAATAGCCCATTTTGGTCCCTTATGTTGTAACCAAGTTTGGTATTGGTCCTTTATGTTTTAAATTGGTCCTTTATCTTTACCAGAAATTCCAAATTGGTCCTTCCGTCTAAGTCCGTCCATTTCTTCCGTTAAGTGCTGACGTGGCTTGCTGAGGTGGACATATCATCTCTCCTACGTGTCCATAAGGACCAATTTAGAACTTCTGGGAAAGATAAAGAACCAATTTAAAACTTTTAAAACATAAAGGACCAATATAAAACTTGGGTACAACATAAGGGACCAAAATGAGCTTTTGACCAAGTTTGAAATTAACTTTTTTGAATTCAGATCAGTTCATAATTAAATTTTTGGTTGGATTTAGGCGTGTAATTTATTTCCTTCTTAAATCTTAATGTTTAGCATGTATTTTGAGGATTATTGAGTGGATCTAAGCTGAAAATGTTTGAAAGAAAAGAAGGCAAAACCAAGAAGAAAAGATGGTATAGGATCTAAACTGCAAATTTCTGAAAATTTGAGTAAACACCGTACTTCTTGTCCTTTATGAGAATTTCTGTAATTAGGGACTTTAAAAGGGTTTCAGTATTAATTTAGGGGGATTATGGAACAATATAGGGGTCATTTTAGAAAGTTTAGAGACTAAAATGAAATAGAATTGTTTTCCCAAACAAGACTGAAAAATAATAGAAATTATGGACTTCTAGGAAAAATCCTTACTGTACTTTACTAAAATAAATCAAAATATGATAATTTCCCCTACAAACTAGTGTTGTTCAAAAGTACCAGACTAGGGACTAAATGCATTGTTTGTAAAAGTTGGGAATGAGTGTAAATATGGGAAAACCTAAAAATATGTATATCCTTACTGTTGTGAGTTTTTGGTGTAACTTAGTTGATCTTGGGAATTGCGACTCTCGAAGGAGTGTATTTTTATTTTGAGAGGAGCAGTAGTGAATTTATTGAAGGATGTGATTTCCTTGAGTGGACAGAGGTTTTAGACATGCCTATGGTTATAGCGATGTTGTTACTAATAGTAGGTATAATGTTGTGCATATAGGTGTCCTGGAGCTTGGGAAGTATTCTCTACTCTTAGAGACCCAGCTTGATATTCTACTCCGGCATGAATGTGAGTAGATAAAGCCGCTGCAATGCACACCATTCTTTCTATATATTTTAGCCCTTGATGTCTCCTATTTGAATTTCATCCCCCTTAAGTTCCATTTCCATTTGAATTTCACACTTCAATTGTATTTTGAATATATGTTATTTTGTGCCTTGATCCAATTCTTGACCACAGATGATCAAAGATCAATTCCCTTGAAGAAGTCGTACATTTTCCAAGCCCCAAGAAGGTTGAGTGGTATTTTTTTGGCTCATTTATGATATCATGTTTATAATATTTGGAAATTGTCCATTAACAAAATAGAGAATCTTGATGATGGATTATTCTCCATACCTGCTTTGCCAGAATGCTCTGTTGAGGCCTTGAGTAGTTCTCAATCCCAGCCCACCCTTGTATCTAGAAGAGAATAACATCTTTTTGTTGAGCAAGTGCATTGAAGATTTTTCTCCTTTAAATCCTCAATAAAAATTTGTTGAAAGGCTGTCTATTTTTGCTGAGTATATTTGAGGGATGGAGATTGAAGCCATCTGATATATAATTGAATCAGTCAGACTTTATCAAGGTGAGCCTTCCTGTTAGGAGCTTTGATTTCTAGCATCTAGTCTGCTTTGAATTTTGTCTACTATCTCCTTAAAAACTTATGCTTTATTTGGATGATTATCAATTTTGATGCCCAAAATGCTAGCTAAGAAATTCTTCTCTTATTCTTGAGTATTTGGGCTGAAAATCACAAGACATTTATCTCTATTTAGATTTAATCCAACCAGTTTACACTCTACTGTAAAGATCCAAAGTTTTCTGTATGAATTAGTAGCTTCTTTTTTTAGCTTTGAAAAATAAGATTGTGTCATTTACATACATCAAATGAGAAATAGCAGGCCCCTTCTAGCGAATTTGATTGTGCTAGAGCTAGACAATACATTTTCCGAGTTCTGAATCATAATTTTTTATCTTGCTATCGATCTCATGTACCATCTTGAGTCTGCTCCTTGGAATAGGAACTCCTCCTGTGCTACAAATAAATAAATTTCTATATCCCAGTTAACACTATATATATTGTTATGTTCAGTCAAATACGTATACATACACCTATCTTATTATTATTACTGTATTTTAATAAAATATAGTGATCCCGGAATGAATTCATATGCTTCATCTTTTCTGCTATTCCATGAAAACGTATGAATTATTTTAAACTGTAAAATTATAGGTCTTAGTTATGCCGTCAGCTGTGGTGGGGACAGTATGTTCATTGGAGCGTGTTTCTAATGCCTGTTCTATTGCAAGAGCTGGTGATAGTGTAGCTATCACATTGAATGGTGTAGATGGAAGTCATGTAATGGCAGGAGGTGTATTGTGCCATCCTGATTTTCCTGTTGAGGTGGCAAAACGCTTGGAGTTAAAGGTTCTTGTGTTGGAGGGAGCAAATCCCATATTGGTAGGCTCGCAGGTATGCACCTATGTGTAAGATCTCCCACATTGCTTATTCTCAAATAGGGAAAAAAATTTGAAAAATTCAATTATCTCTTTCGACGTGTGCAGTTAGAGTTTCATTTACACCATGAAGGAGCCAGCCAAAGTTTCAAGACTAGTGTCAGTTCTTGATCCGAAGACTGGGAAGATGACAAAGAAGTGTCCTCGCTGTCTCATTGCAAAACAGAGGGCAGTGATTGAGGTAAATAAGCAACCAAATACCTTTCTGTTTCAAAAATCTATTGTTTATATCTAGGTTCTAGGGTGTTCAAGAGCGAACAAAACTGATGCCGTTGAACCAAATCGAACAAAATCGATCAATGTTCGGTTTGGTATCCTAAAAAAACCGAACCAAACCCACATATACTTATATGTATATACATATATATACATATTATGTTGGAATTTCTAAATAATAAGGTTTAAAATTTACTTTTAGAAGATTAGATTAATTTATTCAATCTAAAAATTTAATTTCAGAACCAATTTAATTATATATTTGTAAGTAAATAAAATATTACTAAATTTTTTATTATTTATATTAAAAAAGTTATATTTTCATTAATAAACTTAAATATGTAAATTTGATAACTTAAAAGTCCCAAACCGTTAAATCGAACCGTTCAAAACCGATCGTTTATAGTTTGGTTTGGTTGGTTTGATGTTATAAACTTAAACCAATAGGTGCACCAATTTTTTACGTAAGACTGTCCAAACCGCCCGCCGAACACCCCTATTTATATCAGCTTCTCTATGATTCCAGGGAGGTACTAAGCAAATTTGGAGTATAACTTCTTTTGTCTCCAATTTCAGGTAAGTTTGCAGGAGCCAGTCTGTGTGGTAGAATTCTCCAGCTGTAAAGCTCTTGCAAGGGTGTCTCTAAGAACTTCAGGAAGAACAATTGCCGTTGGACTTGTGACGCGAATAATTGAAGAGCAAGATTAGTTTGTGATATTATTCAGAAAGTGTCAAATTATGATGCCATGGAGGGATTCTCAGCCCTTATGTATGGGGTTTCCATTACCATTTTGGTTTGCTATTAAGTCTAGATTTAAATTTTGCTGGCATTGTACTGGCAGCTCTATGACTATTGTTGGGGATTCAAGAATCAATGTGGAAAATTTGCAAGGATGGTGAAAATTTTTTAGTGTTTTTCACCATGAATGTATCATAGCAGAGCGGTTGATCTCCCTCAACAATATGGAGCCATATATGGTAGCAAACTAGCCTTTGTGTATTAGACAGAAAAGAATGTGTGAAGAATGTAATTTTCTTCATTCTTTATTTCCTTCTTATAACCTTCGATTTGGAAATCATGAAAATGAAGTCACATGGATAAGGTTTGGATAAGATACTATATTCTTTTGATTCGGAATTAAATTTGAGCGGATATCAAAATCAATCACATTCCCGAATCCTACGAATAGTCAAATCTCCATATTCAGACCTATTAAAATTTTTAATAAATTATTATTTTATTAACATAAAATTAATCTTTATCAATTTTCATCTACAGAAAAAATAAAAAAAATTAAATCATAAATATTAATGTACTATTAAATTACTTTAATATCTATAAAATATTTTACATTTTTTTTAGAATTATATATTTTCTCAACACAAAAAAGTTTAAAAATATTATTTTTTATATATAAAAATAAATAATTACTATTGCGGGTAGGACACGAGTAGGGTATCTCCTGATCCGGACTCGGACCCGTTGACTTTGTACCTAGGCCCATACCCAGATCCATAGGATAAAATTTAAGGGTACCCATTGAGTATGAATATTTTGATCATCCCTCATACTATCGATCTCATCACTTTCTGTTCTTCTTAGGGTTTACCTTTAAACCATCTTGTAAAAAATTAAACCCCAAAATTTCTCTTCCATGAATACCTTATTTTTGTCGTTTTCCTTTTAAGAATTCGTCTGGGCCAGATGAACTCATTTATATTTTTTTTTAAAAAAAAATACAAGCAAACAGATTCAAGTATATTATTATTATTTTTTTAAAATTATGGTTCATGCGATGTGACAGGAAAGGATTGGCCCAAAATTGCTATGTCTTCTGAAATGTTATTGATTTTCTGTACTTCATTTCATTTCTTCTTTATCGTGAAATAGAAATATTGAAGTTTACACCAAATTTTTTTTTCCTGCCTTTTATGGCATTGCCAATATTCTTACTCCACGGAGAAGGAGGAAATCATATAATATGGATAAGGTACGGATCCGAATTTGCACTAGATTGGTAAAGTGCATAAAGTGCACAACATGAACTGTTTGATGAAATTGTTACAGTACGGACATGAATTTCGATTTTTACTTAACAGTCTGAATGATGCACTTCATACACTTTACACATTTTGCACTTCATTTGATCCTCTTCCGATGAGGTACATCACAATTTCCAATATTACTGAGTGGTGGTTAATTATCACTTCAGAGTTTATGTGGTTGTTTTAGATTAATCGGTACAAATGTAGGGGTGGCAATGGGTAGTTAGATTATGGGTACCCGATGGTATCCTTCCGAAAAAATTATTCGATATCCATGGATACTGGATACTAGATAGGATACGGACAGTAAAATATAACTGTCTATTAGGTATTGAGCGGGTGCGGATGTTACATTCAGATACCCTATGTAACTACGGAATATTCCACCTTGGGACACGTGGCACTGACGTTCTAGAAACACGGCCTCAGCACCCGCTAGAGACACGTGGCACCACTCATCTATCAGTTACGTGGCCCTTGCCCACGTCATCCCACGAAGCTTCCCGTCATCCAGACGTGGGAACTCCACAAGCCTCGTGGGATTACCAACGTCCCACCAGGTCGTGGGTCGAGCACGATCTCCACACACTCGAGTATAAATAGACCCTCACTCGGGGGACTAAGCAAGCGATCCAATCTCAGCAGAAATATACGTAACCTGAAGTATAACCACGCCTTCATTGTGAAATTCCACACTCTCTCTTGGTAATTAGAGTACCCTCAGACACCTTACGCATTCCCTCTACAGACCGAGCTCTATCGCAGGCCCTCATTCCGGCCATCCTCCGGCAAGCTCACCTCCTCCACGGAGTACACTTTTAACAGGGCTTCCAGCAGCCCCCATAGACCATAGCTCTCTCCCACTATGGCAACCTCCTAAGAGGGGCTCGTCCGCCCGGAGTACCTTAGGCACGTCGTAGCCGCACACGGCCCAATACAGGTAACAACCTTGCCTAACGGCTCAGATAAACGTCAGCATGACGAACTACGTGGACTTTGATCCCTCCCGAAGGGTACGTAGGCACCTAGGTGCACCACCTAATGACAACTCCCCTAAGGTTTAGACCCCTTGCGGTCCTAATTTCCAATTACAATTGTCTGAGCCAAAAACGACAGTTACAGTGGCGCCCACCGCGGTCTTATTCAGACCACAATGCCTTGTGCGCTCTGCCGCTAAAACGGCATTTCTTTTTCGGGGAGTAGGAGTATACACCTAACGCTCAGAAACCCATATTTGTTTTTATTTTGATCTCCAATACAGATACATGACGCACAAGATATAATACGTCATGACCGATTCGAACGTCCCCGCAACCACGACCGACGCTAGCGCTCCGAGGCACAGCACGAGGAACCGACAGGGAACGGCCAAAGCGGTCACAACTGAGGCAGGCGGACCAAGCGCAACCTAGCCTCAAAGCTCCTCAATGACGCAGGTAGCCATCGCAGAAACCGTGGTCCAGAACCCGGCACCTAGGGAGGACACTTGCCCTCAACACCCGTATGGTATGCCACACGTCCCTTGCCTTACAACTGGCGGTCAGGAGATGACAGAGCCAACAAGGAACCCGCGAGACGCTGAGATCGCCCGCCTCGAGGCAGAGGTAGCAGTTCTACGTCAACAGCGATGGGAAGAAGACAGGAGCCTCGCCTCAGCAAACACGAGCGCCCAATTATCGCTAGTACCACATGGCGCGACGGCAGAGACCTTCAGCGACCCTACCAGCCTGCCCGTAATTCAGTTCGGGACCTTACCAATGGAGTTCGCGCGATTATTGCTGACGACATCAGCACCTCCAGTAGTGATCCCACTAGGACCGACCATGGCCGCCGGACAAGCGGCACGACCCGTCACGAACTATCTGCGACCACCAGTTCCAAACTATCCTCTGGGATCCTACCTCCATATGCCATGGGCAGCGGCCTACAACCCGTATGCCGCCGGCGATGCAAATGCTTATCAATGGCCGACGTTCGACTTTCAGGGAAAGGGGAGACACCCCTTCACCCAGCAAATCATGAATGAACACGTGCCCATGGGCTTCAAAATGCCCTTCCACATAGAACCTTATGGTGGAGAAACCGATCCACGGGATCACCTAAACACCTTCAACTCAGCCATGTCGATATTGGGCATGACGGACGGCCAACAGTGCCCAGTCTTCTCGTCAACCCTAAAGGAAGCCGCCTTGAGATGGCTCTCCTTGCTGCCCACCAATTCGATCCACAGCTTCGAACAACTGGTGTAGAACTTCCTCACACAGTTCGCCAGTAGCAAAGAGTACTAGAAAAATGAAGACTCCTTCATTGGTTTCCACCAGGAGGAAGGAGAAACCCTACAAGCCTTCCTGACCCGCTTCACTAAACTCTCGCTCCAAGTCCGAGGCTTCCAGGACGTAGTCGCCATCTTTGTCATAAAGCAAGGTCTTCGATCTTCGCAGTTCTATGGGGAACTTAACAGATGCCCCGTCTCCACCTTACAGGAGCTTATGGACCGTGCAGAATGGTTCATTCAAGAAGAAAATGCTCAGATCGCCAAGGACAAGATGAGAAAGTTCCTAATAAGGGTCGAAATGGAACGGGCAGAGAAGAAAAAGAAGAAGACAGGAACCGAGAACCAAGCCCCCAAGGAGAAAAGCAATAGGAAGAGGTCACCACCTCGACCGCGGACGCCTCCCAGGGGACGGTTCACAAGTTATACTCCCCTCAACAAGTCTCATGTTGGGGTGTTGGAAGAAATTTATCACTCAGACATGCTCAGTTTCCCCCCGCAGGTCAAAAGACGTAAGACGGGAAGGGCGGTAGACAAGTCCAAGTACTGCCAATTCTACAAGGATTACGGGCACGAAACCAACGATTGCATCCACCAGAAGGATCAAATCAAGGACCTAATTCGGAAAGGACAGCTTGGCAGATTCATCAAGGAAGAAAGCAGGGCTCATGTCGAACACCCCCGAGAGGCCAACGATCAAGCGCCTACCCGCGGGGTAATTAACGTCATAGCAGGCGGACTACAGAGAGAGACCTCCTCGCTACAGAAAAACAAGAAGAGGATGGAACGTTCCATACTCGCCCTTAATTATGCTCTGAAGCACAAAAAGAGGAGCGAAACCAAGGGAGACCCCATCACCTTCGACCTCACCAACCTAGAGGGACCAGTCCATGACGACCCCATGCTAGTGACCGCCATAATCGCCAACTACGAAGTCAAGAGAGACTTGATCGACCAAGGATCTTCAGTAGACGTTCTCTACTTCGACACCTTCAGAAAGCTTGGATTGAATGAAGCAGCCTAAGACCATTCCCCCGCACACTCATAGGGTTCTCAGGAGCCCAAGTTCCAGCAGAAGGAATCATCACCACCCGAACAACTATGGGCACCTTACCAAAGGTCGCGAGCCTTGATGTAGACTTCATCATTGTCTCAAAACCATCAGCATACAATGCAATCCTAGGGCGATCGTCCCTAAACAAACTCAGAGTTGTAGTGTCTACTGCACAGCTCACAATGAAGTTCCCAACACCTCATGGGGTTGGAGAAATCATGGCGGACCAGAAACTGGCGCGAGCATGCTACGCAGCGAGCCTAACCAAGACCGTCAAGGTCGCCCGCCTTGGTCCCAAAGAAACATGCGAGGAACCCCCCGACGGTAGAGAGTCTAGAGAAAAGAAGCCTGAGTCCGCCCGTCCGGACCTAACCTCCGCTTAGACTCTAAATGCACTTTGCGCTATCACACCACCTTTAGGTCAAGTCGCATATGTCTCTACTTTGAATTTAGGATTTTCAGCCTGACCAAGGCTCACCTTGTCACGACCCCCGTTTAGAGGACCGTGACCGGCACAGACACAAGGAATGCCCCTATGCCTGTAAGCCTTATCACTTGATTGACAGAATATCTATGATTGAAAATACATTCACATGCAATATAATACCATGGCTACACCGAAATGGTGGCCTATCCTAGGCAAGCAAATCCACGGCTAGTGCCGCTTCAGGATATAGATATAGGAAAACACACATAATATATATAACCTGTGTACTGGCTACACATCCGAAGATGTTGCCTATCCTATTCACATCCAACAGATATGTATATATATATATATATATATTTTAAAAACAAGTTTTCCCTGTATCGCAAGATAACTAATCCTGATCTTTAAGGTGTGTGAAGCTGACAGTTCTAGATTTAGTGATACAATATAGTTGGGTACGTCTACCCTTTACTTTATGATACTTGATAAAGTAAATTAAATTACGATTACAATTTATTCACCCACATGAACAAGTTGTGGGTCTTAGAAAGTGTGGCTCAACCCTCGTTCCACCGAGACTTCTTCCACCTGTACTTAACCTGTCTCTGTGTAGTAAAAATGAGGTGTGAGTCTTAACCACGGGACTCAGTGAGAACTCTCCCATCCCCGGCGCAAGGCGGGTACCATGGCGCTGGGATTGGGAGTCATCTCCCATCCCCGGCGTAAGGCGGGTACCATGGCGCTGGGATTGGGAGTCATACACAACCACATGCAAAAACAACTGGTTACTGTTAATTAGCATACATTCTTGGCAACCACACAACAACAGATATTTCACCTAACCACTCACATGCATTAAACAGATACAAGCATGCAGCAGTTTAATTCACATCATCACTCAACAAGTAAACATATAACATATAATGCCGGCTTTTACTTACCGGTCTTCTCATGTTCAACATGTTTGAATCAAACAAGACGTTGTGGTGATGTAATCCTGTACGTCACCACTTCGCTGCACAATCAGCAATTATATGCAAACACAGACAATTCTTTAAGTACACGCAGATACTATAACATACATCGACTTAACTTTCCCCACTCTGGGGTATTTACTAGCCACTACATGGCTTTTCTACCTCGAACCCGTGCACTCGGGTTACTGGCCACAACGTGGCAAAGCATACTTAACCCATTCACTTGGGTACTAGTCACCTCGTGACAATTCTATTAATCAAACAATACTTAACCCATTCACTTCAGTACTGGTCACCTCATGAAAATCCTGTTAACCAAACACAATCAACTTCTATCTATCAAATAACTGACGCATAGCCACCACGTGGCACGTCATGACCCCTTTACTGCGGGGCAATAGCTTAAGCCCACTCGTCTATTACCCAACCAGGCCATAATGGCGGGCACAACACGACGCCTCAAAGCCTGGCCACTGATAAACCCTGGACCATCTCAACAGGATGATTTCTCTTCTGCAAGATCAGGCTCACGGTTCACCCGTAGGTTCCTCCCGTGTCTCCTTATCTTGGTCTTACATATTAATAGGATTCTTTGTATCTTTCCCGAAGGATCAACAATACCTCTCCTTATTAATATGTACAAGTATCCTCAACGGAATATAACTCATATACCCGTCTAGATGCGCTCTCTGAGCCTCAAGCTATCGTTATAGCAATATAAAACCTTTCTGACCCTATTGCCAGGATAGGGCAATGACCATCGTCATGGTGATTATAAAACTGAGGTCTCAAGTGCCATCTGACGTTATTCTAGTCGATGTATCCCATCGCTAGCATAATCAAATCCGAAACCCACCAATAACTCCCCTTGCATGATTATAATTTGAGTCACCGTCGTGACGAGTTTTCAAAATAAAGTTTAATCCTTCCATACAAGGACTCTTGCCACCGTCGTGGAAAAGATTTAATAAAATACTCATCATGCCTCCGGAGTGTGTGAGTTGGATTTGTAACACACCAATCATAGCAAACAATTACACTCTACTCCTATGTCTTCCTATCCAAGCTACTTTCCACAACCTATTTTCTAATTCTTTCATTCTTTTAGTATTCTATACCTCTAGCTAACACATATCAGACAAGCAGAGAATATACATACTCATATAATCCACATAGGCATACAACCCTAGGAGCAGAGATGAAAGAGCCCTCACCTTGGCCAACCTTCCACGCAATCATCTCCTGTAACTTTAGTCTCCTCAGAGTTCCTGTTGCACTCTATGGCGTGCCATTGTTCCTATAAGAACAACATTTACATCATTAAGGTTATTACTTAGTTTAACTTGTTATTTATCTCTCCATTACTCTTCCATGTAGTCCATGGTTGCCACAGAGTCAAGCTCTTGGTCTTATTGGATTTCTCTATCCCGACTTATGCGTATCCTTCCTCGGACACTTGACTTACTCGCATATAACACTCTACTTGAGTGTTTCACATACTTGGTTTTGAGTATTAGACCTATATCTCAATTGTATTCACATCTAAGGAAGCTCATCTAGCTTGGTTGGAAGGAATCCTAACTTTAGGAAGGTCTAAGCATTTTGATCCAACTTGTGTTCTAAGAAATCTAGTTTCTAAACCCCAATATACCTCTGATTTATCCTACTTAAGGTTTCCTAAATATTTATGAGGGAAGAAGGTTGAAATTTTAGAAATTGGATTTCATTGTTCCGCATGCTTCCACTCTTGGGAAACAAGAAAGTACCTAAATTAATTCTTGATACTTGACAGCATAATTAGAATTATTCTATAGTGTTTCAGATTGAAAAGAAGAGGTTTGGAGCCCTCAACATCACCCTTAAAGTGTATTTGGACCAACCGAGCGGGGACCCGGCAAGTTAACGCCAAGGTCCGACCTTAGTAACCTCGGGCCAGCTCTTCACGGGTCTTGTTCAACTAATATTCCAGCAATATAATTTCAATAATATCAATCCAAGTCTATTTTCTCAAATCCAAGCTCAATCCTAATTATCAACAATTTTCTCAATTTATGGATAATTAGAATTTTAACCCTAAATCCTTCCAAATTCGAATTTGGGCAAATCCGAGAATATAATCTCGATTACTACCCCCAATTAAGTGTTCAAGAACACTTCCTAGGTCTCAATCTACCCTCGAAATAACTCAATCGAAGGTCAATCGAATGAATCCCTAAAAATGAAGAAATTGATGGTTTTGAATGAAATTGGGGTTACCAACCTTTAGTCGATTGGTGGGAGGTGTGGAATATGTTGTAACCGAGCTCCGGTGACCTTTCCCAGCGTCGGCTAGCTCTTCTCCGGCAAGTTTCCGACGAACCACCCTCCTCCCCTTCTTCCTCTTCTCTTCTCGGCGTTGCTCTCTCTCTCACCCTCTCCTCCGTTTTTTTTCTTTCTCTTTCTTCTCACGCCTCCCCTTCTCTCTTTTCTCTTTCTTTTTCTATATATACATATACCCCACGGCCCCAACCCCAAATATAATAATAATAATAATATAATAAAAAAATAATTATAATAAATAAATAAAATAATTAATAATTAAATATTTAAATAATAAATAAATAAATATTACTAAAAATAAATTAATTAATAATTAAGTAAATAATAACAAATTTGTATTTTTAATTTAATCCCTTTCCCTATTTAATTCAGGTTTCCAAGTTCTTAGGTCCTGAATTAAATTCAAAAAAATATTTTACTCCATTCTTTCATCTTTTATTTTACTTGAAATTTTGAAGAATTTCGCGGTTCCTTTCCGGTTTCCCTTAACCTTTATACTTTTCCTATATTCTTTTTAAGGTTTTAATTCTTAGCCACGGAATAAATCATTCTTAAATCCTCGAAATTTTAAATAAATCATTCTTTAATCCTCGAAATTTTTCAGGGGTATTACACGCCTGACTTAGGCAATCCGAATGTAAACATTTTGCTTACTTTTAGCCTAACTAAGGCTAGCCCGACTGAGGCTGCACGAATGTAACCATTTTGTCTATTATCAAAAGTACTTCTTTCCATCTAGAGACAAGGCTTCAAACTTGCAAAGTACTCGCGTAAGTCCTGCCACAGGACAATTGGCTCGACCGCCCTAAGAAACGCTAAGCGCCCCTAGGGCCAAGCTAAAATTTCCCCCAATAGCGCAGTAAAAAACCCCTTGGGCGCGAAAATCACAAAACGAACGTTCAACCAACCATGCTAGCAAAACGCATACAAACCGTCCTGATCACATGGTACTCATGCAAAAGTATTTTTACCCAGACGTAAAGAGATGACTACGAAAAGAGAAACTGCAAACATACACAACTTTTTGCCCGGAAGTAAAAATGAAAGCAGGAAAAACTCTTTGCAAAGAATTGTTCTCATTGAATGCCAAAAATAAGAGGGCATCCGCCCATTACAAAGGGTCAACACCCTAAAAGTTACATAAAGCTATTCTTGGGCATCCCCAAGATCTACAAAGGCCCCGGCCCTAGTAGGCTCCTCATGGCCAGTACCTTCCGACGATCCCCACCTGGTCGCTTCAGCTAGCTGCTGAGAAGTAGGTCCAATCCCCGGAGGTTGCCCGCCGATTCGAGACAAGACCTGGTGCCCCACCAGGCGTTCGGTCAATTGGCGAAGAAAAGCAAGATTCAACGGAGGGTCTGTTTCCATCCGACCGCGAAGCTCACCTTCGAAAAACTCCAAGGAAGGATGCAAGGAAGCCACCCACTCCGCTGGAAATCTCTCCCCACGGAGACGCTCAAGCTGCTCGACCGCCAGAAGCATGCCATGCATCCTCTGCGCAAGCAACTACCCCTGGAGATCAGCAACATCGGCAACCTTGTCCTCAACTGCCAGCCAACCAGAAAGGTTCTCATTAGCGCGAGCCTCCGCACCCCGCAAAGCTTTGCGAAGTGAGTGCCGCTCCTGCTGACGCCTCTTAGCGTCATCTCAGCGGGCGGCCAGCTCCCTCCGAGTCCTCTCCAACTCCGAGCGAAGGAGCGCGACCTCGGAAGGGTGACCAGCTTCAGCCCTAAGACGGGCAACCTCGTGAGTCAGGGACTCAACCTTGCATCCCTGGTCTTCACACTCCAACTTCTTTGCGGACAGCTCACCGCGCACGTCCGCCAACCTCTTCTGGGAGACCTCTAGAGCCTGGCTCTTAGAGGCTGCAACACCAGAAAACTAATCTCGGTCGAGACGGATCTCCCCCTGCAAAAAGATTATAGTCAGAAACGCAGAGAATAACCCAAAGAGAATGCAACACCAGGATAGAGAGACTCACTACACGCTTCTCCGACTCAAAACCAGCCTGGTGGAAGTCAGCCAACGCCTCAGCAACTCGGCTAAAGCCTCGTATGGCAAGATTCAGGGGATAAGTTTCCAGACCCCTAGCTTCCCTCTCCCGCATCTCCACGGGGAAGCGCCTGCCCAATGCCACCAGCTCAAAAGATAATCCCCCCTCCGGTGGCCCAAGGGGTTCAGAAGGGCCGACGCTCGACCCAGGAACAAGATCTCTCGTGGCGCCGCTTGACTCACCACTACATTCCCTCAATCTGAGGGGGGTCTGGCCACCACGGCCGCATCGCCAGACTTCGCGACTTCCTCAGCCGCAGGTTCGCCCGCCACCGCCTGAGGCGCGGGAGAGTCTCCAACAGACTCCTCAACGACCACCCTGGCCCTCTTAGCAGGAGGCAGATTAACCCCTTCAACGGGGCTGAGGACGGGAGGACGAGTAGAGAGTATCACCCTCATGGGTGACTGACGAACGGGACCAGAAGTGGGAACAGAGGTAGGACCAGAAACGGGAACAGAGGCAGGAACAGCATCTCCCGCCGAAGCCTCCACCTGTACATCCCCCCCGGTCAGTACTCCGCCGTGCAACTTGTGAAGACAACCGCAACTCCACACCGGCATGCCTCTTCTTAAGCCCTCCTTCTCTGCCCTTATTTTTTTCGGATTTGGTTAGGGTTCGGGTATTGGGTGTAATGAGCGAATTCAGATTTAAATAGTGAAAAATGAATGGGTATCTGTCCATTGCCACCCCTATACAAATGCATAAGCATATTTTGTGTTTATTTGAATTTATGATATAGTTCAAAAACTAAAACCACATATTTTGGATTTTTTTTTAATTTCCAGGGCGAAGATTATTGATGGAAAAAAATTATTTAAACTAAAAATAAATTGAAAAACAGAGGCCGATGAATTGGAAATTGATTGAAGAATTGGAAAAGGCAAGCATAGACGACCACAAATAGCATGAACCATAATTTTTTATCCGTCTTCCTGGCAAACAGATTCAGTATTTTTTTTAAAAAAAATATAATTGAATTCATTTGGGCCTGAGAGACGAATTCTTAGAAGGAAAATAACAAAAATGGGGCATTCATGGAATACTTTTTTGGTGAGGGAAATTTTAAGGTGTAATTTTTTATAAGATGGTTTAAAGGTAAAATTGTCGTACGAGTAGAGTACCTCCTTACCCGGACTCGGACCCGTTGACTTTGTACCCAGGCCCATATCCAGGCCCAACGGATAAAATTTAAGGGTACCCATTGGGTATGGATATTTTGATCATCCCTCATACTATCGATCCCATCACTTTCTGTTCTTCTTAGGGTGTGTTTGTTTTGAGGAATATTGGAGGTAATCTAACATTTTCTTTAACATTCTTCCTATGAAACATATTTTACTTTTTGCAATGTGATGAAATTATGTTTTTGTCCTTTACTTTTTTACCCACTTTTAATACAAGAATAGAATGATCCTTTTATCCACTTTATTCAATTTTCATTTCCTACTAACAAACATAGTGTAACTGTCGTTTTTGGTTCAGACAACTCATAGTGTCAAATAAGGACTGCAAGGGGTCGTTGCCTTGGGGGACTTGTCCTTAGGTGAAAACTTAGGTGCCTATGTACCCTTGTGTAGGGATCAAAGTCCACGTAGTTCGAATGGGGAACGTCTATACTGGCCGTTAGGCAAGAGTGTTACCTGTATTGGCCGTGTACGGCTAGAACGTGAATGAGTTCTCCGGACGGGCGAGCCACCTATTGGAGGTACCTCGTAGGTAGAAGGAGAGAGCAAGGGTCTTTGGATGCTGCTTAGAGCAAAATGATGTGTATATCCTATCAATGGAGCGAGTATGGGTTGATATCTGTATAGGAAGACTTCAGGTAACGATGATCTCGTTGAATGCTTTTAGTGTCGTGAGCATTACTATGTTCGCTTTTGGGTTGCATAGCGTGTTGCTTATTGGATTCCTCTTAGTCCCCCAGGTGAGAGATATTTATACTCAGAGTAGGAGAGAATGTGGTCGACCTACGATCTGGAGAGTTAACCCATGTCCCCAATGCGAGAGAGTATGCAGGTAATTGTGGGGAGAGGCCACATCTGGGTCCATCGAGCAGTGCCACGTGTCACTGTTATGAGGTCCGGTAAACCTTCTAGATGGTCAGTGTCACGTGTCCATAGGAGGGCATATTATAGAATTACACAAAGTAAATCCATTCCCATTTTCATATTGAGTTTTGTTTATAAACAATTTGAATTTGGCTCATATATAAGTTTTTTTTAGCTTAATTTATTTATTAAAGGGTAAATAACTTTTTGGTACTCCAACATTTGAGCTTTCGGTCAAATATATTCTTAATATTTGATTGCGATCAATTATGTTCCCAACATTTCATTTTTCGAGCAATCTTATCTTTTCTATCTTAGGAAAAAAATACAAGTTAAATAATTGACTCCTTGTGATTTTTGTTAGTTTCCATAAAATATGTATCTCACAGTAGATTTATCGTGAATGTATCTATTTTAACTAAAACCGAATTTGAAAGACTTAAATATATAAATTCCATATAACCACAATTTAGTAAGTCTTTGATAGAAAGGATAAAATTAAAAATTTATGCATAAACTATTTTGTAAAATCTTATCAAATTAAAAAAATTAAACTATTTTATTTTTAAAGCACTATTTATAGGATATTACTTTATGAAAAGATCATAACTTGTCAATGTGGGTTGACATGGGTGGGATCCGAGAAAAACTTATGGTCCAATATTTAATTGGGAATCAAATCCATTTTTTGGGTTGATCGGTCACAAAGTTTTTTTTTTCTTTTTTAATGATGGAGCCTAACATTTTGACTTAGGGTCTGTTTGGCATAGTTTATTTAGACTTCAGAAGTGTTTATTTTCTTAAAATAAAATGCTTGACAAATTATCTAGAAATGCTTCTGAGTGTAGCAAAAATAATTTTTCAGCTTTAAGCAGAAGCCAAAAATTGGAGCTTCTACTACTAACAATAAACATAAGCTAAAATTTAATTATTTTAAAACAAAAATACCCTTACTATCATTTTAAAATTTTTATTTTACTCCTTCTTACACCTCTAACCCCACCCTTCTTCACGTCTCACACCTTCAACCTAATCCCACCTGTTCTTAATAATAATAATTTATCAAAATAATAATAAAAATTTATAATTAGTTTTTATTTGAATAAAATTAATATATATTTAATAAAAATAATAATCATAAATAAACAATTATATAAACTAAAATTAATAATTTTTTTATTAATACTTTATTAAATTAATAAAACTAATTATTATTTTATATTTATTTGGGTAATAAAATTTAACAATAATAAATATTTATATAATTTATTTTTTAATAATATTAATAACACTTAAATCTACATATACCCTTCTTGGTAATTTTACACTCAAAAGCACTTTTCAATACAAATTTGTCAAACATAAATTGTTTTTCAGAAATACTTTTCAACTTAGTTTGCCAAATACAAACAACTTCTTTCTTACAGCAATTTTTTTCAAACTCCATTTGAAAATAAACAGTTTTAATAAGCTTGGTCAAACGGGCCCTTATATTTGAGTATACGCATTATGTATTTTATAATTTTAAATCTCTTATGATTATGGAGCAACTAATATAATGCATAAAATATATAAATATTAATTATTATTATTATTATTTGAGCTTATTTTTTTCGTTAAATCATATAAATTTCTCATTATATTTAAAAGTTATGAATAAAAAATATATTTTTCATAATATAAAATATATTATTGATATTAATTTTAGTAAAGTATTATTATTTTTATTTATAACATCATCCAATTCGACCGATTCAATCGGTGGAATTAGCTAGCCCGTGACCAAAAGGTTTTTCGGTTCAATGACCAGTCTAATTTTTAAAGTATTAACGTCAGCTCCTAGTTGACGAATACCCTGACACATAGACCCAAAAAAGTTAAAAAAAAATTTTGTTTATAATACTACATTAGGATGTATCAAAAAAATAATAATAACACTACGTTAGGAATTTAAATTTATGATACAGTAATTTAATAATTAATTTATTTTAAATTATATTTAAATAAATTACCCCGGGTCCTAAAATTCCTCTTCTTCTTCTCTCAGTAGCAGTATTTCTCGGTGGAAAAGATAGTGGAATGGGTGAGTCCCACATGGGACCCACTTATCATGGAAAATCATCATGTTTTTTGGGTTTGCGAAAAAAAAATTTAGGTATGAAATGTTTATTATATCATTTGATTTGACACAATCATAACATTATTTTCTTTTTAATATTTTAATATAAGGGATAAGATGGTAATTTAATACATTCCCATTCCATTTTCATTCTCAAATATTACTACCAAACACAACAAACTCATTCCCTTTCACTTATCCTTTTCCTTCTCTTTCTGCGTACAACAAGACTTTTAGGTTATGTTCATTTAAAAAAATGTTAAGAGAATAGAATGGAAAAAGTGGTGAGGTCTACCTGCCCCACCATTAAAGGAATTTAGATTTTTTTTTAGAAATTTATGTTATGTTTTTTTAAAAAAATATAAAATATTTATTATTTTATACTTTTTAATTTAACATAATTTTAATTTTTTTATTATTTTAATATAAAAAATAAAATAATAATTTTAATACATTCCCATTTTTTAAGTAGAAAAACACTAAACCCATCCTTACTTTCCTTCCATCAGCATTGAAGCTTTCTGGTACCAAATCTCAGTCGACGAAACACAAGCTTCGTCGCGCCACGATCTCTCTGGTAGCATCTTTGCTGCATCATCTTTAAAAGAATATTTGTCTCAGGTATTTTACGAATCTCAGTTCTGACATTCTCTTCAGTTTTTGATATTCTCAATTCATTGAATCTGTTACCCTTATCTTTTTCTACTTCTGCTTTCCCTCTGTTTCGTTATTTTCCTTTTCGTATGCTTCCTCGCAAGTAAGTAAATGCTTTGTGTTTTCTTCCCTCTGCTTCTTCCTATACTGCCCACCCAGATTTCACGCTTTGAAAATTCGTTTAGTTAAGTCAATAATTTTAGAACATTCTATTGAATTTTAAGATATTTTCTCCGCCAAAAAAAAGGACACCTACTCTCATTTTCCATTTATAATGCACTAATTGGGGACTTATTGGGCTATTTTGCTGAAGTTAGGTGGAAGATTAAGTTGACGATGTTTGTTAGAGTTTTGTAATTGGTTAATGATTTTTGGCTTTCAATTTGATTGGGAATTAAGACGAGGAGGGAAGGGTAGTAATTAAAGGAGAATGGAAGGGAGGGGAAGCTTAATCTTCCATGTCTTCTCCCTTTGTTTGTTTGGTGTCAATACCTCCTTCAAAATATCTCAATTTGAAGCATCTTGAATATGTGAAGAAGAAAAATAATAAAGAATAAAAAATTGATATTCTATTATCTTCTATTCTAATTTTCATATTACCATCTCTAATTCAAACATACCGTACCTTATTACTAATGAAGTCAGCAATTTACAAAACCATTAAGTATAAAATTACTTAATTATCTTTACTAACTAAAAATTAATTCAGTTATGTTATATGTAAAAAGATATCTTCATTTTTTTAAGAAAGCGTAATCTTTAAAATAAAAAGAGACCTAATTACAGTTTAACCGATATATCAATTTAATTTATTTTTAATTGTTATTAGTTATCACTTATCATGATTGAATGTTTCTCATTCTCTTCCTCGAAACTCCACTGCTTGCTTTTAATATAATAAAGGATAAAATGACACAACAATAATAATAAATAGAAAATTCTTAATCGTGATGTGTTTATTGCTATTAAATAATAAATATTGTTAAATTATAAAGTGGCTATATTTATTTAGCTTTCGTCTTTTCCCACTAGTGTTTTGGAAATGTCACATCTTCTCTACTTTACTCAGAAATAAATATATATAATAATTTCAACTTTTTTCCCCTAATATATATATATATATATATATATATATCTATTTAACTCAACGAATTCAGGCCAAAAAAACTCAACGTATTAATGTAATTTACTTATTTAATTATTTTTAATTTTTCTTAGTCATAGTCATGATTGAAGGTGCTTTTTCCTTAATATGGAAGAGGATTTTTAGTTAGACATGTGTGGTTTAATTTGTTGCTTATGGTTCATGGTTGTACTTATTTGAATGGTTCATCGCAGGTCAGTTTTTTTTTTTTTGTTAAAGACTGTTCAACTAAGTCCATAGTCTTGAAATGGAACTTGATGTTGTTGGAAATGGGTATTCTTCAAGTTCTTCTTGTTCAACTCGCAAATGGAAGTTTCATGTTTTTTTGAGTTTTCGAGGAGAAGATACTCGTAAAAGTTTTACCGATCACTTATATGCTGCCTTGCAAAGGAAGGGAATCATAACATTTAGAGATAATGATGAACTTGAAAGAGGACAAGTTATTAAAATAAGTCTACTTCAAGCAATATAGAAGAATCTTTTTCTGCAATTGTGATACTGTCCCAAAACTATGCTTTTTCAACTTGGTGCCTAGATGAAAGAGTTGGGCCTAGAAGTTTTTCCAATCTTTTATGGAGTGGATCCATCTGATGTTCGGTATCTAAAGGGAAGTTTTGCAGAAGCATTCAGAAAACATGAAGAAAAATTTACAGAAGAGAAGGTTCAGAAATGGAGGGATGCTTTAAATGAAGTTGCTAATTTTTCTGGTTGGCACTCTGAGAATTGGTATGTTCTAAAATCCTTTCTTCATCAAATTATTGAGCTTGTGAATAATATAAATTGGTGATGCATATACTCAATCTCGGAAATAGTAATAAACTCTTAATGATTTTATTTTCTTATACATAAGATGATAAAATAATAGATAGTTAAAACATAATAAACATAAATTTAGGTTTAATAAAGTCATGTGATGACTTTTTAATTAATGTGACTGCATAATTATAGTGTTTTAGTTCTTTTTTCTATCAAAAAAAAATTATAGTGTTTTAGTATAATAAGGTGTTAAAGCTCCAAAAAAATCTTTATTAGCATGTTGCTATCCAATAAAGGTTTCTACTATTAAATCATGATACTATTTTTTTCCCATATGTATGTAGACATGAAACAGAGTTTATTGAAAATATTACTGAAGCAGTATGGTCGAAATTACAATCCAAATTGCCACCTAACTTTGATTTTGTAGTCGGAATTGAATCAAGGATAGAGGTAATGGATTCGCTCATAGCAAAGGAGTCGGATGATGTTCGGTTTATAGGAATATGGGGCATGGGTGCCATAGGCAAGACTACTCTTGCTAGAGTTGTCTTTGAGAGAATAAAAGATGATTTTGAATTTAGTTGCTTTCTTGCTGATGTTAGGGGGTTTGTGAAAGAGAAGGCTTGGTTCAGTTACAAAGGAAAGTCCTTTCTCATCTCAAGATAAGAAGCCTGGAAATCGATGACATATATGAAGGAAGGAAGTTGATAAGAAACATTTTATGCAACAGAAAAATTCTAATTGTCCTCGATGATGTAAATAATTTAAACCAACTTGAAAATTTGGTTGGGATGCAAGAATGGTTTGGTCTTGGAAGCAGAGTAATAATAACAACCCGAGATGTACACTTGTTGCAATCACATGGAGTATCTGCAATGTACGAGATGAAAATCTTAGACAATGATAATTCCTTACAGCTTTTCTGCCAAAAGGCTTTTAAAGGGAATCAACCAAAAGAAGGATATCTGAAACTTTCAAGAACTATAGTTGAATATGCTAAGGGTCTTCCTTTGACACTCAAAGTTTTGGGCTCATTTCTTTGTGGAAAATCTAAACTTGAATGGGAAGATGCATTCAATATGTTAAGGAAAATTCCTCCCAAAGATGTTTTGATAATACTTAAATTGAGTTACGATGAATTAGAGGAGAATGAAAAGACTATATTTTTAAATATTGCCTGCTTTTTCGAGGGGATGGCCAAAGATGAAGTCATAGAAGTTTTAGAAAGTTGTGGGCTTTTTGCAAAGATTGGAATAAAAATTCTTGCTGACAAATCTCTAGTAGGTATTGATTCCAATGGGGATTTGTTGATGCATGATATGCTCCAAGAAATGGGTAAGAATATTGTTCTTCAAGAGTCTCCTAATGATGTTGGGAGACGAAGTAGGTTATGGTCTTGGGAGGACATTAATCACGTATTGAAGAAAAAGAAGGTAATTACAATAATTCTTAATGTTACATTCTTTATCAAATTCATACTTGGTTTATATCTTATTTCACATTATTCAGTTATGCTAGTTGTATGTTGGTCATTTAACAGGGAACAAAAGAAATTCAATGGATAGTTCTAAATTCACTTGAACCACATGAAGCATATTGGGATAGAGAAGCCTTCTCAAACATAAGTAACCTTAGATTACTTATCATGTCTGGTGATTTGAACCTTTGTAGTGGTTTCAAATCCTTTCCTCAAGCATTAAAAGTTCTTAAATGGGACAAATATAATTTGGATGCTCTGCCACATGGAGTTCAACTAGATGAACTTGTTGACTTCAACATGCGACATAGCAAGATAAAACAACTATGGAAAGAAACACAGGTAATCAAATTTAGATTTTAGACTTTTAATTTAAGATATGCTTGATCTTCTGTATTATGGTATATTTATTAATGCAAATGTTTATTCTTCCAAGGCTAATCTCTTCCCCCTTTGGTTTTTCTGTTTTTGATCAGTTTATGGGAAATCTTAAGTTCATGGATTTAAGCCACTGCATTGACTTGACTAAATTACCAAATTTTGATGGAATTCCATATCTTGAAAGATTAGTTCTTGAAGGTTGTAAAAGCCTTGTTGAAATTCATCAGTCACTTGGTCAACTCAAGAAGCTCGTGATTGTAAATTTGAAGCATTGCACAAGTCTAAAAGCCATTCCTAGGAAGCTTGAAATGAACTCTCTTGAAACCTTCATACTCTCGGGCTGCTCAAAAATTAGAAGACTTCCTGAATTTGGAGAAACTATGGAAAGTCTATCCACACTTGATTTAGAGGGGACTTCTATCGTAAGATTGCCTGAATCTCTTGCTTACTTGACAGGGTTGACTATGTTAAATTTAAGGAATTGCAAAAATCTGGTATGCCTTCCCAACGTGATTCAGAATTTAAGATCCATCAAAATTATCAATCTCTCTGGCTGCTCAAAATGTGAGAAGTTGTCAGAAAATTGGAATGAAAACAAGGCTATGGAAGTGCTCGATGTCAGCGGAACTGCTATAAAAGAAGTACCCTCATCCATCTTTCTTTTGGAAAATTTAAATTTTCTATCTTTCCGTGGGTGCAAGGGGACATCACCACGCCAGGCTTGGAATTTTCCTATTCCCTTTGGTTGGAAGCATAAGCTGAACAATCCTTCAATTTCAACGATGTTGATGTTGCCGTCTTCTTCACCAAGTCTACCTTTGTTGAAGAGATTGGATTTGAGTTATTGCAATCTCAGAGATGAATCACTCCCCAAAGATCTTAACAATTTATCATCACTGGAGGTTTTAGACTTGAGGGGAAACAATTTTGTTAACCTACCTACTACATTCATTTCTAATCTTTTGAGGCTAACAACAGTCCGTTTAGAATATTGCTCAAGGCTTCAAAAATTGCCTGAACTTCCCCAGAATATAAGTTCCATTTGGGCAGATGATTGCGCATCAATGGAACCTTTATTAGACACACAACTATTGGGGCTCTTCGCGTCACCAATGTTACAGGTATGCGAGTACTTATATATATAATATATGATTTATTATTATCATAATTTTTAATATGGCTATTTCTTGTTACAGCGTCTCAAGCAACAAAACTGTGGTTGCATTGTATCAATACCATGGAGTGAAATCCCATCATGGTTCCAAAACCAAAATTGTTTACATTTGAGTACAACACATATATCATTCACCGCAGATATCCCTGATCATTGTCGTTCAAGTGAATTTTGGGGAATTGTTGCGTGCTTAATTTTTCATGGAGACATGGGCATTACATCTACACCTAATCTTGATGATAGTATTGATTATAAATACTATGGTACTGAAGATACATGGAAAGGTGGATCGGGAGGATTTCAAATTTATGATCAATACAATTGCGGCCATCAACTTTCAATGTTTTTCTTCCCCTGTAATAATGTTCACATCAAGCAACTTCAATTGGAGTTTTCCATTAAACGAAAAGAAAAATATAAAATAACAAAGTATGGGTGGCGTGTAGTAAGCATGGAAGACTTCGAAGCCTGGCGCCAAATGAAGTGTGAAGGAAGTAGCGGCAATAACAGAAACCACAACATCATTGAGATTGCTTCCAACAACAACAATGAGGTATAAGAGTAGCAATTGAGGGAACCCAACAGAACTGACAACACAACTACCACTAATGCAAAGCACAACCATCTCTTACAACACAAGGAAAACACCAATCATTCATTGCCCAATGTAAGTCACCTCCCTTTTATTTATTTGGTATTTGCTTTTTATGTTTCTATGAATCCAATTCACAGTTCACATGCGAAACTTGGTCAAAATGATTTTGATATATATTATCTTTTCAATAAAATAGTATTTTGTATATATTTTTTTTAAAAGAAGAAAACACTATCACTTAAGGATAGTATTAAATATTCGTAAATCAAGTCATTTTAATGTAAAAGTTAAAATTAACATATGTCATTTGGTTCTAAGATGTACAACATTTTCTTGATAGAAAGTTTCAAATTAACTTTTTTGAATTCAGATCCGTTCATAATTAACCTTTTGGTTGGATTTAGATGTGTAATTTATTTCCTTCTTAAATCTTAATGTTTAGCATGTGTTTTGAGGATTATTGAGTGGATCTAAGCTGAAAATGTTTGAAAGAAAAGAAGGCAAAACCAAGAAGAAAAAATGGTATAGGATCTAAACTGCAAATTTCTGAAAATTTGAGTAAACACCGTACTTGTCTTTTATGAGAATTTCTGTAATTAGGGACTTTAAAAGGGTTTCAGAATTAATTTAGGAGGATTATGGAACAATATAGGGGTCATTTTAGAAAGTTTAGAGACTAAAATGAAATAGAATTGTTTTCCCAAACAAAACTGAACAATAATAGAAATTCTGGACTTCTAGGAAAAATCCTTACTGTACTTCACTAAAATAAGTCAAAACATGACAATTTCCCCTACAAACTATTGTTGTTCAAAAGTACCAGACTAGGGACTAAATGCATTGTTTGTAAAAGTTGGGTATTGAGTGTAAATATGGGAAAACCTGAAAATATGTATATCCTGAATGTTGTGAGTTTGTGGTGTAACTTAGTTGACCTTGGGAGTTGGGACTCTCAAAAGAGTGTATTTTTATTTTGAGAGGAGTACTAGTGAATTTATTGAAGGATGTGATTTTCTTGAGTGGGCAAAGGTTTTGGACATGCTGTAACACCCGTTTCTTTTGTATTAATTAGTTAAAGAGATTGTTGTTTATTATGTGATTTAATTTAAAAATGTTTGTGACATTGTTTGATGCATTAGTTGCATATAGAAATTTAATTAAGTATTAGGGACTCTAGTAGAAAAGAAATTTTCAAAGTGTGGTGGAAAAACAAATTGATAAAGGAGAAAAAAAAGGGGGACCAAAATGAAAAGAGAATTTAATGAGGAGGGCATAATAGCCAAAACACCACAAAGGCACCCCTAAACCCCCCAAAGCCCCTCACCATCGATACACACACTCACATATACAAAGAAGAGCCTTCAAGCCCTAAGGAAGCATGGAAGGGAAGAACTTGGTGGTGGTGGTGGATCTTGGCCGGAATCCGGCGATAGGAGGCCGGAGAAAGAGTCAAGGAGCCCTCTCTAACACCCCATTTACTCCATCTTCTTCACTCAAGATAGGATTAGCTCTCTAACCCCATTTTTAACTTTGAATCCATTTTTCTTGATTTTGAAGATTTTGTGAAAAATCACATGATTTCTACAACCATGGGGAATAAAACTTGCATTCTTACTATTTACAACATTTCTATTTTGATTTAGAGATTAAGATTCATCATGTTCTTCACTTTCTAGAGATTAAAGACTTGATTGATGTTGTTGGATCTTGTTTGAGCTTAGATTGATGGTGTTTTATGGAAGGAAAATGTTGTGGAAACCTAAGAAATTAAAACCCATCATTCAAATATACATTTTAAGGATCGAATCATTGGATTCATGGAAGGAAAGAAGGAAAAATCGGGTTTTAATTTAGACAAATTCGTGGAGCATGTTAATAGCCATAAACAGAATTGTTTTGAATCTGACCTTCCTCTGTTTAAACGTGTTTTCTGAATTCGTTACTTCATTGATTTGCGTGATTTCAAATTCATATGAAAGCTAACATCCTAAGCTTTCTAAATTGTATTTTTCAAAATATTCCAACGGTTAGATCTTATGGAAACTACCATGAAAGTCAGCGATTCTGTTTTCTAAACTGATGCAGAATTTTTGTGTGATTGGCTACTGTTTTTAAATTACTGTTCTTAAATGGCTCAAATAATTTCTGTAATGAATTGATAATTAGAATATTTTATCTCTAAGCTTGATTTAGAAAGAATAATCAAATCATTTTGTTAAGTATGGAAGGAGATATGACCATTTTAATGAAGTTTGCCAAATGTTGCATGCTGTTTTGAATCTGACCTTGCTCTGTTTAAATGTGTTTTCTGAATTGGTTACTTGATGGATTTGAGTGATTCCAAAGCCATATGAAAGCTAACATCCTAATATTTCTAAAATGTATTTTTCCAAAAGCTTCAAACGGTTAGATCTTCTGGAAACTTCCTCGAAAGTCTGCGGTTCTGTTTTCTAACCAGCAAGATTCTAGTTTTGAAAGGTTGTCATTTCTTCCTTGATTTGAATGGTTTCTTTTCCTTCAACTAAAATGAGTTTAATACTCATTATTATCTTCTTTTAAGACTCAATTCTTCCCTTATTTCAATTGAATTTTGTTCCTCATAGCTAATGAGTTTTATAACTTCTTTTGGAATTATTCCTAAGACTCAACCTTTTACTTACTTCAAATAAATTTCCTTCTTCCACTTCAAGTGACCTTCACTCTTTCCTTCAACTTCTTTAAATGAGTCTAATCAACTTTTAAGTGTCATTTCAAAGCTCAAACAACATCCTAGATAAAGATTCACATGATGAAAATTATGGTAACATTGATCATTGGATTTTAAAAAGGGAATTAGAGCAAGAATGATAGAGAAATGAGGGGAGTAGTTCTAGTGCAATTCTAGGGAGAGTGAAGCTTATGTTTGGATGACTGGTGGTTGGTATGGGACGATCATCGGTTGTTCCCACGGAGACGACTTAATTAAATTATTTTTGAAAACCCGTGTTGATTGCAAATTCTAAGTTAGTGAACTCTCATGGCCATTTAGAGGGTCACGTACTTAGAATTAGGCATAATCATGGCTTAGGCTTCATTACCTTAGTGATTGTATTAGTGACTAGCGTACCAGAGAAATGATCCACCACAGAGGGTGGTGATTCCATAGCCTCATGGCCGAACAAGAATGGGAAACGGTCATCGGGATATGATGGTCCGAGTTATTGGGATACATTAACCAAACCTTATAATTCGGGGCGGGTGTGATCTATCTTTTGATGAAGGTAGTGATCCCATGAGATGAACCAATATAGAAGGGAGTCATTCGGGATACGATGACTCGGAGCATTGGGACACAGTGGTAACCTTCTATTTGAGTAATGGTCATTCGGGATACGATGGTCAGGGCCTTTGGGATACATTGGTCCAGTTAGTACTCGGATCCGGCTGAGGGACGCCTCAGATTGTACTAGAGTTGTGGCAAGCTACCACAAAGAGAATTGTTTTCATTCATGTGTGCTGTAGGGGTACGTGGAGTTGTTCGTTGGGCGGCACTCCCGTTGACTCTTGTTTTCTCTTTGATTTGACATTAATGTGTCATTATATGTTTCTCTTAATTTTATATATGTATAAGATGGATCATGTTACAAGATGATGTATGATTTATTTGAAATTCTCTATATCTCTTATCTGTACAACCGTAGTAAGCTCAGCACATATGTTTTAGTCATGGCTGGATAAGCATGACGTCAGGTAAAGGAAAGTTATATTACATCCAATAGTTAAAGTTTGGCTAAAGTATTGTTTTGGTCCTCAATGTTTGCATGAAGTTTAATGATGGTCCTCAATGTTTCAAAAGTTTAATGTTGGTCCTCAATGTTTTTTTTTTGGTTGATTTTGGTCCTCGAACGTAACACCGTTAACTTTTGCCGTTAAGTGATGACGTGGCAGGCTGATGTGGCACACCCTCTCTCCTACGTGTCATATTTTAATGACGTGGCATGCCACATCATGCCACATCATCCATCTTGGCCACATCATCATCTTCTTCATCTTCATCTTCTTCAATCCTCTTCCTCTTCCTCCTTCTTCTTCTCCTTCTTCTTCTTCATCATCATCCCCACCACCACCACCCCACCGCCGGTACCACCACCACCGCCGGTGTCAGCACCGCTGCTGTTGCCGCCGCCACCGTCGCCGTTGTCGCCGCCACCGTCGCCGTTGTCGCCGCCACCGTCGCCGTTGTCGCCGCCACCGTCGGAGAAGCCATTGCCGAGAAAAGGCAAGCTTTTTGCTATGAAGGCAAAGATTATGAAAAAGCTGAAAAACATCACTACTAGGCTGATGAATTGATGCAATGATGGTTCTCTGAATCCCATCTTTGTGACCAAGTCTTGCTATTGCTCTCATAACATAGTATGAAGCTGCACTATCAAGCCCACTAGTTGGCTCATCAAGAAACAGAAGCCTTGGACGTGTGAAAGCTGCAAAAAGCTTGCCTTTTCTCGGCAATGGCTTCTCCGACGGTGGCGGCGGCAACGGCGACGGTGGCGGCGGCAACGACAGCGGTGCTGACACCGGCAGTGGTGGTGGTACCGGCGGTGGGGTGGTGGTGGTGGGGATGATGATGAAGAAGAAGAAGGAGAAGAAGAAGGAGGAAGAGGAAGAGGATTGAAGAAGATGAAGATGAAGAAGATGATGATGTGGCCAAGATGGATGATGTGGCATGATGTGGCATGCCACGTCATTAAAATATGACACGTAGGAGAGAGGGTGTGCCACATCAGCCTGCCACGTCATCACTTAACGGCAAAAGTTAACGGTGTTACGTTCGAGGACCAAAATCAACCAAAAAAAAAACATTGAGGACCAACATTAAACTTTTGAAACATTGAGGACCATCATTAAACTTCATGCAAACATTGAGGACCAAAACAATACTTTAGCCGTTAAAGTTTTCATATTTTATAAAGAATAAGAATGTAATGATTTTCCGTAAAGAATACGGTGGTACATGCCAGTAGTTTTTAAACTTAGATTGATATACCTATTGAGATTTATTCTCACTCAGTGCTGGCATGTATCAGATGAATAGGTGACTGATGGGGATTGGAGCTTGAGGTAGATGGGTACGGACCCCCACTAGTTTTAGCTATTTTGACATGCATCATAGGAGCTTCTGACAAATAGACTTTATGAGACTTGTGATTGTTCTGACATGGTCTATTTGGAGGGAACCTGAGTGGCAGGATTGTTGCCTCCAGTTCCAAGATTGACTAACTTATATAAATACTATTATCACACTATATATATATTTATGTAAAAGATGGTCCTGCATGTGTATGAATGTTTTAAATTATTTCCTGATTTTACATTTTTCTTCTACTATAAGAATAAAGATAGAACACGAGAGAGATGACTCGAACCGAAATGACTATTTTGTAATAACTTGGTAAAAGTTTTAAAAATTACTCGGGTATAGGAATTAGTAACACACTTATCCTATGTAATTTACTTATATATATTATTAATCCACTAAAAATGGACCTTAGGATAAGAGGGTGTTACACATGCCTATGGTTATTGCGATGTTGTTACTAATAGTAGTTATAATGTTGTGCATATAGGTGTCCTGGAACTTGGGAAGTAATCTCTACTCTTAGAGACCCACCTTGATATTCTACTCCGGGAACTTGGTAAGTTTTTTCTTTAACAGAAGATTAACAGAGTTAAGAAAAAATTGAGGAAATAAGTAAAATGACATATATGTCATGTTTTAATAAGCAAACTTGCGGAAATGGATATAAGAAAATAGATGTAAGTTTTTTAAGAAACAAATAAATATAACTTAAGTTTGATGAGAGTAAATGATAAAATGGGAAATACAAAATTTTAGTAAGGGTAGTTTTTTCTTAAAAAATTTAAATTTTAGCTTTTGCTTTTGGCTAGAAGTAAAAGCTTCAATTTTTAGCTTCTGCTTAAAGCTGAAAAATTGCTTTTGCTATAATTCAAAAACACTTTCATATTTATTACTCTAATATATTCTTTATTTATATTTTTTTATGGATATCTTCTTTTATATCTAATTTACTATTAATGTAGTTTTCCTATTTATTCCTTTTTTTTAAAATTACATAATGTAACTGTTATTTTTTGTTCAGACAATTTGAAATTGAAAATAAGGACCCAAAGGGGTCGTAACCTTGGGGGACTTGTGCTTAGGTGGAAACCTAGGTGCTTACGTACCCTTGTGAAGGGATCAAAGTCCACGTAGTTCGTTGAGTTAACGTCCGTAAGAGCCGTTAAGCAAGGTGATTACCTATATAGGGCCATGTGCGGTTAGGACGTATGTAAGGTACTCCAGGAAGGCGAGTCACTCGTTGGAGGCTGCCTTAGGTTGTGAGAGAGCAGGGGTCTCTTAAAGCTACTGGGAGCTTCTCTGATAGAGATCTCCGGCACGGAGATACGTCAGTTGCTGGCGGAGCTTGGTGAAGCTCTAAGATTAACTAGAAGGCGTATTGTATTCGGAAGGCTAAGTCTAGCTTAAGTGTATTCAGAGTTTGTTAACTTGATTGTCCCCTGAGTCTCCTGAGTGAGGGCCTTTTATACCAAATGTACGTGGGGGAGGACGTGGTCGACCCACATACCTGCTCGACGTGGGTCGTCCCACGATCCTTGATGGATTCCCACGTCTCTTGGACGGGAGCTCAAAAGGAGGAACGTGAGTACCGGCCACGTAAGAGGTGAATGCATGGTGCCACGTGTCATTGGCGTGAGCTCCTGCAGTTAGGGATGATCAAAATACCCATACCCGATGGGTACCCGTAAATTTTACCCGTTGGGTCCGAGTCCGGGTCCGGGTAAAAAGTGAATGGGTCCGGGTATGGGTATTTACCCGTTCAAAACTACGGGTATGGGTCCGGGGCCGGGGATAGGGGTACCCACCCCGGACCCTACCCGCTACAGTAACATTTTTATTTAAATATATATATATATATATAAAATTCTGATTCACTCATCATTCATTATTTCCCAAATCAAAGCCCTAGCAGCCGCTCCTCCTCAGTCCTCCCTCTCTAAAATTTCAACCTAACCCCGTCATTCATTGGAGCTTCACTGCAATCCTCCCTCCAGTCCTTCATCACGATTCACCACTCCACCTTAGGCGCACCTTCACTGCACAGGTGAGTTTAGTTTTCAAATATAAAAGCTTCTTCCTTTTTTTTTTTTGGTAGAAAGCTTCTTCCTTTTTCTCATTTTAATTGATTTGTTGCTGAGATCTATGAGGAAAGGCCACGTGAGTGAATGGAGTGGGGTAAAAAAGCAAGCAGATTTAAGTAGAAAATAATAGTAGTGATACTAATGAGCCTTAGTAGGAATAGGAAATGCTTTCCCATGTTGGAAACAAAAAAGGAAAACCTCTGATTGTTGAATTGAGTTTTAGTGTGAAATGTGGAAAGTGGAATCATGCCATTACTTTGTCTCTGTCCTTCCCTAGTTCTTTATTTACTTTGAATTTTAAATGTTTCAATTTTATTAAGGTATTCCATTTACTTCCTTTCAAAACTAAATGCAAATATGATATATTTACTTCTTTTCTATTTTTTAAATGTTTTTTCATAATTCTTGATTATTTTTTTGTATATGTACATTTTTTCTAATTTTGTTGATACCCAATTGCCCATAGCATATTTGATAGAATAAAACCAGATGATGATTTGGTTATTGACTTGACTAGGAAGTTAAACCCAATTGTGAAACAAATATGGTAGGAAGTGGGGTATGAAAGGGGTGTATGGTAGGAAGTCAAACCCAAATGTAAAACAAATGCAAAATAAAGAGGATGAGGGGAAGAGATACATTCTTACCTTTTCTCATTTTAAGTGGTGAGTTCAGTTTTCAATTTATTGCTTTTACTTGATGTACTCTTTAAATTATTAGCATCATTTGATTTTTTTTATTTAAATGGAAATTTTTCATAGATGGAGGATAGACAAACAATCAATTTATTGAATGAAGAAGCTATTAGTAGTTCTCCAATGGGCAGTAATTCTCCTGTACATGGTAGTAGTTCTCCATCTCCAATTACGAGTAACTCTCCTTTACAAGGTAGTAGTTCTCCATCTCCAATTGCGACTACCTCTCCACCATCTCCCGATCATGTCTGTTCAATGAGTGCTGAATTTCATTTAAGTCAGCCGATTCAAATAGAGGATGCAAATGTGGGTCAAAAGAGGAAAACATCAGTTGTGTGGAACCACTTCAAAAAATTAAAAGTGAATGGAGATGATAAAGCTGAGTGCAACTATTGTAAGAAGAGGTTAACCGCGAAGGCTAGTGATGGAACTAATCATTTGCATAAGCACTTTAGCACATGTCCTCGAAGAACTACAAGAGACATAAGACAACAAATTTTGTTAAAAGAACAAAAAAGATTAGATGGGTCATCAGTTTTTTTGAGCAGCTATCACTTTGATTATGATAGGTCAAGAATGGACCTTGCTTGTGCGATTATTGCTCATGAGTATCCATTGTCAATAGTGGAGCACTTTTGGTTTAAAAGATACTCTGAAAATCTTCAACCTTTGTTTAAAGTGCCTTCTAGACATACGATGAAGAGAGATGTCATGAAAATATATGAAGCTCAAAAGGTTAAGAGTATGGGGCTATTAGATAAGGTTGGAAGTAGAATTGCAATAACCACTGACTTATGGACAGCTAGTAATCAAAAAAAAGGTTTCATGGCCATCACATCACACTTCATTGATGAGAATTGGGCTTTGCAAAGTAGAATTTTGAGGTATGATTCTATACTTAACTATTTTACAATATGCTTATGAATTGATCATGTTATTTTGATATTTTCATCATTATTATTGTTTTCAACTTTAGGTTTGCTTATCTTCCATGTCCACATACTGCTGAATCTATTTCATCTACCTTGGTGGAGTGTTTGTTAGATTGGAATATAGATAAGAAGTTGTCTACCATTACCTTAGATAATTGTAGCACAAATGATTCTCTGATCAATTCGTTGTTAATGAAGCTTGATACTTCCTCGCTTCTTTTAAATGGACAATTATTTCATATGCGATGTTGTGCTCATATTCTTAATTTGATTGTCCAAGATGGTTTGGCTATGATTGTTGATGGCATAAGTAAAGTAAGAAGTAGTGTGGTTTTCTGGTCTGCAACACCTAAAAGAGAACAAACTTTCAGGGAAGCTGCGCGTCAATTGAAAATTTCATGTACTAAAAAGTTAGTTCTCGATGTTAAGACTAGATGGAATTCTACTTATCATATGCTTAGTGTTGCATTGATTTACAAAGATGTTTTTAATCGTTTGAAAGCCAGAGAACCTTTGTACACATATGTGCCTACTGAGAATGATTCGGAGCTAACAAGGGAGATTTGTGGGAGATTGGAAATCTTTAATCGTGTTACAGAGGTGTTTTCTGGGACACAATATCCAACAACAAATCTTTTCTTTCCTTTGATTTGTGAGATAAGACTTTCTATACAGAATTGGCTTTCTTCATCAAAGGAAATCATCATAAATATGGCTTCAAAAATGACGGAAAAGTTTGAAAAGTATTGGTTTGTTGTGCATGGAATAATGGGAGTGGCCATTGTTCTTGATCCAAGATACAAATTCAAGGTGTTTGATTTTTTCTTTCCTTCGTTTTATGGAAGTGGAGCTTCAATTGAAATAGAAAAAATTAGACAAATTTGTTTCTCTTTGTATCATGAATATGAATCTAAAAATTTGACTAGAGAAGCTCCTAAAGAGAGTGTGAAAGATGTGGGATCAAATACAGATGGTCAAACTCTAATAGATGCCACTTATGATATTTTAAAGCGCTATGACTCATTTGTTGAAGAAACTGAGGATACCATAACAAAAACTGAGTTAGAGCTCTATTTGGAAGAGAAAGTTATTCCACGAGAACCCCCTATTGATATTTTGAAATGGTGGAGACATGGTGGTGGCATCAAGTATCCAATACTGCAAAAAATGGTTAGAGATATTCTTGCCATTCCTATTTCTACTGTTGCTTCAGAATCCGCTTTTAGTACTGGCGGTAGGTTGGTTAGTCCTCATCGTTCTAAATTGAAAGAAGATACTTTGGAAGCACTTATGTGTTCCCAAAACTGGATTTGTAAAGAGCAACAGGGTAATCATTTTAATTTTAATTATCATTCATTTATTTTAATGTCATATTTATTTTCATTTTGATGTACTTTACTTTATTTGCCTTTTCATGTCTAGATCTTTGTGGGATTGCACTTCAAGATGCATTAAAGAGTAAATGTTTTAAAACCTATGAATCTGATTCTGATGTTGAGGTAATTGTTTTTAATTGTTTACAATACATATATCTTTATCTTAAATATAATATACTAACTCATCTTATATTTTTATTTTTGAACAGGAATTAGAGGTTGATAATCCATCATCAACTTCTTAGACCTCAGTTAAGAAGTTGTAATGTTTGGAAGGATTTTCTTATCAAGTTGTAATGTTCTTTATTTTGGTATTTGTTTCATCTATGTTGAAGTTTATGGATTTGAACTTTGTTGAATCCTATGGACAAAATTGTTTGTTGAGAATTGAAGTTGTAGTGTTTGGAAGGGTTTTTTTTATCAAGTTGTAATGTTTTTTGTTCTCTTGTGTTTGTTTTATCTATGTTGAAGTTTATTGATTTGAACTTTGTTGAATCCTATGGATTTTGTTGAATCCTAAGGACAAAATTGTTTGTTTTATCTATGTTGAAGTATATTGTTGAATTGTATTTTTTAAAATTTCATACATTGTTAATAGGATTTAGATCAATCACCCTCTTTTATTTGATGAATTCTTGAATGAAAATTTTTAGAAGTCTAAAAATAAATATTTGGATAGATAAGTTTTTGTAAAATATGCAGTTTCACATTTTTTTTGTGATTTGAAAAAAAAATTATTATTTAAATTTCTCCGGGTCCGGGTCCGGGTCTGGGTATAGGGGTACCCATAGGGTCCGGGGATGGGGATTGACATACATACCCGCACGGGTATGGGTCCGAGGATGGGGATAATAATTTCCTACGGGTACGGGGACGGGGATCAAGGTACCCTACCCATACCCTACCCATGAGCATCCCTACCTGCAGTCCTTCTAGAAGCCTAGTGCCACGTGTCCCTAGGAGAATATTCCGTAGTTACACATAATAAATAATTTTTTTCTTATTTAACGTAATCGCCTTTTTTTTTATTGTTTTATTAGTTGATTATAATAATCAATTATAGGAATTATTGATTAATAATATTAGTTATGTGATTTGAAAAAAAATTATAATATAAATAAAATCACTATCTTGTAAAAAAACGAAATAACTAATTTTTTATTTCTACAAAAAAATAAAAATTAGATCAATAAATATGAAAAATAAAAATTAGAACACTATTTTAGACCCTCACGGATGCTTTTTTTTGTCAATTTGGTCCCTTAATTCACTTAATGATGTGTCAAATTAAGTTGTGACTAAGCAAACTTTTTTATTTGACTAAGCATAAATTAAATATTTTTTATTTTAAAAAACCCTTTGAAATTAAAAAAAAAAAAAAGCCTTATGCCCTCATCTCCTAATTAAGCAAGAACTAAACAAATTCAGAAAACATATTTGTGCTCTAGTCTAATGCAAGAACATAGAATCCTTCAACCCCACCTCATTGAAGACGACACAAATATGGTCCAGAAGATCGTTATGTAGATAGGGGCGGTGGGCATTTTCCATAGGCGAGGATGAGACTGAGGGTATTGAGGTAGGCGCCGCGTAGACGACGCCTTTGAGGGTGGATGTATTCATAGTCAACGAAGAAGACCTTGGCTTCGGAGTGTTTAAGGATGGTGGCGATGTTGTTGGGGTCAAGGCATGTGTTTATGGTGTTGAGTACAGCTCCACCCATGGGGACAATTTTGTGTTCTCAACGTAGGGCACAAATATGTTTTTTGAATCTGTTTGGTTCTTGCTTGATTCAGAGAGGAGGGCATAAGGCTTTTTTTTTATTATTATTTCAAAGACTTTTAAAATATAAGATATTTAGTTTCTGCTTAGTCAGATAAAAAAGTTTGCTTAATCACAACTTAACTTGACATGTCATCAAGTGAATTAATAGAAGTACCACATTACTAACTGTTCAATATGTGAAGGACCAAATTGACAAAGAAGGCTTCTGTGAGGACTAAAATAGTGTTTTAGTCAAAAACTAAATAAGAACTATGATAAATTAAAAAGAAGAGATAAATGAGATTGATATCTAATATCTAATCTAATACTATATACAAAAGAAGTTAAGTCAGTACTACAACTTGACAAATAATAACTATTACTCAATTTCCATTTTAGTAGATCTGAAAGCTATATAGACATGAATTATTTATTTCTATTATCTAAGCAAATAAAATAGATATAAAGTTTTAAATATTTTCTGGGCTTAGATGTAGCACTTCTCTATTTTTTATTACTATAATTTCAAAACTTGATCTCTTTTTTTTTTTATGGGACAAAACTTGATCTCTTAATTACTCTCCAAAGTTTTTTTATATGGAAGGTGTGAGAATGAGTTATAAATATATTTTATATTTAATAAATCATCTTCTTGAATTGCAGTTATTGATGAACTAGGGAAGGATGCAATTAAGGAAAATGATTGGAAGTAACCTATAAAATTAAATAAAAATGTCATATTAAATAAATTTAATTGAAAAGCATCAACAAACACATAATTTTATCAAAATTCATTAAAAAGCCTAATAATCAATAAAGATTATAACAAAGTTTACAACATAACATAGAAAGTGTGAGTGAAATACGCTAAATTTTAGGTATAATAAAAAATATATAAAAATTAATAATAAAATAAAAATATAAAAATTAATAAAATGTTATATATATAAATATTAATATAATAAATTAATAAAATTATATATATACCCTCGGGGACGGGGACCCCGCGGAGCGGGGAACATGCTTCCCGTCCCTGTCCCCGTCCCCAAATTACCAATGGGGATAAATTTTTTCCATCCCCGTCCCCGCGGGAAAAAATCTCCGTATATAGGGCCCCATACGGGGAATCTTCGCGGGGATCCCCGTGGGACGGGGAAAATTGCCATCCCTAATTTTAGAAGGTACGGTTTTTTTTCTTCTTGAATTTGTTTAAGAGTATTATTTACCTTAATTTTGATTTAGTTTAAGAACATTATTTACATGGCATTTCCTCGCCCCGCATTAAACTTAAACTACATTTTTATTTGTATTGGATTTCCTCTTAATATATATCTCTTCGTTGTCTATTCCTTTTTCTGAAAAGAGACAATCAAATTCAATTTTGGAAGATATGTTCTTTCTTCTTCTTTATTTTGTTTAAGACCATTATCTAGCTTAAACTTAATTTTGTTTAAGAACATTATCAACCTTAATTTTTATTTTGACAGTTGGACTGTTTTGCTAGAAGCAAGGTTTCTAAGATCAGTTTAAGAACATCTGCAACACATCTATGTAAAAAGTTCTGACAAAATTGATATCCATCAAAATCAATTTAAGAAGGTAATAACCATTTTTCTTCTTTTTTATTTTGTTTGAGAACATTATCTACTTTAATCTTCATTTGGTTTAAGAACATTATCTGATTATTTTTGAGAATATCTGCAACACATTATGTAAAAAGTTCTTACAAACTTGAGTATGTTTTTATCATTGTTTCTATTAATTTATTTATTTTATATTTTTGTTTTCCAATTTTTAAGTCAATATGAAAGGCTGAGATAATTGTTATTGTATTTAAAAAGATAAGAATTAATTATACCTTTTAAATTTAATATTTTTATTATTTAATTATGACATAAAATTTATATTCATAATTATAAAGTATTAAGTTTATAATAACATTTTGTTAAAAAAATGAATGATAATTTATAAATACCGTGCATAGCACAAGTATTTAACTAGTAATTATACATGTTTATTAAGAAATATGTTGAATACATTTATATAAAAATAAAAAAAATGTATTTAATACAAGTTGTGATTTTTAAGTACTTTTGACTACCCAACTTTATTAAATGGAATAAATGCATTTTTAACTAATGCCTTAAAAAGGTCAAAATTCCATTTTAATACTTTACCTTTATCATAAGTTTTAAATTGATTATTTATCTTTTAAAAATTCTAAATTAGCCCTTTATGATTTTCGTAAGTTTTATATTGGTCTTTCCATCCAAGTCCGTTATTATCTTCCGTTAATGCTGACGTGGCATGCTGAAGTAGACTTATTTGTCCATTCTTGCTTACGTGGCTAAGTCACCCTACCACGCCTTCTTCTTCCTCCTCTCTTCACCACCACCACCACTCACCACCAGCACCGCCGATCCAGAACCATCACCTCCAACAGAAATCACCACCGCCGCCATATGCCGTTCGCAGAGCCGAAACGAAAACACAAAACCATTCCCAAAACACCACAACCTCCACACAATCTCCACAATCAGGTTCGTCCCACTGTGACATACTATCAGTCTCGAAGCTTCTCCAGAAAACGTGATCAGTAAACGAAACGGGAAAGTTCGAACCTAGGGTAGCCACAACGAGCCCATAGGTTATTAGATTGCATCAATTGGAATGGGAAGTCGATACATAGTTGACCAGAGCATTTGGTTTGGCATAATTGAGATTGAGCTTGAGAGGTTGTTATTGTTGAGAAGAGAAGCAAAAGCAAAACTCATTTTGGTTATAATTAAGACTCTAACTCTCACAGTACAACGATTTGAGGTTTAGATTAGTATGATAGATAGGGAGTAGCCAGTAGTGATGATTCTTAGCTTCAAGTTGGTCAGTGTGGGGCCTACGGCTGAAGGGGGTAGTTACACGCACACACACTTTCTAACGGACAAAGAGAAATAAGGATATTAAGTGAAGTTTTGGATATGGTTTTGTGTTTTGGTTTCGGCACCGCGAATGGCATATGGTGACAGCGACGAGGGCGGTCTTTGTCGGAGGTGATGCTTTTGGGCGGTGCTAATTGTGAGTGATGGTGGTGGTGGTGAAGAGAGGAAGAAGAAGGAGAAGGTGTGGTAGGGTGACTTAGCCACCTCAATAAGAATGAACACGTAGGAGAGATAATAAGTCAGTTTCAACATATCATGTCAACACTTTACGGAAAAAAGTTATGGACTTGGATGAAAGGACTAATATAGAACTTATGAAAAACATAAAGGACAAATTTAAAACTTTTAAAAGATAAATGATCAATTTAGAACTTGTAGTATAGATAAAGGATTAAAATGAGATTTTGACCGCCTTAAAAATATTTGTTAGTAAAACTCATAAAATGGCAAAAAAAAAAGTTAGAGCACGTATGGTTAGGGGTGGTCACCGGGTCGGGTCAACCCGCCAACCCGCTCAACCCAATCCAACCCGCCAGTTTGGGTTGGATTGATTCAGGTCCAAAATTTTAACCCGCTCATCGATTGGTTCGGTTAGCGGATTTGAAAATTATGAACCCGCCTAACCCGAACCAACTCGCCAACCCGCTCTAGTATATATTATTATTAGAAAAAGAATTCATAACACATTAAAATATTAAATCACTAATACATAAGCAACAAATACAAATTGTTCATATCTTGAATATGTCAATTTTAGTTTCTTTCAAGTTCTTGACTTTTTCCTAAATGAAAATAAATCTTTTTGTGAAGGTAAATAATTTAAAAGTTAAAAAATAAATAAATAAAAGGTCAAAAAAATAATAAAAATAAATTTGACGGGTTGAATCCGAACCAACCCAACCCAACCTGCCTATTGGCGTGTTGGTTCGGTTCGGGTTCAAGACTCTTTTTCTTCAAATCCAACCCAACCCAACCCGCCGAACTTTGATCGAGTTGGTTCCAATTTTTCCTCAAACCCAAATCAAACCAACTCGCGATCACCCCTACAAGTCACAAACTTCTCAAGCTATAAAATTGATCAATAAACAATCTAGTCACTCAATGAATAAAGGAACAGTCTATGCAGCTCATACCTTTACACATTTCAGAATTGTTGCTCGATGCCTCTGCACTGCTTGACAGCCTTCATGAGCATGTTTTAAGCCACATATCTAAAAGGAAAAAATAGGCAACATTAAAATTTCTTAATATAGTGAGCAGCAATCACAGCAAAAAATTACAAAAATTAAAACAGGGAGAAAACTAAAAGATATGAAATGATTCATAGCCTATAAGAACTGGACTTTTAGTCTTTAATTTGTAGCCACCTATAAAGACTAAACTTAAAAAACTATCATGTGAATCTTCAACTAATATCTCAAAACTTAATTAATTTACTGTTTTCAACTGGAGAAAAAAAAAGGAATATGCATTTTTAGAAAAGAAAGCACAAAATAATTAAAAAACATTCTAAATTCCAACTTTTTAAAACAAATAAAATACATAAAATAAATAATTTTATAAATACATGAAAACAAGACTTTTTTGAATTAATTTTCTCAAAAATAGTTTAAACAAAAAAACAAAACAACCTTCGGAAGCCTTGTATGCCTCTGGATTTTTTTCTTTCCTTAAAAAAGAGTTAAAACAAGGACTCAATTAAACTAGAGCGAGTTCTGAAAATGTTAAGGAAAAACAATACACTATCCAAAAGTTAGAATGACACTACAATAGTAACTGATATATTCTGTGCTGATCATTTCTTGTATTCATACAAGAGCATTTTGTGATAGTGAAAAAATAGGCCCCCAATACCAATAGTGATAGTGAGAAGCTAAATGACACAATAAATCTAAGGAAAACAATTATGTGTTCACTAATAATTTAGCAAGCAAGTAGTTAGTGCACATGAACTTAACCAATTCAATTAGCATTAGCACCTTCTCAAACATGCAGCTTCTTTGCTTCCAACTTGTACTTCTCGAGAAGTTTTTGCTTCTCATCAGAAGCCAGCAACTCAAACTCGGGCTGACAAGTAAGAGTGTTGAAGTCCCACATTGCTTAGTTAAATAGCTTATAAGTTGTATATATAGATTAAGGTAATCCTCCTCCCTTGAGAGCTCTTTTGGGGTGAGTTAGGCCTCTTAAAAAAAAGTAGTGTTAGAGCCATCGTGATTGATTGTTGATTGGCAAGTGAGATTAGTGTTAGAGGCATTCAATCACATAACTTCATGATGCATTAGAACAACGATAGATAGATAAAGCAAGTGAGAAACCAATGTGAAATATAAACCACAGATTTTCAATCTTTTTAGAGGAACCAATGAATTAGGGATTTTCAATCTTTGAACAATAAACAATCTAGTCACTCAATAAACAATTTAGTCGTACCTTTACAAATTTCAGAATTGTTGCTCAATACCTTTGCACTGCCCGAGCATCAGTTGTCACAGCCTTCATGAACATGTTTAAAGCCACATATCTAAAGAGAGAAAATAGGCATCATTTAAGTTTCTTATATATTGGGCAGCAATCACAACAAAGAATATCCCAAGCTCAAGTACCTAGAAGAAGCTTATGACATCTATTTGAGTTCAAACTCTTCATGAGAATCCTGTGTCGAAAATTTTCTGATATTTTTTACTTTTAAAACTGTTGATTATGGCATTTTAGCTCCAATAGTTTGTTATTTTTTTAAATTCAAATAAGAAATTTTTCAAGATTTTTGCTGTTAGGTTATTTATTTTTATTAACATTTATATTTCTTATTATCTTTAGTTTTTATATTCAAATTAGCCCACAAAAATAGAAAGTTTGTTATTTACAATCTCTATGTATAAATCAAGTATGAATCATGAATGAGAATGCAATTAGCTTTTAACCTACTTTGAATTCTCTCTATCTCTCTCAATTTCCTTTCTAAAATTTTTAAAAAACCAACAAGTGGTATCCGAGCCATAGTTGATCTTTCGGGATCTAATACTTTTTTTCAACCTACAAACAAATGGCATCTAGTAACCAAACTCTAAATCCTCCTATCATCCTCACCGGTCAAAATTACCACATTTGGTCGGTAAAGATGCAAACTTTTTTGGAAGCCTACGACCTTTGGGAAATAAACCGTGACTGAAGACACACCAATACCTCCTATTCGAGAAAATCCTACCTCGGTCCAAATCAAATCTCATAACGAACAGAAGGCAAAGAAATCCAAAGCCAAGTCACTTATTCAAAATTCAGTTATTGATTATGTGTTCTACAGAATTATGGCTTGTAGTACAGCAAAAGAAGCTTGGGAAAAATTGAAAGAAGAATATCAAGGCAATGATAGAACTCGTCAGATGCGGGTTTTGAATTTGAAAAGAGAATTTGAATATTTGAACATGAAGGAGAACGAAACAATTAGTGAGTATGCTGATCGAATCTCTCTTATTGTTAATAATATTAGATTATTTGGTGAAGAATTTCCTGATAAAAGAATTGTAGAGAAAGTTCTTGTAACTCTTCCTGAGAGATTTGAATCCAAAATCTCCTCTCTTGAAGAGTCTAAGGACTTAAATAAAATATCATTAGGTGAACTAATGAGTGCTCTTTAAGTGCAAGAGCAAAGAAGACAATTTCGAGAAGACAAAGTTATCGAAGGAGCTCTTTTTGCACGAACCAATGACAAAGGCAAGAGGAACAAAGACAAAATTGAAGGCAACAATGGTAAACAAAGGTATTCACCTTGTCGGCATTGCAAAAAATCCACACATCTAGAGAAATATTGTTGGTGGAGACCATATGCCATATGTGGAAATTGCAAGCAAACATGTCATGTTGCAAAGGTATGCAAATCCAAGAACCAAACTCAACATGCTCAAGTAGTTGAGTCTGAGATTCAAGAGGATGAACTATTTGTTGCCTCATGTTCTCAGAATATTATTTCCAACAACAATTGGCTTATTGATAGTGGATGCACTAATCATATGTCATATAATGATGCGATTTTCAAAGATCTTGACAGAAGTTTTAATTCCAAAGTGAAAATAGGAAATGGAGAATATCTGGATGTGAAAGGCAAAGGCACTGTTGAAATAAATACTTTTTCAGGTATTAAACTTATTACAAATGTTTTTTTTGTACCTGAACTAAGTCAAAATTTATTAAGTGTTTGTCAGATATTGGAGAAAGGATATTCTATTGAATTTAAAGGAAATTATTGTACCATCTTTGATGCTTATGGTGCTAAATTACTGAGCATAACAATGAAAAGTAAGAGATTTGCTATTGAATGGAATGAAGTTGAAGCCAATGTTCAGAATGTGCCAAAAGCTACAATTGATGGTGTAGCAATTTTTAATGAAACTCTTGGAGAAACAAGAACTTTCCAAGATGTACACAAAAATTGCAATCTTGTTGCTTCAAAATCTAAAAAAAATTTCAAGACAAGTGATACACCAATTTGGAGAAAAACATCACAGGAGGAGATTGATATTATTATTAAAAACAAAATTCAGCCATTGGAATTTTACTTTATTCTAGAAGTTGAACAATCCAAAGAAGCGATATTTGTTCACGGTCGGTCAAAGGATCAACTTTCTGATTTTCTTATGAAGGCTAGATAAAATATTGAAGTCTGTCACCAAAATGCCAAGGAGGAGTGTTGAATTATGGCATTTTAGCTCCAATAGTTTGTTATTTTTTTAAATTCAAATAAGAAATCTTTCAAGATTTTTGCTGTTAGGTTATTTATTTTTATTAACATTTATATTTCTTATTATCTTTAGTTTTTATATTCAAATTAGATGGGCCACAAAATTAAAAAGTTTGTTATTTACAATCTCTATGTATAAATCAAGTATGAATCATGAATGAGAATGCAATTAGCTTTTAACCTACTTTGAATTCTCTTTATATCTCTCAATTTCCTTTTTAAAATTTTTAAAAAACCAACAAAAACAGACTAAATGTAAGAATGTTAAGGATTGAAAAGCAATGTATAAAGAGAGAAGAAGACTAATCAAGTTATATATGTAAGTGGAATTCTAGCTATTAAATTATGAGAAGAAACTGAAAGAAATGGAGGGCCAATCCAGGGAAGAGTACATTGGATCATTAAGGAGGTAAATTGATATATATCTTGCATTATTATTGATTGTTTAATGAGTAAAACATCATTTTGGTCCTTTTTAGATAGCACATTTCTCAATTTGGTCTTTCTTAGATGGTCTTTTTCAATTTAGTCCTTTTTAGATTAATTCATTATCAATTTGGTCCTTACCGTTAAAATTACTAACGGAGTTAGCTGAAGTGGATAATTTAGGGTAAATTTATAATTTTTAAATAATAGTAGGGCTTTTTAATGTAATTATTTTGGGGCAATTTTGTAATTTTTACAAATTGAAAAAAAACATGGTATCATTTTCAATTTGGGAAAATTATAAAATTTCCCAAAATAATTACATTAAAAAACCCTCTTAATATTTAAAAATTATAAAGTTATCCCAAATTATCCACCTCAACTAACTCCGTTAGTAATTTTAACGGGAAGGACCAAATTGATAACTGATTAATCTAAAAATGACTAAATTGACGCCATCTAAGAAAGACCAAATTGAGAAAAGTGCTATCTAAAAAGGACCACAATAATATTTTACTCATTGTTTAATCAATAAATTAAATAAATTTGAGTAAATTAAATACAGAGGCGTTGCAAGGTACACATATATTATTATAATACCATTGTATATGTACAATTTCATTTAATTTCTCTAATATATATTTTCACTTGAATAATGATGATCCAATTAACATGGCCCCACTAAATAGAGGGTTGGGAAAGGCCACCAACTCTAACCGATTTGTTAACTTAACCTTAATTCTCATCATATATTGATAATTATTAATTTGCAGCTACCCAAAAGAAGCTGCCACGGCTTATGATATGGCGGCTATAGAATACCGCGGCCTCAACGCCGTCACAAATTTCGACCTCAGCCGTTACATTAAGTGGCTCAAGCCCAAAATTGGCAACAACGATAATAACACCAAAGGGAATTAAATATTACAGATTGTGGAGTGTACCTTGATGAGTTTATTCACTGGCAAGTATGATCTTAATAATAGAGAGATCCTGGATACAAAGAGTATACAATAAAGAAACACAATTAGAAAACTATGACAATGATACTACAAATAAACCATGTGTAAAATATCAGACTATAAATCTAACAGAGAAGTATAATTCATAGCCATACCTTGCCACCAGTTGCCTCTAGAAGCACTGCCCGAGTCATCTTCTCCCCCATCTTTCTTGTACTGATATGTAAAAAATCATGTTAGGGATCCCCAATTGCAGAGAATATTTAATCAAATGAATTTGAAAATCCAATTGCCTTGAAATCTACATGGCTCAGCAAAGTGTAAGATGCCTTTATTAACATGATTATTTATTAACCTGCTTTGATCTCTCCTAAATTATGATTCTGTAACTATATATATGTTTGGTCGTTTGGATATCAATTGGCCTATGAGAAGAGACATAAAGCTGAATAATCAATTTGTAATATGTTATTTTAAGCCTTTCAATAATCCTCTCTACTACTTCCACTCCTTCACAGTTCTCACTCACAACAATATTCAATTTTATATTAACTGATAAATTAAGACAAAATAATTAAAATTATGAGTGTAGATCAGAATCATAGTATACTTATGCTATGATGAAACAAGTTGATCTACATAGCCAGACTTGCATCTCATCACGAATGGCAGGGGAATGCGACGGAAAACGCAGCAATGGAGGAGGATGAAGACGGTGAAGCACAGAGACTCAACAGCGGTTATGGCAAAAATCTTACAAATGAACGATGTTGTGAACGGAGAGGGGATGGAAGCAAAACAAACTTGGCGGCGAGGACGGATCGCTGCAACGCGAATTGACGGAGAAAGAAGACGATAACAAAAGTTGCAAGCACATAGAAGATGGCAACGACGACAAAGAAGAAGGACGCGACGGCAATGCTAGATTTGCTGCAAGGAGATGAAGATGCCGCAAGATCTGCTGCAAGGAGACGATGGCGCCGAGAGATCTGTCCGGCGGCCATGGATCCTCCTTCGATGGTGAGAGTTTTTGACGTCGGAGCCTTTGAGAGGTTGAGCGAGAGAGAGAAGCGGCCAATAGACTTATTAGGGTAAATTAGGATTAAGAGAATTTAACTAAAGATGACGAAAGGACCAATTTGTGTAATGGTGCAATCTTTCAGGGACCAAATTGTACACTTATAATCTTTTAGGGACTAATTATCAACTTCCGAATCTTTTAGGGACGAATTTGTCAATATACTCTTTTATTTTTGCTACCAAAAAGCGCACGCGCGGAGGAAGATACGAATGTACAAGGGGGGAAAACTGGAAAGGTACTATAAGTGGAACTAGATTGTGACCCGTGCAATATGCACGGGTATTTTTTTATAATTTTTTAAATATATAAATTATATTAATAATAATAATAATGAAGTGTATAAATTATATTTTAGTATTTAAATAATTTATATATAATATGCAAAAAAAATATTTTATGTAGTTTAAGTGTTTAACTCTTTAAATATTTACTTTTGAGATCATAAAATATGTGTTTCAATTTTTTAATATATGATATATTTGATATGTAAATTATAATTGTGTAGTATACTATCAAATTATTACTTAAATTTTTTTTTCATCTTTTAAATTTAATTGATCCTAATTGCTAAAGAAATGGAAAATCATAATTGAAATGTAAAAATATATATTTTATATGAAAGTGATCACAAACTAAACGATAAAATATATTTCAATTTACATCTTCATTTTATATTTGTACAATTACCACCAATTAAATTAAAAAAATAAAAGATAAAAGTGAATATAACTTTTATGTCTTTTAACTTTACACTAATTTTTTTTAATTTGTCTCCAAAATATTTTGTAGTCAACTTTGACCAGAAGGTTTCAATTAGATCAATTTTTTCCAAAGTTTTGAATTTTATTCTAACATATAATTTCGTCCAAATATATACTAATGGCAAATAATGTAATGGAATTATACATATATAATATTAATGTAAACTCATAACTTATAACGACAACATCTCTTTATACTAATGTGAATTCACTTAAAAGTTAAAACGATGTCTTCATATTAAGCACAAAAATATGAAAAAATGATATCGCTGTGATTAATGAGTTAGTAGTGAATAATATTAAATGTGTAATGTTATCTTATTATTTATTTTTAGTAATTTTAAACATTTTTAGTGTTAGAACAAAATGTGAAATTTTAATTTTTTTTTGCCGGTTTGAAATTTTAAGAATTAAATTGATTGCAATTCAAATGTTGCCATAAAATTGATTGCAAAAATAAGTTTAGGGACGAAGTTATAAATTATTTTAAATTTGGAAACAAAGAAGGGATTTTTATCTAAATTGAAAATGTAAAAAAAATAGAAATATATAATATTAATAATAATTACAAAATCTAATCTTAATATGAATTTGAATTTAAAATAAATTTAGATTTTTTTTGAGGAAAAATTTAGAATTTTTTTAGATAAAATTATTTTTTCACTCTTAAATTTAATTGGGACTCACTTAAAAATATATTATATTTGTATGCAAAATTAACTTAAAAAATAAGATTTTTTTTGTATGTGAATACAAATACAAAAATTTAATTTTATATGATTTGCCAATTGTCAATATTCCTGTTTAAAATTAATAATCAATATATATATATATATAAAATTTTCATCAAAAAGAAAAACAAATCAATCAATATATATATATACTAGATTATCACCCGTGCATTGCACATGTATTAATTTTTATTTTTTTAATATAATTAACTTAAGTTGAAATTATATTAATTATATTAATAATATTTTCAAAAAAAAGAAATTATATTAATAATAATTTTTATAAATTGCATAAATTATATTTTAGTTTTTAAATAATTGAAATTGGAATATGTCAAAACATTTTTTGTAGTATAATTTTTTTAAAATATTTATTTTTGAGATCATAAAACATATGGTCTATTCATAAAAAAACATATGTTCCAATTTTCAATATGTATAATATATATTATCAAAAACAATATGCATAATATATTTAATATATTAGATTTTGATTGATATTGAATTTATTTATTTATTATAAGGATATTGCATTTTTTTTTGTGAACGGATATTGCATTTATTAAGTCTATTCATTTTGTCATAAGTGTGATTAAATACAAATCATAACATATAAACATTAGTTTAATGTTTAAGTAAATAGTAGTAATATTTAATTTTTTTAAGAAAAAATAAGTAGTAGAACAAATTCATTCTGTTTTGAAACATTACAATGCTCTCCTCCCTTATGACTTTCAAATTTTATTAACATTTTAAATTTAATTAGTTCAAACAAACAAATAAATAAATAATATCAAAATATAAACAATATATATTTTTATATAAAAAATCACAAGCTATATGAAAATACACTTATATTGTATCATTTAAATAATTAAAAATCTATTTAACTTATATAGTATATTTATTTTATGAAATTTCAAATAAAATATACAAAATATTTTTTAAATTATAATCAAAATCTATATACTCTTATAAAACAAGAACCACACATGTACACGTGTCGCCTTGCCATGATTTTGTTCCTTTAATTTTTTTTATTGAGTTCATCAAATTTTAACCTTTCCTTGCTTTTTTTTTAATCACACATACAGCATTCAGATTCAAAAAGTTGAACTGAATCTGTACTTAAAAAAAAAAGTCGTAAGCTTTTTGAATAAGAACCCAAAAGTATGGTGTGTTTGGTTAGTAGAGTGAAGTCTAACTTTATATTCAAAATTTTTCTATTAAATATATTTTATTTTTTATAATGTGATAAAATTATGTTTTTATTATTATTTTTTTACCTACTTTTATTTCATTCACATCACAGCACATCATATTGACATGATATTTTCATTCCCTTCAACATTCTCATTCTTATTTCCTCATTCATTCTACCTACCAAACACACCCGTAGACCTATACTGTTTTTACTAGCCCCATAAGATAATACTAATATACGCGAAGTACATGATAAAAAAAATTATTGACCCCCTTAGATAAAAAAATTATGGCCCCTTTGTAGAAAAAATAAAGAAATACAAAAGTAAAAAAAAAAAATCATGCTTTACTACTTTTAAAGAAGTGATAGACTTTGAAGCTATTGTACATTGGGAACATAAAAAATTAAGAGACAAATTTTTAAATTTTACCCTTTACAATAAATGAATAGAGAGTACTTAAGTGTAATTTTAACTTATTTAATTGTTATTTTAAATTATATATAATTTTTTAAGTATGACAAATTATTTTTATTTATCTTTATTATCAAATTGTCAATCAATTTTATTTTTTAAAATTTATTATTTGTAATTAATTTATGAATCAATACATTGTATTTTAAAATAATACTATGATAAATATTAAATGATTTATGTAACATTATATGAATAAAAATAATGGTGCGCGTCGAATTTATGTAAAATTTCATAAATAAAATTATTAATTTATTTAATTTTAATGTAATATATATATATATATATATATATATATATATATATATATATATATATATATACCTTTTATAAATAAATAATTTTTTTTTAAAAAAATTATCATATATTATAATTTCTTTTGTATATCTCGGCTCCCTTGAAAAAAAAATTTGTCTTCACCCCTGCATATAGCCTTCATAAGTAAAACTCAATTTTACAGGATAAATAGATACAAATATACATGTCATTTTGTTATATTAATTATAAATAAATAGTACTTTTTATTCTTAATATATTTTGATGAAAATGACTTTGGTTCAAGTTACGAACACAATACACAAGCATAAATAAATACAAATGTATTAGTGTTTTCAACCATCTAAATGATTTTAAACTTATTTACATTTATAATAGAGATATTGGAGATGTTACAAGTGTGTACTTTTTGTGGTGCGGTGGAAGAGAAAAACAAAGAGATTCTTCATGGTAAAAAATTTAGGTCAAATTCCTTTTGTTCTTAAGTTTGACTAATCATATGTTGCATGTACACTCTTTTTCTTTCATGGTTGATCATATAAAAGGTGGTATTCTATATTATCTCTCCATTGTGACCGGTCATTTAAACACTTTTTGCTACGTGTCAAATTTATATTTGAGATATTAATAACAACGATATAAAGAACTTGACCTAAATTTTTTCTTCTTCATCTCCAAAGTTTTCTATGAGTTCTTCTCAAAGAAATGTTCAATTGCCTCCCTTCAACAAATCCCTTATATAAGACAATTTGTGTTTTATGTGAATCTTCAATTAAATATTTGTAAAGGATTTTAAAAAATTTAATTGTATATTAGCGTGGTATTTTATATTTATATAAGTAAAAATTAAATATAATTATTAATTAATAAATTTTTAGACCTTTAAAATAATTTGAATAAAATCATCCCGTGCAAAGCACGGGTAACAATCTAGTTCACATATAAAGTAGATATTTATAATAAATTATCAAAATTTTAGATTTTATTCACATTTTTATTTAATTAGTTCAAATTTTGAAAGTAAAAGGTGAATATCAAAATTGAAATATAAACAATATATTATTTATTTAAAAAATCACAAATTTTTTTTATGAAAAAAAATCACAAATTAGATGAACAAATAAACATTATACTTCAGTTTAGTCCTCTATTTTATTGGCAAAAAAAAAGAGTCCTCTATTTTTTTCTACAGAATATGAAGAAAATTAAAAATATCTCAATTTTGACAATTTATTATAAATATGAATTTTAATTTTACTTTTAAATTAATTTAATAATTATAAATTAATCCACGTTAAAATAATAAATGTACATTTCATTCTAAAAATATTCAACTTTTTCTATTATATTAAAAATAAATTATAATATTTCTTAAAATCAATTTTAACTTCACTCTCTTTTTTTTAATGGAAGATAAGCCCCACAAATCTAACTGTTATCATATTTATTTTATTTTGAATTACATAAGTTTTATTTTTTATTTAAATAATTCAAATTACAATATGCTAAAATATTGTATAATTTTTATATTTAAGTGAATTATACTAACAAAAAAGAAAACCAATACCCCTGTAGTAAATATACTCTGTGGATGTTAAATTTATTTATTTTTAACTGAGACCCACAAGCATAAAAGCAAATTGTGAATATTTATGTAGACAGTGTGGCTTAGCTTGCAGCTTATACGGCATGAATAGTAAACATACTCTTTGGATGTTAAAATGCACCGGATAATTACAATACCCATATATATTTTAAAATTTTATTCTGTGAATATAAGTACGAGTATGGGTCGGATACAAAGTTAATGGATACGGGTAGGGTCTGGTCCGAGTAAGGAAGTATCATACTCGCAATAGTAATTATTTATTTTTATATATAAAAAATAATATTTTAAAACTTTTTTGTATCGAAAAAATATATAATTCTAAAAAAAATTTTAAAAATTTTATAAATATTAAAGTAATTTAATAATATATTTATACTTATGATTTACTTTTTTTTGTGATTATAGATAAAAAATGATAAAAATAAATTTTATATTAATAAAATAATAATTTATTTAATATTTTTATGGGTCTGAGTCCGGGTATCGAGATTTGACTATCCATAGGGTATGGGGATGGGGATGGAGATTTATTTTAATACCCGCTCAAATTCGGGTCTGGAAAATATAGTATCCTACCCATGATCATCCTAACCGTCAATGAATAGTAAAAATGTTAGAGTTTTATTATAGAGTCAAAATACTATTTAGTCTCCGAATTGTTGGTCAAACTACTATTTAGTCTCGAATTTGTAACTCTATCAATTTTTAGTCCCCGAATTTGTAAATTTAAGGATTAAATAATATTTTTACCAAATTTAGGGACTAAATAGTTGACAAAATTACAAATTTATGGACTAAATAATATTTTTGTCAAATTTAAGAAGTAAATAATAATTTGACCAACAATTTATGAATTAAATAATATTTTACCTCTAAATTATATATATATAGATTGATTATTTTTTTATGTAAAACTTTTATATCAAAAAATATATATAAGTAATAACATTTTCACTGTAGCAATAGCTACAGTGAAAATGTTATAGCTTTTATATATTATATATTTTGATGATTGATTGATTGATGGCGCGAAACCAATTCATTTCCATTAAATAAAGCTGAAGAAATTGTAGAACAGTAAACCTATTGCGAGATTTCACGAATCAGTCACTGGCTTGCTCTTGACTGTTAGGGTTTTGTTTCCGGAACTGCACTCGGAGAACAAGCATGCATTCGAGCGAGTTCGACGACGACGACGCCGCAGCTTTCGCCGGCGGTGGATTTATGCCGTCTCAGGCAACTCAGGGCCCAGACTCTTCCTTCTACTCCTCCAAGGTACACCTCCCTCGTATACTTCATTTTTCTTTCATTTTGCTTTTTGTATTTATTTTTTCTTTTATTTTCATGTTCTTAGTAATCGGCGTAAATTGAAGTAGCAGCGAGACTAAGTTCTTCCTCTACTATTATGAAGCTCTTGCGTTATGCTATTATGATGGAGCAGCAATTAGCGCTTTGCTATGCTAATTTGATATTTCTTTTCCCCTAGCATTTAGCAATCACATAGTTTAGCTGTATTTTGATTTCTGAGTTTTCTTGGAATATTGACCAAAATCATTATAAATTTATGGCATTGGCTTATCTTACTGTTGAAAGTTAACCTCTCTACTGAACCGATTAAGTTATCCATTTTGCAGAATCGTGATGCTCAGGTATTGCTTCCTCTGACTATCAAGCAGATAAGTGATGCATTCCAGTCAAGCGATGATAAGTCTAATATGATTATTGATGGTGTGGACGTTACTAATGTGAGTTCCTTGAATCGTAACTTGCTAAATGGTTATGGTTTGCTTTTCACTTTTTTTGACAGTTGAATTGAAATTATGTCTAGGTTACTCTTGTAGGAAGGGTGTGCAACAAAGCTGGAAGGATTACTGATGTTGCTTTTGTTCTTGACGACGGGACTGGAAGGATTGAGTGTAATAAATGGTGAATTTCTTAAAATTAGTCTTATTTTGTCGATATTTTTTTTATTTACTTTTGTTGTCTATAATCTTTTTCGTTAATGATGGGTAATTGTCTATACAGGCTTCAGGAAGCTGTAGACAGCATTGAAATGGAGGGTATCTCGTATGTTTTTTTTAATTACAATCCCTGTATTTCCCTTTACTTATATAATATTTCTAGTGATGAGATTCATTTAGTGATCTTTTTTAAAGATATAAAGAGAATGGATTAACAAGAAAGATTTCTTATTTTAATCACCTTTTCATGTTCATTCATCAGATTCTTCTATTAACTACATATTTTCTGGGCTTACTTGAGCATGGAATTTAAACTTTTTAAAATTATAACCTCATTTAGTTCATATGTATTTTTATGAGTTGGAAAGTCCATTGAATCACACACAGACAAATATAATTGCTCCCTCTGCATTGAGGTGGTTGATAAAGTTATGGTTGCTAGTTGCCACTTCTTTATTTTCTTCTGTATTTCATTTCATATGATATTAAAGTAACTGAACTTTTTTGTTAGGGATGGAATGTATGTGCGTTTACATGGACACTTGAAAGGCTTTCAAGGCAAAATGACTGTAAATGTATTTTCTTTAAGGTGCGATGTGAATTTTACTTTTAATTATTTAAGTTTAGCAGTTCAATATTTTGTATTTTCTTTGATATGTGTTACTATAACCCTATGACAACTATTAGAAAAAGATGGTTTGGTTTTGAGAAATGTAAAAAACTGTCACGACATTCTGGTAGCTATTTTATTCTGACATAGTAAATTTCTATGAATTATCTCAAAAAATAATGTAAGCAGCTTGACTAAATTTATGTTATGGTTCCATCTCGTGAAATATTTTGACGCTTGAAATCAAAATGTGTTGTTTTCAGGCCTTTGAATGACTTTAATGAGATTGCAAGCCACTTCCTTGAATGCATATGTGTTCATCTGTATAATACCATGTTACAGGTATGAGTTAGAATATTGCTAATTTTGTCTTAGTTTAAATTCGTACTTGTGTTTTTTCTAAAGTTCTTAATCATTATGCTCTGTGTATTTATTTTATAATGAACCGTTACTCTTTGGTAGAATTGTTACTATCAAAATTTGGTGATTTGGTCAAGTATAACTTTATCTTTCTAATGTTTCAGGACAAGGGACGAGGGAGTCCCTCGTGAACTTATTGCACGACAGCTTGGAATTCCTTTGGATAAGCTAATGTCTCTGCCTATCCTATCATCCTTCCCTTATGTTACCTAGTGAAATATTGTTAACGCAAGTTCTGATTTTGCAGGTTAGCTATTAAAAATCTTATAGAGGAAGGAGCTATCTATGAAGCTATAGGTGATCATTACAAGTTAATTATCAACGATTGACATCTAGCGCAAATGTTTGGTCTTTAACAGAGTATACTCAACTCTGCCTAAACTTCTTTTGCATGACTGATATTAAATACGGACGAAAGCAAAGCCATAGTTGTATAACTAGATCTTGATCTTACTAATTTCTATTTTTCTTTTCACCAGATGCTATGTAAATGATTTATTAGAGTATCGAGATTTGACCTAGGTGATAATCTTGGGGCTTATATACCATGAATAGAGATTAAAGTCTATGTAGTTTGAGAGGTTTAACATTCGAAAGGATCATCGGTGAGAAGGATCATGCCTAAATAAGTTTACTTGGAGTATGACCGAGGACAATGGAAGCTATGAGAAGTCACAAAGGGTTGCTAGAGTTAGAGTAAGACGTTTACCTAGGGTTTTAAATGCCAATTGCTTGTGATGATCCTTAACAACAGGCGTATTTATAGGTTTGGGAAATAGTTATAGGCTGGGTTGGGTTCATGTCCGTGTTTTCTATTCGGTAAGCCAATGGGAAGCAAGACCCAAGATAGGCGTTCGACCATCTTACAGTGATTAGGCGTAAAGGTTGTGTTTTTTCCTCTTTTCTAGCAGTAGAATGAGAAATGCTATTATGTGATTGAGGATGGATCGTTGAGAGAGAGTAGTGTGAAAGGTGAAGTAGGGGAAGGGAGGTGGGGTGGTGGTGGTGGGGAAGATGATAAGGATGATGATGTAAAGAGAGAGTGGATGAGATGAATAAGATGATGATGAAGGATAGAAAATGATGTGACAATGTGAGGTGACGTGGCAGTGATGTGTCATGTCATTAAAATATGACATTTAGGAGAGAGGGTGTGTCACATAAGTATGTCACATCATCATTTAATGGCAAAAGTTAATGGTGTTACGCTTGAGGATTAAAATTGACAAAAAAAATCTTTGAGGACCAACATTAAATTTCATACAAACATTGAGGACCAAAATAGTACTTTAGCCTATTTTTGGAGTGCACAATGTAGAATTAATTGTGACGGCACGTGCTATCCCATTTTCAAGGTTCGAGCTTTCATGTGGATGCACCGATTTCACTCCACCTACTTAAATATGCTTTCCCAATTTCTCTTTTAATTATTCTTTGTGTATGGGAAAAGTCATTAGGTTGTGCCTAAATGCTCAGACTGTGTCTGATGTAACTTGTAAGTATTCATGAAAAATTGTATTCAAAAAATATTTGTGAGAAAAACATTATAATAAATTGGTTTTTTTTAAGTATATACTAGGATATCTACCTATGTTTATGGTTATTAATTTTTTCTTAAACTTGTAGTCATTTTGAAGAATGAGACTAAAACAACTAAGAATTACAAAAGGATTAATTGTGAATTTATTTTGGAGTTTCATAAAGCACGAATCAATTCTTTTTAACTTGGTACTTAAGAGTGGTGCTTCAATCATTTCTTGAAGCATATATATATATATAAAAATGGAAACCACAACTTTACAATGCAATTATGGAAGGCTCTCCTTTTATAATAGAATCACAATCAACCACCACACGAGTTGTGAATCATAACAATCCTTGTTGGACCCACATTGATTAATTTATGTCTCAAAAGCATAGAATGCTAATTAAGAAAGATAATTTAATTACTATAAGCAATGGGACAAATTAAATAAAGGGAAACTTAATAGCAAAGAAGAGGTAGTGAGAGAGGTGATGATGAAGTAATAATAAAATATAATGAAGATATGGGCAACGAACGTGAGGAATGATTCGTTTCTCTGACTACATATATATATTAGAGGCTTCGCATGCACATACGTGTAATTTATTTTTTTTTTAAAGAATTTTATATAAAATAATAATGATATTTCAAAATAATATCAAATTATAATATTTGATATTTTTTAAATTTTTTTAAATAAAATTGTTATATTTTTAAATGAAGTAATGGGAAGTTATACAATTCTCCACTTTTTTAGTAACTACCCATAATGCATGCACCTACGTGCATACATGTAATTTATTCTTAAATTTTTAAAAAATATAATATAAAATAGTTATAATATTTTAAAATTATTAAAAAGTAAATATTTTTAAATTTTTAAATAAAATTTTTATCATAATTTAAAATAAAAAAATTTAAAAATGAGAAGTTATGCACTTCTCCATTTTTTAGTAACCACCTAGTATACTTGTTTTCTCTCTCCCACTTCCTCCAATCATATTTTTTTTTTGTATTTTTTAATTATAAAATATAGCTATAAATATAGATATAGATTTATTGAGAAATTGGTTATTTATTGAGAAGTTGAGGGGGTAGTTATTTTTTTGGTGTCACACTTTGGTTGTGTGACACCGAAAACTCCAAAGCCATATATATATAGATATAGATATACTAGAGGCTTCGCATGTACGTACCGTGCATATAATTTATTTTTTTGATTTTTTTAAAAATATATTATAAAATTATGATTATTATATTTTAAATTAATAAAAAATTAAATATTAAATTATTTTAAAATATAAATAAAACATTTATTATATTTAAAATAATAAATAGAATCTTGGGAAGTTATCACAATTCTTATTTTCTCTCACCCATGATCTTCTCACATCATATTTTTATTTTCTTTTTTAATTGACTAATTGACTATTTTAGGAGACCGTTGGCAGGAAGACCCCATAGCCATATTAATATAGATATATATACACTAGAGGCTTCGCATGTACATACTGAGCATGTAATTTGTTTTTTATTTTTTCAAAAAATATATAAGATAAAATTATTATTATGATTTAAAATAATAAAATATTAAATATTTGATAATTTTTTAAATTTCAAAATATAATATAATAGTTATATTTTAAATAATATATTAAATCATGGGAAGTTATTTATTGAGAAGTTATTTTTAGTGGGGAAGTTATTTTTTTGGTATCACACTTTGCCTTTGTGATACCAAAAACTCCAAAGCTATATATATATACTAGAGGCTTCTTATGCACCTACATGCATACATGTAATTTATTCTTAAATTTTTTAAAAATATAATATAAAAGAGTTATTATATTTTAAAATCATTAAAAATTAAATATTTTAAAATTTTTAAATAGAATTATTATCATAATTTAAAATAAAAAAATTAAAAAAGAAAAGTTATGCACTTCTCCATTTTATTAGTAACCACCTATCATACTTGTTTTCTCTCTCTCACATCCTCCAATCATATTTTTTATTTTTTAATTATAAAATATAACTATTTTGTGAGAAGTTGGTTATTTATTGGGAAGTTGAGGGGGAAGTTATTTTTTGGTGTCATGTTTTGCTTTTAAAATACATGTAATTTATTCTTAAATTTTTTAAAATTATAATATAAAATATTTATTATATTTTAAAATCATTAAAAGTTAAATATTTGATAATTTTAAAATTTTTAAATAGAGTTGTTATCATAATTTAAAATAAAAAAATAAGAAGTTATGCACTTCTCTATTTTATTAGTAACCACCAATCATATTATTTTTTTGTAATTTTTAATTATAAAATATAGTTATTTTGTGAGAAGTTAATTATTTATTGGGAAGTTGAGGGGGAAGTTATTTTTTTGGTGTCACACTTTGCTTGTGTGACACCAAAAAGTCCAAAGCCATATATATATAGATATATATACTAGAGGTTTCGTATGCACGTACCGTGCATGTAATTTATTTATTTTTTAAAAAAATATATATTATAAAATTATGATTATTATATTTTAAATTAATAAAAAATTAAATATTAAATTATTTCAAAATTTTAAAATATAAAATAAAATAATTATTATATTTAAATAATAAATGAAATCATGGGAAATTATCACTATTCTTATTTTTTCTCACCCATGATCTTCTTACATCATATTTTTATTTTCTTTTTTAATTAACTAATTGACTATTTTAGGAGACCCTTGACGGGAAGACCTCACAGCCATATTAATATAGATAGATACTGTGCAATGCCTTTTTAAAAACATAAGTTACGTTTGACCATTTTGCTTGAATGTATATGTTTACCGTTTAATTAATTAGAAAAAAGCCTTTAGCCAGCTAGTAGCTTTTGTCAGTAATTTTTGGAGTATAGTGAGATTGTTCTAAGATGGAACCTGAATCATCTGTTAGAATATTTTTAAATTGAAGTATTTTTAAATTGAAGAGTCATGTATTTATATTTATTTATTTAAAAAAATTATATCATAAATTAATTAATTAATTTATCTATTTATATAAAAAAATCACGAAACAAGGATATAATAAGATTGATATATCAAACTCTCTCTATACTCCATCAAGGAAGAGCCTGAAGTGAGATTTTTCTTTCAAGTGGTTCACTATTATTAGTTTAGACTGCCCCTTTTCTTTTACTGCAGGATGAAGGAATCGGACTCTAAATGAGAATATAAGACACATTTCTTGTACTTGAGCTGTTGTGCTGTGTTTCTTTATGTTTTTTTAAAATTTTTATATTTGTAAAATTTTATATTGGTCCTTTATGTTTCATTCAAATTTTATATTGGTCCTTTATGTTTCATTCAAGTTCTATATTGGTCCTTTATGTTTCATTGAAGTTTTATATTAATCCTTTATGTTTCATAAGAGTTTCATATTGGTCCTCTCAGTATGGTCTTAATTTTTACTTAAACGACGTCGTTTGGGTATTTTATGTGTGTCTAAGGCCACATCAACTATCTAATACACGTAGGAGAGATTATGTGTGTCCACCTTGGCACGCCACGTCAACAATTAACTTAAGAAATTGACAAATTTGGATAGAATGACTAATTTAGAACTTCTGAAATGACTAATTTAAAACTTGAATAAAACATAGAGGACCAAAATGAACCTTTAACCTATAATTAAAATGGTGGTCAAAGTGAAAACAAAAAATATTTACGCTCAATAAACACTACATCACAAGGGAAGATATATAATCGGCCAATGTCACCGACAAGAGAATGATATTATTATCACTTCTAAAGTTCTAATAAAATAGATTTAATTTTTTTTCTGTGAATTTCATAAGTTACCAAACTAATGTGAATGAAAAGACAAAGTAGTGGTTAACTCGATCGGTTTTAAAATTTTTATATTTGTCCTTCAAGTTTCATTAAAATTTTATATTGGTCCTTTATGTTTCATTCAAATTTTATATTGGTCCTTTATGTTTCATTCAAGTTCTATATTGGTCCTTTATGTTTCATTGAAGTTTTATATTAATCCTTTATGTTTCATAAGAGTTTCATATTGGTCCTCTCAGTATGGTCTTAATTTTTACTTAAACGACGTCGTTTGGGTATTTTATGTGTGTCTAAGGCCACATCAACTATCTAATACACGTAGGAGAGATTATGTGTGTCCACCTTGGCACGCCACGTCAACAATTAACTTAAGAAATTGACAAATTTGGATAGAATGACTAATTTAGAACTTCTGAAATGACTAATTTAAAACTTGAATAAAACATAGAGGACCAAAATGAACCTTTAACCTATAATTAAAATGGTGGTCAAAGTGAAAACAAAAAATATTTACGCTCAATAAACACTACATCACAAGGGAAGATATATAATCGGCCAATGTCACCGACAAGAGAATGATATTATTATCACTTCTAAAGTTCTAATAAAATAGATTTAATTTTTTTTCTGTGAATTTCATAAGTTACCAAACTAATGTGAATGAAAAGACAAAGTAGTGGTTAACTCGATCGGTCAAAATTTAACCTATTGGTTACATTTTTAACTCTTAATCCCGGCTTTTGAGGAACTTTGATTCCTGCCTTTGTGCTGTCACAGTGTTAATGCATTTCAATTCTTTGTTTTTCCGTTTATTCAACTCTCTTGAAAATTTGGACACACAAATTATATGATTATTTATATTAAAAATGTTTGGGTACAAGAGAATCAGAAATTAATTAACATTTATATATATAAAGGGTAAAGTATCTTTGGTACCCCCAACGTTTGCGCCTTTGGTCAAATATGCCTCAAACGTTTTATTGCGATCAAATATGCCCCAACGTTTCAATTTTTGGGCAATCTTACCCTTTTCACTAACACCGTTAAAATGGTTAACGGTTTTTGCTGACTAGGCGTAACATGTGGAATTAATATCTGACAGGAATTAATTTTTTTCATTTCATATTTTATTTAAAAAAAAGAAAAAAAGAAAATGTGCTTCTTCAAAACCTAAACCTAAACGATATTTTTTCTTTTTCTTTTAAATAAAATATGAAATGGAAAAAATTGATCATAGTTAGATATTAATGCCACATGTTATGCCTAGTCAGCAAAAACTGTTAACTATTATAACGGTGTTAGTAAAAGGGTATAAAGATTGTCCAAAAATTAAAACGTTAGGGGTATATTTGACAGCAATCAAATATTTGGGGTATATTTGACCGAATGCGCAAACGTTGGGGGTACCAAAAGTACTTTACCCTATATATAAATTATACAACAATAAAAAAATCAAATTTATAATATTATTTGTTAATTTAGTAGTTATTATTCACGTTAAAATACTCTTAAATATAATCTTTGGACATTATGATTATAACTTTTTTTAGGGTCGGTCAGTAATTTATATAACTAACACTAAAATTAATCATATTCTTTTTTTTTTTGAAAAAAAGTAATCATATTCTTTTTTGTAGTGAAATTAATCTCTTATGTTATTAGATCTTTTTTTTTAAAAATTATATATCTTATTTTGATTAAAAATATTGTAAAGAGTCATTATTGACCATTAAAGATTACCTTCAATCACGGTCAAATTGATATACATTGATTACATTATATCATCAATTTTAATTACATGTTTGAAATTTGAATCTTCCTCACAATTCCAATATGTTGAATAAATATAAGCTCTCGCTCCAACTACAATTTTACAATCGACTGCCTACTGTGTTTTGAGTTTGAAGAATATTGTAAGTTAATGCTATATTCTTACTGCTTTCAAATCTAATGGTTCTTTTTTATGTATTTTCAAATTTGTTGTATTGTTGTCTAAATGAACTCGAAGAAGGAGAACTCGAAGAAGAAGAAGAAGAAGAAGAAGAAGAAGAAGAAGAAGAAGAAGAAGAAGAAGAAGAAGAAGAAGAAGAAGAAGAAGAAGAAGACCACGATTCTATATTTTTTTCTATTTAATGTTGAATTGAAAAATTCATTTTTTAGTAATTGTAAAATCACAAAATCTCTTTCAGTGAGAGGAGAAACGGTTATGAGTGAAAGAAAGGAGCGAGGGCTCGATAAGGAAGAGGAAGATCATTTGGAGCGTAGTACCAAGGAGGAAGATGATGATTGGTGTCTGAGCAGGATGAGTCGTCGTCGGATGAAGTCAGGCCTGAGGAAGACCCGTTCTGTCCTGTTGTGGAAGTCTCGAGGGAGGAACGAAGTTCTTGGTGCAAGCCTTGGAGGAGAGTGCTCATTGTGAAGGTGTTAGGTAAGACTGTTGGTTTTCAATTCTTGAAGTATAGATTGCTCAAATTGTGGAACCTTAAAGGCAAAATGGTTATGATAGATTTGGGAAATGATTATTTCTTGATTAGATTTTCTAAATTGAAAGACTTTTATTTCGCTCTGGAGGGGGGGCCTTGGATGATAGCGGGGCATTATTTGACTATTCAGAGATGGAAGGCTGCCTTTGATCCTAATATAGAAGAATGTAGGAAGCTTGCTGTTTGGGTTAGGGTGCCGGATTTGCCTATTGAGTATTATAATAAGACTATTTTGTGGAGGTTGGGTAGTAGGCTTGGTAAAACTTTAAAGGTTGATGTGCATACTTTGAGTAATGTGTTTGGTTCTCCCGGGGAAGAGCTTGTTCCGGAGAGAGGAAGGTTTGCTAGAATATGTGTGGAGATTGATTTGAGGAAGAAGTTAATTTCGAAAGTGAGGATTAGGAATAAGATTCGGTTTATTGAGTATGAGGGGCTTCATCTCATATGTTTCTCGTGTGGGACCTATGGTCATCATAGAGACTTATGTCCGTCTAAGGAGAAAGAGGACAAGAAGGTAGAGAAGAGTGAGGCGATGATTGGTAAAGATGGTGGTCCTATCAATAATGTGTTAGTTCCTGAAGTTGATAAGTTTGGGCCGTGGATGATTCCTGCTAGATTGGGGAGAAGAAGGCTGGGTGGTAAACAGGGAGGAAGATTTGTGTAGGAGAAATTTTCTCATAAAGGGGGTGTTAAGGATTTAGGTGATTCTAGATTTGATGTGTTGGGAGAGGAGGTGGAAAAGGATGAGGATGATGTCATGGAAGAGCAAGAGGGAGGGGTTAAGCCAAATGAGGGGAGTAATAATACCCTGAATGGTTCGAATGTGGCTAAGGATATGGTTGTGGATGATAATCCTATTCAAGAGGGGGTTAAGGAGGTTGTTGAGGAGAAAGTTGAGGAGGTTTCCCCTGAGGACAAGGGGTTGTTTTGGGGTTGGATTCCTAAGGAGAAGAAAGGGAGGCAAATGGAGAAGGTGAGTGGTAAGGAGGTTATTGGGGGTGGTGCTCAAGTCACGAGGAGTAACGAGGGAGGACAGAGGAACAGGAAAGGAGTGGAAAGAGTTCTTATAATTAGAAAGGATGTCATATCTAAAGGAGTTGGTACTAGTAGGAAGAGTGGGAGGATTCTTGTGAAGGAGGGAGCAAAGGGTGGAAAAGATCCTTTAGTTTCTAAATCCTTTACGGGAATTCTTAATGATATTACTAATAAGGAAGGTAGGAAGGGTAGGTCGCCTGATTGTGCTTCTGGAGGGGTACAGGTTAAGGTGGTTGAGCATGAGAAGGTGGTGATGCATGATAACAATTTGTTTGTTGAGGAAGCGGTTATAGCTAAAGGGGATTCTCAGGCGTTGGGCCTTTTAAAGTAGTTGGGATGATGAATCTGTTGATTTGGAATTGTAGGGGTACGGGTAGTAGGACTTTCCCTTTTCTTATGAGGGATATGATTAGAGATAATCAAATTGATGTTGTGGCGTTAATGGAAACTAGGAGTAGTGGTGCTAAGGCGGAAGAGAATATGAAGAACATTGGTTTGGATGGGTGTTTTAAACAAGATGCTGTTGGATATAGTGGTGGTATTTGGGTGCTTTGGAGAACTGATAAAGTGGATGTTGAGATTATTTGGGCCCATCATCAGATGGTGCACTGCAGAGTGAAGTTTTCTAGAGAAAATCAATTCTTGTGTACTTTCGTTTATGCGAGTCCTGATTGTTATAAGAGGGATGAAGCTTGGGAGCTGCTTCGTAATCTGAGTACTGGGATTGATGGGCCCTGGTTGGTGGGGGGTGATTTTAATGTGTATTTGAGGGTGGATGAAAAGAAGGGTGGGAAAGACCCTAATTGGAGAAGTATGGAGAAATTTAATGATTGTATTGAAGACTGTAGATTGATAGACCTTGGCTTTAATGGTCCTAAATTTACCTGGGAAAGGAAGGGTTTGATGGACAGAATTGATAGATTTTTTGGTAATGTTGAGTGAAGTCAATTGTTTCAGAAAGCTGAAGTGTTTAACCTTTTCTCTAGAAAATCGGATCATAGGCCTGTGCTTATTAAGTTGGATGGTATCGAGTATGGTAAGAAGAAGGATAGGCCTTTCCGGTTTATGACTTCTTGGTTAATGGATGAGAGATTTAATGATTTTATGAAGGATGTTTGGTGTGAGGAGAAGGATTGGTTTGAGGGTTCTAGTGATTTTGTGGAGAAACTTAAGAAGTGGAATAGAGAGGTGTTTGGCAATATTTTTGGCAGAAAAAGGCAAATTATGGGAAGAATTGAGGGAATTGACAGGGAGTTGGGGCAGAGAGAGGATTGTAATTTGAGAAAGTTGTAGCAGGACCTGTGGAGGGATTATGAGAAGGTTCTGATTCAGGAGGAGACGTTGTGGTATCAAAAATCTAGAGTTAATTGGTTAAAGTATGGTGATAGAAACTCTAAGTTTTTTCATAGTTCGGCTGTTGTGAGAAGGAGAAGGAACAAGATTGTGACGTTGAAGGATGATTCGAATGAATGGATTCAGGAAGAGGAAGTTTTGAAGAATATGGTTGTTGACTTTTACTGCAAGCTGTTTGTAGGGAAGAAGGGGAGTTTGAACCTTTTCCAGTGTCTGAGTGTTTTCCACAGGTGGATGAGGATGTAATGAATAAGGTTCATAGTAGAGTAACGGATGATGAGATTAAGAAGGCGGTGTTTGAAATGGGTGCGTTGAAGGCGCTAGGCCCAGATGGATTGCAGGCTGTCTTTTTTCAAAGTCAGTGGGATCTTGTTGGGAAGGCTGTGTGTGATTTGGTTAGAAGCATTTTTGTTAATCCGAGGGAAGTGGGAAGAATTAATCAGACTTTTTTGGTGCTTATTCCTAAGGTGGAGGATCCAGAGTTTATCAAGCAATTTAGGCCAATTAGTCTTTATAATGTTGTGTATAAGATTGTTACTAAGATTTTGGCTACAAGGATGAAAGAGGTGATGAGCAGTATTATTTCGCCGAATCAGTGTAGCTTTGTCTAGGGGAGGCATAGCTCCGATAATGTGATCATGGCTCATGAGGTTATTGATTCTATGAGAAAGAAGAGGGTTAAGAAGGGCTGGATGGCGGCTAAGTTTGACTTGGAAAAGGCGTACGATAGGGTGGATTGGGATTTTCTGGAGGTGGGTTTGAAGGAGGATTTGGTGTTTCTTATTATGGAATGTGTTCGGTCTGGTAGTTTTCAAATTTTGTGGAATGGGGAGGCTACTAAGACTTTTATGGCTTCTAAAGGGATTAGACAAGGGGATCCGTTATCTCCTTATCTTTTTGTTCTTGTCGTGGAGAGATTGGCGCATTTGATTGATAATGCCACGGGTATGGGTTTGTGGAAGCCTGTTAAGCTGTCTATGAAAGGTCCGAATCTTACTCATCTTTTATTTGCTGATGATATGATCCTTTTGGGTGAAGCTTCTGTCAAGCAAGCTGAGATCATGAGAAGATGTTTGGAGATTTTTTGCAGTTCTTCTGGTCAGAAGGTGAGTTCTGAGAAGTCTAAAGTCTACTTTAGTAAGAATGTTAATCATAATGTGGCTGAAGATATTAGTAGAGTTTTGGGGTTCTTTAGGACTAGTGATTTGGGGAAGTATCTTGGTGTCCCTCTTCATCATGAGAGGGTTTCCAAGAACTTTTAATTTCATTATTGAGAAAGTGCAGAAAAGGCTTTCTAGTTGGAAGGGAAGGTATTTTTCGTTGGCAGGGAGAATGACTTTAATCCAATCTGTGTTGGCTGCTACTCCGTTGTATTGTATGCAAACTTGTGACATTCCAAAAGAGGTGTGTAATGAGTTGGATAAAATCAGTAGGAGATTTCTTTGGGGGTCGGATAGAGATGTTAAAAAGCCTCATTTGGTGAATTGGGAGAGTGTTTGCAGTCCTAAATTGATGGGTGGCTTGGGTTTTAGGAGTATGCATGATATGAATAAAGCTATGCTTATGAAGGTTGGTTGGGGATTGATTTCTAAGAAGGATAGTTTATGGGCTAGAGTCTTGAGGGAGAAATATAAATGTGGCAATGATGTGATTCCGTGTATTAAGAGGAGATATGGTGGTTCTAATACTTGGAGTGGGGTTTGTAAAATTTGGAGTGATGTTGAGAAAGGGATGAAGTGGAGGCTCGGCAATGGCATTAAGGTGAACTTTTGGAAGGATAAGTGGGTCGATGGTGACTTTAATATGGTGGAAATGGCGACTAAGAGTCTTTCTGATTCGGAGATGGAGGAGAAAGTTGTGGATTTTCTTAGTAATGATTGTTGGGATAGGATTAAGCTTGCGAGATATTTACCTATGGAGGTGGTTCAGAGGATTACTACTCTTTGTCCTCCTAATGCTGCTTTGGGCGAGGACTTAGTGGTTTGGGGAGGTAATAAGAATGGGTGTTTTTCTTTTAAGTCTGCGTTCAATCTGTGTAGGGGTGTTGTTGTTGGCCAGAGATGTGATCTTTGGAGGAAGATTTAGAAATGGCAAGGCATTCCTAGAGTCAAAACGTTTCTTTGGCTGATGGGAAAAGAGAGACTTTTTACTAATTTGGAGAGGTTTAGAAGGAAGTGGTCTGGAGACTTGCTGTGTCCTAGATGTAATCTTCATTCTGAGACTGTGATTCATGCCGTTAGGGATTGTCCTAAGGTTAGTCTTTGGAGGATGTTGGTTAAGCTTAGAAAATGGGATTTATTCTTCTCGTCTGGCTTGCAGGAGTGGATTAGTAGTAATTTGGAGGTGGATTTTGGTAGACACGGGGTTGATTGGCAGACTCTGTTTGGCAATTGTGCTAGGAGCATTTGGCTTTAGAGGAACCGAGTGGTGTTTGATGATGGGAATGATAATGCGGCTGTATTATTTTGTGAAGTCCGTGCTAGGGCTGTGGAGATGGCTACCTGTTTGGGTGGCAATCTTGATGTGGCTAGGAAGGAAGGGGTGAAGAAGGAGGATATCTTTGTTAGATGGGTGGGTCCTAGAGAGGACTTTGTCAAAGTCAATGTGGATGGTTCGTGTAGAGGGGAGGAGGAGTTAGCTGCCTGTGGAGGTGTTTGTAGGGACTTGACTGGAGCTTGGCTTTGGGGTTTTAAAAGAAGGATTGGGAGGTGTTCTGCTTTGGAGGCTGAGCTTTGGGGTATGCTTGTCGGGCTTGAGGTTGCTCGGAAGAAAAATTTGAGGAAGGTGGAGTTAGAGGCTGATTCTCTTACTGTGGTAAAGCTGGTTTTGGAGGGGTGCCCGAGAGAGCACTTTTGTAACAACTTAGTCGTGAGAATTAGATTTGTTATGGCTGAGTTTGAGGATTGTCGTGTTAGACATATTTTTCGTGAGGCTAATTTTGTTGCTGATTTTTTAGCTGGAGTGGCGCATGGTGGTGGTTTGGATCTGATTATTCTTGATGATCCTGATGTTGAGTGTAGAGAGTTTCTTGTGAGAGACTTGTTTGGGGTTGTGTGGCCCAGGTCTGTTAGGGTGTAGGTTCTGGTGTGGCCTTGGGTCTGTTGTTTGTTGGTTCGTTTTCTTTCCCTCTGATAAAAAAAAATTCATACATGAACATCTTTTATTTCGAAATCTTTTTGCCTGATTATTATTGTTATAAATAAGGAATTGATCATAAATTGTAATAATTAACACAATTAATTTATTAATTGTAATTTTTGAACACAAATAAGGAATTGATCATAAATAAAAATATTAATGTAAATTCATAGTATTAATTATTATTCTTACAAATAAGGAATTGATCATAAATTGTAGTAGCACAATTAATTTATAAATTTTAGATTCGTAGTTAATTTTGACTCATAATTTCTATTCTAATTTACTATTGTTAACTGTGAATTCTACCTATCATTTATTTGAATCATAGGACTATTTGTTATTTTTAGACGTATTGAATATCAATTCCTATCTCAAATCAATTAATTGTTATTAACAAATAATGGAATATCAATTACAATAATTAACACATTAAAAATTTTCCTCATATATTTACAGTTAGTAATTAATAATTAAAATTCTGAAATCAAATCGTTATGCATGTGAACAAAAATTTCCACACATATATCATAAATGTTATTATTGATTAATTTTTTATTCAAAAGAAGTAAAAGATACAAATAATTAATTGATTCAAATGTGAATATGTGAACAGAAAATCAAAACAATAAATAAATGACCTAACGGAGTATGCTATGTCAGTTTTTACCACCTTTGTACTTTCGCCACCATGTATTCGAATTAGCGCCAAATATGATTTTAACTAGACAATGACGTGGCTACACATTTAATTTAAAAATTTTATATATACTAATAAATATAAGGTCAAATTACTCTTTTGGTCATCAACGTTTGCACGAAGTTTAATATTGGTCCTAAATGTTTCAAATAGTTATTTTAGGTCATCAACTATTTTTGTCAAAATTGATCCTCTAGCGTAACATTCGTTTAGTTTTGTCATTAAATGTTGACGTGGAAGACTTTTGTGGTACATCATCTCTCCTACGTGTCCTATTTAAATGACATGGTACAATTTCTCGCTCCAACTCAGCAAAGCGATGCCATTTAAATTTATTTAAATGACTAATTTTGACCCAAAAAACAATAAAATTTTTTTATTTATATATTCTATCTATAATATATATATATATATATATATATATATATATATATATATATATATATATATATATATATATATATATATAAGTAAAGATATCATTGGTTAATAGTCAAATTAAAAATCAAAATATCTAAACTCATTATTAGTCCTACGTTATTACAGGATAAAAGTTCAATGGTACCGTACCACTGAACTTCAGTGCATCCCTCCAATTATGTAGTGCCATTTGTTAATATTAATAAAAACTCACATTAATTAGGGCTCATCTTCAATGGTTTAGAGACCAACTGATTGGAGGGATGTATTGAAGTTCAGTACTACCGTACCACTGAACATCTACTCGTTATTACAAGAGAATCAATTATTCAAAATATTATACTAAAATTTAATTTTGTTATGCGGAGCTATTTAATAATTAATCACATATCTAAATTTAATTTTATTCACAATATTAATCCTACTATAAAAGTTGGTTTGACGGGATAGTTACTTTTACAACCTTCAATAGTAGTGAGATTATGAGTAATAAATTATCAATATAATTTAAAACTTGGGTAAACGATAAAGAACCTGTTGGATATATTGGGGTCATCGAGACTAAATATCCGCCCATGTGGGAGTCCGATCGGGTCGAGTAAGGATCCGTTGGAAAGCTTGCAGAGAGACGAAGAGAACGAAACGAAAATGACTCTCATCGGAGGTCACACGAGCCCGTACTCGTGGCCCAAAGTGGGCTAGGTGATCATGATGGAAGTAAATATTTTGTTCATATTCCAAGTCCCACATTGCTTGCGTCAATGATGAGAGCTCTCTCATCCTCCTATATATAGGAGTGACTCCACCCCTTTCTAGTTGCTCATTCCATGTGTTGGAAAGGGGGGTCCCGTTTGGGAAACCTCACTTAGTATAATATTTCTCTTTCTCTCTTGAGTCCTCTTCTACGCATCAGTCGTGGACATGTGGCTCTACCTCTCGTAGGTAGAGTCCTCCGTTTGGTGCGGCCCTTTTCGGTGTTCGTCGATTGGAGGTTAGCCCTGGTGGAGCAGAGGCACTGGCAAGATCCGAGGTTTTAGTGATGGCGTCCAGGTTAGTAGCTTCCGCAATATTTATTTTTGCCTGGAATTAATTTCGGTTTTTCTTTTAGGTCCCTGGGAGGGTCAGATCATGTGGATCCGGACCTTTCCCAACATTGGTATCAGAGCCTGGTTGTGCTAGAGCTCTGTTCTCCAGGGATTGATGAACTGAAAAGGGTTAGAAACATGTTTAGGACTTGTTTGTTTAAAACTTAGGAACATGCTTAGGTTCCCAATTTTAATTATATGTTTTAATTTTGATTTAAAACATGTGATAATCATATATTGTAGGGTAGGGTCCTACGATTTTTGAATTTAAATTATGTGTTAATTTTTTAATTCAATATTGATTGGTAACCCATACCGTAAAACCTAGAAACATGTTTAGGTTCCCCTTTCAATATTAAAAACCCCTAATTTGCATGCATGTATATATTATTTAAGGTATGTGTACCCTACGAATTATATATATACTTGTGGATTTATGCTACTGCTTTGGGAGCAGGACTGTTGATTGATGAGGCGGAGTTGACTGGCCGCGGCTGACGGAGCTGCCGGTGGGAGCCGGCCGGCCGGCTTCCGGCAGTCAGCGCCGCCGTGAACCGCCATCGGCCGACGGAGTCCGGCAATCGGCGGAGGAGGTCCGGCGACCGCCGTCGCCGGTTGTTGCCGGCAGACGTCTCCGTCGCCGACGGTGGTTATCCGGTGTTCTCCGGCGACCGGCGCGGTCACCAGTGACGGAGGTCCGGCGACTGTCGCCGACGGCGGTTGCCGGTCCCGGCGGATTTCCGACGACGGTGGTCGGCCGGTGGGGTCCGACGCCGGCGACCACCAGAGGTCAACCGTTGACCGTTGACTGGTCAACGCTGACAGTTGACCAGCGTCGCGAAGTTTTATGTCGCGCATAATTTCTCTTTTTTAGCTCCGATTACGACAATTTTTGAGTCATTTTTCTTGTTTTCGCGAGACTAATACGAATATGAGGAAAAATTAGGGTGAATTGGAGTCTAAAGAGCGGATATGACCATCTCTTGACTCATTCACATACACAACGAGAGAGAAGATTTAAGCGATTTGTGATCGTTTAAATTACCTTAAGTGTTTTACTCGAGTGGGAGCTAGGGGCAGCATGTGGCAAACCCATAACTCGATGTAAATGCTTATCCACGTGGGAATTTAAAATAGTAAGTGACTATTTAAATGATCGTAAGCGTTGTAATCAAGTTGAAGTTCGAGGTCGTGCCTGTGGCAACTCGATGTTCTTCTTGATCGCTTACATAGTGGGAATCCAAAAGGGATTTTGAATAGTATGTGACTATTCTATGAAAATTGTTGAGTCAAGCAGAGAAAGGTGTATATATATATACTCTCTGTGTGATGAGAGTGGTTGACCCCACTTCTCGAATGTAGAGACTAACTATATCTACACTCGTCTTGCGTTGATTACAATTTTCAAGAGTTGTGTGTTGTGTAATAAGGAGCTGTGTAATTAGTGTTAGCGTCTAGGATTGACTGATAGTATAACTACAAAACTTGGTGAATATAGATCACATTAGAGAGATTGCTTTGGTGACACTGTGGCCACCAAACAGAGGCAGCTTACAATCAAGTTTGATTCCTCCAAGATGCGCTCTGACAAGAGTATGAAGACGCATCTAAGGGAGAAATCAAACATAATTTGGGAGTGTGAGTAAGCCTGAACACTCCCCATTGGTAAACAGTGAGTTCAAACTGTTGTCAGATCTCTTCCCTCCTATTGGGAGTGCATATAGGTCATTCCGACCTCCACTAATATCATCAAGTTTCTTGATGATATTAAACATCACTTAGTGCTCAAGGATTTGTGGCACAAGGCTGCGAAATCCATCGAGCACGTAGCCTAAGTGGCTAAAGATTCTTAGAGCTATAGGCTCCAAGAACAAGGACAATGGGTCCAAAAGACGTGGTGCTAGGAAGAGAAAGGGTAAGTGTAAAATTGTTTGCAGCAATCATTTTCCTCTCATCCATGAACATTGGTTCATGGGGTTCCGTCCTCTGCCCAATGGGAGCAGAAGTATCCTTGTGGGAACAAATAATTATTAAAGTTAAGAGGTTGGGCAACTACAAAAACGAAGTTGCGTAGTGACCACTCTTTATCTTTATAAATGTTTTGTGTTCTAGATACTGAACGGAACTCATTATTAGATGTTTTTCTGTGAGAGAACTTAAGATATAATATGATCTACATGTTTATCATGACTCCGTAGTGTTAGTTCTGATTTTGTGACAATGGTTGTGTTGTGATACACTTTGAATTACATTCCCGTAATTCAACTAGTTGCTTTGTTGTGTCTTCCTATGTGGTTGATACATCTATTTGGCAAGTGCGTGTGGGGCGCAATTACGTATTAGCAAAGGAGAATTTGTGAGGAGAAATTCCCAATGCTAGTTTGTAAACGTTGCCTTACAGACAAAGCAACCTGTTACTGTGTCTTCCTCTGTGGTTGATACACCTATTTGACAAGTGCGTGTGGGACGCAATTACGTATTAGCAAAGGAGAATTTGTGAGGACAAATTCCCAATGCTAGTTTGTAAACGTTGCCTTACAGACAAAGCAACTTGAGAACCATTCAGTCATGAAATCAGAAAATCCATTTTCATCAAATTAGTCCACTCGGACATCATCGGTCCAATAAGCGTAAGGGCAAGGTAAGTGGCCCAGTATTTTCTCACAGTTATGTGATGAAATTAGGATAGTTAAACAACTAACTATTCCACACACTCCACAGCAAAATGAGTTGCTCCTGGAGTTGGTTAAGTTGATAATAACTTAAGTGAACGTTCCCATTGGGGACATGTTTTACCAACAGTCACTTTCGTACTTAACCATATGCCCTTCCAAATTATGTGAGTGACTCCTTATGAGTTCTAGTTAGGTAAAAGACCTGATTAGAGTATGCTGAGACCATGAGGGTATACAACATACTTGATCCTTCCTATGAGTATGGGAAACTTGACCCTAGAGGCAAGTAGCGTGTCTTGGTAAGATAGATTGGTTACTCTAAAGGATACGACTTCATTAGCGAGAATGAAGACACTCTGATCACATAATTTGAGTCTAAGGATGTAATGGTCCTTAAGACAAACTTTTCTAGAGCAAGGGAGACGAATTTTGGGATGTGCATCTTTGTTGAAAGGAGGCGGATCTTCAACATGTTAAGAGGAACGTATAGACGCATCTCCAGTTGTTGAGTACAGTGGGAGTAATGCTTAAGAGGAGTATATCTTCCACGAAGCACAATCCAAGAAGAGTACTAGAGGAGTACCAAAATTATTAAGTAGAGCCTTAGATAGCTAAGAAGGCTTTCTCCGGCCCTACTAGAAAAATGTGGACTAAAACGATGGAAGAAGAAAAGACTAAGTCTATAAGGACATACCAAGTATAAGACTTGGTGAATCTGCCCCGCGTCAAAAAGCATTTTGAGAACAAGTGTGCTCTCAAAAGTTAAGGGAGACAGATTGGTCAATCAACCACTACTAGGCACATTAAGCAGTGAAGAAGTACACACAACAAGAAGGTATCGACTGTGACGAAACCTTCTCGTTTGTTGTATGGTTAGAGTATGATTCTAGATTTGGTCACCAGTTTAAGTTTGGGAGTACATCGATTAGGATGTCAAGATCACTTTATTGAATGGTAAACTAGGTGAAGGGATCTATGTGCACAAGCATATAGGTCGCATGGCAAAAGGCCAGGAGCGCAGAGTATGCTGACTCCGAGGATCTGTCAAGATCTCACATATTCATCTAGACTCGTGGTAATTAACCACTTAGTCCATTTCAAGAAAGTTGAGAGTATTTCATTACCCTCATGCCCTATGTAGAGGACATATAGCTAGCTAGAAATAACACAGAGGCTGCTTTAGCCACTTAAGCATGGCTATCCTTTCATCTTTTAAGATAAAGGAAATGGTTTAGACAGTGGGAGTCAAGATTCATGGAGAATGCTCCAAGAACTGACTCACTATGTCATAAGAATCCTATGAAGAAGAGATTCTTGGCGGATCCCATTTGAGGGGACCGGAACTTGTGTGATGTGCTAGTAGCAAGAGGCAAGAGTTTGAGTCTTGCTACATGTCTTTAGACTAAGTTAGAGATGTAGTCATTGGATAGTATTTTGATACATGTGGTTGGTAGCTTGAAGTACAATTAGGATTGTACTCGCTCCAACGTGCCTTTTGTAATTGGCTTTGTGAGCCGTTATCAGTCAAACCTTGGTCGGACACACTGTTTAGAGTGTTCTGTGGTACTTGAAGGGCGATGCTGAAGGGCGCTGCTGAGAATCGATTGTTTTCATCATATTGGTGACCTGCAAACGGCGGGCCACACATTGATGTCGATTGGGTAAGAGACTTGGATGAAAGAACATCCATGTCTTGGTGTGCTTTGCTAAGCACTAGAACCATCTTGCAAAGAGGCAAGTAAGGATTATGCATTTCTCTGTCCACTAGGGACATGGAGTTCATGGCATGATCATTAGCAGTACAGGACAGTTTGGATGGGAAGATCTAAAGTCACTTATAGATCGCAGAAAGAGCTGTTGACCTAGTGACATTGACCTTATCAAGTCAAACAGCTATGGTTTACACCAAAGAAAGCCCAAGTACCACAAGAGAACGCAACACAACTTTGTATGAGACATCGTTACACAGTAGTTAACTACCCTTTTGTGTCAGTCTAAGCATCAAGTGACCGGAGAAAGTATCCTCACAGTATGACCTGTGATAGAGCATTGGCTCTATACTCTCACAGACCCGCATTGGTGGGTTGGCTGTATAGATATACAAGCCGTAAAACAAGTGTTTTAGGTACACAAGATTGCTTGGAATCAGGGTGATTTAACATATTTTATGTCATGAGGACAAGCTTTGTGAAAGCTTTCTTTCTTGATAGAAGTACTTATTACACAACATATAAAGTATGTCGTACAGGCTTTGGAGGTTGGCTCTCTCACACGAGCAACCGCCTTGGACACGCAGGTGGTGTGTGCCAAGATGAGACTTGGGTGCCTTTTCCTTGAACACCAAAATGGGATATAGTGTGAATATCCAGAGGCAACTGAAAAGCGCCGCGTGTTGGATAGGAAAACACCACTGAGAATTGATAAGTCGCCCTAGTAAGTGTACTAGGATGAGATCTGCTAAGATGATGAGGTCTTATGATCGAATTATGAATTCCCGCTATTCATAATGCCTGTAGCCAGACGTGAGTGCTCCACTTGGCGCTAAGTGAAGCGAGCGAAGTGTGGTAGCAAACTCAAGTAAGATTCTAAGTGAGTCTGGACTAAGGTCTGTGTGGTGTAAGTGATTGAGGATCAAAATCGACATACGCTCGAGAACACCACAACGTGCGTTTCATACCGCATGTGCTTTAAGAACCGTAAGGGAAGCATCGGAATGAATCCCTGCTTCAATGCTGTGTGAGTCCCTGAAAGGATGCATCAAATCCTTTCAAAGGGTACCCTTATGCACTTTGACTCTGTCATGAAGAGATGAGGTAGTGCCTGCTACTTTGATACCTTTCCAAAAGGCTATGGAAAAATACGGCCCGATGGAAGACTGTCAGGAAAGCAGCTATCTTTGATTGAACTGATAAGAGGTCGAAAGAAAGATTGTGTTGACATATGCATGTGTGATAGTATCCTGAGGTCGACCCATTATGTGATCCCTTTGAGGTTCTCATGGATGTGGATACCTATCGCAACTGAGTGTGGCTGAAGTCCTAGTCTTATTGTAGACTTAGAGGAATTGGACTAGCCATGTATATGAACACGTCTAGGGAACCCATGGCACTATTTTTCGGTGAGACATGTGGTCACATCATCAGACACTTGGGTTGTAGCATCACTTATAGCTGGGCCCTAACAGGCTTCTAGTATAAGACTCCCACATATCGTGCCAAGCGGTCACGACTGACACGGAGTATGAAAGAAGACGACGAGAGAAAGAGAAATAGAGAAGTCCTTTGTGATAAGGATAGTCATGAGCCTCCCACCATGTGCGAGTGGGAGTATGTTGGATATATTAGGGTCTTCGGGACTAAATATCCGCCCATGTGGGAGTCCGATCGGGTCGAGTAAGGATCCGTTTGAAAGCTTGCAGAGAGGCGAAGAGAACGAAACGAAAATGACTCTCATCGGAGGTCACACGAGCCCGTACTCGTGGCCCAAAGTGGGCTAGGTGATCATGATGAAAGTGAATATTTTGTTCATATTCCAAGTCTCACATTGCTTGCGTCAATGATGGGAGCTCTCTCATCCTCCTATATATAGGAGTGACTCCACCCCTTTCTAGTTGCTCATTCCATGTGTTGGAAAGGGGGTCCCGTTTGGGAAATCCCACTTAGTATAATATTTCTCTTTCTCTCTTGAGTCCTCTTCCGCGCATCAGTCGTGGACATGTGGCTCTACCTCTCGTAGGTAGAGTCCTCCGTTTGGTGCGGCCCTTTTCGGTGTTCGTCGTTTGGAGGTTAGCCCTGGTGGAGCAGAGGCACTGGCAAGATCCGAGGTTTTAGCGATGGCGTCCAGGTTAGTAGCTTCCGCAATATTTATTTTTGCCTGGAATTATTTTCGGTTTTTCTTTTAGGTCCCTGGGAGGGTCGGATTATGTGGATCCGGACCTTTCTCAACTGAACCAAAATGGAGTTTTGACCTACAAACTTACAAACTAAACTATTAAAAATTATGAATTATAATTGTTTATAATTTTTATTATAAAATAAAATTTTAAAATGAAAACAGCTTTATGAAAAATTTTTAGAATCTCAAACTTTAATCACCCATATTTAACAATTTATTAAGGTATTCTAATTATGAACTTAATTATAATGGTAGTCAATTTTTTATAATCTCAAACTATAACGATCAAAATTATTTTTTAGAATATCAAAATTTTCTAGAATCTAATATTTATGGTTAACTCTAAAATCATTAACTTAATTTAAGTTATAATGATTATATTCAAAAATCAAATTAATGCATTATTACAATTTTTTAAAGCTTACATTTGAAATATTTGATTTCAAAATAAATGCATTATGGAATTTTATAAATTTAAATTTACAATAATATTGGTAGTTAAAATTTAAAATTATAAAAAGTTTAAGATTGTAATAAAATAACTAAAATTATAATGAAGTTAATTATTATAATAACAAACACTTTGTTTTGGTTTCTCAACTGAATAATAGAGGGACTAAATTGATACCAATTGTAAATATGTGGACTTAATTGAGATTGAGCAAACCTAAGGCCGGGTCAAATTGATACTAATTACAAACGTGATGAATCAAATTAAGATTTAATAAATCAATGGGTTGTGTAGTGCAACTCGATTGATCGTGATAAGACTGTGTAAACATGTTGTTGAAGTTATGATTATTTCTGGTAAGTTCGTCGGTGAGATGGTCATAATTGCACGCGTATGATAATTACTCCATCAAGTTCAAGGTATTTGTAAGGTACAATTGAGCTAGCGTATTGTTTTACTATGTATTTCTTAATTTATTAATATGCTTAGATTAATAGATGCTCATAATTTTCTTAGTTTAATCAGAGAATAATCTATTTTCATATCCCGTGCACGGGTTGAGATACTCAATATCAAGACATTTGTTATATGATTTTTGCACAAAGATTATCCTTATCTATTGTGTATTGTCATTAATATTTTGAGATTAATAGCTATTCATAAGATTTTATTTATGATTGGTCTACAAACTTTGATGTGGCCTATATGATTAAGATGCAAAGTATCACCATTATTAGATTTGATGTTTAAAGTGTTCTGTCATTATAGGATGCAGAATATTTAACAACATTAGTACCTTTATAAGACTATTGACAAATAAACAAGGGACTCCAAATTATATGTGTCTACTTTTTTTAATGTACAAAATAATTTAAATTAATATAAAATAATCTATAATCATATCCCGTGCATCGCACGGGTTCAATTCTAGTTACATAAACGACTTAATCTTATACTAACTCTTTCATTGTGAAAAATTATATACATTTTAAAATTTTGAAAGTACTAGTATTAAAAAATTTATTGAATTGCAACTAATTTAATTTGAGTAAAAATATGTTTCCTTTAAGTGAACTACAATGGGCTTACTCTTGTTAGGGTTAGCAACACCTATTCAATTTTGTAGCCAAATAAGTACTTTTGCATGCACCACCTTGTCGTTGTATTGCACTATCGAAGCCAATAGACAACTGACATTCATATTAGCCTCGTAGAAGTGTAAGGTAGATTATTACGATATGCAAAAACCTTCTAGTTACCTTACGTACATTATTATTTTAAGGACTTATCATAATTTAATATAAATCTTTGAAGGACTAATTTGTATAGCAATATAAATTTTTAGGGACTAATTTGTATAATATTATAATCTTTCAAGGACTGATTTGTACATTTAATAATCAGTAGTTCCATTTAGACAGTTAATGATGCCACGTAGGCAGTTAACGATCCACATAAGCACTTGTGTTAATGGCTTTTAATGGAATTTGACGTAAGGACTACTTTGTACAGTACTTTTATTTTTCAGGGACTAAGTTGGACAACCAAAATCTTTCAGAGACTAAATTGTTAGTAGACCAATCTTTTAGAGACCAAATTGTATATATACTCATATAATAATAAATACAATTTAATCTAATTTATCTTTATAAATGTAGTTTGGATAATAATTTTAATGGTGAAAATCCCATTTTGGTCTTTTATCTTTACCTCAAGTTTTAAATTGTTAATTTATCTTTCAATAGTTATAAATTGGTCCTTTATGTTTCCCATAAGTTATATATTGGTCCTTCCATCCAAATTCGTTGCTTTCTTTTGTTAAGTGCTCACTTGACGTGCTGAGAAGAACTTATTATCTCTCTTACGTGTCCTTGCTTGGTGACGTGGCATGTTGAGGTGAACTTCTTCTTCTTCCTTTTCGAACCTCACTTCTCAATTTCTCAAAAATGGAATCACAAGTCTACAACCACTAATCTTTAACAATTCTCTCTCTCTTACTTTCTCACTCCGACTTAGCTTCTTGCTTCGTTGGAGAGTGGGGTGACGCGTCGTAGATGAAAATGGGATCGGAAGATGCTGCAAGTGTTGTTTCATTTTAAGAATCACTCTAAAAATTGTAAAAAAATTGGTTAAGACCCTGGCTGTGATCAAGGAGGGGTGACCCACACATTGCACACACGTACAAATGCCTACATGGTAGCAATATATCACACCCTCAGAAAATAAAGGAGGGGTGACCAACACCAGATTCAAAGAAAAATTAATGATCCGATAAGTCCAAAAAAAAACAAAAGGCATATTATTCTTAATAGTTCCATTTTAAAATATAAAATAATTCTATCGAAAATTCGGCAAAGTACCCCTGAATTATGAACATTCTCGGTTTATCAAAAGCCCCCATCATGTACAAAATTCCTATAACCAATCAAAATAATATATGATCATTCTGAATACAACAAAAAAGAATGGTAAAGACCCTGCCTATGATCATGGAGCACTCTAGATTCATCTAACAACCATCTAAGATTCAAATTAATACCCATGAACAATGCGGGCTCAGCAACATACACGATAACCTCGAACTAAAAGGATGACAACAAATCAGGTGCGACAATTTTATCTGAAAAAAATGGAATGAGGTGGTGAATTTTACAACTCAATGAACAGATAATACCTACCATAATAGGAAGGGAACAAACCTTCATGCACGAGGTTTTCTTAACCCATTTCACGATTATATTTTCTAAAATAAATATTATAAATAATAATCAAAACAAACATGAGCAACAAGCTAAGGCTCACAAATATAGAAATTCCTATGGCTTTAAATAATCATATGAGCATTAAGCTCAATATGTTCAGACAAATCCAATCCACGTGTGTTGGCCGGCACACGGGGCTAACAACACCCCTACTAGCTGGGGTTCCAATGTACATCAAGGGCTAATGATACTGCGTTAATTACGGGTTCTATTTCAGATGGCTTTCCAAAAATTACTTTAAACGAACACTTATATCAATTTACTAAAACACTACATATTTCCCAAAATTACATAGTAAAAATACTTAGTATTTGCAATTATCTAGTTGAAACAAATTAGAACTTCAGACGAACGATTTTCACATAATAAATCATTGTAGACTTACTGAAAAATATTTACCGAATAATCCATTTTTTAGAAAAGCTTTAGATCAATCGTTTAATCTCAAATAAAGGTGAGGACAAATTTAACTAATACAAAGTAACCACTAGGATTAAGAGAAGATCATATAAAATAATAATCATATATATACTTCAAGTATGTTTTAACTCATAATAAGTCCATCACTTTATGATTAGTATCATAAATAGGAGCAGAGAACAATGATCAAAATACCAGTTAAGTGTACAGTTTATCAATTGGAGATCAAATGACAGATTAGTTGTAAAAATTTGGTTTGTTCCCCATTTTAAACTAAAGGCTAAAATCAATTAAAATGGTAAGGTTGGCAAGAAAAGTGCATAGTAAGCACTATCCACTCACAGAAACCCTAAGCTGAGGAAATATGCTCCAAGTGTTCTCTAAATCTAGCTTCTATCTTAAGAGCATTCTCGAAGTTGCCTAAACTTAAATTGTAAACAAGAAACACTATAGAATGTCATTTTTCATATTATAATAAATTATTAATATCCTTATTCAAACTTCCCCAATTTCATTCTAACGTCCTTTTACAATCCCTATAGATAGAAGGGCCCATAACTTATAGGTTTATGTTGTGGTACTAAATTTGGTACCATTTTCACTTTAGTTTGTGACACTTTCTTACTTTTGGAATTGATCTTTAACATAAATTCTTCATTAAAATATATCTTAAATACTATTGGGACCAACACCATCTATATTTATGCATTTTACAATAATTATACAGAATTTTAAAAGTTTTCAGTTTGATCCTTAAAACTAACTAAATTTGAATATGTCACCTACCGCTTCCAAAATTTCACAATAATAGTTTTGGAACCATTTTGGAACTAGACTCAGAGTGCATTTGGATAAGCTTGTGAAAAAAGAATTTTATCTATCAAACTTTTAAAAAAAGATATTTTAGCTAAAAGACTTCTATTTTATGTTTGGATATTATAATATAATAGTACTTTTAAATTATAAAAGTTATTTGGATATAAAATAACAAAATTACTTTTAATTAATCAAATTGACCAAAAAGGACATGGTAAATGAAAGGACTCATAACATAATGCATTATAAAGTTATTGTAACGTATCTATAAATAACAAAATAAGGGTAGGGGAATGGGCAAAACCCTAGCATGCGACCAAAATCCTAGCATGAGCTCAATTTCTCACAAAACTAGAATCAAATGCTCAATGGAAGGCTTTGGCGCAGTAGAGGCGTAGGGTTTTGATAGCAATAGTAATATATATATATATAGACAGAGAGAGGAAACCGTGCAGAGCTTTGGCGCAAATTATCTTAATTTTGGCGCGGTAGAGGAATTGAGCGTAGGGTTTTGATAGAATAGTAATACATATGTCATTTTATAATTTCATTGAGGATAAAATAGTTAATAAAATTTAAAGTGAATAGCTTTTACAAGTGCTTTAAGTTGAAGCTCCATTCTTCAACTTCTTAAAAAATGCATATTTTAACCTTTTTTTAACTTTTAATTATTCTAAAAAAATTTACTCAAACAAGATTTTATGTTTATAGAATGTCTTTTTTAATTAAAAAAAATATATCGAAACAGACTCTCAACCTAAAAATTAACATGAGTTAAAAAAATTTTAAAGTTTTCAGTTGAGTCCCTGCTTCCATGTTTACATCTTTGCCTCTCTTCTCTTTGATCATTTTCCAGTTTATATCCACCCCAAACTACTCAAAAAATATGCTAAACATTTAGATTTAAGAATAAAAAAGATTACCTACCTAAATCCATAAAAGGACCCAACTTTTCTTCCATTTTCTCAACCCACATTTGCCATTTTAGGATCTTTGATTCTTCTATATTCTCCAGCTATAAAAAACGCTGTTGTACACGGAGGGGATGGTTGAAGGTGGGTCGAAGATTTCAAACGGCGGTAGTTGACGATGGGAAAAAGTAATGTGTCGATGTGAAGATTGTGGCTTCCCATGAATCACGGATACTTCTAAAATCAAGTCGTACCCGTATCGGATACGTAGCCGGTACTCGCACTCTTTGGGTACTCCAAAATATGTGTGGTATAGTAATTTTTTGAAGAAAACAATTGATTTTAGTACTTAATGAAAAAATTATAAGTATGTCTATAAAATTTTACCTTTGTAGTCTTACAGATTAGATAATTATAAGAAACAGACAAATATACACCTCAATATCATATAATATCATAACTAATTATATTAGTTTTATGAATTTTAAGAAACTTATGTTACTATTTTGATTGGTTATGAGTGATTAAAGGGGCATTACCTATTTTTATTACATTTAAAATTGTTAAATATTATAAATTTTATTTATTTATTTAATATATATTACCGTACCTATATCCTATTTTTTAAAAATTTGCGGTACCCCATACTCATTCCCGCACCCGTATTCATGCAACACAGGTGGCTTCTCTAAGAAACAAAAACATGAGCTCTTAGATGAAGGAAAACTAATTGAAGGAGGCAAGGAGCATATGGATGCTGGTGGAGAATTCTCGAAGCATCAGATTTAGGATTAGTAAAGTGTGGGATATTTTTGATATTTTGGTCTCTCTCTTTTTTTCTTCTATTTTTACGCATGGAAAAATGGTACTTTAAATGAATTTTTACTATCTAGTTTATTGTGAAAGTAAAAATATTTGAAATATGATCAATATTAACTATATAATAATTTTTCCTACTTAAATTTTTTATTTATTTTAATTTATAGATTTTTTTAGAATTTAATTTAATAAAATCCAAATATGAGTCCAAAATTTTTGTTTCACTCTAAATAAACATTTTTAATTTAATTGATCATACTATCTAACTCCAATGTAAGATACCAAACAACTTCTGTTGACTGCGTTGACTTTGCTCTGCTAGGATTTCTAGCGGCCGTCAACACAAGGTCGACGTTGTACAATCTCCGGTGAACGCTGTGTACTCCCGACGTGATTGCACAATCGGTATTTGGGTACTGCAACGTTATAACCAGTATGGCAGAAGGCGGGAGAGATGATGATGTGCTGGTTCACGACAACAAATCATGGATTTAGTCACGGACAAATGTGTGGCTAAATCAAGGGAATTCCGTGGGTAAATGTATTTACCCACGGACTCGGTCCGTGGCAAAAAAAGGCGTTGGTAAATATTTGCCCACGAACTTTTGTGTCCATGGGGAATTCCCCAGGGATTACCCACGGACATGTCCGTGGGCAACTATAGCCACGGAGTACCCACAGACGAGTTCCATGGCTAATTTGCCATGGAATTGTCTAATTGCCCACAGAATTTTCCGTGGGCAAATTACCCATGGAATTTTCCGTGGGTAATTACCATTTTGAATGATAATGATGACAATGTTTTTGCGTTGGTGGGCAAAAACTAATATCGACGAAAGCGGCGAACAAGGGGCATTAGAAAACACATTCAGAAATATATGGAACCATCCTATGGGTTTCAGAGTGGAAGAGATGGATCGAAATACCTTCCTGTTACACTTTGCGAGTGAGAGGGACATGGTGAAAGCCTTAGACAATGGCCCTTGGACATTCAGGAATAAGTGGTTTATACTAACGCGTTGGAGAAGAGGAATGGAGGGTTTGAATGACGCTCTGTCAACAGTGAGGCTATGGGTAAAAGTGTCGGGTACACCGCTGCATTGTAGGACTGAGAAAGTGGCGACCAGACTATGCTCTGTATTGGGAAAGGTTGATGAAGTGGGTTTGTTTGAAGACACGAATATTGGGGCTGTCTTTATGAAAGGGCTCGTTAATTATGAATTGAAAAAACCCATTCGAAGAGGTGCAAACTTGGGAAATATGAAAGATGGAGTGTTTTGGGTGGACTATAGATATGAGAGAATACCACGCTGCTGCTTTGAATGTGGTATGTTTGGGCATGAATAGACAGAATGTGACACGAAGAAGCAAGCAGTAGAGAAGGGTGAGGAATTCGTTTCGAAAGAACTGGGTGCGTGGGTGAAAGCTATGAACGGAGGTAAGAGAATAGCATGGCCAGGGGTGGGCAAAACAGAGCGTGAAAAGGAGAAAGGTGGAGAAGAAAGAAAAGTAGGAAGGGTTAAAAAAATTGACACAAATAGTCTACTGGAAAAATTGGCGCTAATGACGGTAAATGATGACAATGGAAAGATGAGAGTGGTAAAGGAGGCAACACATTAGGTGGGTACAGAGGGTATAAAAGGGTGTGATTCTAAGGTGGAGAAGTGGTGTGACAAGGGGGCGGTGGAAGAAAAATGCACAATGATGATGGAGGAACATAATGTACATGAAGTAATGATGCTTGATGGAATAAATCTTAGTGCAAAAAAGACAAAAGAAGGCGTGAAGGAAACGGTGCAAAATATGTCAAATTTGATGAAGATGGTGGTGAAAGGGAATCAAAACTCGATCACACAAGGAAAGGGGCAGAAGATGGATGAGGTGGCGAAGGAAGGTGAGGGAGACAAGGGAAGAGTAATGAAGTGGAAGCAAGTAGTAAGAGAGAAAGAAAACGTTATCCCGGTGGTGGAAATCAAGAAAAGATTGTTCAATGATCTTACTAATGGTAAAGGGGAGATGTATGGAGGGGATGTACCAAGTACGAAAAAAGCGAGACAAAACGGTGGGTAAGTTAATGCAGTAATTAATATAACGGCGGGACCTGATAATCAGGCCTGCCTACAGCCATGAAAATATTATCTTGGAACTGCAGAGGGCTTGGGAACCCTCCGGGAGTTAGTGCACTACGCCTACTGATCAGGCAACAAGATTCCGACATTCTCTTTCTATGTGAAACAAAACAAACAGTTAGAGAGAGCGAGAATTCAAAGTGGAGGTTGGGGTTCAGAAACGGTTTCATTGTTCCGTGTGAAGGTAGAAAAGGGGGTATAATGATGGTGTGGAAAGATGAGATGGACTTATCAATTCAGTCTTTTTCAAAACATCATATTGATGGTTTGATTAATAATAATGGGGTAGTGGAGGCGAGAATTACAGGCTTTTATGGAGAATCGATAACAGCACAGAGGTATGTGGGGTGGAATATCTTAAAATCATTGAGGAGTGATACACAATTTTCGTGGGCGGTGATTGGTGATTTTAATGAAGTTCTTCAATCAGAGGAGCAATTAAGCAAAAACCCGAGACTGGAGGGGCAGATAGCCTTATTCAGAGAAGCAACAGAATATTGCAGACTGAGGGATGGTGGATATGAAGGATATAGGTATACATGGAATAATAAGAGGGATGGAGATGCAAATGTACCAGTCAGACTTGATAGGGTGCTATGTAACCAAGAATGGGTTGATAAATACTGCAATTTTAAATTGTGTCATCTACAAGCCGGTCATTCGGATCATCTACCTATTCTTCTAGACTCAGAATATTTCACGGGTACAGGCTATAGACATAAGACCAAGATCTTCCGATTTGAACAAATGTGGACTACGCATAAAGAATGTGAGAAGCTAATTAAAGAAGAATGGGAGAAGGGTATAACAACTGGCACGGTAGGGGTTGGCGCGAGACTGGAGGGAGTGAAAGAAACTCTTAAAAAGTGGAATAAGGGGTGTTTGGAAATGTGAACAACAGAATTCGAAAATTGCAGAATGAACTCCAAGACCTTTATAAAGTCTCAGACGGAAGAGTGGATCAAGTAATGGTGAGACAGGTGAAAAAATCATTAAATGAGGCTTGGAAGCAAGAAGAGGTAATGTGGAAACAAAGGTCTAGGGTAAGTTGGCTCAAGGAAGGAGACAGAAATACTAGATTCTTCCATAACTCTGCGTCTAACAGAAAGAGGAGGAACACCATAAAGAAATTGAAAGACAGTAGGGGGAGTTGAAGGAGAATATAGATGATATGGGGCGGCAATAGCAGTTAACTACTTTGAGGAGTTGTTCACATCTAGTACACCTGAAAGCTTTGAAGAAGTGACGGAGCACGTTCCCAAAAAGATACCCGTTGACACTATGAGATGGTTAGATGAGGAATTTACCGAGGAAGAGGTGAAGGAAGCAATTTTTAGCATGTACCCAACAAAAGCATCAGGACCGGATGGATTCCCAGCGTTGTTCTACCAGAAGTATTGGGAAGTGGTAGGTAGGGATGTAACGAAGATGGTTCTCGACTTTCTAAACAATGGTATTTTTCCGGATGGCCTAAATCATACCAGAATTGTGCTAATCCCGAAGACACAAGACCCTATGGACTTGTCTCAGTTCCGTCCTATCAGTCTTTGCAATGTGACCTACAAGATCATATTGAAGACGATAGCAAACAGGTTGAAAAATGTTCTTCCATCGATTATTTCGTATAATCAAAGCGCGCCTAAATCATACCAGAATTGTGCTAATCCCAAAGACACAAGACCCTACAGACCTGTCTCAGTTTCGACCTATCAGTCTTTGCAATGTGACCTACAAGATCATATCGAAGACGATAGCAAACAGGTTGAAAACTGTTCTTCCATCGATTATTTCGGATAATCAAAGCGCTTTTGTGCCAAATCGCCAAATTACAGAGAATGTGTTGTTAGCCTACGAGTTATTACATGCTCTAAAATCAAAGTGCTATAACAAGAATGGTTATGCAGCGGTTAAGTTGGATATGAGTAAGGCATATGATAAAGTGGAATGGGGATTTATTGAAGCAATGATGTTGAAGTTGGGGTTTAGTAGGAGATAGGCAGACCTAATCATCAGATGTTTATCGTCAGTTTCATTCTCGGTCATGGTAAATGGTGTTGAATTTGGATGTTTTAAATCAGGGAGAGGATTAAGACAGGGCGATCCGTTATCACCTTATTTATTCCTTATATGTGCTGAATGGTTTAGAGTTTTGTCGAACAAGGCAGTTAGGGACGGCGTTATCCACGGAGCAAGGGTATGTCCTCAAGCACCCGTTATCTCACATTTATTCTTTGCTCATGATAGTTTAATTTTCTGTAGAGCGTCGACCCAAGACGTAAGTAATTTAATTTTTATAATCATGAAGTATGAGAGAGCATCGAGTCAGAGGATTAATTATCATAAATTAGCAGTATTTTTTAGTCCGTGTGTTGAGGGTAACTGTAGAACAGCTCTAATGAACTTGTTACAGGTAAGAACGGTGGCGTTTAATGAGAAATACCTGGGCTTACCAACTATGGTGGGAAGGAGTAAATCTAATTCTTTTAAATCTATCCTAGATAGACTTTGGAAGAAGCTTCAAGGGTGGAAAGAGAAAATTCTCTCTAAGGCAGGTAAGGAGGTGTTGATCAAGGTTGTGGCACAATCCATCCCTACATATACTATGAATTGTTTCTTATTACCGCATAATCTATGCCATAAGTTGAACATGATGATGGCAAATTTTTGGTGGGGTATGAACGGGGAGAAGAGGAAGATACACTGGATTAGTTGGGAGAAATTGGCGGTTTCTAAGAAATATGGTGGAATGGGATTTAGGGACCTAAGGAGTTTCAACCTGGCCCTACTTGCTAAACAGGGATGGAGAATCCTTCAAAATCCCAATGCTCTCCTAACACGAACGCTCAAGGTGAAATACTTTAAAAATACATCGTTCCTTGATGCAAGATTGGGATATGCTCCCTCATATACATGGCGTAGTATTTTGGCTGGAAGGGACACATTGAATATGGGGTTAGTGAGAACGGTTGGAAATGGAGAGACAACTAAAAGTTTTGGAGACCCTTGGGTGCCAGGATTGGAGAATAGGAGGTTAAGGCTGAGGGAGGGAGGTGTGGAGTTTAACACTAACGTAAATTGTTTGTTTGATGTTTCAGGGAGGTGGCGACTGGAGTTCATGCAACAATACTTCTCGGCTGACAAAATCACAGGCATAACAATGTTACCTCAGAATGCTAGAAGACGCGATGACAGATGGACGTGGTCGTTAACCACACATGGCGGTTTCTCGGTTAAAACGGCATTTCACGCAAACCATGCAGCAACGAATACCCTCGATACAGATGTGGACTACAGTAATACGTGGCGATCGATTTGGAAGATGAACACACTACCGAGCACCAAACTCTTTTTGTGGAGGGCGGTGAAGAATATCCTTCCAACGGTCGAAGCACTGTGTAGACGCGGCATGGAAATCAATGAAAATTGTTCACTGTGTAATGTGGAGATGGAATCTGTTTTTCATGCGTTGATAGGGTGTGTACAGGTTCGATCATTTTCGGCATCAACAGGTCTACCGTTCATACTAGAAGGAGACGACGATGTCGGATTCAAAGATTGGCTCAACTCTGCAATCACGCAATGGGACTCAAAGAGTGTTGACCTTTTTGCAATGGCGGCCAAGAAAATTTGGGAAAGAAGAAATAAGGCTCGGGTGGAAGACAAGGTGTCAAGACTGGACGGATTGTTGCAGCAGGTAAATGAAGTTTAGAGGGAGATGAATGAACGGGTATTGACAGTTCATAATCAAGCTGCAGTAGAGGATTCAACTCGATGGCAGCCCCCTTCTTGGAGATTCTTGAAACTGAATGTCGATGCTAGTTGGAAGGAAGGTCATCCAAAATGTATTGGGTGTGTTATAAGGAATCACGAAGGAAGATGCTTAGTGGCCATGACAAAGAGATATGAAACCAAAGCAACAATTGAGATGATGGAAGCAATAGCTGTGTTCGAAGGTCTTGATTTGGCTAAAAGGATGAGTATTCAAAATATAATTGTGGAAGGGGACTGTGCGAAAGTTTTTAATCTTTTAAATTTGAAGGGTAATGATAGTTCTTATTTAGGTATCATAAAAGAGGATATCTTAGACTTGTGTTCTTTTTTTCGCTCTATTTCTTTCAATTGGGTTAGGAGGGAAGCCAATAAGGTTGCCCACTGCTTAGCTCATGATCAAGTTGATATTTCAGAGGATAACTCAAGCTCCTTGGTTTGGCTTGAAGACTATCCTTCTTTAATTTGTAATGGCTTAAATGGTGATCTTTTGATTTAATGACGCTTGAAGTATTTCTAAAAAAAACTCCAATGTAACAAAATCATAAATCTCAACATTCTTTTTAAAATTTAGGGCTATTACACAATAGTACTATCGCCTCTCTCACCCCACACTTCTGGCACATCCTTCCTGTCGCCATCGTCGCCGTATCTCCGTTGCTAGCCACCGTGAAGCACTGTCGTTCTTGGTCGTCGTCGTCATTGTAGTTGCTTCCGCAGCATGACTCGACGTTGTCTGGAACCTCTAGCCCGGCGGCAACGGTGGAGGTGTGGAGGTGGTCATCGGCGATGTGAGCGTGGACTTGTTCGATATTATTGTAGAGGGAATTGGCGATGGCTTCATTGGTCTATGCTAGCTCCCACCAGATTTAATTCTCGACGCAGAGGGATTTCGCCTTTTCTTGAAGCATCTAGTTCATCTTCCCCGTTCTCTAGATCTCTTTGTCTTCCTCCTTCAGTTTCTTCACCGTTGCCTCTTGGATTCACGATAGTAAGGCATAGGGAAAATGAGAAGTGAGGTTGGGAAAGGAAGAAGAAGTCCACCTCAGCACTCCAAGTCAACACTTAACAGAAGAAAGTAACGAACTTGGACAAAATGACCAATATAGAACTTATGGGAAACATAAAAGACCAATTTAAAACTTTTGAAAGATAAATGACCAATTTAAACTTGTGATAAAGATAAAGGACTAAGATGGAGTTTTGACCTAATTTTAATTGTTGTTTAGTTTTATAATGTATATATAGATATTAGATATATTGTTCAAAGATTTGTTAGAATCGAAGATATGATATCAAATATATTATAATTGAATTGAATATTTGTGGTTTATAGTAATTTGTTTAAATCTAATTAAATAGATGTCACATATTGCATTTATATCACCTTATTAAGAAATTTTCATTTGGAGGCTCATGAGAGCTTTTAATTGGTATGGAAGCATTAGTGTATATATATATATATATATATATATATATATATATATATATATATATATATATATATATATATATATGGGGGCGTTTGGTATGGAGTCATTCTGAGAGTGCCATCCATCTTGGATGATACTGTTAGATGACCCTGTTTATTATGGTGTCATGGGATAACACATAGTTATATGAGATAACACTTTGTCATCACGTGACACCAAAAAGGATGCATCTCATGACACTAAAAATATTGTGTCGTCTAAGATAACACCCTTGAGTGTGATATTTTTTTTTTCTGAGCTTCCAATATTATCTCTATTAATTATATTTTTTTTCTTAAACATAAATTATTAAAAACACCATAATTTCTTTTCGCCTCTTCGTTCCCGCATTTTATTTACTTTCTAGCTTTTCCTTCTCGCAGTTATTTAAAACATTTTGTTGGTTATTTAGATAAAAGTTATTTTTAGTTATATTAAACTATTTGATTATTTAAAATATTTTGTTGTTTATATTAATTAGACTTTTTTAATTTAGACTTACATAATGAAATTTTAAAAATAATTATAGAATAAATATAATAATTAACTTACTTAAATTTATAAGGATAAATTTCAAATATACAAAAATAAATAACATGATATCTTAGATGACATTATTTTATACCAAATGCTTGTGTCATATATCACTATGAAGTCAAAAACCATACCAAGTATAACTACGGAATATTACACCTTGGGACACGTGGCACTAAGCTTCCAGAAGCCTAGCGGCAGCACACAATAGCAGCACGTGGCACCACTTATCTGCTACTTAGTGGCCTTTGCCCACGTCACCTTGCGGGGATACCCACTCAACTAGACGTGGGAACTCCCTGGGCATCATGGGACGACCCACGTCCCACGAGGTCGTGGGTCGAGCACGTCCTCCCCACACTCAGTATAAATAGACCCTCACCCGGGGGACTAAGGGATACGCAAGTTCAAGGAATATAGCACTAGATCCGAGACATCTCAAATACTTCCAGAGAGCATTACTCATAGCCATTCTAGCAGGCATCCTGAGCACCCTCAAACACCTTACGCACATCCTTCACACACCCCGAGCTCCGCCGTAGGCTCTGTCAGGTCCGACCATCGGCAAGCTCATCTCCGTCCTGGAGCGTCCCACCGATAGGGCTTTCAGCAGCTCTCAGAGACCCGAGCTCTCTCCCACTAAGGACACCTCCTAAGAGCGGCCCGCCCGCCCGGAGTACCTTAAACATGTCTTAGCCGCACACGGCCCAATAGGTAACTACCTGGCCAAACGGCTCCTATAGACGTCACCATGACGAAGTACGTCAACTTTGATCCCTTCCAAAGGGTACGCAGGCACCTAAGGACAAGTCCCCAAGGTTAAGACCCCTTGTAGTCCTTAATTGCAAATAACAATTGTCTGAACCAAAAACGACAGTTACAGTGGCGCCCACCACGGTCTTCCTCAGACCACAATGCCTTGCACACTCTGCCGCTAAACGGCATTTCTTTTTCGGGGAGTAGGAGTATACACCTAACACTCAGAAACCCATATTTTTATCTTGTTTACAAGATGCATTATAGGGCAATACTCGCATGGCTAACACCGGAAAGTCCCCAAAACCCTCGCACGACCGAACGGATGACATCCGAAGCGACCGGATCAAGCGACATAAAACGCAGTTCGTGACCTTTGACGACACTGATGGTACGACCGAGATAAACGAGCCATTGGCTATCACGGCCAACATCTCAGGATTTGATGTCAAACGCGTACTGGTAGACCCCGGGTCAGCCGTTGACATACTTTTCGCAAGAACTTTGGAAGAAATGACCAACCGCAAGGATCACCTGATATCGGACGAAGGAACCCTTGTTGACTTCTCCGGACAAGCCTTTGAAACACAGGGAACCCTTACAACATGGCTCGCCCTGGGCGTACAACCAAAGGTCGCCCGCACCAAAGTTAGTTTCACCGTGTCAACAACCTCGTTGGCGTACAACTCAATCCTCAGCAGACTCAGAGTCATCATATCCACGGCTCACATGGTGATAAAGTTCCCCACGCCAGTCGAGGTCACAGAAATACGAGCAAGCCAAGGAACCCGCACATGCTACATGACCGACCGCCCCGCTATAGACGAGGTCGGAAACAATGCCAAGAGCTCTTCCGAGATAGTGAACCTGCGCGATGAGATCCCTGGAGCCAGGCCACAATCCACAGAAGATCTTGTGAACATTTGCATAGATAAGACGAATAACAGGAAAATCCGCGTAGGAGCCTTTCTTAGCCAGGCAGCCCGAAGAAAGTTCCAGGAACTGCTCACCCAGTACAGGGACGTATTTTCTTGGAGCGCCACGGACATGCCAGGAATAGACCATGCACTCATATGTCATTCCCTCAATATCAGAGACGGCCCCAGCGTTATCCAGAAGAAGCGGCACTTTGGCGAAGAGAGGCAGTAAGCAACCAACGAAGAAGTAAAAAAGCTCCTCGATGCCGGCTTCATAAGCGAATCACAGTACCCTGACTGGTTATCGAACGTGGTGATGGTAAAAAATGCGAACGGGAAATGGCGAATGTGCGTAGATTTCACCAATCTAAACAAAGCCTGCCCAAAAGACGCCTACCCACTCCCGAACATAGACAAGCTGGTCGACGGGACGGCCGGGCACCGGATGCTGAGCTTCCTAGACGCCTTCTTAGGGTACAACCAGATCCAGATGAACCCAAAGGATCAGGAGAAGACCTCCTTCATCATGGACAAAGGCGTCTACTGCTACAAAGTCATGCCTTTGGACTGAAAAACGCAGGTGCAACCTATTAAAGGATGATTGACATCATTTTCCGAGAATAGATAGGCCGAAACTCGTGGTCTATGTCGATGACATGGTGGTCAAATCCATGGAGCTCGAACAACATCTGGCACATTTGGAGGAACTCTTCCTAGATTTGCAGACGCACCAAATGAAGCTAAATCCAACCAAATGCGCCTTCGGTGTGGCGGCAAGAAAGTTCCTAGGATTCATGATCACACAAAGAGGAATCGAGGCCAACCCCGAGAAATGCGTAGCCATCCTCGACATGGAGCCGCCGCGAACGGTGAAAGAGGTGTAGAGGCTAAATGAGAGGCTAGCGGCCCTTAATCGATTCTTATCAAGGATGGCTGACCGATGCCTTCCCTTTTACAAAATTTTGAAAACAACACCAGCGTTCCAATGGACCGAGCAGTGCGAAAAGTCCATCCAGGACCTTAAGATTTATCTAGCTAAACCTCCGGTGCTAGCAAAAGCGGTCAAGGGAGAAACCCTCATACTTTACCTAGCCACCACCGATCATGCTGTAAGCTTAGCGTTGATAAGAGAAGAAGGGGTCGATCAATTCCCAGTTTACTGTACAAGCTACGCCTTGCAGGGAGCCCAACTCCGGTACCAACGGGTAGAGAAACTCATACTCGCCCTCGTCCACTCAACCAAAAGGCTTCGACCCACTTCCAGCAGCACACGATCATGGTCCGAACTGACCAACCCCTGCGGAATACTGCAAAAGCCAAACTTAGCAGGGCATATGACAAACTGGGCCGTCGAGCTATCAGAATTCGACATCCAATACGAGCCCCGATGGGCGATCAAAGCCCAAGCCTTGGCAGACTTCATCGCCGAAATAACTCCGTCTAAACGCCTTCAAGGGGACGCCCTGGCTTCAAACCAAGACGAGATCACCAAGCCACAGCCAGAAAAATCCCCATGGCTAGTCTACGTTGACGGCTCCTCGACCGAATGAAATCAAAGTGGAACAAGCCCTGCACTTCACGTTCCCAGCCTCCAACAATCAAGCTGAATATGATTACGACCTAGGCGCCTTAAAGGTCAAGCTATTCAGCGATTCACAATTGGTGGTCGGACAACTCAACGGAGACTTTGAGGCGAAGGATGCTACTATCATCAAATATATGGAGCGTGCCAAACAAGAAATCAGTAGGTTTGAATCTGTCTTGATCATACGGATCCCCCGGAACCAAAACTCCCAAGCTGACGCCCTCTCCAAATTAGCCACCACACCGAGCCAATTAGGACTTAAGATGGTCTTACGAACCACGCTTCGCACCCCCAGCATAAACCCAGACGTACTGCTAATAGCAGTCGACAATTCTTGGATAACTCCTATCAAAATGTACCTAACGGCGGGCACCCTGCCTACAAATAAAGAGCTCGCTTGAAAGATAAGGAGGTAAGCAGCTCGATAATATGTCCGAGGAAACGACCTATACAAAAAGATATTCTCATCCCTGCATCTCCGATGCATCTCGACTGAAGAAGCAAATTATGTGCTACAGGAAATCCACGAAGGCATATGCGGCACACACCAATCTGTAAGAGCCCTCCGCAAGCGAGCTCTGCGCTCTGGATTTTACTGGCCAACAATGAGAGCTGACTCAGAGGCCTTAGTCATCAATTGTGACCAATGTTAGCAGCACGCGACATTCATACACCAGCCACCCGGTGAGCTGAAGCCCATCGAATCTATGTGGCCCTTCGACACTTGGGGCATGGATATCTTAGGCCCTCTCCCTCAGGGTACGCTCCAACGGAAATTCCTAATAGTGGCCGTCGACTATTTCATAAAGTGGATCGAGGCCGAACTTCTGGCCACCATCGGCTCCCAAAACGTCCAAAACTTCCTCTGGCGGAACATCATTACTCGTTTAGGTCCCCCACATACGTTGATCACCGACAACGGACAACAATTTGTCAGCGAGAAGTTCGAAGATTTCTGCAAGGATTGGAGCATCGACCACAGAACCACCTCAGTCGAATACCCAGCGACCAATGGGCAGACAGACAAAGAAAACTGCGTCATCCTCGAAGGACTGCTAAAGCGCCTAACTGACGCAAAAGAGGGATGGGTGGACGAACTCCCATCGGTCCTATGGTCCTACCGAACAACGATACACACGGCAACATGAGAAACTCCTTTCGCTCTGACTTATGGAAAGGAAGTGATCGTTCCCTCCGACATCGGGATCCCTTCGGATTGGGTGCTAAATTACTCCGAGTCGAACTCATAGAACTTGTTGGTCAGCCTGGATGCAGCCGAGGAGCGCAGGGAAGCGGCGGTGCTCAAAAACATCGCCTACAAGCAGCTGCTGGCATAAAAATACAACCGAGGCGTCCGACCTCGCAAGTTCGAAAAAGGTGACTTGGTCATGCGGACAACGATAAACAATAGGCGCGACCGCCTACATGGCAAGCTCGCATCTAATTGGGAAGGCCCATACAGGATTATTGGAATTGCTTCACACAACACATACAAGTTAGCACACCTGACGGGCCGGAGAGCACGTCCCGAACACTTGGAACCAAGGTAATCAAGATCGAGATTTTAAGTAGGATCGGGAGAGGCATAAAATAGATCGAATCATAAGATCGGATCGAGGATCATAAGATCCTATCAATTTTAAAATAATAATTAATCTATATATTTAATAATATATTTTTTAAATAAATATATAAGATGATCACAATTTCATGATATTTCCATAAATTAGTTCATAAGTTACCAAAGTGACAATATCCATACATCAATTCAACTAATAATATATTAAAATTCATAGTCCTAAATATCTAGAACTAAAGCTACGTTTTGGGCTTTTTTTTTAAAAAAAAAATTATACGATCAAAATTACGATCTTACGATCAAGATCGCGATCCTATCCCGATCTTAAAATTTTTCGATCCTTAGCACGATCAAAATCGAAAATACATCACAAGATCGTGATCTTGATTACAATGCTTGGAACACTAGCAGCCTCAAGAAATATTTTACTATGTCTTAGTCAATATTTCTTTTTGCCTTAGTCCAAAGGCAAAAATCGCAGGCACTTCACTACGTCTTAGTCCTAAGACGAATGTCTTTTAACATATCTATTGTGTACTCCCTACTTGTCTTAGTCCCAAGACAGATGTACTACCAACTTGTCTTAGTCCCAAGACAAATGTACTGCCAATTTAAAGGAATATATAATGCAATACGATTGATCATATCTCGTGCTCAAAATTCTAATTCTCCTTACTAGAAATATTTACATACGGGGACTATCGCCCCGAAAATACAAAAACAATGCAGACATGCTGCGAATTACAAATCGGGAGGCATCCCCCCTTAATGGATGCGGCGACTCGCCCGACGGGGGAGGATCCCTTCGAGGGATAGGGGCTACATCATAGTCTTCTATCCTCAACGGAGAGTCTCCTCGAGCACGGACGCAAAACTTTCCACCAATGTTCTCCCAGGAAGGATGCATCTTCGCTCTGACTTCTGGAGCGACAGAGATGCCCATCAAATCCTCTAGTTGCGCTATGCCATTCTGCATCCCATAGTTTGCAAAGCGCAGAAAATCTTGGCGACGAACCCGCAGAGAATTGGCCTTGCGCTCCGCCAGCTCGCCCTACAATTCCTTCACACGGGCGGTCAGTTGGACGTTCTCATCCAGCTATTCCTCCACCACTTCTTGCACAAGATCACGAAGAAATCAGTCACCTCGCATGGAGAACGTTGAAGCTAGAGGAAAGCATCCTACCCTCTCGACCTCCCGCTGATACGCAAAGCCTGCCAGATGGCTTAACAACATCATGGTCTCCTTAGTCATACCCTCTAAAGCATAATCATGCCCATAATCAAGTGGATAATGCTGACGAGCCAGTATGACCCGCTCTGCCTCAAAGGGAATCAACTTCCCTCTAAAAGAGATACCCTCACCCAGAAGACGGACGTGCATCTCTTGGGGGGGTATGAGAGTATAGAACAACGGCACTCACTGGCTCCGATCGCTCGCGTTTCCGACTCTGAGAACTCAGCGAGGGGATTCAGCCTCCCCTGAATGCCACTCAGGGTTAACCCTGCAAAGAGGAAGCATCCGAAACTTGTTAAGGAGACAGAAAAGCAAAAGGGCACAACTCACTAATACAAGCTTACCTAAGGCTGCGCCTAAGACCACGGTCCCCTTCAGAAATTTGAAGGCTATCTCCTCATAGTCCTCCCGGTCGTATCGAACCCGGAGAACAGGATTGGACCACTTGAGAGGGAAGCGCGGGCGCCAGTCAAGCGGCCGAACCTAAGGTGAGCAAAAACCCTTCTTGGGTACCACTTTGAAGAAGTACGACCGCCATGCGTGATTGTTACCCGGCAGATTCGTGATGGCAAAACCTTTGGCACGTGATTGAAAACACACCCATCCGTGTGCCTCGCGGACGGAGTAAAGAGAGAGAAACACATTTGGAAGGACTTCCAGCTTGTGCGACCGGCAGTACCTGTCAAAAACGCTGAGTATCGACCACACATTCTGAGTCAGCTGCGCAGGGCAATCATTTAGCAAGTTGAGCATGGCTTCCACGAAGCCCAAAAAAGGAGAATGAAGGCGGCGTTATAAGGGACGCAGAGAGGAAGAACAAAGCCAACACCATCGCTCCCAAGAATTGTCTCCCCAATCTCCCATCGGCTTTATCTCATAGCCCGCCGCATAATGAGAGTATCCACTCTCTCCCTGACTCCCTCTGTGGCAACCAGCAAAAGGGACTATTCGAAATCCGGATCCACGGAAGAACACACAGAAGCAGCAACACTAACCGAGGCCATTTTCGAATGGATAGGAGCAGAAAATCGCTGAGAATCTAAACTAAGAGGAAGGAGACCACATAACGAAGAAATGGGGTTCTTCCGCTCTCAACAATAAAAAGGAGGCCCAACAGACACTTCGCAGTCCAACCACGAGGCGCGAAAACGGGTAAAACTCTAAAACTGAAGGGAATGACCAAAAGACCCCTGACCTTTGGATTTCTTCCGCTCACTCGCAAGGGACATCCCAGGATATTCTCCTCTGAGCAATGATGACTTCTCCTCGGTAAGTCCCGTACTTTTTGCAGAGACGGCTCGAAAACTTGCTGAGGAAGTCAAGCAGTCAGCCACTCGAAACAAGACGCGTGGCACCCTCCAAACGTCTCCACTCCCATGGAGCAAAACGAAGGGACATCGTTTCACAATTCGGACGACCAGCTTGTAATGACCATGCCCACTTACGGACGAACTCTCCTTCATAAAGACAACGAAATTTCCTGAGTAGCTTACATGCAAGATAACTTAAGTCCACGGGCGCCCGACACCCGTAGACTTGGGGGACTTATATAACTACGGAATATTCCACCTTGGGACACGTGGCACTAAGCTTCCAGAAGCCTAGCGGCATCACACGATAGCAGCACGTGGCACCACTTATCTGCTACCTACATGGCCCTTGCCCACGTTACCTTGCGGGGATACCCACTCAACTAGACGTGGAAACTCCCTGGGCATCATGGGACGACCCACGTCCTTCCCACACTCAGTATAAATAGACTCTCACCCGGGGGACTAAGGGATATGCAAGTTCAAGGAATATAACACTAGATCCGAGACATCTCAAATACTTCCAGAGAGCATTACTCATAGCCATTCTAGCAGGCATTCTGAGCACCCTCAAACACCTTACGCACATCCTTCACACACCCCGAGCTCCGCCGTAGGCTCCGTCAAGTCCGACCATCGGCAAGCTCATCTCCATTCCCGAAGCATCCCACCGATAGGGCTTCCAGCAGCTCTCAGAGACCCGAGCTCTCTCCCACTAAGGCAACCTCCTAAGAGCGGCTTGCCCACCCGAATTACCTTAAACACGTCTTAGCCGCACACGGGCCAATACAGGTAACTACCTGGCCTAACGGTTCCTATAGACGTCACCATGACGAACTACGTGGACTTTGATCCCTTCCGAAGGGTACGTAGGCACCTAGGTGCATCACCTAAGGACAAGTCCCCTAAGGTTAAGACCCCTTGCGGTCCTTAATTGCAAATAACAATTGTCTGAACCAAAAACGACACCAAGCATAAGTATCAAAGATAATATAGTATTTGAGATGACACTCTTTTATATTATGATATGTAAGATATCATGTTATCTGAGATAACACCATACTAAACGTTCTCATATATAGATATAGAAATTAAAAGTACGAGTATGACATAAGAATATAGTTTTAATGTTAACTAATAAAAGTTAAAAAATTTTGCAAATTATTTCATTTAATGATAAGTTACTAATTAAAAAAAATTAGTCAATGGTATATTTGAAAAATATCAAAGATTCATATAAATATAAAAGTTGAACGTAACACAAGATTGTATTATTCATAGGAATCTTGTAAAATAGTCCGACGAAGATAGAAGGAGAACCAAACAATTTTTCTGATATTCTCGAAAATCTTAGTCTTGAAAATGATTCCTAAAAGTAGGATTCGTATGAATAAAAGTGATTCATGCACCAAACACACTTTAAGAACAAAATAATTTATTCAGATTAAATTATAAGTTAAACAATAATTAAAATACCAAAAAAGTAGGCTTTCTCATATATATATATATATCTATATATATATAGCTTTGGAGTTTTTGGTGTCACACAACCAAAGTGTGACACCAAAAAAATAACTTCCTCCTCAACTTCCCAATAAATAATCAACTTCTCAATAAATCTATATCTATATTTATAGCTATATTTTATAATTAAAAAATACAAAAAAAATAATATGATTGGAAGATGTGGGAGAGAGAAAATAAGTATTATAGGTGGTTATTAAAAAAAATGGAGAAGTGCATAACTTCTCATTTTTTAATTTTTTAATTTTAAATTGTGATAAAAATTCTATTTTAAAATTTTAAAATATTTAATTTTTAATGATTTTAAAATATAATAATTATTTTATATTATATTTTTAAAAAATTTAAAAATAAATTACATGTATGCACGTAGGTGCATGCGAAACCTCTAGTATATATATATGGCTTTGGAGTTTTTGGTGTCACACAACCAAAGTGTGACAGCAAAAAAATAACTTCCCCATCAACTTCCTAATAAATAACCAACTTCTCACAAAATAGTTATATTTTATAATTAAAAAATACAAAAAAATAATATGATTGGAGGATGTGGAAGATAGAAAACAAGTATGATAGGTGGTTACTAATAAAATGGAGAAGTGCATAACTTCTCATTTTTTAACTTTTTTATTTTAAATTATAATAAAAATTCTATTTAAAAATTTTAAAATTTTAAAATATTTAATTTTTAATGGTTTTAAAATATAATAACTATTTTATATTATATTTTAAAAAAATTTAAAAATAAACTACATGTATGCACGTAGGTGCATGCGAAGCCTCTAGTATATATATATGGCTTTGGAGTTTTTGGTGTCATACAAGCAAAGTGTGACACCAAAAAAATAACTTCCCCCTCAACTTCCCAATAAATAACCAACTTCTCAATAAATCTATATCTATATTTATAGCTATATTTTATAATTAAAAAATACAAAAAAAAAATATGATTGGAGGATGTGGGAGAGAGAAAACAAGTATGATAGGTGGTTACTAAAAAAATGAAGAAGTTCATAACTTCTCATTTTTTAATTTTTTTTATTATAAATTATGATAAAAATTCTATTTAAAAATTTAAAATATTTAATTTTTAATGATTTTAAAATATAATAACTATTTTATATTATATTTTTAAAAAATTTAAGAATAAATTACATGTATGCACGTAGGTGTATGCGAAGCCTCTAGTATATATATATGGCTTCGGACCCTTTTGGTCATTTCGGTCACAAAATAATTATATTTCATAATTAAAAAATATGGAATAAAACATTATTGGAGGAGATATGAGAGAAAATGAGATCATTAGTATGGTAGTTAATAAAAGTGGTGAGAGAGAAATTAAAAATAAAAGTAATTATTGAATTATTTATTATATTTAAAAACAATAATAAAAAAATATTCTTATAGTAAATTAAAAAAATAATTACATGCACCTTGGTGCATGCGAAGCCTCTAGTATATAGTATTGTCAAAACGGGCCGCCCGACCCGGCCCGGCCCGTGACGGGTCGGCATTAAACGGGCCGGCCCGTTTATTAGGCGGGCTTGGGAATTGATGCCCAAGCCCGCCCATATTGGCCCGCGGGCTACTTTTTTTATTTTTTTTAAATATATTATTTTTAAAAAATAATTATAAAATTATATTTTTACTTAAAAATAAGTATTTTTTTAATTTTAAATTAATATTTTATTATTATTTCAATTATTTATACACATTATTAAAATAAAATTATTATTTAACACATAAAATCACCTAAAACATATATATTTATACATATTTTAACAAATATATATTATTTTTTATTTATTTTTTAATATTTTGCGGACCGGCCCGCGGGCTAGTCCGTTTAGCCCGCGGGCTTAAACGGGCCTAATTTGCACTGTCCAAGCCCGCCCATTTAGCGGGCGGGTCGGACTAGCCCGCGGGCCCGAGCCCGTTTTGACAGTACTACTAGTATATATAGTAAAATATAATCATTATTATTTAATTTTTTATTTTAAAATTATAAATTATTAAATATTTAACTTTTTATTATTCTAAATAATAATAATTTTACATTATATATATTTTTAAATTAAAAAAATTGCATGCACCTTATGAAGCCTCTAATATATATTTATATGGCTTTGCACCCTTCTGGTCATTGGGGACACAAAATAGATATATTGTATAATTAAAAAATACAAAAAAATTATATGATTGGAGGATGTGCGAGAAAGAAAACAAGTATGATGGGTAGTTACTAAAAAAATAAAAAAAGTGAATAACTTCTAATTATTTAATTTATTATTTTAAATTAGGATAACAATTCTACTTAAAAATTTAAAAATATCAAATATTTAATTTTTAATAATTTTAAAATCTAATAATTATTTTATATTATATTTTTTTAAAATTGACTATATACACAATTTGGTCCCTGAAAGATACAAAAATTGATATTTTCGTCCTTGAAAGATCTGGCGTACCCAACTTGGTCCCTGAAAGATTGGACCGTTACACAATTTGGTCCTTCCGTCATACCCAGTTAAATGCACTTAACGGAATTGCTGACGTGGCACGTTAAATGCACACGTGACCCGTTAAGTGCTGACGTGGACTTTCTCACATGGCAGAAAACAATAGCATATACACAATTTGGCCCCTGAAAGATTCTAAAATTGACATTTTCGTCTCTGAAAGATTGCTCCCTTGAACAAATTGGTCCTTCTAGAACAACAGAGAAGCACCCAGCTTCCTACAAAGCCAAAGCAGTCTCCACAACTTATATAGACACGTTTCTTTTAGCATCACATTGATAATAGAAGTTGTGAAAATCCCAAAGGTGCTCCAGAGATGAACTATGAATAGATCTACCTTGATAGCACTAGCAACATTCTTCCTTTGAGGTCTAAAACCCCCTAAAACACTAATAGCCTTTGGAGTCAATCCCACATGCCCTATCGCTGCAATTCCAGCTTCAACAATGGCTTTTGCTGCACTAATTCTTGAAGGTGTCCTTCCTTCCAATTTTATGGCATCCATCCTTCCTTCCTTTAGTATTCGAACTGTTGTATCCACTGCCTGGTTATAATTAGAATTAACATCAACGGGTAAAAACATAGCACAACTTTCAGAAAGTTCAATACTGAAACTGAAATACCTATGCCCTTCATTCCTAACTTTTCTACATTATAAAAATTTTCTTTGAATGTTAATTTCAAGTTTTGTCTTTCGTAGCTGGTCCCAAACCTAAATAAAAGAGGACAGTTGCCTTGAGTAGTTGTCAGTCGACATCCAGCATAAAATGTTGATTTCCATATAGCATTTTGGGGGAAGACTTTGTTTATTGTTGTGTGAAGAGCATATTTAGATATTTTTGGTAGTGAAGAAAGGTAACTTGACATTTAAACATGAGGAGACAAACATAGACCAAATCTTCTCTCTGCTACTACTACCCAACAACCAAACAAAGTGCACATTTTATGGTTGAAAAGACAAATTTCACATTGATTTGAACTTTTACGAATTTTAACTAAACATACTTCAACTTTTCTCCACCAAATTTAGTTTTCACATAGAAAGCTATAAAAAAAAAAGCATCTACACATAAATTTTTGTTGTGGAGAATGCAAACTTGATTACCTGATCGAAGCTGGATTCATAGGTCCCAAACGGCAAGTCTCCCACGAGAAGCGGACGTTTAGCACCACGAGCGACGGCGTGCCAATGAACGAGCATTTCATCGAGAGTGATAGGCAGAGTGGTGTCGTGTCCGTGAACCACCATGGAGGCGGAGTCTCCGACGAGACAGATATCGATTTCAGCCATATCTAAGTGCATGACGGATGGGTAATCGTAGGCGGTGACCATGGTGATGGGTTGGCCCTTTTTGTGCTTCTGCCTTATGTGCGTCAGCGTCACTCTCTGGTTCGAGTGAAAGAGGATTAAGTGCACAGCAAATTTGTTCTCAATATGGTTGTTGGTTTTGTGTGTTGTGTTAAAAAACATAATAATTTAAATGAATTCAAAGATATAGAATGACCATATTGTCCAAGGGAGCAATCTTTCAGAGACGAAAATGTCAATTTTAGAATCTTTCAGGGACCAAATTGTGTATATGCTATTGTTTTCTGCCATGTAAGCAAGTCCACGTCAGCACTTAACAGGTCACGTGTGCATTTAACGTGCCACGTCAACAATTTCGTTAAGTGCATTTAACTGGGTATGACGGAAGGACCAAATTGTGTAACGGCCCAATCTTTCAGGGACCAAGTTGGTACGCCAGATCTTTCAAGGACGAAAATGTTAATTTTTGTATCTTTCAAGGACCAAATTGTGTATATAGTCTTTAAAATTTAAGAATAAATTACATGAGAAGGCGCAGGAAATGACCCAAAATACCAAATGAAGCTCGTAAACCCATCAACCTCAAACTAAAATCCCCATTTCCTTCCCTCCAAAACTCATATTGCCCTAAATAGCGCTGAAAATGTACTTTGCTTCAATCAGTATTGAAGCTTTGTTGCACCAAATCTTACTCGATGGACCACCATCGGAGCATTCCAGCTTCGTCACGGTCGCCGCCGTTGAAGCTTCATCACCGCGCCACGATCTCACTGGTAACATCTTTGCCGCTTCATCTATTATTAATGCATCTTAGCCGCAGGTATTTCACGAATCTCAGTTCTGATATTCTCTTCAGTTTTTGATGTTCTCAGTCATCTCTGCGTAGATTGAATCTGTTACCTTCATCTTTTTCTACTCATCCCACTCTTTCGTTATTATTAATATTTTTTTTAAGGTCAAAACACTAAATTATTCCTTTATGTTCTTTAAATTGCTCTTTCTAAAAAGTTTAAATTGCTGTTTATGTTTGCAAGAAGTTTTAAATTGGTCCTTCCTTCAAGTTTAAGCTGACGTGTCACGCTGCGTCAGTGCCACGTCATCATTCACTATCCTATGTGATGACGTGGCGCTGATGTGAAAATGGCATATCATGACACGTCAGCTTAGATTGCCACGTAAACATGCCGCGTCAGTATTTAACTTGAGAAATTGACAGAAGGAAACGAAAGGACCAAACATAAAGAATCAATTTTAACTTTTTGAAACACGAAGGAACAATGTGAAACTGCACAACCAATTTGGGTTTTGACCTATTTTTTATGTATGCTTGGTCACAGCATTTTATTCAGGTTCTGATATGTGACTGCTCTGTGTTTTACTTCTTCTTCTCCTCTGCTTATTCCTATACTGCCCAGATTTTATGATTTGAAAATTCATTAAGTACGCCAATGATTTTAAAATCTTCTATTGAATTGTGCTGAACGTAGGCGCAAGATTAAAGTTGAAGATGTTAGATATATTGTTAGAAGATTTGTTATAATTGAAGATATGATATCAAAGATATTATAATTAAATGAATATTTGTGGTTTATAGTACTTTGTTTAATTCTAATTAAATAGATGCCACGTGTTGTATTTATATAAAGAAATTGACAAAAGTACCTTTCTTGCCCCCGTGGATCTTGTCAGTTTCGCCTTAACGTTTTTCGCTGTGTTTTTGTCAATGTCACTCTTTTCACTAACACTTTGGACGGTTTTTACTGACGTGGCAGCTTATATGGCCAAAAAATATGATTGAAAATATTTTGCCACATCAGCTTTCCTTCTTCCCCTGTTTGCTTCTTCTTCTTCCTCCTCCTCCTCTTCACAAATCTATCAAAATCCTCCTTTTCCTTTCTCTTTCTCACCTAGTTGTGGCCACCCTTCCTCTTCACCTACATTTTCCTTATCAAGCGTGAAAGAACAAAAAGGGAATTGGAATGAGAAAAACAGAGAGGAAGAGATACCTGACTTATGAGCAGAGGATAAGTAAGAGAGAAGTAGGAGTATGTTTATGAGCAGAAGCCTACACTCCATTTTTACTCTAGAAAGCTTCACTAAGAATATCGCACCATAAAAATGACGGAAAGGAAAGGAATCCAACACAACACAGAAAGCCACGCACTCTCCCTCTCACCGTGTGTACCAAAATAAAGTAGGAAATAAAAAGCAGGAAGTGGAGAATGAGAATGAACCACCATCTCGTGCAACATTTTCCAATTCGACCTCACGTCCTTCAGCTCTGGACGCGCCTCCACCATCTTCTGCATCAACCGTCGGAAATCCAAATATGGGTCCAGCGAGTATGTCGACACCGCCATGCTATTGTCAAAGAGTTGGTGGTGGTGGTGGTTATGGCGATGGTGATTGGTGGCGGCGACGGCGGATTCCATAATGGAGTTGGAGCGGCCAGGGGAAGAGAAGAAGCGGCGGGAGGCGAAGGTGGTGATAATTTATTCTTTAATTTTTTAAAAATATAATATAAAATAATTATTATATTTGTTCTAAAAAAATTATTATTATATTTTAAAAGATTAATAAATTAGATTTTTGATAGTTTTATAAATTTTTAAAATACAATATAAAATAATTATTATTATATCTTAAAATAATAAATTAATAATGAGAAGTTATTTACTTTCTCACTATTTTAATAACTACTTATCATATCTACTTTTTCTCTTCCACATCTTTCCATCATATTTAATTTTGTATTGTTAATTATTAAATATGTATTTTGTGACACCAAGAATCAAAAGACGTAACTGCCATATAATATAGATAATTGAACAATTTTTTGTCTAATATATATATATTTGTTGAGCTAAGGTATCCATCTCCCGGAAGGGGGGGGTTTTAGTGCTGACCATGAAACCCTCTTCATACACACCATCAGGATCAAACACCTAACTAGATGCTTAAATTGCCATTTTTTCTAACCCCTTTCTAGATGCCTAATATATGTATTTAACTCAACATATTAACGTAGTTTACATATTTAATTATTTTTATTTGATTTTAGTCATAGACATAGTCATGACTGAAGGTTCTTTTTCCTCAGAAGTCTAGTGCTTGCTTTAACTAAAGGATAATGAAGTGGCAGAATAATAAACACATATAGTGCTTTCTTTTGAGTTTTGATGCTTCTTGGAATATTAGTAAAAGATAAAGAAAGTGGTGGGCATATGCTTAATTTATATCTTGTGATCAGTGGTTTTCTTCTGCCTTTGCTGCAAGTTCGTCAATCATACATCCATATTCCTTCAGATTTTCTCTCACACATCCACTGAAAGCCACACGGTTTGTTCAAGTTTCTATTATGTTTGTATTTTACCTTTTTCTTTTAAAACAATATATAAATATTACAAATTAATCTGGAAGAGGCTTTTTAATTAGACATGTGTGGTTTAATTTGTTGCTTATGGTTCATGGTTGTACTTATTTGAATGATTCATCGCAGGTCAGGATTTATTTTTGTTAAAGACTGTTCAATTAAATTCATAGTCTTGGAATGGAACTTAATGTTGATGGAAATGGGTATTCTTCAAGTTCTTGTTCAACTCGCAGATGGAAGTTTCATGTTTTTTTGAGTTTTCGAGGGGAAGATACTCGTAAAGGTTTTGCAGATCATTTATATGCTGCCTTGCAAAGGAAGGGAATCATAACATTTAGAGATAATGATGAACTTGAAAGAGGACAAGTTATTAAAAAAAGTCTACTTCAAGCAATAGAAGAATCTTTTTCTGCAATTGTGATACTCTCCCAAAACTATGCTTTTTCAACGTGGTGCCTAGATGAACTCCTTAAGATTCTTGATTGTAAAAAAGAGGTGGGCTTACAAGTTTTTCCAATCTTTTACGGAGTGGATCCTTCCGATGTTCGGTATCAAAGGGGAAGTTTTGCTGAAGCATTCAGAAAACAAGAAGAAAAATTTACAAAAGAAAAGGTGCAGAAATGGAGGGATGCTTTAAATAAAGTTGCTAATTTTTCTGGTTGGCATTCTGAGAATTGGTATGTTCTAAAATCCTGTCTTCATCAAATTATTGAGCTTATGAATAATATGAATTGGTCATGCATATGCTCAATCTAGGAAATAGTAATAAACTCTTAATCAATGATTTTATTTTTCTATACATTAGATAATAAATAGTTAAAACATAATAAATATAAGGCCAAATTACTCTTTTGGTTCTCAACGTTTGCACCAAGTTTAATATTGGTCCTCAACGTTTTTTTTTTGGGGTCAAAATTGGTCCTCTAGCGTAACATTTGTCTGGTTTTGCCATTAAATTCTGACGTGGAAGGCTTATGTGGCACACCTCTCTCTCCTACGTGTCATATTTAAATGACATGGCATCCTCTCTCATTCAAACTCAGCAAAACGACGCCGTTTTGATTCATTTAAATGTTCTGTTTTGGTCATTTAAATGAATTAAAACGGCGTCGTTTTGCTGAATTGGAGTGAGAAAGGGTGCCATGTCATTTAAATATGACACGTAGGAGAGATGGTGTGCCACGTCAGCATTTAATGGCAAAACCAGACGGATGTTACGCTAGAGGACCAATTTTGACAAAAAAAAAAACGTCGAGGACCTAAAATAACTTTTTGAAACGTTGAGGACCAATATTAAACTTGGTGCAAACGTTGAGGACCAAATTTGGCCTAAATATAAATTTAGGTTTAATAAAGTCATGTGATGACTTTTTAATTAATGTGCAAAATAAAACAATGATCATACGGATGTTTTAATCTAGATCAACTTATGAAGTATTGTGACTTATTGCATAATTATAGTGTTATAGTATAATAAGGTGTTGAAGCTCCAAAAAATTGATTATTAGCATGTTGCTATCAAATAAAGGTTTCTACTATAGAATCATGATTCTATTATTTTTTCCATATGTATGTAGGCATGAAGCAGAGTTTATTGAACATATTACTGAGGCAGTGTGGTCAAAATTACAATCCAAATTGCGACCTGACTTTGATTTTGTAGTCGGAATTGAATCACGGATAGAGGTAATGGATTCACTCATTGCAAAGGAGTTGGATGATGTTCGTTTTATAGGAATATGGGGCATGGGTGGCATAGGCAAGACAACTCTTGCTAGAGTTGTCTTTGAGAGAATAAAAGATGATTTTGAATTTAGTTGCTTTCTTGCTGATGTTAGGGGGGTTTGTGAGAGAGAAGGTTTGGTTCAGTTACAAAGGAAAGTCCTTTCTCATCTCAAGACAAGAAGCCTGGAAATCGATGACATATATCAAGGAAGGAAGTTGATAAGAAACTTTTTATGCAACAAAAAAATTCTAGTTGTTCTCGATGATGTAAGTAATTTAAACCAACTTGAAAATTTGGTTGGGATGCAAGAATGGTTTGGTCTTGGAAGCAGAGTAATAATAACAACTCGAGATGTACACTTGTTGAAATCACATGGGGTATCTGCAATGTATGAGATGAAAATCTTAGACAACGATAATTCCTTAAAGCTTTTCTACCAAAAGGCTTTTAAAGGAAATCAACCCAAAGAAGGATATTTGGATCTTTCAAGAACGATAGTTGGATATGCGAAGGGTCTTCCTTTGACACTCAAAGTGTTGGGTTCATTTCTTTGTGAAAAAACTAAACTTGAATGGGAAGATGCATTCAATATGTTAAGGAAAATACCTCCCAAAGATGTTTTGATAATACTTAAATTAAGTTACGATGAATTAGAGGAGAATGAAAAGACTATATTTTTAAATATTGCCTGCTTTTTCAATGGGATGGCCAAAGATGAAGTCACAGAAGTATTAGAAAGTTGTGGGCTCTTTGCAAAAATTGGAATAAAAATTCTTGCTGACAAATCTCTAGTAGCTATTGATTCCAATGGGGATTTGTTGATGCATGATATGCTCCAAGAAATGGGTAAAAATATTGTTCTTCAAGAGTCTCCTGATGACCCTGGAAGACGAAGTAGGTTATGGTCTTGTAAGGACATTAATAACGTATTGGGAGAAAAGAAGGTAATTATCCATACTTCCAGTTGTAATGTTCTTTATGAAATCCATACTTACTTTATGTCTAATTCCACATTATTATTCAGTTATGCTATTTGTATGTTAATGGTTGTTTAACAGGGAACAAAAGAGATTCAATGGATAGGTCTAAAATTACTTGAACCACATGAAGCATACTGGGATAGAGAAGCCTTCTCATGCTTAAGTAACCTAAGATTACTTATCATATCGGGTGATTTGAACCTTCGTTGTGGTTTCAAATCATTTCCTCGGGCATTAAAAGTTCTTCAATGGGACAAATATAAATTCGATGCTCTGCCACATGGAACTCCACTAGATAAACTTGTTCACTTCAGAATGCGGCAAAGCAAGATAAAACAATTGTGTAAAGAAACACAGGTAATTAAATTTAGACCTTTAATTTTAGATGATTGATCTTCTATATTTTGGCATATTTACAAATAAGGTTTACTCTTCCAAGGCTAATCTTTTTTTCCCTTTTGGTTTCTCTATTTTTGTTCAGTTTATGGGAAATCTTAAGTTCATGGATTTAAGCCACTGCATTGACTTGACTAAATTACCAAATTTTGACGGCATTCCAAATCTTGAAAGATTAGTTCTCGAAGGTTGTAAAAGCCTTGTTGAAATTCATCACTCTCTTGGTCAACACAAGAAGCTCATGATTGTAAATTTGAAGGATTGCAAAAGTCTAAAAGCCCTTCCTAGGAAGCTTGAAATGAACTCTCTTGAAACCTTTATACTCTCGGGCTGCTCAAAAATTAGAAGGCTTCCTGATTTTGGAGAAACTATGGAACTTCTGTCCACACTTGATTTAGAGGAGACTTCTATCATTAGATTGCCTGAATCTCTTTCTTTCTTGATAGGCTTGACTACTCTAAATTTAAGGAATTGCAAAAATCTGGTATGCCTTCCCAATGTGATTCAGAATTTAAGATCCATCAAAATTATCAATCTCTCTGGCTGCTCAAAATGTGAGAAGTTGTCAGAAAATTGGAATGAAAACAAGGCTATGGAAGAGCTTGATTTGAGTGAAACTGCTATAAAAGAAATACCTTCATCCATCTTTCTTTTGGAAAATTTGAAGTTTCTCTCTTTCCGTGGGTGCAAGGGGACATCACCACGCCAGGCTTGGAATTTTCCTATTCCCTTTGGGTGGAAGCATAAGCTTAACAATCCTTCGATTTCAACGATGCTGACGTTGCCGTCTTCCTTGCCAAGTCAACCTTCACTAAAGAAATTAGATTTAAGTTATTGTAATCTCAGTGATGAATCACTCCCCAAAGATCTTAGCAATTTATCATCATTGGAATCTTTAATCTTGAAGGGAAACAATTTTGTTAACCTACCTGCTACATTGATCTCCAATCTTTTCAGGCTGAGATTTCTAAGCTTGAAACATTGCCCAAGGCTTCAATCATTGCCTCAGCTTCCACCAAATATAACAATTATAAGGGCAAATGATTGTGCTTCAATGAAAGCTTTATTAGACTCGCAACTATTGGGTCTCATCGCATCACTAAATTCACAGGTCTGTCAAAACTTAGACGTTTAATTTTTAATTATAATAATCTATGCTTTCCCATTAATGATCCTTTCTAACATGTCAATATCTTGTTGTAGTTTCGCATGGAGACAAATTCAATTGAAGATTACTTTTTTTTGATGATTCAAGGGAGTGAAATCCCATCATGGTTTCACAATGAAAATTACATATATGTGACATGTCCTAAGGAGGAGACAAACCTATCATTCATAGCAGACGTCCCTGATTATTGTTGTTCAAGTGAATGGTGGGGAATTGTTGTATGCTTAGTTATACATGATGACATTGCATCCACACCTTCTAGTGCGAACGTCATCCTCTTTAAATGCTACCCTATTGAAGATGAACCGCCACTGAAATATAGGCTTGGTCAAGAACTTGATCCACAATATAATAGTGCCCATCAACTTTTGATTTTTTTTATTCCCTGTTATTATAATTTCCATGTCAAGAAACTCCAATTGGAATTTTTTATTGATTCCGATTCAGAACTCCAACCTAAAATAACAAAGTACAGTTGGTGTGTGTTATGCAAAGAGGATATTGAAGCCTGGCTCCAAACAAAGTGTGAAGGTAGTAGCATTAACAGAAGAAGCGAAAACGTTATTGATATTGCTTCCAACCACATTGATTGTCTCAATGAGATAAGAGTAGCAACAGAGGCTGCCCAACAGAACCAACAATGCCATGAGATCGATGTTAAAGATGCAGCTACCACTGATGCCAAGCAAAACAAGGAAAACTCCAAACATTAGTTCAATCTCAATGTAAGTCATCTCTCAAATTAGTTGTACTTTAAATATATTTTTTTTGTTTTGATGACTGCTTTTTAAGATTCTCTTAATTAATCCTTCTAACACTAGATTTAAATAGGTTAAATAAAATTCTTTGACCAATGGTGATTGGGTATAGTAGAAGGGATTAGTGCCTTCCAATAGTAGGTTACTTTTGAGAAAAAAAATACTTTGAAAAATAGAAAAGAATAGTATTCAAGATTTCCAACTAAAGAAAGCTATGTAATTAGTATTAAAGATTGCTAACTAAAGAAAGTTATGCAATTGCAATACCTTGATATGGAATTGACCTTTTGGTATAACAAGGGGATTCACTTGATAAGTTGGCTTAGGTAAGTGAGTGGGATTGGATGACGACTTGTGTTGGAGTCTTAGGTTCAAGTTATGACATCCCCTCCTGACATAAAAAAAATAGTTAACAAATTGGAAAAAAATAGAAACGTGTATTATTGGTCATGTGATAATTTATTTAAGGCCTCATTTCATTTTGGAGGATAATCATGCTTGAAATATATTAATATATGAATCTTTCAAGTAATGATCATTGAGCTTGATGACTTTCCTTCCCATCTTTGAATAACGGGAGGATTGAAGGTAACTTGTAAGCAAGCACAACTTGTTTGGGTCACATCCACCTTATAATTCACAATGCTTAACTTTTTATACTCTAGGACTAGGAAGGACGCAAGTAAAGGAAATTTAGATAACTACAAAAAAAATGATGAATGATACAAACAAAAGTTTACAAGTGCTTGAAGTAGCAATAACCAATCAGATCGATTTGTTGATAAACTAAAACCCTTATTCATGAAGAAACAATTACAATGTTGGTTTGGACTCCCATTGACTTATTTGTGCTTCAATTTTATTAAGAATGTATAAATGATATAAGACTAAGAGAAGTTAGGAATGAAATATGTTAGAATTCAAAGTATCTCCCAACAACCACACAAATCATACAAAGCAATGAGAATGCAGAAAACAAAGAAGAAAAGATAAACACTAGAAATTTAACATGGTTCGGCCAATTAGCCTATGTCCACCCTAAGAGCATAGAGCTTCAACTATATTGAAATTAGGATTAGTCTCATAATTGATCTCTCCCTAAAATTATCTACTTGAGGTGACCCCCTAGGATAATCTCCCTAAGACATTCACTTGTTAGATCTCTCAATTATGTTCTACTAGACTACTACTACCCTTTCCTACCTATTGTATTTATATGCATCTAAGAAACCCTAGTGTCACAAGGATTCCTAAACTGGGCCAAGTAAGGAAAAGACCCAATTACTCAATTCCTAATTTTACTAGAATTCATAATCCTTACAATAGTAAATAACTGAATTCAAGACACCTAGAAAACTATAAATCTTCTCCTTCACTTGAATTCCCTATTCTACTAAGATACAACTGAATTAAGGCACTTAGAAAACAACAATTCTTTCCCTTGACTTGAATTGCCTCTCCTACTAGGATAAAACTTAATTCAAGGCACTTAGAAAAGGACAAATCTTCTCCTTGACTTGAATTCCCTCCCTCAACACAATCGCCTCTCTGTCTTGTTTCAACTTCATTGTCAACATCGACAATCATAGTTCTTAAACCAAAAACTATGACACTTAGCCATAAAATGTGTATTCACTTAGAATTGACCAGTTCTAAGAATTTCAGCCCTGCACATGTTGAAAAAAATTCTTGATGAGACTCTATGGTGCCACTTCCAAGTTCAGCCATCAACATAACTCCACCACACATCTTGCATCAACGCCAAGCAATGCCCATGTGCAATTGTGGACCTGCTAGCAACTCATCCTCTTCCTGTTCCATGGTAGCGTGTAAATACATGATGATACCTTTCTCAATTTCCAGAGAAGATCATCCTCCCCTAAAACGAGAGAGACAAAGCCAACATCTACCTTGGAGCATTTTGCCAAACTTGCTCCACTTGGATATAATTCCTTTCCATGCCCAGACTCACCAATCTTCCATCAAATCTTACTCTTTCTGTGGTTCTTCCTCCTACCCCTCATGTTCGAAGTTACCAACTCCTCGTCCTCCGCCTTATTATCTGGGAAAATCCTCTTTAATTCTTTTGATTTTGGCGCATTGCTAACATTATCAAGCGAGATACTTTCCTTCCCATACAACATTGAGTCCACAAAAGGTTTCTTAGGATGCTGATAGTGAACATAACACAATGAGGGCCTGATACTCGTCCTCAATTTCGATGTCCATGATCTTGAAGTCCATGATTATTGAGTTGAATTCATTAAGGTAAGATTTGATCGGTGTACCTTCATTCATCCTCAGATTGTAAAGTCTTTTTTTAGATATAGGTGATTGGTTAGCAACTTTGCCAAGTATTGTTCCTTTATCTTCTTCCACGCAATCTCCCGTATAACGCTATCTGTAACGTTCATGAACATTGCACTCAAGGCCTTCTTCAACCCAAAATTCTTATCTTTAATTACCCCATCTCTAAATTTTTCCTCATTTGCTTGCTACAAGTCCAGTAGAATCAATACCGATTGCATCATAATCTTCCACAGACTAAAGTTGAATCCACCACCAAACATATTAACCTCATACTTTGTCGTCGTCGATGCCATCGGAACAAGATTTGTGAATATCCCTGCTGGTTTCGAATAGTGTCTCCCAACAACCTCACAGATCACATAGCAATGAGAATGCGGAAAAGAGGGAAGAAAAGATGAACACAAGAAATTTAACGTGGTTCGACCAATTAGACTATGTCCACCCAAAGAGCAAAAAACTTCAACTATATTGAAATTAGGGTTATAGCCCGAGTCTCAAAATTGATCTCTCCCTAGAATTATCTACTTGAGATGATCCACTTAGGATAATCTTCCTAACACATTCACTTGTCTGATCTCTCAATTGTGTTCTACCGGACTACTGTTCCCATCGTATATGATTGTATTTATATGCATTTAAGACACCCTTGTGTCACAAGGATTCCTAAATTGGACCTGATAAGGAGAAAGCCCAGTTACCTAATTCTTAGTTATACTAGAATACAAAATCTTTACAAAATAGTAAATAACTGAATTCAAGACACCTTAGAAAACTACAAATCTTTCCCTTGACTTAATTCTCTATCCTACTAGGATACAACTGAATTCCAGGCACATAGAAAACAACAAATCTTCCCCTTGAGTCAAATTTTTTGTCCTACTAGAATACATCTGAACTCAAGGCACTTTGAAAACAACAAATTGCTTATAAAAGCAATTTGTGGGGTCTTAATTTTCTTTATTTTTTATGGTAGTAATTGTGGATTGATAAGAAGGATTAGTTAGAATTTGGAAGGATTATCATGTTACTTAGAGGTTTGTATTCCGGTGATTTTGTTAAGCAATCTTTATAAATATGTCATCTATTATCTCAATGAGTTGTACGGTCACTAGAGGGAACCAATATGTTTTTGTGAAATATATTTCTAATCAAGGCCCACCTAGTGGGAAAAGGCTTTGATTTTTGTTGTTGTATTTTTAATCAATGAGTAGATGGTCAGTGGTACGGTAGTATTGAATTTCAGTACATCCCTCCAATCAGTTGGTTCTTAAACCATTCAAGGTGGGTCCTTATTAATGTGAATTTATATTAATAATAACAAATGGTTCTACATGATTGGAGGGATGTTTTGAATTTCAATGGTATTGTACCATTGAACTTTTATTCTTAATGAAGATATAACCAATTTAGGTTTAGAGCAAGAAAAGATACTTTTATTGGTTGTAAAACCTTGTTAGAAGAGTCGTAGGGTAATTTAATTTACTGGTATTTGTAATAAAATTGCTCCTACTGATGGTGGTTGAGTGAATTTGAGAAAGATCGTGGTAAACTATATATAAATCAAGAAAATACATATACTGGCACTTGTCTGTAGCTTCTTGGACTAATTGGATTCTATTGAGGTTCCTGAAAACGGTCGTAGTATAGCGGTGTGGATTTATTAGAGGAACCAATAAGGTATAATGATTTGAAATATATAATTGGATTAATTAGAATTATTATATTAATGTAGATATTAATTATTAAAATAGAAGTACAATTTAGTTCAAGTTACAAATTTTTTATTATTAGATTTTAGCTATAGAAGTTATGAAAATTATTGAGATTAATAAAGTTAAGGAAACCTTGATGAAAAGGTTTACTAGATTATTTGCTAGGTTAGTACCTCTTGAACATAGAGAACTTTGAACAAAATTTGCAGCATAGCATGATTGTGTATCCTTAATTAGTGAAAGAAATATGAGAGATGATGGTTTGAAGATCTTTATGTTGACCTTATTTCATGGAGGCTGAAAAGTGGCACAACAATAGAAAAAAAAGTATAAGGTATTATAGTCATCTCTAATTGTTAAACATATTGACTAAAAGTGTTTGAAATTAGTAATCACCTTTATAATTAACATAAAGAGTGAAAGAGAGGAAAGTATTATGTAAGCTTGCTTTGACATTAACATAGGTATGGTGGATGGATATGGACAAAGGTTAATAAACAGGAAAACATATGGGATCTTTCAATGTGGAAATCATTCAAATCAAAGTTTCACATGCATGAGACTTTAGAAAATTATATTAATGGTGTGATAACCGCTCTGGAGATCGAGTGTGTTTGACTAAAAATTGGTAGTTGTATACTATGAAGCAGGGGTACTTTTAAAATCAAGCCGTACTTGTACCCATATCCTGGTGGCTGGGTACCTTTGAATACTTCAAAGCATAAATGATGTAGTATTTTTTCAATACTTATTGAAAAAATTCTTAGTATATCTAGAAAATTATAACTTTTAGTTTTAGTCTTATAGATTAAACAATCATAAGAAAAGGCAAATATATCCATCAATATTATATAAGATCATAACTAATTATACTATTTATATGGATTTTAAGATTATTTTATTACTAGTTAGTTTGATTAGATATGATTAAATGGTCATTCTCTATTTTTATGATTGAATTTTTTTATTTATTTAGTTTTAATTAAATGTTGCATGGACCCAAAAGTTCAGCAATTATTGTGGAAGTGGATAACATAACACAACATTGCTGCTTTATCTCTCATAAATGATATAACTGTTTTCTCATGCTCACCATTTATTCCCATTGATCAACAAATGCAGGTCGTGGGCCAGAGAATCTACTGAAGTTTCCTTCTGTGATATTCACCGAGAGGGCAATAGTAGTAACTGGGTGTAAAAGAGAAATGTTGCTTTAAACCCTTTTGGAATGTTCCATCTTGTGCTTCTTTAGCTTTTTGGTCAGATGCTAGTAGTGTGGTGCATATTCGAAGAATAGGGGTTGGTTAATGGCCAGGTTGCCTTGTGAGGGTCATTCTCTTGTTTTTTTTTGTTCTATTTTCGTGATGTTCTGAACTCTGTTGTTTTAATATAGGTAAACTACAATTTGTCCTCCTGTGGTTTGGCCTAAATCTAGTTTGCCCTTCTGTAGTTTAAAATGCGACACTTAACTACCTTGTAGTTTGGCTTAAAATTAATGTGCCCCCTGTGGTTTAGAGTGTGACACTTGACCCCATGTGATTTGTTATGTTATCACTTAACTACCCTATATTATTTTTTTCTCAAAATTTAATATTTAATATAACTTATAAAAGAAATTACCTAAAAATAATTGAATTAATTAATTTATTAAATATTTATTTTATCTATAAAATAATAATAATAAACTCTAATCTTCTACTTTCAACTCTTTTTAGCGTTTCCTTCAAACTCTTTCTTTCCTCTAATCTCTCAACTATATCCAAGAGTACTGTTATGCTCCTAGTCTAAGGATACTTTTCTAAGAAAATTATTGTTTAATGTTATAGTTTCTAAGCTCAATAATGTTAACATTCAATCCAGGTATGTATGTTCTGAACTTGAACAATAAAAACTTAAATTTAGTTGTATATTTGTATTATATTATTCTTTTACAATTTTATTTTGATTGATTTAATAATTCTAAAATATTAAAGATAAAAAATACCAATAAATTTAGTTGTATATTTGTATTGTAATGGGTTTAACACTTGGTATCCTTGAGTAAAAATGACTAATTCACTCTACGCCCTTGAACAAATGTCAGGGTTTGAATCCCTGATTCTTGTTGTGGAGTAATTTTAAATTTTTAGGCTAGTTGTTCTACCCTTTTGAGGTGTCTACAAACCAAAAAGGTATTGAGATTATCATACTCAATAGTGAATACTTTAGTTTCAACCAAAAAATTGAAAACATGATGGATGTGTTTGGTACACAAATTGATTTTTTTTATTCCTGGGAACCTTAGTCTTGGGAATGTACATTCTAGGACTAGGATTTTCGGGAATATCAAAAAACCTATTTGGTTAAATTTTCACATTCTTTGAAATATCTTACAAGATTTTCATGAATGTTACAATCATGTATTTGGTTAAACATTTTATATTTTTGGAAATGTTTGATAATTTTGCAAATATGCCATTAACTAATTTTTTAAATAGTAACTAATTATTCAATAAAATATTTTATAAAATTTATTTAACTTATATTAGTTAATAATAAAAATTATATTCTTATTCTTATATCATATTTATACTTTTAATTTTAAAAATATTTTAACTCTAATATTTAATTTAACTTACAGAATTCATATTATATCTCTTGATTTTTCTTAAGTTTGTTTCATTTAGAGTTATCATGCTAAATTTTATTATTGAATTATGTTTTATATATATATATATATATATATATAGTTGTTGGGTCTTCGGGTCATTTAAGAAAAACAAATTTCATGCACAAAATAGCTATTTAATTATAATTAGAAAAAGCTCTAATGAGAGGATGCGGGAGAGATAAATTAGATATGATGAGTAATTATTAAAACAAGTTATGAAGTAAATAATTTTACATTATTATGTTATTGTTTTAAATATAATAATTATTTTATATTTTATTTTAAAGTTTTAAAAAAATATCAAATACTTAATTTGTTATTATTTTAAAATATAATAATTATTATCTATATTAATATGAGAGGATGTGAAAGAGAAAAGGTAGATATTAATGAATGTAATTAATTAGGTTAATGGTATTTTAATAATTTTATATAAGTGAAAATAATCTCATCCTTTGAATTTATCATAATATCACCCCCTTATATGGGATAAAAAAAGTGAAGAAACATAGAAATACAATATTTTTGAGTTTATTTTTTTAGCTCTTATACCAAATGTAGAAATACAAGATGTCGAAACTCATAATCTCGAAACTATTTTTTAAATTTTATACCGCCTGTGTTTTTAATTTTACAAATTGCACATACAACATAATATTTTCATTATTTTGCTAAATAAGATTCAATTTGTCATTTAAGAGTGAGTTATTATTCATTAATGTTACTATTAATTAATTTCTATCAATGCTATTAATTAAAAAATCAAATTAATAGGGAATTTACTTTTTAAAGATTAAAATAAGACATTTTAGATTAAATTATTAATTTGTTTTAAAAAATCGTCAAAATAAGGGGATCATGCTAAAGAATATTTTTGAGATCGGTCATACCATATCCACAATGAAAACCCGACTCAATAAAATAAATTTAGTATCTTACCATCAAGACTTTAGGTATAAAACTCAGTCTCTCCTCCTCCCATCTCCTCCTCTCCTCCTTATGGCTCTAAACTTCCATTCCTTGTTTTGTAGGTCCTAACTAGTGAAGCTTTTTCTAGACTAACCAATATCACTTATTCACCTTTCAACATAATTGGTGATAATTTTCTTTATTCTTCTACATCGATCAGACCAATCTAAAATTTATTGTTTAAATGTTAATTAACAAAATGATAAAATTACATCAGAAAGAGTGCATGTGAACACTAGTAATAAAGAAAAAAACTACAAATGATTGATAACGCCTAACACACAAAAGCAGAAGAAATAGCAAAAATGGCAAGATAGAAATGAAGAAAAGGATGATTAGGTATCAAATCCCAACTGAATCAGTGAATTTCCTATTCAAGTCAGGAAACAACTACAAGTAAAAGCTTAACAAAATTCATCAACAACCTAACAATACAACCACTTAAAGCTAAATACAATCATAATTAACGTAACCACTCTCCACCCTTGTGGTGTAATTTGCTTGCTACGCTCGACTGAGCTTACATTTGGTAGTCCTTGGCCCAAATAGGAGGCCTTCTCTCTCTTTTGTCTCTTTCTGGTGCCTTCCGCGATGAGTTGGGCTTGTCAATCGATTTAGGCCTAGTTTCCACTCCCTTATCCATATCAATACTTCCCCCATCAAAAGCAACTTGTCCTCAAGTTGGGCATCAGAAAAAAAATCTTGGTCAACTGGTTCCAATCCTCCCATGTGGTGTCCTCACATTGCCCACCTTCCAATTCAACTAACACTTCCCTTCTAACACCCTTAGATGTCTCCACGTGGCGTTGATCTAAGATAAGCTTGGGCTATTGTACGAATGGCAGAGGGTCTTCAGGCAACTCCATAGCTTTTACAGGCAAGGTGCCTTTAAACTCTTTTAATCGAGACACATGAAAAATCGGGTGCACACGACTTTCCTTGGGTAATAAGAGAATGTAAGCAACAACTCCTATCTTCTGAGCAATCTGAAATGGCCCATAGTATCTTTTGGAAAGTTTGTAATTCAACCTCTTAGCTGCAGTGGATTGACGGTAAGGTTGGAATTTGACTCATACCCAACCTCCTTCTTCAAACTCCTTTTCAGATCTCTTCTTATCAACCACTACTTTCATTCATTCCTGCGCTTTCAGCAAGTGACCCCGTAGAGTCTCTCAAAGTTTCTCCCTTTCATGAATCAACTCATCAACTGCGGCAACATTCGATGATCCAGCAGAATACCCAGGTGTGGATGAGGGATTTTTTTTTCATAAAGAACTTGGTAAGGGGTTATCTTTAAGGTAGAGTGATACAAGGTGTTATACCACAATTTGGCCTACACCAAATACTCACTCCACTTCTTAGGTTGATCACTAGTGTAGGCGCACAAATACTGCAACAGTTGACGACCTCTGATTGCCCATCTGTTTCTTGGTGGTATGCAGTATTGTAATGCAAACTAGTGCCACTCCATTTCGTAAGTTGTTGCCAAATTTGACTTAGGAAAAGATGATCTCTATCACTCACGATACTCTTTGGGAATCCATGGAGTTTCACCACCATATTCATGAAGAGGTTGGCCATTGTAGTTGCAGTATATCCAGGTTTGAGGACGCCCAAGTGGATGACTTTCGTGAACCTGTCAACCACTGTCAAAATGGCTGTGTGACCATGAGAGATGGGGAGGCCCACAATAAAATCCATAGTGCTATCTTCCCAAGGCCCTTTAGGAACCGTAAATGGTTGCAATTTTCCTTGCTTCTTGGCAGTACTGTACTTAACTTGTTGACATACTCCGCATTCGGCCACATACTGCAAAACATCTTGGCGTAACGTCTTCCAGATGTGAAGACCGCGCCTTCGGCAGGCTTCGTGGAGTCGCCACTAAGTTTTTCATTAAAACTTTGAAAAGAAAAATAATTCAAAATTCTAATAAAATTGGGTTTTAAAATCATTCGAGTTCGGGAGTCCATTTCAGATGAGGGGAAGGTGTTAAGCACCCCTCTCCCCCTATCCGAAAACGGTTACCCCAAAATTAATAATTAAATTGTTTTGGCCTTAAAAGTGGAACAAACACACAAACACATAAAACAAAGAAAATGCGAACTTGACCAAAAGCCTAGGGCCTACGTACCCTCCAAGAGGGATCAAAGTCCATGTAGTTCGTGAAGGCACACATGTGTGTGGGTGTGGGGATGCTCACCAAGCAAAGGCTCAGGTGGCATCCCTGATGCGGAACCCCAGCCTATGATCGAGACTAAAACGCCAACACACGCTTTGAATCAAGCAAAAACCGTAGAATAAACACCAGCCCTACTGAACCCCTAAGAAACTCGTTCTTAGAAACGCAGATAATAGAGCTAAAAAGAAGAGAATGAATAAACGCCACAAAGATAAACTAACCTTTGATAAGTAGATTGAATCTCCTAATGCAACAAGCAAAGAAATCCATCCTCACTTGCACACACACATAGAGGTTTTCATGAAGAAAACAGACTAAATAAAAAATCATTCAACATTGTCCCTTACAATAGAAAATAAAGAGTATTTATACTCCAAGAGAAATAAAACCCTAATTCACTAATGGACTCTACTAACATAGAAAAATAAAGCCCAAAATAAAATAAACACTATTGGACCTTTAAACATCAAGTCCAAACTAATTAAAATATTAAATCCGAAATTACTGTTTTATATCACTAATTGGCTTTAAATAATAAAACCTAAATGTAATGATTTTCGCACAAATAATTAACCCAAAATAAAATAAGCATTTTAAGCCCAAAATATGATGATTTAGACTTAAATACGTCTCCACATGTATAGTACTTGGTCCAAGCTCTCCAAATTGATGTTTCCAAGCCCAATACATGTTATAAAGCTCTATTTTCAGCCCACTTGGTGTTCAGGACGTTTTCAACAACAATTGACGACCCACTTGCTATTTGATTTGTCCAAGTCTCTTCCATAAGTTCCTTCAGTGACTCCATGATTATTCTAGCTCTAACATTGCCTCCTGTGCTCGTATCAATCCCTGTGCAAAGTACCTAAAAGAGCATAGGCTCCTCGGCACCTATCTACCATGCATTTCACAGAACAAATCAAACAATGTGGGTACGTGATGCTAATCAGGCGGCGTGCCCAGATGGCGTGTAAACCAGTGTTCCTATAGAAGCATAGGCTCCTTGGTGACACAAGTTGAACAGATAAATGAAGACGTTGATTAAAATACACGAACAAAGTGTCTATAATATTTTCGGAATTTTCTCTTTAAGAAAAAAAAAGAAAACTTTTCGACGAGTATTTTCTTGATTCTAGACATTAAATAAAAAATTAAATTGGACCACTTCCGAAGTACAGAAAATTGTCAAAGCCTAGGGTAAGAAAGCTCTAGATCTCCCCTACACACCCCACTGACCTTGCCCCAAAATCAATAGTAATTTGTAAGATATGGACTTTGAAAACACAGTTTCCAAGAAACTGTTTGAAATGATACTTTGGGTTAAATAAATATGCCATAAATCATTCTAAATGAATTAGATCATGAAATTTTTATGTTTGTTCCAGAGACCAAGAAGATACAAAAAACTGTTCAATAGGTCTTTAGGTGGCGACTAAAAATGTTGTCACTGAAAGTTACTTTTTAGTGGCAACTAAATAAAGTCGCCACCATTTATATTTCTTATAACTTTTTGGTGGCGACAAGAGGAAGTCACCACCCAATGTACAATATTCGGTGGCGACCTTGAAAAGTCGCCACTAAAACCTCTAACCCTTCATTACATTCGGTGGCGACCTTGCAAAGTCGCCACCGAAACGTTTAACCCTTCAACACATTCGGTGGTGATGAGACGCGGCCTTGTCGCGAGGCCGGCACCAATAAAATTAATACTAGAAAGTGCAGCTAGTGGCACAACCTAGGTCGATTCTCTCTCGCGGAGCCTATGGACTCGATGGACAAATATGCTTAATTAACACAAATGGGGTGTCTTTGAGGCAATTTAACAAACACTTGGTGTGCAATGAAACTAAATGGAATTAAATGCAACTAAATGAAACTAGAACTAACACTTTTTGGGGTTTTCAATATTTTTAAAGCTAAAGTAAATTGAGGTTAATGAAATGAGATGAATATGTTTTGTTGGAGAATGCTTTGGGCTATCCTTGCTATCAAAAAGTATGGAGTTAATCAATGAAAGGCCATTTCCTAAAGTAGTTTAGTGACCACTAAACCTAGGTAATTTAATTAGAGGATGCAATTAACCAACCGGACAATTAACAAACCTAATCAAATACCATCAATGAAGCAAATGAGGAATTTAACATAAACTAGAATTCAACTCAACAATTACCATTGTCATTAGAGTGACTTCCACAATGAATTAAAAATTACAATAAGATTCAACCAAATCCAATGTAATCAAAACCCACAATGGGAGAATCAAAATACAAATCACAAGTCTATTTAAATTCCTAATGTCCAACTACAACCTAGTTGAGTTCCACAACCATGGAGCCACAATCAATACAAACTCATCAATATCAACAAGATAAACATGAATCCATAAAGAGAAGTAGTAGGAAAACAAGAAAAACTCCCTATTGGATGCCATAGCTCAAGCCCTAATCATCCTCCTCCAAAGCACAAGAAGTTTAGCCACTCATGGATGGGAGAAATGCTCCACCAAGCTCCTCCAACCCTTGCTTAGCCATGGATGATGATGGAGGTTGCTGGAATTTGGTCTGAATAGGTGTGAAGAGTGGAGAAGATGAAGAGAAAATGGTGAGTGTGGCTGGAAATGTGGAGAGACTTGAGAGGATGAGAGCTTATGTCTTGAATGTCTTCTAATTCGTGGGTTTTTCTCTTGATTAGGTTTAGGGCCTCTAAAACCTCAGAATATTCCCTCTAATCCGACCTAGTATGCTCCCCTTGTGGTAAAACATTGAGAAAGTGGGCCCACCATCCGTTTCAGCTCTTAAAATCGCGAGAAAGTCGTGCAGAACTGGTGTACCCGCTGGCAGCGGGTCATCTACCCGCTGGCAGCGGGTGGATTACTCGAAACGCACGTTTTGCTCTGAAATTGAAGTCCACCCGCTGGCAGCTTGCAAGGCTACCCGCTGGCAGCGGGTGGAACAGTAGAATAGGCCCAAAAATGCCTCTAAGCCTCAAATCTTGTACCGGCTTCGCTTTTCAGCTTCTTTCTCGACCTCTAGCACTTGAATCCTTGCTATTCCTCAAGCTAGTTGACCTACAAATCAACCAAAACAATTGTGAGGCCCTCAAGTTAATAAAACTAGAGAATTATCACAATTTATTCAATAAAAACATGGAATTAGCAAGATTGTGATTTAAGTCCTTAAGTGCCCTTGAATAACATTAAATCATGCATAATGACTCTTTAAACTCAACAAAAGCTTGTCAAATGCCAAAAGATACAAGGGTAAATATTGGTCAAAAATGCAATCAGTCAAAACTTAGACCTTTGCACTCCTGAGCAAAGCAATCAGTCAAAAATGCAGTCAAGGGGTATGTAGGAAGCAACAAAATAACCAACCAAATCAAGATGCAAAACAACTAAGCAAGAAACCATGTTCTTGGTTCATGCAACAAAAGCAAAACAACTATGCATAGCAATCAACTAGAACATGCAAATGACCGATGACTCAAGTGTTTCGCTCTACTCACTAATGTTGGATATTTTCTCTCTAATCTTACTTACTTATCACTTTACCATAGGCTTGAGAGAGATCTAGATCTCCACTAAGATGCGTTAGCTCAACAAATCATGAGGTCTTAATGGCTTGTAATGATGGATGCATGGTCATGGTGAAAAGTGTTTACAAAGAAAGAAATTATGCAAAACGAAACATTTTGAATTGACTCCCAATTAAATGATTGCTTGGGTTCCAAAAAAGTCTAACCAAACAATCATCTTCCAACAACCAAGAAATTTGTCTAAGATCCTTATTACTTTCGGTTGCAACTCTTTTATTCATCATCTCTTTTTTTTTTTATTATTGCTTTTCTTTCTTTTGTATTTCCCCTTTTTTTTTTTCTTCTTTTTTAATTTTTTTCTAAATAAATAAATGTATAATTCATTTATTTATTTATTTATTCTTTCTTTTCAAGCTTTTTGCTTGATTGGATCAATTAGACAATTTCAACTCAGGAAGATGAGTGGTCAGAAACTAAGAAACCTAAAGTCAAACATTTAATTAAAAATCATAGTGCAAAATGTCTAGAAAAGCAAGAATTAAGCTCAAAGGGGTGACTAAGGGTAGCAAAAGAAGTGGTTTGTGTATGGGATATAGGTGAGTGAAACAAACGCCTCAATCATTTTTATTTAACTAACGCATGTCAAGCTTCAACAAGATTTCAATCAAGTTCTAGAAAGTAAACAAGTAAGCAGACAACACACAAGTATATGCAAGAAAAACAGAAGTGTTTGGCTCAAAATCTTCCAACAAGGCTAGGTTACTCTCACATCGATCAATGCATGCCTAATTAATTACTCACATTAATGTCTTGCTTAAGTTGAGAATTAGAGAGCACCAATCTCTTGAAAAATTGTTTCTTATTCTTGAATTGATTTTGCATTCTGCGGGCTCCTGACACACTACTTGAAAGCATTTTCTAAAATGCTTAAACAGGCACAAAAGTTAAGTGTGGTTCCCAAAAAAAAAAGATTTCAAAACATTTGAGTAGATATCAAAAAGTGATTATGGAATTCCTGATTAACATCATTAATCCCAAAAGTTTTCAACAAAAACGAAAAATGAATCTACTCAGTTGATAAAATCCATGAACAAAAGGACTTAAAACCTGTGCATTTACATTTATATTCGCATCCACAAGAATAGAAGCTGAAAAACTAAATTCACAATCATGAAATAGGAATATAAATCTGATGTCAATATTTGCAATAATCACAAGGTAACCTGCCCATTCAGCAATTCAAGAAGCAATCATTCTTCAGAAACTTCTCCCCCACACTATGCGCAAGCACGAGGGTCCACAAGCATAAAAACAATCAGTTAAATGCAAAAAGAGGAGAAGAGGGGCGAGCAAGGCAAGCTAAACAGCTACACAGCTAAGAATGCATGAAATTATAATGTTCCAGAAGGTAAATGAGCCATCAGTAGCTCAACAGCAAAAGTAATAACCAGCACAAATAGAATTCATGAGTAAGAAGGAAAAGTAGCAGAAAAATCAAATGAAACACAAAAGAAATAAAAGCAGATAAAACTAGCAAGCAGTTGGCTCATAACCGAGCTCCATCACGGCCCTCTCGCAGCTCTCTAAAATTGTCCCGGACCTTGACCTGAAAAGATGTGAAGCTAGCCTGCAAAGTGTGGATGTCATCCCGAAGAGTGTGGACGTCATCCCTAAGGGCACGCTGCTCAGAGATCAGGAGATCTAGCTTTTGGTCAGAGGTCTGCATCATTGGCTCTGAAGCTTGCGAAGGGGTCCGACTCGAAGAGGCTTCATCACGGCGCCGCCTGACATTCCTGGCTGGCGCGGGAGGTCTAATAACTGGAGGTCTTCCAAATCCCAATCTACTGTAATCTCTGGTGTTGGCAGGATCGAACTCTAAATCAGAATCAAGCTGCGGAACACCTGCTCTCTTGTACATCTGAGAGATGAGATGTGGAAATAACAGAATTTGTCCCTTCACTCCCTTCACTGAAGCCTTCTTGAGCGAGTCAAAAATCAGCCCGACCACATCAACTCTCTCATTCTTCATGAATAAGTAAATAAGGTGTGCTTGTTGAGAGGGTATGTCAGTACCATGGCTTGAAGGAAGAATGTTGTGACATATAAAAAGCAGCCATGCTCTAGCAGCCGGGCACAGGGAAGAGCGTTGCAAATAGATCTGAGATCCTCCATACTTAGCATCCCAATCGGAATTGTCCTGAATGAGCATCTCTCTAATTTCAGCGCGCGGAAAAGGAGCATCACCACTGTTAAAAGCTGACTGTTGGCTCTTGTAAGCACAATTCTGCACAACAGGCAGTCCAAAAAATTGCCGGATGCCAGCCAATGTGAATGTGGTAACCCTCGTGCCGCGGTAAGTCGGGTTGTTGATGCTGCGCTTGAGCTTGGCATTAATGTAGAAATGTTGCACAAACTGCTCATTGTCAGCTACCTGTACCCGATTGAGAGATTGGAGGTTGGCGGCGCATAATTGAGCAAAGAATGTGTTGCCTTCTGTCTCAGGAAAATGAAATTCTTGGTGGAGGGATCTATTCTCAACCTCCTCTTGTATTTCTTCAAAAGTCAACTCTTCGCCGGACATGCTTGCTAATCAACACAAACAAATAAAAACAAGAAAGAACACAAGCAATTTAAAAAGAAGAATCGGTCAACAAAGAAACCAGCAAGACTACACTAACCAACCTAGACGCCCAACCAAATAAAACTAATTAGAGAAAAAGAAAAACTAATTAAACTAAAGAAAGAATTAAAACTATGGAAAATGAAAAGACAACCAAATGAACTATGACTAATGTGGGGGCTCAGTTGAAAAGTGAGCTTGCGGTATGCAATTAATCTAGACTGATTTTCTAAAATTATGAAATAATTAGCCTAAATTAAAACCAACTACACAAAAGTGAAAAATGACGTCGACGTAAGCAAAAACTAGTGCCAAACGAAAATAGCACAAATTTACTATTGCTAAACAAGACTAGGGTATGTATTAACTAATTCTAGGTAAAATACTGAAAAGAAAAAAAAAGTAATTAAAAAGAGAACTTAAACTAGAATTTATTTACTACCTAAGTACTAATGTGACTAAAAAAAAAATAAATAAATAAATAAACAAAAAGCAATTACCCTATCTACTAAATCAAGATAAAAATTATTTACAATCTAATTATCTATACCTAGGTCAAAGTATTATCAGTCCAATTTCTCACAGCCAGGAAATAGATATATATATATATATATATATATATATATATATATAACTAACCTAAATAATAATCACTCTACTGAAAATAATAATAATAATAATAATACTAAAATTAATAAAATAAAATAAAAGAAATATTTAAAAGAAACAAAAAGAAATACTAAAAAACAATAAAAATAATAAAATTATGCAAAAGGGAAAAAGAAAAATTTACCTCTAGTAAATGGAAAAATGGGGCTGGAAGTGGCTTGGTTTTGGGGCTGAGAAGGGTTTGGTGTGGCTTTGGGGTGGGAAGAGGAATGGGGGGGGGGTGGCTATGGTGGTGTGGGATTAGAGGGGAAGGTTGGAAGGGGGGGGGGGTGGTTGGGTCACGGTTTGGGTGAAGGGATGGAGGAGGGGGTACGGTGTGGTGAAGGGATGGAGGAAGGGGTACGGTTTGGTGAAGGGTGATGGGGGATGGTTTTGGTGGGGGTGGAGGGTTACGGTTTGGGATTGGGTAAGTGGTTGAGTTTTTGTGGAGGAAGGGGTAGGAGAAAAGGGATGGTGGGTTAGGTTTGGTTTTGGGAGTGCACGATTTGGTGGGGGAAGAAGAAAGGGGCTCACGGTTTTTGGTTAAGTTTAGTGGGGTTTGAAGAAAAGTGGCTATGGAGGTTTGGGTTGTGGGGATGAAGAAGAGAGGGAAGAGAGAGAGAAGGAAGATGGAGTGATGAAAAGTGAAGAAAGAGAGGGAAAAGGGGGGGGGGGGTTAGGGTTTCAGAAAAATAATTTTTTGAAATTCAAAATTAAAAATTAAATAAAATAACATAAATACAATAATAGTAATTAATAATTTTAAGTAATTTTTTTTTTTACGTGTCCAGACTCACCCGCTGGCAGCGGGTGAAAGACCACCCGCTGGCAGCGTGTAAGTCAGAGGCGAATTGAAACAGGGGAAAAACAGGGGAGGAACAGGTGTGAGCCTCTGTAGCTCTCGCTGGCAGCAGGCAGAGGTTACCCGCTGGCAGCGGGTGCTACAGAGGCGTGCTTGAAAGTGAACATTTTGACCTCTAACTTCATTTCTCCACTCCATTCACTCCTGTATCCAACCAGAGACTCCTATAAACATAAAAATCCATCTAATCCTACTCCTAGAACCTAATTTGCTGGCTTCCATCCATCAAAAAACAAACCTCATACATCAAAATTCATGCATTCAACAACCAAGGGAGTGCCTAACCACACAACTACACAAACACACAAAGCACAAACTAAAAGCAACAAAATACACAAAAGCATAATTAAACCACAAAGAAAAAAACCACAATCTACTACCTACTGGAAGATCTCTTCCCCCACACTCATCTCAAGCAATCCATAATAGCAACAAATTAAACGCAAGATGAGAAAAGGAAAGAGATGACCTGGCCCCTCATGGGGGCTTGGAGTTTTCCTTGAACAATTTCAGCAAGTGACCATTGACCAAGTGCACGGCACCGGTTGAATCTTCCATTATCTCCACCGCTCCATAAGGAAAGACCTTGGTCACTGTGAATGGTCCATCCCAACGTGTTTTCATCATTCCTTGCTTGAACTTGAATCTTGCTTTGAATTTTAAAACTTTATCCCCAACACTAAAACATTTTCTAAGAATGCCTTTGTCATGAATTTTCTTTGTCTTCTCCTTGTACAACCTGGCATTTTCATATGCTTCAGCCCTCATTTCATCAAGTTCTTGCAATTGGAGTTTTCTTTCTTCTCCTGCAGCTTCCATATCTAAGTTGCATTTTCGCACCGCCCAATATGCCTTATGCTCTAATTCAACCGGCAAATGACAAGCTTTACCGAAGACTAGGCGATAAGGAGACATGCCTATTGGAGTTTTGTAGGCTGTGCGATATGCCCAAAGAGCTTCTTCAAGTCGGGAACTCCAATCCTTTCGGGAGGGTTGCACAACCCTTTCAAGAATCTTCTTAACTTCCCTGTTAGACACCTCTGCTTGACCATTGGTTTGTGGGTGGTAAGGTGTGGAAACTTTATGTCGGACACCATGCTTAGCTAATAGGCTATTGAAAAGCCTATTGCAAAAGTGGGTGCCCTGATCACTAATGATGGCTCTAGGGATCCCAAACCTACACAAAATATTAGACTTGACAAATTTAGCTACAGTTTGAGCATCATCCTTCCTAGTAGGTACGGCCTCTATCCACTTAGAAACATAGTCAACTGCCAATAAAATGTAAGTAAACCCGTTTGATGGGGGAAAAGGTCCCATAAAATCTATGCCCCAAACATAAAAAATTTCACAAAATAGTATAGGTTGTTGTGGCATTTCTTGTTTCCATCCCAAACCCCCAAAACGTTGACACTTATCACAAGTTTTACAAAAATTGACAGAATCCTTAACTAAAGTTGGCCAATAAAACCCACAGTCTAAGACTTTCCTAGAGGTTTTCTTTCCACCAAAATGCCCCCCACAAGCCAAGGTATGACAGGCAGTTAAGATGCTCTCTTGTTCTTCCTCTGGTATGCACCTTCGAATGACTTGATCAGCACATAGTCTCCAAAGATGAGGCGCATCCCAGGCATAGAATTTGGCATCTCCCTTTAGCTTTTGTACCTGAAAAGTAGACATAGAAGGGGGTGTCACTCCACTAATGAGAAAATTCACTATATGAGCATACCAAGGCTCATGACGAGCTATGGTACACAACAAAGAATCTGGAAAAGCATCAAAAGTAGAGTTAGAAGAGTCCACTCCCTTTGTGTCCTCAGGTAAGCGACTCAAATGGTCAGCTACATGGTTTTCAGCTCCTGGTCTATCCTTAATCTCTATGTCAAATTCTTGCAAGAGAAGGGCCCATCTGAGTAGTCTGGGCTTGGAATGAGGTTTGGAGAAAAGATACTTCACTGCAGCATGGTCAGAAAAAACTACAACCTTGGAATTAAGCAAGTAAGGTCTAAATTTCTCCAAAGCAAAGACAACGACAAACAATTCTTTTTTAGTGGTGGTATAATTAATTTGTGCCGGGTCTAGTGTCTTGGAGGCATATGCAATCACTCTAGAAACCCTGTTCTCCTTTTGCCCTAGCATGGCTCCAACAGCAAAATTAGAAGCATCACATGAAATCTCAAAATGTAATTGCCAATTAGGAGCAGAAAGTATTGGGGGAGAGACAAGTCTAGATTTCAGTTCATCAAAAGCAGACCTACATGCTTCATTAAAATCAAACTCTGCATCTTTTTGAAGTAATTGAGATAATGGATATGCAATTTTGCTAAAATCTTTAATGAACCTCCTATAGAACCCTGCATGACCCAAAAATGATCTAATCTCCTTAACACATGTGGGGTATGGGAGAGAGGAGATTACTTCTATTTTTGCTTTATCCACTTCAATCCCTTTTTCAGAAATTAAATGCCCTAAAACAATTCCTTGATCAACCATAAAATGGCACTTTTCATAATTTAGCACAAGACCCTTTTCAGAACATCTGGCAAGAATTTTATCCAAGCTGTCTAAACATGCATCAAATGACTCTCCATAAACTGTAAAATCATCCATAAATACATCCATGCATTGTTCAAGAAAATCAGAAAAAATAGACATCATACAACGCTGAAATGTACCAGGAGCATTACACAAACCGAAAGGCATTCTCCTATATGCAAATGTACCAAAGGGGCAAGTAAAAGTGGTCTTTTCTTGGTCCTCCGGAGCTATGGGTACCTGAAAATAACCAGAGAAGCCATCAAGGAAACAGTAGTAAGACTTGCCAGCAAGCCTCTCAAGCATCTGGTCAATAAAGGGCAAAGGGAAATGGTCCTTTCTAGTGGCGTCATTTAATTTTCTATAGTCAATACACATGCGCCACGAATTCTGGACTCTAGTGGGAATCAACTCATCCTTCTCATTTTTCACTATTGTGATCCCACTCTTCTTTGGAACAACCTGCACAGGGCTAACCCATTTACTATCAGAAATTGGGTATATAATACCCGCACTCAAAAGCTTAGTGACCTCTTTCTTGACCACATCTAAAATCAAAGGGTTCAACCTCCTTTGGGGTTGCCGCTTGGGCTGCGACCCCTCCTCTAGCAGAATTCTATGTGTACAAATTGTAGGACTAATCCCTGGTATATCTGCTAAAGTCCACCCTATTGCTCTTTTATGTTTTCTCAAAAGGTTTAAGAGCTTCCCTTCATTCTCATCAGATAACCCATTAGCAATGATCACTGGTAATTGGTTATTTGACTCTAAGAAAACATACTTTAGATTTGAAGGGAGCTCTTTGAGCTCTAGAGTGGGAGGTTGAATTACAGAAGGAACTAATTTTTGCACATCTAAAGTGGCAAGAGTACTTCCCTTTAAAATTTCATTTTTACCACTTGCCTCAACTTCCATGCATTCAAACCTTGGTAGAATGTTCCCTTCTTCGGTTGATTCAGCTTCAACCGCGATTTCCTTTCTTTCACTATGTTGCCCTTGGAATAGGTGAGAAGGTGGAGAAGCAGAAAGGGGATCTTCACATGGCAGAATGTATTGAACTTTGTTTTGAATCACCTTCCCTGTTTCATTGCTTGACTCACCTGAAAACTCAATGAACAACTTTCCCAAAGGGCCATCATAACTGCTCAAAGAAGAAAGAGAATCCAAAGAATAACTAGTCACAGAAAATGTATCAGATTGTGGGGTACCACGTGTGCAATCAACTGACATGCAGTTAAGACATGAGGGATCACCTCCACAAGAGCAAGTAGATGGAAAAGAATATAAAGAAGAGAATGAAGCAAGAGTGTCATCATCAGCATGCAAAAGTTCAGTGAATGAAAAATAACCATCAGAAAATGCATCAACAGTAGATTCAGAATTATCATCATCAAGCTTATAACCTACATGTTCATCTTCCATGATTATATCTATTGCACTAACCCCAAGTAAAGAATAGTCCTCATATGGATGCTTCATAGCCTCATACATATTAAAATTAACTTTATGATCTCCCACTTCCATAGAGATCGTTCCTTCTTTCATGCTAATCACAGTGTTAGCAGTCCTCAAGAAGGGGCGACCTAAAATGAGAGTGGAATCCTGAGGCACTTCCGCAGCCATATCAAGAACATAAAAATCAGCTGGAATGAGCAAGTCTTTCACTCGGACCAAAAGGTCCTTTATAATCCCATCAGGTCGCCTAATGGACCTATCAGCTAATTGTAAGATTACTGTAGTGGGTTAAAGTGTTTTAACACCTAGGGCCTGATAAACAGATTTAGGCATGACATTTATAGCAGCCCCTAGATCAAGTAATGCACCCCCTATAGTAACCTTACCAATAGTACAAGGGATTGTGAAAGATCCCGGGTCTTGACACTTGACCGGGATTTGGGGTTTGAAAAGAGCAGAAACATTAGAGCTCACTTGAACTCTCTCATTTGGTCTAAATCTTCTCTTGTTTGTACAAAGCTCTTTCAAAACTTTTGCATATTTAGGCACTTTTCTTACCAACTCTAACAAAGGAATATTAACTTCTAACTTGGTAAATAAATTCAGTGCCTCTTCATCAGTTTTAACTTCCTTGACTTTCTTACTTAGCAAATATGAATTAGGAAAGGGAAGATCACTTATACTTACCTCCTTACCTTTTTGGGTGGAGATGGCTTTGTTAATTGCTTCTTCCTTCTCCTTTTGTTCCTCTTTTTCTTTTGGTTCCTCTTGTTGCTCCTTCTTCTTTTCTTCAACTTTTTCCCGCAGTCTAGTCTCTTTGGAGCTCTCAGAAAGCTTGAGTGGTGACAGAGGAGGACTTTCACAAACAATTTCTTCAATTTGTTCATCACCTTCCTTGTCTTCAAATCTGACTTTTCTGCCGCTTCTAAGGCTTATGGCATTCAGTGACTTGGGATTGATCACTGTGTTAGAAGGCGTCGCTCCGCTTGATCTTGCTTGTTCATCACTTTTCTTGTTAGACAACTGAGTGACGAATGAGTTCAGGTTGTCATGCTTTACTTCCATTTGTTCAAACTTGTTCATGATATTAGTGAAGCATGAGTCAACGTGTGAGGCGACGGCCTTGATTTTATCATCAGTGATACTCCGCTCTTGGTCAAATTTTGCACCAATATCTGAGAACCCTTTCACTAGAAGCTGTTTAAGCTCATCATTGCTTGAAGACGGTGCACCTTGACTAATGGGAACCATGGCATTGGTGGTGTTCTGTTTTGGTGCTTGGCTAGGTGAAGCCCCTTGAAAATTTGAGTATTGACCACCATAAGAATTTCCTCCTCTAGAAGGGTAGTTCCCTTGACTTTGCCCACTGCTAAACCCTTGAGTATTCTGATTACCACTATTCCCATATTTGAAGTTAGGGTGATCTCTCCAACCAGGATTGTATGTATTGGAGTAAGGGTCCCTTTGTTGGTATTGCCCAGGCCGTGCTTGATACATTGCATTCACATCTTCATATTGACCAGGGCAGTCTGCTGATATGTGCATAGGGGAATCGCAGAATGTACAACTAGCGCCTACCATAGCTAGCTGTTGAGTGGGTGATCTTGGAGATTGGATGCTCAGTCCATCCACCCTCTTGGTCAGTGCAGACAGTTCATGTACCACTTTCACCAACAATGGATCTCGATCTGCTGGAGATATCTCTTTTAGTGCCGAGTATCCCTCGTGGTAATGTTTTGCCTACTCAAGGCGAGCTTCTTGATCAACTCCATTGCTTCATCAGGGGGCATGTCTTCTATGGACCCATTAGCAGCTGCATTGAGCATTTTTGCATCTTCATCAGTTAACCCATAAACAAAAGCTTGGACTAGGTGCTCCAGTGGCATTTGATGATTTGGACATTTTGCTACCATATCCTGAACACGTGTCCAATATCCATAGAATGTTTCACCCTCTTCTTGCCTTGAAGATGCAATCTCTTTTCTTGCTGCGGCGACTTTGTTTGAAGGATAATATTTTTCAATAAAATGCTTCTTCAAATTATCCCATGTTTGGTAAGCATCTGGGGTGTACCTTGGCAAACTCATATACCAAACCTTTGCTTTCCCTTCCAGAGTGAGATGGAAAACCTTCCACATGACTTCTTCAAGTTTAGCCCCCACGGGCTTCATCGTCATGCAATGCATGTGGAGAGAGCTTATATGTGTATACGGATTCTCACCTGGAAGACCATGAAATTTTGGAAGTGAGTGCACAAGAGAACCTTTAATTTCAAAATCAGTAGTAAAAGTAGGAGTAGCACCAACCAAAGATTCAAAATTATCATCAAATTGATTCAATTGTTTAATGGACTTTTTAGGTTGATCTACCACATTATTACCTCCTTCATTCCTTTCCCTATTGTCCATCCGATTATCCCCGTTATCCTCTTCGGCCATTTCTTCTATTGCTAGTTCTCTTTCCCTTTCTTGGTTAGCCTTAATTACTTCTTTTTTGAGTTTTCTTATTTTCCTAAGAGTTCTTTCAATTTCTAAATCCAATGGAATTAGGTCTCCTCTAGAACTTCTTAGCATACACTAAACAACCAACAAAAAGAAGAAAACACACAGAAAAACAGTAAAACAAATAAAACAGACTAGAAAACCAGAAACAAAGCAACACAGAATGAAAAACAGTGCAGTTCACTGCTTCACCCGCTGCCAGCGGGTAGGTTCATCCGCTGCCAGCGGGTAAGGCAGAAACAGAAGCAATTCTGCACTGTTAAAGCAGAAAAATAGGGCAGATTCGAAAAACCAGCAAAAATCCAACTGAAAATGCTTCAAAATGACTATTCAAGCCTAAAAATAAATGCTAAATCAACTATAAACTACCTAGAAACAATAAACACAAATAAAAACACAATTAAATGCAATTAAACTAAGTAATTTTTTGCCAAAAGAAAATAGGACAGCTATGAAAAATTTCACAAAAACCAGCAAAAACACTTACTAAAAATCACAATAAGCCTAGAAAGAAACACTAAAATGAAAAGACACAACTTAAAACACAAAACACAATAACAAAACACAATCTAACTATGTGATTCCCAAAGAAATCACGCGAAAACAACCCAATTCGTGAGAATCTAGCACAATTGCACAAAGAACCAAAATGGCTCCCCGGCAACGGCGCCGAATTGATGAGACGCGGCCTTGTCGCGAGGCCGGCACCAATAAAATTAATACTAGAAAGTGCAGCTAGTGGCACAACCTAGGTCGATTCTCTCTCGCGGAGCCTATGGACTCGATGGACAAATATGCTTAATTAACACAAATGGGGTGTCTTTGAGGCAATTTAACAAACACTTGGTGTGCAATGAAACTAAATGGAATTAAATGCAACTAAATGAAACTAGAACTAACACTTTTTGGGGTTTTCAATATTTTTAAAGCTAAAGTAAATTGAGGTGAATGAAATGAGATGAATATGTTTTGTTGGAGAATGCTTTGGGCTATCCTTGCTATCAAAAAGTATGGAGTTAATCAATGAAAGGCCATTTCCTAAAGTAGTTTAGTGACCACTAAACCTAGGTAATTTAATTAGAGGATGCAATTAACCAACCGGACAATTAACAAACCTAATCAAATACCATCAATGAAGCAAATGAGGAATTTAACATAAACTAGAATTCAACTCAACAATTACCATTGTCATTAGAGTGACTTCCACAATGAATTAAAAATTACAATAAGATTCAACCAAATCCAATGTAATCAAAACCCACAATGGGAGAATCAAAATACAAATCACAAGTCTATTTAAATTCCTAATGTCCAACTACAACCTAGTTGAGTTCCACAACCATGGAGCCACAATCAATACAAACTCATCAATATCAACAAGATAAACATGAATCCATAAAGAGAAGTAGTAGGAAAACAAGAAAAACTCCCTATTGGATGCCATAGCTCAAGCCCTAATCATCCTCCTCCAAAGCACAAGAAGTTTAGCCACTCATGGATGGGAGAAATGCTCCACCAAGCTCCTCCAACCCTTGCTTAGCCATGGATGATGATGGAGGTTGCTGGAATTTGGTCTGAATAGGTGTGGAGAGTGGAGAAGATGAAGAGAAAATGGTGAGTGTGGCTGGAAATGTGGAGAGACTTGAGAGGATGAGAGCTTATGTCTTGAATGTCTTCTAATTCGTGGGTTTTTCTCTTGATTAGGTTTAGGGCCTCTAAAACCTCAGAATATTCCCTCTAATCCGACCTAGTATGCTCCCCTTGTGGTAAAACATTGAGAAAGTGGGCCCACCATCCGTTTCAGCTCTTAAAATCGCGAGAAAGTCGTGCAGAACTGGTGTACCCGCTGGCAGCGGGTCATCTACCCGCTGGCAGCGGGTGGATTACTCGAAACGCACGTTTTGCTCTGAAATTGAAGTCCACCCGCTGGCAGCTTGCAAGGCTACCCGCTGGCAGCGGGTGGAACAGTAGAATAGGCCCAAAAATGCCTCTAAGCCTCAAATCTTGTACCGGCTTCGCTTTCCAGCTTCTTTCTCGACCTCTAGCACTTGAATCCTTGCTATTCCTCAAGCTAGTTGACCTACAAATCAACCAAAACAATTGTGAGGCCCTCAAGTTAATAAAACTAGAGAATTATCACAATTTATTCAATAAAAACATGGAATTAGCAAGATTGTGATTTAAGTCCTTAAGTGCCCTTGAATAACATTAAATCATGCATAATGACTCTTTAAACTCAACAAAAGCTTGTCAAATGCCAAAAGATACAAGGGTAAATATTGGTATTATCAGGTGGTGACCTTGAAAATTCGCCACCGAAACGTCTAACTATCATTACATTCAGTGGCGACCCGAAACGTCTAACCCATCATTACATTCGGTGGCGACCTCAAAAAGTCGCCACTGAAACATTTAACCCTTCAACACATTCGGTGGCGACCTTGAAAAGTCGCCACCGAAACGTCTAACCATTCATTACATTCGGTGGCGACCTTGAAAAGTCGCCACCGAAACGTCTAGCCCTTCAACACATTCGGTGGCGACCTCAGAAAGTCGCCACTGAAACGTCCAGCCCTTCAACACATTCGGTGGCGACCTTAGAAAGTCACCACCAAAACGTTTAACCCTTCAACACATTCGGTGGCGACTCTGAAAAGTCGCCACTGAAACCTCTAACCCTTCATTACATTCGGTGGCGACCTCAAAAGGTCGCCACCGAAACGTCTAGCCCTTCATCACATTCGGTGGCGACCTTGAAAAGTCGCCACCGAATCGTTTAAACCTTCAACACATTCGGTGGCGACCCTGAAAAGTCTCCACCAAAACGTCTAACCCTTCATTACATTCAGTGGCAACCTCAAAAAGTCGTCACTGAAATGTCTAGCCCTTCAACACCTTTAGTGGCGACCTTGGAAAGTCGTCACCGAAGGTAGAAAACATAATAAATATATTAGAATGAAATTATATAACAAAAAGTAATATATGGCTCAGTGGTTGTTGTGGACACTACTATGCATCATGTCCCGCCTTCGAATCGGTCCATGCGCCATTTTAAGAAAAATATAAGGTGGTCATGAAAGTGGAGATCCGGCGGCCGGAGGCGGAGGTCTGACAACCGGGGACGGAGGTTCGGCAGCCGGAGGCGGTGGTCCGGCGGCCGGTGACGGTGGTCCGGCGGCCGGTGACGGTGGTCCGGCGAGCGATGGCAGAGGTCTTCACCGGCCATTGGTCGCTACTGAAACTTGTCTTTCAGTGGCAACTTTGGTTGCCACTGAAAGATATGCCATGGCATTATTTGTGCTACATCAGTGGCGACAAAAGTCGCCACTGAAAAGTATATATTTGGTCGCGACCACATTTAGTCGCCACCGAAACTTTCGGTGACAGAGTTATAGGTGGCGGCCTTGTGGCGACCTAAAAGTCACCACCAAAGATTTTTAGTGGCGACTATTTAGCATTCAAGTCGCCACCGAATGTCAGATTTTTTGTAGTAGATTTAGGGACAAAAATCAATGAAAACGAACTTGTGTAGAGGGAGAAACAATTTCACGAAATAGAGTGACGCTGAACGTCACTCTACAACGTGTTTTGAAAAATCGATTTTATAAAAATTGCTGGGAGTAAAATACCCAATGGACTTTGACAAAAGACCTATGGTTATAAAGCTATGGATGTCTAGTTTCGAAAAAAAAAATATATCTCTCCATTTGGAGTTAAATTGAAATCAGGATCTTCCATCGAAGGCACACTGCCCGAACTCAGAATTACTTCGGGCAGAGGTTTTCACAAAAATCGTTTGACTCCATTAAAAAACTCCGAAATTCATGAAAAAAATTAAGAGATTCTCTCAAAGTATGAAGAAACAAGAGAAAAATGCAAGATAGCAATTATATATGTCGAAACAACCAAAAACAAAATGGAGAAAGCTATGAAGCACCGGTACGGGAATTTGGTTCATGTATCCGTACCAGATACGTAGGTACGGATACGTGAAAGTACGCTCAAAATGGGTATCCTTCAGATTTCAAAATTTTTTTAAAAAAATTCTTGTAAAATTTGATTAGGATTAGGATGAAAATCACATTGTGATTCTGAGAAAGAGAAAGAATATGCTATATAATCAAGATTCAAGAGAGAAACTGAGACTCAAGTCAAAAATAAAACCTTGTTCCTTGCTCCTAATTACCTAATCTCTCCAATAGCCATCTCCGGTGGACTTCTGTTGCAGAGTAGTCATCTCCGGCCTCCGGTACTTGATCTCTAGTTGCTCTATTATTTTTCATCTCTCGTTGCTCTCATGCTCTGTTTTCCCGTTGCTCCGCTTTCCGCCTTTCCCATTGAAATCTCTCTCTCTAGTCTCCCTCTTTGATTTCTCTGTCTCTTTAAGTTCCAGAACGTTCCCACTTCCCACACTTCCCAATTTTATTAGTTTAATAATGAATATTGTTTTTCTCTTACTTTATTGTTTCTCAGTAGCTTTTACTAAGTCTAAAAGCTTCATATATCTCAAGTTCTCACTTCCCAATTTTATTAGTTTAATTCTTTATAATCTTTTTTTTAGAACTTTACTTTCTTTTATTGATGTTATTAGTATGTAATTTTTGGAATATAAATTCTTTATTTCTTTTAAATATTTATGTAAATATTTTTAGTAATGTAAATATATAATTTAGATTTTAAATTTTTTTATTGCAGTTATAAGTTATGTCTTCTTCGACCGACGTGATAAATCAATTTGCTACTGGAAAATCTGAGGATGCTGCTCCTCTTTGGTCTTATGTTACCATACTTCAAGACATAAAAGAAGAAAAAAGAAATGTTATTTGGCAATGTAATTTTTGCCAAGGTATTTTCAAGGGATCTTATTCTAGAGTAAAGGCACATTTATTGAAACAATCTGGTGTTGGAGTTAAGATATGTAAAGATGTGAACAAGGAATATCTCACAGAGTTAAATAAAGTAGTTAATGAGTCAATTGAAAACTCAAGGCCGGTTCAAATTCCTTTACCAACTGGAACAACAAGTTTAAATCCACCTACGGATGATTTGGGTAGAAAAAGAAGAGCTATTGGGACTAATACGATTGAAAAAGCTTTTAATAATGAGGCAAGAGAGCATCTTAAAGCAGAAAAAGCTAGGCTATTTTATTCACCTGGATTACCTTTTAATGTTGCTAGAAATCCGTATTATATGAGCTCATTTTCCTATGCTGCAAACACGGCTATATCTGGATTTTTTCCCCCAGGATATAATGCTTTGAGAACTACATTATTACAGAGGGAAAAGGTGAATGTTGAAAGATTGTTTCAACCTATCAAAAATACTTGGCCAGAAAAAGGAGTAAGTATAGTGACTGATGGATGGACTGATCCTCAAAGAAGACCATTGATAAACGTTATGGCAGCATCAAGTGGAGGACCTATTTTCTTAAAGTCTGTTGATACTTCAGGTAAATATAAAGGTAGGCATTTTATTGTTGACTTGATTAAGAAAGCAATTGGTGAAGTTGGAGCAAATAGTGTTGTTCAAGTTATTACTGATAATGCCCCAGTTTGCAAGGCTGCTGGGTTGCTTATTAAAACAGCACATTCTCATATTTTTTGGTCTCCTTGTGTAGTTCACACATTAAATCTTGCTTTTAAAAATATTTGTGAACCAAAAAATACAGCAACAAATGAGATTGTTTATGCAGAATGCCATTGGATTACTATTGTTGCTGATGACGCTATGTTTATTAAAAACTTCATAATGAATCATAGCATGAGGTTATCAATTTTTAATCAGTTTAATCCACTCAAGCTACTTTCAGTTGTCGATACTAGATTTGCCTCAATAGTTGTGATACTTAAAAGGTTGAAGTTCATTAGGCGTGGTCTACAAGCTATGGTTATTGATGATAAGTGGACTCAATATAAAGATGATGATGTCCAAAAAAGCTACAGTTGTGAAAGAGACTATTCTTAATGATAGGTTTTGAGATAAGATTCACTATATTTTAAATTTCACAAGACCCATTTATAATATGCTTCTTTTTTGTGATACTGACAAGCCCACGCTTCATTTAGTATATGATATGTGGGATTCCATGATTGAGCAAGTAAAATATGAAATATATAGGCATGAGGGCAAAGAATTAAATGAGGAATCATCCTTTTACAATGTGGTGTATAATATCCTTATTGATCGTTGGACAAAGAGTTGCACACCACTTCATTGCTTGGCTCATTCATTAAATCCAAGGTACTATTGCTTGGAATGGCTTCAAGGAGCCTCAAATCGAGTACCTCCACATAAGAATGAAGAGATTTGTATTGAGAGAAACAAATGTCTGAGAAGATATTTTTCAGATTCAAAGGAAATACTGATGGCAACTAAGGAGTTCATTAGATTTTCAGGAGCTGAAGATGTATTTGGTCAATTTGAATGTTTACAAAATAGATGGGACTTAGAACCAAAGGAATGGTGGATTGTGTATGGATCTTCAGCTCTTTTACTTCAAAATCTTGCACTAAAACTTCATTCTCAACCAAGCTCTTCCTCTTGTTGCGAAAGGAATTGGAGTACTTAATTCTTTCATTCACTCTATGAAAAGAAATAAGATCAATCCCAAGAGAGCTGAGGACTTAGTCTTCGTACATACAAATCTTCGTCTTCTATCACGACAGAGTTCAAAGTATAACAAGGGTGAAACTAGAATGTGGGACATTGGAGGAGATAGAGCTGAGCCATTTGATGGAGCTGGAACTCTTGAAGTTTCAAGTCTCTCTCTTGACGAGCCAGAATTAGAAGCTGTTATTTTCACTGATGATGTACAGGGGAATAATGAAATTTCTACCGTTCAAGTTTGAATTTTAATTTTATTGTTAAACTTAGAGAAGATTTTTCTTGTTTTAATATTTTACTTTTTATATTTTGTGAATTTTTTATTAACAATACGATTATTTTAGTAAATTTTAAATTCTAGTTGATTATGCATTATATATAATATATATTTATTATTTTATATAAAAGTATTTTGCCGTACCCGTACCCAAATTTTTTTTAATTTGTCGTATTCCGTACCCGTACCCGCACCCGTATCCGTACTCGTGCATCATAGGGAGAAAGCAAGCAATCACATTCAACCAAAACATAAAAGTGTCAAAGTGAAGAGTACTCCCTCAATTGGTTCTTCCACCTTTCATTCTAAGTTTCCCTTCCCATCTCCATGCGTTCTTGACTCCTTCCTCTTCTTTCTTCTTGCCTCCTCTTGCTCTCCTCCTTGATCTCCCATTCTTCTCTTTGACCTAGCCACCTCCCTTTTTATAAGCTAGGTTTTCTTCATAATTGTTTTGGGCTTGGCCCACTAGTACTATGAGTAGGCTATCTAACATTTTTTTCTTTTCTTATTTTTGACATAATAATGATATTTTTGTATTTTATTTATTTTTATGCTTTTTTTTAAAGCCTGGACAAGAGGAGGCAAGAATGGACTTGCCTTGCAATCTAGTTATATCTCCAAGTTCGACCAGCCATTGAACACCCAATACAATATCCGCTCCTTTTATGTCTAATACACATAAGTCCACAAAGAACACGTGATCTTGCACCACTAATTGAAAATCCACACTAGGGGTGTACAAACCCCGGATCGGGTCGGGTTTTGCCCTGACTCGAGACCCGACCCGACTTTGGCCAGGTTGGGTATTTCATTTTTAAAGAAAAAATTATATTAATTAAAACTTGACATATTTAATCATTTAAAATAATAAATTTAATTAAGTTAAGGTTATATTTTGTGTATTTCAATTAATAATCAATAATAAACAAAACTGTACATACAAATATTATATATTTTACATATAAAAATACTTAAATAATAAATATAACAAAAATTAAAAAAAGGAAAAAGAAAATGAGTATATCCCGGGTCGGGCCGGGTTTTGGACAACCCAACCTAGGGCCCGACCCGATGGCCCCAAAAGTTATCGGTTCGGGTATCCGAGTTGGATGTACACCCCTAATCCACACACTTATGGGTACACTCCAAATAAGCTCGATTGCCTGTTTGGACCTTGAAGGACTTAATGAGAGTTAATTCGAGTTGCAACTTAATAGTTATACTACTCTTCACAAAATTGTGAGTATTGCCATTATGAATTAAAACCTTCACTATACTGTCCTTGTGTGCTTCCCTGTGACACATAAGGTACTAGGATGAAATAGCATAAGCCTTTCCTCTGTCGTTCTCTCAGTTCTTGAGCTGTGAATCTTTTATAGGGAGGAATATTAGTAGCTTGTGGTTTCACAGGGTTTTTCTTGGAATCAGTAATAAATGAGCGACTCTTGTTGGATGTAGCAGCAGGTGTGGGTATATATGGTTTGGAAGAATAAGCAGTGTTGGAGTATGAGCTGCTTTTGGAGTAAGTAGAGTTAGAGTTGGATTTGGACATCTACAGCAACTTGAGATGTTTTTGTTCATGCATCTTTGCCAACGCTACTGCCTCATAGTATGTTTCGGGTTTGGCCAACATTACCTCATATTGTAAGTACTCCTTTAAACCTCCAATAAACATATCCATATGCCACTCCTTGGATAAACCCGACACTCAAGTAGAAAGAGCCTCAAATTTTTCATGATATTTGTTGCTCGCTCAACCGAAACGATACGATGCAAGTGTACACCGCCAACAAGTAATCCAGTGATATCGATAAGAGTAAGAGTACCGTCCACAGGGAACTAATTTAAAAGAAAGTGAGTATTAGTGCTTTCATACTTAACCTAAGTCAAACAACCGAAATTGAGTGTTTTGATTAAAAACAAGTGAACAACGCAATTAGCAAATTAATACAAAAATAAATCAAGAGTGTAAATGAGATTAAAAGCATTTAGGATTGTAGTTACACCTAGCACTTCACTTATGGAGTTTTACCTTTTTTTATTACTTAATTCAATGATTTGGTGTTAGTCTTAGCCCTACTTTCATTATATGAATCTTCCAATCCTATATAAATTCTACCTCTCAAATCTAACTCCTCATATGCCTATGGAAGTATAAATTCAAGAGATGCATTAGATTCAAGCCAATTTTGACTCCTCAAGGCCCTTGGGTATATGCTTATACTTTGGGCAAATCAAGTTAATCAAGCACAATCAACATAAAACAAGAGATATTCAACTCAAAGACTAAATTTAGGGGTCCTCTTCCAAGAAAACCCCAAATCCTCTAATTTCCCTAAGTGGTGGCCAAACAATTAGGGTTCATCAAGCACAAAGTTGAATAAACATCAAAATGCATTAAATCAAGCAATCAAAATAGCAAATTCATGAGTTTACATGCTAGGGTACCACAACCCTAAAATAAGAAAAGCCTAGCCTATCATATTCAAGGAAATTACAAGCTTAAACCAGAAAACTTAGTAAACATTAAAGCAAAGAAGAGAAGAGAGGAAAAACTCTTGTGTCCAAGACTCCAATCCAATCTTTCTTCACTTGATTCCACTTGAAGTCCTCCCAACTTGATGCCTCTTCAATACCCAAGCTTTCCTTTTCTCTCAGCCTCTCCAACACGCTTAGAATCCTCAACTTAGGTAAAAAATCCCACTTATATCAGTAAAAATACTGATTTCCGAAACTGACCCTGCGTGGGTGTGCTGCAGCACTCAAACCAGGTGCTGCAACGCCTCAGCTCTGATGTTGAAATTCACAGGTTCATGCTGCAGCGCCTTGCCACTGACTTGGATTAATCTTGCTGTCTTTATAGCTTCCAAAAGTGCCCAAAATTACTTCTTTCTTTAACATTTGACCTTGGACACAAAAAGGAAAATGCAAGTAAGTCCCCAACAAACTTTAAACTCAATAAAACACCCGCAAAACTTAATTAACCTACACAAATCACACAAGTTAAATAACTAAAAGCCTAGAACAAGAAAATCTCCTAAAATGCAACAAATCATGGCTCAAAATCACTTAATCACCTCATAAAATCGGTGAAATTATAGCCTAAATAATTCTATTTTATAGATTTATCACACCCCCAAACTTAAGCTTTTGCTCGTCCTCGGGCAAAGTAGATTAAAATAGAAAGAAAATAGTGGACTCAATGTGGCAATCATGAATGGTCAAACCTAACCCTCAGCGATTACACTTTTAACCAGAGTTAACCAGAAAAGAAACATTCAAGCCAAACAATTCAAAGCTCTAGGAGTATAAGCTAAATTCTTATTCTACTTTTGGAGTGTGTGTGTGCAGGCAGCCAGACAATCATTTCATGCATACTTTATTGGTTCATGTTCACATATCCTAACATGTATAGAAGATTCCAAAACTAGGTACTTCATAAGCTTACTTGTCTACCCTCTCTCCACTAATGTAGGTCTCACATAAACTAGAGATTATCAGGTCTTTTAAGCTTACACCGTGGCCTAGGATTTTGGGCTACCAACAAAAGGATAAGATAAAATCAAATATCAAGGGCTAGCTTAAGATAGCACAAAACACATTGATAGAGTCTTAATTTTTTTTTTCACATCAAACCTTTATTTTCTTTTCCTTTTCCTTTATTTATTTATTTTTACTTTCTTTTCTTCTTCCCCCCTTTTTTTTACACAATCTTTGATTGTATTTGAATTACTTCCTTCATCACCCAAAGTTTCCAACATGTGCTTAGCTAACCACTTGAAAGGGTAATTCATTGGTTTTTCGGGCTAGGTGAGGTAAGCTCATGTGGGTAAATTTTTAAAAAATTTCATTCTTGGTTTTTCTATTAAGGCTCAAAATGGGTGCTAAGGATATAATCAATTATGAGAGAAGGCTTGAAAGGTTCAAACACAGAAAAATATGCCTAAATCATGTCTCTAATCTATGCAAAACCTAGGATTTCGCCTCAAGTGGGTATAAAGCAAGTTCTAGAGCCCTAGTGTTGGAATAAACATGCATATTAAGTCATGCTAGCATTTCTCCTCTAAAACACATACTTAAATTATGCAAAGCTACCTTGTGCTCCAAATTTTTCCAAAAGTAGACAAGAATCAAATCCTACCCAAAGATCTAATCATTGAAAGATTGGGCATGTATTTTCTAATTAACTTAGAGTTGTAAGTGCAAACAAAATCCTCATTGGGGTTTCACCAACATAAAAACCACAAACAAGCACAAACACTAGCCACAATTAGCACAAATTGACATATCATCCAAGGCTCAAGCAAAAGCAAAAATTTTAAATTGTGTCCCCACCCCCAAACTTAAAATAAACATTGTCCCCAATGTTCAAAACATGTGAAAAAGGGTAAAAGGAAATGGGAACCTGCGGAGGATAAGATATGAATACATTGAACTAAATACTAATTACGTCTAATCAGTTAATTACAGGCCCAGTGAGGTATTGCATCATCAGATAAGCATAAAAGAATAGTACATTTGTCCAAGCACACTGATCATTACCAGTATGGCTAAATAGAAAACACACCAAGCAAAATAACAGGCACGCATGCAGAGAATAGAAGAAAAACAAAAACAAAAGAGAAATAAAATAAAATAAATGATAAGGTAAAAGAAATGCAGCAGCCTGAGGATTTAAGACTCTGGAGGAGGTGGCGGTAAATCATGGTACTCGGGTGTGTGTGCCTTGTCTTCTGAGTGCTTAATCAGTTGCGAAAGATTGTGATGGATGACATCGACACATGTTGTGTTGCACCTTGAACGCGCGTCTACAGCTTCTGATTGAGCCCTCAAGTATTTCATTTCAGCCATAACCTCCTGGTGGTGTTTCTCTTACCTCTCAAACAGTACCCGGATCCAATGATCTGCTTTACTAAGCATGTTAATCATCTAACCGTTCTGTGACAGTGCCACTAGAAGAGCTGGAGGCGGTTGCCTTACGCTTCCTTGAAGTCATGCTCTGCAAAAGAAGAAGAGTGCTTCAAAATGGTGTATATAATAATCAAATATCAAGATTAGTGACCACCCCAAAACTTAAGCTTGAACAATAAATCCAAAGCACACAACTTGATTCACTAAGCATGTTAATCATCTAAGCAAAATGCGATCAAAGTTGGGAAGCTTAGAGAGAAAAGCTCAAGTAAGGGCAATCAAGTAATAGCTATTATTTACACCATTCCTAAGTAAAACAAGCCAATCAAGTTAAAATTTACACTTACTAACATAAGCGGCCAAAAGAATTCATAAAGAGGATAAACAAATAAATCAAGGCCAAATTTCTAGTTCTTTTTTTAATCCTCTCTTAACCCACTACCCAACATTCTTGCTTACTTAACTCAATAGATTAACATTGCACCCCTAAACTTTTTTCCAAAAAAAAAAAAAAATTCCTAATTAATGCTTCATCAAAATGACAAATTATTGAATACTAAATGACCATAAAACTCAATTAAGATCATCAAGAACATATATTCAGTCTAATGCTCAATTAATCCAAGAATTCAAAAAATTCAAAGCATTCACATGGTTTTAACCATTACACAATCATTAAAATAGCATGAATGCACTACCCAGTACTTACACTAATAACTAATCAACCTTAAACAAAGCACAATGCACAAATAATAAATAATTTTACAGCCCAAGCATCACAAGTTTTCTGTTCAGAAGTATCAAATACAACTTAGGTAGTTACATTACACAAATCAACTATCCTTAGTAAAGGTTTGACTCAATACTCATCCATGAAGCTTGTAAAATCATAAATAACCAGTGAAAGAGTATATACGAGTGGAGAATGAGTGACCTTACATACCTTGAGTAGAGAAGATGCAAAGACCTAAAGAGAACGTCGATAGCAATTGCTCAAAAGACCACAACAACAAAGAGGGAAAATACGCGGGAGTAATGGATTCTTGAGGGATATATTAAGCCAAAAATAGGTGGGTATGGTGCGAGATATAGGATTTTGGCCGAAAAAGTGAGTGAATGAGAAGAAACAGAGGAACACAACGAAGCACAACAGAGAAAAGAGGAGATAGTGCGAGAAGACGGCGGCGAACGGCGAGGTTGATGGCGGATGGTGGCTGGGCACGGCAGTCGACGATCGCTAACGGTGGTGAGTGGCTAGGGCTTGGCCATGGGGTTGAGAGGTGGGAGAGACGAAGGAGAGGGAAAGAAGTCGATGGGTGGGATTTGGGGATTGGGTTATTTTTTTTAATTCTAATAATAATAATAAATTTTTTTTACTAATATAATAATAATAATAACAATAATAATAAAAAATTTTATTTTATTTTTTTAAAATAATATATATATATATATATATATATATATATATATTAATTATAATAATGATAATTAATTTCTCTTTTTTTTAACTAAACCCTTTTTTTATAATATATATATATATATATATATATATATATATATATATATATATTGTAACTTCGGAATATTCCACCCTGGGACACGTGGCACTGACGTTCTAGAAGCATGGCCCCAACATCCGCTGGAGACATGTGGCACCACTCATCCCTCCATTACGTGGCCCTCGCCCACGTCACCACACGGAGCTTCCCCTCAACTAGACGTGGGATCTCCACAAAGCCTCGTGGGACAACCCACGTCCCATGAGGTCGTGGGTCGAGCACGATCTCCCCACACACAAGTATAAATAGGCCCTCACTCGAGGCACTACAAAGGCAATCAACTCTGGATAGAATTACACACAGCCCGAAGGATTATCCCACATCATCCCCAGATACACCTCACAAGTACTTTCACCTCCTTGAGCCCCGCCGTTGGCCTTCCCTCCAGGCCACCCTCCGACCGGCTCACCTCCTCCTTGGAGCACACAGCTTAAAGGGCTTCCAGCAGCCCTCAGAGACCATAGCTCTCTCCCACTAAGGCAACCTCCCACAGAGCGGCTCGCCTGCCCAGAGTACCTTAGGCACATCTTAGCTGCACACGACCCAATACAGGTAACAACCTTGCCTAACGGCTCCTATAGACGTCACCATGACGAACTACGTGGACTTTCATCCTTCCAGGAGGGTACGTAGGCACCTAGGTGCATCACCTAAGGACAAGTCCCCCAAGGTTAAGACCCCTTGCGGTCCTAAATTCATATTACAATTGTCTGAGCCAAAAATGACAGTTACAATGGCGCCCACCGTGGGGCCATGCTTCTAGAACGTCAGTGCCACGTGTCCCAAGGTGGAATATTCTGAAGTTACATAAGTCCCCCAAGAAGCGGGCCAAGAAGGCTTGCAGGGTTTCTCCCTCCTCCTGGTGGAAACCGATGAAGGAGTCTTCGTTTTTCTGATACTCTTTGCTGTTCGCGAAGTGTGTAAGGAAGTTCTGAGCCAGTTGTTCAAAGCTGTGGATCGAATTGGTGGGAAGCAAGGAGAACCATCTCAAGGCGGCTTCCTTTAGAGTTGATGAGAAGACCCGGCACTGTTGGTCGTCCGTCATACCCAGTATCGACATGGCTGAGTTGAAGGTATTCAGGTGATCTCGCGGATCGATTTCCCTTCCATAAGGCTCTATGTGAAAGGACATCTTGAAACCCATGGGCACGCGCTCGTTCATGACTTGCTGGGTGAATGGGTGTCTCCCTCTTCCCTGGAAGTCAATCGCGGGCCACTGGTAGGCATTTGCACCAGCGGCTGCGTATTGGTTGTAGGCCGCGGCCCATGGCATGTGGAGGTAGGACCCTGGAGGGTAGTTTGGGACTGGTGGTTGTGGAAAGTTCACAACGGGTCGTGCTGCCTGTCCGGCGACCATGGTAGGTCCAAGTGGGATCACCGTTGGGGGCGGTGTCGCCGTCAGCGACAACCATGTGAACTCCATGGGTAGGGTCCCAAATTGAATTGTGGGCAAGCCGGTAGGGTCGCTAGAGGTCCCTGTCGTCGCACCGTGTGGCACTATGGGTAGTTGAGTGCTTACATTTGCTGGGGCGAGGTTCCTGTCCTCTTCCCATCGTTGTTCGCGTTGAACCGCTACTTCTGCCTCGAGGCGAGCGATCTCAGCGTCTCGCGGGTTCCTCGCTAACTCTGTCACTTCTTAACCACCGGTTGTGGGGCAAGGGACGTGTGGCATGCTGTACGGGTGCTGAGGGTAAGTTTCCTCTCTAAATGCCGGGTTCTGGTCCACGGTCTCCGTGACGGCTACTTGTGTTATTGAGGAGCTTTGAGGCTGGGTTGCGCCTGATCCGCCTGCCTCGGTTGTGACCGGTTCGGTTGTTCCCTAGCGATTCCTCGTGCTGCGCCTCAGGGCGCTGGCGTCAGTTGTGGTGGTGGGGACGTTCGAGTTGGTCATGGCCTATCGTGTTCTGCATCTGTATTGTAGATCAAAACAAAAACAAGTACGGGTTTCTGAGTGTTAGGTGTATACTCCTACTCCCCAAAAAAAGAATTGCCATTTAGCGGTAGAGTGCGCAAGGCATTGTGGTCTGAATAAGACCGCGATGGGCGCCACTAACCCTCAAAGGGTATTCTGGGAAAGACCCCTCTGAGCAATGATGACTCCACCTCAGTAAGTCGCGTACTTCCTGCAGAGACGGCTCAGAAACTTGTTGAGGAAGCCAAGCGGCCAGCCACCCAAAACGGGATGCGTGTCCTCTCCAAGACACCTCCTTTCCTACGGAGCAATGCGAGAAGGCCAACTTCACGAGTCGGACGGCCAGCTCCCATACTCTAAGCGGTCGAGCTATCCCGCAAGTAAAGGCAGCGAAATTCCCAAGTGTCCTACAGGCGAAAGGAACTTAAGTCCACGGGCACCCGACACCCGTAGACTTGGGAGACTTATGTAACTTCGGAATATTCCACCTTGGGACACGTGGCACTGACGTTCTAGAAGCATGGTCCCAGCACCCGCTGGAGACACGTGGCACCACTCATCCCTCCATTACGTGGTCCTCGCCCACGTCACCACACGGAGCTTCCCCTCAACTAGACGTGGGATCTCCACAAAGCCTCGTGGGATGACCCACGTCCCATGAGGTCGTGGGTCGAGCACGATCTCCCTACACACAAGTATAAATAGGCCCTCATTCGGGGGACTACAAAGGCAATCAACTCTGGATAGAATTACACACAACCCGAAGGATTATCGCACATCATCCCCAGATATACCTCACAAGTACTTTCACCTCCTTGAGCCCCGCCGTTGGCCTTCCGTCCAGGCCACCCTCCGACCGGCTCACCTCCTCCTTGGAGCACACCGCTTAAAGGGTTTCCAGCAGCCCTCAGAGACCATAGCTCTCTCCCACTAAGGCAACCTCCCACAGAGCGGCTCGCCAGCCCGGAGTACCTTAAGCACGTCTTAGCCGCACACGGCCCAATACAGGTAACAACCTTGCCTAACGGCTCCGATAGACGTCACCATGACAAACTACGTGGACTTTGATCCCTCTAGGAGGGTACGTAGGCACCTAGGTGCATCACCTAAGGACAAGTCCCCCAAGGTTAAGACCCCTTGCAGTCCTAAATTCATATTACAATTGTCTGAGCCAAAAATGACAGTTACATATATTATAATATATATTTTTATAAATCCACCTAAAATAAAATTAAAAAAAAAAACTTGCCAAATGGTTGAGAAGAGACAGAGAGGAAGTGCTGCAGCACGCCCAAGAGGTGCTGCATCGCTTCTTCACTGTCTCTTCTAAAAAATTTTAAATTTGTGCTTGAGTCAAAGCGCCGCAGCGCTTCGCTACTGACTTGGCCTCAAAATTTTCCAAATTTGTGCTTGAAAGGAGATGCTGCAGCATGCCTAAGAGGAGCTGTAGCACTCCGCTACTGAACCCCAAAATGACTTTTAAATTGTTCTAAACTCATCTTTCTCACTTAAATTCTTTGTTAAAGCACCATACATACCACCTTACCTCATAAGGACTTAATCAACTTCATTTTCTTCTACAACTTGGCATTCTCACCTTTGTGCATTTGATCCTTGCTAGGCAACCACATTTGCCCTGTCATTGAAACCAGAAAAATTTAATAAAAACTAGCTAAAAACCTAAAAAACACAATCAAAATCAGAAAAAATCACATTTTAAAATAAAAGAAAAGGGACTCAAGATGTCTTGGGTTGCCTCCCAAGAAATGGTTGGTTTAAAGTCCTCAGCCTGACTACCATATTCACTTTTATCAGCCAGGATCAATTGGGATAAAAGGTGGTAGTGGTTTATTGTAGAAATATGTGTCTGCACCACCAATTGGGTATGCCATGAATTTGTCATATAGTAGATGCAAAAGTTTAGCCGCCACGAAATTCTGGCACTGCACCAATCAAGGTGAATTCATCACAAAGTTATCAGCATCCCACTTAGCATTAAATGATAATGAGGATTTACTTGGTTCAATTGGATGATATTTTAACTCATCATCATTAGCTAAATTGTCAACTACATCATTCACTAAACAGACTTCAAAACATCCCTCAGTTATGGTTACTTCCTCAACTGGCTCTTTGTCAACCTTTTCAGTCCCCGGATTCCCTTCCATCACTTTTTCACTTGTCAAAGTTATTGCCTTGCAACGCTTCTTACTATCACGTCTTGGATTCAACTCAGTGTTGCTAGGTAGGGCCCCATGAGGTTGGTTATTCAAGGTTTTAGCAAGATGCTCCAACTGTGTTTCCAAGTTTCTTAATGAAACAACTTGACTTTGGATCCCAGTATTTTGATTATGAATGATGGGATGTTTTTGCCAAAGACATCTCTTCCATTGATGGCTTACTTTCAACTAATAATGGAGGTACTTTGGATTCTTGATTGTAACTCAAAGCATTGAAGCAAGAAGGGTTACTACTATAATGCTCAAACTTAGAATTTCCAGGGCATTGGTCATATAGATGCTTTGCTCTACACAATTCACAACTTATGAATGAGCTTATGGCATCAACACTTGCTTGAACCCTTAAGCTATGCACTTGCTTAGTTAAATTGCTATTTGGGCACACAAGGCATTAATAACTTCAACTTTATTGATCTCTGTAGCGCTTCTTGGCATATGCCTTTCCGACTGCCAATGATAATTGTTTAATGCAATGGTCTCCAACAAGTTGTAAGCCACTTCCACAGGCTTTGCCATTAAAGAACCACGAGTAGAAGCATCAATAGTTGTTTGGAAGGTTGAATATAATCCATTGTAAAAAGTTTGAACCTGCAACCACTTGGGAAACCCATGATGAGGACACCTTTGCAATAAGTCCTTAAATATTTCCCATGATTCATATAAATTTTCATAGTCATATTGACAAAATGACATGATATCATTTCTCAATTTGGCAGTTTTACCTGGTGGGAAATACTTGGCTAAAAATTTATTGGCTAGATCTTCCCAAGTTATAATGGAATCTGCTGGAAGAGAATTCAACCACCATTTGGCTCTAGCCCTAAGATAAAATGGAAACATCCTCAACATGATAGCCTTCTCACTCACCCTATTTTGCTTGAAGGTATCACATATTTCAAGAAAATTTAAAATGTGAGCAATCGGGTCTTCAGTAGGCAAACCCCCAAACTAAGCAAGAGATTGCAATAATTGAATGATGTTTAGATTGATCTCGAAATGACTTGCTTCAATTGCAGGCCTTCTTATGCTTGGGCTCAACAAATGTATCGTTGGAGTTGCATATTTAAAAAGCTTACGGTTGTTCTCATTTTCCATCTTAGCCTCCCTAGTTTAGAAGAACTAGTACTTGTAAAAATCCAATAAAGAAACAATAGAAAGAAAACAACAAAAAATATTACATCTAAGATTCATACTTAACACAACTAGAGGTACCTAGAAGAAAACAACCAAACAACCAATCCTTAAAAAAATCTAAAAGGAAATAAAAATAAGAACAATGATTGATCTAAGGTGCGTATTTAGCACTAATATCAGAAAAATTTCAACTAAGTTCCCCGGCAACGGCGCTAAAAACTTGTTGCTCGCTCAACCGAAACGATACGGTGCAAGTGTACACCGCCAACAAGTAATACAATGATAAGAGTAAGAGTACCGTCCACTGGGAACTAATTTAAAAGAATGTGAATATTAGTGCTTTCATACTTAACCTAAGTCAAACAACTGAAATTGAGTGTTTTGATTAAAAACAAGTGAACAACGCAATTAGCAAATTAATGCGAAAATAAATCAAGAGTGTAAATGAGATTAAAAGCTCTTAGGATTCTAGTTACACCTAGCACTTCACTTATGGAGTTTTACCTTTTTTTTACTACTTAATTCAATGATTTGGTCTTAGTCTTAGCCCTACTTTCATTATATGAATCTTCCAATCCTATATAAATTCTACCTCTCAAATCTAACTCCTCGTATGCCCATGGAAGTATAAATTCAAGAGATGCATTAAATTCAAGCCAATTTTGACTCCTCAAGGCCCTTGGGTATATGCTTATCCTTTGGGCAAATCAAGTTAATCAAGCACAATCAACATAGAACAAGAGGTATTCAACTCAAAGACTAAATTTAGGGGTCCTCTTCCAAGGAAACCCCAAATCCTCTAATTTCCCTAAGTGGTGTCCAAACAATTAGGGTTCATCAAGCACAAAGTTGAATAAACATCAAAATGCATTAAATCAAGCAATCAAAATAGCAAATCCATGAGTTTACATGCTAGGGTACCACAACCCTAAAATAAGAAAAGCCTAGCCTATCATATTCAAGGAAATTACAAGCTTAAACCAGAAAACTTAGTAAACATCAAAGCAAAGAAGAGAAGAGAAGAAAAACTATTGTGTCCAAGACTCCAATCCACTCTTTCTTCACTTGATTCAACTTGAAGTCCTCCCAACTTGATGCCTCTTCAATACCCAATCTTTCCTTTGCTCTCAGCCTCTCCAACACGCTTAGAATCCTCAACTTAGGTAAAAAATCGCACTTATATCAATAAAAATACTGATTTCCGAAACTGACCATGCGTAGGTGTGCTACAGCGCTCAAACTAGGTGCTGCAACGCCTCAGCTCTGATGTTGAAATTCACAGGTTCATGCTGTAGCGCTTCGTGTAGGCGCTGCAGCGCCTTGCTACTGACTTGGATTAATCTTGTTGTCTTTATAGCTTCCAAAAGTGCCCAAAATTACTTCTTTCTTTATCATTTGACCTTGGACACAAAAAGGAAAATGCAAGTAAGTCCCTAACAAACTTTAAACTCGATAAAACACCCGCAAAACTTAATTAACCTACACAAATCACACAAGTTAAATAATTAAAAGCCTAGAACAAGAAAATCTCCTAAAATGCAACAAATCATGGCTCAAAATCACTTAATCACCTCAGAAAACCGGTGAAATCATAGCCTAAATAATTCTATTTTATAGAGTTGTCAATATTCCGCCATAGTACCATCTTGTTGCAGTTGTTTAAGAGTGGTTTTAGGATTTTCATATAATGTATAGCCAAATCGCAACAACAGTTCTTGCAAAAATTCAACCCAAGATAAATCTGGTTTGTTATTACATACGCACTTATAACAAGCACAAGCAAGGCCCTCCATATGAAACAATGCTATCTGCACTCTCTAATCTATAGGAGTAATATAAATTTGAAAGAGTTGTTTGGTCTTAAACACCCAGTCTTTAGCATCATTCCCATTAAAATGTGGAATTTCCCACTTCATGCTTTCACCAGTGATTTTTTTGTGCATGTCATTGTCCTTATCGTCAACATGATCTTGTGACACTTTCTCTACTTCATTCTTGACTTACTACTGAATCAGTTTACATAGCATGTTCTCAATTTTCGCAAACCTCCCCCTTAAGACACCTATAATCTTTTGCAATTCCACAACCATCACCAATAGCTCAGAAATTTGAGTTTTTGTCGCCATTGCAGCTCAATGAAAGCACTAGATGATAACGGCTAACAAACAAAAGCCAAAAAAATAGCAAAAATGGCAAGATGAAAATGAAGAAATGGATTATTAGGTATCAAATTCCAGCTGAATTGAGAAGTATACATAGTTAATTTCCTATTCGAGTAAGGAAACATCTCCAAGAAAAAGCTTAACAAAATTCATCAACAGCCTCACAATACAGCCACTCAAAGCTAAATACAATCATAACTAATGTAACCACTAACCACATTTGGTAGTCCTTGGCTCAAATAGGAGGCCTTCTCTCTCTTTTGTCTCTTTCTGCTGCCTTCTACGATGAGCTAGGCTTGTTAATCGAAAGACCTAGTAAAACCTCTTACCATGGTGGATGACAGCGGAGCACCCAAATCCCCAATGTTATTGGCAAATTGAGCACGTGAGGACCAATCGACGTCATCCATGTCTGCAATGAGTCAATGTAGGCCAGACTAGGCTGGCTAATTTTAACCAAACACCAATGCCATTGCCTGAGAAATCCACCTCCAATTCGTCGTATGGTGAATTGGGGGAAATTTATGTTTGACCCTTAATGCGCCGATACTATAGGTGGATTGTGGGTGATTTAAACAAATTATTCCCTGCTTTGCTCTACATTTTCTCTTTGGGTAATTCTCTGCGGAGCATAGATTGTAAAAAAAAGGTGATGAATGCATAATGTACGTATACAATTTTCTATTTGAAGTAACCATTCCTCTTACATTATATATACACATACTCGTTTTAAATTTTCATCAGCTCCACATTGTTTCCTTCTCTCATCCCTTAATATATACACATACTCTACAGAAGAGAGACAAAAGCTTCTCTAATGGAAGAACAAAATCTTCCCTAATGGAAGAAAGGGCTCCCCTAATAGGAGAAAAAAGCTTCCCTAAAGGAAGAAGAAAGTAAAGTGAACATTAATGGATGTAAAAGAGGAAGGGGGAGAGTGGGTGCCATGCGACACCCCCTCTTAATCTCTCACCAAAAGCTTCGATCGTAGCGCTTATTGGAGAGAAGCAGAGCTAGGGTTCTTGACTTCCAAGCTCCACTATTTGAAGTTTACCCTTCAACTCTATGCATGGATAACTGCAATCAATACACTTGGGCTTGGGACGCAAAGCCCAACACATAGCAAGAGAAGTAGAGAGGTTATAGAGTAGGGGTGTTCAAAATCGAAGTCCCGTAACCAAACCAAACCAATAAAAAATCGACCAAAATCGATTAATTGGTGGTTTAGTTCAGCTTGGATTTTTGGTTTTTGGGCGATTTGGTTCTCTTTTCGATTTTTAAAACTGAAAACTGAACCAAATCGCAGATATGTACATATTATATATATATATATATATATATATATATATATATATTGTAATGTTCATTTTTGACATAGAACATTCTTTAAGTAGAGTTAAGGACCGCAAGGGGTCTTAACCTTGGGGGACTTGTCCTTAGGTGAGAACCTAGGTGCCTACGTACCCTTAATAAGGGATCAAAGTCCATGTAGTTCTTCGAGAGAGGGATGTCCATGGGAGCCGTTAGGCAAGGGCTATACCTGTAAATGCCATGTGCGGCTAGGACGTATGCTGGAGCGGGCAAGCTTGCTCGCTTGTAGATGGAGGTTGATAGTCGAGTTGTAATTTTGTAATTACAAGTTGGGATCTCTGGGAATAGAGTGATTGTATCGTAGAGTAAGTAAGTATATGCGGTGTACTCGATCTAAGTAATTTGGGTAATCTGTCGTCTAGTGTTCATGGAGGGAGGCTATTTATAGCCTACGAGGGAGGACATGGGCGCCCCCACGTCCTTATAACTAAGGCTAGGGATGGCAATGGGTAGGGTCCGGGGAGGATACTGCATTACCCGTCCCCGACCCTGGTAGTCAATATTTTCCCCGGACCCGAAAAATTTACTATTTTTTTTACAAACTTTGCTACTTTCATCACAAGTACAGAATACACATTCATAAATTTAAATATTTCCAAATTTAAGAAAAATAAACTTCAAACACACAATAAAATAAACATAAAAAGTCTAAGTTCATCCTTAAATAAAAAAATACAGACATAAAATGTGGTGTGAATGTGTGAATCATGATTCGTGAATGGGGGTGGGTGAGTGAGATGAGAGTCTGATAGAGTTTGTGTGAGTGGGTGTCATGTGATGATGAGGTAAGTGTAATTTTTTTTTTAATTTGATATGATATATAATATATTTTTATATAAAATATTTATGTGTAAAATATTTTTATATATATTGTAACTGTCATTTTTGGCTCAGACAATTGTAATGTGAATTTAGGACCGCAAGGGGTTTTACCCTTGGGGGACTTGTCATTAGGTGATGCACCTAGGTGCCTACGTACCCTTATAGAGGGATCAACGTCCACGTAGTTCGTCATGGTGACGTCTATCGGAGCTGTTAGGCAAGGTTGTTACCTGTATTGGGCCGTGTGCGGCTAAGACGTGTCTAAGGTACTCCGGGCGGGCGAGCCACTCTTGGGAGGTTGCCTTAGTGGGAGAGAGCTGTGGTCTCTGAGGGCTGCTGGAAGCCCTGTAAGCGGTGTGCTCCGAGGAGGAGGTGAGCCAGTCGGAGGTTAGCCGGAACGGAAGGCCGTTGACGGGGCTCAAGGAGTTGAGATTAGGGTGCTCAGGTACCGAGAGAGTATGGGATATCGGGGGTGATGTGCGATAATCCTTCAGGTTGTATGTAATTTTGTTGAGAGTCGATTGCCTGCTTAGTCCCCCGGGTGAGGGACTATTTATACTGGCGTGTGGGGAGATCGTGCTCGACCCACGACTTCGTGGGACGTGGGTCGTCCCACGAGGCTTGTGGAGATCCCACATCTGGTTGAGGGGAGACTCCGTGTGGTGACGTGGGTGAGGGCCACCTAATGGATGGATGAGTGGTGTCACGTGTCTCCAGCGGGTGCTGGGGACGTGCTTCTAGAATGTCAGTGCAACGTGTCCTAAGGTGGAATATTTCGAAGTTACATAACTCCCCCAAGTCTACGGGTGTCGGGCGCCCGTGGACTTAAGTTCCTTTGCCTGTAAAATACTTAGGAATTTCGCTGCCTTTACTTGCGGGATAGCTCGTCCGCTTGGAGTTGCGGGTATGGGAGCTGGCCGTCCGACTCACGAAGTTGGCTCTCTCGCATCACTCCGTAGAAAAGGAGGTGTCTTGAAGAGGACACACGTCTCGTTTTGGGTGGTTGGCCGCTTGGCTTCCTCAGCAAGTTTCTAAGCCGTCTCTACAGGAAGTACGCGACTTACCGAGATGGAGTCATCATTGCTCAGAGGGACATTTCCTAAGATACCCTTCGAGGGTTAGCGAGGGAAATCCAAAGGTCAGGGGCTGCTTTGGTCATTTTTTGGAGAGCTCTCCTCTGGCCATGTTTGTCCGTGGCTAGTGGCTGACGATGGCTTCCTTGCTGAGGGCTATTCGTTGAGGGAGTGGGCTTTGTTGCAGGTGCCGCGCGTCAGAGCTTGAACGGGTGCTTTTGTCATTAAAGCATTTTGCCGCCGTTTCTCCCTCATTGAATGCAGGTTCGTTTCCGAGGGTAGCCATCATTAGCTTGGGTGGAGAGTTTTGCGAAAAAGCCCTCAAGCGTCTCGAGGCAACTCTTGGGTTCTTTAGGGGCTTTTTGGTCTTCGCATCTCCTTTGCCCTGGCTGTGCATCCCGTCCGTTGCTACTTTCCACGTGTGCGGTTGAAGTGAGCGGTTGCAGCTGGGTTTGGTTGCAGAGGATAAGGGGTTTTATCCGTTGCGGGATTCGAGGGGTCAAAGTTTTTGAATCGTCGCGCCTCTGGGTGCCCTATAAATGCCCAACGTTTGAAAGTTTGTGACTTCTCATTTGCATTCACTTTTCTCCGTTGCCCCTACTCTATCTGTTCTTGCCTTTTTGATCCCTACTTCTTGTCGAATTGAATCTTCGCAATGGCCGGCGGAGGTGACGATTACAGCTACTAGCCCTTTGATTCCACTGACTTGGAAGATCTTACTTCCTCTTCCCCTCCTCCTCCTCCTCCTCTGGTCCGGACTTGCGATACTGGTCGGAGCGGGGGGGAGGAAGAATGGTCAACAGGGCCTGTCACCGGAGGGAGCCGTCGATGTCCCAGTTGTGGTACCTGCTGTGGTGCCTACTGGTGGCAAAAGGGAAAGGCGACTTCCTGTGCCTCCGTCTTCCAAGGGGAGCGTCGTCAAGAGGTTCTTCCGAAGGAGAGGAGGAAGAAAGACGGGAAGGTTGGCGCGAGCGGACCCCGGGAAGGGGTAAAGAGGAGAACTTCTACGGCGGAGTTAAGAGAAAGCAGGGAAGGTGGTCCCAAGAAGCGTCCTGTTGGGGCTGACTTGCAACTGTCTCCGCAAGTCGTACAGCTGAGTACTAACCGGGAGGATGCACAGGCGGAGGCTCCGGCGGGGGATGCGGTTCCTGTTTCTGCCCCTGTTCCTACCTCGGTTACCACTTCTGCCGTTGTTCGTCAATCACCTATGAGGGTGATTCTTTCTACCCGTCCTCCTGCTCTCAGCCCCGTTGAAGGGGTGAATCAGCCTCCTGCCAAGAGGGCTAGCGTGGTTGTTGAGGAGTCTTCCCGAAACTCTTCCGCGCCTCAGACTACGGCGGGAGGTCCTGCGGCTGTGGAGGTTGCGGAGTCCGGTGATGCGGTCGTGGAGGCCAGAGCCCTCGCAGACGGAGGGAATGTAGTGGCGAGTCAAACGGCTGCCACGAGAGATGTTGTTCCTGGGTCGACTGCCGGCCCTTCTGAACCCCTTGGGCCACCGGAGGGGGGATTGGCTTTTGAGCTGGTGGCATTGGGCACACGCTTTCCCGTGGAGATGCGGGAGAGGGAGGCTAGGGGGCTGGACACTTTGCCTCTGAACATTGCTGTTCGAGGCTTCAGCCGGGTCACTGAGGCGTTGGCCGACTTCCACCAAGCTGGTCTTGAGTGGGAGAAGCGTGTGGTAAGTTTCCTCGTCTTGGTGTTTTTTCTTCTCGTTTTTGTGATAGGTTTTTGTTCCTGACTCCGCTGTGTATGTGCGCGGTTCTTTCAAGAGGAGATTCGTCGCGACCGGGATCAGTTTTCCGGCGTTGCGGCCTCTAGGAGTCGGCCTCTGGAGGTCACCTAGAAGCGGTTGGCGGACGTGCGGGAGCAGCTGTCTGCCAAGAAGCTGGAGTGTGAGGGTCAAGGACATGAGTTTAAGTCCTTGACTGAGGAGGTCGCCCGTCTCATGGTCGAAGCTGGTCACCCTGCCGAGGTTTCGTTCCTTCGCTCAGAGTTGGAGAGGACTCGCAAGGAGCTGGCTGTCCGTCGGGATGACCCTGAGAGGCGTCAACAGGAGCTGCATTCGCTCTGTGAGGCCTTGCGGGATGCGGAGGCTCGTGCTGCTGAGAACCTTTCTGGTCAGCTGGCGGCTGAGGACAAAGTTGTCGATGTCGCTGATAGCCAGGAGGAGCTATCTGCGCAAAGGATGTACGGCATGCTCCTAGCGGTCGAGCAGCTCAAGCGTCTCCGTGGAGAGAGATTCCTAGTTAGGGGTGGCAATGGATATTGGGTATTTCGAGTACCCGCGGGTACCCATCCGAAAAAATACCCAATATCCGATGGATATCATCGGATATCGGGTATTTTGGATATCCATCGGATATTGGTCGGATTAGGATATTAGCCTTGGATACCCTATATCCGTCCGATTGAATGGGCGGACAGGGTATCCGATATCCGATATTAATTAAATATAATATTTTATATATATTAATAATTATATATATTTATTTAAATATAATAAAATAAAAAGATAATGTTAAGTTAAGTGTCAGTATCCTACTACTGCTAAGTCTTATCCACCACCCACACAATTTGAATTTTATAATTTCATCTTTCTTCCTGGCTTAGCTAGTAGCTACCGTACCCATAACCCAATACCCCTCTCTCTCATTTCATTCACTTTAGTCTAACCTAAGCTCTCAAGAGTCAAGCCGCAGTGCCGCACCATTTCTTCTTAGTTCTTCTTCTCGGCCAGATCCGTTCTTCATTTCTTCTCAGCCACAATCCATTCTTCAACTTACAAGTTCTTCTACATCATCATAAGTGAGGTGCGTTTTGTTTTTTGATTTTATTTCTTGCGTTTCTTTCTTGCGTTTGTTCGATCTGTTTCTTTCTTGCGTTTTTTTGATCTGCTTTCTCTGCATCCGTTCTTGTTCTTGCGTTTGTTCGATTTGTTTATTTCTTGCGTTTTTTCGATCTGCATCTGCTTCTCTTCATCCGTTCTTGCGTTTGATTTTGGTAGGATTTAGGAATAGATTTTCCCTTTTCTTGGGTGTTCATGTTCTTATACCAACCATCAAGATAAGGTTGGTTGGAAATTTGTGCCTTTTCTTTTGCTTGCTCGAGAGTACTGAAAGCCCTCGGCCTTGTGCAACAGTGGCAACTAACTACTACATATTCAAGGTGCCACCAAAATCTAGAGACATGTGCATCAGCATTGCAACCCAGTCCATAATAGTCTCAGTACGCACCCCCACCCACCTCCAGCCTGTACGCACCTTTATTAAACTTGAGTAGAGACATTTAACCATAGTCCACAAAGCTCATGTTCATCGATCTATTCATGCTGCTTATAGAAAACACAAATTATGTTCTTGGGAAACAACCTCAATGTAACGAGAATATACATATATAAATCCTGCTCCCAAGCAACGAACCCCTCAAGCTAAGCTATTTTTCTTTTGAATTTCTTCTCATCATGTTGAGCAATAATGCTTTCAATATTTAATTTCCAATATGATTTTCAACAATCAAGCTAAGTGTCTACTTTTCTTACTTATGACAGATCGATGATAAAAAAAGGGGCTTGTTTTTTCAATTAGATTATTTATTCTTTACGTTGTTGTCTTGTATTTGTTTTAGGTACTGATATTAAAACAAGTCAAGCATATTTATTTTCTCAATACCAAAAATATTTTGGATAGTAATAGAAATTAAATTTCTTATATATTACATTATGATAGCAAGTTGCTCCTGCAGTGCCTTCCCTTTTCTTTTGGATTGTATATTAAATTGGTTACTAATTAATGTGTGTTATAATAAAGCCAAGCCAAATGCAAATAATAGGCAAACAAATATGATAAGAGCAAAAAATAGTACGGAATTATTGTTTGATTAAGAAGTATAATTAATTAAAAATTGAAAGAGTAGCCCATAAATAATTAGGAATGAAACTTAATTGAAATTAAAGCTTTATATGTAACATATTAAATAGAGGGCAAACAAACAAATTACAATTGATCCACAATATCAACCTTCCATTAATTATCCATATATGCTAATTGTATATATTCCTCTGTTCTACTGATTTAAAGTAGTTATATTTTTTTCCCTTTTATGGAAGTATTTTATTCTTTTATAGAAGTTCTTTTCTTTTATATGGAAGTATTTTATTCATTTATCAATTTCTTTGAGACTTATTGATTTTCTTTTATTATGAAGAGATGGCTGATGATGAGGATTTGGCGACTCAAATAGCTATATTGTCTGCTATTCAAGAAAGTAGGGATGAAGAGGAAAGAGTAGCAGAAGAAGAGAGACAAAGGACTAGTCAAGAAAGGACTAGTCTACCTGCATCCTTGCCTACTCCTACACCTGTATCTACACCTTTAACTCATGGGTCAAATACAGCTGACATTCTAACTTCTAGTCAAACTGCACCACTTTCTGAGGAAGGTGCAACACAATTTGCAGGAGGTAAGAGGAAAAGGAGTGAAGTTTGGAACCATATGGTTAAGGTGAAAAAAAATGGACAAGACATTGCTATTTGTAATTACTGTAAGGCTGAGCTTAGTGCAAAAGGTACAAGTGGCACCAAGAATTTACTTAATCACTTGACCACTTGTAAGAGGAAATGGAATCAAGACATTCCAAGCTGCCTTATAAAACAAAAGCAAATTATGACACAAAAAAAGGATGGGAGTATGAATCTTAAAAATTTCAACTTTGATCCAGAGGTTTCAAGGAGAGATTTCGCTGAGGCTATTATTTTCCATGAGTACCTTCTTGCAATGGCTGATCATATAAAATTCAGAAAATTCATTTCAAATTTACAGCCATTGTTTAAAATGGTAACACGTAACACCATCAAGAGTGACATTTTAAAAATTCATGAGACTGCAACTGAAAGTTTCAAGAAATTGCTGGCTACTAATACTGGGAGAATATCCATTACAACTGATATGTGGACTTCTAGGAAGAAGAAAGGATACATGAGCTTAACTGCACACTTCATTGATGATAATTGGAGACTGCAAAGTCTACTTTTGAGGTATGGTACTACTAACATTGCTTAATTAAGTTTTATTTATCAATATTTGTAAAGAGATGGTGATTTTTTTTTTTTGCAATAATTATTGATTAGGTTTCTTTATGTTCCCACTCCTCACACAATGGATGTGCTTGCTGAAACCCTTCTTAAAGTTTTGATGTCTTGGAATTTAGAGGCCAAATTGTCTACAATTACTGTAGATAATTGCAGTACAAATGATGGTATGATTAACTTGATTGTGGATAAGCTTGGAAGTCATTGCATATTAGGAGGAAGAATTATTCACATGCGTTGTTGTGCACACATCCTTAATTTAATTGTGAAAGATGGGTTGTCTATTATTGATAAAGCAATTGAAACCATAAGGGATAGTGTAGCATATTGGATAGCTACACCATCTAGGTTAGAAAAATTTCAAGATATGACTAAGCAACTTAAGATAACATGCAGTAAGAAATTACCACATGATTGCAAGACTCGCTGGAATTCTACTTACTTAATGTTGCAAGTTGTCTTGGAATACAAAGATGTCTTTTCTAGATTGAGGCTTAGAGAGAAAAATTATTTGAAGGCGCCAACTAATGAGGAATGGGATATGGCTAGGATTATATGTGGGAAATTAAAACTTTTTCATAACATTACAGAGTTATTTTCTGGTAGAAAATATCCCACTGCAAATGTGTATTTTGTTAAAATTTGTGAATTAAGAGAAGCTCTAGGCAAATGGATGCAATCGACTGATGCTACAATCAAAGATATGGCAACTAAAATGCTTTCAAAATTTGATGAATATTGGGGTGTTGCTTCCATTGTTATGGCTGTGGCTGTTATCCTAGATCCTAGATACAAATTGAAGGTTGTAGAATATTACTTTCCAAGAATTTATAAAGATCAGTCAAGTCATTATATTGACATTATATTGAGGAAGTTAGAAATATCATGAATGAATTGCTTCAAGAGTATCAAGCTAATCATAACACAAGTGAATCTTCATCACATATTTCTGCCTCTGCATTTGCATCTGCATCTGAATCTGCATTGAATTTAGATGGTGATAAGGGTATAGATGAAGAAAATGGCATGGCAAATTTGGTGCAATTTCTTCATAGTAGTTCAAGTTCTTCCACTGTAAAATCTGAACTGGATCGTTATTTTGAAGAGGCCAATTTTCCATGGTCACCTGATTTTGATATTCTTAATTGGTGGAAAATAAATGGGATCACATATCCGACATTACAAGCAATTGCTAGAGACTTTTTGGCTATTCCAGTTTCCACTGTGGCTTCTGAATCAGCTTTTAGCACTAGTGGAAGAGTTGTGAGTCCTCATCGAAGTTCACTCGAAGACGACATTTTAGAGGCATTGATGTGTACTCAAAATTGGATGCACTATGAAGAAGGTAATTTTTCTTGCATATATGTATGTCTATACATATATGTATATATATATATATATATATAACTTTAAAGTGCTTTTTTTTTACTTGTTTGGTTTTCATTGTTTAGCTTTAACTACACTTAAACCTTCAGTAATCTTAACATGGTTGGATGATGAAGATGATCATGATTGTAAGTATTTTAATATTTTATATTGGTGTATTATTAATATATGCTTTTATTATTTTAATTTCAATTAATATCTCTTATTTATTTTTTATTTCTAGAGTAGGAGACTATGATGAAGAGTTGAAGAAACATGAAGACTTGTATTTGTAATTGAAGCTTTATTTGATTGATCTTTTTAGTTTTAATGTGTGAACATGAAGACTATGTTGGTAAATTGTGTTTGTTGGTAAATTGTGTATATTATTTTATTGGGAGAAGAATGTGTGGAGATGTTTTACTTTTTATTGTGACATATAACATGTTTGTTTAGAGAATTATTATTTAATATGTTTCCTTTTCAATTTTATTGGTGATGTATCATGTATGGTAGTTTATAATAATTTTATTGTTTATTATTTAATATATATTTTTTAATTAATTATGGATCGGGTATCGGGTATCGGGTAATGGATAGCTGGTACCCAGTATGAAGAATAGGATATCCAATACCCATTATGTTCGGGTATCTCGGATATTTCGGATATCGGATATTTTCGGATACGGATACCACAATGTGTAAAATTCTTCGGATTCGGATAGGGTGCGGATATCGGATGTTTCGGACGGATACGGATGCAGATAGTAAAAAAATCATCGGGTATCCGCCCATTGCCACCCCTATTCCCAGTGGAGTGTGTGGCTTCCTTGCATCCTTCCTTGGAAGTTTTTTAGAGTGAGCTTCGCGGTCGGACAGAAACGGACCCTTCGTTGAATCTTGCTTATCTTCGTCAACTGACGGATCGCTTGGTGGATCACCAAGTGTTGTCCCGAATTGGCGGGCGAGCTCCAGGGATTGGACCTACTTCTCAGCAGCTGGCTGAGGCGACCAGGCGGGGGTCGTCGGGAGATGTCGGCCACGTGGAGTCGGCTAGGGCCGAGACTTTTGTAGATCTTGGGGATGGCCAAGATTAGGTTTATGTAATTTTTAGGGTGTTTACCCTTTGTAAATGTGCGGATGCCATCTCATTTTTGGTATTAATGAGAATGATTTTTGCGAAGAGCTTTTCCTGCCTTCCTTTTTACTTCGGGGTAAAAAGTTGTACGCGTTTGCAGTTTCTCTTTTCGTAATTATCTCTTTACGTCTGGGTAAAAAGATTTTTTTGCATGAGTATCGTGTGATCAGGACGGTTTGTATGCATGTTTGCTAGCATGGTTCGTCGAACGTTCGTTTTGTGGTTTTCGCACCAAAGGGGTTTGTTTACCGCGCTTTTGGGGAAACTTTAGCTTGGCCCTAGGGGCGCTTAGCGTTTCTCGGGCGATTGAGCCCGTCGTCCTGTTATAGGACTTACGCAAGTACTTTGCAAAGTTGAAGTCTTGTCTCTAGTGAAAAGAAGTGCTTTCAATAATAAACAAAATGAATACATTCGTGCAGCCTCATTTGGGCTAGCCTTAGGTAGGCTGAAGGTAAGCAAAGTGTTTACATTCAGATTGCCTAAGTCAGGCGAGCCTTGGCCAGGCTAAAAATCCTAAATTCAAAGTAGAGACATATACGACTTGACTTAAAGGTAAAATGCAAAGTACGTTCAGAGTCTTAAGCGGAGGTTAGGTCCGGGCGGGCGGACTCTGGCTTCTTTCCTCCTGACTCTTTAGCCTCGGGGGGTTCCTCGCGTGATTCTTTGGGACCAAGTCGGGCGACCTTGACGGTCTTAGTTAGGCTAGCTGCGTAGCATGCTCGCGCCAGTTTTTGGTCCGCCATGATTTCTCCAACCCCGTGGGGTGTTGGGAACTTCATTGTGAGCTGTGCGGTAGACACTACAGCTCTGAGTTTGTTTAGGGACGGTCGCCCTAGGACTGCATTGTATGCTGACGGTGCTGAGACAATGATGAAGTCTACATCAAGGCTCGCGACCTTTGGCGAAGTGCCCATTATTTTTCGGGCAGTGATGATTCCTTCTGCTGGAACCTGGGCTCCTGAGAACCCTATGAGCGTGCCGGGGAAGGGCCTTAGGCTGGCCTCGTTCAACCCGAGCTTTCTAAAGGTGTCGAAGTAGAGAACGTCTGCCGAGGATCCTTGGTCGATCAAGACTCTCTTAACCTCGTAGTTGGCGATGATAGCGGTCACTGCCATGGGGTCGTCGTGGACTGGTCCCTCTAGGCTAGCGAGGTCGAAGGTGATGGGGTCTCCCTTGGTCTCGCTCCTCTTCTTGTGCTTTGGAGCGTAGTCTAGGGCAAGTACGGAGCGTTCCATCCTCTTCTTGTTTTGCGGTAGGGAAGAGGTCCCTCACTGTAGTCCGCCTGCTATGACGTTGATGACCCCGCGGGTAGGCACTTAGCCGTCGGCTTCCCGGGGGTGCTCGGTACTGGTCCTGCTTTCTTCCTTGATGAACCTGCCGAGTTGTCCCTTCTGGATTAGGTCCTCAATCTGATCCTTTAGGTGGATGCAGTCGTTGGTTTCATGTCCGTAATCCTTGTGGAATTGGCAGTATTTGGACTTGTCCACCGGTCTTCCCGTTTTTCGCCTTTTGACTTGCGGAGGGAATGTGAGCATGTCGGAATGATAAATTTCTTCCAACACCCCAACGTGAGATCTGTTGAGGGGAGTGTAGCTCGTGAATCGTCCTCGGGGAGGCATTCGTGGTCGAGGAGGTGACCTCTTCCTACCGCTTTTTTCCTTGGGGGCTTGGTTCTCGATCCCTGCCTTCTCTTTTTTCTTCTCTGCTCGTTCCATATCGGCCCTGCTTATCAGGAACTTCCTCATCTTGTCCTTAGCGATCTGAACATTCTCCTCTTGAATGAACCATTCCGCACGGTCCATGAGTTCCTGTAAGATGGAGACGGGGCACCTATTCAGTTCCCCATAGAACTGTGAGCATCGAAGACCCTGCTTTATGACAAAGATGGCGACGGCGTCCTGGAGGTCTCAGACTTGGAGTGAGAGCTTGGTGAAGCGGGCCAAGAAGACTTGCAGGGTCTCTCCCTCCTCCTAGTGGAAACCAATGAAGGAGTCCTCGTTTTTCTGGTACTCTTTGCTGCTGGCGAACTGTGTAAGAAAGTTCTGAGCCAGTTGCTCGAAGCTGTGGATCGAATTGGTGGGCAGCAAGGAGAACCATCTCAAGGCGGCTTCCTTCAGAGTTGATGAGAAGACCCGGCACTGTTGGCCGTCCGTCATACCCAGTACCGACATGGCCGAGTTGAAGATGTTCAGGTGATCTCGCGGATCGGTTTCTCCTCCATAAGGCTCTATGTGGAAGGGTATCTTGAAACCCATGGGCACGTGCTCGTTCATGACTTGTTGGGTGAAAGGGTGTCTCCCCCTTCCCTGGAAATCGATCGCGGGCCACTGGTAGGCATTTGCTCCGGCGGCTGCGTACGGGTTGTAGGTCGCGGCCCATGGCATATGGAGGTAGGATTGATGAGACGCGGCCTTGTCGCGAGGCCGGCACCAATAAAATTAATACTAGAAAGTGCAGCTAGTGGCACAACCTAGGTCGAATCTCTCTCGCGGAGCCTATGGACTCTATGGACAAATATGCTCAATTAACACAAAAAGGGAAGTCTTTAAGGCAATTCAACAAACATTTAGTGTGCAATGAAACTAAATGGAATTAAATGCAACTAAATGAAACTAGAACTAACACTTTTTGGGGTTTTCAATATTTTTAAAGCTAAAGTAAATTGAGGTGAATGAAATGAGATGAATATGCTTTGTTGGAGAATGCTTTGGGCTATCCTTGCTATCAAAAAGTATGGAGTTAATCAATGAAAGGCAATTTCCTAAAGTAGTTTAGTGACCACTAAACCTAGGTAATTTAATTAGAGAATGCAATTAACCAACCGAACAATTAACAAGCCTAATCAAATACCATCAATGAAGCAAATGGGGAATTTAATATAGATAAGAATTCAACTCAACAAATACCATTGTCATTAGAGTAACTTCCACAATGAATCAAAACTACAATAAGATTTAACCAAATCCAATGTAATCTAAACCCACAATGGGAGAATGAAAATACAAATCACAAATCTATATCAATCCCTAATATCCAACTACAACCTAGTTGAGTTCCACAACCATGGAACCACAATCAATACAAATCCATCAAAATCAATAAGATAATAATGAAAATATAAAGAGAAGTAGTAGGAAAACAAGAAAAACTCCCTAGTAAGTGCCAAAGCTCAAGCCCCAATCATCCTCCTCCAAAGCACTAGAGGTTTAGCCACTCATGGAGATGAAGAATGCTCCACCAAGCTTCTCCAACCCTTGCTTAGCCATGGATGATGATGGAGATTGCTGGAATTTGGTCTGAATGAGTGTGGAGAGTGGAGAAGATGAAGAGGAAATGGTGAGTGTGGCTGGAATGTGGAGAGACTTGAGAGAAAAATGAGAGCTTAGGTGATGAATGAATGTAAAATCGTGGGTCTCTCTCTTGGTTAGGTTAAGGGCCTCCAAAACCTCAGAATATTCCCTCTAATCCGACCTAGTATGCTCCCCTTGTGGTAAAACATTGAGAAAGTGGGCCCACCATCCGTTTCAGCTCTTAAAATCGCGAGAAAGTCGTGCAGAACTGGTGTACCCGCTGGCAGCGGGTCATCTACCCGCTGGCAGCGGGTGGATTACTCGAAACGCACGTTTTGCTCTGAAACTGAAGTCCACCCGCTGGCAGCTTGCAAGGCTACCCGCTGGCAGCGGGTGGAACAGTAGAATAGGCCCAAAAATGCCTCTAAGCCTCAAATCTTGTACCGGCTTCGCTTTCCAGCTTCTTTCTCGACCTCTAGCACTTGAATCCTTGCTATTCCTCAAGCTAGTTGACCTACAAATCAACCAAAACAATTGTGAGGCCCTCAAGTTAATAAAACTAGAGAATTATCACAATTTATTCAATAAAAACATGGAATTAGCAAGATTGTGATTTAAGTCCTTAAGTCCCCTTGAATAACATTAAATCATGCATAATGACTCTTTAAACTCAACAAAAGCTTGTCAAATGCCAAAAGATACAAGGGTAAATAATGGTATTATCAACTCCCCCACACTTAGACCTTTGCACTCCTGAGCAAAGCAATCAGTCAAAAATGCAGTCAAGGGTTATGTAGGAAGCAACAAAATAACCAACCAAATCAAGATGCAAAACAACTAAGCAAGAAACCATGTTCTTGGTTCATGCAACAAAAGCAAAACAACTATGCATAGCTATCAACTAGAACATGCAAATGACCGATGACTCAAGTGTTTCGCTCTACTCACTAATGTTGGATATTTTCTCTCTAATCTTACTTACTTATCACTTTACCATAGGCTTGAGAGAGATCTAGATCTCCACTAAGATGCGTTAGCTCAACAAATCATGAGGTCTTAATGGCTTGTAATGATGGATGCATGGTCATGGTGAAAAGTGTTTACAAAGAAAGAAATTATGCAAAACAAAACATTTTGAATTGACTCCCAATTAAATGATTGCTTGGGTTCCAAAAAAAAAAAGTCTAACCAAACAATCATCTTCCAACAACCAAGAAATTTGTCTAAGATCCTTATTACTTTCGGTTGCAACTCTTTTATTCATCATCTCTTTTCTTTTCTTTTTTATTGCTTTTCTTTCTTTTGTATTTCCCCTTTTTTTTTCTTTTTAAATTTTTTTCTAAATAAATAAATGTATAATTCATTTATTTATTTATTTATTCTTTCTTTTCAAGCTTTTTGCTTGATTGGATCAATTAGACAATTTCAACCCAGGAAGATGAGTGGTCAGAAACTAGGAAACCTAAAGTCAAACATTTAATTAAAAGTCATAGTGCAAAATGTCTAGAAAAGCAAGAATTAAGCTCAAAAGGGGTGACTAAGGGTAGCAAAAGAAGTGGTTTGTGTATGGGATATAGGTGAGTGAAACAAACGCCTCAATCATTTTTATTTAACTAACGCATGTCAAGCTTCAACAAGATTTCAATCAAGTTCTGGAAAGTAAACAAGTAAGCAGACAACACACAAGTATATGCAAGAAAAACAGAAGTGTTTGGCTCAAAATCTTCCAACAAGGCTAGGTTACTCTCACATCGACCAATGCATGCCTAATTAATTACTCACATTAATGTCTTGCTTAAGTTGAGAATTAGAGAGCACCAATCTCTTGAAAAATTGTTTCTTAATCTTGAATTGATTTTGCATTCTGCGGGCTCCTGACACACTACTTGAAAGCATTTTCTAAAATGCTTAAACAGGCACAAAAGTTAAGTGTGGTTCCCAAAAAAAAAAAGATTTCAAAACATTTGAGTAGATATCAAAAAGTGATTATGGAATTCCTGATTAACATCATTAATCCCAAAAGTCTTCAACAAAAACGAAAAATGAATCTACTCAGTTGATAATATCCATGAACAAAAGGACTTAAAACCTGTGCATTTACATTTATATTCGCATCCACAAGAATAGAAGCTGAAAAAAACTAAATTCACAAGGAATTAAAAACACAATCATGAAATAGGAATATAAATCTGATGTCAATATTTGCAATAATCACAAGGTAACCTGCCCATTCAGCAATTCAAGAAGCAATCATTCTTCAGAAACTTCTCCCCCACACTTGCAACAAGCATTGTCCTCAATGCAGAAAGATAGGACAAGGATGCGCAAGCACGAGGGTCCACAAGCATAAAAACAATCAGTTAAATGCAAAAAAGAGGAGAAGAGGGGCGAGCAGGGCAAGCTAAACAGCTACACAGCTAAGAATGCATGAAATTATAATGTTCCAGAAGGTAAATGAGCCATCAGTAGCTCAACAGCAAAAGTAATAACCAGCACAAATAGAATTCATGAGTAAGAAGGAAAAGTAGCAGAAAAAACAAATGAAACACAAAAGAAATAAAAGCAGATAAAACTAGCAAGCAGTTGGCTCAGAACCGAGCTCCATCACGGCCCTCTCGCAGCTCTCTAAAATTGTCCCGGACCTCGACCTGAAAGGATGTGAAGCTAGCCTGCAAAGTGTGGATGTCATCCCGAAGAGTGTGGACGTCATCCCTAAGGGCACGCTGCTCAGAGATCAGGAGATCTAGCTTCTGGTCAGAAGTCTGCATCATTGGCTCTGAAGCTTGCGAAGGGGTCCGACTCGAAGAGGCTTCATCACGGCGCCGCCTGACATTCCTGGCTGGCGCGGGAGGTCTAATGACTGGAGGTCTTCCAAATCCCAATCTATTGTACTCTCTGGTGTTGGCAGGATCGAACTCTAAATCAGAATCAAGCTGCGGAACACCTGCTCTCTTGTACATCTGAGAGATGAGATGTGGAAATAATAGAATTTGGCCCTTCACTCCCTTCACTGAGGCCTTATTGAGCGAGTCAAAAATCAGCTCGGCTACATCAACTCTCTCATTCTTCATGAATAAGTAAATAAGGTGTGCTTGTTGAGAGGGTATATCAGTACCATGGCTTGAAGGAAGAATGTTGTGACATATAAAAAGCAGCCATGCTCTAGCAGCCGGGCACAGGGAAGAGCGTTGCAAATAGATCTGAGATCCTCCATACTTAGCATCCCAATCGGAATTGTCCTGAATGAGCATCTCTCTAATTTCAGCGCGCGGAAAAGGAGCATCACCACTGTTAAAAGCTGACTGTTGGCTCTTGTAAGCACAATTCTGCACAACAGGCAGTCCAAAAAATTGCCGGATGCCAGCCAATGTGAATGTGGTAACCCTCGTGCCGCGGTAAGTCGGGTTGTTGACGCTGCGCTTGAGCTTGGCATTAATGTAGAAATGTTGCACAAACTGCTCATTGTCAGCTACTTGTACCCGATTGAGAGATTGGAGGTTGGCGGCGCATAATTGATCAAAGAATGTGTTGCCTTCCGTCTCAGGAAAATGAAATTCTTGATGGAGGGATCTATTTTCAACCTCCTCTTGTATTTCTTCAAAAGTCAGCTCTTCGCCAGACATGCTTGCTAATCAACACAAACAAATAGAAACAAGAAAAATACAAGCAATTTAAAAGAGAAATCAGTCAACAAAGAAGCCAGCAAGACTACACTAACCAACCTAGACGCCCAACCAAATAAAACTAATTAGAGAAAAAGAAAAACTAATTAAACTAAAGAAAGAATTAAAACTATGGAAAATGAAAAGACAACCAAATGAACAATGACTAATGTGGGGGCTCAACTGAAAAGTGATCTTGCGGTATGCAATTAATCTAGACTGATTTTCGAAAATTATGAAATAATTAGCCTAAATTAAAACTAACTACACAAAAGTGAAAAATGACGTCGACGTAAGCTAAAAACTAGTGCCAAACGAAAATAGTGCATATTTACTATTGCTAAACAAGACTATGGTATGTATTAACTAATTCTAGATAAAATACTGAAAAATTAATTAAAAAGAGAACTTAAACTAGAATTTATTTACTACCTAAGTACTAATGTGACTAAAAAAAAAATAAACAAAAAGTAATTACCCTATCTACTAAATCAAGATAAAAATTATTTGCAATCTAATTATCTATACCTAGGTCAAAGTATTATCAGTCCAATTTCTCACAGCCAGGATATAGATATATATAAATATATGACTAACCTAAATAATAATCACTCTACTAAAAAAAAAATTAATAATAATAATAAAATTAATAAAAGAAAATAAAAGAAATATGTAAAATAAACAAAAAGAAATACTAATAATAAAACTAACAAAATTTTGCAAAGAGGGAAAATTTACCTAAAGTAAATAGAAAGTGGGGCTGGAAGTGGAGAAGTGGTCTTGGGTTGTGGGAGTGACGGCTTGGTGGGGAAATGGGTGAATGGGGGAAGGGGGATACGGTTTTGGTGCTTTGAGAGGGAGAAAGGAATGGTTTTGGGATGAAAGAGGGATTGGAATATGGGTGAGAGGCTGGGTTCGGTTTTTGGTGAAGAGAAAAAGGGTTGGTTCGGTTTTGGGGCTGAGATGGAGAGTTTGGTGTGGTGGTGGAAGATGGAGTTTTGGGGAAGGTTGGAAGGGGGGGTGGTTGGGTCACGGTTTGGGTGAAGGGATGGAGGAAGGGGTATGGTTTTGTGGGTGAGAAGGGGTAGAAGGGGGGTTACGGGATTGGGAAATGGGGAAGAAGGGGAATGGTGTGGTTTTGGGATAGTTTAGTGAGGGGTTACGGGATTGGGAAAGGTTGGAAGGGGGGAGTGGTTGGGGTCACGGCTGGGATTGAGAGGGAGAGAATGGTTTGGTTTTGGGGTCACGGTTTTGGTGGCTTGGTGGAAGGGAGAAGGGATGAATGAGGATGGGTGAAGGGAGATGGTTTTGGGATATGGGGAAGAAAGAGAGAGGTTAGAGAGAGAGAGAAACTGAAAAGAAGAAAGAGGGGGAAGGGGAATTAGGGTTAAGAAATTAAATATTTTTTGAAATTTGAAATTAGGTGAAATAAAATAAAATTAATTAATAATAATAATTTTTTTTTAAATGCCCAGACTCACCCGCTGGCAGCGGGTGAATAACCACCCGCTGGCAGCGGGTGAAAAAAACAGAGGCGAGCTAAGGAAGGGCAAAACAGGGGAGGAACAGGGGAGAGCCTCTGTAGCTCTCACTGGCAGCGGGCAAAGGCTACCCGCTGGCAGCGGGTGCTACAGAGGCGTGCTTAAAAGTGAACATTTTGACCCCTAACTTCATTTCTCCACTCCATTCACTCCTGTATCCAACCAGAGACTCCTATAAACATAAAAATCCATCTAATCCTACTTCTAGAACCTAATTTGCTGGCTTCCATCCATAAAAAAAAATAAACCTCATACATCAAAATTCATGCATTCAACAACCAAGGGAGTGCCTAACCACACAACTACACTAACACACAAAGCACAAACTAAAAGCAACAAAATACACAAAAGCATAATTAAACCACAAAGAACAAAACCGCAATCTACTACCTACTGGAAGATCTCTTCCCCCACACTCATCTCAAGCAATCCATAAGAGCAACAAATTAAATGCAAGATGAGAAAAGGAAAGAGATGACCTGGCCCCTCATGGGGGCTTGGAGTTTTCCTTGAATAATTTCAGCAAGTGACCATTCACCAAGTGCACGGCACCGGTTGAATCTTCCATTATCTCCACCGCTCCATAAGGAAAGACCTTGGTCACTGTGAATGGTCCATCCCAACGTGTTTTCATCATTCCTTGCTTGAACTTGAATCTTGCTTTGAATTTTAAAACTTTATCCCCAACACTAAAGCATTTTCTAAGAATGCCTTTGTCATGAATTTTCTTTGTCTTCTCCTTGTACAACCTGGCATTTTCATATGCTTCAGCCCTCATTTCATCAAGTTCTTGCAATTGGAGTTTTCTTTCTTCTCCTGCAGCTTCCATATCTAAGTTGCATTTTCGCACCGCCCAATATGCCTTATGCTCTAATTCAACCGGCAAATGACAAGCTTTACCGAAGACTAGGCGATAAGGGGACATGCCTATTGGAGTTTTGTAGGCTGTGCGATATGCCCAAAGAGCTTCTTCAAGTCGGGAACTCCAATCCTTTCGGGAGGGTTGCACAACCCTTTCAAGAATCTTCTTAACTTCCCTGTTAGACACCTCTGCCTGACCATTGGTTTGTGGGTGGTAAGGTGTGGAAACTTTATGTCGGACACCATGCTTAGCCAATAGGCTATTGAAAAGCCTATTGCAAAAGTGGGTGCCCTGATCACTAATGATGGCTCTAGGGATCCCAAACCTACACAAAATATTAGACTTGACAAATTTAGCTACAGTTTGAGCATCATCCTTCCTAGTAGGTACGGCCTCTATCCACTTAGAAACATAGTCAACTGCCAATAAAATGTAAGTAAACCCGTTTGATGGGGGAAAAGGTCCCATAAAATCTATGCCCCAAACATCAAAAATTTCACAAAATAGTATAGGTTGTTGTGGCATTTCTTGTTTCCATCCCAAACCCCCAAAACGTTGACACTTATCACAAGTTTTACAAAAATTGACAGAATCCTTAACTAAAGTTGGCCAATAAAACCCACAGTCTAAGACTTTCCTAGAGGTTTTCTTTCCACCAAAATGCCCCCCACAAGCCAAGGTATGACAGGCAGTTAATATGCTCTCTTGTTCATCCTCTGGTATGCACCTTCGAATGACTTGATCAGCACATAGTCTCCAAAGATGGGGCGCATCCCAAGCATAGAATTTGGCATCTCCCTTTAGCTTTTGTACCTGAAAAGTAGACATAGAAGGGGGTGTCACTCCACTAATGAGAAAATTCACTATATGAGCATACCAAGGCTCATGACGAGCTATGGTACACAACAAAGAATCTGGAAAAGCATCAAAAGTAGAGTTAGAAGAGTCCACTCCCTTTGTATCCTCAGGTAAGCGACTCAAATGGTCAGCTACATGGTTTTCAGCTCCTGGTCTATCCTTAATCTCTATGTCAAATTCTTGCAAGAGAAGGGCCCATCTAAGTAGCCTGGGCTTGGAATGAGGCTTGGAGAAAAGATACTTCACTGCAGCATGGTCAGAAAAAACTACAACCTTGGAATTAAGCAAGTACGGTCTAAATTTCTCCAAAGCAAAGACAACGGCAAACAATTCCTTTTCAGTGGTGGTATAATTAATTTGTGCCGGGTCTAGTGTCTTGGAGGCATATGCAATCACTCTAGAAACCCTGTTCTCCTTTTGCCCTAGCATGGCTCCAACAGCAAAATTAGAAGCATCACATGAAATCTCAAAATGTAATTGCCAATTAGGAGCAGAAAGTATTGGGGGAGAGACAAGTCTAGATTTCAGTTCATCAAAAGCAGACCTACAAGCTTCATTAAAATCAAACTCTGCATCTTTTTGAAGTAATTGAGATAATGGATATGCAATTTTGCTAAAATCCTTAATGAACCTCCTATAAAACCCTGCATGACCCAAAAATGATCTAATCTCCTTAACACATGTGGGGTATGGGAGGGAGGAGATTACTTCTATTTTTGCTTTATCCACTTCAATCCCTTTTTCAGAAATTAAATGCCCTAAAACAATTCCTTGATCAACCATAAAATGGCACTTTTCATAATTTAGCACAAGACCCTTTTCAGAACATCTAGCAAGAATTTTATCCAAGCTGTCTAAACATGCATCAAATGACTCTCCATAAACTGTAAAATCATCCATAAATACATCCATGCATTGTTCAAGAAAATCAGAAAAAATAGAGATCATACAACGCTGAAATGTACCAGGAGCATTGCACAAACCGAAAGGCATTCTCCTATATGCAAATGTACCAAAGGGGCAAGTAAAAGTGGTCTTTTCTTGGTCCTCCGGAGCTATGGGTACCTGAAAATAACCAGAGAAGCCATCAAGGAAACAGTAGTAAGACTTGCCAGCAAGCCTCTCAAGCATCTGGTCAATAAAGGGCAAAGGGAAATGGTCCTTTCTAGTGGCGTCATTTAATTTTCTATAGTCAATACACATGCGCCACGAATTCTGGACTCTAGTGGGAATCAACTCATCTTTCTCATTTTTCACTATTGTGATCCCACTCTTCTTTGGAACAACCTGCACAGGGCTAACCCATTTACTATCAGAAATTGGGTATATAATACCCGCACTCAAAAGCTTAGTGACCTCTTTCTTGACCACATCTAAAATCAAAGGATTCAACCTCCTTTGGGGTTGCCGCTTGGGCTGCGACCCCTCCTCTAGCAGAATTCTATGTGTACAAATTGTAGGACTAATCCCTGGTATATCTGCTAAAGTCCACCCTATTGCTCTTTTATGTTTTCTCAAAAGGTTTAAGAGCTTCCCTTCATTCTCGTCAGATAACCCATTAGCAATGATCACTGGTAATTGGTTATTTGACTCTAAGAAAACGTACTTTAGATTTGAAGGGAGCTCTTTGAGCTCTAGAGTGGGAGGTTGAATTACAGAAGGAACTAATTTTTGCACATCTAAAGTGGCAAGAGTACTTCCCTTTAAAATTTCATTTTTACCACTTGCCTCAACTTCCATGCATTCAAACCTTGGTAGAATGTTCCCTTCTTCGGTTGATTCAGCTTCAACCGCGATTTCCTTTCTTTCACTATGTTGCCCTTGGAATAGGTGAGAAGGTGGAGAAGCAGAAAGGGGATCTTCACATGGCAGAATGTATTGAACTTTGTTTTGAATCACCTTCCCTGTTTCATTGCTTGACTCACCTGAAAACTCAATGAACAACTTTCCCAAAGGGCCATCATAACTGCTCAAAGAAGAAAGAGAATCCAAAGAATAACTAGTCACAGAAAATGTATCAGATTGTGGGGCACCACGTGTACAATCAACTGACATGCAGTTAAGACAAAAGGGATCACCTCCACAAGAGCAAGCAGATGGAAAAGAATATAAAGAAGGGAATGAAACAAGAGTGTCATCATCAGCATGCAAAAGTTCAGTGAATGAAAAATAACCATCAGAAAATGCATCAACAGTAGATTCAGAATTATCATCATCAAGCTTATAACCTACATGTTCATCTTCCATGATTATATCTATTGCACTAACCCCAAGTAAAGAATAGTCCTCATATGGATGCTTCATGGCCTCATACATATTAAAATTAACTTTATGATCTCCCACTTCCATAGAGATCGTTCCTTCTTTCATGCTAATCACAGTGTTAGCAGTCCTCAAGAAGGGGCGACCTAAAATGAGAGTGGAGTCCTGAGGCACTTCCGCAGCCATATCAAGAACATAAAAATCAGCTGGAATGAGCAAGTCTTTCACTCGGACCAAAAGGTCCTCTATAATCCCATCAGGTCGCCTAATGGACCTATCAGCTAATTGTAAGATTACTGTAGTGGGTTGAAGTGTTTTAACACCTAGGGCCTGATAAACAGATTTAGGCATGACATTTATAGCAGCCCCTAGATCTAGTAATGCACCCCCTATAGTAACCTTACCAATAGTACAAGGGATTGTGAAAGACCCCGGGTCTTGACACTTGACCGGGATTTGGGGTTTGAAGAGAGCAGAAACATTAGAGCTCACTTGAACTCTCTCATTTGGTCTAAATCTTCTCTTGTTTGTACAAAGCTCTTTCAAAACTTTTGCATATTTAGGCACTTTTCTTACCAATTCTAACAAAGGAATATTAACTTCTAACTTGGTAAATAAATTCAGTGCCTCTTCATCAGTTTTAACTTCCTTGACTTTCTTACTTAGCAAATATGAATTAGGAAAGGGAAGATCACTTATACTTACCTCCTTACCTTTTTGGGTGGAGATGGCTTTGTTAATTGCTTCTTCCTTCTCCTTTTGTTCCTCTTTTTCTTTTGGTTCCTCTTGTTGCTCCTTCTTCTTTTCTTCAACTTTTTCCCGCAGTCTAGTCTCTTTGGAGCTCTCAGAAAGCTTGAGTGGTGACAGAGGAGGACTTTCACAAACAATTTCTTCAATTTGTTCATCACCTTCCTTGTCTTCAAATCTGACTTTTCTGCCGCTTCTAAGGCTTATGGCATTCAGTGACTTGGGATTGATCACTGTGTTAGAAGGCGTAGCTCCGCTTGATCTTGCTTGTTCATCACTTTTCTTGTTAGACAACTGAGTGACGAATGAGTTCAGGTTGTCATGCTTTACTTCCATTTGTTCAAACTTGTTCATGATATTAGTGAAGCATGAGTCAACGTGTGAGGCGACGGCCTTGATTTTATCATCAGTGATACTCCGCTCTTGGTCAAATTTTGCACCAATATCTGAGAACCCTTTCACTAGAAGCTGTTTAAGCTCATCATTGCTTGAAGACGGTGCACCTTGACTAATGGGAACCATGGCATTGGTGGTGTTCTGTTTTGGTACCTGGCTAGGTGAAGCCCCTTGAAAATTTGAGTATTGACCACCATAAGAATTTCCTCCTCTAGAAGGGTAGTTCCCTTGACTTTGCCCACTGCTAAACCCTTGAGTATTCTGATTACCGCTATTCCCATATCTGAAGTTAGGGTGATCTCTCCAACCAGGATTGTATGTATTGGAGTAAGGGTCCCTTTGTTGGTATTGCCCAGGCCGTGCTTGATACATTGCATTCACATCTTCATATTGACCAGGGCAGTCTGCTGATATGTGCATAGGGGAATCGCAGAATGTACAACTAGCGCCTACCATAGCTAGCTGTTGAGTGGGTGATCTTGGAGATTGGATGCTCAGTCCATCCACCCTCTTGGTTAGTGCAGACAGTTCATGTACCACTTTCACCAACAATGGATCTCGATCTGCTGGAGATATCTCTTTTAGTGCTCGAGTATCCCTCGTGGTGATGTTCTGCCTACTCAAGGCGAGCTTCTTGATCAACTCCATTGCTTCATCAGGGGGCATGTCTTCTATGGACCCATTAGCAGCTGCATTGAGCATTTTTGCATCTTCATCAGTTAACCCATAGACAAAAGCTTGGACTAGGTGCTCCAGTGGCATTTGATGGTTTGGACATTTTGCTACCATATCCTGAACACGTGTCCAATATCCATAGAATGTTTCACCCTCTTCTTGCCTTGAAGATGCAATCTCTTTTCTTGCTGCGGCGACTTTGTTTGAAGGATAATATTTTTCAATAAAGTGCTTCTTCAAATTATCCCATGTTTGGTAAGCATCTGGGGTGTACCTTGGCAAACTCATATACCAAACCTTTGCTTTCCCTTCCAGAGTGAGATGGAAAACCTTCCACATGACTTCTTCAAGTTTAGCCCCCACGGGCTTCATCGTCATGCAATGCATGTGGAGAGAGCTTATATGTGTATACGGATTCTCACCTGGAAGACCATGAAATTTTGGAAGTGAGTGCACAAGAGAACCTTTAATTTCAAAATCAGTAGTAAAAGTAGGAGTAGCACCAACCAAAGATTCAAAATTATCATCAAATTGATTCAATTGTTTAATGGACTTTTTAGGTTGATCTACCACATTATTACCTCCTTCATTCCTTTCCCTATTGTCCATCCGATTATCCCCGTTATCCTCTTCGGCCATTTCTTCTATTGCTAGTTCTCTTTCCCTTTCTTGGTTAGCCTCAATTACTTCTTTTTTGAGTTTTCTTATTTTCCTAAGAGTTCTTTCAATTTCTAAATCTAATGGAATTAGGTCTCCTCTAGAACTTCTTAGCATACACTAAACAACCAACAAAAAGAAGAAAACACACAGAAAAACAGTGGAAGAAATAAAACAGACCAGAAAACCAGAAACAAAGCAACACAGAATGAAAAATAGTGCAGTTCACTGCTTCACCCGCTGCCAGCGGGTGGGTTCATCCGCTGCCAGCGGGTAAGACAGAAACAGAAGCAATTCTGCACTGTTAAAGCAGAAAAATAGGGCAGATTCGAAAAACCAGCAAAAATCCAACTGAAAATGCTTCAAAATGACTATTTAAGCCTAAAAATAAATGCTAAATCAACTATAAACTACCTAGAAACAATAAACACAAATAAAAACACAATTAAATGCAATTAAACTAAGTAATTTCTTGCCAAAAGAAAATAGGACAGCTATGAAAAATTTCACAAAAACCAGCAAAAATACTTACTAAAAATCACAATAAGCCTAGAAACAAACGCTAAAATGAAAAGACACAATTTAAAACACAAAACACAATAACAAAACACAATCTAACTATGTGATTCCCAAAGAAATCACGCGAAAACAACCCAATTCGTGAGAATCTAGCACAATTGCACAAAGAACCAAAATGGCTCCCCGGCAACGGCGCCAAATTGATGAGACGCGGCCTTGTCGCGAGGCCGGCACCAATAAAATTAATACTAGAAAGTGCAGCTAGTGGCACAACCTAGGTCGAATCTCTCTCGCGGAGCCTATGGACTCTATGGACAAATATGCTCAATTAACACAAAAAGGGAAGTCTTTAAGGCAATTCAACAAACATTTGGTGTGCAATGAAACTAAATGGAATTAAATGCAACTAAATGAAACTAGAACTAACACTTTTTGGGGTTTTCAATATTTTTAAAGCTAAAGTAAATTGAGGTGAATGAAATGAGATGAATATGCTTTGTTGGAGAATGCTTTGGGCTATCCTTGCTATCAAAAAGTATGGAGTTAATCAATGAAAGGCAATTTCCTAAAGTAGTTTAGTGACCACTAAACCTAGGTAATTTAATTAGAGAATGCAATTAACCAACCGGACAATTAACAAGCCTAATCAAATACCATCAATGAAGCAAATGGGGAATTTAATATAGATAAGAATTCAACTCAACAAATACCATTGTCATTAGAGTAACTTCCACAATGAATCAAAACTACAATAAGATTTAACCAAATCCAATGTAATCTAAACCCACAATGGGAGAATGAAAATACAAATCACAAATCTATATCAATCCCTAATATCCAACTACAACCTAGTTGAGTTCCACAACCATGGAACCACAATCAATACAAATCCATCAAAATCAATAAGATAATAATGAAAATATAAAGAGAAGTAGTAGGAAAACAAGAAAAACTCCCTAGTAAGTGCCAAAGCTCAAGCCCCAATCATCCTCCTCCAAAGCACTAGAGGTTTAGCCACTCATGGAGATGAAGAATGCTCCACCAAGCTTCTCCAACCCTTGCTTAGCCATGGATGATGATGGAGATTGCTGGAATTTGGTCTGAATGAGTGTGGAGAGTGGAGAAGATGAAGAGGAAATGGTGAGTGTGGCTGGAATGTGGAGAGACTTGAGAGAAAAATGAGAGCTTAGGTGATGAATGAATGTAAAATCGTGGGTCTCTCTCTTGGTTAGGTTAAGGGCCTCCAAAACCTCAGAATATTCCCTCTAATCCGACCTAGTATGCTCCCCTTGTGGTAAAACATTGAGAAAGTGGGCCCACCATCCGTTTCAGCTCTTAAAATCGCGAGAAAGTCGTGCAGAACTGGTGTACCCGCTGGCAGCGGGTCATCTACCCGCTGGCAGCGGGTGGATTACTCGAAACGCACGTTTTGCTCTGAAACTGAAGTCCACCCGCTGGCAGCTTGCAAGGCTACCCGCTGGCAGCGGGTGGAACAGTAGAATAGGCCCAAAAATACCTCTAAGCCTCAAATCTTGTACCGGCTTCGCTTTCCAGCTTCTTTCTCGACCTCTAGCACTTGAATCCTTGCTATTCCTCAAGCTAGTTGACCTACAAATCAACCAAAACAATTGTGAGGCCCTCAAGTTAATAAAACTAGAGAATTATCACAATTTATTCAATAAAAACATGGAATTAGCAAGATTGTGATTTAAGTCCTTAAGTCCCCTTGAATAACATTAAATCATGCATAATGACTCTTTAAACTCAACAAAAGCTTGTCAAATGCCAAAAGATACAAGGGTAAATAATGGTATTATCAAGGATCCTGGAGGGTAATTTTGGACTGGTGGTCGTGGATAATTCAGTAACAACTGTGCGAACTCCATTGGTAAGGTCCCAAATTGAATTTTGGGCAAGCCGGTAGGGTCGCTAGAGGTCCCTGCCGTCGCACCGTGTGGCAATAAGGGTAGCTGAGTGCTCACATTTGCTGGGGCGAGGTTCCTGTCCTCTTCCCATCGTTGTTGGCGTAGAGCCGCTACTTCTGCCTCGAGGTGGGCGATCTCAGCGTCTCGTGGGTTCCTCGCTAGCTCTGCCACTTCTTGACCACCGGTTGTGGGGCAAGGGACGTGTGGCATGCCATATGGGTGTTTAGGGCAAGTTTCCTCTCTAGATGCCGGATTCTGGACCACGGTCTCCGTGACGGCTACCAGTGTTATTGAGGAGCTTTGAGGTTGGGTTGCGCTTGATCCATCTGCCTCGGTTGTGACCGGTTCAGCCGTTCCCTGGCGATTCCTCGTGCTGCGTCTCAGGGCGCTGGCGTCAGCCGTGGTTGCGGGGACGCTCGAGTCGGTCATGACGTATCGTGTCCTGTATCTGTATTGGAGATCAGAACAAAAATAAGTACGGGTTTTTGAGTGTTAGGTGCATACTCCTACTCCCCGAAAAAGAAATGCCGTTTAGCGGCAGAGTGCGCAAGGCATTGTGGTCTGAATAAGACCGCGGTGGGCGCCACTGTAACTGTCATTTTTGGCTCAGACAATTGTAATGTGAATTTAGGACCGCAAGGGGTCTTAACCTTGGGGGACTTGTCCTTAGGTGATGCACCTAGGTGCCTACGTACCCTTATGGAGGGATCAAAGTCCACGTAGTTCATCATGGTGACGTCTATCGAAGCCGTTAGGCAAGGTTGTTACCTGTATTGGGCCGTGTGCGGCTAAGACGTGTCTAAGGTACTCCGGGCGGGCGAGCCACTCTTGGGAGGTTGCCTTAGTGGGAGAGAGCTGTGGTCTCTGAGGGCTGCTGGAAGCCCTGTAAGCGGTGTGCTCCGAGGAGGAGGTGAGCCGGTCGGAGGTTGGCCGGAATGGAAGGCCGTTGACGGGGCTCAAGTAGTTGAGAGTACTTGCGAGGGGTATATGAGGGTGCTCAGGTACCGAGAGAGTGTGGGATATCGGGGGTGATGTGCGATAGTCCTTCAGGTTGTATGTAATTCTGTTGAGAGTCGATTGCCTGCTTAGTCCCCCGGGTGAGGGACATTTATACTGGCGTGTGGGGAGATCGTGCTCGACCCACGACTTCGTGGGACGTGGGTCGTCCCACGAGGCTTGTGGAGATCCCACGTCTAGTTGAGAGGAGATTCCGTGTGGTGACGTGGGCGAGAGCCACGTAATGGATGGATGAGTGGTGCCACGTGTCTCCAACGGGTGCTGGGGCCGTGCTTCTAGAACGTCAGTGTCATGTGTCCTAAGGTGGAATATTCCGAAGTTACATATATTATATCACCGGGTCCGAGGCTGGGGTGAATACACCATTGCCCGTCCCCGGACCTGAACCCATACTTTTACCCGTTAAAATCTCCAGACTCGGACCCATTTTTTCAATACCCAGACCTGAACCTAACAGGTAAAATTTCTAGGTGCCCGTCAGGTCCGGGTAAGATTGCCATCCCTAACTGAGGCATGCCCAACGTCTCTTCTCGGGGAGAGTTCGGGGTAAGGCGTGGGATTGTGCCCGGCTTGGTGCAATCAAGGGGTGCCACGTGTGCATAGGTCGGTTGCTTTGCGAGAGTGGCCTGATAATGCCGCGTTTCGTTAGGAAGGAATATTATGTAATTATATATATATATATATATATATATATATATATATATATATATATATATATATATATATATATATATATTTATTTATATTAATCTAAGTGCGTATTATATTATTATAATATTTTATAATATTGAACAAAAAGACTTTTTTGTGGCTTGTATTATGTAAGACGTTTATCGAATATCTCCTCCGTTATCCACAATTTCACATTTTTAGCATCTTAATTTAGTCATAAGTTCATTACGCCAAAATTTTCTTGGGGGGTTATTCATCACACATCTATATATATTTTAGAAAGAGATATCCAAAATAGAAGGATACTACTCCACTTGTGTCAAGTAATCGAGTGAGTTGCTATATATAAATATGAATATTTGGAAAGTAATTACTAATTTTTTTTTTAAATATATTTGGTCAATTAATTAGTATATATAACGTTTTTTTAATTTAATTTTGGAACTAGTTTAATTCTTTTTGGACTAAATTTGAAAAATCAATGTAAGTGTTATTTACTTTGATTATAATGTTTAATTATCTATGATTTTTCTTAGTGAATGAAATGTTGTTTCGTTTTCTTATCATTTGTTAATGAGTTTAAATATTTAAATTTGTCAAATTAAACCGCTCAAAACCGCTAAACTGAATCACTTAAAATCAATCATTTATAGTGTGGTTTCAAGCTATAAAATGTTACAGTCCAAAAATTACAGTAACAACACTAATGAACAAATAAGAAGAATGGAGAGGAAGAGATGAATCGATGAATCTTCTAGTGTAATAATTGTCACGACCCCAAATCGGGAGTACGTGACTGGCACGAGAATAGATTTTTACCTCTAAACCTGTAAGCCTTATCCTGTTCACATGACTATAACTACCCTGCTATACAAACAATATATATATATATATATATATATATATATATATATATATATCGTACTAGTGGTCATACCTCATTGGTGGCCTAATTAACCTACAATCCGCGATTCGTTCAATACCGCTTCAGCTCAGTCTAGTATATAAATATATTTATGAGCACTCATAATGTAAATATTAATATCATATTGAACGTACGTCTCAATACGTACGATCTATCCTATTCACATGCAGCAAGCACACATAATATATATATCCATATCATATTGTTCGTGCGCCTCAATGCGCACGATCTATCCTATTCACATGTAGAAGTTCATATACTCATACATATATCCTAGTTTATCCCCAAACTGGACCCTGTCTTTAAGTACATGTGAAGCCGACAAGTCTAGAGTAGGTACATATCGAAAGCTGTAAATATATATACAACCCTTACAACTTATAATATGTACAACCAAAAGAAATCAAAATTAGCAAAAGGTTTCCACCCACACGAACAAGAGTGTAAGGATGGTCTGATGTCTGTATCGCTGTCCGGACGTCAATGCCTGTCCGATCCCTATATCTGAAACATTGAAGCAGAGGGAGTGAGTCAAACAGACTCAGTGAGAAGCTTCCCATCCTCGGCGTAGCGGCGGGTACCACTACAGCTGGGGAATGGGAAACACCCACAATCACATGCGCATGAAAGTCCAGTTTATCACATGTTATATTACGATCAGACAATATTAATATAACATCAAATCAAAGATAAACCTACGGGTCATGCTCCTCTATCATACCTCTCATAAGCAAGCAATCATATTTAACATATCATCTGAAAACTGTAAATCACTCAACTGACCCTAGTGCCAGGCTAGGGCAATGGCCTCAACGGGCAATTTATTTTAAATCTTTAACTGGCCCTAGTGCCAGGCTAGGGCAATGGCCTCAACGGGCAAATCTTTTAGTTTTTTACTGACCCTAGTGCCAGGCTAGGGAAATGGCCTCAACGGGCAAATCTTTTAGTCTTTTACTGACCCTAGTGCCAGCCTAGGGCAATGGCCTCAACGGGCAAATGTTTTAACTTGTTTCTCTTACCAAGCTTTTAGCTGGGACCTTGACTCTATCTACCCATTACTATCCTAAACTGACTTTACCTAGGTAGTGTGAACATCCCTACGACTCACTAATCAATTAAGAGATCGTATTAATCCTCATATTGTTCCCGGACCCTTGGTTTAGATCATAACCTAGCTCTAAGGTCTTCCCTAAGTTCAATTACCATAAAACGTCGACGTTTACTAACAACTTCTATATGATTTCTTTAATGAGTTTCTAATTAATGGGGTAAACCAAACATTGGACTCAATCAACAACTTACCCCGTTGCTTGTATTGTTCGGCGTATCTCATGTCATCACATGGATACCCTCCAGTACCTCATTAACTGTAGTCAAACACACATATACAAATATTTTCACATATAACAGTTTAGGAACAACAATAGCATGTTAACCACTAAGTAATTCTTACAAATAGGCAAGTAGGCAAACCACATATCCAGATCCTCAATCAACCCTATAGGGCAAGGATGAGAAACCCCTCACCTGGACGGTTCCCTTGCGTTTGTCCTGGAGTAACTCCCGCTCCGGACGAATCGTGGTTTCCTAAAGAATGCATTCAAGTGGTTAACATCTCAACTATATGCAATTCATATGCATACTACATGCTCGTGCCTAGAAATGCATCTAGACGTTGCCAAGAACCGAGTCCTTGGTCTTATCCGTCTTCCCTCTCTTCTATGAGAGTCTCAAGTGCCTCGCACTTGGTTTCCTACCACTATCGCTCTCCTTGAGTTGCTTTTGGGGCCTTGGATTTGAGTTACTAAACCTCAATGTGCTTCTAAGCTATCCTACTTAAGGTTACTTAATGACGGTGTATAAGAAATTTAGAAATTCAAGAAGTTGGGCGTAACTTATTCTGTAAGTTCCTATTCTTGAGGGACAAGAAGACATTTGAAATGATTTTGATCCCTAAAAACATGGTAGGGGGTGTCCTAAGATGTTTCGGATTGAAAATAGGAGGTTCGAACACCCCGGATTGACTTAAAAATGAATTTTGGGCATGCTGGGCAGAGACCGGGTGCTGCAGCGCCCATTTGGGCACTGTGGCGCCCAACTGCTGCCCAGCAGCTCTTGTATACCCGAGAGCGGGCGCTGCAGCGCCAGCTCGCAGCACAGCAATTATGCTGTGCTGTGGGTTGGTTTGGGCCCGTTTCGGCCCCCTTTCGACCCCGGCTTCGACTCCGCACCTCACGGGTTTTGTTCACCTACATTCTAACAACATAAATCCAATCCTAACTACTCAAATCCAAGCCCGATTCCAAATTTATAAACGAATCCCCAAATTGGGAATATTTAGAATTTTCAACCCCAAACCTTTCAAATTCGAATTCGGCTAAACCCGAGGGTATAGCCTCGATTCTTACCCCAACTAAGTGTTCAAGAACACTTCCTAGGTCTCAATCTACCCTCGAAGCAACCCAATCGAAGGTGAATCGAAGAAATCCCTAAAAATGAAGAAATTGGGGGTTTCGAATGAAATTGAGTTTACCAACCTTTGATTCGATTGGTGGAAGGTGTAGGAGACGTCGTACCCAAGCTCTGGTGACTTTTCCGGCGTCAGCTAGCTCTCCCCGATCACTTTTCCGACAAAACCCCAACTCTCCCTCTTCTTCTTCTCCACGCCTCTCCTCTTCTCTCTCTTCTTTCTCTCTCTTTCTTTCTTTCTTTTTTTCTCTTCTAACCCCGTAGCCTCCTCTCTCTATTCCATTTCCTTTAAATCATTCTTTCTTCTCGTTTAATCCTTAAGTCACGCACCCCCACCCCAATTTAACATAATTAATTAAAATAAAAAAATAAAGTAATTAAATAATAATACTAATAATAATTATTATAATAAAGAAGAGGTGAAAAAATATTCCCAATTAAATCCTCCTCTTTCCAATTAAATTTTTATTTTCTCTTATATCCCAAATTAGATACAAAAAAATATTCCCTAGTCTCTTTTTCCCATTTAATTCAGGTTTCCAATTCCTTAAGTCCTGAATTAAGTCAAAAAATTATTTTCTACTTCTTTTCTTTCCCTTTCATTTCATTCTAAATTTTGAAAAAAATTTCCGAATATTACAATAATCCTGGCAGAAATGGAAGATTACACAAGGCGATACCCTTTTTCGAGTAAAAGGCCCAACTCCATAGTCAAAAAACTTTTACAAAATCCAGCTTAAGAGTGAAAAGCCAAAATATGTATAGCTCATTGCTTCCTTTCCACACCAAAGTCGAGAGACTTCCCACAAACACTGTGATGCAACTTGTTACTTCTAACTTGGGCTCAAGCCTTTTAATCCCTATTACTGTTAGGATGCACTTCAAATTGGGCTTAACCATCAAAATCATAACATAAAATCAAAAAGTTTCTTAATTTCTCCAAATCAAACCGAAGAACACCCCTAATACGGAGTTATGTGGGGAGAGCGTGGCACAGGGGAGGCTGGGAGGGGGAGTCGGTGTGTTGGTCCCGCCACGAGGCGCGCAGAAATTGTTTCTTAGTGCTACCTCTCACAAGTCACACCAGCTTCTCTTTTTAATTCTTTCTTTACAGGGGTGGCAATGGGCGGGTAACTGCTCTTTTTTTCGCTATCTGAATTCGCTCATTACACCCAATATCCGAACCCTAATCAAATCCAAAAAAATTACATTTTCAATATCCGTCTCCGAAACTACCCGAAATATCTAAAATTATCCGATATCTGAAATACCCGAAAAAAATAACGGATATAAGATACTGGATATTCTATAGTCAAGTAAATTATCTGATATCCATTACCCAATATCCATCCACTAAATAAATTGTTATAATAAAGTTAAATTTTCTAAAAAATATAGATATTTTTTATAAATTAAAATTAATAATAATAATTTTAATAACTGAAAGCATAAAATTTATTTAATAAAATAGATTTTATTTAATATTTAATATTATATTTTATAATATATATATTATTTTGGGTCTTAAATATTGGGTACCTTATCCGCTCATTCATTTCGGACAGATATAGGGTATCCGAAGGTAAAATCCACAATCGACCAATACCCAATGAATAATCATATTCTACTACCTGTATCCTATTCGATACACGATATCCATCAAATATTAAATAATTTTTTTGAATGGATACTATCAAATACCCATAATCTAACTGTCAATTCCCACCCTATTTCTTTACACTTTTTTTCATGCTTCCACCGCTATTTTTCTTTCTTTTGCTTTAAATGGGATAGAGTTTTTTCTTGTTTAGTCAGTCCATCAGTCGAGTCTATTTTAATATTTTTAATTTTTTCTGTTAACTAAAATCAACAAAGAGTTTTTTTTTTTAAATTTTCTTTATGATTAACCAGATATAAAAATGATATTTTCATTTTCATTCTAATTCTTTAAGAATGACATTTTCATTTTCGTAACGGGTCCTAGGAATACGATTCCTCTTTTCCTTCTCTCATTTCTTACTTTCCTTCCCTCCAAAACCCATATGGCCCTAAATCACACTGAAATTTTACTTTCCTTCTATCAGTATTGAAGTTTTGTGGTACAAAATCTCAGTCGACGAAACACCATCGGAGAATTGAAGCTTCGTCGCGCCACGATCTCGATCTGGTAGCATCTTTGCCGCATCATCTTTAAAAGAATATTTGCCGCAGGTATTTTACGAATCCGCATAATCTGTATAGATTGAATCTGTTACTTTCCTCTTTTTCTACTCCCTTCGTTATTTTCATTTACGTATGATTCCTCGCAACATTTTATTCAGTTTCTGATAAGTAAATGCTCTGTGTTTTTCTTCCCTCTGCTTCTTCCTATGATGCCCACCCTGGGATTTCACGCTTCTAAAATTCATTAATTAAGTCAATAATTTTAAAATATTATGAATTTTGCGGTATTTTCTTCAAATATATCCTAATATGACACCTACTCTTATTTCCATATATAGTGCACTAATTGGATGACTTATTGGGTTATTTTGTTGGGATAACTGTTGATAATTAGAGTATTCTAAATTTTATAGTTATTTATTAATATTAATAAAAACTCACGAATAGTATGAGAATTAGAGGCGTATACTGAAGCAAGTTCAATACTGTAAAAACGTATAAGAGATGCATTTGTAAGTTAGTTATAAAATGGTGAACTATGTGGTCATGTGCAAGATAACAAATTAAAGGGAGAAGAAAATCTTTTATTCTAAATTCAAATATTAGAATTTGTTTAAGTTTCAGTACTCTATCCAAATTTTGTTTCATTTGAGTGTTTATAGTTTTTTTTTCTCTTTGAATTGCATTCCATTCAAATTATGTTCATTTTCACTTTTCTTATATCCGACATTATATTGCAAAAATTTTGCTGTTCAATTTATTTTAGTTACTGAAGTCAGCATTTTACAAAACCATTAATTCTATAAAGTATAAAATTACTTAATTATCTTTACTAATTAAAAATAAATTAGTTATATGTAAAAAGATATCTTCAATATTTTTTTTAGGAAATCGCAAGAGAGCTAATTACAGTTTAACAGACATATCAATTTAATTTATTTTTAATTGTTATTAGTAATTAGTTATCACTTATCATCATAATTGAAGGTTTCCCACTCTCTTCGTGGAAAGTCCAGTGCTTGCTTTTAGTATAATAAAGGATAAAATGACACAACAGTAAAATAAATACAAAATTCTTAATCCTGATGTGCTTATTGCTATTAAATAATAAATATTAATAAATTATAAAGTGGCCGGCATATGCTCTATATATTTATTTACCTTTTGTCTTTTCCCATTAGTGTTTTGGATATGTCACATCTTCTCTATTTTATCTAGAAAATAAATATATATAATAAGTTCAACATTTTCCCCCTAATATATATATATATATATATATATATATATATATATATATCATAGTCATGATTGAAGGTGCTTTTTCCTTGAAAGTCTAGTGCTTGCTTTTGAATTTTGATGCTTCTTGGAATATTAGTAAAAGATAAATAAAGTAGTTGGCATATGCTTAATTTATATCTTGTGATCAGTGGTTTTCTTCTACCTTTGCTGTAAGTCCGTCAATCATACATCCATATTCCTTCAGATCTTCTCTCACACACCCACAGAAAGCCACAAGGTTTGTTAAAGTTTCTATTATGTTTGTATTTTACCTTTTTTCTTTTAAAGCAATATATAAATATTACAAATTAATCTGGATGAGGCTTTTTAGTTAGACATGTGTGGTTTAATTTGTTGCTTATGGTTCATGGTTGTACTTATTTGAATGGTTCATCGCAGGTCCGGTTTTGCTTTTGTTATTGACTGTTCAACTAAGTCCATAGTCTTGAAATGGAACTTGATGTTGTAGGAAATGGGTATTCTTCAAGTTCTTCTTGTTCAACTCGCAGATGGAAGTTTCATGTTTTTTTGAGTTTTCGAGGAGAAGATACTCGTAAAAGTTTTACCGATCACTTATATGCTGCCTTGCAAAGGAAGGGAATCATAACATTTAGAGATAATGATGAACTTGAAAGAGGACAAGTTATTAAAATAAGTCTACTTCAAGCAATAGAAGAATCTTCTTCTGCAATTGTGATACTCTCCCAAAACTATGCTTTTTCAACTTGGTGCCTAGATGAACTCCTTAAGATTCTTGATTGTAAAAAAGAGTTGGGCCTACACGTTTTTCCAATCTTTTATGGAGTGGATCCATCTGATGTTCGGTATCTAAAGGGATGTTTTGCAGAAGCATTCAGAAAACATGAAGAAAAATTTACAGAAGAGAAGGTTCAGAAATGGAGGGATGCTTTAAATGAAGTTGCTAATTATTCTGGTTGGCACTCTGAGAATTGGTATGTTCTAAAATCCTTTCTTCATCAAATTATTGAGCTTGTGAATAATATAAATTGGTCATGCATGTACTCAATCTCGGAAATAGTAATAAACTCTTAATGATTTTATTTTCCTATACATAAGATGATAAAATAATAGATTGTTAAAACATAATAAAAATAAATTTAGGTTTAATAAAGTCATGTGATGACTTTTTAATTAATGTGCAAAATAAAACAATGATCAATGGGATAAAAGTTCAGTACTACGGTACTACTGAACTTTGGTACATCCCTCCTATTTTGTAGTGTCATTTGTTAATATTAATAGAAACTCACATTAATAAGGACCCACCTTGAATGGATTAGGAACCAACTAATTGGAGGGATGTACTGAAGTTCATTACTATCGTACTACTGAACATCTTCTCGATCATATGGATGTTTTAATCTAGATCAACTTATGAAGTATTGTGACTTACTGCATAATTATAGTGTTTTAGTATAATAAGGTGTTAAAGCTCCAAAAAAATCTTTATTAGCATGTTGCTATCCAATAAAGGTTTCTACTATTAAATCATGATACTATTTTTTTCCCATATGTATGTAGGCATGAAACAGAGTTTATTGAAAATATTACTGAAGCAGTATGGTCAAAATTACAATCCAAATTGCCACCTGACTTTGATTTTGTAGTTGGAATTAAATCAAGGATAGAGGTAATGGATTCGCTCATAGCAAAGGAGTCAGATGATGTTCGGTTTATAGGAATATGGGGCATGGGTGGCATAGGCAAGACTACTCTTGCTAGAGTTGTCTTTGAGAGAATAAAAGATGATTTTAAATTTAGTTGCTTTCTTGCTGATGTTAGGGGGGTTTGTGAAAAAGAAGGTTTGGTTCAGTTACAAAGGAAAGTCCTTTCTCATCTCAAGATAAGAAGCCTTGAAATCGATGACATATATGAAGGAAGGAAGTTTATAAGAAACTTTTTATGCAACAGAAAAGTTCTAGTTGTCCTCGATGATGTAAGTAATTTAAACCAACTTGAAAATTTGGTTGGGATGAAAGAATGGTTTGGTCTTGGAAGCAGAGTAATAATAACAACTCGAGATGTACACTTGTTGCAATCACATGGAGTATCTGCAATGTGCGAGATGAAAATCTTAGACAATGATAATTCCTTACAGCTTTTCTGCCAAAAGGCTTTTAAAGGGAATCAACCAAAAGAAGGATATTTGAAACTTTCAAGAACTATAGTTGAATATGCTAAGGGTCTTCCTTTGACACTCAAAGTTTTGGGCTCATTTCTTTGTGGAAAATCTAAACATGAATGGGACGATGCATTCAATATGTTAAGGAAAATTCCTCCCAAAGATGTTTTGATAATACTTAAATTAAGTTACGATGAATTAGAGGAGAATGAAAAGACTATATTTTTAAATATCGCCTGCTTTTTCGAGGGGATGGCCAAAGATGAAGTCATAGAAGTTTTAGAAAGTTGTGGGCTTTTTGCAAAGATTGGAATAAAAATTCTTGCTGACAAATCTCTAGTAGGTATTAATTCCAATGGGAATTTGTTGATGCATGATATGCTCCAAGAAATGGGTAAAAATATTGTTCTTCAAGAGTCTCCTGATGACCCTGGAAGACGAAGTAGGTTATGGTCTTGGGAGGACATTAATCACGTATTGGAAGAAAAGAAGGTAATTATCCATACTTCCAGTTGTGTTATATTCTTTATCAAATACATACATACTTTATGGCTTATTCCACATTATTCAGTTATGCTATTTGTATGTTGACGGTCGTTTAACAGGAAACAAAAGAGATTAAGTGGATAGTTCTAAAATTAATTGACCCACATGAAGCATACTGGGATAGAGAAGCCTTCTCAAGCATAAGTAACCTAAGATTACTTATCATATCATGTGATTTGAACCTTCGTCGTGGTTTCAAATCATTTCCTCAAGCATTAAAAGTTCTTCAATGGGACAAATATAATTTGGATGCTCTACCACATGGAATTCCACTGGATAAACTTGTTCACTTCAGAATGCAACATAGCAAGATAAAACAATTGTGTAAAGAAACACAGGTAATTAAATTTAAACCTTTAATTTTAGATTATTGATCTTCTATATTTTGGCATATTTACTAAGACAAAGGTTTAATCTTCCAAGGCTAATCTTTTTTCCCTTTTGGTTTCTCTATTTTTGTTCAGTTGATGGGGAATCTTAAGTTCATGGATTTAAGCCACTGCATTGACTTGACTAAATTACCAAATTTTGACGGCATTCCAAATCTTGAAAGATTAGTTCTCGAAGGTTGTAAAAGCCTTGTTGAAATTCATCACTCTCTTTGTCAACACAAGAAGCTCATGATTGTAAATTTGAAGGATTGCAAAAGTCTGAAAGCTCTTCCTAGGAAGCTTGAAATGAACTCTCTTGTAACCTTTATACTTTCGGGCTGCTCAAAAATGAGAAAGCTTCCTGAATTTGGAGAAACTATGGAACGTCTATCCACACTTGATTTAGAGGAGACTTCCGTCATTAGACTACCTGAATCTCTTGCTTTCTTGACAGGCTTGACCACTCTAAATTTAAGGAATTGCAAAAATCTGGTATGCCTTCCCAATGTGATTCATAATTTAAGATCCATCAAAATTATCAATCTCTCTGGCTGCTCAAAATTTGAGAAGTTGTCAGAAAATTGGAATGAAAACAAGGCTATGGAAGAGCTGGATGTGAGTGGAACTGCTATAAAAGAAGTACCTTCATCCATCTTTCTTTTGGAAAATTTGAAGTTTCTATCTTTCAAAGGGTGCAAGGGGACATCACCACGCCAGGCTGGGAATTTTCCTATTCCCTTTGGGTGGAAGCATAAGCTGAACAATCCTTCAATTTCAACGATGCTGACGTTGCCGTCTTCCTTGCCAAGTCTACCTTTGCTAAAGGAATTAGATTTAAGTTATTGTAATCTCAGTGATGAATCACTCCCCAAAGATCTTAGCAATTTATCATCATTGGAATCTTTACACTTGAGGGGAAACAATTTTGTTAACCTACCTGCTACATTCATTTCCAATCTTTTCAGACTGAAATTTATAAGCTTGAAACGTTGCACAAGGCTTCAGTCATTGCCTAAACTTCCACCAAATATAAAAGTTATAAGGGCAAATGATTGTGCTTCGATGAAAGCTTTATTAGACACGCAACTATTGGGTCTCATCACATCACTAAATTCACAGGTCTGTCAAAACTTAGACGTTTAATTTTTAATTATAATAATCTATGCTTTCCCATTAACGATCCTTTCTAACATGTCAATATCTTGTTGTAGTTTCGCATGGAGACAAATTCAATTGAAGATTACTTTTTTATGATGATTCAAGGGAGTGAAATCCCATCATGGTTTCACAATGAAAATTACATATATGTGACATGTCCTAAGGAGGAGACAAATCTATCATTCATAGCAGATGTCCCTGATTATTGTTGTTCAAGTGAATGGTGGGGAATTGTTGTATGCTTAGTTATACATGATGACATTGCATCCACACCTTCTAGTGCGAACTTCATCCTCTTTAAATGCTACCCTATTGAAGATGAACCGCCACTGAAATATAGGCTTGGTCAAGAACTTGATCCACAATATAATAGTGCCCATCAACTTTTGATTTTTTTTATTCCCTGTTATTATAATTTCCATGTCAAGAAACTCCAATTGGAATTTTTTATTGATTCCGATTCAGAACTCCAATCTAAAATAACAAAGTACAGTTGGTGTGTGTTATGCAAAGAGGATATTGAAGCCTGGCTCCAAACAAAGTGTGAAGGTAGTAGCATTAACAGAAGAAGCGAAAACGTTATTGATATTGCTTCCAACCACATTGATTGTCTCAATGAGATAAGAGTAGCAACAGAGGCTATCCAACAGAACCAACAATGCCATGAGATCGATGTTAAAGATGCAGCTACCACTGATGCCAAGCAAAACAAGGAAAACTCCGAACATTAGTTCAATCTCAATGTAAGTCATCTCTCAAATTAGTTGTACTTTAAATATATTTTATTTGTTTTGATGACTGCTTTTTAAGATTCTCTTAATCCTTCTAACACTAGATTTAAATATGTTAAATAAAATTCTTTGAACAATGGTGATTGGGTATAGTAGAAGGGACTAGTGCCTCATGATATTATGAACCAAGATTCAAATTCCCACTGGGATAGGTACACACATTTAGTTGACTGCGCTATCTCGAGCAGGATTGCTTCCAATAGTAGGATACTTTTGAGAAAGAAAATACTTTGAAAAATAGAAAAGAATACTATTCAAGATTTCTAATTAAAGAAGCTATGTAATTAGTATTAAAGATTTCTAACTAAAGAAAGTTATGCAATTGCAATACCTTGATATAGAATTGACCTTTTGGTTTAACAAGGGGATTCACTTGAAAAGTTGGCTTAGGTAAGTGAGTGGGATTGGATGAGGACTTGTGTAGGATTCTTAGGTTCAAGTTATGACATCACCTCCTGACATAAAAAAAATAGTTAACAAATTGGAAAAAAAAATTGAAACGTGTATTATTGGTCATGTGATAATTTATTTAAGGCCTCATTTCATTTTGGAAGATAATCATGCTTGAAATATATTAATATATGAATCTTTCAAGTAATGATCATTGAGCTTGATGACTTTCCTTCCCATCTTTGAATAACGGGAGGGTTGAAGGTAACTTGTAAGTTAGCACTTGTTTGGGTCACATCCACCTTATAATTCACAATGCTTAACTTTTTATACTCTAGGACTAGGAAGGACGCAAGTAAAGGAAATTCAGATAACTACAAAAAAAGAAGAAGATGAATGATACAAACAAAAGTTTACAAGTGCTTGAAGTAGCAATAACCGATCAGATCGATTTGTTGATAAACTAAAACCCTTATTCATGAAGAAACAATTACAATGTTGGTTTGGACTCCCATTGACTTATTTGTGCTTCAATTTTATTAAGAATGTATAAATGATATAAGACTAAGAGAAGTTAGGAATGAAATATGTTAGAATTCAGAGTATCTCCCAACAACCACACAAATCATACAAAGCAATGAGAATGCAGAAAACAAAGAAGAAAAGATAAACACAATAAATTTAACATGGTTCGGCCAATTAGCCTACGTCCACTCTAAGAGCATAGAACTTTAACTATATTGAAATTAGGATTATAACTCAAGTCTCATAATTGATCTCTCCCCAGAATTATCTACTTGAGATGATCCCCTAGGATAATCTCCCTAAGACATTCATTTGTTAGATCTCTCAATTATGTTCTACTAGACTACTACTACCCTTTCCTACCTATTGTATTTATATGCATCTAAGAAACCCTAGTGTCACAAGGATTCCTAAACTGGGCCAAGTAAGGAAAAGACCCAATTACTCAATTCCTAATTTTACTAGAATTCATAATCCTTACAATAGTAAATAACTGAATTCAAGACACCTAGAAAACTGCAAATCTTCTCCTTGACTTGAATTCCCTATTCTACTAAGATACAACTGAATTTAAGGCACTTAGAAAACAACAATTATTTCCCTTGACTTGAATTGCCTCTCCTACTAGGATAAAACTTAATTCAAGGCACTTAAAAAAGGACAAATCTTCTCCTTGACTTGAATTCCCTCCCTCAACACAATCGCCTCTCTGTCTTGTTTCAACTTCATTGTCAACATCGACAATCATAGTTCTTAAACCAAAAACTATGACACTTAACCATAAAATGTGTATTCACTTAGAATTGACCAGTTATAAGAATTTCAGCCCTGCACATGTTGAAAAAAATTCTTGACGAGACTCTATGGTGCCACTTCCAAGTTCAGCCATCAACATAACTCCACCATACATCTTGCATCAACGCCAAGCAATGCCCATGTGCAATTGAGGACCTGCTAGCAACTCATCCTCTTCCTGTTCCATGGTAGCGCGTAAATACATGATGATACCTTTCTCAATTTCTAGAGAAGATCATCCTCCCCTAAAACGAGAGAGACAAAGCCAACATCTACCTTGGAGCCTTTTGCAAAACTTGCTCCACTTGGATATAATTCCTTTCCATGCCCAGACTCACCAATCTTCCATCAGATCTTACTCTTTCCATGGTTCTTCCTCCTACCCCTCTTGTTCGTAGTTACCAATTCCTCGTCCTCCGCCTTATTATCTGGGAAAATCCTCTTTAATTTTTTTTTTTTACTTTAGCGCATTGCTAACATTATCAAGCGAGATAATTTCCTTCCCATACAACATTGAGTCCACAAAAGGTTTCTTAGGATGCTGATAGTGAACATAACACAATGAGGGCCTGATCCTCGTCCTCAATTTCAATGTCCATGATTATGGAGTTGAATTCATTGAGGTAAGATTTGATCGGTGTACCTTCATTCATCCTCATATTGTAAAGTCTTTTTTTAGATATAGGTGATTGGTTAGTGACTTTGCCAAGTATTGTTCCTTTATCTTCTTCCACGCCACCATATCTTCAGCCGCAATCTCCCGTATAACGCTATCTGTAACGTTCATGAATATTGCACTCAATGCCTTCTTCAACCCAAACTTCTTATCTTTAGTTACCCCATCTCTAAATTTTTCCTCATTTGCTTGCTACAAGTCCAGTAGAATCAATACCGATTGCATCCTAATCTTCCACAGACTAAAGTTGAATCCACCACCAAACATATTAACCTCATACTTTGTCGTCGTTGATGCCATCGGAACAAGATTTGTGAATATCCCTGCTGGTTTCGAATAGTGTCTCCCAACAACTTCACAGATCACATAGCAATGAGAATGCGAAAAAGAGGGAAGAAAAGATGAACACAAGAAATTTAACATGGTTCGACCAATTAGCCTATGTCCACCCCAAGAGCAAAAAACTTCAACTATATTGAAATTAGGGTTACAGCCCGGGTCTCACAATTGATCTCTCCCTGGAATTATCTACTTGAGATGATCCACCTAGGATAATCTTCCTAACACATTCACTTGTCTGATCTCTCAATTGTGTTCTACCGAACTAGTGTTCCCCATCGTATATGGTTGTATTTATATGCATTTAAGGCACCCTTGTGTCACAGGGATTCCTAAATTGGACCTGATAAGGAAAAGGCCCAGTTACCTAATTCTTAGTTATACTAGAATACAGAATCTTTACAAATAGTAAATAACTGAATTCAAGACACCTTTTTTTTTTATAGAAAAAGAAATATTATTGAGGAAGAAAATAAGAATACAAAAGAGGAGGACAAGGAGTCCTCAAAGAGGAAAAATTAAACCAACAAAAGAAAACACCAAGGAAGAAACAAAAACATTAGTGCATAAGAGCCCTCCAGTCCCGTTGAATATCCACAATGGAGACCCCTCTAAACATTCCATGGGCCGAAACCCACAAAGAGGCCAAAAATGTTACTCTATCCCACAAAAGATGAGGTGGGAGGAATCTGTTATTGAAGATCCTGGCATTCCGTTCCAACCAAATACACCAGAGAGCTGCAAGAATTGCACAATGCCAAAGGCTTTTGTGCTCTTTGTTTCTCCCAAAGCCAGCGAACTTAATAGCAAGAAAGGATCCCAAATCCGAAGGGCAAACCCAACTCTCTTCAAAGTAGCTAAATAATTATTCCAAATCAATCTTGCCACTTCACAATGCAGGAAGAGGTGGCTATTCGTTTCTGAGCTACCAAAGCACATCACACACACATTTGGTGACAACGCCATATTGGGTCGTCGAATCTGAAGCAGATCATTCGTGTTAATTCTATTAAGCCCTGCTGTCCAAACAAAAGCTTTTACTTTAGAAGGAGCCTTAATCTTCCAAAAAGTTTTAGATAGGAAGGGAGCGCTATGATCTGGCCTGCGAATCAAAATTTGAAGAGAGAAGAACACGTATATGTGCCTGACGCATCTAAGTTCCAAGTCCTCCTATCTGGAGTGGAAGAGGGACGAAAAGGAGTGAGAATATCGAGCAAGAAAGTGATTTCATCCGCAAGTCTGTCATTCAGATTTCTAGTGAAATGAAAATCCCATGAGATTTGATCATTGTTAGCCACAACAAAGTCAGAGATTGGGGCGTTGTGTAAAGATGACACACCATAGAGGGAAGGAAAAAGCTCCAGAAAAGAATTCTCACCAATCCAGTGATCCTCCCAAAAGCGAAAGCGAGTACCCACACCAACACGAAGTGAGAGAAAAGGGGAGAAAGAACGGTAGACCTGGGAGATAAATTTCCAAGGACTTGCATGAGTGACACGCGTACCAAGATTAGCATCCCAACCATTCTGTTGAATCCCAAATTTGCTCCTGATCACCCTATGCCACAAGGCATTAGGCTACAAAGGAAACCACCAGTGCCATTTTGCCACTAGAGAGATGTTTTTAGCCACCAGGTTACCTAAACCTAGCCCTCCATCCTCCTTAGCCCTACAACACACCTCCCAACTTACCAAGTGATCTTTCTTATGCTCCCCCTTACCAGACCACAAAAAGTCCCTCATGATATTCTCAATCCTATTAGCCACCTTAACTGGGATCTTGAACAAGGAAAGATAATACAAAGGAATGCTAGACAAACATGCCTGAATCAAAGTAATCCTCCCACCAAGAGAGAAATAAGCTCCTTTCCAACTCTCCAGTCTTTTAGAAATCCTATGAATCACGGGATCCCAAAACGACTCAGCCCTAGGGTTACCCCCAAAGGGACACCCAAATACGTCAGAGGCCACTGCGACACTTCACAACCCACCACCTCAGCCAAGTACCCTACCAGGTTATCATCAACATTGATATCAGCTAGCCCACACTTCGAGAGATTAATGCGAAGCCCAGAAACAATTTCAAAGATTTGAAGCAAGGACAGAACATTCTGAAAATTCTCTTTATCTTCAGGAAGAAAAAGAATAGTGTCATCTGCAAACTATAAATGTGAAATCCCCAACTCCTCACTACCCACCTTCAAACCTTTCACCACCCCAGTCTCCATTCCCCTGCATAGCATTCGGCTTAACACATCGACAACCAGAGTGAAGAGAAAAGGTGAGAGGGGATCGCCTTGCCTGACACCTCGGGAACCCTTGAACCACTCAGGTTCCCCATTCACTGACTGCAAAGGCGACAGAAGAGAGACAACCCTTAATCCACCTTCTCCATCTATCCCCAAAACCCTTACGACATAAGACCTTGTCCAGAAAACCCCAGCTGACCCTATCATAAGCTTTCTCAAAGTCCAATTTAAAGACCAATCCCTTCTTTTTACATCTTCGTGCTTCTTCCACTATTTCATTAGCCACTAGAGCTGCGTCAAGGATTTGCCTTCCCCCCACAAAAGCACTCTGATTCTCTGAAATTGTATCCCCAAGGACTTCCCCTAGCCTCAAGGAGAGCACCTTGGTGATTATTTTGTAAACACTAGAGACCAAACTGATAGGTCTAAAGTCTCGCACCTTGATGGATCGGTCTTTTTTAGGGACAAGGGTGATGAAGGTCGAGTTTATACTAGTACTAACCTTCCCATTGTAAAATAATTCATTAAAAACTCTAAGTAAATCCCCTTTCAGAAAAGGCCAGCAGGCCTGAAAGAAGGCCATATTGAAACCATCAGGGCCCGGTGCCTTCTCGTTATCCATTGTCCAGATTGCTTTCTTAACCTCATCCTCCTCAAACGGCCTTTCTAACCAAACAGCCTTTGCCTCATCTATGGGAGCCCAATCTAGGCCTTCAAGGAAAGGCCTGTAATCAACCTCTTCAGTGTACAGCTCCTTGTAGAACTTTGTAACTTCATTAGAAATCAAATCAACATCCCTGACCACTCTTACCCTCTCCAACTCCAATTCCTTAATCCAACTCCTCCTTCTTCTCCCATTTGCCACCTTATGAAAATAATTGGAATTGACATCTTCTTTGACCCACTTAGTTCGGGCCTTCTGGCGCCAACTAATGTCTTCCTTATTGATGACCTCATCCAACTTATTCCTCAGGGAAATCTTACGAGCACATTGAGCCTCATCCAGCATACCCTCACTCTCCATCCTATCAAGAGTCCCCAGCTCAAGTAAAATCTCCCTTTTTTCCATCCTTGTGTCGCCAAAGGTCTCCTTATTCCAAACTTTAAGCTTCTCCTTAACATGTTTAAGTTTCTTCATAAACTTATAACCTTCCCACCCTGTAACTGAACATTCCTCCCACCACATCTTAACTTGATCCAAAAAAGAATGATGACGAAGCCACATGTTCTCAAACCGGAAAGGAGTAGGACCCCATTTAACTCTACTTGATTCAAGGAGAAGAGGAAAATGATCAGACACCGGGCGAGCAAGGGTCTCCTAAATCAAGTCTGGGAAATGGTCTTCCCACACAGAAGTAACCAAGAACCTATCTATTCGAGAGGACATCACCCTTCCTCGGTTGACTGACCAAGTAAATTGAGCGTTAGAAAGAGGGATATCCCGCAAATCACAATCTCTAATGAAGTCATCAAAAGCTCTCATACTCGCATTTATTCTTGTGCCCCCTAACTTTTTTGTAGGAAAGCGAATAGCATTAAAATCTCCTCCAACACACCAGTGAGGACTGCATAACCCATACACAAAAGATAATTCCTCCCACAAAAGAGATCTGCTCCTAGGATTAGTCGGGCCATACACATTTGTGATCCACCAACACCCTTTACCCTTAATGTTCAACAAAACCGACAAAGAGAAAGACCCTTTAACATCATCAACTTTCGAGGCTACCCTCGTATCCCACCCCATCAAAAGGCCACCCGAGGAACCTGAAGAGGGTATAGAAACCCATTCCTTGAAACGACTGCTCCAAATACTACGAAGTAGGAAGCTATCAACCAGCTCCAACTTAGTCTCTTGCAGAAGTACAATATCGGGGTCTACTTTATTTAACACTTCCTTGATCTTCCTACGTTTTATTGGGTTCCCTAACCCGTTTGTGTTCCAGCTAATCATCCTCATGATCCACCTGACTTCCCCTTACCACCTTTCCTCCCTTCATAATTGACAGAAGTTTTCAATCTCTGTAATTTCTTATCCGCTCTCTTCTTCCTCCTCTCATATGTCTGAGGACTCACCTGCACCTTAATCTCTCTCCCTGATTTGTCTAGCAGCTTAAAATTAAGTCTATCCAGTAGAGCTTGGGGGTCACGGATATCCTTTTCACCCCCTAGTTGGCTTAAATGAATAGAATTCTCCTCGGCCAGACTATTTGCCGGTGGCCTAGAAAGGATGCCTTGCTGATTCAAAGTACTTTGCTCCACCCCCTTGACCATTCCCTTACCATACGTAGCCTCTTCACCTACCCCTCCAAAGAGTAAAGCAAAACCATCAAGGGGAACTTCAACCTCATTTTTTTGTTGTTTTTGCTCTTCCACATATTCTTTTTCTAACTGCTCAATTAATAGCCCCTCTTCATTTTCAAAATGAGAAATAAGAGAGTCATCGTCTACAGTTTCCGTGTCGGAGGTATCTGAAGATAAGGCCTCTGTATCAAAGAAAGCATGATTTGTCATCTCCACCTTTGTACCAGAACAACTTGGGCCTAAGTCCACTTCTTGAATTACCCACTTCTCTTTTAAAGAGGCATGAGTACTTGAAATATAATCATTCCCTTTGCCAGACGCAGCTCCCAATACACTATCCGTCTCCTCTGTCACCTTCTTTGCCTTATCTACCCCTTTGGCCACCCACGTCAATGCCAAAGGTCTGATAGACTCACTTCGAACTCCCTCGCTACCACTCACTCCTTTCTCATTAGAACGTTGGGCCTTAGCCTGACCCAATTCCTCTACACTTGGTTCGTTAACCATCTTGGTACCATTCTTTTGGGTTGTATCTTGCAAAGCCCAATTAACTCGCTTCTTTGGGTGCGTACCAAATCGATGTTGAGACTGATGACGTCTTGGAGGATCGTTACTGGAGGCAAGCCTCAAAGGGCCTTTAGGTTGCAGAGCCCTTCTTTCTAAGACCCACTCCACTCTCCTTTTCCCATTGGGATCCACGTGTATCTTAAGAGTTTTTTTGAAAGTGTTTTGTGGTGGCAAATTCTCCCTTATATCGTTACGCTTAAGACCATCAGAATCGTTATTAACCTTTCTCCCTCTATCAGCGTATGAAACATTCTCCCTTCTCACAACACCTTTCAGGTTCTGCACTATATCAGAGTATGAAACATTCTTCGAAACCCAAGAGGAAGGTTTATCCTGGTGACTTCCTCTCATCCTCGTGTCCCTTGTAACTGGTTGGACAAGCAAAGATGTCAACGCGTTAGAAACTTGCCGCTACCCCACACCGCGTGATCCCTCCGGCACCATTAAGGAGACCTTTCGTCCCCCGTTGAAAACTTCCGTAATCCAAAGAAATCTGCCCCTACCATTCTCCCCTACATAGAGTAAGTATAGCTTGTCCTTGTCGCGATATCTCCTGGTACTTAAACCACTCCATCGACCACTATTTAACTCCCGCGCCGCCGACATCAACCAAAACGCAGCATCCCTCCCCAGTATCACCTTAAATAGAAACCCTCTACCATTCTCCACAATGTTAAGTCGAAAATAAGAGCCAGATTGCTCCAACGACAAGTCAAACGTTTTAGCATCGATTGCTAAACGCTTTATACCCATCCTTAACAGCCAAGAAATTCAAATCTATGCTCCCACCATATTCCCCGAAAGCCTTCCTCTAGCCAAACGGTACTAATAATTCCAACGACCACCACCACACGTGATAAAGAGCAGAAAAAATAGCAAACAGCACCACCACGACACTGGAAAATGGATGAACAGCCCCCACGTACCCAGAAAACTGAGAACCGAGCGAAACGTACCTCCGGACAACCCCCTTCACAACGAAAACCGGCCAGAAGCGTACAGAAACAGCCTCTGTTTGCAAAAACCGACCAGAACAGCAAAAACGGACAGAAGAAAAGAGGATACAGTCAAAACAAAAACGTGAAGCAGTCTCTGTCTAAAACCAACCAGAACCGCCAAAACGGACATAAGAAAGGAGAACACCGTCAAAAACCGGTGGCCCACCGTAAACCGTGACCGGAAACCGCCGTCAACATCGTCTGTGAGGCGCCGGTACCATTATGTAGAGGTTTAAGGTGTCCGCCATGCAAAACAGAGGAGAAAAATGCGAAGAGAGGCGTCCGGCGAACCTTCCGGCATCAGAAGCCACCGTCAACGGTATCGACGGCAGGCACCGACGGCGACGATCCCGACGGTGAGACCTAGCAGCTCCGCCGGCGGCAACCCCTTCAGTGGCAGCACAGAGTAACCTAGGTAAAACCCTAGCAGAGATACTTATTCAAGACACCTTAGAAGACTACAAATCTTTCCCTTGATTTAATTCTCTATCCTACTAGGATACAACTGAATTCCAGGCTCTTAGAAAACAACAAATCTTCCCCTTGAGTCAAATTTTTTGTCCTACTAGGATACAACTGAACTCAAGGCACTTTGAAAACAACAAATTCTTATAAAAGCAATTTGTGGGGTCTTAATTTTCTTTATTTTTTATGGTAGTAATTGTGGGGATTGATAAGAAGGATTAGTTAGAATTTGGAAGGACTATCAGGTTACTTAGAGGTTTGTATTCCGGTGATTTTGTTAAGCAATCTTTATAAATATGTCATTTATTATCTCACTGAGTTGTACGGTCACTAGAGGGAACCAAGATGTTTTTGTGAAATATATTTCTAATCAAGAGTCGACCCCACCTAGTGGAAAAAGGCTTTGATTGTTGTTGTTGTATATTTTTAATCAATGAGTAGATGTTCAGTGGTACGGTAGTATTGAATTTCAGTACATCCCTCCAATCAGTTAGTTCTTAAACCATTCAAGGTGGGTCCTTATTAATGTGAATTTATATTAATATTAACAAATGGCTCTACATGATTGGAGGGATGTACTGAACTTCAATGGTACGGTACCATTGAACTTTTATCCTTAATGAAGATATAACCAATTTAGGTTTAGAGTAAGAAAAGATACTTTTATTGGTTGTAAAATCTTGTTAGAAGAGTGGTACGGTAATTTAATTTACTGGTATTTGTAATAAAATTGCTCCTACTGATGGTAGTTGAGTGAATTTGAGAAAGATCGTGGTAAACTATATATAAATCAAGAATATTGAGGTTCCTGAAAACGGTCGTAGTATAGCGATGTGGATTTATTAGAGGAACCAATAAGGTATAATGATTTGAAATATATAATTGGATTAATTACAATTATTATATCAATGTAGATATTAATTATTAAAATAGAAGTACAATTTAGTTCAAGTTATAAATTTTTTATTATTAGATTTTAGCTATAGAAGTTATGAAAATTATGGAGATTAATATAAAGTTAAGGAAACCTTGATGAAAAGGTTTACTAGATTGTTTGCTAGGCTAGTCCCTCTTAAACATAGAGAACTTTGAACAAGATTTGCAGCATAGCATGATTGTGTATCCTTAATTAGTGAAAGAAATATGAGAGATGATGGTTTGAAGATCTTTATGTTGACCTTATTTCGTGGAGGCTGAAAAGTGGCACAACAATAGAAAATAAAGTATAAGGTATTATAGTCATCTCTAATTGTTAAACATATTGACTAAAAATGTTTGAAATTAGTTATCACCTTTATAATTAACATAAAGAGTGAAAGAGAGGAAAGTATTATGTAAGCTTGCTTTGACATTAACATAGGTATGGTGGATGGATATGGACAAAGGTTAATAAACAGGAAAACATATGGGATCTTTCAATGTGGAAATCATTCAAATCAAAGTTTCACATGCATGAGACTTTAGAAAATTATATTAATGGTGTGATAACCGCACTGGAGATCCAGTGTGTTTGACTAAAAATTGGTAGTTGTATACTATGAAGCAGAGGTACGTTTAAAATCAAGTTGTACCCATATCCTGGTGGGTGGGTACCTTTGAATACTTCAAAACATAAATGATGTAGTATTTTTTCAATACTTATTGAAAAAAATTCTTAGTGTATCTAGAAAATTATAACTTTTAGTTTTAGTCTTATAGATAAAACAATCATAAGAAAAGGCAAATATATCCATCAATATCAGATCATAACTAATTATACTATTTATATGGATTTTAAGATTATTTTATTACTATTTAGTTTGATTAGATATGTTTAAATGGTCATTCTCTATTTTTATGATTGTAAAAGTTGACATATATTAGAATTTTTTTATTTATTTAGTTTTAATTAAATGTTGCATGGACCCAAAAGTTGAATTATGTTATTGAATTATGTTATATATATATATATATATATATATATATATATATATATATATTAATATAGTTGTTGGGTCTTCGAATCATTTAAAAAAAATAAATTTCATGCACAAAATAGCTTTAATTATAATTAAAAAAAAAACTCTAATGAGAGGATGCGTGAGAGATAAATTAGATATGATGAGTAATTATTAAAAAAAGTTATGAAGTAAATAATTTTACATTATTTAGTTATTGTTTTAAATATAATAATTATTTTATATTTTATTTTAAAATTTTAAAAAAATATCAAATACTTAATTTGTTATTATTTTAAATATACTTAATGGTACCGTACCACTGAACTTCAGTGCATCCCTCCAATCAGTTGGTCCCTAAACCATTCAAGGTGGGTCTTAATTAATGTAAGTTTTTATTAATATTAACAAATGGCACTAATGATTGGAGGGATGCACTGAAGTTCAGTGGTACGGTACCATTGAACTTTTATCCGTGGAAGAGATAAGGTAGATATTAATGAATGTAATTAATTAGGTTAATGGTATTTTAGTAATTTTATATAAGTGAAAATAATCTTATCTTTTGAGCTTATCATAATATCACCCCCTTATATGGGATTAAAAAAGTGAAGAAACGTAGAAATAAAAGATTTTCGAACTTATTTTTTAAGTTATACCAAATGCAAAAATACAAAATGTCAGAACTCATAATCTTGAAACTATTTTTTTAACTTTTATACCAAACCGCTATGTGTCTTTAATTTTGCAAATTACACATACAACATAATATTTTCATTGTTTTGCTAAATAAGATTCAATTTGTCATTTAAGAGTGAGTTATTATTCATTAATATTACTATTAATTAATTTCTATCAATGCTATTTATTAAAAAAACCAAATTAATAGGGAATTTATTTTTTAAAGATTAAAATAAGACATTTTAGATTAAATTATTAATTTGTTTAAAAAAATCGTCAAAATAAAAGGATCATGCTAAAGAATATTTTTGAGATGGGTCACACCATATCCACAATGAAAACCCGAATCAATAAAATAAATTTAGTATCTTACCCATCTCTCCTCTTCCCATCTCGTTTGCTCATTCTCAAATACCCTAACGGCCCAACCTCTCCTCCTCTCCCCCCTTATGGCTCCTCCATTCCTTGTTTTGTAGGTCCTAACTAGTTAAGCTTTTTTTAGACTAACCAATATCACTTATTCACTTTTCAACATAATTGGTGATAATTTTCTTTATTCTTCTACATCGATCAGACCAATCTAAAATTTATTGTTTAAATATTAATTAAACAAAATGATTAAATTGCATCAGAAAGAGTGCATGTGAACACTAGTAATAAAGAAAAAACTACAAATGATTGATAGTGCCTAACACACAAAAGCAGAAGAAATAGCAAAAATGGCAAGATAGAAATGAAGAAAAGGATGATTAGGTATCAAATCCCAACTGAATCAGTGAATTTCCTATTCGAGTCAGGAAACAACTCCAAGTAAAAGCTTAACAAAATTCATCAACAACCTAACAATACAACCACTTAAAGCTAAATACAATCATAACTAACGTAACCACTCTCCACCCTTGTGGTGTGATTTGCTTGCTACGCTTGACTGAGCTTACATTTGGTAGTCCTTGGCCCAAATAGGATCTCTCTCTTTTGTCTCTTTTTGGTGCCTCCCGCGATTAGTTAGGCTTGTCAATCGATTTGGGCCTAGCTTCCACTCCCTTATCCATATCAATTCTTCCCCATCAAAAGCCAACTTGTCCTCAAGTTGGGCATAAGAAAAAATCTTGGTCAACTGGTTCCAATCCTCCCATGTGGTGTCCTCACGTTGCCCACCTTCCAATTCAACTAACACTTCCCTTCTAACACCCTTAGATGTCTCCATGTGGCGTTGATCTAAGATAAACTTGGGCTATTGTACGAATGGCAGAGGGTCTTCAGGCAACTCCATAGCTTTTACAGGCAAGGTGCCTTTAAACTCTTTTAATCGAGACACATGAAAAATCGGCTGCACACGACTTTCCTTGGGTAATAAGAGAATGTAAGCAACAGCTCCTATCTTCTGAGCAATCTGAAATGGCCCATAATATCTTTTGGAAAGTTGTAATTCAACCTCTTAGCTGCAGTGGATTGACGGTAAGGTTGGAATTTGACTCATACCCAACCTCCTTCTTCAAACTCCTTTTCATATCTCTTCTTATCAACCACTGCTTTCATTCATTCCTATGCTTTCAGCAAGTGACCCCGTAGAGTCTCTCGAAGTTTCTCCCTTTCATGAAATAAACTCATCAACTGCGGCAACATTCGATGATCCAGCAGAATACCCAAGTGTGGATGAGGGATTTTTTCCATAAAGAGCTTGGTAAGGGGTTATCTTTAAGGCAGAGTGATACAAGGTGTAATACCACAATTTGGCCCACACCAAATACTCACTCCACTTCTTAGGTTGATCACTAGTGTAGGCGCACAAATACTGCAACGGTTGACGACCTCTGATTGCCCATATGTTTCTTGGTGGTATGCAATATTGTAATGCCAACTAGTGCCACTCCATTTTGTAAGTTGTTGCCAAATTTGACTCAGAAAAATATGATCTCTATCACTCACGATACTCTTAGGGAATCCATGGAGTTTCACCACCATTTTCATGAAGAGGTTGGCCATTGTAGTTGCAGTATATCCAGGTTTGAGGGCGCCCAAGTGGATGACTTTCGTGAACCTGTCAACCACTGTCAAAATGGTTGTGTGACCATGAGAGATGGGGAGGCCCACAATAAAATCCATAGTGCTATCTTCCCAAGGCCCTTCGAGAACCGGCAATGGTTACAATTTGCCTTGCTTCTTGGCAATACTATACTCAACCTGTTGACATACTCCGCATTCGGCCACATACTGCAAAATATCTTGGCGTAACGTCTTTCAGATGTGAAGACCGCGCCTTCGATGGGCTTCATGGAGTCGCCACCAAATTTTTCATTAAAACTTTGAAAAAAAAATTCAAAATCTTAATAAAATTAGGTTTTAAAATCATTTGAGTTCGGGAGTCCATTTAAGATGAGGGGAAGGTGTTAGGCACCCCTCTCCCCCGTCCGAAGATGGTTACCCCAAAATTAATAATTAAATTGTTTTGGCCTTAAAAGTTGAATAAAAACACAAACACATAAAACAAAGAAAGTGCGAACTTGACCTAAGATGAAAGCCCAGGGCCTACGTACCCTCCAAGAGGGATCAAAATCCACGTAGTTCGTGAAGGCACACATGTGTGTGGGTGTGGGATGCTCATCAAGCAAAGGCTCAGGTGGCATCCCTGTGCAATGTACCTAAAATAGTATAGGCTCCTCGACATCTATCTACCATGCACATTTCACATAACAAATCACACAAGGTGGGTGCGTTATGCTAATCAGGCGACGTGCCCAGATGGCGTGTAAACCAGTGTTCCTATAGAAGCATAGGCTCCTTGGTGACACAAGTTGAAAAGATAAATAAAGATGTTGATTAAAATACAGGAACAAAGCGTCGATAATATTTTTGGAATTTTCTCTTTAAGAAAAACAAAGAAAACTTTTCGACGAGTTCTAAACATTAAATAAATAATTAAATTGGACCACTTCCGAAGTACAGAATTGTCAAAGCCTAGGGTAAGAAAGCTCTAGATCTCCCGTACACACCCCCATTGACCTTGCCCCAAAATCAATAGTAATTTGTAAGACATGGTCTTTGAAAAAACAGTTGCCCAGAAACTGTTTGAAATGATACTTTGGGTTAAATAAATATGCCATAAATCATTCTGAATGAATTAGATCATGAAATTTGTATGCTTTGTTCCATAGACCAAGAAGAAGATTTAGGGACAAAAATCAATGAAAACGAACTTGTGTAGAGGGAGAAACAATATCACGAAATACTGCAACGTGTTTTGAAAAACCGATTTTATAAAAATTCCTGGGAGTAAAATACCCAATGGGATTTTTGAAAAAAATAGATCTCTCCATTTGGAGTTAAATTAAAATCAGGATCTTGCATCGAAGGCACACTGCTCGAACTCAGAATAAGTTCGGGCAGAGGTTTTCACAAAAATCGTTTAACTCCATTAAAAAACTCCGAAATTCATGAAAAAAAATTCATAGATGCTCTCAAGGTACGAAGAAACAAGAGAAAAATGCAAGATAAAAATTATATATGTCGAAAAAACCAAGAACGGTGAAAGCAAGCAATCACATTCAACTGAAACAGAAAAGTGTCAAAGTGAAGAGTACTCCCTCAATTGGTTCTTCCACCTTTCATTCTAGGTTTCCTTCCCATCTCCATGCATTCTTGACTCCTTCCTCTTCTTTCTTCTTGCTCTCCTCCTTGATCTCCCCTTCTTCTCTTTGACCTAGCCACTCCCTCTCTTTAACCTAGCCACCTCCCTTTTTATAAGCTAGGTTTTCTTCTTAATTGTTTTGGGCTTGGCCCACTAGTACTATAAGTAGGCTATCTAACATTTTTTTTCTTTTCTTATTTTTGACATAATAATGATATTTTTGTATTTTATTTATTTTTATGCTTTTTTTTTAAGCCTGGACAAGAGGAGGCAAGAATGGACTTGCCTTGCAATCTAGTTCTATCTCCAAGTTCGACCAGCCATTGAACACCCAATACAATATCCGCTCCTTTTATGTCTAATACACATAAGTCCACAATGAACACGTTATCTTGCACCACCAATTGAAAATCCACACTAGGGGTGTACAAACCCTGGGTTGGGCCGGGTTTTGCCCGGACTCGAGACCCGACCCGACTTTGGCCGGGTCGGGTATTTCATTTTTAAAGAAAAAATTATATTAATTAAAACTTGACATATTTAATCATTTAAAAAATTAATTTAATTAAGTTAAGGGTATATTTTGTGTATTTTCAATTAATAATCAATAAAAAACAAAATTATACATTCAAATATTATATATTTTACATATAAAAATACTTAAATAATAAATATAACAAAAATTAAAAAAGAAAAGAAAAGAAAATGAGTATACCCGGGTTTTGGACAGCCCAACCCGGGGCCCGACCCGAGAACCGACTGACCCGACCCGATGGCCCCCAAAAGTGACCGGGTCAGATATCCGGGTTGGATGTATATCCCTAATCCACACATATATGGGTACACTCCAAATAAGCTCGATTGCCTGTTTGGACCTTGAAGGACTTAATAAGAGATAATTCGAGTTGCAACTTAATAGTTATACTAGTCTTTACAAAATTGTGAGTATTGCCATGATCAATTAAAACCTTCACTGTCCTTGTGTGCTTCCCTGTGACACATAAGGTACTTGGATGAAAAATGAAATTGCCCTTCAAGGGCGTTGAAACTAATCTTCGGGGTTACTTCAATGACCTCCTCTACCTTTTGCTCATCACCTTCCAAGGCCTTCACTTCACCCTCACTGTCCTCAGATAGCAACTCTTACAATTGATCTTTGCCCAATAACATATAAAAGCTAGGTTGGCATTTATGATTCCTATTATACTTCTCATCACAATAATAGCATAAGCCTTTCTTCTGTCGTTCTCTCAGTTCTTCAGCTGTGAATCTTTTGTAGGGAGGAATATTAGCAGCTTGTGGGGGCTTAGATGATGTGCCTGGAATAGAAGGACTAGCAGCAGGTTTCACATGGTTTGTCTTGGAATCAGTAATAAATGAGCGACTCTTGTTGGATGTAGCAACAGGTGTGGGTATATATGGTTTGGAAGAATAAGTAGTGTTGGAGTATATTTTTGGAGTAAGTAGAGTTAGAGTTGGATTTGGTCATCTACAGCAACTTGAGATGTTTTTGTTTATGCATCTTTGCCAACGCTATTGCCTCATAGTATGTTTCGGGTTTGGCCAACATTACCTTATATTGTAAGTACTCCTTCAAACCTCCAATAAACATATTCATATCCCACTTCTCGGATAAACCTGACACTCAAGTAGAAAGAGCCTCAAATTTTTCATAATATTCTGCCACACTACCATTTTGTTGCAGTTGTTTAAGAGTGGTTTTAGGATTTTCATATAATATATAGCCAAATCGCAACAACAGTTCTTGAAAAAATTCAACCCAAGATTAATCTGGTTGTTATTACATACCCACTTATAACAAGCACAAGCAAGGCCCTCCATATGAAACAATGCTATCTGCATTCTCTAATGTATAGGAGTAATATAAATTTGAAAGAATTGTTTGATCTTAAACACCCAGTCTTTAGCATCATTCCCATTGAAATGTGGAATTTCCCACTTCATGCTTTTACTAGTGATTTTTCTATGCATGTCACTGTCCTTATCGTCAACACGATCTTGTGACGCTTTCTCTGCTTCATTCTTGACTTACTGCTAAATCAGTTTACATAGCATGTTCTCAATTTCCGCAAACCTCTCCCCTAAGACACCTATAATCTTTTGCAATTCCGCAACCACCACCGATAGCTCAGAAATTTGAGTTTTTGTCGCCATTGCAGCTCAATGAAAGCACTAGATGATAACGGATAACAAACAAAAGCAAAAAAAAAAATAGCAAAAATGGCAAGATAAAAATGAAGAACTGGATTATTAGGTATCAAATCCGAGCTGAATCGAGAAGTATACACAGTTAATTTCCTATTCGAGTAAGGAAACATCTCCAAGCAAAAGCTTAACAAAATTCATCAACAACCTCACAATACAGCCACTCAAAGCTAAATACAATCATAACTAACATAACCACTCTCCACCCTTGCAATGTGATTCACCTGCTACACATGACTGGGCTTACATTTGGTAGTCCTTGGCTCAAATAGGAGGCCTTCTCTCTCTTTCGTCTCTTTCTGGTGCCTTCTGCGATGAGCTAGGCTTGTTAATCGGGAGACCTAGTAAAAACTCTTTCCATGGTGGATGACAGCGGAGTACCCAAATCCCCAATGCTATTGGCAAATTGAGCACGTGAGGACCAATCGATGTCATCCATGTCTGCAATGAGTCAATGTAGGCCAAACTAGGCTGGCTAATTTTGACCAAACACCAAAGCCATTGCCTGAGAAATCCACCTCCAATTTTTCGTATGGCGAATTGGGGTAATTTATGTTTGACCCTCAATGCGCCAATACTATAGGTAGATTGCGGGTGATTTAAACAAATTATTCCCTACTTTGCTCTGCATTTTCTCTTTGGGTAATTCTCTGCGGAGCATAGATTGTAAAAAAAAAGGTAATGAATGCCCAATGTACGTATACAATTTTCTTTTTGAAGTAACAATTTCTCTTACATTATGTAACTACGGAATATTCCACCTTAGGACACGTGGCACTGACGTTCTAGAAGCACGGCCTCAGCACCCGCTAGATACACGTGGCACCATTCATCTATCAGTTATGTGGCCCTTGCCCACGTCATCTCACAGAGCATCCCCTCAACCAGACGTGGGAACTCCACAAGCCTCGTGGGTCGAGCACGATCTCCCCACACTCGAGTATAAATAGACCCTCGCTCGGGGGACTAAAGGGGGAATCGAACTCAACAGAACGAGACGCAACTTGAAGGATTAATACACCCCTACTGTGATATCCACACATTCTCTCGGTGATATGAGTACTCTCAGACACTTTATGCAATCTCTACACATCGCGAGCTCCGCCGCAGGCCCCCGTTCCAACCAACCTCCGGCAGACTCACCTCCCTCTCGGAGTGCACCATTCACGGGGCTTCCAGCAGCCCCTAGAGACCCTAGCTCTCTCCCACTAAGGCAACCTCCTAAGAGCGGCTCGCCCGCCCAGAGTACCTTAGGCACGTCTTAGCCGCACACGGCCCGATACAGGTAATCGCCTTGCCTAACGGCCCCTATAGACGTCACCATGACGAACTACGTGAACTTTGATCCCTCCCGAAGGGTACGTAGGCACATAGGTGCATCACCTAAGGACAAGTCCCCCAAGGTTAAGACCCCTTGCGGTCCTAATTTCAAATTACAATTGTCTGAGCCAAAAACGACAGTTACAGTGGCGCCCACCGCGGTGTTATCCAGACCTCAATGTCTTGTGCACTCTGCCGCTAAACGTCATTTCTTTTTCGGGGAGTAGGAGTATATGCCTAACACTCAGAAACCCGTATTTGTTTTTGTCTTGATCCTCAATACAGGATATACATGACACAACACTCGCATGGCAAGCACGGGCAATTCCCCAAAACCCCTGCACAGCCGACCGGATGGCGTTCCAAGCGACCGTTGCAAGCGACATAAGACACAACTCGTAATCTTCAACGGGACTGGTGACACGACTGAGATAAAGAAGCCGCTGGTCATCACGGCCAATATCTCAGGATTCGACGTCAGACGCGTGCTGATAGATCCCGAGACTGTAACTGATATACTCTTCGCAAAAACTTTGGAAGAAATGGCCCACCAGGAGGATTAGCTAGCGTCGGACGAAGGAACTCTTGTCGACTTCTCTGGACAGGTCATTAAGACACAACGAACCCTCACGACATGGCTCGCCCTGGGCACACAACCCAGGGTCGTCCGCGCCCGACTGAGATTTTCTGTATCAACGGCACCATCGGTATACAATGCAATTTTGGGTCGACCGACCCTGGGCAAGCTTCGAGTCATCATATCCACAGTTCATATGGTGATGAAATTTCCTACGCCGTCCGGCATCACAGAAATACGAGCAGATCAGGAAACCCGCACATGCTATGCGACCAACCTGCCCGCTACCAGCGAAGCCGAAAGTAATGCTGCAAGCCCCCTGAGATAGTGGACCTGCGAGACGAAATCCCCAGAGCCAGGCTGCAGCCTACGGAGGACCTCGTATGCATCTGCAGAGACCAGGTGAACAGCCGGGAAGTCCGTGTGGGAGCTCTCCTCAGCCTGACGGCCCAAAGAAAGTTCCAAGAATTGCTCACCCAGTACAGGGATGTATTCGCCTGGAGCGCCGCAGACATGCCCGGGATAGATCCTGCGCTCATATGCCATTCCCTCAACGTCAGAGACGGACCCGACGTGATCCAGAAGAAACGGCATTTCGGCGAAGAAAGGCAGCAAGCAATCAATGAAGAGGTGCAAAAGCTCCTTGACACTGGCTTCATTCGCGAATTGTAGTACCCCGATTGGCTATCGAACGTGGTGATGGTCAAAAAGGCGAACGGGAAATGGCGAATGTGCGTGGACTTTACCAATCTGAATAAAGCCTGTCCGAAGGATGCTTACCCGCTCCCAAACATAGACAAACTGGTCGATGGGACAGCCGAGCACCGGATGCTGAGTTTTCTAGATGCCTTCTCAGGATACAACCAGATCCAAATGAACCCAAAGGACCAAGAAAAGACCTCCTTTATCACAGATAAAGGCGTTTACTGCTACAGGGTCATGCCTTTCGGACTGAAGAACGCCGGAGCCACCTATCAGAGGATGATGGACATCATTTTTCGAAAACAGATAAGTCAGAACCTCGAAGTCTACGTCGACAATATGGTAGTCAAATCCATGGAGCTCAAACAACACCTGTCACATCTAGAAGAACTCTTTTTGGTTTTGCGAACGCACCAAATGAAGCTGAATCTGACCAAATGCGCTTTCGGCGTATCGGCGGGAAAATTCCTAGGATTCATGATCACATAACGAGGAATCAAAGCCAACCCCGAGAAATGCGCAGCCATTCTCAATATGGAACCGCCACGAACAGTGAAAGAGGTGCAGAGGTTGAACGGAAGATTAGCAGCCCTCAACAGATTCTTGTCATGGATGGCCGACCAATGTCTTCCCTTCTACAAAATTATGAAAACAGCACCAGCGTTCCAATGGACTGAGGCACTGAGCAATGCGAAAAGTCCTTCCAGGACCTTAAGGCTTACTTAGCCGAACTTCCGGTGTTAGCCAAGGCGGTCAAAGGAGAAACCCTCATACTCAAGGTTGTCAAAATCTAGATTTTAGGTAAAATCGTAGAGGGGGGGTAAAATCGTATCGTAAAATCGTATCGTAGAATCGTAAGATTTTACCTTTGATAATATATATATATTTGTATATATATATACATATATATATATATATACATATATATATAAGTACATAATTAATATAGTAAATCACATACAAAATTAAACATCATCATCCAATATTGTCCATAGTTCAAATACATAGAGAGTTAGACACACAAATACACAATTAAACTACATTTTTAACTAAATTCATCAAGTAACTTGTCCACATCACTATCTTTTAATTCATTTCCACCACCACTATTATTATCATAATCAATTGGTACTTCATTCCTAATATCATTTGAATTTGAAGTACCAACTCCACCAACATCAACATTTATCATAGGATCATCAACATCATTAACATAAAGAGGTTGTTCAACTTCATCCTCTTCATCTTCTACATCAATGCCTTCAGTTATCCATTCATCATCTGAATGCATATCATCAAAGCTAGAAACATGAGATCTTTTTTCCTTGTTTCTTAGCTTTAAATTTGACATAACATATACTAAAGCATTCATTTTTTTCTGGTGGAGGCGATTCCTTCTCTTTGTATGAACCTAAAAAGAAAATAAAATTTTAACTAAATTCTTAAATTAATTCTCCATATAAAGAAAATTATAAAAAATTTTAGATAAACTTGAATTATTACCATCTCAAAAGCACTCCAATTACGTTCACACCCAGAAGAGCTGCAAGTCAAGCTAAGAATGCGAATAGCAAATTTTTGAAGTTCTGGGCATCCATCTCCATAAGCAAGCCACCAATCTGCTGGGGACATTTTTTCTCTATTTGCCTTTGCACTATTTAAGCCAAACATACCTCTAGCTTCTGAAAAATCAACCATCTGCCGATCAATCGTGCTTCTTGTGTCTTCATCTAAGATAAATCTATCCAGACACTTAAATAGTCCATCTTTAACAAAATAGTCATTTTGAAATGAAGGACTATAACGAAAATGAGGATTGACATAATATGCAGCTGCATGCAAAGGTCTATGTAATTGAGCTTCCCACCTCTCATCAATTATGTTCCATATGGGTTCATAACTACAATAATCAACAAAAATATTAAAGTCAATAACTCAATATAGTTTAGAGAAAAAACAATATAAAAGAAAAAGAAATATAATTTAAAGTCTAAGTTTACCTCTTTTTAACATTGTTGAAATTTTGTTTAATCCTTTCTCTTGCACAATTCATTGCTTCATATATGAACCCCATAGCTGGTTTTTCATCTGAATCAACTAGTCGCAGAACTTTGATAAGTGGAGCAGCGGCTTGAAGACATGTGACAATATTTTTCCAAAAACCATTATCTAAAACAACGTTTTCCACTTGCTTCCCATCACGAATAGATGAAAATTTGCTTTCCGTCCACTCTTTGGAGCTAAACATATTCATCAATGCTCCCTTGTTTTCATTTAGGCAAGCCAATGTCAAGTACGAAGTGGCAAAGCGAGTTGTAGCTGGCCTAATCAAATCCCTGCCTTTAGTGAAGTTTCTCAAAATGCTAATAAGCATTGTTCTTGCATAGATAAAAGTTGTGATTTTTCTGCCACTGCTTATGGTAGTTTTATGCAAAGGGATATGCTTTTCAAAGTCCTCTAGCATCAAATCTATACAATGGGCAGCACATGGCGTCCAATACAAGTGTTTCCTTTTTTCCATCAATCTCTTCCCAGCTGCTTTGTAATTTGCAGCATTGTCAGTAATTACTTGTATAACATTCTCTTCTCCAACTGTTTCCACCATTTCATCTAACATTTCAAAAACCTTATCAGTTGTCTTAGAAATGTCAGAGGTATCCAATGAATACATGAACACCGTACCTTTGGGACTATTGACTAAAAAGTTACAAATGGAACGCCTTTTTCTATCAGTCCACCCATCAGACATAATAGAACAACCAACTCTTTTCCATTCCTCCTTATACTCCTTAAGCATTTCCTCAATCTCGTTAACCTCCATGTTCAAGTATTTCTCTCTAATCTCATGGTAAGAAGGAGGCTTTAAGCCTTGCCCAAATTTCCCAACCAACTCAAGCATCTTTGTGAACTCTGGATTTTTTATGCAATTGAAAGGAATTGCACTTGTATAAAAAAAGCGGGCAATTTGTTTACATGTTTCTTCTCTCAAGTCTTTTTTGAACATGTGATTAATAGTGGATTGTGTTTGTGTACTTCCAGTTCTACTACCAGCCCCACTACCTTTGGGTTTGTTAAAGACATTAATGACTCCTACTTCAGATTGTGCATTCCCTATATTGGCTTCATCATCACCAACATCAATCCGCAATCTTTTCTTTTTTTTCTGCATTCTCTTTAGCATTTATAATTACTTCTAAGATCTTTGCCCTCACTTCATTAGAAACATTAAGACACGCTTCAACATTTTCTCTAGTGCCAGCCAAGTGATGTTTAAATCTAAATATTCCACCACAAAAAACTTTAGAACAGTAGTTACACTTAACTTTTTTAGAATTCCCATCAACATCAGTTCCATGTTTCCATCCAATATCTGACCTATTACCGGGATAATTTTTTCTTCCAGCAACAACTTTTTTACTAGACCCACTTGCAGACATTGTTGGCTTGTTGCTAAACACCACTAGGATCTTTGCAAGTCAAACAAAAAGAGGCCTAATCAAGAAAAATTAAAATGATAATGAGCAACTTTCTAACTATTTGCTCTATTTAACTTTAACCCATTCTAAGTTCTAACTATTTATTTTATTTAGCTTTATGAATTATTTTCCCTAATCTTCAAATGAAACAAATTTCACAATTTTAGATGCAATTTCTAATTTAAGTATATAGTCCTTCAAGGCTTCAATCAATGTAGCATCCAAGTCAAGTTGTTTTAATGAAAAGAGAAATCAAGTTTAAGGGGAAAAATTGATTTTATAAACTTTGTAATGAAAAGAGAAATCAAGTTTAACGGAAAAAAATTGAAATCCTATCTTAGCACTTAGTCACTTGGCACTTAAAACTTAAAAGAACCATAATACCATATATAACCCAACACAATGACACGCCATTAACAAGAAAGTAAGCAAAAGGAGAATAAAGCATTAACACACCATTAAAGCAAAGCATTAAAATTGAAGAAAGTAAGAGGACTCACTGTTCTTTCTTTTGTCGGTAAGGGTGAGGACGTGAGGTGACTTGGGATGAGAGGATTTGGGATTGAAAGTTGAAAGTGGATTTGGGACTGACTACTCCGCCGCTGCTGCTGTTCTTTCTTTTGCCGTGAGCCCGTGTATCGTGACTGAGTTTGTGAATGTGTCGGTGAAGAAGAGTGGCTGAAGAGAAAAGACATAGAAAAAATGGGTAGGGTTTAAATTGGACCGGGTTTTGGGCTTTAGGGGATTATGGGCTCAGATTAGATTTTTTTTAAACACCAAATAAGTGGGTTTTTTTTTAAGGTAAAATCGTAAAATCTTATGTAAAATCGCCGATTTTACCGATTCCACCCGATTTTGCTCAAAAACAATTTTGCATACGACTTGACTCGATTTTACTGGGTAGAATCGTAAAATCGTACGATTTTACGATTTAAATCCCGATTTTGACAACCATGCTCATACTTTACCTAGCTACCACCGACCACGCTGTAAGCTCAGCACTAATAAGGGAAGAAGGAGTCGAGCAGTTCCCGATCTATTACACAAGCCAAGCCTTGCAGGGAGCCCAACTTCAGTACCAACGGGTGGAGAAGCTCGTACTTGCTCTCGTCCACTCGGCCAGAAGGCTTCGGCCCTACTTCCAACAACACACAATTATGGTCCGAACTGACCAACCCCTACGAAAAATACTGCAAAGGCCAGACTTAGCAGGGCGAATGACAAACTGGGCGGTCGAGCTATCAGAGTTCGACATTCAATACGAGCCCCGTCGGGCGATCAAAGCCCAAGCTTTGGCAGACTTCGTCACCGAAATGACTCCGTCAGAACGCCTTCAGGGGGACGCCCCAGCTTCAGATCACGACGAGTCTATTGAGCCTCAGCCAGAAAAATCTCCATGGCTAGTCTACATAGACGGCTCCTTGACCGGGAAATCCGCGGGCGCCGACATCATCGCAGAGAGCCCCGACGGAATCAAAGTGGAACAAGCCCTGCGCTTCACGTTCCCAGCCTCCAACAATCAAGCTGAATATGAAGCATTCATAGCCGGACTAGCGCTAGCTTACGACCTGGGCGCCTCAAAGGTCAAGCTATTCAGCAATTCACAACTAGTGGTCAGACAACTAAATGGAGATTTTGAGGCAAAGGACCCCACTATCATCAAATATGTGGAGTGTGCCAAACAAGAAATCAGCAGGTTCGAATCCGTCCTGATCACACGGTTCCCCCGGAACCAGAACACCCAGGCTGATGCCCTATCCAAATTAGCCACCACACCGAGCCAATTGAGACTTAAGACGATCTTGCGAACCACGCTTCGCACCCCGAGTATAAACCCAGACGTATTGCCGATTACAATCGACAATTCTTGGATGGCCCCTATCAGGGTGTATATAACGGCGGCACCCTGCCTACAGACAAAGAACTCGCTCGAAAAATCAAGAGGCAAGCAGCTCGATACTTTGTCTGGGGGAATGACCTATACAAAAAAGGGATTTCATCCCCACACCTCCGGTGTATCTCGACCGAAGAAGCAAGCTACGTGCTACGAGAAATCCACGAAGGTGTATGTGGCACACACCAGTCCGCGGGAGCCCTCTGAAAGCGAGTCATGCGCTTCGAATTCTATTGGCCAACAATGAGAGCCGACTCAGAAGCCTTAGTCGCCCATTGCGACCAATGTCAGCGCCACGCCGTGTTCACACACCAGCCACCGGGTGAACTAAAACCCATCGAATCCCCATGGCCCTTCGATATGTGGGGCATGGACATCCTAGGCCCCCTCCCTCAGGGCACGTTTCAGCGAAAATTTCGCATCGTGGCTGTCAATTATTTCACCAAGTGGATCGAAGCGGAACCCTTGGCCACCATCGGGTCCCAAAACGTTCAAAACTTCCTTTGGCGGAACATCGTCACTCGCTTCAGTCCCCCGCACACGCTGATCACCGACAATGGACGACAATTCATCAGCGAGAAGTTCGATGATTTCTGCAAAGAATGGAGTATAGACCACAGAACTACTTCAGTCGAGTATCCGGCGACCAATGGGCAAATAGAGAGAGCAAACCGTATCATCCTTAAAGGGCTGCAAAAGAGATTGGCGGACGCAAAAGAAGGATGGGTGGACAAACTCCCATCAGTCTTGTGGTCATATAGAACCACAGTACACACGGCCACAGGAGAAACCCCTTTTGCTCTAACCTACGGGCAGGAAGCAATCGTCCTAGCCGACATCGAAGTCCCCTCGGATCGGGTGCTCAACTACTCTAATTCAAATCCAGAGAGCATGTTGGTCAGCCTCGATGCTGTCGAAGAACGGAGGGAAGCGGCAACACTCAAAAACATCGCATACAAACAACTGCTGGCGCAAAAATACAACCGGGGCGTCCGACCCCGCAAATTCGAAAGAGGTGACTTGGTCATGCGTACAACAATAAACAATAGGCGCGAACGCCTACACGGCAAGCTCGCCCCTAATTGGGAAGGTCCGTACAGGGTTATTAGCATCGCTTCACACAACGCGTACAAGTTAGCACACCTAACGGGCGAACACGTCCCAAATACTTGGAACGCCAGCAGCCTCAAGAAATATTTTGCTCAATAATGTTTCTTTACGCCTTAATCCAAAGGCCAAGCTCGCAGGCACTTCACTACGTCTTAGTCCCAAGACGAATGCCTCTTGCCTTGTTTTAGTCCCAAGAAAAATGTACTACTAACTCGTCTCAGTCCTGAGACAGTTACGCTATGTGTTTAAAAGAATATGAAATACAATACGAATGACCAACTCTCGTGCTCAAAATTTCTTTATATTCACATAGGGGGTCTATCACCCCAAATTTACAAAACCGCAAAAACAACGGTCTAAACTTAAGCATCCCCTGATAAATGCGGAGGCCCGTCCGACCGTGGTGGCCCCCTTCGAGGATTCGGAGGCACCTCTTAATCCTCGATCCTCAAAGGAGAATCCCCTTTAGCACAAACGCGAAACTCTCCGCCAATCTTCTCCCAGGAAGGATGCATCCTGGCCCTAACATCTGGAGGAACCGAGATACCCATCAAATCCTCTAGCTGGGCTATTTCATTCTGCATCTCGTAATTTGTGAAACGCAGAAAGTCTTGACGATGGACCCGCAGGGCGCTAGCCTTGCCCTCTTTAAGCTCTCCCTCCAGCTCCTCCACCCGTGCAACCAGTCGAGTGTTCTCCTCCAACAACTCCTCAATAACTTTCTGCACAAGGTTACAAGAGGATCAGTCACCATCGACAGAACACATCAAAGCCAAAGGAAAAAGCATCCTACCCCCTCAAGCTCCCGCTGACACATGAAGCCTGCCAGACGGCTTAGCAACAACATTGTCTCCTTGGTCATACGCTCTAAAGCATAATCGTCCCCATAATCGAGAGGATAATGCTGACGAGTCAGGATGACCCGCTCTGCCTCAAACGGGATCAATTTCCCTCTAAAAGAGACACCCTCACCCAAAAGACGGACGGGCATCTCTTTGGGAGTACAGGGGTGTAAGGAACCTTCCTACGGTTGAGACGAGTCAAGCTGGTTTCACCCACCTGATTCGGAGCCACGACACCTTTTCCCGTAGGATCTACGCCCACCTTGGCATCCTCGTCCGTCCCCAAGGGTGGAACGGCAGCAATCACCAACTCCGACCACTCGCGCTTCTGGCTTCGAGAACTCGGTGGAGGATTCAACATCCCCTAAATTCTGCCTAGAGTCATCCCTGCGAAAAAAAAACATCCAAGGCTTGGTAAGAAGACAAAGAGAAGGGATACAAACTCGCCAACACTAACTTACCCAAAGCTGCGCCCGAAATCGTGGCCCCCTTCAAAAATTTGAAGGCTGTCTCCTCGTACTCCTCTCGGTCATATCGAACCCGGAGAATAGGATTGGGAGAACACACCCATCCGTGCGCCTCGCGGACGTGGTACAGAGAAAGAAACACATTTGAGAGAACCTCCAACCTGTGTGACTGACAGAACCTGTCGAAAACACTAAGATTCGACCAAGCATTTTGGGTCAGTTGTGCAGGACAAACGTTCAACAGGTTGAGCATGGCCTCCACAAAACCAGAAAACGGAGGAATGAAGGCAGTATTGTAAGGGACGCAGAGGGAAAGAATGAAGCCGACACCGTCGCTCCAGAGAATTATCTCATCCTCCCCCATCGGCTTTATCTCGTAGCCCTCTAGGAATGAAGGAGCGAAGCGCTCCTCCCACACCTTCTGAATACCGGCCCACAGTAGCACCCGCGAAACCACGTTGGCATCCGTCGCCGATATGTTTACTGTCGAACCCAGTTCCGGCTACGCAGAGTACCAACCCGCGGAGGCAGTCGGAGGAGGTGTCGCCAGTGTTCCATCCTCCCCAGAAAGAACTTCCCTGGAGATTCGTGGAGTCCCGCGACATAATGAGAGCATCCACTCTCTCCCTGACTCCCTCCGTGGCCACCAGCAGGAGGGACTATTCAAAGTCCGGGTCCAAGGAAGAACACACAGAAATGGCAGCGCTAGCGGAAGCCATTTGTCGAGTAATGGGGAGTCGAAAATCGCAAGGTCTAAAGTTTGGGGAGAAGAAGATTCGCAAAACAATGGCAAATCTTCCGCTCTCAGTAAATAAAAGGAGGCCCAGCAGACGCTTTGCAGCCCAACCAAAGAGGCACGAAAACGATGCGACTCGGAAACTGAAGGGAATGACCAAATGGCTCCTGACCTTTGGACTTCTCCCACTAGCCCTCGAAGGGATTTTCGGGAAATACCCCTCTGGGCAATGATGTCTCCACCGCGGTAAGTCGTGTACTTCCTGCAGGGACGGCTCAAAAACTTGCTGGCGAAGTCAAGCATCCAGCCATCCGAAATGGGACACGTGTCCCCTTCAAAGCGTCTCCTTTTCCACGGAACGACACGAGAGAGCCTACTTCGTGAGTCGGATGAGCTATCCCACGTATAGAGGCAGCAAAAATTTCCTAAGTATCTTACAGACGAGGAAACTTATGTCCACGGGTGCCCGACACTCATAGACTTGGGGGACTTATGTAACTACGGAATATTCCGCCTTGGGACACGTGGCACTGACGTTCTAGAAGCACGGCCTCAGCACCCGCTAGAGACACGTGGCACCACTCATCTATCAGTTATGTGGCCCTTGCCCACGTCATCTCACGGAGCATCCCCTCAACCAGAAGTGGGAACTCCACAAGCCTCGTGGGACGACCCACGTCCCACAAGGTCGTGGGTCGAGCACGATCTCCCCACACTTGAGTATAAATAGACCCTCACTCGGGGGACTAAAGGGGGAATCGAACTCAACAGAACGAGACACAACCTGACGGATTAATACACCCCTACTGTGATATCCACACATTCTCTCGGTGACTTAAGTACCCTCAAACACTTTACGCAATCTCTACACATCGCGAGCTCCGCCGCAGGCCCCCGTTCCGGCCAACCTCCAGCAGACTCACCTCCCTCTCGGAGTGCACCATTCACGGGGCTTCCAGCAGCCCCCAGAGACCCTAGCTCTCTCCAACTAAGGCAACCTCCTAAGAGCGGCTCGCCCGCCCGAGTACCTTAGGCACGTCTTAGCCGCACACGGCCCAATACAAGTAACCCGCCTTGCCTAATGGTCCCTATAGAAGTCACCGTGATGAACTACGTGGACTTTGATCCCTCCCGAAGGGTACATAGCCACCTAGGTGCATCACCTAAGGACAAGTCCCCCAAGGTTAAGACCCCTTGTGGTCCTAATTTCAAATTACAATTGTCTGAGCCAAAAACGACAGTTACACATTATATATACACATACTCGTTTTAAATTTTCATTATCTCCAAATTGTTTCCTTCTTTCATCCCTTAATATATACACATACTCTATAGAAGAGAGACAAAAGCTTCCCTAATGGAAGAACAAAATCTTCCCTAATGGAAGAAAGGGCTCCCCTAATGGGAGAAAAAAACTTCCCTAAAGGAAGAAGAAAGTAAAGTGAACATTAATGGATGTAAAAGAGGAAGGGGGAGAGTGGGTGCCATGCGACACCCCCTCTCAATATCTCACCAAAATCTTCGATCGCAACGCTTATTGGAGAAAAGCAGAGCTAGGGTTCTCGACTCCCAAGCTCCACTATTTGAAGTTTACCCTTCAACTCTATGCATGGATAACTGCAATCAATACACTTAGGCTTGGGACGTAAAGCCCAACACATAGCAAGAGAAGTAGAGAGGTTATGGAGTAGGGGTGTTCAAAATCGAAGTCCCATAACCAAACCAAACCAATAAAAATTCGACCAAAACCGATTAATTGGCGGTTTAGTTCGGTTTGGATTTTTGGTTTTTGGGCAGTTTGGTTCTCTTTTCGATTTTTAAAACAAAAAACTGAACCAAATCGCAGATATATATATATATATATATATATATATATATATATATATATATTGTAATGTTCATTTTTGACATAGAACATTCTTTAAGTAGAGTTAAGGACTGCAAGGGGTCTTAACCTTGGGGGACTTATCCTTAGGTGAGAACCTAGGTGCTTACGTATCCTTAATAAGGATTAAAGTCCACGTGGTTCTTCGAGAGAGGGATGTCCATGGGAGCCGTTAGGCAAGGAATATACCTGTAAATGCCGTGTGCGGCTAGGATGTATGCTGGAGCGGGCGAGCTTGGTCGCCTGTAGATGGAGGTGAAGGGAATTTACAATATCAAATCAAAGAAAGAATTCATAAACACTAAAGAATTCTTTGAACCAAGAGGTGGAAGCGTGAGGATTTTAAATTCATAGATCTAAACAAAGATATAACCCCAAGAATTAATCACAAAGAATGAGAGAAAGGAACCTACCTTGATCCATCAGTAACGAACACGAAGGCGGGTTGGTTTCTTCCAAGGTGTGAGATAGCCGTCAGAAGTCTTTCAAAAGATGGATGCAAAAGTGACCTAATGTGAATATATATAGAAACTCACAAATAACTATCCCACCTTGGGGAACCACAACCCTAATAAGTATCCAGTCCAAAACCACCTTGGCTCATCAACAAGGTTGGACTGATAGGTTTCTACACATTAAGCCCAAACTCCACAAAATACATATAATTAGCCCAATAAAATATCCTTCAGAGATTAATTAATTAATAGGCTAATTATATTAAATATTCAATAGCCCATTATGTACAAATAATAATAATATGTAAGTCCACCTACAGAAAATTACTAACAATCTCCCACTTGGACTACATATTATTCTGAAGTTTGTACATAATAAAACTTAAGTGCGCGCATGAAATGGATATCAAATAAAAACTGAAACAATCTGGTCCATCAGTCTTATTAGCAAAGGAAAAGGCCAAGCTTTCGTTTATAACATCAACTAAGCCCAACTATATCACAATACTAATAAAAAAACTAATGACATAGATCAAGTCTGGATGCGTAGCATGAAAACTACATGCAAGTAATCTCATTCATGCCTGCTTTCAACTGGTCCCTACTGATGACTCAAAGAGTCTAAACAACTTTCAAACTTTGATGCAAACCGCAATTGAAAGTCAAGCTTTATGTCAGAATGCACAGAAATGAACCAACAATATTCATGAATATTATCATTGAGTCTGTACAGAATAATGAAACATGTCCATAAACACAAGAAACTGAAGTAAATATAAATAGGATTCTTAAAACATTATCTAACCACTGAATAAGACAACTCCCATATGAGCTACATGCTCGTGAAATACCTTGGGTGGTAAACCCTTGGTAAACGGATCCGCTAACATAGAATCCCTACTTATGTGTTCTATAGACACAATGCCACTCCAAACTCTATCTTTCACAACCAGGAACTTAATATCAATGTGTTTAGACTTTGATGAGCTCCTGTTGTTCTTAGAATATAGCTCAGCGACCTTATTATCACAGTATATCCTCATTGGCCTATCAATGTTGCTTACAACACATAAGCCAGTGATAAAATTCCGTAGCCATATCCCATGATTTGATGCTTCGTAGCAAGCTACGAATTCTGCCTCCATGGTTGAAGAAGCTACAAGTGTCTGTTTGACACTTTTCCAGGAGATAGCTCCTTCAGCTAACATGTAGACATAGCCCGAAGTAGACTTCCCGCTATCTAAGCATCCAGCAAAATCAACATCAGAGTAACCTATCACCTCAAGGTGATCAATTCTCCTATATGTGAGCATCAAATCCTTCATTTTCTGCAAGTACCTCATAACCCGCTTAACAACTTTCAAATGTACTAAGCTTGGGTTTTTGAGAAATCTGCCAAGTACTCCAACAATGTACGCAAGATGTAGACGCGTACATACCTGTGTATACATGAGACTTCCCACAGCTGATGCATATGGGATTTTCTCCATCTCCTTTATCTCTAAGTCAGTGCTTGGACATTGTATTAAAATGTACTTATCATCTTTAGACACAGGAGTGTCTCCAGGTGCACAGTTTTGCATGCCAAATCGAGCTAGAACTTTCTCAATATATCCCTTTTGCGATAATCCTAAAGTGTATCTGGACCGATCCCTATGGATCTTTATACCCAGAACATAGGATGCCTCACCAAGTTCTTTCATCTCAAATTTGGTTGCGAGGAAATCCTTAGTTTCACGCAAAAGATCTACACAACTGCTAGCAAGTAATATGTCATCGACATACAGAACAAGTATAATGAACCTGCTCCCATTGACCTTGAGGTATATACATTGATTTACAATGTTCTCTTTAAAAACAAATGAGGACACTATATCATCAAATTTCCGGTATCATTGACGAGACGCCTGTTTCAACCCATAAAGTGACTTTTTTAGCCTACACACAAGGTGCTTTGAGTTAGGAGACTCAAAATTCTCTAGTTTCACCATGTATATAGTTTCCTTAATGTCACCATTGAGAAATGCTATTTTTACATCCATTTGATGTAATTCCAAGTCAAAGTGGGCCACAAGTGCCATAACGATTCTAAATGAGTCCTTTGTAGAAACTGGAGAAAAGGTCTCTTTAAAATCAATGCCTTCCTTTTGAGTAAAACCTTTGGCAACTAGGCGTGCTTTATATCGTTCTATGTTACCATTTAAATCCCTCTTGGTTTTAAATATCCATTTGCAACCAATGGGTTTCGCACCTTCTGGTAACTCTATTAAATTCCAAATGCCGTTGTCAGCCATTGATTTTATCTCATCCTTCATGGATGCAATCCATTTGTCAGAGTTAGAACTAGATTTTGCTTGACTGACGGTGATAGGATCATCCTCTAGTCCCATATCAAAATCTTGCTCTTGAAGATAGACAACGTAATCATCAGATATTGCCTTCTTCTTTTCTCTAACAGAGCGCCTTAAAAGCACTTGCTCTTGAGGGTGTTGAGGAGTATCATCATCATAATGATGTTCATGTATCTCTATAGGAGTAATCTCAGGTTCAGTTACATCTTCTACAGGATCCTCATTCACAACTGGAACAATGCTAGGTAAAAATTACCTGATCAATGTCAACTGTGACTGAAGATGGAATAGTTACATATTCCTCTTCAAATGTAACGTCTCTGGGATTTCCACTACCACTAGGACCAACATCCTCAATAAACTTGGCATTCATACTAAAAAAAAAGAACGGTTTGAAGGGTCATAAAACTTGTATCCCTTCGACCTCTTAGAATATCCTACAAAGAAACAACTTATTGTCCTTGAACCCAGCTTCTTTTCAAAAGGCTTATAAGGCCTAGCCTCAGCTGGACAGCCCCAGACATGTAAGTGCCAAATACAAGGCTTCTTATTTGTCCATATCTCGTATGGGGTTTTAGTAACTGCCTTAGTAGGTACTCTGTTCCGAATGTAAACTGCAGTCTTAAGTGCTTCTCCCCAAAGGGAATCTGGTAAGGAGGAATGACTAATCATGCTTCTTACCATGTCCTTAAGCGTGCGGTTTTGCCTCTCAGCTACACCATTTTGACTAGGAGTCCCTGGCATGGTGTATTGAGGAACAATTCCACACTCTATGAGAAAACGGACAAAATGCCCTGGACGTTGTTCACCTGATCCATCATATCTGCCGTAGTATTCTCCACCACGGTCAGATCTGACAGCCTTGATTTTCTTGCCTGATTGGTTTTCAACTTCAGCTTTGAAAATCTTAAACATTTCCAATACTTGAGATTTCTCATGAATTAGGTACAAGTAACCATAATGAGAGTAGTCATCAATAAAATTGACAAAGTATGTTTGACCATTCCAGGCAGCTATAGGGAACGGTCCACATACATCTGTATGAATCAACTCTAAATGATCACTACTTCTCTTTGCACCTGTTTTTCTTACATTTGTCCTTTTACCCTTAATACATTCAATACACACTTCAAAGTTTGATAGATCAAGGGTATCAAGAATTCCATCTGACATAAGTCTTTGCATTCTCTGTTTAGAAATAAGCCCCAAACGCTTATGCCATAACATAAGGGAATTCTCATCAGTTAATTTTCTTTTAGTACCATAATTAATAATATGCAGATTAACATTACTATCAGTATAATTAGTATCAAGCTTATAAAGTCTATCAACTAAAGTACCATTAGCAATAATATTTGAATTTAAAGAAATACTGATAATCCCATTTCCAAATGAACAAATATAATTAGAGTTGTCCAAACAAGAAATAGAAATAAGGTTACGTCTGAACGACGGTACAACAAAAGTGTCTTCTAAATCCAAATACAAGTCATTAGAGAAATGAATCCTAAAGTCTCCTATGGCTTTAACAGCTACTCGGTTGCCATTTCCAACATAGATGTATCTTCCAGCATCATTTGGCATCCGACTCCTTAGGCAGCCCTGCATAGAAACACTAATGTGAGCAGTAGAACCTGAATCTACCCACCAAGTGTCAATAGGTACAACAGCCAAATTAACTTCAGAACAAACGAAGTTGAGAAGCGTACCATTCTTTACTTGCCAAGCGGCAAACTTGGAACAATCCTTCTTAACATGCCATGCTTTCTGCAAAAGAAATTGGTAGGACCGGTATCCTGTTTCTTCTGGACATTCTGACTAGATTTCCCTTTATCTGCATTTCATTTCTCATTCATTTTCCTCTTATTTGAGGCTTTAACACCAGAGGATGATGCTAGATGAGCACTTTCAACCTTGTTTTGCTTATGCCTCTCTTCCTCTTGCACACACTGAGCAATCAATTCATTAAGGCTCAACTTTTCCTTTTGGGTATTGTAGGAAACCTTGAATTGATCAAATTGTGCAAGAAGTGAGTTCAAAACCAGGTGCATTAGAAAGTCATCAGACAATTCTAACTTAAGGCCCCTCAGTTTTGTAACAAGGTTGGACATCTCCATGATGTACTCCCTAATGTTTCCTTTGCCTTTATATCTCATTGAGAGAGGCTTGGATAATGAAGTGCTTGTCTCGACCTTTTCGTTTGTGGCGAATTGGTCAGAAATTTGCTTCAGGAAACCCTTAGCATCAGAATCCTCTGAAATGCCTCCCCTCAAGGATTCCGGAATAGAATGTTGCATGATCATGACACATGCGGTTAGATCGCTCCCGTTTCTCATATGCAATTCTATCAACATTAGAACTGCCATCAGTGAGAACTGCTGGGCGATCTAGTCTGAAGGCATGGTCAAGATCTAAGCAACCAAGCACGATCATAATGCGCTCTTTCCAATTCTTAAAATTTGTCCTATTCCGCACAGGTATTCCATTTAAAGCAGCAGACAAACCAATAACTAAATAAAGCAGAAAAACATACATTAATCTCACATATAACCAAAACATGTGCAAATATATAGCCAAAGTATTTACTCATAATCAGAAAAAATAAACGGGCCTTAATTGAGTTGCACTCATATCATTACAATTAAGTCTTTGGACAATTAATAATAACATATAAATGGCACACTCATAAATAAATCAAGAATATATATAGATTAATTACCAAGTCGGCATAGCAATATATTTTTCTTTGGTCAAACATATTACTAGCATGATTTTCCTAAAATTAATCAATTCATGATTTTCCATAATCTGGCCAAAATAAATTCCTTTAGGATAATTATTTCGCATAGATATAACCTATTTCTTGTATTAAAAAAATAATAAATTTTATATAACAGAGACTACTTTGGTAGCATATTATACAAAATTATTAAATTTAAAACAAGAAACATAAATTACTTTTATATGTATATATAAAAGTTACAATTATTAATAAATATAAAAAATATTAATAATTCATCATTACCATCAATAAAGAGACTACACAAGAACTGAAGGTGCAACTTTGTTCCATCAACAAATTATATATACTAAATATTCAAAACTTTTAATTTGAATATATAAATCTTGATTTGAAAACAAGAAAAAAAAACTGAAATATGCAAAAGGATGGTTGTTTAATCAAGTGCCATGAAATTGTTTAATCAAGTCATAAAACATTGAATCATGACTTCATCCTTGATCCTGAATTGATATATATAATCAAAGCAATGAAACCAAATTTTCGAAAGCACCGTCTTGAATAATTTCTATTCAAAACCTTGCAAAATTGGGAATGAAAAGATTTTATATATATATATATATATATATATATATATATATATATATATGAAACGCTGCATCTTGATCCATTTGATCCAAAATATATGTAGAGAGAGAGAGAAATAAAACCATATATATGAAATCATTGAATCAAATTTCCAAAAATCAAGATCTGCATGCATCTCAACCGATTATATATGCAAAGAAAACTTGATTCAAATAACTACAGAAACGTTCTTTCATCCGAAAAGAAATTTTCAGTATATATTGAATCACAACCGGAATTAAAAAAAAACGGCACACACACAAAAGAAATGTGATTAATCTGAAATCAATCTTTGTTAAATAAACCTGGCATAACCCACAGGTCCCTGGATCGAAACCAGGCTTTGCTACCACTTGAAGGGAATTTACAATATCAAATCAAAGAAAGAATTCATAAACACTAAAGAATTCTATGAACCAAAAGGCGGAAGCGTGAAGATTGTAAATTCATAGATCTAAACAAATATATAACCCCAAGAATTAATCACAAAGAATGACAGAAAGGAACCTACCTTGATCCATCAGTAACGAACACGAAAGTGGGTTGGTTTCTTCCAAGGTGTGAGATAGCCGTCAGAAGTCTTTCACAAGATGGATGCAAAAGTGACCTAATGTGAATATATATAGCCACTCACAAATAACTATCCCACCTTGGGGAACCACAACCCTAATAAGTATCCAGCCCAAAACCACCTTGGCCCATCAACAAGGTTGGACTGATAGGTTTCTACACATTAAGCCCAGACTCCACAAAATACATATTGTAACTACGGAATATTCCACCTTGGGACACGTGGCACTAACCTTCTAGAAACCCGGTCTCAGGACTCGCTAGAGACACGTGGCACCGCTCATCTACCAATTACGTGACCCTTGCCCACGTATCCTCACGGAGCATCCCCTCAACTAGACATGGGAACTCCACAAGCCTCGTGGGACGACCCACGTCCCACGAGGTCGTGGGTCGAGCACGATCCCCCCCCACACTCAAGTATAAATAGGCCCTCACTCAGAGGACAACCTGAACGATCACAACACCTAATCTACGATATCCCACACATACTCTCGGTAACCTGAGTACCCTCATATACCATACGCAATCCCTCTGCATATCACGAGCTCCGCCGTAAGCTCCGTATAGGCCAGCCTCCGGCAAGCTCACCTTCATCTCAGAATACACCATTCACGGGGCTTCCTGCAGCCCCCAGAGACCAGAGCTCTCTCCCTCTAAGGCAACCTCCTAAGAGCGGCTCGCTCGCCCGGAGTACCTTAGGCACGTCTTAGCCGCACACGGCCCAATACAGGTAACCACCTTGTCTAACGGCTCCTATAGATGTTAGCATGACGAACTACGTGGACTTTGATCCCTCCAGAAGGGTACGTAGGCACCTAGGTGCATCACCTAAGGACAAGTCCCCCAAGGTTAAGACCCCTTGCGGTCCTAATTACAAATTACAATTGTCTGAGCCAAAAATGACAGTTACAGTGGCTCCCACCGCGGTCTTATTCAGACCCCATTGCCTTGCGCACTCTGCCGCTAAACGGCATTTCTTTTTCGGGGAGTAGGAGTATATACCAAACGCTCAGAAACCCGTATTTGTTTTTGTCTTGAATACAGGATACACAGGATATAACACATCATGACCGACTCGAACGTCCCCGTGACCACAACCGACGCTAGCGCTCTAAGGCGCAGCTCGAGGAATCGACAAGGAACGGCCGAAGCGGTCACAACCAACGCAAGCGGATCAGGCACAACCCAACCTCAAAAAAGCTCCTCAATGACACAGGTAGCCGTCGCGGAAACCGTGGTCCAGAACCCGACACCTAGACAGAAAACTTGCCCTCAACACCCGTATGGCATACCACACGTTCCTTGCCTCACAAGCGGTGGTCAGGAAATGACAGAGCCAGCAAGGAACCCGCGGGACGCAGAGATCGCCCGCCTCGAGGCAGAAGTAGCGGCTCTACGTCAACAACGATGGGAGCAGGACAGGAACCTCGCCCCAACAAACGCGAGCACCCAATTACCACTAATGCCACACGGCGCGACGGCAGGGACCTCCAGCAACCCCAACTGCTTGCCCGCGATTCAGTTCGGGACTTTACCAATGGAGTTCGCGCGACTATCACTAACAGCACCGGAGCACCGGCACCTCCGGCAGTGATCCCTCCGAGACCAACCATGGTCGCCGGACAAGCAGCACGACCCATCACGAACTATCCCCGACCGAAAGTCCCAAACTATCCCCCAGGATCCTACCTACACATGCCATGGGCAGCAGCCTACAAGCCGTACACCGCCTGCGGTGCGAATGCTTACCAGTGGCCCATGTTCGACTTCCAGGGAAAGGGGAGACATACCTTCACACAGCAAATTATGAATGAGCACATACCCATGGGCTTCAAAATGCCCTTCCACATAGAACCTTACGGTGGAGAAACCGATCCACGAGATCACTTGAACACCTTCAACTCGGCCATGTGGATATTGGGCATGACGGACGGCCAATAGTGCCGAGTCTTCTCGTCGACCCTAAAAGAAGTCGCCCTAAGATGGTTCCCACTGCTGCCTACCAATTCGATCCACAGCTTCGAACAACTGGCACAAAACTTCCTCACACAGTTCGCCAGTAGCAAAGAGTATCAGAAAAAATGAAGACTCCTTCATTGGTTTCCACCAAGAGGAAAGGAGAAACCCTACAAGCCTTCCTGGCCCGCTTCACCAAACTCTCGCTCCGAGTCCGAGGCCTCCAAGACGTCATCGCCATCTTTGTCATAAAACAAGGCCTTCGGTGCTCACAATTCTACGGGGAACTTAATAGATGCCCCGTCTCCACTTTACAGGAGCTTATGGACCGTGCGGAGTGGTTCATTCAAAAGGAGAATGCTCAGATCGCCAAGGACAAGATGAGAAAATTCCTGATAAGCAGGACCGACATGGAAAGAGCAAAAAAGAAAGAGGAAAAGACGCTGACAGAGAACCAAGCCCCCAAGGAGAAAAGCAACAGGAAGAGGTCACCACCTCGACCGCGAACGCCTCCCAGGGGACGGTTCACGAGCTACACTCCTCTCAACAAATCCCACGTTGGGGTGTTGGAAGAGATTTACCACTCGGACATGCTCAGCTTCCACCCTCAGGTCAAAAGACGGAAAACAGGAAAAGCGGTAGACAAGTCCAAGTACTGCCAGTTCCACAAGGATTACGGGCACGACACCAACGACTGCATCCACCTAAATGATCAGATTGAGGACCTAATCTGGAAAGAACAGCCCGATAGATTCATTAAGGAAGAAAGTAGGGCTAATACCGAACACCCCCGAGAGGCCAACGATCAAGTTCCTACCCGCGGGGTCATCAACGTCATAGCAGGCGGACTGTAGAAAGGAACCTCCTCGCTACTGCAAAACAAGAAGAGGATGGAGCGCTCCATACTCGCCCTCGATTACGCTCTGAAGCACCGGATGAGGAGCGAACCCAAAGGAGATCCCATCACCTTCGACCTCACCAACCTAGAGGGACCGGTCCATGACGACCCCATGGTGGTGACCGCCATAATCGCCAACTACGAAGTCAAGAGAGTCTTGATCGACCAAGGATCTTCAGTAGATGTTCTCTACTTCGACACCTTTAGAAAAATCAGGTTGAATGAAGCCAGCCTAAGGCCATTCCCCGGCACACTCATAGGTTTCTCAGGAGCCCAGGTTCCGGCAGAAGGAATCATCACCGTCCAAACAAACATGGGCACCTTACCAAAGGTCGCAAGCCTTGATGTAGACTTCATCATTGTCTCAGCACCATCAGCATACAATACAATCTTAGGGCGACCGTCCCTAAACAAACTCAGAGCTGTAGTGTCTACCGCACAGCTCATAATGAAGTTCCCAACACCCCACGGGGTTGGAGAAATCATGGCAGACCAGAAACTGGCGCGAGCATGCTGCGCAGTGAGCCTAACCAAGACCGTCAAGGTCGCACGCCTTGGTCCCAAAGAAACACGCGAGGAACCCCCCGAGGGTATAGAGTCAGGAGAAAAGACGCCAGCGTCCGCTTGCCCGGACCTAACCTCCGCTTAGACTCGGAACGCACTTTGCACTATCACACCATCTTTAGGTCAAGTCTCATATGTCTTTACTTCGAATTTCGGATTTTCAGCCTGACTAAGGCCCGCCTGACCTAGGCAATCCGAATGTAAACATTTTTGCTTTCCTTCAGCCTAACTAAGGCTAGCCCGAATGAGGCTGCATGAATGTAACCATTTTGTCTATTATTAAAAGTACTTCTTTCCAGCTAGAGACAAGACTTCAAATTTGCAAAGTACTCGCGTAAGTCCTACCACAGGACTGTGGGCTCGACTGCCCCTAGAAACACTAAACGCCCCCAGGGCCAAGATAACATTTCCCCCAGTATTGCGGTAAAAACCCCTTGGGTGCGAAAAACACAAAACGAACGTTCGACAAACCATGCTAGCAAATCGCATGCAAATCGTCCTGATCACACGATACTCATGCAAAAATCTTTTTACCCAGACGTAAAGAGATGACCACGAAACTTTTTACCCAGACGTAAAGAGATGACTACAAAAAAAAAGGAACTGCTACCATACACAACTTTTTGCCCAGAAGTAAAAAGGGAAGCAGGAAAAATTCTTTGCAAAAAAATCATTCTCATTAGATGCCAAATATGAGAGGGCGTCCGCCTATTACAAAGGGTAGACACCCTAAAAATTACATAAACCTATTCTAAGGCATCCCCAAGATCTACAAAGGACTCGGCCCTAGCAGGTTCCGCATGGCCAACACCTTCTGACGACCCCCGCCAGGTCGCTTCAGCTAGCTGCTGAGAAGTAGGTCCAATCCCTGGAGCCCGCCCGCCGATTCGAGACTACACCTAATGATCCACCAAGCGATCTGTCAATTGACGAAGATAAGCGAGATTCAACGGAGGGTCTGTTTCCATCCGACTGCGAAGCTCACCTTCAAAAAACTCCAAGGAAGGATGCAAGGAAGCCATCCACTCCGCTGGAAATCTCTCCCCACGGAGACGCTCAAGCTACTCGACTGCCAGGAGCATGCCGTACAACCTCTGCGCAGGCAATTCCCCCTGAAGATCAGCAACGTCGGCAACCTTGTCCTCGCCCGGTAGCCCACCCGATAGGTTCTCAGCAGCACGAACCTCCGCACCCCGTAAAGCTTCGCGAAGTGAATGCAACTCCTGCTGATGCCTCTCAGCATCATCTCGACGGGCGGCCAGCTCCTTGCGAGCCCTCTCCAACTCCGAGCGAAGGAAAGTAACCTCGGTAGGGTGTCCAGCTTCAGCCCTAAGATGCGCAACCTCTTGAGTCAAGGACTCAACCTCGCGTCCTTGACCTTCACACTCCAGCTTCTTGGCGGACTACTGCCCCCGCACGTCCGCCAATCTCTTATGGGAAACCTCCAGAGCCTGGCTTTTTGAGGACGCAACACCGGCAAACTGATCCCGGTCGCGACGAATCTCCCCCTACAAAAAAGCGAAGTCAGGAACACGTGTCAAAGCAAAATAAGAAGAATGCCAGGATAAGAGAACTCACCATACGCTTCTCCCACTCAAAACCGGCTTGGTGGAAGTCAGCCAGCGCCTCAGCCACTCGATTCAAACCTCGAACAACAAGATTCAGGGGAGAAGTGTCCAACCCCATGGCTTCCCTCTCCCGCATCTCCACGGGGAAGCGCCTGCCCAACGCCACCAGCTCAAAAGACAATCCCACACCGATGGCCCAAGGGGTTCAGAAGGGCCGACGCTCGACCCCGGAACAAGATCTCTCATGGCAGCCGCTTGACTCGCCACTACATTCCCTCTATCTGAGAGGGCTCTAGCCTCAACGACCGCATCACCAGACTCCGCGACTTCCTCAGCCGCAAGATCGCCTGCCATGCCTTGAGGCATAGGAGAATCTCCGACAGACTCCTCAACGACCACCCTGGCCTTCTTAGCAACAGGCTGATCGGCATCCCCAACAGGGCCAGGGATGGGAAGACGAGTTGATAGAATCACCGTCATGGGTGATTGACGAACGGGAACGGAAGTGAGAAAAATGGTAGGAACAGAGGCAGGGATAGTATCTCCCACCGGTCAGTACGTCGCCGTGTTGCCTGCGAAGACAACCGCAGCTCCACTCTAGAAGGCCACTTCTTGGGACCCCCCTCTCTGCCTTCGGATAGCTCCGCCGCAGAGGCTCCTCTCCTTTCCCCCTCCCGGGGTCCACTCGTGCCAGCTTTCCTGTCTTTCTTCCTCTTCTCCCTCGGAAGAGCCTCCTGACGGCGCTTCCTCTCGGAAGGCGGAGGCACAGGCAACCGTCCTTCCCTCTCGCCACTGGCAGGTACCATAGAAGGAACGTCGGCGGCTACCTCCGGAGAAAGGCCATGTTGACCATTCTTCTTCCCCCTGCTCCGACCGACGTCGCGAGTACGGCTCAAAGGAGGAGGAGGAGGAGGAGAAGATGAAGGAAGATCCTCCAAGTCAGTGAAGTCAAAGGGGTAGAAGCTATAATCGTCACTGCCACCAGCCATTGCCAAAGCTCGACAGAAGCAAAAATAAGAAAGAACGAAGCAAAAGGCAAGGGAAACAAAGGAAACGGAGAGAGGTGAATGCAAATGTAAAGTCACAAACTTTTAAACGATGGACATTTATAGGGTACCCAGAGGCGCGACGATTCAAAAACATCGACCCCTTCGTATCCCGCAACGGATAAAACCCATTATCCTATACAATCAAGCCCCGCTACAACCGCTCACTTCAACCGCACATATGGAAAGAAGGGACGGACGAGATGCATAGCCGAGGCAACGGAGACGCAAAGACTGAAAAACCCTCAGAAATCCAAGAGTCACCTGGAGGCTCCCGAGGGCCTTTTCAAAAAACTCTCTGCCCAGGCTAATGATGACAACCCTCAGAAACGAACCTGCATTTAATGAAGGAGAAACGATGGCAGAAGACCCAAATGCCAATGGCACCCATTCAAGCTCTGACGCGTGGCACCTGCAACAAGCCCTCTCCTTCAACAAACAACCCTCTGCAAGAAATCCACCATCAGCCACTGGCCACGGACGAACATAGCCAGAGGAGAGCCTCTCAAAATGACCAAATGGCCCCTGACCTTTGGATTTCTCCCACTAACCCTCGAAGGGTGTTTCGGGAAATGCCCCTCTGAGCAATGATGACTCCACCTCGGTAAGTCGTGTACTTCCTGCAGAGACGACTTGAAAACTTGCTAAGGAAGTCAAGCATCCAGCCATCCGAAACGGGACACGTGTCCTCTCCAAAGCGTCTCCTTTCCCACGAAACGATACGAGGGATCTCACTTTGTGAGTTGGACGACCAGCTCTCATACCCGTAACTCTCAGCGGACGAGCTCTCCCACGAGCAAAGGCAGCGAAAAATTCCCAAGTATCTTATATACAATGGAACTCAAGTCCACGGGCGTCCGGCACCCGTAGATTTGGGGGACTTATGTAACTACGGAATATTCCACCTTGGGACACATGGCACTGACATTCTAGAAACTCGGTCTCAGGACTCACTAGAGACACGTGGCACCGCTCATCTACCAATTACGTGGCCCTTGCCCACGTATCCCCACGGAGCATCCCCTCAACTAGACGTGGGAACTCCATAAGCCTCGTGGGACGACCCACGTCCCACGAGGTCGTGGGTCGAGCACGATACCCCCACACTCAAGTATAAATAGGCCCTCACTCAGAGGACAACCTGAAGGATCACAACACCTAATCTACGATATCCCACACATACTCTCGGTAACCTGAGTACCCTCAAATACCTTACACAATCCCTCTGCATATCACGAGCTCCGCCGTAAGCTCCGTCTAGGCCAGCCTCCGGCAAGCTCACCTCCATCTCGGAATACGCCATTCACGGGGCTTCCTGCAGCCCCTAGAGACCATAGCTCTCTCCCTCTAAGGCAACCTCCTAAGAGCGGCTCGCCCACCCGAAGTACCTTAGGCACGTCTTAGCCGCACACGGCCCAATACAGGTAACCACCTTGCCTAACGGATCCTATAGACGTCAGCATGACGAACTAAGTGGACTTTGATTCCTCCAGAAGGGTACGTAGGCAAGCTAGGTGCATCACCTAAGGACAAGTCCCCCAAGGTTAAGACCCCTTGCGGTCCTAATTACAAATTACAATTGTCTGAGCCAAAAACGACAGTTACACATATAATTAGCCCAATACAATATCCTTCAGAGATCAATTAATTAATAGGCTAATTATATTAAATATTCAATAGCCCATTATGTACAAATAATAATATGTAAGTCCACCTACAGAAAATTGCTAACAGGAGGTTGATAGTCGGGTTGTAATTTTGTAATTACAAGTTGGGATCTCTGGGAATAAAGTGATCATATGGTAGAGTAAGTAAGTATATGCGTTGTACTCGATCTAAGTAATTTGGGTAATCTGTCCTCTAGTGTCCATGGAGGGAGGCTATTTATAGCCTATGAGGGAGGACGTGGGCGCCCCCACATCCTTATAACTGAGGCTAGGGATGGCAATGGGTAGGGTCCGGGGAGGATACTGCATTCGCCGTCCCCGGCCCTGGTAGTCAATATTTTCCCGTCCTCACACCCGTCCCTGGCCGGGTATGGAATTTGATACCCATCATCGAACCCATCGAATACTTAGATCCCCAAACCTAGTTTTACTATTTTTTTTTACAAAATTTGCTACTTTCATCACAAGTACTGAATACACATTCATAAATTTAATTATTTCCAAATTTAAGGAAAAAAAAACTTCAAACATACAATAAAATAAACATAAAAAGTCTAAGTTCATCCTTAAATAAACAAATACAGACATAAAATGTGGTGTGAAATGTGAATGTGCGAATTGTGGTTCGCGAATGGGGGTGGGTGAGTGAGATGAGAGTTTGATTGAGTTTGTGTGAATGGGTGTCATGTGATGGTGAGGTGAGTGTAAATTTTTTTTTTAATTTGATATGATATATAATATATTTTTATATAAAATATTTTTATATATATTATATCACCGGGTCTGGGGTGAATACACCCTTGCCCGTCCCCGAACCCGGACCCAGAATTTTACCCGTTAAAATTCCCAAACCCGAACCCAGACCCATTTTTTCAATACTCAGACATGAACCCAACGGGTAAAATTTCCGAGTACTCGTCGGGTCCAGATAAGATTGTCATCCCTAACTGAGGCACATCCAACATCTCCTCTCGGGGAGAGTTCGGGGTAAGGCGTGGGATTGTGCCTGGCTTGGTGCAACCAAGGGTTGCCACGTGTGCATAGGTCGGTTGCTTTGCTAGAGTGGCCTGATAATGTCACGTGTCGTTAGGAAGGAATATTATGTAATTATATATATATATATATATATATAAATTTAAGTGCGTCTTATATTATTATAATATTTTATATTTATAAATATAAATAATGTAAATAATTTATTATGTAAGATGTTTATCGAATATCTCCTCCGTTATCCACAATTTCACATTTTTAGCATCTAAATTTAATCATAAGTTCACTACGCCACAATTTTCTTAGGGGGGGGGGGGGGTGGGGAGGTTATTCATCAAACATGTAAATATATTTTAGAAAGAGACATCCAAAATAGAAGGATACTACTCCACTTGTGTTAAGTAATGGAGTGAGTTGCTATATATAAATATGAATATTTGGAAAGTAATTACTAATTTTTTAAATATATTTGGTCAATTAATTAGTATATATAATGTTTATTTTTTAATTTAATTTTGGAACTAGTTTAATTCTTTTTGGACTAAATTTGAAAAAACAATGTAAGTGTTATTTACTTTGATTATAATGTTGTTTAATTATCTATGATTTTTCTTAGCGAATGAAATGTTGTTTCATTTTCTTATTATTTGTTAATGAGTTTAAATATCTAAATTTATCAAATTAAATCGCTCAAAATCGCTAAACCGAATCACTTAAAATCAATCATTTATAGTGTAGTTTCAAGCTATAAAATGTTACGGTCCAAAAATTACAATAACAATACCAAAGAACAAATAAGAAGAATGGAGAGGAAGAGATGAATCGATGAATCTTGTAGTGTAATAATCCTGGTAGAAATGGAAGATTACAAAACCCATAGTCAAAAAACTTTTACAAAATCCAGCTTAAGACACACTGTGAAAAGCCAAAATATATATAGCTTGTTGCTTCTTTTCCACACCAAAGCCGAGAGACTTCCCACACACACTGTGATGCAACTTGTTACTTCTTACTTGGGCTCTGAAGCCTTTTAATCCCTATTACTATTAGGCTGGACTTTAAATTGGGCTTAACCATCAAAATCATAACATAAAATCAAAAAATTTCTTAATCAGTCCAAATCAAACCAAAGGACACCCTAATACGGAGTTATGTGGGGAGTGCGCGGAACAGGGGAGGCTGGGAGGGGGAGTCGGTGCGTTGGTCCCGCCACAAGGCGAGCATAAATTGTTTCTTACTGCTGCCTCTCACAAGTCACACCAGCTTCTCTTTTTAATTCTTTCTTTATAGGGGTGGCAATGGGCGGGTACTTGTTCATTTTTTTGCTATCTGAATCTGAATCTGAATCTGCCCATTACACCCAATACCCAAACCCTAATTAAATAAAAAATTACATTTTCAATATCCGTATTCAAAACTACCCGATACTCGAAATTTCTAAAACTATTCGATATCCGAAATACCCGAAAAAAATAACGGAGATAGGATACTGGATATTTTACAATCAAGTAATTATCCGATATCCATTACCCAATATCCATCCACTAAATAAATTGCTATAATAAAGTTAAATTTTCTTAAAAATATAGATAATTTTTATAAATTAAAATTAATAATAATAATTTTAATAATTGAAAGCATAAAATTTTATTTAATAAAATATATTTAATTTAATATTTTATAATATATATTATTTTAGGTATTAAATATCGAGTACCTTATCTATTCATTCATTTCGGACGGATATAGTGTATCCGAAGGTAACATCCACACCCGCCCAATACCCAATAAATAGTCATATTCTACTACCCGTATCTTATTCAATACTCGATATCCATCGAATATTAAATATTTTTTCAAATAAATACTATCAAATACTCATAATCTAACTATCCATTGTCACCCGGTTTATTTACACTTGTTTTCATGCTTCCACCGCTATTTTTCTTTCGGTCAAAACTCCAAATTGGTCCTTTATGTTTGCACGAAGTTTCATATTGGTCCTTTATGTTTCAAAAAGTTTAAATTAGTCCTTTATGTTTGCAAGAAGTTCCAAATTGGTCCTTCCGTCCATTTCCGTCAATTTCTTAAGTTAACTGCTAAAGTGACGTGCCGAGGTGGACACATAGTCTCTCCTACGTGTATCAAATAAATGACGTGGCTTTAGATACACTAAAAACACTCAAACGACGTCGTTTAAGCCAAAAATAAAATCATGCTGAGAGGACCAATATAAAACTTTAATGAAACATAGATGACTAATATAAAACTTCAATGGAACATAAAAGGACCAATATAGAACTTCAATGAAACATAAATGATCAATATAGAACTTCAATGAAACATAAAGGACCAATATAGAACTTCAATAAAACCTGAAGGACAAATACAAAACTTTTGGGAAACATAAATGACCAATATAGAACTTTTGAAAGATAAAGGACCAATTTAAAACTTGTGTAAAACATAGAGGACCAAAATGAGCATTTGACACCCGGTTTATTTACACTTGTTTTCATGCTTCCACCGCTATTTTTCTTTCTTTCGCTTTAAATGGGATAGGTTTTTTTTCTGTTTAGTCAGTCCATCAGTCGAGTATTTTAATATTTTTAAATTTTTTTGTTAACTAAAATCAACAAAGAATTTTTTTTTTTAAATTTTCTTTATGATTAACCAGATATAAAAATAATATTTTCATTTTCATTCTAATTCCTTAAGAATAAGAATGACATATTCATTTTCAGTCCTAAAATTCCTCTTTTCCCTCTCATTTCTTACTTTCCTTCCCTCCTAAACCCATACCGCCTTGAATCGCACTGAAATTTTACTTTCCTTCAATCGGTATTGAAGCTTTGTAGTACCAAATCTCACTCGAAGAAACACCATCGGAGAATTGAAGCTTCGTCGCGCCACGATCTCGATCTGGTAGCATCTTTGCAGCATCATCTTTAAAAGAATATTTGATGCAGGTATTTTACGAATCCGCATAATCTGTATAGATTGAATCTGTTACTTTCCTCTTTTTCTACTCCCTTCGTTATCTTCATTTACGTATGATTCCTCGCAACATTTTATTCAGTTTCTGATAAGTAAATGCTCTGGTTTTTCTTCCCTCTGCTTCTTCCTATGATGCCCACCCTGGGATTTCACGCTTCTAAAATTCATTAATTAAGTCAATAATTTTAAAATATTCTAATGAATTTTGCGATATTTTCTTCAAATATATCCTAATATGACACCTACTCTTATTTCCATATATAGTGCACTAATTGGGTGACTTATTGGGTTATTTTGTTGGGATAAAAGTTGATAATTAGAGTATTCTAAACTTTGCTACATCTAGCGTCATTTATTAATATTAATAAAAATTCACATTCAGTAAGAGCATTAGAGGCATATACTGAAGTAAGTTCAATACTGTACAAACTTATAAGACATGCATTTGTAAGTTAATTATAAAATGGTGAAGTATGTGATCATGTGGAAGATAACAAATTAAAGGGAGGAGAAAATCTTTTATTCTAAATTCAAATATTAGAATTTGTGTAAGTTTCAGTTACTCTATCCAAATTTGAGTGTTTATAGTTTTTTTTTTCTTTGAATTCCATTCCGTTCAAATTATGTTCATTTTCACTTTTCTTATATCTGACATTATATTGCAAAAATTTTGCTGTTCAATTTATTTTAGTTACTGAAATAAGCATTTTACAAAACCATTAATTCTATAAAGTATAAAATTACTTAATTATCTTTACTAATTAAAAATAAATTAGTTATATGTAAAAAGATATCTTCAATTTTTTTTTTAAGTGCAAGAGAGCTAATTACAGTTTAACAGACAACAACAACAATCAAAGCCTTTTTCCACTAGGTAGGGTCGGCTATATGGATCAAGCGACGCCAACATGTTCTGTCTTTGCACATTTCTATGGTTAAGTTATTTATGGCTAGATCCCTCTTAATCGTTTCTCCTATTGTTTTCTTTGGTCTTCCCCTACCTCTAGTTATTAGGTTATCTTCTATTTGGTCAACTCTACGTACCGGAGCCTCTTCCGGCCGCCTTTGTACATGACCAAACCACCTAAAGCGTGTTTCGACTAATTTTTCGACAATAGGTGCTACCCCACTTTCTCTCTAATATAATCAATTCCTAATCCTAACCATTCTACTGTGACAGTTTAACAGACATATCAATTTAATTTAATTTTAATTGTTATTAGTAATTAGTTATCACTTATCATCATAATTGAAGGTTTCGCACTCTCTTCGTGGAAAGTCCAGTGCTTGCTTTTAGTATAATAAAGGATAAAATGACACAACAGTAAAATAAATACAAAATTCTTAATCCTGATGTGCTTATTGCTATTAAATAATAAATATTAATAAATTATAAAGTGGCCGGCATATGCTCTATAAATTTATTTACCTTTTGTCTTTTCCCACTAGTGTTTTGGATATGTCACATCTTCTCTACTTTATCTAGAAAATAAATATATATAATAAGTTCAACATTTTTTCCCTAATATATATATATATATATATATATATATATATATATATATATCTAACTTAACTCAACGTATTAATGTAATTTACTTATTTTTAATTTTTATTAGTGATAGTCATGATTGAAGGTGCCATTTCCTTGAAAGTGCTTGCTTTTAGTGCTTTCTTTTGAATTTTGATGCTTCTTGGAATATTAGTAAAAGATAAAGAAAGTGGTTGGCATATGATTAATTTATATCTTGTGATCTGTGGTTTTCTTCTACCTTTGCTGTAAGTCCGTCAATCATACATCCATATTCCTTCAGATCTTCTCTCACACCCACAGAAAGCCACAAGGTTTGTTGAAGTTTCTATTATGTTTGTATTTTACCTTTTTTCTTTTAAAACAATATATAAATATTACAAAGTAATATGGAAGAGGCTTTTTAGTTAGACATGTGTGATTTAATTTGTTGCTTATGGTTCATGGTTGTACTTTTTTGAATGGTTCATCACAGGTCAGGTTTTGTTTTTGTTAAAGACTGTTCAACTAAATCTATAGTCTTGGAATGGAACTTGATGTTGATGGAAATGGGTATTCTTCAAGTTCTTCTTGTTTGACTCGCAGATGGAAGTTTCATGTTTTTTTGAGTTTTCGAGGAGAAGATACTCGTAAAAGTTTTACAGATCACTTATATGCTGCCTTGCAAAGGAAGGGAATCAGAACATTCAGAGATAATAATGAACTTGAAAGAGGACAAGTTATTAAAAAAAGTCTACTTCAAGCAATAGAAGAATCTTTTTCTGCAATTGTGATACTCTCCCAAAACTATGCTTTTTCAACTTGGTGCCTAGATGAACTCCTTAAGATTCTTGGTTGTAAAAAAGAGTTGGGCCTACAAGTTTTTCCAATCTTTTATGGAGTGGATCCATCCGATGTTCGGTATCTAAAGGGAATTTTTGCAGAAGCATTCAAAAAACATGAAGAAAAATTTACACAAGAGAAGGTGCAGAAATGGAGGGATGCTTTAAATGAAGTTGCTAATTTTTCTGGTTGGCACTCTGAGAATTGGTATGTTCTAAAATCCTGTCTTCATCAAATTATTGAACTTGTGAATAATATGAATTGGTCATGCATATGCTCAACCTAGGATAATAGATAGTTAAAACATAAATAAAAATTTAGGCGTAATAAAGTCATGTGATGACTTTTTAATTAATGTGCAAAATAAGACAATGATGATATGGATGTTTTAATCTAGATCAACTTATGAAGTATTATGACAATAGCATAATTATAGTGTTTTAGTTTAATAAGGTGTTAAAGCTCCAAAAAATTCTTTATTAGCATGTTGCTATCCAATAAAGGTGTCTACTATTGAATCATGATACTATTTTTTCCCCATATGTATGTAGGCATGAAACAGAGTTTATTGAAAATATTACTGAAGCAGTATGGTCAAAATTACAATCCAAATTGCCACCTGACTTTGATTTTGTGGTCGGAATTGAATCAAGGATAGAGGTAATGGATTCACTTATAGCAAAGGAGTCAGATGATGTTCGGTTTATCGGAATTTGGGGCATGGGTGGCATAGGCAAGACTACTCTTGCTAGAGTTGTCTTGGAGAGATTAAAAGAAAATTTTGAATTTAGTTGCTTTCTTGCTGATGTTAGGGGGGTTTGTGAAAGAGAAGGTTTGGTTCAGTTACAAAGGAAATTCCTTTCTCATCTCAAGATAAGAGGCTTGGAAATCGATAACATATATGAAGGAAGGAAGTTTATAAGAAACTTTTTATGCAACAGAAAAGTTCTAGTTGTCCTCGATGATGTAAGTAATTTAAACCAACTTGAAAATTTGGTTGGGATGCAAGAATGGTTTGGTCTTGGAAGCAGAGTAATAATAACAACCCGAGATGTACACTTGTTGCAATCACATGGAGTATCTGCAATGTACGAGATGAAAATCTTAGACAATGATAATTCCTTACAGCTCTTCTGCCAAAAGGCTTTTAAAGGGAATCAACCAAAAGAAGGATATCTGAAACTTTCAAGAACTATAGTTGAATATGCTAAGGGTCTTCCTTTGACACTCAAAGTTTTGGGCTCATTTCTTTGTGGAAAATCTAAACTTGAATGGGAAGATGCATTCAATATGTTAAGGAAAATTCCTCCCAAAGATGTTCTGATAATACTTAAATTAAGTTACGATGAATTAGAGGAGAATGAAAAGACTATATTTTTAAATATTGCCTGCTTTTTCAAGGGGATGGGCAAAGATAAAGTCATAGAAGTATTAGAAAGTTGTGGGCTTTTTGCAAAAATTGGAATAAAAATTCTTGCTGACAAATCTTTGGTAGGTATTGATTCCAATGGGAATTTGTTGATGCATGATATGCTCCAAGAAATGGGTAAAAATATTGTTATTCAAGAGTCTCCTGATGACCCTGGAAGACGAAGTAGGTTATGGTCTTGGGAGGACATTAATCACGTATTGGAAGAAAGGAAGGTAGTTATCCATACTTCCAGTTGTAATATTCTTTATAAAATCCATACTTACTTTATATCTTATTCCACATTATTCAGTTATGCTATTTGTATGTTGATGGTTATTTAACAGGGAACAAAAGAGATTCGTTGGATAATTCTAAAATTACTTGAACCACATGAAGCAAATTGGGATAGAGAAGCCTTATCAAACATAAGTAACCTTAGATTACTTATCATATCAGGTGATTTGAACCTTCGTCGTGGTTTCAAATCATTTCCTCAAGCATTAAAAGTTCTTCAATGGGACAAATATAATTTGGATGCTCTACCACATGGAATTCCACTGGATAAACTTGTTCACTTCAGAATGCAACATAGCAAGATAAAACAATTGTGTAAAGAAACACAGGTAATTAAATTTAGACCTTTAATTTTAGATTATTGATCTTCTATATTTTGGCATATTTACTAATACAAAGGTTTACTCTTCAAAGGCTAATCTTTTTTCCCTTTTGGTTTCTCTGTTTTTGTTCAGTTTATGGGAAATCTTAAGTTCTTGGATTTAAGCCACTGCATTGACTTGACTAAATTGCCAAATTTTGATGGTATTCCAAATCTTGAAAGATTAGTTCTCAAAGGTTGTAAAAGCCTTGTTGAAATTCATCAGTCACTTGGTCTACACAAGAAGCTCATGATTGTAAATTTGAAACATTGCACAAGTCTAAAAGCCCTTCCTAGGAAACTTGAAATGAACTCTCTTGTAACCTTTGTACTTTCAGGCTGCTCAAAAATTAGAAAGCTTCCTGAATTTGGAGAAACTATGGAACGTCTATCTACACTTGATTTAGAGGAGACTTCTATCATTAGACTACCTGAATCTCTTGCTTTCTTGACAGGCTTGACTACTCTAAATTTAAGGAATTGCAAAAATCTGGTATGCCTTCCCAATGTGATTCAGAATTTAAGATCCATCAAAATTATCAATCTCTCTGGCTGCTCAAAATGTGAGAAGTTGTCAGAAAATTGGAATGAAAACAAGGCTATGGAAGAGCTCGATGTGAGTGGAACTGCTATAAAAGAAGTACCTTCATCCATCTTTCTTTTGGAAAATTTGAAATTTCTATCATTCCGTGGGTGCAAAGGGACAACACCACGCCAAGCGTGGAATTTTCCTATTCCCTTTGGGTGGAAGCATAAGCTTAACAATCCTTCAGTTTCAACGATGCTGACGTTGCCGTCTTCCTCACCAAGTCTACCTTTGTTGAAGAAATTAGATTTGAGTTATTGCAATCTCACAGATGAATCACTCCCCAAAGATCTTAGCAATTTTATCATCATTGGAAATTTTACTCTTAAGGGGAAACAATTTTGTTAACCTACCTGCTACATTCATTTCCAATCTTTTCAGGCTGGAATTTCTAAGCTTGAAAGGTTGTCAAAGGCTTCAGTCATTGCCTAAACTTCCACCAAATATAGAAGTTATAAGGGGGCAAATGATTGTGCTTCAATGAAAACTTTATTAGACACGCAACTATTGGGTCTCATCGCATCACTAAATTCACAGGTCTGTCAAAACTTAGACGTTTAATTTTTAATTATAATATTCTATGCTTTCCCATCAATTATCCTTTCTAACATGCAATATTTTGTTGCAGACAAATTCAAATCAAGATTACTTTTTCTTGATGATTCAAGGGAGTGAAATCCCATCATGGTTTCACAATGAAAATGACATATATGTGACATGTCCTAAGGAGGAGACAAATCTATCATTCATAGCAGACATCCCTGATTATTGTTGTTCAAGTGAATGGTGGGGAATTGTTGTATGCTTAGTTGTACATGAGGACATTGCATCCCCACCTTTTAGAGGTAGAGGGAGAGCCATCTTCTTTAAATGCTACCCTATTGAAGATGAATCGCCACGGAGTTATAGGCCTGGTCATGAACTTGATGAACAATATAATAGCTCCCATCAACTTTTGATTTTTTTTATTCCATGTTATTATAATTTCCATGTCAAGAAACTCCAATTGGAATTTTGTATTAAACCCCATTCACAACTCCAACCTAAATATACAGTAACAAAGTATAGTTGGCGTGTGTTATGCAAAGAGGATATTGAAGCCTGGCTGCAAACAAAGTGTGATGGTAGTAGCAGCAACAGAAGAAGCAAAACCATCATTGATATTGCTTCTAACCACTTGGATTGTCTCAATGAGATAAGAGTAGCAACAGAGGCTTCCCAGAAGTTCCAACAATGCCATGAAATCGATGTGAAAGATGCAGCTACCATTGATGCCAAGCAAAACAAGGAAAACTCCAAACATTAGTTCAATGTAAGTCATCTCTCATATTAATTGTACGTTAAATATATTTTATTTATCTTGATGGCTGCTTTTTAAGATTCTTTTAATTAATCCTTCTAACACTAGATATAGATAGGTTAAATAAAATTCTTTGACCAATGGCGATTGGGTATAGTAGATGTACACACATTTAGTGTCCTGCGGTACCTCGAGCAGGATTGCTTCTAATAATTGTATACTTTTGAGAAAAAAACTTTGAAAAATAGAAAAGAATAGTATTCAAGATTTCTAACTAAAGGAAGCTATGTAATTAGTATTAAAGATTTCTAAATAGTATTGCAATACCTTGATATAGAATTGACCTTTTGGTATAACAAGGGGATTGACTTGATAAGTTGGCTTAGCTAAGTGAGTGGGATTGGACGACGACTTGTGTAGGAGTCTTATAGGTTCAAGTTATGACATCACCTCCTGACATAAAAAAAAAAGTTAACAAATTGGAAAAAAAAAGAAAGGTGTATAGGATAATCATTCTTGAAATATATTTATATATGAATCTTTCAAGTAATGATCATTGGGCTTGATGACTTTTCTTCCCATCTTTGAATAATGGGAGGGTTGAAGGTAACTTGTAAGTAAGCACTACTTGTTACACTCTAGGACTAGGAAGGACGCACGTAAAGGAAATTTAGATAAGTACAAAAAAAATTATGAATGATACAAACAAAAGTTTACAAGTGCTTGAAGTGTAGCAATAATCAATCAGATCGATTTGTTGATAAACTAACACCCTTATTCATGCTATTGCTAGCTCACACCCTGCAAGTTAACTACTTAGAATGCTTAAGAAACAATTACAATGTTGGTTTCGACTCCCATTGACTTATTTGTGCTTCAATTTTATTAAGAATGTATAAATAATATAAGCCTAAGAGAAGTTAGGAATGAAATATGTTAGATTTCAGAGTATCTCCCAACAACCATACAGATCATATAAAACAATGAGAATGCAGAAAAGAGAGAAGAAAAGATTAGCACAAAAAATTTAACATGATTTGGCCAATTAGCTTACATCCACCCTAAGAGCATAGAACTTCAACTATATTGAAATTAGGATTATAGCTCAAGTCTCACAGTTGATCTCTCCCTATAATTATCTGCTTGATCCCCTAGGATAATTTCCCTAAGACATTCACTTGTCAGATCTCTCAATTAGGGGTGAGCATCGGTCGGATTGCGTCGGGTCACTAACCCAACCGACATGGCATCGGGTGAAAAAAATTGAAATCGAAACCGTCCGTCTATCAGCTTTATAACCTGCAAGCGTCGAGTTGCCATCAGGTTGTGCGGGTTATGTAGATGCTTTGTTTTTTTTCCTTTCTTTATTAAACATAATCAATTAAAATATTGCATTGTTAATGATTTATAAGTGTGTAACTTTTCGCAAGTATGAAATGAAATAAAGCTTAACTTGTTTCATTTTTCAAATTAAATTCAACTAAAAATAATTCATTTATTCATAATTTCATATAAGTTAAAGTTATAACTTATGACTATAAATTATTTTATGGTGTAACTTTACTGTAATTGTTGTTTTTGGTTCAGACAATTCATAATGTCAATTAAGGACAGCAAGGGGTCATAGCCTTGGGGGACTTGTCCTTAGGTGAAGACCTAGGTGCCTACGTACCCTTGTGTAGGGATCAAAGTCCACGTAGTTCGATGAGGGGACATCCATGGTTGTTGTTAGGCAGAAGTGTTACCTGTAACAGCCGTGTGCAGCTAGGACGTGAATGTGTTCTCCGGCGGGCGAGCCACCTGTTGGAGGTACCTCGTAGGTAGAGATAGAGAGCAAGGGTCTCTGTGTGCTGCTTAGAGCAGGAGTATGTGTGTATCCTGTCAACGGAGTGAATATGGCCGTCAGGTTTCTGGGTGAAGGTGTCTCCTTTAAAGGGAAATTGATCCTTATTGACGTTGAGCGGGTCATGTTGGCTCGCCAGCAATATCTCTTGGATTATGGTGATTATTATGCTTCAGAGCATATGACCAAGTAGGCCATGTTGTTGCTTAGCCACCTGGTGGGCTTCGCTTACCAACGAGAAATGGAGTAGGCATTTTTTTTCGTTTTGTTTCGCCTAACTTTTGTTTAAGTGGGTTAACGTTCGAAAAAAACTTGCAGGGAGTGGTGAAGTTGCTCGACGAGAATACCCGATTGAGTGCCAAAGTGAAGGAGTTAGAGGCTGAGCTTGCCAGGAAGTTGCAGAGATCGCAAGGGATCATCACTTAGACTTCCTTCGATTTACCAATTACGGGATGCAGAATGGCATCACGTAATTGGAGGACTTGATGGGCATCTCAGTTACTCCAAATATAAGGGCAAAACTTCATCCTTCTTGGGAAAAAATTGGGGGTGAATTCCGTGCTCGTCTTCGCACTGATTCCCTATTGAGGATAGATGAGTATACTATTGCTCTGATTCCTCGCAAGGATGCTCGAGTGGTGACGGCGACCTCCCCACAGTCAGGCGGGCAGTTGAGCCCTTAAGACACTGTCTCGAACGGAGATGCCTCTTAATTAGTTTTTTTTTTTTGTATCTTGAGTCGTTAATCCTAATCAATGTATATACTTAGGATAACAAGTACGAGAGTTGATTAATCACATTGTATTTAATATTTTTGTTAATCATAACGAGTACATGACTTAGGATAACAAACTTGTCTATGGACTAAGATATAGTGAAGTATTTTTTGAGACTACTAGCATTACAAGTATTGGGTACATTCTCGCCTGACAAATGGGCTAGTTTGTATGCGCCGTGAGAGGCAATTTCAATAATTCTATATGAGCCTTCCCAGTTTGGTGCGAGCTTTCCGTGGAGACGATCTCGTCTGTTGTTAATTGCTGCCCGTAGGACTAAGTCTCCTTTTTCGAACTTGCGGGGGTACACCCTCTTGTTATATTTTCGGGCGAGAAGCTATTTGTATGCGGCGTCTTTGAGCATCGCTGTTTCCCTACGTTCTTCGACCGTGTCTAGACTGACAAGTAGATTTTCTAGGTTTGCATCAGAAAAATTCAAGACTCAGTCTGAGAATACCCCAATATCGGCAAGGACATAGCTTCTTGTTCGTGGGAAGCTGATGTATGAAGTTGGTGAGCCATTGGCACTGGTCACAGTTCGTGACTAATTTCTCGGAATCTGCCCTTATGCTGGGCCAGTAGAAACCCGAGCGAAGTGCTTGTTTGCGGAGGGCACCCGTAGATTGATGTGTTCCGCATACGCCTTCGTGTATTTTTTGGAGGACATAGTTAGCCTCTTCAAGTGGAAGACACTTGAGGTGCGGGGACGAGAATCCCTTTTTGTACAAGTCTTCCCCCCCCCCCCCCCAGATAAAATATCGAGCTGCCTATCTCCTTATCTTTCTGGCTAATCCCTTTTCTTCAGGTAGCGTGCCCTCTGTTATATACGCTTTTATGGAAGCCATCCAGGAGGCGTCGATTGCTATTGGTAGCATATTTGAAGCTATGCTGGGTGCTTGTAAAGTCGTTCGGAGGACCATTTTAAGGCCCGATTGACTTGTCGTGGTGGATAGTTTGGAGAGGGCGTCAGCTTGGGTGTTTTGGCTTCGTGGTATCCGTGTGATCAAGATGGATTGAACTTACTAATTTCTTGTTTGGCACGCTCCACGTATTTGGAAATGGTAGTGTCTGTTGCCTCAAATTCTCTGTTAATTTGTCCAACCACCAGTTGTGAGTCGTTGAATAGCTTGACCTTTGAGGCGCCTAGGTCGTGAGCTAGCGTTAGTCCGGCTATGAGTGCTTCATATTTAACTTGGTTGTTTGAGGCAATGAACATGAAGCGCAGGGCTTGTTCCACCTTAATTCTGTCGGGGCTTTCGGCTATGACTCCAGGCATGGTGCAATTCTCGCAACTTTGTGGTGCCTTTGGTTAGAGCAAAATGCTAGGGTCTTTAATAATAAGTTCATCTCTCCTCATCTTTTATGGGATAGAATCACCTTCTTGTCGTCACTTTGGGTCTCAGCAAATGGAATATTTAGAGGGGTTTCTATTACAGACTTGCAAAGGGATTGGAATGCTCTGTTGAGCTAAATTTTTGTTTTCCTTTTGTTGTTTTCTCTTTGTATTCTTGCCTTGTTGATTAGAGGACATCTCTTTCTCTCTTAATAATACTTCTTTTTCTATCAAAAAATAAAATAAATTCATTAGTTTCTTTTTCAACTGAACTCTCACATTTATTTGGTTGTTGGGTGATATAGGGATGCCTTGGGGCACTTGATGGAATCCATATAAAGATTAAAGTACCGGTAGAAGATCAAGGAAGGTATCGTAACAGAAACGGTGAAATCACTACCATTTTCCTAGGCATTTGCTCACAAGATGGTTAATTAGTATAAGTGTTGTTGGGTTGGGAAGGACCAGGTGCCGATGGACGGGTGTTGAAGGATGCAATTAGACGAGATGATGGCATCAAGGTGCCACGTGGTGAGTTCTTTTATAATATATTCAGTATTACGTATGTGGATTGGAATGGTGAGTGATTAATATATTTGTGATGTAGGTCAATACTAGTTGGTTGATGCGGGATTCACCAACAGTGAAGGATTTCTAGCCCCTTATAGAGGACAATGATACCATCTGAGTGCGTGGAGAGAAGGGCATCATCCAACAACCCACAGAGTGTTTCAATATGAGACATTTGTCAGCCCGAAATGTAAGTGAACGATATTTTGAAATGCTGAAGAAAAGATGTGCTATCCTAAGAAGTCCATCATTATACTCTGCCAAAACACATAACCGCGTCATCATTGCTTATTGCCTTCTACACAATCTCATAAGACAAGAAAATGCATTAGATACAGTGGAAAACCAACCACTGGACGAAGTGGAAAACCAACCACTAGACGAAGATACACATATGGAGGACGTCAACCCCATCTCTACAATTGAAAAATCCAATGCTTGGAGTGGTTATAGATTGGCAGCTGACATGTTCAATGAGTTTAGGAGTTTAGGGGCAAAGAGGGCGGAGATAGACTTTATGATAATACTAGGACAATAAATTTTTTGTTTCTCTTTCTACTTGAATGATGTTTTGTTTACATTTTCCTACTAGGACATGTTTAATAAGGCTTTATATGTCATGACAATGGGATTTTATGATGTCAATATGTATGATTTTATTATATGACTATTTGTGATTCCATGATGACAATATCTTAATCCTTGTTGCTTAAATATTGTTGGTTTTTTAAAAATTTTAGAAAGAAAATTGAGAGAGAAATATGGAGAGAATTTAAAGTAGGTTAAAAGTTTTTTTTTTTTTCCATTCATGATTCATATTTGATTTATACATAGAGATTATAAATAACAAACTTTCTAATTTTGTGGGCCATCTAATTTGAATATAAAAATTGAAGATAATAAAAAATTTAAATGCTAATAAAAATAGGCATTTGCACATGTATATACCAAAAAAAAGGTTAAACACAAATTTAACAACTTTTCAAAATTATCTACAGATCTATACCACTTTTACTGTGCACCTCCAAAAACGCCATTCGTGAGGGCGTTTTGTTGATTTTTTTACTAGAAAAACGCCCTCAGTGAGGGCGTTTATAGGGTCAAATGGTCAGCCCTATAAATTGCCGTCGGTGAGGGCATTTTTCTAGTAAAAAAATCAACAAAATGCCCTCAGGTAAAAACGCCATCACTGATGGCGTTTATAGGGTTGACCATTTGACCCTATAAACGCCCTCACCGAGGGGGTTTTTCTTTCCAAAAAATCAACAAAACGCCCTCACGGATGGCGTTTTTGGGGTGCACAATAAAAGTGGTATAGATCTGTAAATAGTTTTGAAAAGTTGCTGAATTTGTATATAAGATTTTTTTTTGTATATACCCGTGCAAATGCCAATAAAAATAAATAACCTAACAGCAAAAATCTTGAAAAATTTCTTATTTGAATTTTTAAACAAATAACAAACTATTAGAGCTAAAATGTCATAATTCAACACTCCTCCTTGGCATTTTGGTGACAAAATTCAATATTTGTTCTAGCCTTCATAAGCAAATCAAAAAGCTGATCCTTTGACCGATCATGAACCAGTATCACTTCTTTGGATTGTTGAACTTCTTGGTAAAATTCCAATGGTTGAATATTTTTTTAATAATAATCCCAATATCCTCCTACGATGCTTTTCTCCAAATTGGTGTATCACTTATCTTGAAAAAAAATTTCAAATTTTGAAGCAACAAGATTGCAATTTTTGTGTACATCTTGAAAAGGTCTTGTTTCTTCAAGAGATTCATTAAAAATTGCTTCACCATCAATTGTAGCTTTTGGCACATTCTGAATATTGGCTTCAACTTCATTCCATTCAACAGCAAATCTCTTACTTTTCATTGTAATACTCAGCAATTTAGCACTATAAGAATTAAAGATGGTATAATAATTTCCTTTAAATTCAATAGAATATCCTTTCTCCAATATCTGACAAACACTTAATAAATTTTGACTTAGTTCAGGTACAAACAAAATATTTGTATTAAGTTTAATACCCGCAAAAGTACTTATTTCAACAGGGCCTTTGCCTTTCACATCCAGATATTCTCCATTTCCTATTTTTACTTTGGAATTAAAACTTCTGTCAAGATTTTTGAAAATCGCATCATTATATGACATATGATTAGTGCATCCACTATCAATAAGCCAATTGTTGTTAGAAATAATATTATGAGAACATGAGGCAACAAATAGTTCATACTCTTGAATCTCATACTCAATTACTTGAGCATGTTGAGTTTGGTTCTTGGATTTGCATACCTTTCCAACATGGCCAGTTTGCTTGCAATTTCCACATATGACATCTGGTCTCCACCAACAATATTTCTCTAGATGTGTGAATTTTTTACAATGCTAACAAAGTAAATACCTTTGTTTACCATTGGTGCCTTCAATTTTGTCTTTGTTCCTCTTGCCTTTGTCATTGGTTCGTGCAAAAAGAGCTTCTTCGGTGACTTTGCCTTCTCGAAATTGCCTTCTTTGCTCTTGTGCTTGAAGAACACTGATTAGTTCACCTAATGATATTTTATTTAAGTCCTTAGACTCTTCAAGAGGGGAGATTTTGGATTCAAATCTCTCAGGAAGAGTTACAAGAACTTTTTTATCAGGAAATTCTTCACCAAGCAATCTAATATTATTAACAATAAGAGAGACTCGCTCAGCATACTCACTAATTGTTTCATTCTCCTTCATGTTCAAAGATTGAAATTCTCTTTTCAAAATCAAAACCATCTGACGCGTTCTATCACTACCTTGATATTCTTCTTTCGATTTGTCCCAAGCCTCTTTTGCTATACTACAAGCCATAATTCTGTAAATCACAGAAGTTGCAACTGAATTTTGAATAAGTGACTTGGCTTTGGATTTCTTTGCCTTCTCTTCGTTATGAGATTTGATTTGGGCCAAGGTAGGATTTTCTCGAAGAGGAGGTATCGGTATGTCTTCAATCACGGTTTCCAAAAGGTCGTAGGCTTCCAAAAAAGTTTGCATCTTCACTGACCAAATGTGATAATTTTGACCGGTGAGGATGATAGGAGGATTTAGTGTTTGGTTACTAGATGCCATTTGTTTGTAGGTTGAAAAAAAAGTTTTAGATCCCGAAAGATCAACTATGGCTCAGATACCACTTGTTGGTTTTTTAAAAATTTTGGAAATGAAATTGAGAGAGAGATATGGAGAGAATTCAAAGTAGGTTAAAAGTTTATTTCTTTCTCATTCATGATTCATACTTGATTTATACATAGAGATTGTAAATAACAAATTTTTTAATTTTGTGGGCCATCTAATTTGAATATAAAAACTGAAGATAATAAAAAATTTAAATGCTAATAAAAATAAATAACCTAACAGCAAAAATTTTAAAAGATTTCATATTTAAAATTTTTTTTAAAAGAAAAACAAACTATTGGAGTTAAAATATTATAATTCAACAAATTTTCTTACTCCTTTTTGCTTAAACTTTATAGTTAACCTAACGTTATATCCTTGTCAACAGTTGAGCATTATGACGGTCATTCGGAGTCAAGCAACAACCAACAACTTCGAAGCAAAATCATGTCCGGAAGGCAAGCGAAGATGAATTGCTGGTCCAATGCCTGTTGGCCCTTGTGGACGATGCAAATATTGAGAATGACAGTTTCAATCCAATTCATCTGAATCAACTAGAGTTAATGATGGAAGCGAAATCCCCTTGGATGTGGAATCAAGGCTATACCCAATACCCAATGACAGTTTTAACTTTAACATGCTAATACATCATTTTAGGCTAAAGTATTATTTTGGTCCTCAATGTTTGCATGAAGTTTAATGTTGGTCCTCAATGCTTCAAAAGTTTAATGTTGGTCCTCAAAATTTTTTTTTTTGGTCGATTTTGGTCCTCGAGCGTAACACCGTTAACTTTTTGCCGTTAAATGTTGACGTGGTATGCTTATATGGCACACTCTCTCTCTTACATGTCATATTTTAATGACGTGGCATGACACATAACTACCACGTTACCCCAGATTGCCACATCATCATCTTCTCTCCTTCATCAGCATCATTATCATCATCATATGGGGTGACGTGGCAGTGATGTGTCATGCCACATCATTAAAATATGACATGTAGGAGAGAGGGTGTGCCATATAAGCATGTCACGTCATCATTTAACGGCAAAAAGTTAACGGTGTTATGCTCGAGGACCAAAATCGACAAAAAAAAAACATTGAGGACCAACATTAAACTTCATGCAAACATTGAGGACCAAAATAGTACTTTAGCCATCATTTTATAAGTACTTAAACATTTTTTTATTTTTTGTAGGTATAGTTTAAGTTTGTGTGTATATATATAGCAATTGTTTTTCGTAAGAATATATATATATATACACTAGAGACTTTATATGCACGTATTATATATGTAATTTGTTTTTATTTTTTAAAAATATAAGATAAAATTATTATTATGATTTAAAATAATAAAATATTATTTGATAATTTTTTAACTTTCAAAATATAATATAATAATTATATTTTAAATAATATAGTAAATCATGGGAAGTTATTTTTTGATTAGTTATTTTTAGTGGGGAAGTTATTTTTTTGGTATCACACTTTGCTTGTGTGACACCAAAAACTCCAAAGCCATATATATATACTAAAGGTTTCGCATGCACATACATGCATACAATTTATTCTTTATTTTTTTAATAATTTTATATAAAATAATAATGATATTTCAAAATAATATCAAATTATAATATTTGTTATTTTTTTTAATTTTTAAATAAAATTGTTATATTTTTAAAGGCCAAAGTACTCTTTTGGTCCTCAACGTTTGCATCAAGTTTAATATTGGTCCTCAACGTTTCAAAAAGTTATTTTAGGTCCCCAACATTTTTTTTTGTGTCAAAATTGGTCCTCTAGCGTAACTCTGTCTGGTTTTTTTTGTTAAATGCTGACGTGGAAGGCTTATATGGAACACCCTCTCTCCTACGTGTCATATTTGGATTATATGACACCCTCTCTCACTCCAATTCAGCAAAACGATGTCGTTTTGCATCACTTCTCTCTCACTCCAACTCAGCAAAACGGCGTCATTTTGCTGAGTGGGAGTGAGAGGGGGTGTCATATCATCCAAATATGACACGTAGGAGAGAGGGTGTGCCACATAAACTTTCTACGTCAGCATTTAACAAAAAAAATCAAACGGAGTTACGTTGGAAGACCAATTTTGACAAAAAAAAAACGTTGAGGACCTAAAATAACTTTTTGAAACGTTGAGGACCAATATTAAACTTAGTGCAAACGTTGAGGACTAAAAGAGTAATTTAACTTTTTTTTAAATGAAGTAACGGGAAGTTATGCATTTCTCCACTTTTTTAGTAACTATCTATAATGCATGTATGTTAGAGTAGTTATTTTTTTAGTGTCACATTTTGCTTTTGTGACACCAAAAACTCCAAAGTCATATATATATATAGATATAGATATAATATCTCCGTTGGTTATTGTTTTTGAGTATAAATATATTATACTTGATTCAAATGCATATAGAATTAAATAGTCTTTCTTTTAATTAATGATAGGGATTTAACAGAAAGCACGCCAGAACCATTTCATTGGTCTCTGTCTATTACATTAGTTGGTGTTTTTAGATCAATAAACTAAAAGGTATCTGTTACCCATTAATGTTTATTTGTAATTACTTTCTGTTGCTCTATCTAAAATATAAATTTTCTATTTAGTGTCAATTTGCAACTTTGCAAGAGGGTTAAGTAATATGGCTACTGTAGGGAAAGATCTAGATCCACATTACTCGAACTGACCCAGGGACCTAAAAGAAAAACCAAAAATAAATTCAGACAAAAATAAATATTGCGGAAGCTACTAACCTGGACGTCATCGCTGAAACCTCGGATCTTGCCAGTGCCTCTGCTCTACCAGGGTTGACCTCCAATTGATGAGATCCGAAAAGGGCCGTACCAAACGGAGGACTCTACCTACGAAAGGTAGAGCCACATGTCCACGACTGATGCGCGGAAGAGGACTCAAGAGAAAGAAAAAATTGTACTGAGTGGGGTTTCCCAAACGGGACCCCCCCTTTCCAACACATGGAATAAGCAACTAGAAAGGTGTGAAGTCACTCCTATTTATAGGAGGATGAGAGAGCTCCCATCATTGACACAAGCAATGTGGGACTTGGAATATGAACAAAATATCATGCTTCCATCATGATCACCTAGTCCACTTTGGGCCATGAGTGCAGACTCGTGTGACCTCCGATGAGTGTCATCTTGGTGTCGTTTTGTTCGTCTCTCAGCGAGCTTTCCAACGGATTCTCACTCGACCCGATCAGACTCTCACATGAACGGATATTTAGTCCCGAAGACCCTAATATATTCAACTTGTTGGATAATGTTAAACATAATAATCATATTACATTCACACGTTATTTGGTTTAGTTGTCTCAACTCAAACCCTTTTAACTTGAAATGGAATATTTGATATTTACTGTGTAGAAAATGAAATTTGATTTGTTAGCTTTTTGCAATTAATTATTGGAAACATTGTCAATGTATAGCAACAGCTTAAATTTGGATACCATCATAGCACGCAATGCATAACTGAAAGCTAGAGGCCATTGCTATGCATTTGCTTTCCATTTTCCAAACCATTATATATATTCGTCCTATAAATCTCTTCCCTTGGCTGATTGGTAAGGTTTGAAACTTCATATCTAAAACATTAAGGGTACGCTCGGTATAAATGCACGGATGTAAAATACTGTACAATAAAGTAGTGTAGATTAAAAAGAGAGTACTGTAAAAAAAAGTGTTTGGTATAAAAAAATAATGTAAAGTTGTAAAGTTATAAAGTAAAAATAAGGGAAAAGACAAAAATGCCCTTAGTTTTAAATTTAAAAAATATCACTTCTGAAAAACATTAAATAAAGTGGGTTTGGTCTCGATGTTCTCTCATCTCTTTCTTCTTCACCATTGATGCTCTTCTGCTTCAGCTCTTCTCCACCATCGATGCTCTTCACTCGGCTTCTGCTGCGGCATTAAGGGTTTGGTCTCGGTGTCACTGCTACACTGCACGGTGCAGGTGAGAGAACAACGTTGAAGGTTCCAAGAGTCGATGTCGCTGCTGCTCAACGGTGAGAATGACGTTGAAGGTTCAAAGTGCTCATCCCATCACACACTAGATCTGCTTGCGTCTGAGGTTATTTTCATCTGCTTGTGTATGATACATTGCTTCTCAACAGCAACTCTACCGAGCAGCAATGACAACAGAAAAGGCGACGGCAATGACAAGGGAGTGAAGAGAGAGTTGAGAGAAGAGAGAGACAGACCAGAGTGAAGAGACAAAACGCGAGCAGACACGGGAAAGAGACAATGTTCACAAGGGCATTTTCATCATTTTAATGTGTCCATAGTCAACCCAAGAATCAATGCATGAACAGTACAATCTACTAGATTCGATACCAAACAGATGATTATTTTGAGAAATATAAAATTACATGTATTCTACCGTGTGTGAGTGATACCAAACGTACCCTAGACAGTAAATTGATTTGATTGGCATGTTTTATAATTTCTTTACTCATGCATGACTTGAATTTGAATAAAAGCACAAATATACCCCTCTATGCAGTCAAACAAGAAGGCAGGCACTTTTAGAAGTACCACATTCCCACACCTCGATGCGTTGACCCGGGTGTAGGGAAAGGATAGAGCCACTGGTGGTGGAGTTGTATCGGCGCATCAAGCTCACGCACAGGCGAGGACGCAGAACATTGGACCAAAGACTAAGCAAAGTGTTCCACTGGGAACTAACTTTGGAGACGACTTGGATTTCTTTGATGCCCCAGCAGTTGAGAGAGGACCAGAGGCCTCCTCTGGGTCCAGAAAGAGGAAGAGATTCAGTTCAGACCGAGAGGAGTTTAGGGAAGCAATTAGAGAGATGACATAGTCAATGGGTAAGATGTTCACTGAGGCCACCAGGGAGCTTTGTGGTTTTATCACCTTCTCGCATGGTACGGCAACAGATGTAGTTGTCGAGGTGGTGGTGAAGATCCAAGACTTGACGGTAGATGAGCCACATCATGTGCACAAGAAGATTGGGTTCGCAGAGAGATACTATAGCTCTGGTTCACTTGTGTAGGATTAGTGAGATTAGAGGGCACACTTGTTTTATGTATGTGCAATATGTATGTATCTTATTGTTTCTTATCTCTTGTTATAATTTTTGCATTATCATTAATTGTTGTGTATTTGGGAATAGAAACTGTAACTACGGAATATTTCACCTAGGGGCACGTGGCATTAGGCTTCCAGAAGCTCCACGGTAGCTTGCACCAATGACACGTGGCACCACTCATCTATCCCCTACGTGGCCAGTACACACGTTTCTCCTCCTGGGCTCCCATCTAAGGGACGTGGAAAACCTCCAAGCATCATGGGACGACCCACGTCCAGCAGGAACGTGGTCGACCACGTCTTTCCCCACACTTGGTATTAATTAAAGGCCCGCACCAGGGAAACTCAGGGACATCAGAACAAGAGGCAGGTAACACAAACTCTGATTACGCCAAAGGTAGAAGCTTGTTTGGTATGGGGGAAGAAGTGGGAAGGTGAGTTTGCTCACCACTTCAATTTTGTTTGGGACCAAGTGAGATATGTTCCATGGTGACTTTGATTCCTTCATTGGGTGGAAGTTTGGTGCCATCATGGTGAGGAAGGAAGTTTTATGTTGTTCCAAGGAAGTGTATGTAAAAGTACCATTATACCTTTAACATGTGATGAAGAGAAAGGAGGATTTTGTATCACATAAATGTAATAAGGGTATAAATGTCTTTTTACACTCATAACTTCCATTTCCTTATCTTCTCCCTACCATACCAAATATTATTTTTAACATTCCACTCATATTTCCCTGCATACCAAACACACCTTTTATCATCCACTTCCACTTCTACTTCCATTTCCACTTCCACTTCCATTTCCCACAAAAACAATCACATCCTACCAAACGCAACCTTAGGTTTCCTCATACGATACACTTTCCTGTTAACTTCAGAGCTTAGGCCCCGGCACCACCAAGCTCCGACCATCAGCAGGCATATCTCCATCCCGTAGACTTCCGTCAACAGAGCTCCCAACAGTTCTTAGAAAACTTTGCTCTCTCTTAACCTAAGGCAACCTCCGAGTGGCTCGCCCGCTCGGAGTACCTTACACACGTCTTAGCCGCACACGGCCCTGTACAGGTAATCACCTTGCCTAATGGTTCCTATAGACCTCATCATGACGAACTACGTGGACTTTGATCCCTTAACAAGGGTACGTAGGCACCTAGGTTCTCATCTAAGGACAAGTCCCCCAAGGTAACGGCCCCTTACGGTCCTTATTTACAAATTAGAATTGTCTGAACAAAAAATGACCGTTACATTGGCGCCCACCACGGTCTTCCTCAGACCCTAATGCCTTACGCACTCTCGCTCTAAGTCAGAGGCTTCTAAGATGTCATTGCAATCTTCGTCATTAAGTAAGGCCTCTGATGTTCACAGTTCTATGGGGAACTCAACAGGTGTTCCATTTCTACCCTACAGGAATTAATGGACTGTGTGAAATGGTTCATCCAAGAGGAGAACGCCCAAATCACAAAAGACAAAATGAGAAAATTCCTTATAAGTAGATCCGACCTGGAGCGATATGAGAAAAAGAAGGAGAAGATGGTAACAGACAACCAAAGTTCTAAAGAGAAAAATAACAGAAAGCGCTCACCACCGCGACCTCGAACACCTTCCAAAGGATGGTTCACCAGCTACACTCCTCTCAACAAGTCCTACGTCAGGGTCCTCGAAGAAATTTAGCACTCGGACATGCTCAACTTCCCCCTCCCCCCCACAAATAAAGAGGCAGACGATTGGAAAGCCGATGGATAAATCTAAGTACTGTCAGTTCCACAAAGACTACGGACTCAAGACCAACGATTGTATTCACTTGAAAGATCAGATTAAGGATCTAATCCGTCACTACAACAAAACACAAATTTACCCACGGAAAATATTCCGTGGGTATTCCGTGGGAAAATGAAAAAAAAACAAATATTTTTTCTTGAAAATTAGCCATGGAATAAATTTCGTGGCTAATTTCAAGACATTACCTACGGATTTACAATCCGTGGGTAAGTGGTCACTTTTACCCACGGATTGTAAGTCTGTGGCTAAATCCATGGGTAATTTCTTAGAATTAGCCATGGACTTACAATCCGTGGCTAATATCAGTGGCTAATCCGTGGGGTAAGTGGTCAATTAGCCACGGATTTTCAATCCGTGGGTAATCCTTGGATAAGTGGTTTATAATTTTAATTTTCAAATGAAAAAAATTATATTTCTCTCTTCTAAAATAATACATAATATTACTATTGTTCAAAGATTATAATTTATTGGAATCTTAATTTATTATGATTTTATTTTATTAAAAGTAACAAAATTATTCTTTTAAAAAATTATATTAATCATATTTATGTAAAACATTTTATACATTTGTTGAAGTATATAGTAAAACTAATTGATTTAACATAAGCTAAATTGCATGTAATTTTAAAATTAAATTTTTAATACAAGTGAAAAGCTAATTCTTTATGTTATATGATTTTAGGGACTAAAATAACAAAAAAATCTCTTAACCATATGTTAGATGTATATTTATAAAATGTTTTAAATTAATATAACAAAAGATGACAGATGGCTTAGTGGTTATTGTAATAACAACCATGCATCATCTCCCAGGTTCGAATCCTCCCTAGACCATTTTTAAAAAATATAAGGAGGAGGTCGCTGGTCGCCAGTGGCGGTGGAGAAGGTTGTTGGCGATCGGTGCCGGTAGCCGGCCAGCGGAGGAGGTTGTCGACGACTAGTCAGGTCCGTGGCTTTTTCCCCACAGATCTTCCACGAGATACTTCCTTGTGTATTTTTCCCCACGGAAGCGTCCGTGGGTAATTCCCCACGGAATCTAAATTCCGGCGGCGGAGAAGGTTGGCGGCGATCGGTGCCGGTGGCCGGCCGGAGGAGGAGGTTGCCGACGACTGGTCGGGTCCGTGGTGAATTACCCACGAAAATTGTTCGTGGGGAATTACCCACGGAAATGGTCCGTGGGGAATTACCAACGGAAATGGTCCGTGGCTATTTCCCCACGGATCTCCCACGAGATACTTCCGTGGCTATTTTTCCCCACAGAAGCGTCTATGGAAAATCCATCGGTAATTCCGCACAGAATCTAAATTCCGTGGGAAAAATTTTACCCACGCCAATTTTACCCATGGAACAAGTCCGTGGGGAAATTGGTTTCTCCACAGAATTTCCTTAATTTACCCACAGATTTTTCCGTGGGTAAATCTGATTTTTGTTGTAGTGCGTAAAGGACAATTGGGCAGATACATCAAAGAGGAGAGCAGAGCTAATACGAAGCATCTGAGAGAGGCTAGCAACCAAGCACCTACTTGCGGGATTATCAGCGTCATTGCAGGCGGATTACAAAAAGGAACCACCTCGCATCCGCAAAACAAAAAAAAGGGTAGAACACTCCATACTCGCCCTTGACTATGCCCCAAAGCATAAAAAGAGAAGCGAAGAATCCAAAGGATACCCTATCACGTTCGACCTCACAAATCTCGAAGGACCAATCCAGGACGACCCTATGGTAGTGATCGCAGTCATTGCCAACTATGAGGTCAAGCGAGTCCTAATAGACCAAGGATCCTTAACAGACGTCCTCTATTTCGACACTTTTAAGAAGCTCGGGTTGGACGAGGCCAACATGAGGCCCTTCCCCGGCACTCTCATAGGGTTCTCCGGAGCTCAAGTTCCTGCAGAAGGACTCATATCAGCCCAGACGACTATAGGCACTTTACCAAAGGTGGCAAGTCTTGATGTAGATTTCATCATTGTCTTAGCACTTTTGGTGTACAACGCCATCTTGGGGTGACCGTCCCTAAACAAACTAAGAGCTATAGTGTCCACCGCACAGCTCACTATGAAGTTCCCGACGCCACCCAGGGTTGGAGAAATCATGGCAGATCAAAACCTAGTGCGAGCATGCTACGCAGCAAGCCTAACCAAGACCATCAAGGTCGCTCGCCTTGGTCCCAAAGAATCACGCGAGGAACCCCCCAAGGGTAAAGAGTCAGGAAGAAAAAACCAGGAGTCCGCCCGCCTGGACAGAACCTCCACCTAAGCTCTAAACGCACTTTGCACGCTTAGAACATCTCTCGGTCAAGTTACACACGTCTCAGTTTATTTCATTAAGGATTATTACTTTCAGCCTGACTAAGGTTCGCCTGACTAAGGTTATTCAAATGTAATCATTTTGTTTACTTTCAGCCTGACTAAGGCTAGCCTGACCAAGGCTACTCGAATGTAACCATTTTGTTTATCATTAATCGAAGTTTTCCTTTTGAAAAAAGACGTGACCTATACCTGCAAAGTACTCGTGTAAGTCCCAAGGAAGGGCAGTGGGCCGACTGCCCCAAAGAAACGCTCAAGAGCCTCTAAGGCCAAGCTAAGATTCCCCCAAAAAATGCGGTTAAAAACCCCTTGGGCTCGAAAACACAAAATGAACGTTCACACAAAACACGTTAGAAAAAGTATGTGACCTTCCTGATCACACGGTACTCATGCAAAAATCTTTTTAACCAGAGGTAAAAGGATAACCAAATCAGGGAGACTGTACTCATACAAAACCTTTTTGCCCAGCAGTGAAAAGTAAATTCAGCATGAATTCTCATTAATATAAAATGGAGAAGACGTCCGCCTATTACAAGGAGCAAAACCTAAAACCCTACATAAACCTACTATTGGGCACTCCCAAGATCTACGCTGGCTTCAGCCTTCATGGGCCCAACGTTGCCAGCATCCCCCGGCGGCCTTCTCTAAACTGCTTCTACCAGCTGCTGAGAAGTAGCTCCAATCTCTGAAGCACGCCCGCTAATAACAGAAAGCACCTGGTGGTCCAATCGGCGGTCGGCCAATTGGCAGAGATAAATCATGTTCAAAGGAGAATCAGTCTCCAGCCGACCTCTGAGCTCACCATCAAGAAGTTCCAGGGAAGGATGCAGAGAAGCCACCCACTCAGTTGGAAGCCTCTCTCCGTGAAGGCGCTCAAGCTACTCAACCGCCAGCAGCATGCCATGCATCCTTTGCACCAACAGCTCTCTCTGGAAATCGCAACATCGACCACCTTGCTCTCAGCCTCTAGACAGCCAGCAAGATTTTCGCTGGCGTGAGCCTCGACACCCTTCAAAGCCTCACGAAGAGAGTGCAACTCATGACGGTGCTTCTCTGCATCCTCCCGACGGATGGAAAGCTCTTTGCGAGTCTTCTCTAACTTAGATCGCAGAAGCTTGACTTCGGAAGGCTGAGCACCCTCGGCCCTGAGACGAGCCACCTTGTGAGTCAAGGACCTTGCTCATGACTTTGGTCCTCGCACTCTAACCCCTTCGTAGACAATCGTCCGCGTACTTCCTTCAAATTCTTCCGAGTGGCCTCTAGAGCTGAACTTCTAGAGGTCACTATTCCGAGAAGCCGGTCTATATCCAAACGAGCTTCACGCTGCATAAAACGAAAAACATCAGCAAATAAAGAAAACTCCAAATGGTGAAAGAAGGCAGGACAGAACAAAATACTTACTACTTGTTTCTCCCACGTAGTGCTAGAATGGTGGAAGTCAGCCAACGCCTCGGCAACGCTGCCAAAGGCACGAACAACTAGCAATATTTAAGAGATTGGTGTAGGGCTGCACACGGTTTGGGTTGGTTCGGGCTGGAGTAAAATATTAGCGGGTTGGGTTGGTTTGGACTTACTAAAAATGCATCAACCAAACCAAACAATTCACTCGCTGTTTGGGTTGGTTCGGGTTGGCGGGCCAACTCTTTTTTTTCTTTCTTCTTTGATTCATTGAGCGGCACTAGCCAAAATTTTAAAAATGTTTAATATAAAATAAAATATAGTTTAATAAATTATATTTCATAAACTTTTTAATATTACATTTCATTCATTTTTTTTCAAATTTATTTGAATTATGATTAATCTAACTAGTTGTGATCGTGTTATTTGAAGTTTCAATGCATTATGCACATAATATATTTATAATTCAACTATGTGGTTATCTAATTAATTTCATGATTGGAGAGATTTGTGTGTATAAAAAGATTTTGAAATCATCATAGAAGAATATTTTGAAATCAACCTATCAAATAATTTTTTAATCATAAATGTATATAAAAAAATTTAAAAGTACTTTTTTGCGGGTTGGCGGTTTGGTTCGGTTCCAACGGGCTCAATATTGATAAAATCGCAACCCAAACCGCCATGGTTCGGGCTAAAAATTTTCAATCGAAACCAACTCGCCAGCCCAAACCAAACCAACCCAACATGGCGGGTTGGATTGGGCTTGGCGGGCCAGCCCGAATCGTGTTCACCTCTAGACTAGTGTCCAACCCCCTAACATCTCGCTCTCCCATGTCCACGGGAAAGCGCCTGCACAAAGCCACCAGGTTAAAAGAAGGTTCTTCCTCCAGTGACTCGACAGGTTCAGAAGGGTTGACATTCAACCCCAATGAAACGTCCTCCGTGACGGTCATTTGACTCACCACTACATTCCCTCCGCCAGAGAGGGCCCCGGCCTCTCCAGCCGCTTCACCAGCTCTGGCCCCTCCAGATGGAGCCTCAGCCATGGTCTCATCTGCAGTGGCCCTTTCCCCCGCAAAAGAGTCACCCACAGATTCCTCAACCGCCCGCTGAGCTTTCTTGCTGGCAGGTTCGTCAGCACCACCAGCCGAACTCGGAGCCACGGCCCGAGACGACAAAACCACCATCATAGGTGATTGAAGAACAGGCACAGGAGGAGGAAAAGTACCCTCCACCGAAGTCACCACCCGCCGAGTCCGATTTCTGCTGAGAAATCTGAGACGACGATCTCGAACCCGCACCGGAAGGCTTCTTGAACCCTCCTTCTTTATTCTTGGGGTCCACTGCAACTTCTCTCCTTTCTCTCCCCTTAGAACCTCCGCCGTCTCCTCTCCCGTCTTTAGTCTTGTTTTCCCCTTGGGATCTTCTTGCCGGCACACCCTATCAGGAGACGGCAGGACAAGCAACCGAACATCTCTTCCACCTCCACCAGGCATTTCGACAGAGGCTTCAGCAACTGCTCCAGGAGAGAGATCCTGCCCAGACTTCTTTTCCCTACTCTGACTACTGTCACGAGTACGGCTAAGAGGAGGAGGAGGAGGAGGAGAAGAAGAGGGTAGATCCCCCAGGTCTGTAAAATGAAAAGGGAAAAAGCTATCGTCATCACCGGCCATGGTGAAATTTTAGTGAAAACTCTCACAAGGAAGAAAGGAAAGAGGAGAAGAAAAGGTGCGAAAACCAGAGAAAGAAACCTTAACGAAGCAAGGAAGTAGAGAAATCATTGAAAAGAAAAAGGTAAAACAACAAACTTTCAAATGCAGGGTATTTATAGGAAGCACAAAGGCGCGACGATTCGAAAAATCTCCACCCCCTCGAATCCCGCAACGGATAAAACAATTATCCAATGCATTCGTCATAGGCTACAGCCACCTACCCTAGCCGAACATGTGGAGAAAAGGAACGGCCCAGATCCATCATCCGAAAATTAGAGGAATAAAGACTAAAAAGTCCCGAGAAACCCAAGAGTCACACAAAGACATCGAAGGGCCTTTATGGAAAATCCGTAACCAAGGTCGATGATGGCAACCCTCAGAAACGCACCCGCATTAAATGAAGAAAAAAGGCTGCAAGTCGCCCGAAGCCATAAAAATTAGTCAGGCCATAACAAGTGGCGGTAACCACAGCCCGCTTCTTCAAAAGGGCAAACTCCTCACAAAGCCTCTTGCCAGCCACAAGCTGCGGACGAGCCTGCTCAGGGAGAAGCGTCCCGAATGACCAAAATGCCTCTGGCCTTTGAGTTTCCTCCACACACCCCCAGAGGGCACTTTTGGAAATTCCCTCCACGCAATGGTGACTCCTCAGAAAGACGCGTACTTTCTGCAGAGACGGCTCAAAAAATTTGCTGAGGAAGTCAAGCAGTTAGCCACCCAGATCAAGACGCATGGCATCTTTGACGTCTCTGCTCTCAAATTAAATCCAGATACATAAAGCCTCACTAGTCAAACGACCAACCAAGATGGCCAGACCCACTTGCGGACGAGCTCGTTTTTGACAAAAGACAACAAGTGAAAATTTTCCTAAGTAGCTTGCTGAAAGGGAACTTAAGTCCATAGGCGCCCGACACCCGTAGACTTGAGGTACTTATGTAATTACGAAATATTTCACCTGGGGACGCGTGGCATTAGGCTTCCAGAAGCTCAACGGTAGCTTGCACCAGTGACACGTGGCTAGGGATGGCAATAAGTAGTGTCCGGGGAGGATATTGCATTCCCCGTCCCCGGCCTCGGTAGTTAATATTTTCTCCATCCCCGGATCTGTCCCCGGTCGGGTATGAAATTTGATACCTATCCCCATACCCATCGAATACTTAGATCCCTGGACCCAGAAAATTTTCTAATTTTTTTTTACAAAATTTACTACTTCCATCACAAGTATTAAATACACAATCATAAATTTCATTACAACAACTTGTTAAGTTTTCAAACAGATATATGTGTGGTTTCTTAAATTTCAAGTTTTTTTGTATACACAAACCCCTCATTCATTCATTCATTGATATGAGTGATATATAATTGAAAAAGTGTAACTATCTAATGAATGTAGGATGGTTGGCTACAAGGTGTGATGTGCATAGCTTTGGGGTAGTGCTATTAAAATCAGGAGTGGAACAGAATCTGGTGTAATGGGCAAAACCATTTTTTGGTGACAGCAGGAAGCTGTTCAGGTAATGGACACCAAGTTGAAAGGACTGTATGCATAATATTGAATAATATGATTGGAGGTGGTGAATCAACTTATCACTATATATATATATGTATGATAATATTTTTATGATAAAAAATTTGTATATATATTATATATATAAAATATTTTTATATATATTATATCACCGGGTCCGGGGTGAATACATCTTTACTCATCCCCAGACCTTGACTTTTACCTGTTAAAATCCCCAGACCCGAACCCATACCCATTTTTTCAATACCCAGACCCTGACCCAACAGGTAAAATTTTCGGGTACCCATTGGGTCCGGGTAAAATTGTCATCCCTACACGTGGCACCACTCATCTATCCCCTATGTGGCCAGTACCTACGTTTCTCCTCCTGGGCTCCCGTCCAAGGGACATGGAAAGCCTCCAAGCGACCCACGTCCAGCAGGAACGTGGTCGACCACGTCTTCCCCCACACTTGGTATAAAAGGCCCACACCTGGGGGACTCAGGGACATCAGAACAAAAGGTAAGTAACACAAACTTTGATTACCCCAAAGCTAGACTTAGCTTTCCTCATACGATACACTTTCCTATTAACTTCAGAGCTTAGCCCCTGGCACCACCAAGCTCCAACCATCAGCAAGCATATCTCCATCCCGAAGACTTCTGTCAACAGAGCTCCCGGCAATTCTTAGAGACCTTTGCTCTCTCTTAACCTAAGGCAACCTCCTACGAGTGGCTCGCCCGCTCGGAGTACCTTACACACATCTTAGCCGCACACGGCCTCGTACATGTAATCACCTTGTCTAATGGCTCCTATAGACGTCATCATGACGAACTACATGGACTTTGATCCCTTAACAAGGGTACGTAGGCACCTAGGTTCTCACCTAAGGACAAGTCCCCCAAGGTAACGGCCCCTTTTCTGTCCTAATTTACAAATTAGAATTGTCTGAACCAAAAATGACAGTTACAGAAACAATTCAGCATATAGTTTTGAAGTTACCTGAAGCATATTGTGAACTTGAAGCCTTTTCAAACATGCGTGATGGTATATGTCTAATCTTACTTTCATGTAATTTTGATAATAGCATTGATCATCACATTAAAACACCAAATGATGTTGAAATTCCAAATCTTGAAGAGAGTATGGAAGAAGAAGATGCAGCAAACTTTGATGCCAACAAGCACAATCATATTTCTCCCCACACAAGAAAAACTTCATTTCACGAGTATACATCTTCTCACGTAGATTTTGTCTTTTTTGTTTTCGTCACTTGAGATTGATTTTATAATGGAGAAGAGGTGCAAGTGTGAGAAAGAAAGAGATTGATTTCATCTTGTGCAAGTGTGAGGTGCAAGTGCAAGTGTCAGAGACTCAGAGATAGCGGCTAAAATGAGAAGAAGGTATACATGTGAAGTAATAAAAATGCCCTTTATGTATACATTAGATAAAAATTACATTTGGCGCTCACGTGATATCTTAGTTAGAAATTGGATGAAAAACTTAACAAATGGGGCTATTTGCGCAAGATGAAAAGCTTAGGAGAGTCTTGTGTTAACTTTTTTTAAAGTAAAGGAGAATTTTGTGCTCAAGTCCTAAAGTTTAGGTTTATGCACAAGTCTTGATTGTGGTATCTCATTTCTTTTAGGGTTTTTCATTGCCGAAATAAAAGGCACAAGTACCTATTTAAGTTCCTAAATTATAGGGGTTTTGTTATTTTTGTCCCTAAATTTTGTTAATTGTCAAGTGTGTTTCTAAACTTTTAAGTTGGAAACAATTTTGCCCTTCACTATAACTCTATCTAAATAATCAATGACAAATACAAATATGACTCTCTATATGATTTCTAATGTTAACTATGATACCAATTTATATATTTAGCTACGTTATTTTATTATTTTAGTCACGATTATCAATGTGACATGACAAAAATAACCGGTATTACCGTGATTAAATTGATAAACTATCATAGCTAAATATATGGCTTGATATCATATTTAGCGTTGATAGTTATATTTGTATCTGTCATTAATTATTTAGACAAAGTTAGAGTGAATCACAAAATTACTTACAAATTATGGACCAAATTGACAAAAATTCTATAATTTGAAAACCAAAAAGATTCTTTTTATTCTAGTCCCGAATGTTTTATCGGTTATGCTTCATCAGGCAGAGGAGAAAAAGAGGATTAAAGGAATTAGATTTGCTAACAGAGGCCCTCAAATTTCACACCTGATGTATGCAGATGATAGAGTACTTTTCTTTAATGCTAATGAGAATTCTGGGGAAGTTATTGATTCTCTTCTGGAGGAGTATCGCTTCCTGGCAGTTCAGAAAATTAATAAATCCAAATCTCGTTTCGTTTAGTCCAAATACGCCTACTTAACTTTAGGAAGATATCTTGTTACTTATGTGGATGGGAGAAGGTGTTACAAAGTTTGTCAATCTATTAGAGGAGTAATATAAAGATTGAGGGACCTAGGTTCGAGCCCTGGAGTCGATATTGTTGGGAGGCTTTAACTGTTCACTCCCGGCTCAAATGGAATTGGTCTTCATCTATACCGTTAAAACGGATAGGTGAGGGACACCCATGGTTATACCAAAAAAAATATAGAGATTCCAAGTAAAGTTATTAAAAAGATGAAATCTCATTCTCTGAATTTTTTTTGGGGTATGAATGGTAATCACAGGACTATGTTTCATGAATATGGGTGCGGGTATAGGTATTTGTGCGGGTACGAATACGGAGTACGGAAAATATTTTAACAAATAAGGTACGGGTACGTGCACGGGCACGGCAATATATACTAAATAAATAAATAAATAAAATTTATAATATATAACAATTTTAAATGTAATAAAAATATGTAATGTCCCTTTAATCATTCATAACCAATCAAAATAGTAACGTAAGTTTCTTAAATTTCATAAAACTAATATAATTAGTTATGATGTTATATGATATATTGAGGTGTATATTTGTGTTTTTTTTATTATTATCTAATCTGTAAGACTACAAAGGTAAAATTTTATAGATATGCTTATAATTTTTTCATTAAGTACTAAAATCAAACTTTTTTCTTCAAAAAAACAATATATCACACATATCTTGAAGTACCCAAAAGTATCCAAAGGGTACAAGTACCGGGTACGTATCCGATACGGATAGGACTTGATTTTAGAAGTACCCGTGCTTCATAGTCATAGGAGAATTCATGTGTTAAGGGCTTCAAAGTTGAAAAGACCCAGAGCTGAAGGTGGTTTGAACATCAGAGATCTGAGGAATTTCAACAGAGCACTTGTATAGCTAAGCAAGTTTGGAATTTTGTGGAGGCCAGGTTCTGAATTCTCCTTCCAAAAAACATCACAGGACTTTTTGTGTTGGAAGGCAATGAATGGATCTAAAGATTTGATTTCTTCCTCTGAGTATTGGCCGTATAGAATGACTGCTAATCAGATAGGAAATGGATTGAAAGTTGCTGATATGATGGTTGATCAAGCTAATAAAGAATGGGATTGGTCCAAATTATGCAATTATTATTCAAATCAGCAAGCTAGGCAAATAATGAGTATTCCTATTTCGAAATTTCAAGAGGCAGATGTAAGGGCATGTTTGTTAAGTGAATTTGAGGAGGTAATGTTGGAGGTAATTCAATATTCTCTCCAATGTTCTGCATATCAAACAAAACTTACTTTTTGCAATATGATGAAATTATATTTTTGTCCTTACTTTTTTATCCACTGGTAAAATGGTCCCACTTTTATTCCATTTAACATTATGCTGGTTTTGCAATAAGTAAAGGGAATCCTTGTCTCATCTTTTTCTTTACTGTGATTTTATTGATTGTGGTCTCAGAATCACTAGAATTCAGAATCTTACAATCCAGGATTGGATCAAGGCAATCTGTCTTCAGTATAATAAATCCCAGCCTCAGTTTCTTTTAATGATTTTTGTGCATCTTGAAAATATTTGGATATGTAGGAACAAAAGAAAATTAAAGAAGGTTTGGAACCTTGGGTTAATGCTTGCCTTCATAAAATTAAACACCAGGTTATGGAATACATGACAGCTAGAATGGGTGGTAAAAGACTAATAGTCACTTTGGAAAATAGTTTGAATTGGAAGGAAGATACAGGTTGCTTAAGTGATCTAAAGTTGGAAGATATAGGTGGCCTGTTTTTATCTGTGGTTACTTGCAGGTTTAAGGGCTACTTTTGGTAGAAATGTATGGATGGGAAGGGAATAGATGTAAAGTATTGTAGAGTTAAGAAAAGTATTATAGAGAAAAATGAGAAGGGAGATAGAGAGAAAAAAAGTATGATGAAAAGTGTGTTTGGTATGTAAAAAATATGATGTAAAGATTTTTGAAAAAACGTGAGAATACATAGATTGTACTGTTTGGTAATCTCACCAAACGTAACAGGAGAATATACATTGGCATTCATGGCATTAATGGACGTTGGATTAAAATAATTGCGTTTATAGCTGTTTGAGGAGCTGATTATTATCACAAGCAAGTCCTCTGTTTAATTAGGGAATGTATTAATAAGAGAGATGGAGGTAATTTCAATGGTGGTCAACTTCTCCTTCCTGTGGCAGTTCGTTTCTTGTTGATTAAATCTGAAGAGGATTTAGATTGTTCAGTTGTAGGAACTTTAGTGTATGATATTAGGAAATTAATAAGTAGTAGGAATATGTCTATGTTCTGTAGTTCCTTATGATCTGTGATAGCTAAGTATGTCATACATGTAATCTGTTCTATTTAAATCAATAAAACGAGAGAAAGAGACTGAGAGACAGAGAAGTATATTTAAAAAAATCCACTCTGAATAAATTAAAAATTATTTTTTCTTTCCTATTTCTCCCATACTATGAAAACTTGCATTTTCACGCTTCCAAAGTAGGATCCGAACATAAGACAAATGGTTGAGCAGAAACGACAAATAATTACCTTCATGATCAATTATAGATTTCATAACAGAATTAAATCAATTTTGTATGATACAAATCAAGTTCTATACTAGGCTTGTTTTCTCAAGATTAAGAGCTTGATGGTTTATTTGACGGACTAGACTTACATGCAGAAAGAGATAAGTTATATAAATCGCACACACGTCAATTTCTCGTTAGAAAACATCTTGACAAATATAAAAAATCTACACCTAAACTTTTTTTTCCCTCTTGCTAATTAGTGGTTTCTCTTTTCTCAGGTCTCACTTCTAGACATTTGGTCTTCGTGTGTAGGCTTCTTGTCTTCATGACCTTTACTAGGTTGCTTTTCATGTAAGAATCAATCCTAGTGTTGGAGAATGTTTCAGAAGCAACCACTAACCATTGATTCTGCTCTACATTCCTCTTCACAGATTAGTAAACTTTCATGTTGAGATATGGATTTGGAGAGAAATAGATTGTAATAATGCTGAACGTCTGTCACAATATATATATAGTAACATCTGATAATGAATCATCTAAATTGCACTTGGTGAAGTGTTTTAGTTTTGCCCATTAACCCGTATACTTATACGGGTTAATATATACAATAAATTCTTCTTTTACACATTAACCCACTTACGAATTTATGTACAAAATAAATATCCTCAATATTTACAAAATTTACACTTCGGAGAATCGTTTCCGTAACATCAAAGAGACAAACTAAGCCAGCTCACTCTAACTGCCCACTGCTTTTGTAACTTACTATAACCACCATACGTACATACATATTATACACAATATACATATACTTTGACCCCTCAGGTCCGTCTCAAACATAGCTAAGGGGTTTCCAATCATTTTAGCTAAAAGTTCGTCCCTAGAGCGAGTCCTCTAAAGTGCACATCTCGTAAAATGTCTTATCTTGTACATTAACAAGCTTGCTCACAGCCTGTTACTTTAGTAAGATATATAGATTTTTAACCACCTAACTTCACTGGTTAACAAAACTCATTAATAATATCAAACACAAACTTTGAAGATTCAATGACATTCCTGGCTACCCAATTTTCCTCACCATTTCTGGTCACAGACTCACAGTGTACCTTTTCCTACTAAATGACTTGAGGCAGGAATTTTAATTGTCAGAAAATCAGAAGAAATGCTGTCTTCCAAACAACACTGACAATGAGTTTCAACAATGCCTCTGCCTCCCATTCCCAATCACTTTTCCTTCTCCACCATGCCATTGCCACCTCCAACTTGATGCTTGGAAAGTGCACACACGCGTGCATTCTGAAATCACAACAATATCAAGATCGTTTTTTTGACCAACAATCTCATCACCATGTACACCAAAAATAGCTCACTACAATCAGCACGTCGTCTTTTTGATATAGCCCCTCGAAGAGACCTTAGTACCTGGAACTCCATTCTCGCTGCATATTCTGAACCTCAGAATATTCAGGAAGGTTTTTACCTTTTCCGTTTTGATATAACCATGGGCTTAGATAAATACCTGACCATTGTAACAGATATTAAAGTATATAGGCTTGGACTTAAACCCACGTCCGATCCGGCCCAACCCATGAATAGGTCTACTCACAGGATACGCAATTCAGAAGATCTAAATCTGTTTCTCCCTCAAAAGAAAAAAAAAAGTATGTAAGATAAGGGTTTGGTCAGTGGATCTGCTGTTTGCTTTGCCAATGGGTATGTATGAGACACACACAATTCACCCTTCAAAACTCTATCCAGAAAATAAATAAATAAATCCAATTCCATGTGCTTAGTACAAGAATATCTGAATATAGAACTAGGTTATGAGAAAACTAAAAAGTTATCATATTATCACAGGAATGGTGGGGTCTCAGTGGTAAGGGTAGTTACAAATTTCTGTAAGTATAAATTATAAACTATAAAAAACTCAAGGGACCAGTAAAGCTAAATATTACATCAAAGACCAAAGAACACAATAAACAAGATGATGAGGGAGCCGAAATTGTGAAAGGAAAAAAAAAAGGCGAGATGAAAAGAGGCAATTTACAAAAAATTAGTTACCAATAAATTCTCCGCTTGTATCCCAAGGGCGATTTTCAAAAGACTTGCCAACAATACTCTGCTTTTTATTTACAGCACCATCCCCGCAGAGGTATTCTGGAAAATAATCAAGAAAATTTTTGCTTCCAAGTTCATCAACTCCATTGAATAGAAAGCTTCTCAGCAAGTCCTATAGGATAAGACAAGAAGTCAGAAACTGTTTTTTTGTAGATGAGTAACACTGACCACTAAATAGTGCTACCTTTGCAAGTGCTTCTCCAATCAACTTCTTCAAAAGGCCTGAACCCGGATCCTACTTTCAAAAAACTTTAAAGAATCAAACCCCTCCAAAATATATTACAAATATAATGTAAATTCCAAATCTAAAATATAATGTCAATTTAAGATATATCATAACAATCTTTATTGACATTACAAAGAAAACCAAAGAGGGCCGTTAGAGGCTCCTATACGTAGAATTGACTAGATGGAAGATAGCCCAACAACTAAAGGTAGGGAAAGACCGAAGAAAACAATAGGAGAAACTATTAAGATGGATTTAACTATTAATAACTTAACCATAAAAATGTCAAGTGAGTAAAAACAAAACAGATGGTGTCGCTTGATCCATATAGCGACTCCACATAATGGGAAAAGGCTTTGATTGTTGTAACCTTCTTTATTGACAATGTTAAAGTAGGAAATGCATGAATGATATGTGCCACATTTCTATCCATGGTTTGGTTAATTCAATCAGCATACAAGAGACTAGAAGCTTCACATGCACGTACGTGCATGTCAATTTTTTTTTTAATTTATAAAATATAATATAAATTATTATTATTATTTTGAAAACAGTAAATTAAAATAGGAAGTTCTTTTCTTTGATAACTACCACTACCATAATCCCTTTTTTTTTTGGAAAAAAAAAAACTATCACTACCACTATTCCTATTTTCTCTCTCCCATTATCTTCTCACATCATATTTTTATTTTTTTTAATTAGTTAAATGGTCATTTAGTTTAATTTGTATTTTTTAAATGTGAAATAAGGCTATTTTGGGAGACCATTGACAAAAAGGATCCAGAGCCATATAAATATAGATGAGTGTGAGCAGGCTAAAATGCAGAAAACCCTTCTAAACTATAGGTCATGTGTATATAAACCTCCTCAACTATCAAAATTATCATGGAGCCCACCTAAACTTAATAACTTTTGCAAAAAATTCCTCAGTTAACATTTCCATCCAAAACCCAAATGAAACATTGACACATCAGCAAAATCAAGTCATACCAAAATGCAGAAAAGCCCTTTGTACTTTAGGCCTCGTGTAGAAAACCCCTTGAGCTTTAAGTCTTGTGTAAAAAAACCCCTTAAATAATTTGAAGTGTCTACCTTCTCTTGGGGTTTTGGATGGAAAAGTTAACGGAGGAGGTTTGATGCACAAATTGCGAAGTTTGAAAAGGTTCTAGGTCAATTTTTATATTTGAGGGGAGTTATCTGCACATGACCTATAGTTTAGGGGGCTTATGTGCATTTAACCTAAAATTAATGACAAAGGAAGATGAGTTAAATGACCAACTTTAAAAAATATCATAGTTCCATTCAATTTATCTTTTTCTCTTAAATCATTTTTCGGGAAGACCATAAATGCTAAGGACCTCTGTTCCCATGCAACGTGAATGAAGATGCTGAGTTAGAATTTCCTTCACCAATTCTAACTATGCCAAAGCGACCAAACAGAAGGGTTATTATGGCTGACCAGATCACCAATCATATGACTGTAGAAAGAAGACACCTTTGGCGAATCCCAAATACCTTTTCTGTTCTCCAAGTCAAGTATCGATGTTGGGCTTCACGATTGCTGAAAATCTGAGAAGCATCTGTCTCCTCAACTGCTTTGCTTATTAATTCCAGCCACACCTGCAAATTTAAGATAGAAAAAATAATTTAGCAATTTATTAGGTCTTCTATTTGAAAAACAACAACAAAGAAAGAATTTTTTTATTAGGTGGAGTAGGCTATATGGATCAAATGACGTCAACGTATTCTATTTGTACTCATTTCTGTGGTTAAATTATTAATAATTAAATTTAACCCTAAACCCTAATTCCGGCCACACCAGCAAATTTAAGAGAAAAAATAATTTAGCAATTTATTAGGTCTTCTATTTGAAAAACAACAACAAAGAAAGAAAGACTTTTCTGATTAGGTGGAGTAAGCTATATGGATCAAACGACGCCAATGAATTCTATTCGTACTCATTTCTGTGGTTAAATTATTAATAATTAAATTTATCTTGAAAGTTTATCCTATTGTTTTCTATGATCTCCTCCTACCTCTAGTTATTGGATTATCTTCTATTTGGTCAACTTTTCATACAAATACCTCTAATGGTCTCCTCTGTACATAACCAAACCACCTAAGGCATGTTTTTACCAACACGTCATCTATTTGAAAAGTTGCTAAACAGTTTTACCCTTCACAAGATATGACATATTTGACATATACATATTCTAGACAAAGATGGTGGTATTAATACCTTGTAGTACTCCTGGAATGCAGAATACAGAATATCATAATTTTCTGGACTTGAAGGAAACTTAGTCCATATGACAATGGGTGAGAAAAATTTTATAGACTCACTTGTAAGCTTCCCTCCCCATGGTAAAAGCTGCACGAAATCTGTGTTTAGTTAAGATACTAAAGGGTTTACAAAAAGAAGCCAAAAGAAGTAATGCAGCTAAGATGATGCAAACATGATTTTGTGAGAACTTTAAGGTGACAAATAATACTAACATATGTGCACTTACCTCAGCATATTTGAGGCCGAGGGGAATTAAGCTTTTGAAGTATTTTTCCTTGTAATCCTGCCTATTAATAACCTCATGCAATGGGTTAAGGTCCCTGTCATTAGTAATGTGTTACAACAGCCCTGATTCTTCTGAATATACTAGTATTATTGATAGAACCTCTTATTCATAAGAGCTAGAAATCCTCCAGAACAGTACCAAAACACTGGATACAGACTTCTGAACACACTAAATAGCCACACAGCAATAGAACACAACAACAACAAACAAACCAACAAACAAACAAAGCCTTTTCCCGCTAGGTGGGGTCAGCTATATGAATCAAGCAACGCCAACTTTAGGAAGTTGACAAGCACGGATAAATGAGGAGGGTTATGTAGGGTAGTTGACATCCATCATAAAACTTTGTCGAAACTTTGTGAATTTGGATCAAGACAAGAGCAAAAGAACACAACAAAAGAAAAATAGCACAGCTCACCAATGTCACAATACACAACCAAATAAGAGCAACCGCCTAGCTTTCGAGAGGCTAGCATTCTCCTAATTCTCTCCCCATTTTTTCCTCCCCTCTCCCATTCTTCTTACACCTTTTTATAGCAAAGATGTCCATCAGTAATTGTACTAATTAACCAACTCCACCCAATCTAGTTACAACACGTGCCTCATTCTGCCCAAAACCATAACAGAATATCCTTCCCCAACCCTTCCTACCCTCTATCTTCCTTCTTTAAGCTTCTGGAATATCAAGGGTCCATCAGAATGCTATTTTCCAGAGTTAGTGCTCCACATAAATACTGGAATTTGTTTGTAATATTTGAATTTATAAAATTAACAGTGGAACACTATACAATATTGCCAATCAGAGAAGAACACTAGAAAACATTAAGGACATCAATGCTGTAAAACATCAAGGGGAAAGACACTATTATATTTATATACTCATTGCAAACTTAAAAATGTGAAGACAACATGGCAGGATATCAGTTTATTCTTCATAAATTTAGTTGAGGTCACATTTCTAAACCGATAAAAAGAGGGGTGTGAAACTGAAGAAAACTGAGCTAATAAGTCTCAGAATTTTTATTCTTACTTCTGAATTAGAGTGCAGCGGAATAAATAGGACCATGGTTACAGGTTAACCACTAGAATCCCACAAACATAGGAATAAAATCTGTTTTAATATTTAAAAACAGATTTAAAATACTATAACAGCTCACAACTAATTTAAATTTAAAATCAAGATAAGATAAGTATCCTATCTTAAATAAAGGTAACAACTAAAGCTTAAAATATTAATAATCAACTTAATAAATAATAACAATAATAAAGCTAATAAAACTAACTTCAACGTCAACACTCCCCCTCAAGATGTGGAATGGATATTGATCATTCCCAGCTTGTCAACTAATTCTTCAAACTTGCTGCCACATAAGCCCTTAGTTAGGATATCAGCTATTTGTAGATTAGATGGAGTATGACTCAAATTTATAACCTTAGAATCCAGATTCTCCTTGATGAAATGGCGATCTATTTCCACATGTTTTGTCCGGTCATGGTGCACGGGATGCTTGGCAATACTGATGGCTGCCAAGTTATCACATTTCACCTCCATAGGGCTGTCCAATTGAATTTGAAGTTCATTGAGCAGCCTTTTTAGCCATATACCTTCGCAAATACCTTGAGAGAGTGCTCTAAACTCTGCTTCAGCACTGCTTCTTGCCACTACTGATTGTTTCTTACTCCTCCATGTCACCAAATTCCCCCATACAAAGGTGCAATACCCAGAAGTGGATCTTCTGTCAGTAATACAACCTGCCCAATCTGCATCTGTGTAGATTTCTACTCCTTTTTCATCATTTTTCTTAAAGAAAATTCCTTTTCCAGGTGCTGACTTCAAGTACTTAAGAACTCGGTAGGCAGCTTCTAAATGTGCTTCATTAGGACAATTCATGAACTGACTAATCACACTTACTGAGAAACTGATGTCTGGTCTTGTATGAGAAAGGTAGATTAACTTACCCACTAGTCGTTGGTATCTTCCTGTGTCAACTAAGGGGTTATCTTGTGCAAATTTAGATTTGTAGTTGGTCTCCATAGGAGATTCTACAGGTTTACAGCCAAGCATACCAGTTTCTTGGAGTAAATCCAAGGTATATTTATGCTGTGAGACTGCTATTCCTTGTCTTGACCTTGCTACTTCCATTCCTAGGAAGTATTTGAGCTCACCAAGATCCTTTGTCTCAAATTCAGTGGCTAAGGCAGCCTTGAGAAGGTCAATTTCATCAAAAAAGTCTCCTGTGATGATAATATCATCTACATACACTATTAGTATTGCCTTTTTTCCAGTAGAAGAGACTTTGTAAAACAATGTATGGTCAGATTGACCTTGAGTGTATCCATATCTTTTAACAGCATTGGTAAACTTTTCAAACCATGCTCTCGGAGATTGTTTGAGACCATAAAGGGATTTGAGGAGTTTGCATACCTTTCCATTTTTATTGTCAAGACCAGGAGGCATGTCCATGTATACTTCTTCTTTGAGATCTCCATTTAGGAATGCATTTTTTATGTCTAGTTGGTATAGTGGCCAATCCAAGTTAGCAGCTAATGACAGAAGGACTTTAATGGAATTGAATTTTGCTACTGGAGCAAATGTTTCTTGATAGTCAATTCCAAGTGTCTGAGTGAATCCCTTAGCTACCAACCTAGCTTTATACCTATTGATACTTCCATCTGAGTTGTATTTGATGGTGAATATCCATCTGCACCCCACTTTATTCTTCCCATTAGGTAACTCAGTTAGTTCCCATGTGTTGTTCTTGATCAAAGCATCCACCTCTTCTTTAACTGCTGCCCTCCACTTCTCATGATTAAGTGCCTCTTCAATGGAATTAGGCACTTTCTCATTGGAGATATTGTTGAGTAATTTCCTGTGGTTAGCAGATAATTTATCATAGGAAACAAAATTAGCAATAGGATGTTTGGTGCAAGTCCTTACTCCTTTCCTTACTGCAATAGGGAGATCAAGCCTCTCATTAGTGTTTTCAGGTTCAGTGGGACTTGGCAAGGAATTATGGCTTTGCATCATCGGAGTTGTCTCTTTTTCTTGGGTTTCCTGTCGTCTAGTATAAACAATGCCAAACCTTTTATCTTGGGTGTTTTGGGGCTGTTGTATGGATGCTGGTTGGTTAACAGGACTTGTGTTTTGGGGATGTTGTATAGGTGCTGGTTGGTTTTCAAATCTGTCCAGGAAACTCCATTCTTCTAAAGTCTCCCCCTGAATGGAGGTTTTGGGATAATAGGGTTCATGTTCAAAGAAGGAGACATCCATAGTGATAAATAATTTTTTTAGGGATGGGGAATAACATTTGTACCCTTTTTGTGTGGAAGAATACCCCAGAAAGATACATTGGACAGATCGGGGGTCTAGTTTGTTTTGGTGATAGGAGTGCACAAACGCTTTACAGCCAAAGATTTTTGGTGGTATGGAACTTAAGGTTTGGGTAGTAGGGTAGGAAGAGAGAAATGTGTCATAAGGTGTTTCGAAGCCAAGGATTCGAGAAGGCATGCGGTTGATAAGGTAAATAGATGAAAGTACAGCTTCCCCCCAATAGGTTTTTGGCGTGTTACATGTGTAGAGTAGTGATCTAGCTACTTCTAAGATGTGTCTGTTTTTGCGTTCGGCTATACCGTTTTGTTGGGGTGTATGAATGCATGATGTTTGATGTAAGATACCCACCTCGGCTAGGTAAGATTGCAACTGAGAGTTAACATACTCTTTTCCGTTATCAGACCTTAGGACTTGGATTGTGGTGTTAAATTGGGTTTGAACGAATTTATGAAAGGTTTTGAAAATGTAGGGTACTTCTGATTTCTCTTTCATGAGGAAAACCCAGGTTAAACGAGTATGATCATCAACAAATGTTACAAACCATTTAGAGCCGTTGATGTTGGGTGTATTTGCGGGACCCCAAACATCAGTATGAACAAGGGAAAAAGGATGGGAGGGCTTGTATGGGTGGGGCTTGTATGTTGATCTAGTGTGTTTAGATAATTGACAAATACTACATTGGAAAGAACCAGAATTTTTATTAATAAATAGATTCGGATACAACCTTTGCATATATTGAAAACTAGGATGTCCTAATCTATAGTGCCACAAAAGGATGTTTGAAGGACAGTTGGCACTGAGTACCATTTTATTGAAGGCTGGAATATGTGTAGGTCCAAGAATATAGAGTCCATTGTACTCCTTAGCATTGCCAATCATCTTCCCTGATGCCAAATCCTGAAATACACAATCATGAGCACGAAAATTAGCATAACAGTTGCTGTCTTGAGTGAGTTTGCTAATAGATAGTAGATTACAAGCTAAAGTAGGAACATAAAGGACATTAATCAGAGTAAGTGTGTTTGAAAGTTTCACTAGGCCAATAGCTGAGACTTTGGCCATTGTTCCATCTGCAATTTTCACTTGTAAGGAGGAGTCACATGGGGCTAGGCTGGAGAAAAGTGAGGCATTACCGGTCATATGATCTGAAGCTCCAGAGTCAATAATCCAAGATGCACTTGTTGTACTAGAAGTTGTCATGGCAGAAGGGAAATTACCTGATTGGGCAACATGGGCTGTGTGAGGATCAGAAACAGTAGTTTTACCAAAGAGTTTCTGAAGTAACTCTAGTTGATCCTTGCTGAAAAGTGTGGGTTCAGCATGTGTTTCACCATTGTTAGTCGTGTCTGCATGGTTAGCCCTTGGTCTTGGTTTCCAATTTGCTGGCTTTCCATGGATCTCCCAGCAAGTGTCTTTGGTGTGACCCTTCTTATGACAATGGTCACATTGTTTTGAAGAACGTGGAATATTGCTCCTAGCTGCCATGGCTGAGTTCTCTAGAGGACTCTTTGTGGTACTCAAGTGATTAATCTTCTTCCTGCTTTCCTCACATCGAACTTCAGAGAAAGCTTCCTTAAGAGATGGTAGAGTATTGCGTCCTAGAATTCGACTTCTAACCTCCTCAAAGGAGTCAGTGAGGCCCATTAAGAACTTGTACAACCGTTTCTGTTCTGTAATGTTTTTGAAATTAAGAGCATCAGCAGTACAAGACCAAGCATAGGTTTCAAGTAGATCAAGTTTTTGCCAACATCGGTTTAAAGAAGTAAAATACTGATTTACCAACATGTCACCTTGTTTTAGATCGTGTAAGACACACTCCACTTCATATATTTCAGCTGATTTCTCTTGAGTAGAGTATGCTTCCTTGGCTGCCTCCCAGATTTCATGTGACGTTGGATAAAGCAGAAAATTGTCACCTACCTCAGTGGTCATCGAATTGACAAGCCATGACATCACCATGTGGTCTTCTGCCTTCCATTTTTTGTGGGCTGAAGTATTCTGGTCAGGAGCCTTTGCTGCACCCGTGAGGTAGTCATCCTTCCCCTTGCCGCAGATGAACATATATACGGATTGCCGCCATTGGAGGTAGTTGTGGCCATTGAGCTTGTGCCCAGTAATTAGTACAGGCGTTGCATCTGTCCAGCCAGTTTCGTTAGCTGCAGTGCTGCCACTGGTCACAGAAGAACCAGTAGTATCATCGGCAGCAATGTTGCCAAACACCAGCTTGGGTGTTTGGTTAGGTCGTGACATGTTTAGGGTTTTAGGATCTAGATTGGCTGTGATACCATGAAGAAAACTGAGCTAATAAGTCTCAGAATTTTTATTCTTACTTCTGAATTAGAGTGCAGCGGAATAAATAGGACCATGGTTACAGGTTAACCACTAGAATCCCACAAACATAGGAATAAAATCTGTTTTAATATTTAAAAACAGATTTAAAATACTATAACAGCTCACAACTAATTTAAATTTAAAATCAAGATAAGATAAGTATCCTATCTTAAATAAAGGTAACAACTAAAGCTTAAAATATTAATAATCAACTTAATAAATAATAACAATAATAAAGCTAATAAAACTAACTTCAACGTCAACAGAAACTTGTCTGTAGAACAATGACACTTTCTCTTTCAAAAGTCATCTTAGGGCTTAGTAATGCCTTATATTTATCTTTACCAGATCAATCAGGGCAATGAAACTATTTTTTTATATATAATTAATTAATGAGATTACAGCTTGACGTATTCTATCCTGTATAATCCCCAAAGTAAAATATTCACATAGATCAGAATCTGTGAAACAAATAATAATAGAAAGTTAAATGTTAATACCATTTTGACTTCAAATGAAGAGCAACCCAAGGGATTTTTATGAATTAATGGTGAATTTTTACTTGAATAGGAAAATATTGCATTGCCTTTAAGCAAGTTCTGTGAGGCTAGAAATAAGTACAACAATCACCAAGATAGTACATTTCATGATTTTTCAATAATGAGGAGGAAGGTTCCACAGTAGTAAAAATAAATAAATAAATAAAAAAGCTGAGAAAGAAGATGCTAACTCACAGCACAACAATGTTTGTTCTAGCACTGGTGAAGAAGTTAGCACAAAATATGGGTACATCATATTCTAACTTTGGAAAGACAGCAAAATCCAGCACCTGCATAAAAAGGTTCAAGATAAAGTTATTGCAAAGAAAAGAAGCCGCAAGCATTGTGTATAAACAAATTCAAAGTCATCTGACATGCAGAAAGATTATAGAATACGTCAGCAAGGACTAATGAGAAAGTAGAGGATAATGCAAGAAACTATAAAGCACAGACACACCTATTTTTAGATGTGTCACGTGTTGAACATGACTCATACTTTGAGCCAAACATAGGGTGATCCGAAAAAAAAAATCATAAAATAAGTGAATGAAAGTCTAGCGAACTAATTTTAATGAGATTATTGAAATTCTTATTTAATTGCTTTTGTTATATATATGAGATTCAGTAAATTAGATTCAGAAAATAATAGCATAAGCTTAAAATATGGATAATATTGACTAGTTTTTCTTCTCAAGTATATCACTAAAAGACAACTTACTATATATATATATATATATATTACGTGTCCAGTGTCCATGTAAGTGTCTATGCTTCACAGACCAGAAACAAGGACGAAATTTGATGCCTTGTACAAAAGTAATGGGATCGGGAGAAATAATAAGTAATTAAAGGGTTACAGCAATCTTCATCTAGTTATTTTACCCAAATGTATACTTATCAAAATAGATGCCATACAATTGATAATGGAAGTGTCATGAAACTCAAACTAAACAAGACATACCAACCAAATCTAGCAAGAGGAATTATGAGTTATAAGAAGGGATCACTAAACAACAGAGGAACTAAGACTTTATGAGAACTAAAGATCAAGTCTAAAGTAATGAAATCAACAAGTATTCAAAGAACAACACTGTTAGTATAAGGAACTGGTTGCAGTCTGAGTTTTACCCACCAAGGAGTTCTTGAAAAGAAACGTCAGAAGAAAATAGATATTAATAGATATGTTAAAAGCTTTTCTTTATATGAACATCTAAAACACTCATAACTTACTGATCAGGAAAAAAAAGGGAAAATTAATTAACATTGGCAGCTGGATAAAAAATAATTAAGTCACTCTGGCTATAATAAATTGCCAACAACTACAAATGTACTAGTCAGATAGTAGTGAAAACAAATTCTATGTACTCCATCAAATTAAAATTATCTTTAGAATAACCCAAAAGTTAGGTCACATTTTTGGGCACCGTAAAATCATAGTAAAAGCACATCATTATCCAACTAAAAGAAAAAGAGCTACCTGCATTGTATCTGTTTCAATGCTCATACTTCTCAGAAGCCTAATCTTGTCAGCTTGAAAAGATAGCATACGAAGCTCTCCTTTACCATCTCCAGAACTGATGGAACTGAACTTTTCCTAGTAAGAAAATATATGAAAAAGTACAATCAAGATAATTTATATCTATAAAGCATAACTGATATTATATCAATGATAAATACTGGAACATTCACACAGCTGATGTTAAGATTAACAAGACACTAACAAATACTGAACCAACAATTTATAGGTGTTGATGTTTACACTAACAATAACAGGAATACTGGGTAGAAAGCATGGATGCACCATTTTTCTGGCGTGTCAGACACAGACACGGCCACGACATGCTGACGATCTGTGTCTAACATTCGTCCATACGTGTCGGAATAAAAACATTTTTCTTGGTTCCGAAACATGCCATGCATAGCCAACACAGGGCTGGGACATATAAATTATAAATTTCAAGGAAAAAAAAACAATGAAATGACAAAAATTGTGTTTGTCTAGTTCAACTATTTGAAACTGAAAAAAAAAAAATTGCAACAAACAAAGCCTTTTCCCACTAGGTAGGTTTTAGGGTAAAAAAAATAAAGAAAGAAAATTTTAAAAGTGGCATAAAACGTGCACATCTCTTAGCCAATACCTAATCTCATTTTCCCCCACTTTTGTTTTTCTCCTGCTCATCTCCTATCTACCCATGCAAGCATCGACACATATGACATTTCAAGGATCAATATGGTAAATCTTTAAACTTATACACACATGATTTATAAGTCTCTTTACTTAGTAATTTTTAAGTGTATGTTGTCTCTAATTTTATATTACAATTGGAATTATAATATACACATATGTTTTGTCACGTACTATGCAACAATTTAAAGAACTGGTGTCTCAGTGTCAGTGCTTCATAGACTGGAACCAATTCCCCATATTCCAAGAAAATGCAACTTATAGAAAGTGCAAATCAATTAGGAAGAGACGCATTACTAAATTTGGTGTCCTGTGTACATATTTCTGCAACTAGAATTCACATTATTTCTCATAAACATCATCTCTTTAGTTGTATCCCAGTCCTTAGCTTGAAAGCCTACCAATTTGAAATTCTTAAACTTGGTTTCAGGTTCAATGTTCAACCACAAGCAAGCATTGAAGTACAAATAAAACAAATAATGACCACTAATTCAAGTATTTAAATCCAAAATGCCAATAACCCTAATCAATCATTACAATCCAAGACGAACCCATATTTCAGAAAATAGATAAAATCCAAAGTAGTACAGATTTCTGTTCACACCTGTAAAGGCGACGGGACCAAATGTACATGACGTTTAGTTTCTTCCAAAGCAAAATTGACGAACTTCTGGTAAGAGACTGAGAAGCTCTGTACGAAAACTCTTCTGTTCCTCCAGCCACAAGTAGAGAAGCTAGGACACGTTCTAATTGATGGCTGAAGTGTAAGATGAGAACAAAAGATTGAAGAAGAAGAAGAAGAACCAATCTCCATTGAGGAAAAGGGTTTAGTGGGATTCGTGAAGCTTCCACTTCAGAAAAATTGATGCTCGCTATCTTCTTCACTTTTGCACAACGTGTATTTACTATTTATAGCGTTGCAGAGCCATGTGTCGGAATCAAAGAACTGTGTTTGTTGTAGTTAAAAGTGATTTCACACAAATATTATTTAGTTCAACTTTGTTAATTATTTAATCTTTAAATTTAATAAAATTATTATTTAGTTCTCAAATTTATAACTCTGTCAACTATTTAGTCTCGAACTTGGCAAAAATGTTATTCAGTCCCTAAATTTGCAACTCTGTCAACTATTTAGTCCCTTGACTGTTGTCCGTTAGATAACCGGGTGACGTAGCTGTTAAATGCTAATATAGCATGTGAGGTGGCATGTGCCCAATAACTTAACGGTGCAACATCAGTATTTAACGGCCACAAGTGCCTAGTTATCTATCTGGTAACGATCAGGAGACTAAATAGTTGATAGATTTGCAAATTCGGGGACTAAATAATATTTTTGCCAAATTTGTAGACTAAATAGTTGACAAAGTTGCAAATTCAGGGACTAAATAGTATTTTTGCCAAATTCGGGGACTAAAAAGTTGACAAAGTTGCAAATTCGGGGACTAAATAGTTGACAAAGTTGCCAATTCAGGGATTAAATAGTATTTTGTCAAATTCGGGGACTAAAGAGTTGATAGAGTTACAAATTCGGGGACTAAATAATATTTTTGTCAAATTTGAGGACTAAATAGTAATTTGACCAATAATTCAGAAATTAAATAGTATTTTGTCAATTAAAAAATTAAAGCATGAAGAAGAATTGTATTAATGTTATTCAAATAAATATTAAACTAGCGTTGTGTCCCGTGCATTTGTACGGTGATATTATAAAAAAAATATAATTATAATAATAAAATTAATAAATAAAATAAATTTATTTTACAAAGAATAATTTATTTCACTATAATCATAATTTATTATGAATTATATGAGATCTCCATTCTTATTTAAAATCTAAAATTATATTATTAGCTTTTCAAATAAATTTTTTTTGGTTCTTATAAATTTTTTTTTAAGAAATTTGTTGTTATACTTTTACTTTAATTAAAAATTATAACTTTTTCATATAAATTAGTAAGAGCAAGTCAATTTTTAATATTGATTTCTATAATTTTTTGTTAAATTATAATGAACTCATAAATAGAGTTTACACGACTGGCTCATTACTTTTGTTTTAAAACCAACATTGTATTATTGTTTTGTTTTAAAAATAGGTTATCTTAGTTTTTTAATTAGTTCTAATTAATTGATGATTAATATTAGAAAACACATAGTTGTATAACTATGAGAATGAATAAGTGATGGGCTGATGGCTCACAAACTTTTTCATTACCAAAAAATAAATGTTTATTTTGCCTTATTATGTATGAATTTAAGAATTTTAAGTTTTGAATAGTACTTTATTTCCCTAGCTAAAAGAAAAATGATTGGGCAAAAAAATGAGAAGTGTCCAGTGTTACGTTTATTTGCCCAAAAATTATAGATATAAATGATTTTTTAATTAAATTAATTATGAATAAATTTTAAGTTTCTAACAATACTTTGTTTAAAAAAAAAGTGATTAACGAGAAAATGAGAAGTGCATATTTTATAAAAAATAAGTTCTAATTATTAGTAAAATTGATGAAATTTACAAAATTGTTTGATTGAAAAATTTTATTTGATTATCTAAGAAATGCTTGAGTGTAAGTTTTGTATTTGGGTTAAATAAAATATTTTTATTTGAAAAGTGAGTCCCTCAAAATTATTTGATTAACAAATAAATTATTTATATAAAAAAAATTTTGGAGTGACGTTACTAAGCTTGTAGGTCAAAGAAGATTATGATTTCTTTTTTATTGTTGTTGTATGATTTATAAAAATTGGAAGAATAAAAAAATCAAGTGAACATATTTTTTTTTTGCTGGATCTGCAATGTGAACATACTCTTTAATCTTGAAAAGAGGGGTAGGTAACTATTATTATTAAAGAACAATTTTAAATTATAAAACAATTACACCAACCGTTTTTTTTAATGTTGTTACACCAACAAATTAAAATATAACAATAACACCAACAATACTATTAGAGAACAATTCCCGCCCAAGTGATAGTGGCAAAAAAGACTTTTTTTTAGGTCATGTTCTTTACAAAGAATTAATGAAGGAAATGAGAAAGGAATGGGTGGGACCCATTGAGTCCCACCTACTTTTTCATTTTTTTATTTTCATCAACTTAAAAAAAAAAGAAAATACAGATTACAAAATACAAAATATCTATTATACCCTTTAATTTGACACAATCATAATTTTTTATTTAATTTTAATATAAGGGACAAAATGGTAATTTTAATACATTCTCATTCCATTTTCATTTCTATTTTTTACTACCAAATACAGTAAATGCATTCTCGTTCCTTTTTCGTTTTCTTTTCCATTTTTATTTTTGCCTAAAGAATATGTTCCTAGTACTAAAAGTAATATATGGCTGACGTAACATTTCAACAACCACTTAATTTATTATAATTAAAAAAATTGTAGCCATTGTAAACAATTAATAGAGAATAGAGTTGGAAGAATGATGGATAATTTGGACGAAAATTGGACGGGAGAGAGTACTTTACACAGTAAAAGAAATGCTCAGAATTATTAGTAATAGAGAGATAGAAGTTTTTTAAAAGAAATTAAATATTACAAATAAACAACTATAAAAATTAAAAATAATAAAAACTCATTGACGTCTAACATAATATTAAAAAGAGGAATTGTGGGGGCTGGGGGTTTTGGAAAGTCATAGTACAGACTATTGCTTATTAGGCTATTACCTTTATTAATGCTCTTGGAGAGAGAGTGTATAGTAGTCTTGGGAAGAGATTTTTTTTTATAATTTTTTTTTTTTGGATGAAATTGGAAAGAGGTTATTACATTAGCTCTCTACAGTACAAATTTGGCGGACCCAAGAATAAATTAGGCGGACTTTTAAAGCGGGAAAATGAGCTGCTAAGTACAAAAATGCCCAGCTTTTATAGTTATAGATTCTCTTTCATTTTATTTTGGTAGGGAATCTTTAATTTTTTAATATAAATTTTTTTTATTTTTAAAATATAATAATAGGACATTTTAGTTATTTTTATGGATTTTATATTATAAATTTGTCTTCTTATTTTATTTTATAACAAACATATTTTTTACCTTTACAATTATTTACATTCCTTCCATTCATATTTCTTCCTTTTACATACCGAATAACATATCAAACGGATTCTTAAAATGCTTCATTTGTAAAGTAATTATTTTATAATCAGAAATTACACTAAAAAGACCGACTATGAATAAATTAGGGACTAAATTGCTATTAATATTAATGTTAACTTGGTCCATAATTCATTCATGATAAGTCTTGAATTCCTATTTAAAAAATATTATTACTTCACAAATAAATTATTTTAAAGAAATTACATCAAATCTAATTTCTTTGTTAACAATTGCGTGTTTAAGAATTTTCTTTGATTGTTTCATAGAACAAGAAAAAAAATAGGTCAAAAACCCAAATTGGTCCTTTATGTTTACATGAAATTTCATATTAGTCCTTTATGTTTCAAAAAGTCTAAATTGGTCCTTTATGTTTGCAAGAAGTTCCAAATTAGTCCTTTCGTCCAATTCCGTCTATTTTTTCGTTAAGTTCTGACGTGGCGTGTTGAGGTGTCACATTCTCTCTCCTATACTTAGCTGACGTGGCCTTAGTTAAACTAAAATCAGGGACTAAAATGAAACAAAATAATTTTTCATAAGACAAAAATGCAATTTTCTCACTTTTTCATCTTCTTCTTCCTCATGGCTGACATCCATGGCTTCTTCTGAATCCAACCCTAATCCTAATCCTAACCCTAACCCTAATCCAAACCATGGATGCAGGTTAGATGAAGCAAGGCAGCCACTATCAAGAAAAGTACCAATAGCGTCGAGCAAGATTAATCCATACAGGATGGTGATTGTGGCTCGTCTCGTCATTGCAAGAGTGAACTGCAGCGGATACATTCCCGGTTTGGACTTTGGAACCTCTATTTGGCGTCATCAACCACGAGCATCGTCACTGTAAATATCACTTCACTTCTCAACTTTGCTCAACGATTTCAGAGACAATGAAAGAGCAAAGCGAAGAGATCTCTCCCATGGTCATTGACGACGATAATAACAACTACTCTGCCAGACTTGAGAAGGGCAAAAGCGTTGTCATTGCCGACTATCCTTCCGACAGCAAGGACACTCCGATATGGTGATTGTGCCAGTATTACACTCAGTATAAATAGTGGTGATGATGAGCCAACAAATTCGAGAATGAAGAGACGAGCCACAATCACCATCCTGTATGGATTAATCTTGCTCGATGCTATTGGTACTTTTCTTGATAGTGGCTGCCTTGCTTCATCTAACCTGCATCCATGGTTTGGATTAGGGTTAGGGTTAGGGTTAGGATTGGATTCAGAAGAAGCCATGGATGCCAGCCATGAGGAAGAAGAAGATGAAAAAATGAGAAAATTGTATTTTTGTCTTATGAAAAATTATTTTGTTTCGTTTTAGTCCCTGATTTTAGTTTAACTAAGGCCACGTCAGCTAAGTAGTACATGTAGGAGAGAGAGTGTGACACCTCAACACGCCACGTCAGCACTGACGGAATTGGATGGAAGGACCAATTTGAAACTTCTTGCAAACATAAAGGATCAATTTAGACTTTTTGAAACATAAAGGACCAATATGAAACTTCGTGCAAACATAAAGGACCAATTTGGGGTTTTGACCAAAAAAAATATGATGAGAATATTTTGCTGAAAATGCAAAATATTGCATAAAATTTTGATTCTGTGCAAAACAATACCATGAACTTTGATTTTTTACTATAACCCCTTGAAAACTTTCATTGTATGTAGACGAATTTAGGTCAAATACTCACATTAGTCCTAAGAGTATGGAATGGATTAAATTGATCCTAAATGTTTTATTTGTTTTATATTGGTCCTAAAAGTATGAGGTAGATTTCAAATTGGTCCTAAATATTTCATTTGTTTCATATTAGTCCTGTACGTTTTCATTATGTTTCATTACTCCATTCATTACAGTCGAATCGTTTTTTCCGTTAAAAGTGACGTGGTACACTGATGCGGCACCATTCTCTCTCCTATCTGTCATAATCTCTCTCTTAGGTGGCTATTAAAAATAAAATACTTGTTAAACATGGATGATTTAGTAGGCTTCTCCGCACGTTGTCGTTTGGGTGTTTTAAAAGAGAATTTTTTTTTATTTTTAATTGTCACCTCATGTTATTAGCCACCTATGAAAGAGAATATGACAGATAGAAGAGAGAATGGTGCCACATCAGTGTGCCACATCACAGTTAACGGGAAAAACTAATGGATTATAACAAATGGACTAATACGAAACATAATAAAAATGTACAAGACTTATGTGAAACAAATGAATCATTTATGACTAATTTGAAATCCACCATATACTTTTGGAACCAAAACAAATGAAGAATATGGATAATATGCCTTGTGGATTGTGCTACAACTCACGCTATATTAAAAGAGAAGGAATGTTTTTTTTTTCTTTGGTTATGAAAGAAGCAAATGTTAATACAAGATAATATCTGGTAGTACAAAATTAATTGAAGGATATGGAAAAGCTAACTTATTATTATTCAGATGTATAAAATTGGCTATAAATGAAACATTATTTTGTAGTAAGTCTCAAAGAAACTTATTAAGTTTCAAAGACGTTCGACAAAGTAGCTATAATATTGAGACCACAAATGTAAAAATATGGAATGTCTTTATATCACTGCAATTGTAAGGGGTAATAAACGTATCTTGGAAAAATGATCTGCTTTTTCCTCTAGTTTGTACTACATAAATATTAGCATTATTGAGACACATGCTATAGTAAACCAGAAATTTACTAATCCAAATACTTTTATTATTTGGTATGACCAGTTAGGCATCCCGATTCAATAATGATGTGAAAAATTATAGAAAACTCAAATGGACATCCATTAAAGAACCAGAAGGTGGGAGTGATATGCATCCAATGCGAAAGTCCGATTCAAGAATTGTGAAACATATCTTCTGTATTTGGTTACGAATGAATGGATGATGCTTAACGTACACTATTTCTTACCTACTTTCTACATTTTGATGATTTTAGCCTATCAGAAGAGTATGGGGAACAAATCAAATTTTCATAATTTTCTCTCTCTTGTGTTCTTTTATTGATGGACTCTGTATATTGGATACTTTAATCATCTTTATCTATTCTTTTTGTATTATTCAGAAGGTGATGGACTTATTATGAGTTTAATCAAATTTGAAGTACTTGTGGAATATTAACTATTACATCAGACATTTTCTATGATTTGGATATTATTCTGCGTAAGTTAAATTTGTTCTCACCTTGATTTGAGATGAAACAATTGATGTGGAGAATGATTGATTTTTTGAAAGTATTTGCTCAATTTTGGAAGAATAATTATATAGAAACTAGACCTATCCACTTCTATATCAGTTGGAGGTTTATGATCAGTATTGCTTACTTTTGACTCTTTGATTTTTGAAAGTGAGAAATGTTCTAGTAAATTTAAAATTTTATTTATTTAAAGTATATTTTTATTTGGGAGGGCATCTGATATAGAACCCTGCAACTAACGCAATAATCGTTAGCCCTTGGTACACATTGAAACTCCAGCTAGCAGGGGTGTTGCTAGCCCCGTGTGTTGGCCAACGCACGTAGATTGGTTATGTCTGAATAACTTGAGCTAAATGCTCACTCTGATTTTGAATATTATGAGCTATATGCTCATTATGTGACTATGGGCTATATGCTCTTTCTCTTTTGGTTGGTTCTGTGGATCCCTAACTACGATTTTGATATAAATTTGACAAGATTTTCAAAAAGTAAAATTTGATTTGAAGAGTATTAGTCATTTAATTTCAAAACCTTATATAATATAATTGTTTATTATATTTTGTTGTAACCATATCCATAAAATAGTTTGCGAAAAACTCGTGCGTATTCCTTTCCTGTTATGATAGGTATTATCTGTTCACTCAGTTGTAAAACTCAACCCCCTCGCCCCCCCCCCCATTACCTTGTCCTTTGGTGAGCCTACTTTGTGCGTGAGCTGTAATTTATTTGATTTCTTATTAATCAATAATTTTGCCTTTAGATAGTTACTTTGGTCACATTATCATTTGTTGTATTATAGACATAGATAAATGAATACTAACTTTGTATTGGTTAAGAACGGAGCTCTCTAATAGAATCATTATATATATGTGTGTGTGGTGGGGTTGATGTACATATTTGAAAAAGTTAAATTTTCAAGGAATGCTTTGCCAAATTTTTATTTGAATGATCTTATTCTTTAAAATGGACATATTAAAAACTGTATGCATTATGTTTTGTTGTTTTGGCTTATCGGACCATGGGTTCTTCCTTGAGTCCGATGCGGGTCACCCCTCTTTTGTTTTATGGGGGTGTGAAGTTTGGCAATTAGGAGGAGGAGAGAAAAAGAATGAGAAGTTCATCTCCTATTTCTCTTCCCCCTATTTAATTTGGAATTCTCTAAAATATATACTCCAATTTGGAATATTTTAAAATTGTGAAGGATAGGGATTATGAAGGATTAAAAACTAATATTCCATTATCTCTTTCTTTCCAAACAAGGAAAAGATATTCAACTTCTCTTCTTACCCTTCCTTAATACTCAATCCAAATATACCCTAAAATTAATCTTCCATTTTCTCCCTCGATGGAACTTTAATTTCCCAAACAAGGTGAAGATGCTTTGTTTCTCTCTCTCTCTCTCTCTCTCTCTCCCTCCTTAATCCCTAATCCTATGTTTGGCAATTAGAAGGAAGAGTGAAAGGAACAGATTGAAAGGGAGGGTAGGGGCAAGGGAGGGTTTGTTGGAGTAGCAACTTGAAAATAATAATAAACACAAAAAATAGGAGAGAATAAAATTGTTAGTGAAATAATCAAACAAGTGGTACCGGACTGAGGCACGAGTATCTCGCTTTCTTTAAAGTAATTCACACCTCACACATGTTGATTTTGTTATATCATATTAGGAAAGGGGGTACAAATTGACCGGATATAATTACCCAAAATTAAATCATTTCCCTGCTTGAAAGAAATCACAAAGAGCCAATCCACAAGCAAATAATTGCCAGCAACAAATGATCCAACAAATGCAAGAAAATAGCAATAATAGGGACACCAAATTTTTAACGTGGAAAACCCCCTCAATGTGAGAAGTAAAATCCACAGGACCTAGTCCAGAAAAATTCCAATATCACAAATAGATGAGTACAGTAAAAAGAGTCCACCACAATATTCCAAGACTCAAACCAGCCCCTACTCACTATCTACAAAGTGAAATATCATCAACAATATCTTCCACAAACCCTAATGGCAAATATGAAAGAGTAGCAAAATGACAAGAGAAACACAATCTGAAAACACAGATGAGATGCCCACACTCTCAAGAACAACATACTAAAATTTCAAAAATGGAGAAAAGATGAACCTCCATTGAAGATCAAAGTGGGCAAACTCTTCTCTTCTCCTCGACGCTGCACTGCTTCTGAAATGAAATGAAGAAACCCAATTTTCTTCTCTGCTTCTCTGATCCCGTAAGGCGTGCCTTTTTTCATTCACACACTAATACCCTTTTTAACTTAGGGTCACGTGATGTGTACACACACACACTTCCTTTTTTTATTTAATTAAAATGTAAGTGTGAATGTATGTGGGTCTCCATTGGGTTGGACCCACAACAAACTCCCCCTCCAACTCATGTGGAGGCATTTGCCAAACCAGAACCCAAACGACAAAATTCAAACTTCCCCCTTCGTAGAGACTTTGTCATCATGTCTGAACAATTATCATCTGTATGAATCTTCTCAAACTCAATTGACTTAAAGTCTAGAACATCTCGAATCCAATGATAACGCACATCAATATGTTTAGATCTACCATGGAAAGTAGGATTCTTACCCAAGTGGATAGCACTTTGACTATTGCAATAAAGAATATACCTTTCTTGTGTAAACCCGAGTTCATGCATAAATTGTTGGAATATTATTAAAATTAATTAATAGTAAATAAATTGAATTGAAAGCAAAATACGTTTTTTAATTGATTGTTTTTAATTCAATTAAATGTAAAAAAACCGTTGATGAAATGATGATTCTTAATGTCATGCTTTCAATACAATTTATTTACTTAATAATGTTGCTCTACTTAGGCATATATATATGAGATATATGGTGGCTGAATGTAAGTAGAGATTGAACCAAAGAAGAGAAAAACCTCATGGGTATGGGAAGAAAACACAAGAAGATTTTGTGTGTTATTTGGGTAGAGAAAGGTGTGGGAGACAGAGTCCTGTCTACCTCCTACGTGCAGAGGTTGTAGACATACAGACGAGTACTGGGCTGTTGTATCCTGGAGGTAACGCGTCTGAGTACCCCTGCACCGGGTGATATAGCAAAATCAACCCGTGGGAGGCGTGAATTACCTTAAAGATAACGAGATACCCGTGCCTCAGTCCGGTACCACGCATTTTATAATTTCTCTAACAATTTTATATTTCCCCATTTTTGTGTTTATTCTTATTTTCAGGTTGCTGCCCCAACAAGTTTAAGGTAATTCATGGCTAATCCCATAATGCAACAAGAGAAAAATAAGAATAATTGGAAATAAGTATTTGAGTTCTAGTTGGGGAACTAACTCAAATATATATTTTATATATTTTTGGTATCTTGTTTTATTTTTGTGAGCCTATAATATTTTTATATTTTATTTAATTGCTCACAAAATTTTGAGATTTGTTGTGAAATATTTTGACATAGATACCAATATATTGCCAAAACCAAAAGTATAATAAAATTACATAATATATATTTGATAAATGTTATGTAATTTGATGAATAATACATAAGATGCTAGTGATCTTGGCATACGAGATTTAAATGTTCTTTAAAGTATAAGATGCTAGTTAACAACATTATAAAATTAGAAAGGCTCTTTTATATTAGTAGTGGTATATTTTGAAATTTTGTCTATATGCAAATAAATTGCATAATTATTTTATGTGATTTTATATCCTATTAATATTTATATTGTTGTGAGCCATTCACATTTATAGTGACTTTGAGTAAATTATTACTCTTAAAGAACATCCTAGAAAGGTGGTTGGTTCTCATTCCAAATGATGAAGGTATGTGTTATTTTGTAAGAATTTTGTTAATATTGAGGGTGAAAAAAGAAGAAGAAGCTTATTTATATAATTTTGTAAAAAGCTTCAATGTGTTGGAGTGTAATTTATAAGCATATTGACACCCTAATTTATTTATTTTCTTACAAGTTTGTAAGAAATATATATAAACACTAAGCAAAATTCTGAAGTAGTGGCATGTGAGATTAGAAAATGATTATATTCTCTGTTGGGATACACTGTCATAAAAATTAAATTTTTAATGGACAATGAAATGAGAATATTCTGATTTTTCATTTTATGGAAATGATTTTAAGCCATTATTTTATAAAGCCTATTGTGAGTTAATGAATATTTTATGGAATTTAAGAGATGTGATAAATTTCATAAATTTTCGTTAAAATGATAATGGCATGTGAAAAGCTTTTATAAGCTTATATATGATGAAGCATGAAAAATGCTAAAGGTGTTTTTATAGAATGTTATATTCTATATTTTGTGAGATTTTCAATATCTCATGTGGACTTTTAAAGTCATATGTGACAAATGAATTTGTCATAAATTTTTGAAAATTTCCAAATAGATTTGGGAAATATTTTGAGAAAATATTTTTCAAACAATGAGAATTCACTTTATAGTGAATAAGTGTGCACAAATATATACTTATGAAAAATAATTTTCATAATTGTGGATTTTGTGATATTTTCACAAAAAATGAATTAAAAATTCACATGTGATATTTTACAAGTGCCACAAGAATATTATTTTTTGGGTGAACAAAGACATCATTAAATTCTTGTGAAAAGGCACAAAACTCATCAATAGTGGGGATATATAATTTTGTGGATACCCAAAATGAGTTCACCAAAGATTTTGATGGTATATTATTTTATTAAAAATTGCTATGCAATTTATAATGAGAATTACATAATTCATTTTTGGAACTATTTTTATTGTGAATATGTGACTGAAAATTCTATTGTGGATAAAGGCATATAGTTTGTGATCAATTTATAAATTGATGATACCATCTCAAAGAGATGAAGATATGCCTAACTAATTTAAATTTGAGGAAGCCCAATTGGTGCTAATTCCTATAGTACAAAGTGGTACATATAGATGATACTAATTTTTGTCACATATAACTGAGTTTGGAAAAGTTCCTTAAATGAATTAATGTTTTATTTTATTGGCTAGTATTATTATCTGGTGGAAGAATATATTAAAAATATATTTTGTGAATTTTGGGATACCTGCCAATAATAATAATTAAATTTTTTGGAGCCAATAATATATGATCACTTATTGTGATGAATACCGTCATTACTAGATTCTTTGAATTGTGTGTTTTTCTGAAACTATAGCTATAGTCAAAGAATCTGGTGTGTGTACATCGAGGGGGATAAATATTTAAAGCCCGTATGGATTAAAAGCAACCTATGAGGATACCCTACCTTGTAATTAGAGATCCTAAGAACTTGGTTCAAAGGGACGAACGAATCATAGAGTGGCTGTTGAAATGCACATTGAAAAGAGTTTCGACTCTTAATTTATCCCTATGATGCAAGTGCATTTTCCTGCAATGATATGTGAGGTTGAGTTTTAAAAAAAAAAAACTCTTAATGAAATCTGTAGCTCTATAAGAGTGGGGTATCTTAATTGCAGGAATACCCTTGACAGAATTCACCTATTTGAATGTGACGGAGTGGGGCCGCTCCTATGAGAATATAAAAGGGCATATATTCTTGAAACACATTCAAGAAACAGGGTGCGCACACGGCCGCATAATGTGCGGGCTAGGGCTCATATATTGCACCTGGATTATTATGTGCAAGGTATATGTCTTGTCTCCCTTAAGCAGTTATGGTTCAAGGCGAATACCACCATGACTCTGGATCAAGATATATATTTTTGCTAAATATAGATTCAAGGCAATTAGCTATCTATATTATGCATAATAGTCTGTCTCTACCCAAGTGTAAAAACAAGTATAAAAATATATGTGTTAATTTATAATAATAAGTGGGGGATTGTTGGAATATTATTAAAATTAATTAATAGTAAATAAATTGAATTGAAAGCAAAATACGTTTTTTAATTGATTGTTTTTAATTCAATTAAATGTAAAAAAACCGTTGATGAAATGATGATTCTTAATGTCATGCTTTCAATACAATTTATTTACTTAATAATGTTGCTCTACTTAGGCATATATATATGAGATATATGGTGGCTGAATGTAAGTAGAGATTGAACCAAAGAAGAGAAAAACCTCATGGGTATGGGAAGAAAACACAAGAAGATTTTGTGTGTGTTATTTGGGTAGAGAAAGGTGTGGGAGACAGAGTCCTGTCTACCTCCTACGTGCAGAGGTTGTAGACATACAGGCGAGTACTGGGCTGTTGTATCCTGGAGGTAACGCGTCTGAGTACCCCTGCACCGGGTGATATAGCAAAATCAACCCGTGGGAGGCGTGAATTACCTTAAAGATAACGAGATACCCGTGCCTCAGTCCGGTACCACGCATTTTATAATTTCTCTAACAATTTTATATTTCCCCATTTTTGTGTTTATTCTTATTTTCAGGTTGCTGCCCCAACTTAAATTTCTTCATCCAAAGCAACTCCTTGCAAGCTTCGGTACCTGCAATGAACTCAGCTTCAGTGGTAGACAATGCAACATATTTCTGCAATCTAGATTGCCAAGCCACATCTCCCCCTGCAAAGGTAATCAAATAACCAAAAGTAGATTTTCTAGAATCAATATCCCTAGCCATGTCAGAATCAGTATAACCAACAACCATAGGCTTTCCAATACCTAAACATAGTTTCAGACTTGAAGTACCACGGAGATATCTCAAAATCCACTTGACTGCATCCCAATGCTTTCTACCTGGATTAGATAGAAAACGACTAACAATACCAAGTGCATGAGCTAAATCAGGCCTAGTGCAAACAATAGCATACATCAAACTACCCACTGCTGAAGCATAGGGAACACTCTGCATATCCTTTTTCTCCTTGTCATCTGAAGGGCTTTGTTTATCACTTAGCTTAAAGTGTGTAGCAAGAGGTGTGCTAACAGCTTTAGCTTTATCCATATTAAACCTTTGAAGTACCTTCTTTATGTACTTCTCTCGAGACAACCACAACTTCTTGGTCTTTCTATCACGTGAGATCCTCATACCAAGAATTTGTTTTGCAGGTCCTAAGTCTTTCATAGCAAAAGACTTACTCAACTCATTCTTCAATCTGTCAATCCTGGAAGAACTTTGACCTACAATAAGCATGTCATCAACATAGAGCAACAAAATAATGAAATCATTATCAGAGAATTTTTGTGTAAAAACACAATGATAAGAAGTAGTCTTCTTGCAGCCTTGCTGCATCATAACAGACTCAAATTTCTTGTACCACTGTCTCAGTGCTTGCTTCAAACCATACAAGCTCTTTCTCAACTTGCAAACATAATTCTCTTTACCCTTCACTTCAAAACCCTCAGGTTGCTCCATATAAATCTCTTCCTCCAAATCACCATGAAGGAAAGCAGTTTTAACATCCATTTGTTCAATCTCTAAATCAAGACTCGCTGCTAAACCCATAATAACTCGAATTGACGACATCTTCACCACGGGTGAGAATATTTCTCCAAAGTCAACTCCCTTTTTCTGGCTAAAACCTTTAACAACTAATCTTGCTTTGTATCGTGGCCATGAAGTATTCTCTTCTTGCTTCACCCTGTAAATCCGCCGATTCTTCAAAGCTTTCTTGTTCTTAGGCAACTTGACCAACTCAAAAGTATGGTTATCATGCAAAGACTTCATCTCATCTAGCGTTGCTGAAAGTCATTCATCTTTCTGCTCACTTTCAATAGCCTCTTCATAGCATTAAGGTTCTCCCCCGTCAGTGAGGAGCACATATTCATTCAATGAATAATGAGTAGAAGGAACTCTTTGTCTAGTAGATCTCCTAAGTGGAACTGCAAGTTCATCAGCAACCTCAGAAACATGAGCATCTATCTCAATGTCACCATCATTAGCACCTTCAACATGGTCATCTTGAATATGATTCTGCACATCATAATCATGATTGCCAAACTCTGCTACATCAGGCATATGTGTCACAAGAGCTGGATTTAAACTTAAGTCAACCAGATCATTAGTACTTTGAAGCTCTGATTTCTCTACCCTGTTAATATCTTCAATTGTCTGATTCTCTAAAAAAATAGCATCACGACTTCTAATAAGCTTCTTTTCAACTGGATCATAAAACTTATAGCCAAACTCATCATGGCCATAACCAATGAAGATACACTGTCTTGTCTTGGCCTCTAACTTGGACCTCTCATCCTTTGGCATATGCACAAATGCTTTACAACCAAAGACATGTAAGTGGTTATAGGAAACATCCTTACCATACCACACTCTATCAGGGACATCAGAATTCAAAGCAATAGCAAGAGATAAATTAATAACATGAGTAGCAGTATATAAAGCCTCACCCCAAAACATACCAGGCAACTTTGCTTCAGAAAGCAAACATTTAACTCTCTCCATGAGTGTCCTGTTCATCCTTTCTGCCAAACCATTCAGCTGAGGGGTCTTGGGAGGCGTCTTCTGATGCCTAATACCTTGCTGGCTTTAGTATTCGTCAAGCGGTCCACAATACTCACCACCATTGTCAGTGCGAACACATTTCAGCTTCTTACCTGTTTCTCTTTCAACAAAAGCTTGAAATTGCTTAAAAACACCAAGGATGACTTGATCTTTTGATTTCAAGGCATAAACTCATAGTTTCTTTGAACAATCATCAATAAAAGTCACAAAATAAAGTGCACCACCAAAAGTCCTTGTCTTCATAGGACCACAAAGATCAGAATGTACTAACTCAAGAAACTCTGATTTTCTTGAAGGATGATGGTGTTTGAAAGAAACTTTGTTATGCTTCCCAGCCAAGCAATGAGCACACTTTTCTAACTTTGCAGCTTTCAAACTTGAAAGAACATTCTTCTTGGCTAAACAGTTAAGTCCCTTCTCACTGATGTGGCTAAGTCTCCTATGCCATAACCTTGAGGAATCATCCTCAACTGCATTAACAGAGTCAGCGAAAACTAAAGCCTTGGTCCAACACAAACCAGAAGACTTTCTTCCACGTGCCACAACCAAAGAACCCTTAGTAATTTCACATTGCCCATCACCAAAGGTACTAACATAACCATCACTGTCAAGAACACCTGTAGAAATCAAATTCAGGCGGACGTCCAGAGCATGTTTAACATCCTTCTAAACCAACTTTGTCTCATTGATGGTTTCTAAAGTAACAAATCCAATGCCAATAACCACCTGGAGTATAAGATGTGAAGAAATCCTTCACTGATGTCCCATGAAAGCTGGCACCACTGTCAACAACCCAACTGGATTCATCACTGGCAACGTTAATCAGATTCTGATCATACACAATAACAAGATCTCCATAGGTGGTGGCAACCCGATCATCACTATCACAGTTATTGTCTTCCTGTCTGCCTTTACTTCTGTTATCATTTTTCAGTTTATAACAAAACTTCTTGATGTTCCCCTTTTTCTTGCAATAATGACACTCCATATTTTTATAATTGGGCTTTGATTTGCTTCTACTATGACCTCTACCTTTACCTTTATCATTCCTTACGTGGCTTCTCCCTCGATTTTCAGTAACTAGTACCTCAGAATGTGAAGTTGAAGCATCTTGAGTTCTCTTTCTCACTTCTTCATTCGAAACAGCAGTCTTCACAAAATTCATAGATACAATATCACTAAGAGCAGAACTTGTTAAAGACACACGAAGGTTTTCCCACGAATCAGGTAAAGTGTTAAGTAACCAGAGTCCTAAAATTTCATCTTCAAATTTAATACCCATGTCAAACAACTGATCAAAACACCCTTGAAACTCATTCAAGTGATCAGAAATAGAACTACCCTCTTTGTATCTCAAATTCATAGCTTATTTAAGCAAAAACAACTTATTGTTATCAGATTTAGAGGCATACAAAGATTCAAGTTTCTCCCACAAAGTTCTAGCATTAGATTCATTTGAGATATGATTCAAAACATTATCGTCTACCCATTGTCTGATAAAACCATAAATCATCTCATGTTCAAATGCCCAATCTTCATCAGATGTTGACTCTGGTTTCTGAGTAGAAAACACCGGTAAATGTAGCTTTTTCACAAATAATAAATCTTTCATCTTTTGCTTCCACTTGTTATAATTAGTGCCATTCAAACTGATCATTCTACTGTAATTAGGCTCCATAATCAATCAAGCAAAAAAATTCACAAATCAACAATCAAGGCTCTGATGTCACTTGTTAGGAAAGGGGGTACAAATTGACTGGATATAATTACCCAAAATTAAATCATTTCCTTGCTTGAAAGAAATCACAAAGAGCCAATCCACAAGCAGATAATTGCCAGCAACAAATGATCCAACAAATGCAAGAAAATAGCAATAATAGGCATACCTAATTTTTAACGTGGAAAACCCCCTCAATGTGAGAAGTAAAAATCACGGGACCTAGTCCAGAAAAATTCCACTATCACAAATAGATGAGTACAACAAAAAGAGTCCACCACAATATTCCAAGACTCAAACTAGTCCCTACTCACTATCAAAGTGAAATATCATCAACAATATCTTCCACAAACCCTAATGGCAGATATGAAAGAGCAACAAAATGACAAGAGAAACACAATCTGAAAACACAGATGAGATGCCACACTCTTAAGAACAACATACTAAAATTCCATAAGAAATGGAGAAAAGATGAACCTCCATTGAAGATCAAAGTGGGCAAACTCTTCTCTTCTCCTCGACGCTGCTACTGCTTCTGAAATGAAATGAAGAAACCCAATTTTCTTCTCTGCTTCTCTAATCCCGTAAGGCATGCCTTTTTTCATTTGCACACTAATACCCTTTTTAACTTAGGGTCACGTGATGTGCACACACACTTCCTTTTTTTATTTAATTAAAATGCAAGTGTGAATATATGTGGGTCTCCATTGGGTTGGACCTACAACATATCAAAAGGTACAGTGAGTACTCAGACGCGTTATTATCTCTAGGATAAACTGTCCCACACCTTTCTCTACTCAAACAACATACACAAGACATATATTTTACCCATATTTCTCATAATATTTCTTCACGTTTTCTATCTATGTTTTTTTTGCCTTCTCTCAAACCACTCATACATATAATTATGAGTTTGGATCCAGTGCAATTCCCTCCCGTGCAATTTCGATGCAATTTTTATAAAATACACATTTTTACATCATTTTGGAAGTATTAATACGGATTTACTCTAACAATAACCCACTATGAATGGATTAGGAATGAAATTATTATCAATTTTGACAAATATCATCACTAAATAGCCTCGTGAGACTATTTTTTAATATTAATAACAATTTGGTCCCTAATCCATTTAAGGTGATGATATTTGTCAATATTGATATTAATTTGGTCTCTAATCTATTCACAATGAATTATTAATAGTGTGAGTCCGTATTAGTACTTAAAAAATGAAGTAAAAATGTGTATTTTATAAGAATTGCACCGAAATTACACGAAAGGGAATTGCACTGGATCCAATTTCATATAATTATATATATATACACACACATGAGAGTTACCATCACATAAATAGAGCTTTAATATATTTTAACGTATACCCGTTGCACTTAAGATTAATTCATAATAAAATCTGAAATTCCAAAACGTCTTTTATATTCAATTGGAATAAAACCAATCGGTTATATAAAAAACTGTACATCAACGCTTTGATTTTAATTATAACATCTATTAATTAAGTTATATTAATTTTCTCTTTTTCTCTTCTTTATTTGGATACTCCAAATTGAAATATTTAACATTTATAAAGAATAAAGATAATAGAGGATTAAAAATTAATCTATTAAATTTTTAACTGCATAAACAAGGTGAAATTTTGTTTCTCTCTCTCCCTCCCAGCTTAATGCCTAATTTTTTGTTTGGTAATTAGAAGAAAGAGGAAAAAGAAGAGATTGAAAGGGAGGGGGATTAATCTTCTCTTTCTCTCCTCCTTATTTGGATACTTCAAATTGGAGTATTTGAAAATTGTGAAATATAGAGATAATGGAAAATTAAAATTTAATCTTCTATTATCTTCCCGTTAAATTTTTAACTTCCCAAACAAGGAAACTATGTTTTATTTCTCTTTCCCTCCTACTACTTTCCCTCCTTAATCCTCAATCCAAACATACCCTTATTAACGAGAGGAAGGGGAGGTGGAGAGATAATTTAGTACTCTTCCCCTAGTTTGATTTTTAAAATTTTGGAGGAGAAAGAACCGGATGATTTTATGTTAATCTTTCTTGACATTCTCCCTTTGTTAATTTAATATACCCCAAATTGAGGATTTTGAAATATTCAAACAAGAGAAAGAGAAACTATCACTTAACTTTCTTTTTTTTTCTCTTCTCTATTAATTGCCAAACAAACCCATAAACAGACGGATAGATATGATATCTCCTTTGAAGATGTGTTTACCATGTCCTAGTGTATTTATAACTACAAAAGAATTTTTTTTTTTCAGGCGCCAAGCCTGACCTTAGCGAGGTGATTGCAATATGGAAGAGAATGTGAGCTAGTCATATATTTGACAATTAAGAGGCTGAGAAAATGAGAGAGATTGGAAGGGGGAGAAATGGAGGAAATGGAGATTAATCTCTTTTTTTTTTCTCCCTTCATATTTAGATACTTCAAATTGAGATATTTTAAAGTTATAAAGGATAGAGATAATGAAGGATTAATTTTTAATCTTCTATATTAATTATCTCCCCTTGAATTTCCATCTTTCCAAATAAGTAGGAGATGCTTTATTTCTCATCCCTTCTCTACCCTTCAATTCCTTAAATATCCAATCCAAACATATCCTTAAAGAGATTAACAATTTGGGTCGACTAAATCGAGTGTGGGACTTGAACGAGGCCGTTTAACAAGGCCAAGAAGATTCTAAGAGGATATAACTTCTATCAACAACAAATTATGTTGGAGCAGTAACCTGAAAATAAAAATAAATATAAAAAATAGAGAAATATAAAATTGTTAGAAAAATCATAAAATGCGTGGTACCAGACTGAGGCACATATCTCGCTCTCTTTAAGGTAATTCATGCCTCCCACAGGTTGATTTTGCTATATCACCCGGTGCGGTGGGTACTTAGACGCGTTACCTCCATGATACAACAGCCCAATACTCGCATGTTTGTCTACAACCTCTACACATAGAAAATAGACATAACTCTCTCTCCCACATATTTCTCTACCTGAAGAACACACATAATAATATTTTATTCTTTCTTTATATACTCCTTCCCAAGAGATTTTCCATTCCTTATTTTCATGAACTTCTCCCAACCCACATATATACGGTAAATATTAAAGGTAACCTAAATATATATTAATTACATTTGATACAAATTAAAACCAAACGGCTAATAAATATAAAAACCAACGTTATCAATTTGATGCATAAAAACTGACAAATAATTGTGCAAGCAGTTTTGACTTCAATGAGTATATGTAACTTATATATATTATATAATTAATTAATTTAATTAATTTATAAAATATCAAACAAACTATGCAATATTTGGTGCAGTTCACTCAGAATTAAAAGAAGTTCTAAGAGCTACTTCTTGACCCACATGGCGAAAGATAATGGCCGTTAAAATGGACTCGTCTAATGGGGTCTGGTTGGTTAGCTAAAGAAGGGGCAAGAAAATTTTGGCCTATTTTTTTTTTAAAAAAAGACTTTTAGCCCTCATCCATTTAGTTCCACAGCCCATTGTGGATTTGTAAGAGTTAGGTCAGAATAGCCAATATGGTTTTTAATCTTTTTCTAATTTTTTAAACATTTAAAATTATTTTTTTATGGTATATATAATATTATAGTCTATGTTAATATGTAATATTCATTTATAATATGTTAATATGTAAAATAAATTACATTTTTATAGGCAAATATCCAATATTCATTCATGATGATATATTGATTTATAAAATAAATTACACTAATTAACTTTTAAATTATATTCTTGTAAGCCAATTTGTAATATTTATTCTTAATATATTGATATTTGATTAAATAGAATAAAATATTTTTTAGAGAAATTAAATTAAAAAAAACCCATTGATCGGCCCTTAGCCTTTCAAGAATTGGATTGGGCCAGCATTTTGCGTATGTTTACTACATAGAAATGGCACTATGAAAATAGAATTGGAAACCAAAAAGCAAGTGGGGCCCACTGGGTCTCACTTATTTTTTCATTTTTTTATTTCCATCAACTTTAAAAAAAAGAAAAAAAATACAAAATATCTATTATACCCTTTTGATTTGACATGATTTGACACAATTATAACCTTCTTTTCTTTTTATTATTTTAATATAAGGGGTAAAATGGTCATTTTATACATTCCCATTCCATTTTCATTATCAAACTTTTACTATTAAACACATCAAATACATTCCGTTTCCATTTCCGTTTTTATTTCTATTTCTATCTCATCAACGTGACCTTTAAGTCCATCCTCTTAGAAGTGGGGCAAACCAAACTCCACCCATTTTATTAAAAGCCTTTGCAAACATATGAGAAGGATCCATCCAAACCATGAACCTCAATCTACGTACCTAACCGAAATGTCGTGAATTAGATTATTAAAGGTGAAGGGTACAATAGGAACACAACTCAGCTCATTTTAATGTTAGTTACAATAATCAACCCAATAATTTTATTAACTATATAACGTCGATTATTAATAAAAGATGTTAATTAAATGACACTAAAATCTATATATCTATATATCTATTAAATGATGTTAATTATTAATAAAAGATGTTAATTAAATGATGTTAATTAAAAATTGTGGTGCTGACACGTGGACATCCTAGATGAGCTCCATTATTTTTTTTTGGTCACTTAACAATTCTATTCAATAGTCATCTCTCATTGGCTCTTAGAGTTGACTTCTCTTTATTTTCTTTTTGATTTAAATAATTTGGCTATTTTTTATGGAGAGTGACATGTGTCTTTTCCTGGATCAAAGTTACATCAATAGTAATTTTTTTTATATTATTTTTTATTTTAACATTTTTTGATATGTGTGATATCATTACTCACCACTCTTCTCTAGGTCAGATTTTGAAAAATACTTATCTCCTAAACTATTTTCATTTATTATTCTTATCTACTCTTTTCCATTTACACTATTTCCCAAGGCAGCTTTTTAATTTCACACCTTCATAGATTAGACTTTTAAATTTTTAAATATTTAAGATATGATAACTCATGCTTTAATGTTGCTACTAAAATTGACCAATAGATAAACTCATCTTTAATTTCAATCCCTATATGTCTCTCTTTCCCGTACTCTTTCTCTATATATACATTGTTAGCTTGTGTTCAAAATGAGAATGAATGTTAAAGTTTTTATTTCTCACTTTTTTATTCTTTTTATTCTCTCATTTCCTTTTTGGGTTTTCTGATAGATAAATTATTAATCTTTATGAATGATTCCTTCGTGTGTGTTAATCCTAATTTATTTTCTTCTATATTTCTATCAATTGATTCTTTTAATTTGATCGTGTTTCTTTGCTCTTTGTTGTGTGCTTATATGTTTTCATCTTTTTTACGAAGTTGTGAAAACGTTTGAAAGAGATGCTGAAGAACAACAACTATGCTAAAGGTATTTCTATTTTTTTTTTATAATTTCGGTCAAGCAACCTTGCGATTTTTTCTTCTATTATTTTTATTTTTGTTGTAAATCTTCATCAATTTTGTAATCTAAGGAGATGATGAATGATTTGTTTGGATTGATGATAACAAGAGAAGCCAAGCCACATCATTTTGGAAGCATGGGTAATATATAATCTTATTTTATGAGAATATCGTGACAGTGTAGATGTATGTCGATATAATAAAAGTGTAATATATAATTCCTCAATAAATTGGAAACTTAATACTTCCACGTATGTAATCTTATTTTATCTCTTTTCTTTGTACATGTATGTTTGTATAATAACAATGTAATTTACAATTCCTCTAGCAATTGAAAACTTAATACTTCCACTTATGTATTATCTTATATAGTAAAAAAAGAAAAAAAAAAAGTGCAGTATATTTGTTTATAACACAACCTGTACTATTTTCAACCCATTTTAAAGTGTTAAATTTGAAGCTATAGTTTCTTTGATGGTCATGTAAAACATTATTAAACATTTAATGTTTTTCATTATTAAATATTTGTTTTTAAGTTTTATATTTGTCAAATTCAAAATCCTAACAAACATAAAACTTGCTGAGATTAAAAAACCATAAATTATTTAATTTATTCATAACAATTAAAATTCGAAATCCTAACAAACATAATTTCATATCTTACATATTTTTATTTTGGTTGATGCTCATTATTTTTCTCATTTTAGTTTCTAAAGTTTATTAGAATTTTGAACGCATTTTAGTATAATCGTTATTTTGTTTTCATGACAATAGCAATAAATAAATAAATAAATATATATATATATATATATATATATATATATATATATATATATATATATATAGTGCTTAATTAATGTATTTTCTTTAATTTTATGCATGTCTTGATATAATTCTTATTTTATGTACGTTTTATATTAATGTTTTTTTATTTTAATTTTAGTTTGCAATAAATATATTATTTTCCTATATTTTAGCCCGTGAAATCTTCTATCTTTATTGGTAATATAGTGTAGTTACACAAAGTATTTTTATTTTATTTTATTAATTAATTACTGAATTTTATTAAACGATACACAGTCCCTCGATGAACAAATATCCTCAAGGCTTAGATTACCATGAAACATGAGTGCTTGACCTATTTATTTTTAATTTTATTGAAAATCATAATAATTAAATTTTATATTTATTTAAAAATATTAAAATTTTCCAGCCACCAACAAAATGTATGTATAATATTGAGAATCATCAACATCATTATGCATGAATGGCCTTTTTAATTTAATATTCTTGGGAATCCTAAAAATTGATTTTTTTTTCTATTTCTATGAAAAATATTAAATTTTACTAATACTCTGTTAATTTGAAAGTTTCTAGGAATATCTTTGTTATCTTTTCAAAACATACATGCTTCACAAATTAGAATCTGTACTTTGCAATTAATATAGGAGTTATTGCTATAGCTTTATAATACTACGATAAATTTTAATATCGGAGTTATTTCTCAAGATCTCTGTCTCTTTATTCGAAATTAATAAGTTTTAAACTCAAAATAATTTAATTTCAGATTAATATTGAATATTCAAATTAAATAATTATATTTTTTAAAATGCATCTCTTTTCTATAAATAAAAATGATTCACAAGAATTTAAATAGATCTGTTAAAATTCTCAATGTATTATTGGAAAGGAGTTTTATGGAGATCTGTTAAAATTTAACTCTTATATTCTTTTTGTTTTTAAGGCTATGTTTAGGAGTTTTATGGAGGATGAAAGGAAGTGGTCATTAATGGAAAGGAGTAGAATGGAAAGGAATGAAATGAGTAAAATGTTGTTTAGATGTTTGGATGGAATGGAATGGTTAATTAAATATTTTTTTCTGATATTACCCCTTCCTTTTTTTCCAATGAAATAAGTGGTGGCGGCGGTGGTCATAGTGGCGGTAGATGTAGGTGGTGGGTGATAGTGGTGGAGGTGGGTGGTGGTGGCGGCAACAGAGGTGGAGGTGAGTGGTGGAGGCGGTAGTGATAGCGGTGGGGGTGGAGATGGGTGGTAGTGGTGGCGGTGGCGACAGCAATAGCGGCGAAGAGAAGTAGGATAAATTGAAATTTTATTAAAGTAGGAAGGGTAAATATGTATCTTGGGGTCAAGAAAACGAGGCTTTTGAATGGACAAAGGGGTTTTGAGAGACCTTTACCTTCCATTCCATTTCATTCTAAAAATGACAAAACTTATGTGCTGTTGTTTACATGCTTTTGGTAAAGTTAACCAATTAAAAAAAGACATGTGTCAATTTTCTTCTCAAAAGTGACACATGTCTTTTTTTTTAATTGGTCAACCTTACCAAAAGCATGTAAGCAACAGCACATAAATTTTTTCCTTCTAAAAAAACATCCAAACATACTTTCAACTTATTTTGACCCTCCCCTTCCATCCTAAACACCCACATCCAAATGACACCTAATGTACTTATGTGTGTGACAATTCAGTGAAATATAATTAAAATATAATATAATAATAAAATTTAATAATAAAAAACAAATAACTTCTAATAAATATTTCATATAACCTGTTCATAAAAAAAATCATATAACCATTTATATTTATAAATGTTTGAAGATATTGTTGATCCAGTAAGAATATTCATATAAATTATCATCCTAAATCTAAACTTTGTCCATTCTTTACGATAAATTGTTGTATATATTTACTATGTAACAAAAGGAATCGATAAAATCATCTATTTTTTGATATTGGAGATAATATAAAAATTATTCAATTACGCTATTCTTTAATGTTTCTTGAGTATTGTCTCTTATCATCCTAGAACGGTAAACTATGTTTTCATAAATAACTCATGTACAACTACATTAGCATAGTGTGGTAACTATGTTTTCATAGACTTATCCATATTTATTTTCATGAAATAATTATTATGAGTTATATTACTTTTTTATTTTTTTATATTTTATAAAGTTAGTACAATAAAAATTGTATGCCTAATGCTTCCTATGTTATATGATTAAATAAGTTATATTTTCAATTTATTGTAAATATTATTTATCCAAATTATTATGTATTTATTATCATTTTTGGGTTTACAAAATTCCTTTTTCTACTAAATTTTTTTAAAATTTTATGAAGAGAGATATAATTTTTAGCGTTTTAAAAAAATGTGACTTTAAAAGTTTATAAATTATATATTAATATTTATATATATTGAACTTAAAAATCTCCCGTGAATATCCATGGGGTTAAGTCTAGTTTGAATAAAACAAGACGTTAACAGAAAGCAAGGCCAATGAGAAAGTGAAATATATATATCAAACTAGAGAAATGAGCTTATATACAATAATCAGATAAAAAATTTATACAATTCCATTAAATCATTCATTTTTTTCCTTCTTCCTTCCTTTCTCTAGCTTTTTCAAGGGAAGTGGGATAATTGAATCAAGTCATATGCTTTGCTATGATCTTGTTCTGTTGCTCCAACCATGTTTGTTGCTGCCGCAACAAACTCTGCTCTTGCATTGCCTTGTTCAGGGCATTCTCATTACTACTGTTTAATGCTGCACTAGGCCATGGACCAAAGAGATCATCTTCCAGCTTTGCCTCTCCCACCATTATTGTCTCGTTAGGAAGCTTCGCACGAAATGTCGGTGCAACGGTTGCGTCATGAAAATTTTCCCCCCAAAAGGACGTAGCTTCGTTAGTATGAATTTCTGATCTAAAAGTTGGTGTTGGACTCGCCTGATGATACGAATTATTATAGGCACGAAAAGTTGGAGCCATACTTGTTTGATGCGAACTGTGAGCATGAAAACTTGGCTCCATGCTCGTTTGAAACATATTATGATGACCTTGGAAGCTTGGTGCTACGCAAGTTTGATATGAATTCTGGCCACGAACGATTGGAGTGGTAGTGCTTGTTTGAAACGAACCATAATGTTGCTGAAAAGCCGGGTTTGGGCTAATTTGATAGGAATTTGGACTACAAAAAGTTGGTTCTATGCTTCTCTCGTATGATGAATTATGGCCTTGGAAGATTTGTTGTCCAGTGCTTGTTGGATAGGTTGGTGCAATGCTTGCCATATTATAAGAACTATGACCTTGAAAAGTTGATGTTGTGCTTGTTTGATATGCGTTGTGGTGGCCACGAAAAGTTGGTGTTGCACTAATGTGATATGAATTATGGTCTTCAAAAGTTGACGTCGAGCTGAACTTTACTAAACCTTGAGAATCAAAAGTTGGTGTTGTGCTATTCTGATATGAACTATGACTTGATGAGAAAGTTGATGTTGTACTAAGCTTGAATGAACCTTGAGAATTAAAGGTTGGTGCTGAATTCGTTTCATATGAATTCTGATCATGAAAATTTGATGCTGAGTTGATCTTAAACGAACCTTGAGAGTTAAGAGTTGGTGCTGAACTTTTCTGAGATGTATTTTGACCCTGATACGACGACGGCGGCGACGGCGAAATAATCTTAAATGAACCTTGAGAGTTAAGAGTTGGTGCTAAACTTCTCTGAGACAAATTTTGACCCTGATACGATGACGACGGCGGCGAACTAATCTTAAATGAACCTTGAGAGTTAAGAGTTGGTGCTAAACTTTTCTGAGATGAATTATGACCTTGATATGATGGTGATGGCGAACTAATCTTAAATGAACCTAGAGAGTTTAAAGTTGGTGCTAAACTTTTCTGAGATGAATTATGACCTTGATATGATGACGACGGCGAATTAATCTTAAATGAACCTAGAGAGTTTAAAGTTGGTGTTGGACTTTTCTGAGATGAATTGTGACCTTGATATGATGGCGACGGCGAACTTATCTTAAATGAACCTAGAGAGTTTAAAGTTGGTGCTGGACTTTTCTGAGATGAATTATGACCTTGATATGATGGCGACGGCAAACTTATCTTAAATGAACTTAGAGAGTTTAAAGTTGGTGCTAAACTTTTCTGAGATGACTTATGACCTTGATATGATGGCGACGGCAAACTTATCTTAAATGAACCTTGAGAGCTCAAAGTTGGTGTTGAACAAATCTTAAATGAGCCTTGGGAAGACAAAGTTGGTCTTGTTGGCATCTCATCTTGATTCCTAGCTTGAAAAGTTGGCACCAAACTTATATTATTCTCCATAGATTCTTGAGCACGAAAGGTTGGAGGCGTAGCCGCGGTACACGAGTTTTTCGAATTGAAGTCACCAAAAATGAGATCCAAATCTGTTGAAGAACTAGAATTCTGAGCATTGAATGTTGTTGGTGGTGCCATTGATGTTGTAGCCTCACTAGATTCCTGATGAGCGTGAAATGATGTGGGTGCCTCAAAAAAATCAATAAAATTAGGCTGGTTTTGATCTATGGTGGCAGTAGGAGGAGAAACCGTTGGTATATCTTCAAGCTCCAAGAAAGGATTGTACTGGTTTTGAGGCACTAAAGATTGACCAAACAACCCATTGGGAAAATCATTATTATGTGAGGCTTTCCCTGGTGTAGTACTTGCTGTCTCCACCAAAACTAACTCCCAACAATCATTGGAAGAAGAGGCAACAATATTAGCATTATTGTTGTTGTAACCCATTATTTCTCCATTATTACTACTACTATGATTATTATTATTATAATTATTTCTCTGTTTTATGTCTTCCATTTCCAAATTCACCCTCCCTATTTGATCCACCGGATACGAAAGGTTCGAACAAGACTCATAAGCAGTACTAGCAATGTCCTCGACGCCGTCGCCGTCCTCGTCGTCGTCATAGTCATTTTGTGACGGTTTCTCATCTTGTTCGTCGTCGTCGTCTTCTTCGTCACAATCAAACTCCAAAAAACGGCTCGGCGTGTACAATCCGGCGTCGGTGGCACTCATCAAGTCCTCCAACGACGTACAATGAGACGACGCCGCGTACTCCGACGCCGTCTCGTAGTACCTCTCCGGCGTCCCGTATTGCTCGGAGGCCTCGTCGTAATTACCACTCGAACCCACCACGCTCTCTCTCAACGCAGAAACCAGCAAGTGCTTCGAGAGCGGCGATTGGCCATTGTCGTTACCGTAATTCTCATTCTCGTTGTTCGCAGCTTGGTCCCTCAAGAATTCCTGCAATGCCTCCATCAGCTCTTGAGAGATCTTCTGCACTTTAGGATACTCACCGGCTCTCCCAACCCCAATGGCCAAACACGAGGAATAGAAGCTAGAAAGCTCGTCGAATTGCTTGCTCGATCTCACACAAGCTTGGAAAGCGGAAATACACGCTTTACACGGCAACTTGAAGAAGTTATCGAGAATCACAACCAACCCATCGGAGATATCTCTATAAAGGTCAAAACTTTCTTGAACAATAGCGTACAGCGAGATCTGAACCAAACGGTTCGTTTTGGCCGGGCCGGTGGGTTTCGTCCCCATCGCTCTATCCAGCAGACGCTGCCAGTACGTGATCCTATCGAGCAACATCGCGGGCTTCATCTCCTTAATCCCCGTCGTGTCGTTAAACATCTTCTTATTCTTCTGATGATTCTTCATCAGTGTGACTCTCCGCTGGAGCTTCCCCGTGAGGAAGCAATCGAGCCGCTCGTCGAGGTACAGGGCGATGGTCCTGACGAAGGCGGAGTAGTCCCACGGGCTGGAGTTGGAGTCGTCTCTGAACGTGGCGAGGTTGAGGATCTTGGCCCCGCGTTTCATGGCGTGGAAGACCTCTCGGGGGAAGTAGGGATCCCCGTCTTGGAAGATCGTGAGGACGATCATGAGGGATTTCAGGACGACGACCCAATTCTTGGTTTTCCCGATGCGTTTGCCGATGTACTGAGCGCATGCCGCGGCGTACACTTTGTTGGAAGATACGAGATGGACGATCTCGTTGACGTAGCGTTCGTCCATGGGGATTTCATCGTGGGTTGTGGCTTTGAGGATGACGACTTCGAGATTCGCTGCATTTGTGACCTTTGCTAGGCTTATGCTGGTTTGATCTTTTACGGCACCAAGAGCCTTTCTTAGCTTGCTTGGCATGTTCATCAATGAAATATATAATAATTCAAATTGAAATTTTTTTTTTTTTCTATCTCAATTTTGGCTCTTATTGTGGGGTTTGAGTTTCATGGTTTTTTTGTTTTTTGGTTCTTCGAAAAGTGTTTGTTTGAGAGGAAAACGATAGGAAATTTTGCTTTGGATGTTTCAATATTAATTTGATGCTATATTTGGTTATTGTACATTTTGATGGTCCAGAGTGGAGATGGGAGGCATGAGGAAATCTTGTTCAATTAACAGGTGTTTTTACTCTTTTAATGAAGGATGGAAAATTTTTCATGTGCTTATAATAATAATAATAATACTAATTACACAAAATTACAACCTAGCAAATCAATTAGATTATAGTTAATCACAAACTTACTTTGCCCAAATATAAATCTAACATGATATGTGATGAAAATGTGATAAGATTCCTAAACACTAGGATTCTTTTGTTCTATAGCTAAGGGAGAAAGATTATTTTTTGTTATTTTGGTAAATTAATCGGTGTGTACTTCTAATTAAGTCTATTATTCAACTCTACCGTATCCTTTTTACTTCTTTTCCCCGCGTAATATTTTATATAATATTTTCTGCTGACTTCAATTTTTGCGTCTCTTTATTACTATTATATGGGTCTACAATCCTTTTTTAAGTACGGTTAAACACTCATGGTACAGTAAATTTGGATAAGATAAAGTTTGGAGAAGAAAAAACATTTTAAGATATTTTAATTATCTTGTAAACAACTTAAGTGTTTTGATTAAAATTATCAGGATTTTTAAATCGCATAATAATTAAAATTTTTTTTTCACAAGTGTTCCCTTATTGGAGGTAATCTTGTTTGAGGCATTGTCGGACACTAAATGTGGACACCTCTCTTAACGGAGATTTGAAACTAGATTCATCTTGTTGTGAGAGACTAGTCTCTTCCGATAAATCCAACTCTATTGGTACACTTGTCATTATTTGAAATTTCACCTACGGAGGCAGAATTTTCCTAATCCTGTCTTCGACTCTTCGTGCGTAGTGCATGGTGTAGTAATAGAAGACTACACACACAGTAATTTACTGCTCTGTTTTGGTGTCTACTTCTCATCAGTCATCACATACATGCAGTACCATGATAGGATTGACAAAGTAAGAAAATTTAATTTAAAGTAATAATTAAAAAATATTTCTTCTTTTAAATGACAACTTCAACTTATTAATAATAATAATAATAATAATAATAATAATAATAATAAATTGAAGTAATTTAGAGTTAAATTCAAGATTTTATAAATTTACAAAGTAAGAAATTTTAATTTATTTGCTCTATTTCAACAATATATTTCAAATGCTAAAATTAGAATTTAAGTATTTTAAAGTATTTGGTTTATTCAAAAAAGATTTTTTTTATTATCTGTGAGACCTAAAAGATGAGCTACCCAACTGAAATACAACTCAATGTGAGATCTTCCTAAAACATCAGACACTCAGAAGGCGTATAATACATATTAAGACCACTCCCTAATTTGTTCCTTGATCTCGTTAATCATGAAAGCCAAAGGGTGGTTCCTGTCACAATCATCTTGAATAAGCTTGATCGCCTTCTGAGAGTCGGACTCAACCATAATTTTCTTCAAACCTTTATTCCAAGCAATCTCCAGAGCTGTCAGAATGCCACTAAATTCCGCCATAATTTGAATTGTAATAATTCAAATCCCTTGCATTTTAAATTCCACATGATTCAAAATATAACTTTTCAAATACACTTGAAGTATTATAAATTTCATGGTATTTGAAATATAAGGAATTTGAATTGCTATAATTTAAATTCCTAACATTTTAAAATATCTTGTTTGGATAGATTAACTAATTTAAAATTCATATTAAATTTTAAATTTAACCCTCAAATATTGAAGATAGTGAGTGTAACTGTCGTTTTTGGTTCAGACAATTCATAATGTTAAATAAGGACCGCAATGGGTCGTAACTTTGGGGGACTTGTCCTTAGGTAAAAACCTATAGGTGCCTACATACCCTTGTAGAGAGATCAAAGTCCACGTAGTTCGAAGAGGGAAAGTCCATGGTGACCGTTAGGCAGGAGTGTTACCTGTAGTGACAGTGTGCGGCTAAGATGTGTGTGTTTTTCGGGCAGGCGAGCCAACTGTTGGAGGTACATCATAGGTAGAGAGAGAGGGAGAGCGAGAGCAAGGGTCTCTGGATGTTGCTTAGAGCAAGAGGATAAGTGTATCCTATTAATTGAGGGAATATGGGCTGATGTTTGTTAGGTAGACTTCAGGTAACAATGATCTCGTGGTATACTTTGGTGTTGCGAGCACTGTCTTGTTCGCTTCTGGATTGCCTATGTTTTAGTCCCCCAGGTGAGGGGTATTTTTACTCGAGGTAGAGGAAAATGTGGTCGACCCACGTTGTTGAGTCGGAAGCTTGACCCACGATCTGAGGAATTCACCCATGTCTCTAATTCGAGAGAGTACGCGGGTGATTGTGGGGAGATGCCATGTCTAAGGTTATCGAGAAACGCCACGTATCACTGATCTGTGGTCCGGTTAACCTTCTAGAAGGCTAGTGCCACGTGTCACCAGGAGGGCATGTTATGGAATTATAGTGAATGAAAAGCAATTGTACACCAAGTTGTCTAAGTGTGAATTTTTGTTAGAGGAAGTCAAATTCTTAGGACATGTGATCTCTAAGGATGGAGTAGCTGTAGATCCTAGTAAGACGGATGCTGTGGCTAGTTGGGAGAGACCTAAGACAGTGACTGAAATTCGTAGCTTTCTCGGATTAGCCGGTTACTATAGGAGGTTTATAGAAGGGTTTTCGCAAATCGCATTACCCATGACGAGGTTGACACGAAAGGAGGCACCATTTGTGTGGACCTTAGAGTGTGAAAATAGTTTCCAAATCCTTAAGGAAAGGTTGACCACCACACCGGTGTTAGTTATTCCTGATCCTTTAGGTGAGTTTGAGTTGTACACCGATGCGTCTAGAAAATGATTAGGTTGTGTCTTAATGCAAGAAAAGAGGGTAGTTGCGTATGCATCTAGACAGTTGAGACCTCATGAGGAGAATTACCCGACTCATGACTTAGAGCTAACCGCCATAGTGTTTGCCCTAAAGATATGGAGACATTATCTTTATGGAATTAGGTTTGAGATATTTAGTGACCATAAAAGTCTCAAATATCTCTTTGATCAGAAAGACTTAAACATGAGACAGAGAAGATGGATGAAATTCTTAAAGGATTATGATTTTGAATTAAAATACCATCCCGGAAAGGCAAATGTTGTCGCAAACGCCTTAAGTAGAAAATCTTTACACATGTCTCAATTAATGGTTAATGAATTGAGGTTAATAGAGAAGTTTAGAGATATGAATTTATCCACTTCGATTTTACCTGATAGGATATGTTTAAATCAGTTGAGGATAGAATGTGACCTTAGGGCTCAGATACTAGAAGCTCAAAAAGGAGATGAATTCTTAAAGTCTTTAAAGGACTCAAAGAAATTCATTAAGTCACCAGACGGGGTCGTGACGTTTCAGGGTAGAGTTTATGTCCCGAATCAAGGAGGACTAAGGGATAAAGTCCTAGAAGAAGCCCACAAGAGTAGTTATACCATACATCCAGGTGCCACTAAGATGTATCAAGATCTCAAGAAGAGATTTTGGTGGCCAGGAATAAAAAGGCACATAGCAGAGTATGTCTCTAAGTGTCTAATATGTCAACAGGTGAAGATTGAACATCAGAAACCTGCAGGATTGTTACAACCCTTAGATATCCCTGAATGGAAATGGGAACAGATTTCCATGGATTTTATTCTAGGGTTACCGAGGACACAGGCAGGAAATGATGCTATCTGGGTGATAGTGGACAGATTAACTAAATCAGCACATTTCCTACCAATTAAAATAAGCTTCTCATTAGATAAGTTAGCTCACTTGTACATTCAAGAGATAGTGAGGTTGAACGGAGTTCCCTCTAGTATTATCTCAGATAGAGACCCTAGATTTACTTCTAGATTTTGGAAAGCCTTGCAGGAAGCATTCGGTACAAAACTGAATTTTAGTACTGCATATCATCCTCAAACTGATGGACAAACTGAGCGAACTATTCAAACCTTAGAGGATATGCTCAGAGCATGTGCTCTTGAACAGACAGGAAGTTGGGATAAGAACATTCCACTAGTGGAATTTGCGTATAATAATAGTTATCATTTCACTATAGAGATGGCTCCATATGAAGCCTTGTATGGGAGGAAATGTAGATCACCCATTTGTTGGTTTGAGATCGGGGAGAGACAGTTGTTAGGTCCTGAACTTGTTCAAGAGACCACTGAATAGATAAAAATGATCAGAGAAAAAATGAGAAAAGCCCAGGATAGACAAAAGAATTATGCTGATAATAGGAGGAAACCATTGGAATTTGAAGAGGGGGATCATGTTTTCCTCAAAATTTCTCCGATTACAGGTATTGGTAGAGTTATTAAGTCCAGAAAATTGAGTCCAAGATACATAGGACCTTTCCAAATTTTGAAAAGAGTTGGTTCATCAGCCTATCAGATTGCATTACCCACATTTTTGTCAAATCTCCACAATGTTTTCCATGTGTCGCAACTTCGAAAATATATTTCGGATCCTTCACATATTTTGGATGTCAGCACAGTACAAGTAAAAGAGAATTTGACTTATCATCCTAGACCGATAAAGATCATTGATTCGGATGTTAAGCAATTAAGAAACAAGACTATCCCATTAGTGATAATTTCAGGGGATAAATCTTCTCCTTAAGAAACAACATGGGAAAAGGAAGATGTTATAAGGAAATCATATCCGAAACTATTCTTATTAATCGGTGTGTTCCCAAATATCGTGGACAAAATTTTAAATTAGGAAGGGGGAATTGTATCATCCGCCTCTCCTGATGTTGTAATTAATTGCTTGCTAGAGGAATTTAGGTTTTTGTGTGTGTTCGATGCTTCTAGAAGCATGTAAACCTGCATTAGAAATAGGTTAATTATGTTAGAGGGACTTGAATGAAAAGAAAGAAAAGTTTAGATGGAAGAGGACTTAGGTGTAAATAAAAGCTTTAGGGGGAATGTAATTTATAATTTTACCTTAGAGTCATAGTGGCCAACAGAATTTTGTACACTTCCTGCCTGAGTGTCAAGGTAGAGTGATTAACTCTATTTTTAATGAAGGCAATGAACCAAGTAGAATTAAGGACTTGAATGCAAGAAGGAGTGGGAAAGTGGTGAGTCACCACTTAGCCACTCTAAAGGGCTGAAACATAGCCACCACATCTCCACACACTCATCATTTTCACCAACTAGAGAGAGAGAGAGAGGTAGAGAGAAGGAAGAGAAAAGCTTGAAGGGGAAGTTGGGAATTCGGACTAGGGCTCGATTCAGCTGGGGAAATTGATAAGATAGCATCTACACATCACAAGAAACACAATCTAGCTTGGAGTTAAGGTAATCATGGCTTCCAACTCTCACTTTTTGGAAAGTTAAGATTTTGATTGAAAATGGTCAATTTCTGATTTTTGAACTTCTGGGCCGAAATAGAGAGTACAAACCTGCATTTCTATGATTTTGGAACTCAGATGGATGCCTATTTATGTATGCATGTATCTCTGAATGCTAACAATGAAGATTTAGAAATGGGTTTGGCTATGGGTTTTGGTAGCATGTTCATAATTAAATCTAAGGAAGTTTAAGCATGTTTGGGCTAAGATTGTTCATGGGTTTTATCATTTTTATGATTGAGAATGTTTTGGACACCTTGCATGTATTTGGATGATGAATTTTGGGTTAGAATATGTGATTTAAAGGTTTTGCGAAAACAGGGCAGAGGCACAACAGTCGATTGTTAGCCTCTAACAGTCCACTGTCGTGACCAAAAATTCAAAGAAATTTAAGACAAAAGCACAACAGTCGACTGATAGGCTTAGCAGTTGACTGATGTGTTCTTAACTCATCATATTTTTCCACATTTTCCAGAAACGCATATGGCAGTCGACTGCCATGCCCAATCAGTCGACTTCCATGTTCTTGACTCATGAAAAACCCAGATTCAACCTAGAAATTCAATTTGGTAAATATTTAATTGTTGAAGGTTTCAAGAGTAAGCAGCCGACTGCTATGCTTGGGACAGTCGACTAATGGAACACAGAGAGCTCTTAGTCGACTGGTAAGTTCTAGCAGTTGACTGATAAGCTACTGCCTCATTTTATATTTTTCAAAGAGTGAACACTCGACTGATGTCTTGGGAGCAGTCGACTGATATAGGGTAGTTTATGAAAATGTTTTACATCTTATGAAACAAAGTTTCGAGAGCCCAATTACATACTTAAACTTAATTTTAAAAGATTAAAGGACAATATGAGACATAGCTTAAGGGAAATAACATAGTAAAATGAAAAGAGAGCTAAGTATTTCATATACATCATTTGTAGAAGAAGAAGTCCATAGTCGATTTGACCAATTGTCGGTATGGGACGGCCGTTGGGATTTCCATGGTTGAGCCATAATATGGGATGGTAAAACATCTAATCGATTAATGATGAAAGTTTACGAAAACACCGTGTTGGTTGTATAATTTTAAGCTAGTAGACTCTACATGGCCAAATCAAGAGTGACATGCTTAAAATTAGATTAACCATGATTGGGACTACTTCTTTACAATGTATGTACATGAGAATAGCATATCAAGGGATAAAATCGTGATCCTTTAGGAAAGATACCTTGTGTCTTATGGCAAAGAGAGGTCATGGACAAAATGGTGATCCTTTGGGAAAGATGCGTTTTATCTTGTGAATCTATGGTTAAGGGTAAAAGTGTGACCCTTCGGGGAAGAGGCATTGTACCCTATGAATGAATGAATGTTAAAGGATAAAATTGTGACCCAAGAGGGGAAGATGCATTGTATCCTATGAAGGGAATGGACAAAACTGTGACCCATAGGGGAAGACCAGTGTGTTAAATGAAAGGAATGGACAAAACTGTGACCCGTTTGGAAAGACCAGTGTGTCAAATGAATGAATGAATATGTGTGAGTAGTTGTTGGACAACTCTCCCGATGCTCAATGTTTTTATGAAAGATTAGGGTTTAATACCCATATGTTTTGAATGCTTGTTATTTCCATGTTTTATGAAATGATAATGAATGTTAATGAAATGTCCATATTGCTATGAAATGTTTAAATGTGAATTATAATGATTGTACCATACCATGCTAACCGTATGTATGTTTAACTGAAGCATTGATGACGATATATGCCATTATATGTTTTAAAGTTAATGATAATGGTGCATCCAGGATTTGATGATATGATAATGAGAAATGCAGTGATTTCTGTATGGTAATACAGTGGTACAGATTAGCGGTTTTGGAAACAGGTTGCCATGATTACTGAGATTATAATCTCATGATTACGTTGATGTGTATCAAATTCCTAGGTACTTAGTTACGTTGGAGGCTAAACTGGAGTCGAGGCATGACCCAATACAGGGTTGGATCATAGTTACTAGTGATGTAGTAGTGCATGTAGTTACATATTTGACCCCTACTCAACCTGTTTGACTTTATGATGGATGATTATGTATGATTTTGGATTCTCCAATCCCTTGACCTTGTGTCTTATATGTTTTTGGAAAGGTCATAAAGGTTACTAGATGGTATGTATAGAAAGGGATGGAGTTAAATCATGTTAATATAAGGATAGTTTGTATGTATGTATGAACTGGAGTTTTTATCCACTAGTAGGTTAAGGACTAAGATCTTAAGATGCTTGCTATCTCTAGATCTTCTTCCTTCTTAGGACTCTAGTTGACTATGACCTTTGATGGATGTACATATATATATATATATATATATATATATATATGAAAGTATGTAATTATGTATGCAAAAGTTTATGAAAGTAAATATGGTTAATTGATTATGTATGTAGAGATTATACTTTATGCTTCCGCTTAAGAAACAAGTTAGATACCCGAGAGATAGAACCTAAACCAACTCAATCTAATTAATCAATTTGGCAAAAGTTTTAATAAATTCGGGTAAGGAATGTAGTAACACACTAATTCAAGATAACTATATACTAAAAATGGACGTAGGGAATTGGGGTGTTACAATTGTGGGGAGATGCCATGTCTAGGGTTATCGAGAAACGCCATGTATCACTGATCCGTGGTCCGGTTAACCTTCTAGAAGGCTAGTGCCACGTGTCACCAGGAGGGCATGTTATGGAATTATAGTGAATGAAAAGTTACAATAATAGCTAAAAGTTAAAAAATTACTAAATATTTTTTTGACACAAAAAATTATTAAATATTTAAATTTGTTTATTATTTAATATATTTTTATTATTTTGTTATATTTTGTAAAAATTAAAAAATTACAAAACCTTTTGATATATGTAATTCCATAATACACCCTCCCATGGACACGTGGCACTAGCCTTCTAGAAGGTTATTCGGACAACGAACAGTGACACGTGACACTGCTCAATGGCCCCGAACGTGGCTTCTCCCACAATCACTCGCGTGCTCTCCCGAATTAGAGATCGTGGATGAACTCTCCAGACTGTGGGTTGAACTCTCGGCGCAAAAACATGGGTCGACCACGTTCTCCTCTACCCTGAGTATAAATATCCCTCACTTGGGGGACTGAAGGATACGCAACCCAGAAGCGAACATGACAATGCTCACAACACAAAAGCATACTACGAGATCATCATTATCTGAAGTCTACTTAACAGATATCAGCTCATATTCACTCCATCAACAGGATACACTCATCCTCTTGCTCTAAGCAACATCCAGAGACCCTTACTCTCTCCCTTTACCTACGAGGTACCTCCAACAGGTGGCTCGCCTGCCCGGAGAACACACACACGTCCTAGCCACACACGTCCACTATAGGTAACATTCCTACCTAACGGCCACTATGGACGTTCCCTCTTCGAACTGTATACGTGGACTTTGATCCCTACACAAGGGTACGTAAGCACCTAGGTCATCACCTAAGTACAAGTCCCCCAAGGTTACGACCCCTTGAGGTCCTTTCTTAACATTATGAATTGTCTGAACAAAAAACGATAGTTACAATATATATAATTATAAAATTTCAAATGAGGGATAGTAACAATTTTTAAAATCGGACTGGTCATTGAATCAAAAAATCTTTCGGGTCACGGGCTAATCGATTCAACAAGTTAAATCGTCGGTTGAACCAAGTGATTTCATAAATATATAAAATAATAATAAAATAAATAATTAATAAACAAACAAAAAACTATCACTCCAAAATAAATTCAAATAGTCAAATAATATAACCAACAAACATATAGAACACTCCAATATAGAAAAGTAATTAAGTTTCAATTAATACTTAATAGACATATGATAATTCTAGCCCAATATTTTTTTAAAAAATTTTCTGGATCTAAAACTTGAGAAGCCCAAATGAGACCAAACCAAACATTGACAAGAAAAAAAAACAAACCACTAAATCAATTAAAAAGAAATATAAGTAGAATTTATTTATTAAAAAAACATAGTAAAATTGAAAAGTGAAAAGTAAGTTCCTCAATCCTCACACCTGGCCTAGCCTCTTCTCAGTTCTCACCCTCACAAGCTTTTCCTTTTTCTCTCTCCAAGGTATCAAGTTTGGAAGACTCGAGGAAAAGGGAGCTTCTTCAAGCAAGGTTATTATTCTTCCATTTTTCCTTTATTATTCCTCTATGCTCAAGCCGCTGCTTTTCCCTTTACTTCTTATCTTTTTTTTTTTTTGGTTAGGATACTTATTGGTTGAATGGTTCTTGGTCCAGGTCCCGATTAAACACAGGGTCACCAGGTTTTTTTCGAGTTGACCCGAGCCAATTCCCGAGCCAACTCTCTGGGCGAGTTAACAGTCTTAACCGGACCGGATGGTTATCGGTTCGACCGTACAATACAGTCTGATTTTTAAAACATTAGATAATAATTTTAAAGTTTTTACAAAAAAAATTTTAAACGGTTAAAAAAAAAGATTGAAGACTTAATTAGGGCCCGTTTGGCCAAACTTATCAAAATTGCTGATTTTTAAATGACTTCTTTTCAAATGGAGTTTGAGAAAAAGTGCTGTGAGAAAGAAGCAGTTTGTGTTTGGCAAACTGAGTTGAGAAGTACTTTTCAAAAATAATTTGTGTTTGGCAAATTTGTATTAAGAAGTTCTTTTGAGTGTAAAATTACCAAGAAGGGTATATGTAGATTTAAGTGTTATTAATATTATTAAATAGATAAATTATATAAATATTTATTATTATTAAGTTTTATTACCCAAATAAATATAAATAATAATTATTTTATTTATTAATAAAGTATTAATTTTAGTATATAATTTTTTATTTATGATTATTATTTTTATTAGATATCTATTAATTAATTTAAATAAAAACTAATTATAAATATTTATATTATTTTGATAATATAAAGAAGGGGTAAGATGGGGATTTTAAAATGTTAGTAAGGGTATTTTTGTCCTAAAATAATTACATTTTAGCTTTTGCTTTTGGTTAGTAGCAGAAGTTTCAATTTCTAACTTCTGTTTAAAACTGAAAAACTGCTTCTGCTACAACTCAAAATTACTTCTGGATAATTTTCTAAACACCTCGTTTTAAAAAAAATAAACGCTTTTAAAAAAAAATAAACACTTCTTAAAATGAAAGAAGCTTGGCCAAATAGGCATTAATACGAATACTATAGGGCACCTGGAGCGTTGTAGCGGATGTGTACTACCAAGATTTTTGGAAACCCAAGTGGTGTAAAATCCAAATAGTACAATCTTGGTGTTTCACGATTCCCAAAAAAATTTTACATCATATTTTATACATACTAAACACACTTTTTAACATACTTTTTCTCTCTCCTAATTTTTCTCTCTATCTCTCTCCTCACTTTTCTCTACAGTACTTTCTTTTATTCTACAGTACTTTACTCTACAGTACTTTCTTTACAGTACTTTACATCTGTGCATTTATACCAAGCGTACCCTTATATAGACTTGCCCCATCCCAAATTTTGAAATTGAATTCCATGTAATTCTTTTTACTGTAATTTTTATGCAAAGTTTTGAAGAATAACTCCAGATCCAATTTTATAAATTTCAGGTTGGAATGTTTTTCTTCTTTTTTTTTCTTATCAAGAAAATGTTTTTGTATCTTGGAAGAACATTTTACCAAGGAAGAATGTTTTCCAAGGAAGAAAAACATTTTTCCAAGAATGTTTTCTCTTAACTGTTTTGTTTTTGGTGTATTTAGTAACTTAAAAATAGAAAAGAAAAATTTACACATCCTACATACATTGTCTTTAATTATAATCTCTTGTAAATTGTAATCTAAAAGAAATATCAATTTACCCTATAATACATTGATTTTATGATAAGTTAAAACGACATAATATTCTTCTTATTATTTATTACATTTTAAAATTTATATGTTAATTTTATTATTAAACCTCACTATACCATTTTTTTTAATTAGTTGGCCTGCATCACTTTTAGATGAAGTACAAATGCAAACCCAAAGCAAGAAAAATTAAAGAAATTACACATTACATAAAAAGAATTGTATAATTATTATAATTTCAACAAATATTATACAAGACTGACTGACACAACTATATAATGAATCTTCCACAGAAACACACTAAACAATATCCAATCAAGTTTTTACAATCTAAGTGTCCTCAATTTATTCAATCAAAATCCCTAAACATAATCAAATAAAATAAAATAAAAGATGGAAGATATATCACTCTATGTATGATATATATGTGTCATCTGATGAAAGCTTAAAAGCAGGCGTCCAAGACACAACAGCAACACAAGGCTGCACAACTGCACAAAAATGATCAAACCAACAAAAATTAGTTTTGCCTTATGTTAAATAATTTCTTAATTAATTTTTTTAGTATTTTTTTTATGAATTTTTTTTAGTATTTTGAAATAGGGGAAATTAATTATTTTGGTTTCGAAATATATATATATTTCCTTAATTTAATTAGATAATATGTCTTAATTTAATTCCTATATAAAAATCAATTCTTATTCAATTCGGTTCTTTGAATAATAAAATAATAAAAAATTAACTGATGTAATATTTAAGAATACAAGTTGAATGTTAAATGATAAAATGAAATGAAACTGTCAAAATACATTGTCTACATTTTTTTTGTGTAGTTTGTGAATTTGACATATTTTATTTAACAAAAATTTTATTTTGGTCCCTAATATTTAGCACTTTTCTCAATTTGGTCCCCAAGGTTCACTCAATCTCAATTTGATCCCTTGAATTTGCGATTGATATACTAATTTGGTCTCTAACGTTTGCTTATTTTCAATTTGGTCTTTCACGTTTCCAATTAGTACCATTTTGGTCCCTCTATTATCTTAAGTACTAAAATTACTTAAGAAAATTGAGGGATAAAAAAGAAAATGTGAAAGACCAAACTGGTACTAATCGCAAATATGAGGAACCAAATGAAAGCATAGCAAATATTGGGGATCAAATTGGCACCAATTGTAAAAGCGAGGGACCAAATTGAGACTGAGTAATCATTAGGACTAAATTGAGAAAAAATGGTAAACATTATAGACCAAAATAAGATTTTCTTCTATTTTATTTTACAAATTACACATTGTCAAAACATACTGTTTACATTTTATAGTTAAATATAATTCAATTTAATAGTCAGTTATTCAATTTTCTCCCTATCATATTAATCAAAGGACTCTTTGTAATCAAATTGAAACATTTAACCGGGTAGAGACTAACTTGAGATCAAAAAATGATTTGTTTTTCAAAGACTAAATCATTAATGTATTCTTTATAATATTATGATCTTTTATTTTATATTTAAAATTAAAAAAAATGAACATAAAATTAGAGAAAATTAATAAAAATTAATTACATACCATCCCTTCCAGAAGCCATCGCCCCTGGACTTAGTCTCCAGAGGAACATTTTGAGGGTATTGTGATGTGTCTTTGGTGGGATAACCAACTGGTGGGGGAGCTGTAGTGTAAGGAGCAGCTGTGGTTGATGGAGGAGGATAAGCTGTATCAAAAATAATAGAATTCAGAGAGAATTATTAATTTTGTTCTTTAAAGATACGGATTATTTTTAATTTAGTCATGAAAAATAAAAATGTCAAAGTTAATCTTTGAAAGATGCTTTTGAATTTGGAAAAAATTTAGGTCCATTTCTTTATGTCCATTTCATCAAGTTCCCACTATAAATATGACACGTGGCAAAAAGTGTTTAAATGACCAATCACAATATAGAGAGAATATAGAAGTCCACATTTTATATGACCAATCATAGAAGAAAGAGAATGTAAATATAATATATGATTGGTGGAACTTGATGATTAATGGACATAAGAAAATGGACCTAAGTTTTTTTCAATTAATTTAGTCATGGAAGATAAAAATGTCAAAGTTAATCTTTGAAAGATGCTTTTTTGTTTCAATTTAGTCTTTTTAGTCCATAAGAGAAGTCACACATACACAACGAAAAAAAAAAAAACTAAAAAGGACTAAATTGAGACAAAAAAATCTTTCAATGGCTAAACTAAATTAGGTATTTTTATCTTTTAGGGATTAAAATGAAATAATTTGTATTTTTAAGGGACTAAATTAATAATTTTCTCTAAAATTTTTAAAAGTTTGATGATTTTTTTATTAATTATTAATTTCAATTACATGTAAATTATTTTCAAAAATTAAATTTTCATATAGCAGGTCCGATCCATACGTAAAAAATTATGAATTTTTTCTAATAAAAAAAAAAGACAGCGGATATTTTTCCCATAAAAAAGAAGAAGAAGAAGAAAGACAGCGTATTATAATTTCTTATCAAAGCGTGTTATATATGCAATTATTTATATTGGTCATGCACAAATTGTATAAAGACTCCAAGTTTCGAGTTAGGTTAGGCCCATAACAGGAATAAAACAGATTGTTATATGAGTGAGACTCGAACCTAACACTTTTTTTTTTTTTGCCTGGAGAACCTAACACTTTGATTAAAGAAAATGAAATATCTATAAGTCCAACCAATTACAAGATTTTTTTTTCTTTCAGTTTTGGTAAAGTTGTATATATATATATATTCTCATCATCACTACTTAACATGAATTAGAGACACCCTTCAAAGAATCAGAAGGAAATTCCTTTGTAATGAATTTGTACTATATATATATATAGAATCAAAACAAATTATAATTAACAAGGTGAAGATAAAATTTTTATTTACCTGTTGGTACTCCGGAACTCATGCTTGAAATAATGAATCGAACAATAATATATATATCTTCTTCAACACAAAAGTTGAAATGAAACAGAAGAGATCACACAGAAGGAGATGGAAGGGAATTAATTAGATAGAAGAAGGTGAAGAAAACAAAGAAGATGAAGGTTGAAATATTTGAAGGAAAAGGAAGGAAGATGATGGATTTATATATAGAGGAAATAAAAAGCATACAAATGATAAGTAGATGTTGCTTGGAAGGTAACGTATTTAACTGCTCGGTCGGCTATCTATAACGCGTGAGAGAATAAAATAAATATTAAAATATACGTTTTAAAGAATGAGAGCAAGTTCCACGCATCTTCTTGATTAGGTCCCAGATAAAACCCTTATCTTATAGATATTACCGAAACGGGTATATATATATATTTGGAAACTACTTATATATATATATATATATATATATATATATATATATATATATATATATATATGTCAAAACTCTAAATTGGTTTCTTATATTTGCACGAAGTTCTATATTGATCCTTTATGTTTCAAAAAGTTTAATTGGTCCTTTATGTTTGCAAGAAGTTCAAAATTTGTCCTTCCGTCCAAGTCCGTTTATTTCTTCCGTTAAGTGCTGATGTGGCGTGCTGAGGTGGGTACATATCATCTTTCCTACGTGTCCATTTAAGCCGACGTGTCATACCACGTCATCGCCTACTATCATATGTGATAACGTGACGCTGATGTGACATGACATGTTAGTTTAGCTAGACACATCATCACTTAACTTAAGAAATTGACGGAAGTGGACGGAATGACCAATTTGAAACTTCTTGCAAACATAAAGGACCAATTTAAACTTTTTGAAATACAAAGGACCAATATAAAACTTCGTGTAAATATAAGGGACCGATTTGGGATTTTGACCTATATATATATACACACTCGAGGAATGATATTTATATTTTTCTAAAAGATTATAATATACAATTTTTATTACTATATATATATATATATATATATATTTAAGTTATTTATTGAGAAGTTATTTTATTGGTGCCACACTTTTCATTTGTGACACCAAAAATCAGCAAAGGAAAAAAATTTCTTAAGCTAATTTTTTATTAGGAGGATAGATGTTTGGTATTACTGTCAGTTTTTATATTTCTGTTTTTTAAAAAATGAAATCTGTGGTTTGTTTTTCTGTGTTCTGTTTTCTTTTTTTCTGTTTTTTATTTTATATCTTCAGTTTTCTATATTAATAAAATAACAGAAAATAAATATTTATGGAAGTTCAAAATATTTTACGTGGATGTTTTGGGAATAAGAAGATTAATGCACATTCATGGTGGGTGGTGGGTGTTGGTGGCGTTGGTGGTGATGGTACGCGGTGGTGGGTGGTGGGTGGTGGTCGTCGTTGTGGGTGGTGATCGATAATGGTGGTGAGTGGTGGTAGTAGGTGGTCATGGTGGTGGGTGGTGGTGGTGGATGTGGTTGGTGGTGGTGGCATGTGGTGGGTGGTGGTGGTAGACGTGGTTGGTGGTGGTGTGATGGGTGGTGGTGGTGGTGGTGGTGGTGGGTGGTGATTGAAAAAAAAACTGAAATGAAATTTGTGGAAACCACATTTTGTGGTTTCCTATATAGTGTTTTATGTTTTCATATTAAGTCTAAAATTGAAAATAAAACTCATTCAGCCAAACAAGTTTTCAGTTTTTTTTGACAAAAATACTATTTTGGTCCTTTAGGTTTACCTTCTGTCTCAATTTGGTCCTTTACGTTTGCTCTGTTTCAATTTAGTCCTTTATGTTTGTAATTTGAATCAATTTGATTCTTTCGTTATCTAGGTGTTAAATAATTAACGGTTTGCTGACGTAGACAGTTAAATATGTACACTTAGGCATGCTGAGTTGGAATTACTAACTTTATATATTTATTAATATTACTTTTTAAATAAAAATCAATTAAAACTTAAATGCTAATTAAAAAAATCAATTAAAACATGAACCCTAATTAAACCGTAGCCACCATCTTCATCTTCAACAATTCTCACCCTTCAAAATTTTCAATCTCGAACTCAAATCTTCATTGCCACACTCTAAGATGGAGTAATTCAAAGTTGTTTTTGGGGACATTGCCTTTCATGGAAGTCGTCCATGTTCTTACAAATGAAATCTCCAATTGATTCTCGTCCAATGCCGCAATTGAAAAATCGATCCCATGGATTTTGCAATATTTAAGTTTTAATTGATTTTTATTTAAAAAATAATATTAATAAATATATAAATTTAGTAATTCCAACTCAGCATGCCTAAGTGTACATATTTAACTGTCCACGTCAGCAAACTGTTAATTATTTAACACCTAGATAACGGAAGGATCAAATTGATTCAAATTACAAACATAAAAGGACTAAATTGAGACAGAGCAAACGTAAAGGACCAAATTGAGACAAAAGGTAAACCTAAAGGACCAAAATAGTGTTTTTCTCGTTTTTTTTTTCAAAATAAAACTGAAAACTGAAAACCGCAACAATACCAAACGCCCCCTTATTTTCTTGATGTGACATTTTACTTTTGTGAAATTGGTATATATATATATTTGGAAACTACTCAATTATATATATACACACACATTAGAGGTCATGATAGTAACTACTCACCATATCTACTTTCTCTCTCCCACTCCTACATCACCCATCTTTTTTTGTATTTAATAAATTATTAAATTTCTATTTTGGGAGACCATTCACGAAAAGAGTCTAGAGCCATATATATACTAGAGGCTTCGTATGCGCATGTAATTTATTTTTTAATTTTTATAAAATATAATATAAAATTATTATTATATTTTAAAATAATAAGATATTAAATATTTAATAATTTTTAAATTTTTTTTAAAAATAAACTAACTATTATTATATTTTAAAATAATAAATTAAATTATGAGAAGTTATCTGTTTTACCACTAACTATTCATCATGTTTACTTTCTCTCTCCCACTTTCACATTCCCCATGATTTTTTATATTTAATAAATTATTAAATATCTCGTCATTCACTTTGGATTTGTTTGACAAAGGCACTTTACTAAAGTTTTTGTCAATAAATTTATTAGAAAGTTATTTTAACAATAATAATCTTTGATTATATATTATATTTTTTGGCAACAAATTTTTGAAACTTACTAAATTTTTGTCAATAAATTTATTAGCTTATGAATAATAATGTTTGAACTTTTGTCCATATATTTTTGTCAACAATAAAAATGTTTGACTTTTTGTTAGCTTATGAATAAGTATTTAGATTTTATATAATAGTATTTACAAACGAGATGCTATTATTTCCCTTTAATTTTTGGTTAAATTCCACTTTATTGTCTCTATTATTTTAAAAAGTATACTTGACTTTTTTCTTTAATTCCACAATTGTAAAAAAATTTATTACGTTAAAATAAATTAAATATCAAAAGAATTATATATATTGTTAATAATAGAAAAAAATGAAATATAAAAAACATTTTAGTTAAATTTTACAAAATTTAGACTGAAAATTTACTTGAAAAAATGGAGTTTACCTCTTTAACTAATGATCCCAATAATTTATTTTAGAGACAATTATTACTTTAATCCTTGAGAGATACATATTGTTCTAATTTAATTATTGAAAGTTGAAAATGTTTAATTTCCTTGAAAATTACTTTTTAATCTCAATTTGGTCATTTTAGTCTTTGAAAGAAGTCACACAACATACACCGATAGAAAAATTAAAATGATCAACAAAAAACTTTTTTTAAGACTAAATTAGGTACTTTTATTCTTTAAGGATTAAATTGAAATAATCTGTATGTTTTAGGGGTCAAATTGATAATTCTCTATTTATTTTATTTTGCTTTTATCACTTTTTTTTTGGTTGAGTATCTTTGTGGCGTTTTTGTTCACGAGTGCGTGTTGTTTTATGACTCTGGACCGGTCATTTTCGGCAACCTAATACGCGTCAAAAACATAGACACGTGGCGTTTCTGTCTTTATTTTTGGACTTTGTGTATCCGTTAATGTTATCTATTTGCAAGAACACAAAAATAATAAAAAGTCTTTATTCTGTGTTGAAACTTGTATGATAATGGAATTTGATTCAAAGTTCAAACTTTATTATCATATTTCTGACGCAGATTTTTAAAACAATATTCCATAAATATCATATATATAATAATTATTAATTATTAATTTAAAATGTCTAAATCAGCTTTTGGCTGAATGATAAGATGCTTTGTCACCATTGTGAATTTGTGACCAATTTATTTGGCCAACGCGGAATTATTTTTAACAGTTAAGAAACGAGTTATGAATCTTCTTTTTTTTTGGGGGACTGAAAAAAACTCATTCATTGAAGCCACCAGGGCGAAGCAAAATCAAGTATAATTGCAGAATCAATATGGTGTTCGACTCTAAACTCTTTTATGCATTAATATATTAGGTTGATTTTGTTTTCATTGTTTTTTTCTATTCTTTTTATTTAAACTTCAAAAATTTAAATTTTTTTAAAGAATAAGAGTTATAGACACAAAAAAATAAAAAATTCTATACAAATAAAAATCTACCGTGAATGGTTTAGGGATCGCTTTTATTAAGGACTAAAAAGTTAGTCCCTGATCCATTCATACTAAATTTCAATTTATGTGGAGTTTTTAATTTTTTTTGTATCTATATCTTTCATACTTTAGATATTCTTTAAAAAAACTTTATAATTTCTCAAATTTAAATAAAAAATATGAAGAAAATTGTGAAAAAAAAGTCGACCTAACATACTAATACATAGAAGAGCCAAACAATAATCCTCCTCGGTACAACAGAAGCAAAAACAAACCAGAAAAGCAACATCAAAACAGAAAAAACAAGATACACCAAAGCAACAAAAGAACTGAAAAATACAAAAACACAGAATCAAGCTATCCAATCCCAAATCTTTCACCACACAACAGAAGAATCTCCCTAACAATCTCAGAACATCTCCAATCCCACTTCAAATCTTTCCCATTCACACACTTTCTAAAAAAAAAAAATTTTCCAAATTCAAATCCAAATTAAAGCAGTTTTCAAAGCCTCCTTAAGAGCCAGCCAATGCTTCTGCAACATTCTCTGCAAAAGCATTAGATCTAATACTTCTCCCAACAATTACCTCCCCATATAACAATCTCTGACCATAACACCTAGCCCAGTTGAACCAGATTCAGGAAGAAAAGAAGCATCACAATTAATTTCCAGTTCCTCATGCTTCAAACACCCTTCTACATCTTGCCTTCCAAATATGCCAGTATGTATAGGCAAACAAAGAAGAAACCCAATCATCAAATCTTGCCTCTCCCAAAAGAAGATTACACCACCACTCTCTTCCACCCTTTTAACCTCAAATCTGTTCCATCTAGCACAAAACATGCTTCCAAACCACACCATCTCTGTTCCTCCATCTTACAAACAGGACATCAAGCACTAATGTTACACCTTGTTTTCATCAAATTCATCATAACTGGCAAGGAATTCGTATATATATAATCTACAAAGAAAGTGCTTTACCTTTTCAGCAACCTTCAGACACCAAATAGCCTTCCAAAGTTCTCTAGGAACCACAAATGAAGAGGAAGCTTTAGGAACTACATCCTTATCCAAAGCCTTTTTTGCAATCAAGTAACCTGATTTAATAGTATACTCACCCTTCTTCTCAAACAGCTATGTTGGAATATTTGTGGATTAGAATTAATTTATTAGTAGACTAATGTTTGCTTTTAATTGAACAAACATCAAACCATAATTCAACTGACTAAATAGATTTGGGGTTCATAATTTTTGTGGTAATTCGTGATGGGTTGAATTATTCACTAGCCTACCGAGCAATGCCCCCAACTCACAACCAGAGAATTTTAGTAATTATCCCATTAAATTACTAAAATATAAAGTATCTATAAAGATAGATTTTGTGGTAAATTATTTATTTATTAATTAATTTGTATTAATTAATAAATAAATGATGTATAATTAATGAGCCTTATTTAAGTATTCTTTTATTAAACTTATCAATATATTATTAATATTGATTTAATAAAAGACATATTAATTAAATTGATTAGTGTGAGCGATTTTAGCGTAGGTTAAAAGATCATGGACGTGAGTCAGTTTTATGCTGACTAGTTCTTTTGCTCTCTCTCTAACTTATGCTCTCTTCTCTCTAATGGAGTCTCTTCTCTCCATTCTCTGTCTTGTACTCTTGTAAAATTTTTTGGTTACAATACAATATCATCATCACATATGGAGTTCCAGGTTAGTACCAATTGAATCTATGTTTATATTTTTGGATGTTTGAATTTCCTAATTAAGATCAAAAAATTATTTGATCTCTAATTTTCTATCAAAATACTCTTAATGGCCCTCACTTCCTCAACAGAGAGATACTCCTACACATCATTCAACACCCATTTATCATTAACAGACAAGACTACTCACTGTCTTACCTTCCCAATCAGCACTAGAAACAGGAGAAGATAACTGAAAATTATGCAGAGAAGGCAACCACCTATCATTCCAAATTTTGATCTTCTCACCACTGCCCAATTTCCAACCCAAGCCCATCATAAGTGTTTCTCTGCCAGCAAGCATACTAGACCACCCCCAAGAGGCCCTAGACCGCCGGCTTCTTTGCACTTAGAAAATCAGAGTTATGATTGTTGCAAAATCAGATATGAATCTTAGAGAAAAACAAATCACGGCTCCTGAAGCATGCAAAGAACTAAATTAAATTAGATGTTGTAAAGAGAAAACTTTAAAATTTTGGTATTTTCAATAAATAGTGTACAAAGAGAACTATGCTACTGGCATGCTTCTTATATGAGTTTTTCCTTTATCAAATCGTTTACAAATTGAAACAGAATTAGTAATCCATTGCTATGATTAAATTACCAAGTTGTCACTGCTCACTAAAATCCATGATTCTAAAAAATATATATAATAACATATATGTACTCATATGCATATTTAACTTATTTCTACCCATTATTTTTGAAAGCTACCAATAATTGTATGGAGAAAGATTCTGGTTATACCAACAATGAAATCCAGCGTATTCTGTCAAAGTGAATCATCTATTGAGATTTTTATTTTTTCTTTTTCAGATGATGAGTTTGTTTTGCTATTAATATATATATTTTTGAATTTTTAAATTAGCTGTTTCAACAAATTAAAATATGAAGTAGCATTATTTGACATGTATAAGTGATTGTTATTCTTACGTATTTCTCTCACCTAATTACTCATTTTGTCTCTGTTGCCTTTGTTCCAAAAGAATGTAAAATACAATTAAGAACATTGTAAGAGAATCTATGTTGACAGTTTCTTGAAAAGTTTCTTTATTCGCATGTTGATTGAATAGAGGCATGAAATTCCTTAAAATAGTTTCAAATGTGAGATTATGATAGAACCTACCAATTTGACCTTAGAGAAATAACAACCAGCAATAAAGCAGTACCAGAAACAAAGGAAAATACTGAATAATGCGCTTCTGTATTATAATGAAATGAGAATAATGGAAAACACACAAGTGTGCTCTTTCAATGAGAGTAGCAGAGTATAGAATATACTAGGCAATGGAAATAAAAGATAACAATGGCAAAAAACATGATAACACTCCTAACATTCTAGAGGCAGGACTCTCCTTCACAGCTGTACCAACTTCCAAAGATGCCTCCTAATCATTGTGGCAGGCGTAAAAAAATGTCAGAAGCAATTACCTTGTCCTCAAGGTGAAATCGTGGGAACTGCTCCTTGATGACATCATAGTTCTTACAAGCGCACTCAAATTCCGGCAACCCTTCCCATTTCAGCAGCACCTCCACATCTCCATTTATGAGCTTTCTTGCGTTCTTCACTTCCTCAGGCTGCATTTGCAGTTCCAACTCCTCGGTAAGAAAAGGCGGGATATCTTGAGTGGGAGTGGTTGAATGGACAGCCCTTTTCAGTTGAGAAACATGAAAAACCAGGTGGATTTTTGCAGTTGCTGGAAATTCCAACCTGTAAGACACTTCCCCATACATTGCCTTCATTTTATAGTGTCCATAAAATCTAGGAAATAGCTTTTCACAAGTCTTTTTGGCCAATGGCTTCAGCTTGAGATACACCAAATCACCTACATAGAGTTGTAATTCCTCCCTATGTTGATTGGCATAATGCTTCATCCTTTCCTGAGATTTTAGTAATTGTTCTCTCTCTCTTTTGGTTGGGATGAGATTAATATCACACACTTTGCTTTAATGATAAAATATTCTTTTACTTATATCACAGACTTAGAGGCATTGCTATGTATTATATGTGTCTTTATATATGCTGAATATTGAAAAGCTATTCAATCAGTATGTTGCTATCATTTGCTTTGTAACTTTCGTTTTTGCTTTTGGAGAGGTTTGTATTTGTGTATATTTTTCATGCTCAGTGATTTAGCTTTTGCATTTATACTTAGTAAGTATTATGATTTTTATTCTGCACACCTCCTCGATTTCAGGTTATTTCTCAAGCAATTTGTTCTAGATATGGACTTACTGTAGTAGGTGACAACTGTCTTAGCTAAGCAAGTGAATCATGGAATTAGTCTGGCCAATTATGGGAAATAGCATCCTTCATTACAAGAAAATAGGTAATGAAGGCATGAAGTTGAAGCATTTAATTATTTTATAAAAAAAAGAAGTGAATGGAACTTCCTTGGATTTTCACTTCATTAGGAATTGTACTGACTAGGTCTAGAGCAAACATATGGAGAACACATAACATTTTGCCATTTTGGTTTTGTATAGTTTTAGGTGTTAAAAATATAATGTTGGTAACGCAGGTGATACCATTGAATGACTTTTAGACCAGAATAGACCCTACAAAAACTAAAATGCCCAAAATGGACTCTGTCATGTCAAATGGTCAAATATGGGCCTATATTATAAAAATATTTATTTGATTTATAAAAAATATTTTTTTTTAATATTTTCAAGGTTTTTTATCAAATAAAAAATTTTAATGACTAAAATTTGGTAAAAAGTTAATAACAAAAATAATTTGCAATATTTAAAAATTTTATTGGTATATATATTAAAGATTAATATTAAAACAATGGTTAAAACAATACCTAAATATATAAAATGTTTTACAGGCCAATATATATATATATATATATATATATAATGTTTTAATTTTTTTTTGTCTAACTTAGGATATCTATCGCAGGCAACAATGATTAATTTTCTTGCTACGAGTCTTCACGGTTAGGGTGTGGAAAAGTTTCTTGGCCAGTAGTTTTCCCTTAAGCGGAAGTAGGGATGATCAAAATACCCATACTCAATGGATACCCTAGAATTTTACCCTGTGGGTCTGGGTATGGGTCTAGGTACAAAGGCAACGGGTCCGAGTCCGGGTAAGGAGGTACCCTACCCGCAATAGTAATTGTTTATTTTTATATATATAAAGTATTATTTTTAAATTTTTTTTGTGTTGAGAAAATATATAATTCTAAGAAAAAATGTTAAATATCTTATAGATATTAAAGTAATTTAATTGTACATTTATATTTATGATTAATTTTTTTATTTTTTGTTATTATAGATAAAAAAATTGATAAAAATAATAATTTATTTCAAATTTTTATGGGTCTGGGTCTGGGTATGGGGATTTAACTACCCTTAGGATCCATGGATGGGGATTGATTTTTATACCCGCTCAAGTCTGGGTCCAAGTCTGGGAATTATAATACCCTACCCAAACCCTACCCATGATCATCCCTAAGCGGAAGACCCGCAACGAGAAAATTAATCATTGATACATATCTTAGGTCACACAGAAAAATTAAAACATTTTATATTTAAGTTTTTTAAACATAGTCTTAATAGTACTCTTTTTTTTTGGGTGCTTAAGAGATGGTAGTAAGGGAAGGTACTCCCAAATACTACCGGCAGGGTGCCAGTGGCATGTTGGGGAGACCAACTGAGGCCCAACCCAAAGGATTACTGCACAGGCCTAAACCGCAAGCAGCTTTACCCAGGCTACTCAACTAGCCCTTGGGTGCCTGGGGATCTCCCTGGGGAGAGATGCCCACCAAAGCAGGATTTTGGATGGCTTCAGGGGGATTCGAACCCTCACCCATGGGGTCTTAATAGTACTCTTTAATACTATAAAATTGAAACATTTTATATTTAAGTTTTTTAAACATAGTCTTAATAGTTCTCTTTAATATTAAAAAATTGAAACATTTTATATTTAGGTTTTTTAATCATTGTCTTAATAGTACTCCTTAATATACCAATACAAAATATGTCAAAGTTTAAAGTATGTCTTAATATTAAGGCTGATATAAAATTTCTCAATTTTTTTTCAAAATTAGATATAAAAGATCAATGCCTTGATAGCACTTTTAATAAACCAATAAAAAAGTTTGTAGATGTTACAAATTATTATTGTTATTAATTGTTCTCCAAAGTTAAGTCATTATACTTAGTGGTGTCAAAACGGGCTAGCCCGAGCCTATTTGACCCTAATTTTTTAGGGCCGGGCTAACCCCAATTAATTCTTTTAAAAAAATTTATACATTTAAATAAAAAAAATAATATTCAAAAAATATTTTTTTTTTAAAAATAATATTCAAAATAGAAAAGAAAAGAAGAAAACTACAAGTTTGATTTCTATTGAAAAGCAAAAGGAAAGAAGATTATCACACCCCCGAAAAATAAAGGAGGAGCGACTGGCACGAGACCAAAAGGAAGACATATTGTCCGGTAAGCCGACCCACAGAAGTCAAAATGCATGGTTTTCTAATATAAACCCTTTAATCACATAGGAGGATTTTTACCGAAAATTCGGCAGAGTCTCCCCTGAAAATTGAACATTTCCAAATTTTCAAAGCAGCCCAATGACATATACAGATAACCTGCTAGAGAGCTCCGCTCTCACCAATAAAAAATAACACGCAGATGATATACAACAATCCAGGACACATCAAAAGAATACTAGGATCCTGCCTGTGACTAAAGGAGCTAACTAGAGTCAAAATATATACATATATTGAAGAAAGCAAGTAAATCATAACCCACGCACAAAGTGGGCTCACCAAGCACAAACGAGCGTCTCGAACTACACTGAGGGAGACGGGTCCGAAACTACACCTGAATCTGAAAAATATGAAAGGAAGGAGGGAGTGAGTCTAATGACTCAGTGAGCAGACTACACATACCATACAAGAAGGGAACAACCCGAAGGCACGAGTTTTTCACAAACTATGTTCGATAGTTTAATACAAGTTTACTTATAAATTAACAAATCCGTTCAAAATACGGTTGATCCTTCAGTTCTTCAAATTCATAACCCAAAAGTCATATTAAGAGAAACATCTATACAGAACCAGTCATAACAGACATGAGCACAAGGCCCATGAAATCAGAAAAGCCTAAGGCTTTAAATATTCAGATGAGCATTAAGCTCAATATATCAGATATCCAATCCACGTGTTTTGGCCGACACACGGGGCTAGCAACACTCCTGCTAGCTGGGGTTCCAAGGTGCACCAAGGGCTAACGATACTGCGTTAGCATCAGGGTTCCGTACTAGATAATTCCTCAAATAAATTCTTTTACAAAGAGAAAAATTTGTACAATTATAATTTATCAAATCAAAATATGTTTCGCCTTGAAAACCACAGAGATGCAGAAATAGACATTCCCAATTTAATTTCTCAGATCAAGGAGAGTAAGGTCTCCTTGAATGCAGCAAAATAAATATATATATCTGAAATAATTTGCTGAACAATAACCGAAGCATCATTAAGAATATGTTTCCAAGGCTATTCAGAGCTTTATTACTAAAACTTTCACAAAACCTTATAGTTACTAATAATAATAGTAATAACTTCAAGAGTTCAAGATGCAGAATTGGTCAAATGAAGAACAAAAGAGATGTGAAAGTATAAAATTTGGGTTGTTCCCCATACTAAACTAATGAACCAAAGGTGTATCAAAAGCATAGATAGAATAGAGAAAGAGTACAATATGCATCATCCACTCATAGATAATCCAAGCTAGAAGAGTATGTCTCGATAATTCTCCAATCAAGCTTCTCTATTGCGAGTATCCTCAGAGGTCCCTAAAATTATAAATATCATAAGTGTCATTTTCACCTCCAAATCAAATTATTCACATCTTTCCTCAACTCCAATCTCTTATTCTTCCCTTCACTCATACTTCAATACTTTCCTCATTAATTTTCATTCTAAATTTTTCATTCACCCCAACCATTCAATTACTCAATATCTCACCTTCCTAAACTTTACTTATAAATTCCTGAATCAACACATAATTTATAGGTGGAGGTAAAAATTATCTTTGGGAGCTAAATTTGATTAAATAAGAGTTGTAGGAAGCCCCCAATCTAACAATTGAAGCTTAGAAAGTCCAATCTAAAATCCCCAAATTGAAACCCTAACTCCAAACAAAATTACCATTATCTTAATTTGAGCTTAATGTTTAATTTGGAAGCTAGAAACCTCAACTTTTAATTGTGGGTAGTAAGAATCACTTACCCAAGTAGCTTAGCAAACCCACTGTTCCTCTTTAATTTCTTAGCCAACGTAGCAACAATTACAGAGGAGGAACGCCACTGTCTAGCGGTGGTTTCCGGCGTCCACTACTGCTGAGAGGTGTTGAGTGGGTGGTCAGTGACGGTTTTGGCGACGATTTCCGTTGAGTAGGTGAGCGAATGGTTTGTTATGGTGAAGGGTAAAGAAGAAGAAGAATATGGCGGTGGTGGGGTGGGGAAGCTACGGAAAAGTGGGGGAAAATGGGAAAGGAAGAGAGAGGAAAGAAAGAAAAAGAAAGAAAGAGAAAAAGAAAAAGAGAGAGAAGGAGAGAGAGTAGGATATAATAATAATAATAATAATAATAATAATAATAATAATAATAATAATAATAATAATAATAATAATAATAATAATAATAATAGTAGGAAATGAGATATGTAGGAGGTATACTTCATATTTTTGGGTACCCATAATTGTTCTTTCATCCTCCAACTACTTTTATAAAATTAAGAATAACTCCCAAAAATAATTTAGACCTCGTATTTATTTATTTAGGTTACTTATTTTATACTTAATTCATTCTTTGAATGCCCCGTAATATTGGGATATTACAAAGATTGACTTGGTGACCAATGTCCCATATGATTTTGTCTTGTAGGGTGTTGAAAACATAATGCAGTGCCACTGCTAGCTCCACCACTCCTGAGCTTGAGCTAAGATGGCCGCCAGTATTTAATACAGTAATATATAAAATACTTTTTAGTGCTTACGCCTACTAGTTCCATGAGAATGGATATTTTGTATTGCTTATGTACTTCATGTTACGTATAGTTTGATCTTAATATATTTCATATTTCAATGAAAAAAAAAGCCAACACTTTTGATAATAAAATTAAATTACATGGTACATTACATTTTTTTTTTGATAGGTACATGGTATTATAGTACATAAACTAAAAGTTATCTATATTTTTTAATTAAAAAAAGAGTAAAATACACTCCCCTCCCCTAAGAGATCTTAAAAATAAACTCTCCTCCCTTGTATTTTTTAAAATGTACACTTTAGTCCAATTAATTAACTCTGTTAAGAATATTCTTCAAAAGATTCTTTATTATCATTTGTTAATTAAAATAAAATGTAAAATATTATATTTACTAGTTTGTCCTCATCCAAAATTTTCCAACACGATCTCCCATCCCCACCCAAATCAGAAGTAAGCTTCGTCTTCTTCCTCCTCCAGCCGTCTTCCTCCAGCCTCCTATCAAGTTTCATACTTGAAGTAAAAAACCCCATCTCACACTGTGAAATATTAGTTAGTTCTGTGTGGTTACATTTTGTATTTGTTATTTTCTGTTATTGGGGGTATTTTGGTACTTTCATTATTCTGTTTTAGTTCTTAGCTCTTTTCCAGTTCTTTCTGCCTTAGCTTGCCAACTGGCTTGGTAGCTTGTATAAGTACTGTTTTCTTCCTTCTTTCTCAGTGAAGAATGTGTTTCTTTCAATAATATTTTCTCTCATATTCTGGAACTTCTCATGGTATCAGAGCAGAGAAAAAGGTTTTGAGAGAAAATGGATCATGAAAATGAACTAGGCATTACTGTCACACCAGATAGTGGCAGTAAGAAGAGTGGATCTGGAAGCCGTAATGAAGAGCAGAGAAGAAATGAGGACAATCGAAGATTAGCAGAAGAGAAGCCATGGATCCTGTATAATTCAGATCAACCTGGTCTGAATTTAGTCTTGTTTACTTTGACGAGTAATGGAAGCAACTATTTGGCTTGGTTGATCGCGATTCGGAATGCACTGGAAGTTAAAGGCAAGCTCGATTTTCTTGATGGACTTGGACCATCAAATATGTCAGATTATCGCAAGTGGAAGAAGGCAGATTCTATGGTCAAGGCTTGGGTGAGGAATTCATTGACTACAGAGATGAGTGAAGAGCTGGTTTACTGTGCCAGTATGAAGATACTTTGGGAAGAATTAGAAGAGCGGTTTGGATCTAAACCTGGACCTCAGATTTATCAAATACAACATGATTTGGCTTCAACAAATCAAGGATCTGAGAATGTGACAGCTTATTACGGAAAATTGAAGAAATAATGGAACGAATTGGGAAGGCTTCTTCCTATGCCACGATGCACTTGTGGCTTATGCATTTGTGGAGTTAACAAGAGGTTAGCAGAGGTAGAAAGCACAAATAAGTTGTCACAATTATTAATGGGACGTAACAAGGTTTATGAGACTGTAAGTGGATATATAATGAATTTAGATCCATTACCTACTGTTAATAAGGCTCTTGCGATGATTATAACTGTTGAAAGTCAGCAAGAAGTCAATATGCAATATACTGTCAATCCTATAGAAAGTGCAGCTGTAGTAGGTAAAGGAAACAAGACTGATGCAGAAGGGAGAGATTTCAAGAGAAAGGAAGAGAGGAGACTGGAGAAATGCTCACATTGTCAAATGAATGGGCATCTTAAGGAGGCGTGTTTTAAACTGATTGGATATCCAGATTGGTTTAAAGAACTCAGGGAGAAGAAGAAGCAACAACAACCTTCTACAAGCAAGAAACCGTATAATGCTTCTGCTAACAATGTGGCTGAAACTCCTTTTGATGGGAAAGATGATGACAAGCAGGATTGGAATAGCATGTTATCAATGCTTGAGAAGATGACAAAGGCAGTGAAGGGAAGAGTGGAGGATCATGCAAATTTTGCTAACGTGAGTGGAGAATTTGCAGGTAATGGCTTTTATTCCAGTGATAATGAATGGATTGTTGATACAGGGGCTAGTAGTCATATGTGCCATGTTGAATCTGAAATGTTTAACATGAAGAATTTGAGTAAGACCTTGTTAGTTCATTTGCCTAATGGTGAGAAGATTGGAGTAGATAGGATTGGAATGGTTAAAATAAATAAGGATTTTATACATTCCATCTTTTAAGTACAACTTGATTTCGGTGAATAAGTTGTCTAAGCTTAATGGTGTGAATGTTTCTTTTAACCATGACTCTTGCATGGTACAGGATTTGAAGACTAAGGAAGTCTTGGCAGTAGGAAAGGTAAAAGAAAATCTGTATGTTTTGAAAAAAGTTAAGAAAATTGACTGTATACAGCAAGTTAATTCTTGTACTCATGATATTCCTTGGCACCATAGGTTGGGCCATGCTTCTAGGAATGTAATAAATCATATTGATGGAATAGATAATGTTGTTTTTTCTTCAATATGCGAAGTATGTCATCAAGCTAAGCAACACAGATTTACATTTCCTAGAAGTATGAGTAAAACTGATGAAAATTTTGAATTAATACATGTTGATCTGTGGGGACCATACAAACAACCTAGTTTATGTAGCAGAGCACATTTTTTTCTCACTATTGTGGATGATCACAGTAGAGCTACGTGGATTTATTTGATTCAATCAAAGAGTTTAGTTTGGCAGGCTCTTGATTATTTCTTTGGTATGGTTCATACACAATTTGGAAGAGAAGTTAAAACAGTAAGAACGGATAATGGTATTGAGTTTGTTAGTGCTCAGTGTGTTTCTATATTTCAAAAAAGGGGTATTGTTCATCAGAAAAGTTGCAGTTATACACCTCAACAGAATGGGGTGGTTGAACGTAAGCACATGCACATTTTGGAGGTTGCAAGGGCGTTATTGTTTCAAAGTGGCTTGGAGAAGAAGTTTTGGGCAGAAGCAATTCAAACTGCTGCTCATATAATCAACAAATTACCTTCTGAATTGCTAGGATGGAAGAGTCCTTATGAGATACTTTATGGCAGAAAACCAGATTATGATAGATTAAGGGCTTTTGGGTGTTTGTGCTACATTACCAACAACATCCCTCACAAAGATAAGTTTGACACTAGATCTTTTAAATGTATTTTCATTGGGTATTCTGCTGGGCAAAAGGGGTATAAGGTGTATGATTTAAATACTCACAAGGGACATTGTTTTTTATGAAGATCAATTTCCTTTTCTTAATGCAGAATCACAGAGTTTGAGTATCAATTCCTTGCCAGATAATTTTGCTGTGCATAGTGATGAGGATCTTGATGATGCTGAAGTTAATGTGTCAGTGGTTGTTGATGGTACTTCAATTACTAATGGGAGAGTTGAACCTGACACGATAGTGGATGAGGAAGAAATTAAAGCCCCAACAAATCAGTTGGATAATGCTGAGTCTACAGAGTTAATTGAAGATTCTACTGATCAACCCAGAATCAGTGCCAGAAACAGAAAAACACCTTCTTGGATGAAGGATTATGTTTGTTGCAGTCATGATGCTCTGGCTTTCTTTGCTAATATTACTAAGACCCCTGAACCATGTAGTTATAAGGAAGCTTCAAAGTCTAATGATTGGGTGGCTGCAATGAATCTGGAATTAAAGGCTCTTGAAGATAATCAAACCTGGGAATTGACTTCCCTTCCTCCAGGAAAGAAGGCTATTGGTTCGAAATGTGTGTATAAGGTGAAACATAAGGCTGATGGTACTGTTGAAAGGTATAAAGCAAGGCTTGTTGCCAAATGATATAATCAAACTTATGGGATAGACTATTTTGACAGTTATTCTCCTGTTGCTAAGTTGGTTACAGTGAGGATCTTATTTCCTTTGGCTGCGAGCAAGGGTTGGTTTTTACACAAGTTAGACATCAATAATGCTTTTTTACATGATTTTTTGGATGAAGAGGTTTACATGTTACCTCCAGAAGGGTACTCTAAAGCCTCTAAAGGTGAAGTTTGTAAGCTTAGAAGATCTCTATATGGCTTGAAGCAAGCCTCGAGGCAGTGGAATACGGAGTGTACTCAGAAACTTGTTCAATATGGATTTAGGCAATCTAATAATGATCATTGTCTTTTTGTTTTTGAAGATGGGATCAAGTTTATGGTTTTGTTGGTGTATGTTGATGATGTCCTAATTGCAGGGATTAATGAACAGGATATTCTTAATGTTAAGAATTTCCTTCATCAAGCTTTTACTATCAAGGATCTTGGTATAGCCAAGTATTTCTTGGGAATTGAAATTGAACATTATGAGGAAGGAATTTTTCTGTCACAAAGGAAGTATATTGGAGATATTCTCAAGGTAGTTGGTTTGACAGATGCTAAAGCTACTTCAATTCCTATGGTGAAAATTCAGAAGTTAGTTGCTACAGATGGAGTTCCTTATCATGATCTTGAACAATTTCGGAGATTGGTAGGAAGATTTTTATATTTGAATATGACAAGGTCGGTTATTACTCAAGCTGTTCAGCAGTTGAGTCAATTTGTTGCTAATCCTTCTGAGACACATTGGAATGCTGTTGTTTATCTTGCTAAGTATCTCAAAGGGACTCAAGGTTTGGGAATTTTATACAAGCATAGTTCAGATGTTACTCAGATGGAAGCTTACTGTGATAGTGATTGGGTAGCTTGTGCCATCACTAGGAGATCAATTTCTGGTTTCGTTATTTTTCTAGGAGATACACCTATCTATTGGAAAACAAAGAAGCAGTCCACAGTTAGTAGATCATCATGCGAAGCAGAATACAAGAGCATGTGTTCTATTGTGTGTGAGTTGCTCTGGATATCCTATGTTATGAAGGATTTTAAGGTTGATCTTCATATTCCTATATCATTGTGGTGTGACAATCAATCAGCGATTCACATCACAGCAAATCCTGTTTTTCATGAACTTACTAAGCACATCGAGATAGATTGTCACTTGGTGCATGAAAAGTTCAAGCAAGGATTTGTTTTTCCTCGATATATACCCACAGGACAACAGATTGCGGATTTTTTCACAAAATCCTTGCCTCATCCTCAGTTTTTGAAGTTCAGGAGCAAGTTGGGCCTGCTTGATGCAGTCCTATCTTGAAGGGGGGGGGGGTGTGAAATATTAGTTAGTTATGTGTGGTTACATTTTGTATTTGTTATTTTCTGTTATTGGGGGTATTTTGATACTTTCATTTTTCTGTTTTAGTTCTTAGCTCTTTTCCAGTTCTTTCTGCCTTAGTTTGCCAGCTGGCTTGGTAGCTTGTATAAGTACTGTTTTCTTCCTTCTTTCTCAGTGAAGAATGTGTTTCTTTCAATAATATTTTCTCTCATATTCTGGAACTTCTCACACACTCATCTTCTTAATTTCACCTTGCTTCATCCTCTTCCATAGTTTTTGACAGTGGTACATCTTTGGGTTCATCAAGGTAAAAGCTTATTATCATATTATTGTAGATAAGGTTGGGGTTAGGGTCAGTTATGGAGCCTTCGTCCACAGTCAAGTTCAAACACAAGGCTTTGCTTGTGGTGGCTCTGAGAATGTTGGCCTTGAGAAGATTGGAGAATGGCCTTTGTGTTGCAGGGAATAAAAACCCTCGCAGAAGAAGAAGGAGATGAAGAGGAAGACGATAACAGTGAGAAAAATAAGTGGGAGGATAATAACAACCAAAATATCTCCCAGAGATTAATAGTGAAAGTAATATGAAAATATATAAATTAAGAGGAGAAAGAGAAGTCAATTTCCAGAATCTAGAAATTCTTCATTAAGGAGTCCTTAGAGGGGACTAGGCTCCAATACATGTCTAGAATTTCAAATTTGTCTTCATCCTATTCTGAAAGATATAAATATTGTTAAGTAAATCCTAAAAACTAGGAAACCGTCAAAGTAACTAAATACAGGATAACTGATTAAAATAACTTATCAAAATAAACCATAAAGCAGCATAACAGTAGCAGTTAAATAAAAGCAATAAATTAGAAGGACAACACGTTTAAAAGGTTGAAGCAATCAAGTGAACATTGTGGACGTTGTGGCTTTGGCCTTCTAGAATAAGTCAGTAGGGGTCTATCATTGCCGTCCCCTTGGAAAACCGACTTGTCCTCAAGGAGGAAATGAGGAAATTGAGTTTTCAACAAGTCATAGTCCTCCCAACTTGCTTCTTCAATGGGTCGTCCCTTCCATTGCACTAACAGTTCAAGAGTGTGGGAAATAGTACCTTTCGTCCACCGATGCTTGAGAATTTTGTCAGGTTCAAGCAAAAGTTCCCATGATTCTAAGTGGTAAAGGTGTAGCAGCTACTGAATTAGAAATCCCATGGGATGTACGAAGAAGAGAAACATGGAATATGGGATGAATTTTTGACCCTTCTGGTAGTAGTAATTCATATGCTACTGCTCCTATCTTCCGCACAATTTTATAGGGACCAAAGAACCGTGGAGACAGTTTTTCATAAGCCCTTTTTGCTAGAGAACGTTGACGATACGGTTGAATGCGAAGAAACACCATTTCACCAACGTCAAAACTAACCTCTCGCCTTTTTGCATCAGCAAACTGCTTCATTCTATTTTGGGCCTTAAGTAGTTGATCTCTGAGAGATTTCAGCATGAAATCCCGCTCCAAAAGTTGTTCTTCCAGCTCTACTATACGAGTTTCACCAATCACAAAAGGATACATAGGTGGAGGATCCCTACTATAAACTATTTTGAATGGAGTGGTGTTAGTTGAAGTATGAAAACCAGTATTGAAAGAATATTCAGCCCATGCTAAAAATTTACTCCAACGTCTAGGTTGTTCATGGGCAAAACACCTGAGATACGCTTCCAAGCAACGGTTGACAACTTCTGTTTGTCCATCCGTTTGTGAGTGATAGGCAATACTCATTTTCAGCTTGGTGTGACTTAAACGAAACAGTTCTTGCCAAAAAGAACTAAGAAAAACAGGATCTCGATCAGAAAGTATGGATTAGGGCATACCATGAAGACGAACTATTTCTTGGCAAAACAGAGCAGCCATTGATTTAGCTGTGTAAGGATGAGACAAACCAATAAAATGACAATACTTGCTCAAACGATGAACAACGACAAGTATAGTATCCGAACCCTGTGATTTCGGTAACCCTGATATGAAGTCCATTGATATGTCTTCCCATATCTGATGAGGAATATGAAGAGGTTGCAGTAAACCGGCAGGAGTAAGGGTCTCATATTTATTCCTTTGACAAGTTAAACAATTTTGGACATGTGCCTTGATGTCATACTTCATTTTGGGCCAAAAGAAATTAAAAGAAAACCTTTTAAGAGTCTTCAGAAAACCTCCATGCCCCCCAATAAAGATTCATGTGCTTCAGCTAAAAGTATTTGTCGAAGAGAAGAAGTAGGAGGAATAACCAACCTGTTTTTATAATATAACTTTCCTTGCACCAAATTAAAATCCGGAATAGCCTCTGGATTTTGTTTGACACTGGATATGAGTTGAGAAGTATAAGCATCCTTCTCTAAGTCATATTGTAAATCAAAAAAATCTAGAGAAAAGGGAATTTCCAATGCCATGAAATCTGAGTATTGAGGCCTTCTAGATAATGCGTCAGTGCCTTTATTTTCCTTCCCGGCATGGTATTCAATTGAGAAATCAAAGGGAAGTAATTTGATTAATAATCTTTGCTGTTCATGTGTTGAAAGACGTTGCTCCAGTAAATACTTAAGACTGTGATGGTTAGTATGGACTTTAAATGGTTTGCCCAATAAGTAGTGCTTCCATTTTTGTAAAGCCAACACCAAAGCAAGCAATTCACGATCATAAGTGGATTTAATTCTGAAGGAGTAAGCTAAACCTTTACTAAAGTAAGCAATAGGATGCCTTTGTTGCATTAACACCGCTCCTACACCATCAGTCGAAGCATCAAACTCAACTACAAAAGGCTGAGAGAAATCAGGAAGACACAGTACATGTATTGTAGTAAGTGCCTTTTTCAAACTTTGAAATGCCTTCTCAGCTTTGGGATTCCATTGGTATGCATTCTTCTTTGTTAAATCAGTGAGAGGTTTAGCAATTGCTCCATATCCTTGGACAAATCTGCGATAATAACCAGTGAGACCCAGAAAACCACGGAGCTCTTTAACATTGACCGGTGTTGGCCAACTCTTTATTGTACTGATTTTTTCAACTTCCACACTTACTCCTTGCTTTGAAATAATATGACCCAGAAAATGAACTTCTTGTTGCCCAAAATAACATTTTTTGTACTTAGCAAATAAAGCATGCTCCTGTAATAATTGAAAAGTAATACGAAGATGCTCTTGATGTTGCTCCATATTCTTACTGAAAATGAGGATATCATCAAAAAATACCAAGATAAACTTGCGTAAGTATGGACGGAAGAGATCATTCATGGCTGCTTTGAAGGTGGATGGTGCATTTGTTAACCCAAATGGCATTACCACGAACTCATAGTGGCCAGAATGAGTTCGAAAGGCTGTCTTGTGAATATCATTGGGTTACATCCGAATTTGATGATAACCCAAACGCAAATCTATTTTAGAAAAGATTGCAGCCCCGTGTAACTCATCCAGAAGTTCATCTATATTGGGAATAGGGTACTTGTCGGGTATGGTAAGCTTATTTAATTTCCGGTAATCGACACACATCCTCCAAGTGTCATCTTTCTTCTTTACTAATAAGACATGACTTGCATATGGACTATTGCTTGGTCTAACAAACCCAGTAGCAAGAAGTGCAGTCACTTGAGATTCAATTTCATCCTTTTGGTAATGGGGACAACGGTAAGGGCGTATGTTGGGAAGTCTGACATTGGGTAATAGAGGAATGGAGTGATTATGGGTTCTGTATGGAGGTAGAATATTGGGTTCGGTGAATATGGCCTGAAAATACTGACGAATTGGTTGGAGTTGGTGAGGAAGGTTATTTGTAGGTATGGGTTCAGTGTTTGCTAAGTGTTGGAAGGTTTGAAGAGAAACAGAATTTGACTGTGTATGTTGTACACCTTGCAATTTGTACTTCTTGCCATTCCATTCAAATATCATGAACATATCATTCCAATTAGCTTGTACTGTGTTTAATGATGCAAGCCACTTTATTCCAAGCACCATGTCTGGTCCTCCGATTGCAAAAGGATAACTATCCTGAACAAGTTTCAGCCCCTATAACTGTAAGTGAACACCCTTGTAAATAGAATTACATTAGAGAATCTCACCATTCCTGATTTGTACCCCAAAAGTAGAAACCTGTTGAGTAGGAAGAATCAATTCCTTCACCAATTTCTCTGTTATAAAATTATGGGTTGATCCACTATCAATAAGCACCAATACTACCTTCCCACTGATAGTACCTTTAATCTTGATGGTTGACACTTGGTATTTGCCCAAGCTAAGATAGTGTGTAAAGAAATTTCGGCCAGATCTGAAGATGTTTCTTCCCCTGCGATGACTGGGTCTTTGTACTCCACATTTGTTTGTTCCTCATTGTTGGCCTCAAGTAGTGTGAGTGACGCCTTGCATCTATGCCTAGGAGCAAAACGATCTCCACAACGGAAACATAGCCCTTTGTCGCGTCTGGCTTGTCTCTCGGATTCCCAAGATCTCATTGAGTTTGAATTCTGGTTCGTGCTTGAAGAACCAGCAGTTGACGGTGGAAGAGATGAGCGTTCTTTGCTAAACCACGGTGCATTAGGGTTCTTTTTAGTTGATGCAAAGTAAGATTCCTTATTAGGCTTTGAAGGCCCAATTTTTGCTTCATACTCCAATGCTAAACTTAAAGCCTTATACATTGTTCTGGGCTTTTGAATCCTCACATCAGATCTTAATTCCTCTTTGAGCCCAATAAGAAAAACACCCAATAAACAATGTTCTGGCCAATTGTGAACCCTGGCCGCTTTTCTTGTAAATTCCTTCCTATACTCCTGTACCGTGCTTACTTGCTTCACTAGACATAAATATTCATCTGGATTCTGAAACTCAGCAGGACCATAATTATCTTGCAGCGCTTTTACTAATTCTTCCCAGTACAACATGGTTTTTTCACTGTTCAACCACGTAAAGAGATCTAAAGCATCACCTTCAAGATACATAACGGCTATATCAACCTTCAAATCATCCGGAGTCTGGTAATATCTAAAATACTTTTCTGCTTTCAATACCCATTCTCTTGGATCTCCACCTTCAAACTTTGGAAACTCCATTTTTGTGTGATGGCGTCGTGATTGGTCTTTCAACCACCATGGACTCTCATGTTGTTTATCCCCTAACCAATGCGTCTTCCCTTTGTCATGGGAACCATAATTGTAAACTCCATGTGGTCCCCGATTGGATTGGGCCTTGAGCGTTGCAACATCCGCAGCTAAAGAATCCAAAGTATTCAACTTTGAAGACAAAGCAGCGAGTTGTTGAACGAGTTGTTCATTAATTTTGGATGGGGGTTGTTCTGGTGTTGTAGAAGATTTTCGGGTTTCTATCATGATTTAACCAGACTCTGATACCAAATAATAACAACCAAAATATTTCCCAGAGATTAATAGTGAAAGTAATATGAAAATATATAAATTAAGAGGAGAAAGAGAAGTAAATATCCAGAATCTAGAAAGTCTTCATTAAGGAGTCCTTAGAGGGGACTAGGCTCCAATACATGTCTAGAATTTCAAATTTGTCTTCATCCTATTCTGAAAGATATAATATTGTTAAGTAAATCCTAAAAACTAGGAAACTGTCAAAGTAACTGAATACATGATAGCTGATTAAAATAACTTATCAAAATAAATCATAAAGCAGCATAATAGTAGCAGTTAAATAAAAGCAATAAATTAGAAGGATATCACGTCTAAAAGGTTGAAGCAATCAAGTGAACATTGTGGACGTTGTGGCTTTGGCCTTCTAGAATAAGTCAGTAGGGGTCTATCATTGTGGGAGAAAGGTGAGGGAAGCCATGGCCATGAACTAGTTAATTCTTAATTCCCAATTGGAAGTTTGGAGGATCGTGCTTGAAATTAAGAGAAAATAGAAGAATAGGATTGTGGGATATTGATAGAAGTTTGGTGTGTATGAGATTGAGAATTGATAGGCGAGAGAAAGAGTGAAGGTGGGAGAAAGAACAAAACGGAATGAATTGTGAAATTACATAAAAGGGCTAACTTTTGACGGTCGTTAAGGACAATTGTAAATTGGACAATATAGTAGGAAATTCTTATATGTGGAGGGAGGGGAGTGTATACTTTGAAAATAGAGGGGAGGGGAGTGTACTTTTAAGATCTATTAGAAGGGGGGAGTGTATTTTACTCTTAAAATAATTCTTCATTTACATTATCTTCTATAATCATCAAAAAATAGTTTTAAAGAGGCTAAAATACTATTTTGGTCCTTAATGTTTGCATGAAGTTTAATGTTGGTCCTCAATGTTTCAAAAGTTTAATGTTGGTCTTCAAAGTTTTTTTTTGTCGATTTTGGTCCTCGAGTGTAGCACCGTTAACTTTTTGCCGTTAAATGATGACGTGGCATGCTAATGTGGCACACTCTCTCTCCTACGTGTCATATTTTAATGACGTGGCATGGCACATCACTGCCACATCACCCCACATTGCCACATCAACATCTTCTCTCCTTCACCATCAGCATTATCATCATCATCTGGGGTGACGTGGCAGTGATGTGTCATGCCACGTCATTAAAATATGACACATAGGAGAGAGGGTGTGTCACATAAGCATGCCACGTCATCATTTAACGGCAAAAAGTTAACGGTGTTACGCTCGAGGACCAAAATCGACAAAAAAAAACTTTGAGGACCAACATTAAACTTTTGAAACATTAAGGACCAACATTAAACTTCATGCAAACATTGAGGACCAAAATAGTACTTTAGCTTTTTTAAAATGGAAAAAATAAAACGGGCTTGCCCTAGCCCGGCCCTAGTCCGGTTTGGTCCTATTTTTTATAGGGCCGGGCCATTTTTTATTCGGGCCAAGATTTTGCTAGCCCAGTCCTAATTATTTTATCGGGCCTAACGGGCCAGCCCATAAGGTCGAGCCCGTTTTGACGGCCCTACCTACGACAGCTAATCCACCAAGTGAGTGGGAGATGTAAGTATATGGGTAGTCCGTCCTTAGTAAATTGGACATAAAACCCAAAGCCCAAATTGTCATTGGGCTATTTTGTAATTATGCAAAATATATGGGTTAAATAAGGTAATTTCACCTAAAATTGAAATTAGAAAGAGGAATCGGTTATGGTTATGAATTATGATACGTGCATATATGTGGAGAAACTTGATCATAAAAAGTAATCGTAAAATAAAAATTCTGAACACAAAACTTTTTCTTTTCTACTCTCTCTATTTTTACCATTGAAGTGTATTTGTTGTGTACTCGATTCACGTTTGTTCAATAACCAGATCACGCGTGGCTATCTGAAAGGTTACAACTTAAGCCCGAATTTATACACTTCACTTACCTTATAATAGTAAAAAACATTTCCTATATATATATTAACAAATGTCTCATTCATTGAATTAATTAATGAAAAATCACATTTTTCTTTGCATAAATCATCATATAGAGTGACATCTATCAAACTCATTATAGCATAACAACTTCACTCCAACATTTGTTGCATCCAACTTATTGATCCTTTAATACATAACATGATTAGTACTATCAAACCTTTTAACAATGAAAAGCAATAGGTTGGAAAAGTAGTGACATTATAAGATTCTTAGTTTCTTGGTCTTGGATAGTATGGCCATCTCCATGTTGGTACATGCAAAGTGACATCCTTACAAGGTTCAAAGCAATTTCTTTGAAACTCTTTGAGTAGTGAGAATTGCTAACTTCTTTATTCATCTTCTTCCAAGTCTTCCATATCAAGAAATTTATGTGCGCTCGAGCATCATCTTCAGAAGCTCCGGTTTCATTCATATAGCACTCAATTGATTTTGGTATATCACCGGTCTCCTTTTCACGCTGAAAAGGGAAAGAAAATTAAAAATTAATAACCATTAGTTTACTATAAAAAATTGGTTTTTAAATTTATAATTGGAAGGATAAATGGGACAAGAGCAAATACCATTTTTCTTCACAATAAATTAAATAATATAGAGGTTCTTTAACTCTTCACTATTCTATTTACACTTCTCACTATCCTTACTTTTTCTCTTCTCTCTCCTCTCCTCTTCTTATGTTACAAATTTTATATTATAAATATATAATTTCTAAAACCAATGACTATACCAACAGTAGACCGCTAGAGTTGTAGCTACTGTTACGTTCCTCTTAAACGAAATTTTAGATTTAAGTCTTATCTATAAAAAAAAATTTGTTCGAAGAGCTTTACTCTTAAAGCTCGTGACTAAACAAATAGGTTTTTGAATATTCATAGTTTTGACTAACAAAGCCCGTGACTATTCATAGTTTTGACTAACAAAGCCCGTGACTAAAAAAATACCAAAGCTATTATAAATAATATAAATTTTTTATATTATATAATATAGAAGAAAATTATTTTTTTAGTCCCCAAATTGTTAGTCCTCGAATTTTAGAAAAATACTATTTAGTCCCTAAATTTGCAACTTTGTCAACTATTTAATCCCTTGGATGTTACTCGGTAGATAATCAAGTGACATGGCCGCTAACTGCTAATATGGCTGGACTCCTCTCCTCGCTCATGCTCCCGCATTGTTGAAAACTGGGTCTCCGTGTTTCTGAAGTCAAACTTTGCTTGATATGCATCTATGGATGGCCACATCATGCCTCGTCCTCACGATAAAATCCTCTCCTACGTCGATGGCGACACCCACATTGTCGTCATTAATTAACAGCACAATGTCAGCGGTTAACTACCACGTCACCCGGTTATCTAACAGGTAACGTCTAAAGGACTAAATAGTTAACATAGCCACAAATCCAATGATTAAATAATATATTTTTTTTAAATTAATGGACTAAATAGTAGTTTGATCACTAATTCAGGGATTAAAAAATAGTTCGCTTCTATGATATATAATTTCTAAAACCAATAATCAGAAGACTCGAAAATCATTATAACATAGAGCGACGGTGCGTACCTTAGATGTGCCCAAATCATCAGCGAGGCGTAAAATGGTTGCCGAAAGACGAATAATGTGAGGATAAGTTTGTAAGCAAATGAAGTCCTTTTCTTTGGTTGAATTTCCAAGTGCAAAAGAAGCATGAACGAGTATGACAGGTACACCGATTGAAACCCAAGCATTTTCCATGTACTCTTGAAGGCTTGGTTGATACCCACTATGGTACCATTTTGCCTCAATTAGATACGCTTTACAAAGATCAGCCCACTAAAAGGGGGAAAAAAGGATATATAATTAATGATACATTAAAATTCCACATAAAAAGTTAAGAAAAAAATTACATCCATTTCTTTATATTTATTTTTTAAGTTTGCCTATTAAAATATAATATGGGTAAGTTTTTTTCTTTAATAGCAGGTTAATAGAGTTAAGAAAAAAAAGTTCACATAGGTAAAATGACACATGTCATGTTTTGATAGACAAATTTAATAAAATTGATATAAAAAATAGATGTAAGTTTTTTTTTTCCAAAAGTTAAGGTCTATATAGAGTAAATCATTGTTTTGGTGCTCAACAAATTTTAATTTAATTTGTTTTTTTAATTTAATTATTAAATTATGAAAATATTATATTTCAGAGTAACTTACACTCTCTTTCCTTAAGAGATCTTTAAATACACACTTCCTTCTTCTCTATTTTAGAAAACTACACTCCTCTCCTTTGAATGATAAAAAAAACTTACATTTTCACACTTTTTGACTAAAGTATCCTTAATAACATTATTAATTCTTAAAAGGATTTTACTTATTCCAATTTAGTTTTAAAATCATGAAAATATCAAATTTATAATGTTAAGATGTACTAGATGTATTGAAATTTCATTCAGGTGCTTCATATATTTTTGTCTTTCTTAGCAGAAAAAATATTGCGACACAATATATTTTTTAGAGACTAATTAAATTTGATATTTTTTATGATTTAAAAATTAAATTGAGACAAATAAATTTTTTTAGGAACTATAAATTTGATATTTTTATATTTTATGAACTAAATTGAGATAAATAAAATTTTTTAGAGGCCAAAATAATAATTTACTGAAAGTTTTATGGTTAAATCTGACATTTGAAATTAATTGAATAATTTATAAATCCATACCACTTTTTGAAGGTGTGGAATGATGTGATTCCCATTTTCTTTTAGGGAGTCAAAAGCTACTTCATTGACAAAGTTATAAAGTGCATGAAAGCATAATTTCATGTAGTCTGGAAGTATTTCCATTGCAATATTTATATCCCACCTGTATATATATATACATATTAACAAACAGAACATTAATATATCAATTTTACAACCATCCGTTATGTATATATATAGACTACTAGAAAAAATAAATTTTAATGACCAACAACTATTGACGGAATTGTCAGTAAGAGTATGTTTATTTAGTAGAATGTTAGAGGGAATGAGAATGTGATGTGATGTGTAGAGGTGTCAAAACGGGCCGGACCGAGCCCGTTTTGGGCCCTAATTATTTAGAGCCGGGCCGGATCGTTTTTAAAATGGGCCAAATTTTTTCTAGCCCGGCCCGGCCCTTTTAGGGCCTAGGGCCGGGCTAGCCCTTTTATTTTTTTTTTAAATTGGTTTTTAATAATAATAATTATTATGATGTCTTTTATTTTATTTTTATTATTTTGTAAATTAATTAATACAAAAATTAAATGTTAGATATTATATAAAAGTTTATGCCAAAAATGTTGAAAAGAAATTTTAGAATATCTTTTCATTGTTTTTAAAATATCTCAAATCAAAATTAATTTAGTTGTGTAAATAATGTATTTCAACATATTGTTGTTATGTGTTTTGTATTTCTTCCTTTTTAATAAAAAAAATGAATTAGTTTATTTACTTTCACAAAAAACAATAGTTGATTTATTAGTAGTGAGTGAATAGCTAGTAAATGAGTAAATGACTAAGTAAGTATAGATTAAATATGTTAAGAATTTTTTATAAAAAAAAATAAGAATTTAGGCTAAATTAAATCATAATTTGAAAAATTAAATTTTTTTTAAAAAAAGCGGGCCGGCCCAGCCCTAGCCTGCTTTGGCCCTAATTATTTTAGGGCCGGGCCGGGCCGTTTTTAAAACGGACCCAAAATATGTCAGCCCGGCCCTATTTTTTTTAGGGTCGAGCCGGACCGGCCCATAGGGCTAGGCCCTTATTGACACCTCTAGTGATGTGAACGGAATAAAAGTAGATATTTTGTCTTTATATTAAAAGTAGGAATAGAATAAAAGTGAGTAAAAAAGTAAGGACAAAAACATAATTTTATCAGATTGCAAAAAGTAAGATTTGTTTAGTATGCAGAATATTAGAGAGAATGTTGAATTACCTCCAATATCACCTCACAAATTCTTGTAAGCAAACATTCCCTAAAATCTATTTTTTTAGGCTAATTTTTTTTTCAATAAACTATATATAGGATCTCTATCAATTTTGTTTGTTATCAATTATATCCCTAAAATTTCAATTTACAAATAATATTGCCCTTCATTTTAAGTCCGTTTAAATAATTAGCGGGCGATACAAATATGACTATTCACGTGGCAGCCAATATTAAATCTGAAGTCAACTCATATATTTAATTATAATGTTTCGTCAATTTATATTATGGTAATACCCCTCATTTTATAGTGCCGCAATGATAATCATGACTAAATAGACAGAACAACGTAGCTAAATAAATAATTTGACATCACAATCTATATTAAACGGAGGCTATAAGTGGCCGCACAGCCATATTTGTATTTACCTCTCAACCACATATGTGAAGAGTTGTAGTTCTTCCAATGTGCCATAGACATCATAAATATCATCAATTGTTGTAATTAGTGCATTCACTTTTGTCATCACTCTTCTAAAATGGCAAAGGTGGGCTTCAGAAGCCAGACCCACTGTCCACAAGAAATTCTCTACCAATCTATCCCTTGCAAAGCTTAGCTTTTCTCCAAATCCTATTCTTTTCCACCACCTTTATTAAAAGTGAAAGGAATTAATACTATAATATAAATAATATTTTGCTTTTTCTGTGAAATGGAAATAATAAAAGATAGACTCAATTATAAGATTCAAAAATTTAGTTCCTAATAAAGGTTTAATACTTTTCTCAATTTAATCCTTAAAATTTTCTCGGTCTCAATTTGGTTATCAAATCGTTAAAATAATTAACAATTTGAGAGACCAAATTAATACCAATTTTTCAAACGTGGGGGACAAAATTGATACAAACTACAAAGTTAGAGAGCCAAATTGAAATCAAGAAGACGTTAAGCACCAAATTAATAAATATATTTACCTTGAGGGACTAATTAAATAGAGTTTTTGTCAAACTTACCATGCATTATGCGTAACACAAAATAAATATATAAAGTAATAAATTATAACTTCAGTAAAAAAAATTAAGAAAATGTAATTTGTGCATCTCTTAAAACGAGTATAATTAATTTATCTTAACATTTAAATGTATAAGGTTAATCTAATTAATCACTTTCTTAGCAAAAAGAGTACTATTTTTAATCTCACCTTGATGTATGTTTCAAATCTTTTTTATGGCTAACTTGTGCCAAGTTGAAATCCAATTTAGCAAGCTTAAGCAAAGTTGGGACCATATTTTGTTGTCTTCTTTCATAAACATCAATGAACCAACGAGCCTCCAATCTCAATGGCCTCCAATGCAGAGGAAGCTCAAGTGAATGTTTAACTAACTCTACTGATAATGCTATCTCAGTAGTATTCTCATTAATGATGTTTTTGTTCACAAATTCTTTCAGATGATTTGAGCTAAAATCTCTTGCTTCCTCCAATATGCTTTGGTCTTCCATTGAATGAAATGAAGCTTCATAAAGTGCAAGCAATCCCAGTATGTCATTCGAAAGATCAAAATCAAAATCACCCTTGTGGTCTAGAAATCCATTAAATACCTCTGAAAATCAATACGAGATTAATTATCAGTATAACCAATAAATATTGTAAGCATATTTGGTGTGGGCCATTAAGATTTTTACTTGGTACTCTGTAGACACCTAAATTTCTTATGTTATTTTGTCATGTAATGTTATGTTAGACTATGATATATTTTGCTGATTATGTCATGCTTCAGTGGACCTTACTGCATAGTTCTACAACACCTTTATGCCATAATGTTAGGTGTAGTAGGTAGTATAAGTTGTTGACTATGTCCTATATATCTTTGATTATGTATGGCTTCATGATATGAATTTCATACTTTTTCAGCATTCATCTTTCCACTTGTTCTCTCTTCTCTCGATTTCTGCCTCACAGTCTAACATTGGTATCAGAGCTTTTGGGCTCTAAAGGGATCTGTGAAGAAGGAAAATAATGGAAGCATTGTAGAAGAATATGGCTGCCACTGTTAGTTCTATAAGCTTTGGCACTCAAATGTTCAATGGTGAGAACTATCACATTTGGGCCATCAAAATGAAAGCTTAATTGAGAGCTCAAAGCCTATGGAACATGCTAGAATCCAATGTTGAACCACCACCTCCAACAGCAGCTCAAACAAGATTGTATGAAAAGGAGTTGGCCAAGAAACCGAGAGCACTCACTTGCATACATTCAGTGGTGAGTGATACCATTTTTACAAGGATCATGGCTTTTGACACACCTAAGGATGCATGAGAAAAGTTGAAGGCAGAATTTGAAGGAAGTGATAGAGTAATGGCTGTAAAGTTGCTTACCTTGAAAAGGGAGTTTGAGATGTTGAAGATGAAGGAGGATAACTCTGTGAAGGATTACTCTTCTAAGATTTTAGAAGTTGTAAACAAGATCAAACTTCCTTGTGAGGATTTCCATATCAGAAAGTAGTTGAGAAGATGTTGATCAGCCTACCTTCAAAGTTTAAAGCCAAGGTTGCTACTCAATCCACAGTAGAGGCAGAATATGTAGCTCTTGCTGCAGCCACTAATTAGGCTATTTGACTAAGGAAAGTATTGTGTAATCTTTGCTTCACACAGAAGGAACCTACTGCTTTTCTTGTTGATAACAAATCTGCGATTTCTATGGCTCATAATCTAGTTTTCCATGGAAGAACTAAGCATATTAACATCAAGTTTTATGCTGTAAGGGAAGCTGAGAAGTAAGGGGAAGTCAAGATAAAGCACTTCAGATGAACAGCTTGCTGACATATTCGCCAAGGCTTTACCTAGAAAGAGATTATGAACTCTAAGGACTGCTCTTGGAATCTCAAGTAAAAATATTAAGGAGGAAAATGTGGACCATTAAGATTTTTACTTGGTACTTTGTAGACACCTAAATTTCCTATGTTACTTTGTCATGTTATATCATGCTTGACTATGATGTATTTTGCTGATTATGTCATGCTTCAATGGATGGGACCTTTTCTCGATTTCTGCCTCACAATCCAACATTTGGATCCTTTGTTGTTAGAAAAGATGTAAGACACGTTCTTTACGCAGAAATGGAAATGAAAATAGAAACGGAAACGGAATGCGTTTACTATGTTTGTTAGTAAAAGTTTGGGAATGGAAATAGAATGGGAATGTATTAAAATTACCATTTTACCCCTTATATTAAAATAATAAAAAGAAAAGAAAGTTATGATTGCGTCAAATCAAATGGTATAATAGACATTTTGTATTTTCTTTTTGCTTTTTTTTAAAAGTTGATGGAAATGAAAAAGTAAAAAATAGGTGGGATCCAGTGAGCCCCACCCATTCCATGGTCATTTTCATTGCCAATTCTTGTAAAAAAACATGGCCGTAGTTCTTTGTAATAAGAAAAAAAAAGGAAAAAAAAAATTTGATCAGTTTTAGTCCCTAATGTAGCAGGTCCCTCTTTTGGTAAATTTTTGGTTTGGTCCTTTAAATATTCTACATCTTTCAATTCAGCCTTTAAATCATTAAAGTATCAAATTTAGTCCTTGCAACATTTCACTTGTATCAATTTAATACTTCAATTATGAAAATATCAAATTTAACCCCTAAAGTGCTTTATATTACAATTTTGTTCTAACCCAAAATGATTTACACAACATGCAGGGACAAAATTTTAATACAAACTATCTTTTAGGGATAAACTTGGCATTTTATAATTCAGAAAAAAAACTAAGACGAGGGAAATCTTTAAAAAACTAAATTTAATATTTTCATAAGTCATGAACTAATTTGAAATAAATAAAATCTTTGAGAGCCAAAACAGTAATTTATTCAACTTTTTCTTCTTAATATCAGTCTCGGTCCTACCACACAATGTTTTGAAAACTGGACCAGTCATTGAACTGGAAAGTCTTTCGGGTCACGAGCTAACCGATTCAACAGGATGATATTATAAATATAAAAATAATTATAATTTACTAATATTAATATGAATAATACATTTTATATAATAAAAAATATATTTTTTATTCATAACTTTTAAATATAATGAGTAATTTATATTATTTAACTATACATATGAAAAAAGTAAGCTCAAATAATAATAATTAAAGTATTTATATATTTTTATGCATTATGTTAGTTGCTCCATAATCACAAGAGATTTGATATTATAAAATACATAATTCATAATATAAGTCCAAATGTTGAGCTTAATCATTAAAAAAAAAAAATTGACCATATCAATCCCTCATCCGGATTTTTTGGTTTAGTTGGACCGAACTAATAAACAAGTCCCGATTCAACCAGTTAGACCGTCCAATTTTTAAAACATTGCTACCAAATACAATTATTGCAACGCATCCAAAATCTATTGTCGGTCACACATTAATTTGATAATTATTTATAAAGATCAAATTACCTGAAGTCACATCATAGCCATGTTGTCTCAAGAGCCTAAACTCAAGAGCTGTTGAATACAAATCATTATTTGTCTTCTTCTTTGTATCCTTATGGTTGTAAATGTTTTTCAAGATGGTCCCTATTTCATGGCTAAAGTGATTGGCCACTCCTAGTCTTTGTAAGTCATCAATAACCTCAAGTTGATGCACACCATCTTCCAATTTCTCAAGTATCGCTCTTACTTCTTCCTTAAGCTCATCACCTTCTTCTGCATATGATTGCTCCTGTAGACAATTCTCTTAATTTATATTAGTCCATTATTTAATACTTTCTAATCATACACTCTTTAACACATAATATAATTTTTCAAAAAAGTAATATAATTTATATGTATATATTTTCTTAAATAAAATAAAATAAATTTGTAATATAAAAATATTATTTAAATAATTTATATAGTGCATATCTAAATTGGATATTATTATCCCAATCTCCGAACTTGAACCTATTCTTTTAATACCTGGATCAAGAGAGTAAATTTTATAAGTACCGAACATTTTCATCATCTCTACTAAGGAAACTTATAATCACCAAGTTGGAAACTTATATACTTACAAATTGCAGTGAGAAACTGTTTTCAAGTTGGAAAAATATAATTAAGGAGAGGTTAAGATTAATATGTTTTTAAGAAAATAAAATAAAATGCAATCAATAGGAGCTTGAGGTCCCCGCCGCACGAGAACTTTCCAAAATTATAACCTGACGCATGACTAACGTTGGTCCAAAAATAAAAGAATTGAGCCAAAGTGGGTTGGTATAAATGATCAAGAATTTGGAGGAAAGTTCTCGCTTTACTCATGGACAAGGTTCGAATCTCTCTAAAGCCATCCAAAATCCTGCTTTGGTGGGCATCCCTCCCCAGGGAAATCCCCTAGCACCCAAGGGCTAGTTGAGTAGCTGCGACGACGCCCTGCCCGATAGTACTCGGGAGTGCCTTCCATTATTAATTTTTTATTAAAAAAAAAAAGAATGGACAATTATAAGAGTGGGAAATTGAAACCATACCACATAATCAGTTTTTAAGGCCTGGATGTAATCATAGTGCCAAATTGAAGGTTGGAAGTAATTAGCAGATCGACGTTGATGACAAGTATTATTGTTCTGATCATCAGAAACTATGATTGAACTTGAAGCCGCAAGCTCGTCGCATCGGATTGCGCAATTAGGAATGCTAATAACACTACAAGAGGTCTTAAATAATATTGTTGGTTTTGATGTTGGTGGGAATGTTTTGAAGGGAGTACGGTTAGGAAGCAAGGAATATGGTTGGTGGTGGAGAGCCATTAATAGCTTCAAAAGAAGGAAGGAAGGAAGGAAGGAAGATTTTAGTGAATTTGCGATGTTCTATGGTACTCAAAATATACCAAGTTCAAGCCTTTATATATAGGAAAGTTGTGAATAGATAGATGTCATCAATCTTTTATGTTTTCGAGAATTATAGGTGTTAGATTCGTTTCTGGTGAGAAGAAACTAAGGGGCGTGCGTTTGGTAGGCGGTGAGTATTATAGAGGGAAGTGGAAGTAGAAGTAGAAGTTGAAGTGGAAGTGGAAGTATGTGATAAAAAATATGTTTGGTATGCAGGGAAATGGAAGTGAAATGTAAAAGTAATATTGTTTGGTATGGTTGGAAGAAGATAGGGAAATAGAAGATAAAAGTATGAAAAACCTTTTTTGCCCTTACTTTTTTAAAAGCCACAAATTTTTAAGGGCATTTTGGTATTTAAACCAAACCTCACCTCACCTTCCCTCACCTTCCCTCCACATCATGAGGGCCTCTGCAGAGGGAACCTTCACCTCACCTTCCCTGTACTGAATGCATACCAAACATGCAGTAAGTTCAGCTCACCTCACTTTCCCTGTGAGGAAGGCATACCAAACGGGTCCTAAAGGTAATATTGTAGGACCGCAAAGAGTGAAAATTTTGGAGGATTTGTCCTTGGTGGAGACTTATGTGTCTATATATTTTTTAAGGGATTAAAGTTTTTTAAAAGGCCTAATTCATCCAAAAGAGCTCTCAAGGGGAAATGATTACTTTAGCCTATATATACAGCTTATTAGCCATTAAACTAAGCAATGCGGGACTTCAACGCGCCCCCCTCACGTCCGACATAGGAGCGTGAAGCCAACGGGTTATCTCCAGGGCAGCCCATAGTAAGGCACATCCATTTACACATACCCAACCTCTCTCTGATACATCTTAAGAGGCCTAACTCACCCCAAGAGTTCTCAAGGGGAGAGGAATATCTTAGCCTATATATACAGTTTATTAGCTAGCCATTAAACTAGGTTACACAGATACAGATACGGATACGGATACCAGTACGAATATGGATACGGCAAGTTTTAAAAATATGGGGTACAAATACTACAAAATATTTTTATATAAAATAATAAATATATATTATATATAATTCTGTTATATATAAAAAAATTTTAATTATCTAAAACAATTGTATTGTTAATCTAATTTCACATAACATAACTAATAAAATACTAAAACACGAAAATCTTTAAATTTAGGTTGCGTTTTGTTCAAAAAAATTGTAGAATTGGAATTGAAATTAGTAAGATGGAATTGGAAATGAATTATTTGAATTGAAAAGTGTGTTTGGTATAAAAATATGGAGTTGAAAGTTTGTAAAAGAATGTGAGGTAAAAAAATTAATTTGCCCCTCAATAAATACTAAATAATTATTTTTCTTTTAATTTTATTTTTTGGTATATAATTATTTTTTACATTCATTAAATAATTATAAAAAAATTAATAAAGAATTATGTGTTTATTATGATTAATTTTATTATAAAAATCATAATTACTAAAAAAAGTACAAATGATTACTGGATTCATTCTCTTAATTATGTGTTTATTATGATTAATTTTATTGAATATTTTAAAAATGTGCAGCCTAGTCTTGTAATTTTATAAATCAAATTTAGGTGGCAAAATAAAATTTAGAAAAAGAAAAAAGAGAATCGACCTGTTTTATAATAATTGTGCAGGAATTACACTTACACGTGTACAAAGAGAGAATTTTAATAAATTTGGTAGTAAGTAGGGGTGAGCATATGGTCGGTTCGATTCGGTTTGGATGAGTTTGGTAACCGAACCGACCTAATCGGTTGATCAAGAATGATAACCAATCCAATCCGCCCAAACATCAGAACCGAACCAAACCGATTAATCGGTTTGGTTCGGTTCGGATAATCGGTTTTTGGACAGAAAATTTTTAAAAAAAAATTCTTCAATATAAATTCTAAAAAAATATTCCTAACAATGAAATTCAACATTACATACTTAAAAATTACAATCCAACATTTAATAATCCATAAAAACTACTATCAATATTCAACATTACATACTAAAAATTACAATCAAACATCATAAAATCATAAAAATCAACAATGCAGAAGTAACCCAATGCAGAAGTCTTAAGTTTCATGCTTTGAATGTCGTTTTTGTTGCCTTATTTTGTTCTGGGCCTCTGAGTCACCGCCAGAGGATGTTCTATTATAGCTTGACATTAATAATGAAAATTGCACAGAAGCTAAGAATTTAAATTGGCACTTTTCAATTTTACAAGTACAGATATTCACAAGAAAACATTATGTGATAAAGTGATCATTATTCCCGGTAATTTACCGCTTCTATATATGGAGTAGTACAATATGATGGAAGTAATATATAGAAATTAGAGAGAAATCTGTAGCCCGAAAAAAGAAAAGAAAATATATAGAGAGAAATAAAAAGTTAGTGATTCAAGCCAAGGGAGACAAAGTTGTCCCTATTGAGTTTTGGAATAGGAAAGCAACCAAAAATCAGCAACCAAAAACGAAAGCAAAAGAAAGAGAGGGAGAGAGCTCACGGTCATGGAATCGGAGGAGAGATTTGAACGGCTGAACGGAACAACTTGCTATGGAACTGAGATTTGAACAGCTGAGGCAGAGGCGTGAGGCACTGAAAGAGGAAGAGGAAGAAGAACGTGAGGGCTGGAAGAGGAAGAGGCAGAGGCAGAGGCGTGAGGCACTGAGGCGTGCGCTGTGCGTGAGGCGGTGAGGGCAGAGGTGTGACGGAGACGGACTGACGGAGGCCGTGCGTGCACCGTGCGGGCTCAAGCTAGAAGAGGAAAACTGGAAGAGGCAGAGGGCAGAGGCAGTCGCGCGGCATGATGAGGGCTCAGGCTGAAAGCTGGATGAAGTGAACTTATGTTTAGAAATTAGAATATATATATATATATATATATATATTTTATATTTTTAAAAAATTTTAAAAATTATAATCGGTTGGTTCGGTTCGGTTCGGTTGGAATTGACCTTCATCCAACAACCGAACCGAATATAATCGGTTCTAAAAAAAGAAAACCAATCCATCCGCATGTGTAATCGGTTTTGGTCGGTTTTGATCGGTTCGGATTGGATTGGATCGGTTTGGATCGGTTTTGCTCACCCCTAGTAGTAAGTAAGCAAAAACATGTACTGGACAGACGAAAATGCCACAGGACAAGACAAAAAAGTCTAAAAAAGTGAGGAGGGCAAAATAGATATTTCTCACCAATTCTATAAAATTAGACTCAATTCCTTCTAAAAAATAAAGAAATGAATTCAAGCTTCAATACAAAGGACTTGGAATTGGAGCAATTTCATAGAATTTAATTATCAATGCACATAATTAAAACAAACTAAAGAATTTATTGAAATTTGTGTAATTCCTTCATCAACCAAATATAGCCTTCACTTTGACATTAATTAATGAATTAATTTAGACTCTGCTATTGGTATATTCAAAATATGAGTAGATGTTTAGTGGTACGGTAGTACTGAATTTTAGTACATTCCTCAAATTAGTTAGTTCCTAAATCATTCAAGGTGGGTACTTATTAATGTGAATTTATATAAATGTTGACAAATGACTCTACATAATTAGAAAGATGCATTGTAAGATACCATTAAACTTTTATCTTCAAAATGGACTGATACATGTTTTATTACCATTCATCAAACCCATTAACTCCATTATTTGATTTATCTCACCTTTTCCTAACTGAATTTTAGGCACATTTGCCAATTGCCACGCCAAATTTCCTTCTCACTTGCATGTGATGTCATCAAACCCATTAACTCCACTATTTGATTTTTTTTTTCTTTTGGCATGGAGCTCCATTATTTGATTGCAAATTATTTAGTTTGGTTGGGCAAATGTGGAATTAGAATTGGATTATGTGAAATTGGTGAATGTGTAAACAATTTGGAATTGAATTCTTTATTTTTTAGATAAAATTAGGATAAATTTTGTAAAATTGGGATGAAATGACAATTTTACCCCTACTTTTTCTTCTCTCTCACGTCATCTTTCTCTCTCTCCCCTCACCTCTCTCACTACTTGCCCCAGCCCCCAACCCCAATGCCCTTACTGTTTTTTTTTATAATTATTTATTAATATTTTTTTATAATTATTTTTAATGAATATAAATAATTAATATTTTTTTATAATAAATATAAAAATAATAATTATATACTTGATATAACATGACTGACCGACCGAGCCACCCGAGCTACGGTCCCCTGGCAGGACGAGCGAGCCATCTCGGTCGGTCGGTCCGCTCCAGCTGTCAACATCACGTAATCACCGCTCAATCAGATACCGTTACTAGTGGGCCAACCCTTGGACCCAGAATTACCAAACTACCCCTGGCAGAAGCCTATATATACTCAAGGCCTACTCCAGGTATGCCTATCGAATCTATATTGAATTCCTCTTACTCTCCATACGACCCATACTAACTTGAGCGTCGGAGTCCGACCAGGGGGCCTTCCCCCGCCGTGATTCTCGCCTTGCAGGTCACCGGAGCAGTTCAAGAGATTCAGAGATTCATCATTTGGCGCCGTCTGTGGGGATTTTCGAAAATTATTCCCAAATTTCCACGTATCTTTTTTGCAACCTGTACCGACAAGAAGAAGATGAAGGAAGATATGAAGTCCATCTCTGAAATTTCAGAGAAGAAACTCAGACTAATTTTAGGACTATTTTTCAGATCTAATCTCTTAGACCTATATTTTATTTTTCAGATCTGCTAAAAGTCATTTAGAAACTATTAAACTCTCTACTCTAATGGTTATTTTTTCTCAGATCTACACAAAATTTTCAGATCTAAGAAGATAAAGAGAGATTTCTCAAATGGTGTAGATCAAAGAACCAAAATGTCGCTGGAAACCATGGAAGCTTGCTCGTCGGAAACCATTTTTCGAACGAATTTTGGCTTGTCGGTGGGACATCGTAATCACGGTGCTCGGACTCATTCTTGGTGCTTAACCGGCAGCAAGTGACTTCCTCAAATGTAACTTCAGCCGTCATGGACATTTGTGGAAGGCATCCACTCCCTCTCCCATTGGTTGGCCATGGCGCAAAGGTGAGAAGCATGGAAAATAGTTTCTCACTTCTTCAATTTGAGTGTACATGATGGTATCTCTCTCTTCTTTATACATATAAATATAAAATTGAAAAAAAAGAGAGGAAGAAAGAAGGCTTCAAAATTTAAAAACCTTATCTGACATAAAAAGCATCACCTACCTACTACATACTACTACCTATTACCTACTACCTAGACTCCTTGGAGAACGTGCAAAGTATAGCCATGGAAAAAAGAAAAAGTAACATTAGGCATACTCTTCTCTTTCATTTACGTAAGCAAAAATAATAAAAACAAGTTGAAGGAAAGGATCAACATAAACATTTGCTTATGGACTCTGCATAAATTAAAAAGTAGGTAGAGCATTGCTGTCATACCTACCGACCGAGCTTGCCTGCTGATGGAGCTCATCAACCGACCGAGCTCACCTAGCTCCCTCGGTCGGTTGGACCCAGACATCACTATTGAACATATTTGCTTATGCACTTATTGGTCAATTTGCACAAATATTATATACATATTCCATGCTTTCTTTTATTGTTTCATACTTGCAAAAATAAAAGAAAATGGGTAAAAATATACCTATACTCTTAATTGTCTTGCGGATAATTGGCATATGCTATTCCATGCTAATTTAGCATCAAATTGTTCATTCCAACTTGCTACTATTGACGCATATATGACTTGTAAACCACAATTCATGGCAACATGCTTGCGACCATACTTGGCATATATTGATTAGAGCTTGCATATGAAACATGCTATGAGTGGAACGAAAAGAAAAAGCGGGAGAAGAACCATATACTATGTAAATTGCTCAAATTCATATTTCTCATGCTTAATTATGATTATGGTTAGCCACACAAAATATGCATTGGAAATCTTATTGCTTGCAAAAAAGGAATGATCCTTCTTACTTGAAGAATATATATCATCTTCCTTGTTAGTGCACAATTACAGAATTTTCAGGAAAAAGAACACTAAACAAGCATTTAATGGAGGATGAAAGCAAAAAGGGAGAAAAGAAGTAGAACCACTACTTCTAACATGAAACTGACCGACCGACCCATCTAAATGGGCATTACGGACGGACAAATCTATAAGAAATTGATTGGAAGACCGACCCATCTAAGTGGGCAGACAAATTTGGAAGAAATTGATCGGAAGACCGACCCATCCAATTGGGTCGACCAAGCTGGAAGAAATTGATTGGAAGACCGACCCATCCCATGGGCGGACAAAGTTGAAAGAAGTTGATCGGAAGATCGACCCATCCAACTGGGCGGACAAAGTTGGAAGAAATTGATCGGAAGACCGACCCATCCAATTGGGTCGACAAAGCTAGAAGAAATTGATTGGAAGGCCGACCCATCCCATGGGGCGGACAAAGTTGAAAGAAGTTGATCGGAAGACCGACCCATCCAATTGGGTCGACCAAGCTGGGAGAGATTGATCGACAGACCGACCCATCTAAATGGGCCGACAAAGTTGAAAGAAATTGGTCGGGAGAACCGACCCATCTAAATGGGCGCCAACAGATAGTCAAAGCTGGGAGAGATTGATCGACAGACCGACCCATCCAACTGGGTGTGTAGAACTACATAGTTGGAAATTGACAGATTAAACGACCCCTTGAAGGGAAACGGTGAACCAAATAAGCTACAAAGCTAGCGGACCAATGGACCCGTCTCCAACTGTTCAACCCCAATAAGGGGAGAGCATGGATCAATTAAGGCACAGAGTCGGAGAACCAACGGAACCCTCTCTGACCGACCGATCCTTTTGAAGGGAGGGACAATGAATTAACTAAGCTGCAGAGAGTTGGCAGATCGAGGGATCCTCCCCAACTAAAAAATCCCTCTTAAGGGAAACAATAATCGACGAAGCTGTAAAGCTAGCGGAATGATGGAGCTGCCTCCGACCGATCGATCCAAGGAAATCGCGGATCATTCGAATTGCAAAACTATCGTAACGATGGAGCTGCCTTCGACTGATCGATCCAAAGAGATCGTGGATCATCCCAATTGCGGAGCTAGCAGAATAACGGAGGTGCCTCCGACAGATCGATCTAAGGAGATCGTTGATCATCCCAACTGCGGAGTTAGCGGAACGACAGAGCTGTCCTCGACCGATCGACCGATCTAGGGCGATCAGAGTCATCCCAGCTGCAGAGCTAGCAGAACGAGCTGCCTCAAGCCAACCGATCCAAGAGATCGTGAATCAGCTAAGCAGTGGAGTTGGCGAACCGAATGATCTGCCTTCAAACAGCTTGAAGGGAGATTGCAGATCGAACAAGCTGTGGAGCTGGCGGACCGAATGACCTGCCTCCGTCAGATTGATCCCTCTGAAGGGAGACAGTGGACTAACTAAAGCTACAAAGAGTTGGTGGATCGATGGATCCCTCTCCGACTAGCAAATTTCTCTTAAGGGAAACAATGAATTGACTAAACTACAAGGCTGGTGGATCGACTGATCCACCTCCGACCGATTGATCCCACTAATGGGAGATCGTAGATCAATTAAACTGCAGAGTCAGTGGATCGATGGACCTTCTCCGATCGATCGATCCTCTCCGACAAATGATCCCTATAAAGGGATACCGTGTATCAGCAAAGCTAAAAAGCTGACAGACGGAACGACCCCTCAGAAGGAGCATTGTTAAACCAACAAAGCTAAAAAGCTGACAGACGCAACGACCCCTTCAAAGGAGCATTGTTAAACAAACACATCTAAAAAACTGACTGACGGAATGACCCCTCCGAAGGGGCACCACTGGAAAACATAGATGAGAAGATTGATCCCTCTAAAAAGAGGTACTAAAACAGACAAAGCAGAAATGCTGACGAAGAAATCCATCTGAATTGGCGCAGTGGATCAACAAAACTGAAGGGTTGACAAACCAATCAAAATAGTGCTGCAAGATGACCAGAGTGTTGACGGACCGATCGATCCCTCTAAGGGGACATTAAGAATCCACACAGCTGAAGAGTTGACGAATCGACCCCTCTGAAGGGATTCTATGGATCAATTAACCTGAAAAGCCAATCGATCGATTGACCTCTCTAAAGGGGCATCGTTGAACAAATTAAGCTAAGAAGGTGATCGAACGATTGACCCCTCTAAAGGGGCGAGTTGAAGAATGACCAAGCAAAAAGTTGACCGAAACGAACGATCCCTCCAAAGGGATGGAAGAAATATCCCTCCGCCGAGAGGAAGGGTGAAAGATCCTTCCGCCGATGAGAGAGATGAAAAATTCCCCAAAAGGGATGGACGAAGGATCCCTTCATCAATAGGAAGATCCTTTCGCTAAAAGGAAAGAATAAAATATCCTTCTGACGCATGGAAGAACGGTGATCCCTTTAAAGGGAAGAAGAAAATTCTGAACCATGAAGATTGGAAGTCCTTCAAAGAAAGGACGAAGATTGAAGAACGAACCATTCGCCAAGAAATCAGAACGTAGCGGCATTTCGTCCATAAGCAGAAGCAGAAGATTGCGTTGCTTATCTTGGGCAAGCAACACTTGTAGGAGGAAAAGATAATAGTAATAAGTGGGTTTTGAGACATATATACTAATTAACTGCTTTTTGTATCCATTACTTCCTTCCACTTGTTGCTATTGCAGAGGAAGATTATTCCCCAAATGAGCGCGTCGATTTGTACAATCCCGCTCCGCCCATAGAGGCATTCTCCAAGATGAGCGCGTCGATTGGTACAATCCTGCTCGGCCCATAGCGGCATTCTCCAAATGAGTGCGTCGATTCGAACAATCCCGCTCCGCCCATAGAGGCATTCTCCAAATGAGCGCGTCGATTCGAACAATCCCGCTCGGCCCATAGAGGCATTCTCCAAGATGAGCGCGTCGATTTGTACAATCCCGCTCCGCCCATAGAGGCATTCTCCAAGATGAGCGCGTCGATTTGTACAATCCCGCTCCGCCCATAGAGGCATTCTCCAAGATGAGCGCATCGATTGGTACAATCTCGCTCGGCCCATAGCGGCATTCTCCAAGATGAGCGCGTCGATTGGTACAATCCCGCTCGGCCCATAGCGGCATTCTCCAAATGAGCGCGTCGATCCGAACGACCCCGCTTGCCCAAGGAGGCATCTCCAAGCAAGCAGAGGTATCAATCCGATTGATGACAGAGTAAAAAAGATATGCCTCCTCAAAAACCTTGCAATCATAATTAATTGCTTTTGCACAAATTCATACTTGGCAAAGCATATCTCTCATAAATTAATTTGCATGCCTCATATTATATAGGCCTTGAAATTGACAAAGCTTGGTTGGATTGCTATTATTTATGTCTTGGGTTTGGAAATTATATATACAAAATTCCTATTACACTTGTTGATTTTCAGGGAAGAACACCCTATCAACACATGGAAAATGATAGCCAAAAGCTAAAGACGCTCAAGCAACTACATAATAAGGATACTTTCTCTTTCCCTTATGATAAATACATCTCTTAATAGTCTTAATTTCCATTTGAAAATAATTAGCTATCTGGCATATTGCAAAATACCACTTGTTGACTTTTGAAAAAGGAAGGAAGGAAGAAAGGAAGGAAGAGAGGAAGAAGAGGGAAATAAGAGACTACGCATCGAATATGCATATTATACCTTCAATATTTCTTCAAAATTCTTTTAAATGTTTGCAAGGATAACAATTGCAGGAAAGACGTACACGTTTGAAAAAGAGCGAGAGGAATGTGAAACGACACGCGCTCCACAGGGGACTTAAAAGTTCCTACCCATAAAAGCTTGCTCGATCGACGAAGACAGCTGTTCGATCGTTCGGATTCTTATAAGTTTCGAGTTTCTTCTCGAAAAGAAACTCAAAACTTGGGGACTAAATGATATAACATGACTGACCGACCGAGCCACCCGAGCTACGGTCCCCTGGCAGGACGAGCGAGCCATCTCGGTCGGTCGGTCCGCTCCAGCTGTCAACATCATGTAATCACCGCTCAATCAGATACCGTTACTAGTGGGCCAACCCTTGGACCCAGAATTACCAAACTACCCCTGGCAGAAGCCTATATATACTCAAGGCCTACTCCAGGTATGACTATCGAATCTATATTGAATTCCTCTTACTCTCCATACGACCCATACTAACTTGAGCGTCGGAGTCCGACCAGGGGGCCTTCCCCCGCCGTGATTCTCGCCTTGCAGGTCACCGGAGCAGTTCAAGAGATTCAGAGATTCATCAATACTAAAAAAATAAAACTGAAAAAAATCATTATTTAATATTTATTGAGGGGAAAATTAATCTTGTTACCTCACATTTTTTTACAAACTTTCAATTTCATCTTTTCATACCAAACACACTTTTCAATTCAAATAATTCAATTCCAATTCCATCTCATCAATTCCAATTCCAATTATAATCCAATTCCACAATTTTTTTGAACCAAACGCAACCTAAAACAGAGTGCATGAGAATGATACTCCATATCCAATGTATTTTTCACGTATCTAGTCCGTACCAGATATGTATCCGGTACGGGTACGTCGGCCAAAGTGGCGTATTTGTGCAACGTAGGCTATTAGGTGTTACCGTGTTAGGCATAGAGACTTATGTGTCTATGTATTTTGATAAGCAGAAGTCATGGGTGGCTAAAACATTGAGTTGGTGAGTTGGACCATCAGAGGCGGGACTGCCTATGGAAGAGCTGTGGAGGAGGGAGTACTCACAGAGTGAGGGCTACAATTCTTGGAAGGCTTGTAAAGATAGGGTTACATGAGTTTGATGGTGAGGAGAGAGAGATCGTGTGAGATAGTGGGGAGAATATCTCAATGGGAGTTAAGAGAGTTAAGAGCGGAGAAAGTTAACTCTTGAATATGAGTGGAAAAATTATTGTCATGTGCCTAGGGTTTAGTTCATGAGTTTGTTTATAGCCTCAAATGTAACATGATGGACCTTGGGCCTTAATTCAATATATGTCTTCAGGGAAGCAAAGTACCGTTCAGATGCGAGAACCATATTTGGTAATAACAATAAATATTTGTCATCTAACTGTTTAATAATTTTTAAGAAGGCTAATATCTTACAAGCTACATAGGATTATAAGAGTGGTAAAATTCTTTCTACTAAATTTTAACACAACTATTTTTTCAATACACAAACTCGAGATTCTTAAGTTGGAACAATCCTTGAACTAAAGTTAATTGATTTTGCTTTTTTGATTGGAGAGACAAAAGAAATCTATTATGTAGGGACATTGGATATCACGAGGGATAATTAGAAGCCTTGAATCATGAAACTCATGGATGTAACTAGATCCGTATTGACCCCATATGATTATGAACACTTTCGGGATCTAACTTTAGGCTGTGTTTGTTAGGTGAAGGAGGAAAAAAAAAATTTATGTGATTTTGCTTATATGCTTTTGGTAAGGTTAACTAATTAAAAAAAACGTGTGTCAATTTTCTTCTCAAAACTGACACATGTCTTTTTTTAATTGATTAATATTACCAAATACATGTAAGCAACAGCATATAAATTTTGTCCAAAAAAAAAGCAAATGGAAAGGAGAGTAAAAAGTGGGTGGGCCTTACTTTTTTATTTCCTTTTAAAAAAATACAAAATACAAAATGTTTATTATACTTTTCATTTGACACAATTATAACTTTCTTTATTTTTTTATTTTAATAATAGAGGTAAAATGGTAATTTTAATACATTTCCATTCCATTTCCATTCTCAAATTTTACTAACAAATACAATAAATACATTTTTTTCCATTCCCATTCCCTTTCCTTTTCCATTTATGTATAAAGAAGGGTAGAGTAGTGCTTATTACAAACTAGTGAAACTACAATCCACTCATTGCCATTAAATTATATCAACTCTTACAAAAAAAAAATCATGGTGAGACAAGCAACTTGAGTGCTTCTATAGAAATTGTTTATTTTCTATTAGAGATTGAAAAAAAAAATTGTGTTTAAAAAGTTCAATTAGAAAGAATTTTTATGAGGAAATAAATAATTTGTGTTTGAGAAATTTGTATAAAAAAATAATTTTTAGTTAAGTGTTCAATTAGCAAAAATGACATATATAACTTTAGGGCGTAATTAGTGTTGTTAAAAAGGTAAATAAGTATGAATTTTAAAAGTATAATTATTATAAATTTTATGGGTTAAATTATAAAATTATTAAACATGCAAAAAAATATATAAATATAAAAAATTTTAAAGACTTGAACGCAATATTATAAGTTTAGAGGTAAAAATATCACAATTTTATAAATGTTAAAAGTATTATTATAAACATTTGGGGTTAAATTATAAAATTATTAAACATATCAAAAAATATAATTATCATAAAATATAAAAATTAAATTGCAAATATGAAAAAGAAATACGAGATACCAAGTGCATGTAACCATCACATTAGCCTATGATTGAAAGCATTCCATGAACTCATACTTGATCATATTCTAGAATGATCTTTTACTTTTGAAATGGGGTGACTCTGCGATGCAACTGTGGGTACGACTGTACATGGTTTGAATTGGTTTGAGCTAAGGACAGGTTGGTTTTAAGTGGAGAAAAATATCAGTAGGTTGGATTGGTTTGGGTTTACTAAAAATGCATTAATCAACCCAAACTATTCATCGGTGGTTTGGGTTGGCGGGCCAGCTCTTTTTTTTTCTGTTTCTTTCTTGATTCATTGAGCAACACTAGTCAAAATTTTAAAAATGATTAATATAAAATAAAATATGATTTAATAAATATATTTTATAAACTTAATATCACGTTGCATTCAATTTTTTTAAAATTTATTTGAATTATGATTAATCTAACTAGTTTTCATTTTGTTATTTGAAGTTTTAATACATTATGCACACAATATATTTATAATTCAACTATGTGGTTATCTAATTAATTTTATGATTGGAGAGATTTGTGTGTCGAGTAATGAAATAATAAAAACATCATAGAAGAATATTTTGAAATCAACCTACCAAATAATTTTTTAATCATAAATGTATATAAAAATAAAAATATATATTTGAGCTGGTTGGCGGTTTGGTTCGATTCCGGCGGCTCATTATTGATGAAACCGCAACCCGAACCGCCATAGTTTGGGCTGAAAAATTTCAACCCGAACCAACCAACTCGCCAGCCCGAAACAAACCAACCCAACATGACGGGTTGGATTGAGTTTGACGGGTTGGCTGGCCAGCCTGAACCGATGTTCATCCCTAAATGTGGGTTTTGTTGGATGAAATGTAATATAATTTCAACCAATAAGATTGTAACATGTGAATAAGATAACTTAAAATAAAATGTAATTTCAACCATTAAATCATATCAATGATTACAATTAGCTAATTCATTACATACATGTAATAAATTGTATGATACACCCACCACTTAAAATGAAGTAAGGCCATAAATCCATTCGGGTCCACATCTAGATCGCCACTTTTCGCAATTCGGCGTGTGCCATATTAAATGGTTAATAATATATTTCCTCATCGACTCTGTTCCGATATGTATAAATCAACTGGCATTACTATTAAAAGCATTGCACTAGCTATAGTGGTACAGAGACATCGGACAAAGTTGGACATTTTATTTTGTTGAATAGTTTGTAATAATTTTTATGTGGTTGGAGTATTTTAACCAATATGCATACTTATTTGAAGTAATAGACATGTTTTTTTAATGTGAAAAGCTACATTTATTGAATTATGTCTTTTAACAATGATAAGACATAATTTTTAAGACTATGTTTGCTACACTTCTTGCATTATGGAAAAGAGGATAGAAAGGGTGAGTCCCATGTGGGACCCACTTATTATAGGAAAAAAATGATTTTTTTGAGAATTTGTGAAAAATAAAAAATAATTGTGAAATGTTTATTATTACCCTTTGATTTAATACAATCAAAACCCTTTTTCCTGTTTAATAAACCCATTTCATTCCCATTCTCATTCTTTTTCCCATTCCATTTCTGTGTACCAAACACACGCTAAGTTGAAAAGAAATATCCATTAAATAGTGTAACTACGAAATATTCCACCTAGTAACACGTGGCACTGACGTTCTAGAAGCACGGCCCCAACACCCGCTGGAGACACGCGGCACCACTCATCCATCTATCACGTGGCCCTCGCCCACGTCACCACACGGAGCCTCCCCTCAACCAGACGTGGGATCTCCACAAGACTCGTGGGACGGCCCACGTCCCACGAGGTCGTGGGTCGAGCACGATCTCCCCACACGCAAGTATAAATAGACCCTCACATGGGGGACTAAAAGCAATCCAGTCTCAACAGAATTACACACAACCTGAAGGATTATCGTACATCAACCTCCGACATTCCCCATTTTCTAGGTACCTGAGCACCCTCAGATACACCACACAAGTCCTCTCCGCACCTTGAGCTCCGTCATTGGCCCCCATTCCGGCCAACCTCCGACCAGCTCATCTCCTCCTTGGAGCACATCGTTAATAAGGCTTCCAACAACCCACAAAGACCATAGCTCTCTCCCACTAAGGCAACCTCCTAAGAGCGGCTCGCCCGTCCGGAGTACCTTAGGCACGTCTTAGCTGCACACGGCCCAATACAGGTAACAACCTTGCCTAACGGCTCCGATAGACGTCACCATGACGAACTACGTGGACTTTGATCCCTCTCAAAGGGTACGTAGGCACCTAGGTGCATCACCTAAGGATAAGTCCCCGAAGGTTAAGACCCCTTGCAGTCCTAATTTCAAATTACAATTGTCTGAACCAAAAACGATAGTTATAGTGGCGCCTACCGTGGTCTTATTCAGACCACAATGCCTTGCGCACTCTGCCGCTAAACGACATTTCTTTTTCGGGGAGTAGGAGTATACAACTAACGCTCAGATACCCGTACTTGTTTTTGTTTTGATCTCCAATATAGATACAGGACATAATACATCATGACCGACTCGAACGTCCCCGCAACCACGACTGACGCCAACGCCCTGAGACGCAGCACGAGGAATCGACAGGGAATGGCCGAACCGGTCACAATCGAGGCAGGTGGATCAAACGTGAATCAGTCTCAGAGCTCCTCAATAACGCAGGTAGCCATCACAGAAACCGTGGTCCAAAACCCGACATCTAGAGAGGAAACTTGCCCTCAACACCCGTATGGCATGCCGCACGTCCCTTGCCCCACAACTGGTGGTCAAGAGATGGCAAAGCCAGCAAGGAACTCACGGGATGCTGAGATCGCCCGCCTCGAAGCAGAAGTAGTAGCTCTACGCCAACAGCGATGGGAAGAGGACAGGAACCTCGCCCCAGCAAATGTGAGCACTCAGTTACCCTTGGTGCCACACGGTGCGACAGCAGGAACCTCCGGTGACCCTACCGGCTTGCCCGCAATTTAATTTGGGACCTTACCAATGGATTTCGCACGGTTGTCACTAACGGAGGCACCACCCCAACGGTGATCCCACTTGGACCGACCAAGGTCGCCGGACAGGCAGCACGGCGCGTCATAAACTATCCGCGACCACCAGTCCCAAACTACCCTCCAGGGTCCTACCTCCATATGCCATGGGCCGCGGCCTACAACCTGTACGCAGCCGGCGGCGCAAATGCCTACCAGTGGCCCGCGATCGACTTTCAGTGAAAGGGGAGACACCTATTCACCCAGCAATTCATGAATGAGCACGCGCCCATGGGTTTCAAAATGCCCTTCCACATACAACCTTATGGTGGAGAAACCGATCAGCGGGATCATCTGAACATCTTCAACTCAGCGATGTCGATACTGGGTATGACGGACGGCCAACAGTGCCGAGTCTTCTCATCAACCCTGAAGGAAGCCGCCTTGAGATGGTTCTCCTTGATGCCCACCAATTCGATCCACAGCTTCGAACAACTGGCTCAGAACTTCCTTACACAGTTCGCCAGCAGCAAAGAGTACTAGAAAATCGAAGACTCCTTCATTGGTTTCCACCAGGAGGAAGGAGAAACCCTGCAAGCCTTCTTGGCCCGCTTCACCAAACTCTCGCTCCAAGTCCGAGGCCTCAGGACGCCGTCGCCATCTTTGTCATAAAGCAAGGTCTTCGATGCTCACAATTCTACGGGGAACTGAACAGGTGCCCCGTCTCCACCTTACAGGAACTTATGGACGATGCGGAATGGTTCATCCAAGAGGAGAACGCTCAGATCGCTAAGGTTAAGATGAGGAAGTTCCTGATAAGCAGGGCCAATATGGAACGAGCAGAGAAGAAAAAAGAGAAGACAGGAACCGAGAACAGGCCCCCAAGGAAAAGAGCGGTAGGAAGAGGTCACCACCTCGACCAGGGATGCCTCCCCGAGGACGATTCACGAGCTAACTCCCCTCAACAGATCTCACGTTGGGGTGTTGGGAGAAATTTATCATTCTGACATGCTCAATTTCCCCCCGCAGGTCAAAAGACATAAGACGGGAAGGCCGGTGGACAAGTCCAAATACTGCCAATTCTATCAGGATTACGGAAATGAAACCAACGACTGCATCCACCTGAAGGATCAGATCGATGACCTAATCTGGAAAGGACAACTCGGCAGGTTCATCAAGGAAGAAAGTAGGGTCAATGCCGAGCACCCCCGGGAAGCCGACGGCCAAGCGCCTACCCGCGGGGTCATCAACATCATAGCAGGCGGACTACAGCGAGGGACCTACTCCCTACCGCAAAACAAGAAGAGGATGGAACGCTCCATACTCGCCCTCGATTACGCTCCAAAGCACAAGAAGAGGAGCGAGGCCAAGGGAGACCCCATCTCCTTCGACCTCACGAACCTAGAGGGGCCAGTCCACGACGACCCTATGGTAGTGATCGCAGTTATCGCCAACTACGAAGTTAAGTGAGTTCTCCAGCAGCCAAAATCGTGAAGCAAAAAAAATGAGGACCACGACGCCAAGCTAACGGAAGAAGGGGGGGACGTGCGAGCGGGTGTGCGGGAGAGCCAGCGGAGGACGACGCCGCCGTTCGCCGGAGTAGGAGCAGTCGACGGCGACGCCGGAGGAAGGTGGCCGGCGGGTTCACGGAAGAGAGAGAGAGAGCTTGGTTAGAGAGAGAAACAAACGGGAATAGTGTTTTTTCGCCGGAATCTCGCCGGATTTTGGCCGTTCCGAGCTCGGCGAAGGTGACCGGGGGTTTCCTATACCCCATTCCATCATCTTAACCGATTGAATCGAGGTAAAAAGTCCCGAATCTCTCCAACCCCAATTTTATCAATTTTAGGGATTTTTAGAAAGACCCCAATTGATTCAATATGAGTATTTTGGATCCTAAATTGAAGTATTTGCATGCTAGGAAGTGAGTTGGAAGCTTAGGAACCGGAACCAAATTGATGGAATTTATCTGGGTTCGAAAAAGTGTAGGAAAATGTGATTGTTAAGGTTTAAGGGTGTTGCGGAATGACTTGGGGTGAGGTTGAATAATAATTATATAATTATTAAAAAATTATTGGAATGTACGAGGGATTAAAACCCGAGTAATTTCCGTCTCACCCGGAACCCCGTTTGGGGAAAAAGAGACAATCTTCTAATTTTACGCGTATTCGGGTATACGTATTCATGTGTAGGTGAAGGGTTCAGGGTTATTTTGATAAATGGAAATTTTGGACAAGTAGAATTTATGACTCTTGAGACATAAATTCAAGACTTGGGTAATGGGAACTTCACATGAACACATGAAGGGGAATTTAGACAAGTGGAAATCTCTAACCTAAGCAATTAGATGTTCTAAATGGCTCGAAAGTGTGAAAGTCAAATATGGGGCATTCTGGACTTTCAAAAAAAAGAAATTTAGACGACGTAACGAATTAAATAATTAGTTCTTAGAAATATCTAAACGGTACATGAGTATTAGTACGACACACGCATTTTTAGATGTTTAATTACGCGTTCTAAATTTCCTAAATATATATGTGTATAGGGCACCATACTGTGAGTAGACCTTCGGGCACACCGAGAGCTGATCCGAAGTGCCAACCAGGTGAGGGGCTTTCCCATCCTTGCCCTCTTGCGGGTTGTATGAGGATGTGGAAAAAAATATGGTTTGTATTATTTGCCTCTTTGTTAGAATATGTATGTTAGAAACATGCTATTGTTATTCCTAAATGTTATTATATGAAATTACATGTTATATGTGTATTTGATACATGTGAAATATCATGATGGCTTGGGAAGCCTTATATGGAAAAAGGGTTCTTGGAACCTAGAACGATATCGGGGGTAGGATCGAGTCTACTTTCGGTGTCTAAATTCCATGGTCTTAGAAACTCACAAGTTAAATGAAGTTGGAAACCTATTGTTTGATCTTGGAATTTTTGAAATAATCGAACTTAGGATGTTCTTCCTTGAAATTATTTTCGAACTTGGGAAAGGGTATAAACTTATAAGTTTTTCCAAGAAAAGTAAAACCGAACTAGTAGGGGTTCATAGGAGTCATGTAGAGTCTATGATAAAAGAGGTGTCCATTTTAAATAAACCGGGTAGATCGAGTATGTCCTCGTGAAGTCGGACACCCAAGAGTCCAAAGTCTATGAGTTTGCCACTTTGTGGTTAAAGCTTTGGTTAGGCCAAAGTCACACGAGTCGCCGGCTATGTACCAAGTAAAGTCTTGGTGCCAGATATGTCTCAAGTAAAGTCTTGGGGCCAAGGGTTCCTAGAATGATCAACTAGGTTCCTAACCGCTCACGTGAGCTATGCCTTCGGGCCAGTTTACCTCATAACGGATGCCACTCACGTGAGTTATGCCTTCGGGCCAGATTCTCTCCTAACGGAGATATGCCTTCGGGCCAGTTCTCTCCCCAAAGGGAGATATGCCTTCGGGCCAGTTCTCTCCCCAAAGGGAGATATGCCTTCGGGCCAGTTTATGTTATTTTAAAACGATATATGATATTGGAAAGTGTTTGATGATATTGAACATGTGATATATATGCCTAATTTTGTCAATATATGTGTTATATATGCTAAATGCATGATCACTTAAACATGAAAGGTTAAAAGGAATATTATATGTGCATGTGGATGTGATTGGCTCCCTTTCCCCAGTTGTAGTGGTACCCGCTACTACACCAAGGATGGGAGAGCCTCTCACTGAGTCCGTTTGACTCACCCCCCAATTTTACATGTTACAGATACAGGTGTAGCGGGCACCGGACACGCGTCTACTTCCTCTCAAGGAGGCGAACATTCCTAGAGACCTCACGCATTGTTCGCGTGAGAGGTTTATCTTTTGATGTATACATTCTTTTGTTATATTTCATTGATGTATACATTATTTTGAGTATAGCCTTTGATGTATAGGCAATTGCTATATGTATATATATATGTACAAATCTAGACTTGTCGGCTTCATACTGTTTAAAGATTAGGTCATGGATGGGAATATAGGATATATGAATATTATGATGAGTATGAATTGCTTCCGCATGTGAATAGGATAGGTCACACCCTATGGGGTGTGATCAATATGTAAATTATATATATATATATATATATATATATATATATATATATATATATATATATATGTGTGTGTGGTTGGTATGTGATTGTTTGCAAATATATGAACCTGCATGTGAATAGGATAGATTACACGCATTGAGGCGTGTGATCAATATGTAAAGTTAAATGCGAGTGTGGATGCTTATATACAGGTGATCGAACAGGTTATATATATTGTGTGTGAATAGGATAGGTCATTCCCTTGTGGTTTGATCACTACGTATATACATATTTATGTGTGATTGCTTATGTGAATGGATGTATATATATACTTGAATTGGGCTGAAGCGGCAATGAGCGCCGTGGATTGCAGGTTATTTAGGCCACCATGAATGACGTGGCCAATATTTATTATGTGAATATTGTACGTTGTCTGTATAGCAGGGTAATTATTTTAAATGGTAATAGGGAAGGCTTACGGGTTTAGGGGTGAAATCCTACTCCCGTGCCGGTCACGGACTCTTAGAAATGGGGTCGTGACAAAGTTGGTATCAGAGACAGGTTATTTTTAAATAGTATGAAGCCATAGGTATGACCGGGTGTCGGTTTACACTTGTTTGTGTACCCGGGCACAACGTGGGAGTAAAAAGGCACTTGTGGGAGTACCCAGGATGTTGAGTCATGAATTTTTCGTGTCATCGCTCGGGCGTAGAATTGGTATGTGAAATTCTATGTAGAGCACGCAACCAGTAACCGTACATAAGTGCCAAGGAGCACTAAGGCGTAAGGTGGGGTGGGAGTGACCCCGGAAACCTTAGAACGCCACAGTATGGAAAGGTGACATCCATAGAGGATGCTACCTAGACACATGTGCATCCAGTTGAATTGTAGGCAGGAATGCACTACAGTATGTAATTAACGATGCATTGTGTGCTATAGTATAGACGCAAAGGATTTGGATATAGTATGGGATGCCAATAGAATAGAAACGTAAGTACGTGGCATGGGAAGGACACGGGAGAACCATGCACCCTATGTGAATGATGCGTAATTGGAAACATGGGAGGGAGCAAAGGCAGAACCATGTGACCAATCGTGATTCAGAATAGTGATATACGGTAAATGGTACTTTCGGCCAGAAATGGTTTGTAAAGTAAAAGAAAAGGCACACTTGACGTGTAGAAAGGAAAGTAAGCCCATGGGGCGATTGAAATTGAAAAGTTACAGATAAGAATAAACAGGGTTATGGGGTATTAGGACGACAGTAAGATGACCACGTAACTGGGTCACAACTGTGCGGTAGACTATGGCTAAAGGAAGTGAGTTGTCCTTCCTGAAATGTAAACAGAAATGAGGTGGTGAATGCCACAGAAAAGAAGTGAAAGTCTACGAACTAGAAAACTCAGGAAAAGCGGTATATGGGAGGGCAAAGTGGCCGAACCATACGCCGTAGAAATAGATATTAAGAAATAAAGGCATATGTGAACGTGTAGAACGTGACCGTACGCCGAGTAGGAGAAAGAGTAAATGGTAAAGCACAGGGAAGGAGCCTAGTCCAACCCTGCGCTTGATCCATGAACTGCTAGCTTCTTAAGCAAACGAGGGGGAAAGGAAGGGAGTTAGCCCAACCAAACTCTTTTGTGTTGTTTAAAGAAGAGCATAAACGATAGGATATTGCTCACATGAAAGTTTTGTTAGAAATCTTTTCGGTCTTTCCGGATATGAGATTCTGAAAGACCCTTAAATTTTTCTTGAAAATATTAGGAATAACCGTTGGAAGGCAAAATTTTCCTGAAAGCTCATTTTAAAAGTGTGTCATTCCAATCGGTTAAACCCAAATCAATTACGAAAATCTTAGGCATTGTTTTTCTAAGAAATAAACTTGAATATATTTTTGAAACTTGCTAGGTGCCTAAGAAATTTAACTCATGTGATCAATACTCTATCAAGCAAGAGTCCTTTTACAGGTAAACTGTATAAGGATGGTTGAAGCAGAAGAAAAATCACTCACTTGAAGTGATTACAGTTAAGCAAACATCGAAAATCACTAAACAGTGCAAAAAAATAAATGTTCGGGTAAACCTAAGGGTTACCATTAAGGGACCATAGAGCGATTATGGACCCGAAGGAGTTAAACCGGAGAAAGTAAAGAAGTGGAAATGGGCGTATCCTTTCGGGTACAGTCCAACAATGAAGAAAATGAGTGCTATTGCAATAAATAGCTCTCGGATGAGAAAAAAAGTAGACGGAGTAAGAAGTTTCATAAGAGAAGTAGAAGAGCGGAAATCTATAGGAGTTAGAACCCCATAAGATAAGAGTTAGGTAGGAGTGGGAAAATCGACTATTACAGTAAGTGTAGGTATAGTACACAAATTGTAGTGGACATAGCTAGGTGAGCTTGTCCCACGGGTTGGAGAACCATAAATCTGTTAGTCTGAAGCCCGTGTATGGGTGGAGACTGAGTAAACGAACCAAATGTACAAATGGCTCTGCGATTGCCATACCAGGAAAGTTAACCATAAGGACGGTTAATCGAGGGGTATAATTTGGTTAGTAGTGAGTATTTGAAAATACTCAAAGAAAGGGCACCACGTAGGTATGAAAGGGAAAACAAAAGAGAGAATACGGGAACGGAGTCGGGTGAGCATCGAGGGGATGCAAGCCAAAATGATAAAACAAAGTTTGTTACCAGTGGGGGCAATTGGAACCCAAAGGGGCAACACAATTACAAGAGGCGGTGTGTGTTCGTGAACATACGCCACAATGTAAGAAAAGAAAGAGTCTAACATGGGAGCGGATCCTGTTTAGTTAAGAGGAGTAGAGCATGTCCGAAAAGGTTCATGCTGAAGTTAAAGAGATCAAGTATTCCAAGTAGGAATACAAGGTCTAAATGAGTTGAGGAGTCCGAGAGGGCCAAGTTGGTGTAAAGGCCAACGGCAACCCAAAATGAGTGGAGTTATCATAGGGTATGCAACCCTAAGTGGACTAAACTGAGGATGGTATAAATCCACAGTCATAGTCGTGTTAAGTGAGGTCTCCGGATGTGAAGACAGAACTGAACATGAGGTAGGGTTATGAGTATGATGGGAGACTGATGAGTTTCCATTATACATAGAAATGGCTACAAGTAGTAGCCATAGAAGAGTCTAAGTGAGTCAAACATGGGATGTCGGCAGGGAGTAACCTAAAGTGGTTATGAAAACCACTAAGGGTGAGTGTGGAAGCCCAGAAAGGAAGAGTGAAACACGGGTCATAAATGAAGGAACGGTAAGTGGGATATGTAACGGGGCTAGTATCATGACATTAAGCGTCGTTGGGACACGAGTAGGATAAATCGAGTTGAAAGTAAGTGTAACAACCTCGAAAGGGTTGGGTACACTGATGGTAAAGTGTAAATACCTACGTAGGGTGTATGACGTGTAAGAGGTAAGTATAGATGAAGTGTAGAGGGAGTAGTGAGATGTAAACGGACTTTTCTGGAGAAGTCGTTTACAAAGAAATTGTCGGGGAAAATACCAACAGAAGGGTAATTGCATGGAAGTAGACGATATGTAGGTACAAGGACTCCGATGGTGGGAGTTAGAGTTTATGGAAATAGAACCTAGTGTGCCACACAAACCGCTAATATCCAGGCGCGTTCCAAGACGAATATAAGGAGCCTCTACGGACGTAGCTAGTTTGACGGGCAGACTGAGTTAAGGTGAACCTCATTAGAAAATGCAATTGTTAACTCCTCGGAGAACTAATTGCATCATACTCACCGTTGTGGTCAAGAACAGTCTGGAACTCAATTCGAAGTTTGAATTCCAACTGTTTCTAGCCATATGCAAGCTAAGTTCTTGTTCATGGAAATGGTGAAGCCTGGACAGAATAAAGGTACCGACCTCTAACAAATCAAGATACAGTAACTAACGGAAAAAAAAAAAAGAGGGATGATATCTGACCCCTGTATTGATAAAATTGGAGTACTTCGGTTGGAGAGACGGTGGTGTGTTCCTATAGTTGATAACTAGGAAGCAAGAATGCTTGCGGAAACACACCGAACCGTTTATAACATTCATCCAGGAATCAATAACATAGATAATTATTGAAATAGTTATATTGGTAGAGTGCCATGAGTAAGGATGTTGCAAACTATGCAGCCAGGCGTTTAATGTGTCAGCAAGTCGAGGCTGAACACCAGAAACCGCCGGAATGTTACAACAGTTAGGAGTATCAAAGAGTAAATGGAAAAGGATGACAATGGATTTTGGTAACAGAGTTACCAAGATCACAACGTTCATTTGATTTGTTTTGGGTGATAAGTGGACCGTATGACTAAGTCCGTGTACTTTCTGCCAGTTAAGACCACTTGCGGAGTGAGTCAATAAGAGCAGCTTTATCTATCAGAAATCGTTATATTGCACGAGGTGCCAGTATCCATAGTATCTGATAGAGGGCCACAGTTCACTTCCAAGTTTTGGAAGTCTATGCAGAAAGTGTTGGGGACTAGAGTTGATTTGAGTAATGCTTTTCACCCACAGACATATTAGGAGTCGGAAAGAACCACTCAGGTTCTTGAAAACATGCTTCGGGCGCGTATTATGGATTCCGACGGAAATTGGGAAAGGTAATTACCTCTGGCTGGGTTTGCATACAAAAATAGTCGTCAACTGAGTATACCATTGGCACCTTTCGAGTTTTATATGGTCGAAGGTGTAGATCCCCGATTGGGTGGTTCGAGGTCGGAGAGGCCAAGTTAGTTGGTCCAGAACTTGTTCAATAAGCGTTGGACAAGGTAAAGGTGATTAGAGAAAAGATTGTTAACGTCTCAGAGTAAGCAGAAGTTCTACGCTGACAATCGAACAAGAGAACTTAAGTTTGCCGTTGGCAAACAAGTGTTTCTAAAGGTATCACCAAAGAGAGGCGAAATGCGATTCGGTAAAAAAGGGGAAATTAAGCCCCTGGTATATCGGACCGTTTGAAGTCTTGGAACGAATAGAAAAGGTGGTGTATAGTTTGGGAGTACCTACAGAAGTAGAAAGGGTACATCCTGTCTCTCAGGTTTCGGTGCTTCGGAAACATCTTCCAGACCCTTCGCACGTGATTCAATCGCAAGATGTGCAACTGATCGAAAGTCTGTCATATGAAGAGGAACCAGTGGAGATCTTAGACCGCCAGTTGAAGAAGCTCAGGTCAAAAGAAATTCCGTTGGTTAAAGTTCTGTGGAGAAATGCGCAGGACGTATCCTCATTTGTTTCAGAACTAAGGTTGGTATGTGATTGAAATTCGGGGACCGAATTTCTTAAGGGAGGAAGATTGTGATACCCGGAAAATTTCCAATCAACGTTAAGGTCCTAATTTAATTTTTATTTTAATTTTTATTTTAATTTGGAAGGAAAAGGAGGAAATTTAAAATAAATGAAATTTTATTGGGACAAAAATTAGGACTTAATGGGAAATATTGGGTGTAAGTTATTAATCCCAAAGTCAATTTTAAATAAATAAATAATATATTAAATAAATATATAAATAATATATTAAATATATATATATAAATATATATATATATATATATATATATACGTGCAGTTTTTTTTTTTTTAAAAAAAAAGAAAATATATAAATATATATAATATTTATATATGCATTGGTGGAAGAGGGGGGGGTCACACACACGTGACCCCCCATTTAAAAAAAAAGAATTTGGTCCTCATTTCTCCAGCAGCCAAAATCGTGAAGCAAAAAAAATGGAGGACCACGACGCCAAGCTAACGGAAGAAGGGGGGGACGTGCGAGCGGGTGTGCGGGAGAGCCAGCGGAGGACGACGCCGCCGTTCGCCGGAGTAGGAGCAGTCGACGGCGACGCCGGAGGAAGGTGGCCGGCGGGTTCACGGAGGAGAGAGAGAGAGCTTGGTTAGAGAGAGAAACAAACGGGAATAGTGTTTTTTCGCCGGAATGTCGCCGGATTTTTGCCGTTCCGAGCTCGGGGAAGGTGACCGGGGGTTTCCTATACCCCATTCCATCATCTTAACCGATTGAATCGAGGTAAAAAGTCCCGAATCTCTCCAACCCCAATTTTATCAATTTTAGGGATTTTTAGAAAGACCCCAATTGATTCAATATGAGTATTTTGGATCGTAAATTGAAGTATTTGCATGCTAGGAAGTGAGTTGGAAGCTTAGGAACCGGAACCAAATTGATGGAATTTATCTGGGTTCGAAAAAGTGTAGGAAAATGTGATTGTTAAGGTTTAAGGGTGTTGCGGAATGACTTGGGGTGCACTGAAAGGTTGAATAATAATTATATAATTATTAAAAAATTATTGGAATGTACGAGGGATTAAAACCCGAGTAATTTCCGTCTCACCCGGAACCCCGTTTGGGGAAAAAGAGACAATCTTCTAATTTTACGCGTATTCGGGTATACGTATTCATGTGTAGGTGAAGGGTTCAGGGTTATTTTGATAAATGGAAATTTTGGACAAGTAGAATTTATGACTCTTGAGACATAAATTCAAGACTTGGGTAATGGGAACTTCACATGAACACATGAAGGGGAATTTAGACAAGTGGAAATCTCTAACCTAAGCAATTAGATGTTCTAAATGGCTCGAAAGTGTGAAAGTCAAATATGGGGCATTCTGGACTTTCAAAAAAAAGAAATTTAGACGACGTAACGAATTAAATAATTAGTTCTTAGAAATATCTAAACGGTACATGAGTATTAGTACGACACACGCATTTTTAGATGTTTAATTACGCGTTCTAAATTTCCTAAATATATATGTGTATAGGGCACCATACTGTGAGTAGACCTTCGGGCACACCGAGAGCTGATCCGAAGTGCCAACCAGGTGAGGGGCTTTCCCATCCTTGCCCTCTTGCGGGTTGTATGAGGATGTGGAAAAAAATATGGTTTGTATTATTTGCCTCTTTGTTAGAATATGTATGTTAGAAACATGCTATTGTTATTCCTAAATGTTATTATATGAAATTACATGTTATATGTGTATTTGATACATGTGAAATATCATGATGGCTTGGGAAGCCTTATATGGAAAAAGGGTTCTTGGAACCTAGAACGATATCGGGGGTAGGATCGAGTCTACTTTCGGTGTCTAAATTCCATGGTCTTAGAAACTCACAAGTTAAATGAAGTTGGAAACCTATTGTTTGATCTTGGAATTTTTGAAATAATCGAACTTAGGATGTTCTTCCTTGAAATTATTTTCGAACTTGGGAAAGGGTATAAACTTATAAGTTTTTCCAAGAAAAGTAAAACCGAACTAGTAGGGGTTCATAGGAGTCATGTAGAGTCTATGATAAAAGAGGTGTCCATTTTAAATAAACCGGGTAGATCGAGTATGTCCTCGTGAAGTCGGACACCCAAGAGTCCAAAGTCTATGAGTTTGCCACTTTGTGGTTAAAGCTTTGGTTAGGCCAAAGTCACACGAGTCGTCGGCTATGTACCAAGTAAAGTCTTGGTGCCAGATATGTCTCAAGTAAAGTCTTGGGGCCAAGGGTTCCTAGAATGATCAACTAGGTTCCTAACCGCTCACGTGAGCTATGCCTTCGGGCCAGTTTACCTCATAACGGATGCCACTCACGTGAGTTATGCCTTCGGGCCAGATTCTCTCCTAACGGAGATATGCCTTCGGGCCAGTTCTCTCCCCAAAGGGAGATATGCCTTCGGGCCAGTTCTCTCCCCAAAGGGAGATATGCCTTCGGGCCAGTTTATGTTATTTTAAAACGATATATGATATTGGAAAGTGTTTGATGATATTGAACATGTGATATATATGCCTAATTTTGTCAATATATGTGTTATATATGCTAAATGCATGATCACTTAAACATGAAAGGTTAAAAGGAATATTATATGTGCATGTGGATGTGATTGGCTCCCTTTCCCCAGTTGTAGTGGTACCCGCTACTACACCAAGGATGGGAGAGCCTCTCACTGAGTCCGTTTGACTCACCCCCCAATTTTACATGTTACAGATACAGGTGTAGCGGGCACCGGACACGCGTCTACTTCCTCTCAAGGAGGCGAACATTCCTAGAGACCTCACGCATTGTTCGCGTGAGAGGTTTATCTTTTGATGTATACATTCTTTTGTTATATTTCATTGATGTATACATTATTTTGAGTATAGCCTTTGATGTATAGGCAATTGCTATATGTATATATATATGTACAAATCTAGACTTGTCGGCTTCATACTGTTTAAAGATTAGGTCATGGATGGGAATATAGGATATATGAATATTATGATGAGTATGAATTGCTTCCGCATGTGAATAGGATAGGTCACACCCTATGGGGTGTGATCAATATGTAAATTATATATATATATATATATATATATATATATATGTGGTTGGTATGTGATTGTTTGCAAATATATGAACCTGCATGTGAATAGGATAGATTACACGCATTGAGGCGTGTGATCAATATGTAAAGTTAAATGCGAGTGTGGATGCTTATATACAGGTGATCGAACAGGTTATATATATTGTGTGTGAATAGGATAGGTCATTCCCTTGTGGTTTGATCACTACGTATATACATATTTATGTGTGATTGCTTATGTGAATGGATGTATATATATACTTGAATTGGGCTGAAGCGGCAATGAGCGCCGTGGATTGCATGTTATTTAGGCCACCATGAATGACGTGGCCAATATTTATTATGTGAATATTGTACGTTGTCTGTATAGCAGGGTAATTATTTTAAATGGTAATAGGTAAATGGGGTCGTGACAGCATAAGTATTGGAATGACTTGTGCTACACATTAGTTGTGTTTTCTAGACTTTGTCCAAGAAGCTTACAAAAATATTCTTTACTTAATGATACTATTAGTAAATTTTGACTTCTAAATTTAAATCCTATTCATAATTTTTAGAAATATGTTAGTGTTAGCCTTTGTTAAAATTTCTTTCTCTCTTTGTAGGCATATTTACTTCATACTAATTTTCCTTTTCTTTACTTTAATTCTAATCTTTTTTAAAAGAAATTTTGAATTCTAAAATTGAATAGAACTGATTTAAATTTCCCTTCTCATCACCTTCAACATAGTCTTGACACATATGATTAATGGATGCTTTGCTCAACTAACACCTCACTAAATCAATTTTCATTCTCTGGTCTTGAATCCACATAAGATTAAAATTCCTTTGGTGCCACATGCATGTCAACGATTGGAGCAAATATGTGGTATATATTGTAATTACCATTGATCTTCAACCGTTAATGATCATTAAATCAAATTATGACAAATATGACAAACTTCCAACTTCATTCAAATTTGAATCGAAATTGGAAAATTATGTAATATTTAATAAATGTCAATAGCTTAAATATCATGATATATAGGTAGAGAAAAAGATTGCCTACCTCAATTTGGCCAATGGAATATATATGATGAACAAGGTATTCTTTTTGTTCTAGATTTGATATAGTAGAAGAGTGACTACAGCTAGAGAAAATTTCATTTTAGTATTACTACTTCCACTTGTCACAGTATATATGCTTGTGCCGACCTTATCCATTATATCAAAATTTGAAATTGTTCTCTTTTGAATTCTAATTTGACTTTCAGAAAATTGTGGAATAGTCAACAACTCGATATGTATATGTATTTTTAGGAATGTCCAGTATAGTGTGGCACAAAAAAATCTACATATCTTAATCATTCTAAAATGGTTTTGATTATTTGTTTTTTTATTTCTAAAATAAAATATATAATTATTGTTTTTTTAAGTGTAATAAAATATATTTCTAAAAAAAACTATATTAAATTATAGATTAAAAACCTTATTTGTAATTTATAATGTAAATATCAAAAAAATACTCTTTCAATATCTTATTTGTAATTTATAATGTAAATCTCTGACAAGATAACTGAAAGAAAGTGATTAAAAGTGATATGGACATTATATTATGCCATTAATTATCTCATTAAGAATATGTCCTTAAATTTAGATTATTTCATCTAATTTCGTAATTTGAATTCAATCTTCAGTTTGTTCTTAATAGTACATAATCTCCATTGAGAAGAGTAATGAAAAACCAATGTTGATAGTTATAGTTTGAAATTTTAAAATTACCGATTATAATTATAATTACGTTAATAATTATAGTATTGGTTGTTAAAACTTGATATTCTAATAAATAATCGTATGTTATTTTCATTTAAAATAAAAATATGATATTAGAATCAGGAAAATCTAAATTGATATAATTCATAATTTTAGATTTAGTTTAATTCCCAATTTAAACTTTTGAATTTTCCAGCAAGCTAGAATTAAATTTCAATGCGTTAGTTTGAACTTTTAAATATAAAAAACTATTTCAGAAATTTTAAATGTTCTATCATCAATTTTTTTTAATTGTTATATTAACTTTAATTCAAGTTATGATTTTGTAGTAATGATGGACAATTAATTCTGAATTTATTTTTGCAGTAAAATTTATTTTTGTAAGTTTAGGATTAAAATTAAAATTTTGTATATTAATTATGATATATGAAATTAAGAAAATGGATATAAGAAAAATTTTAAAATCAATTTTAATTCAAAATTTTGGGGACAAAATTGACCCCAAGTAAAGTTTAGAGACTAATTTGAATATTGGTTTAAAGTTTAGGGACATGAGAGGTGTTTTTGCCTAAAATTTATGATGTGAAGATATAAGATATAAGGGAAGTTTAGATAATAGATATGGTATTTGTTAAAATATATCTTTATATCTGATTTTAACTTTGATTATAGTTATTTTATATGGTTGTGGGTCTTAGAACATATATTCTTAATAATTAATAAGAATATAAAAGAAAATATATGATTATATAAGAGGTGAGAAAAAATTTAGAGATAATAGGTAGTTAAAAGAAAAGTTGTGAGAGAGAAATTAGAGCTAATCTTTAGTTAGTATAAAGTTAAGGTTGTGATGAAAACGTAAATAACAAGCCCTTTGTAGATCAAGATCAGATTTGTCTAAAAGGTTATTGGACGGGACGGTAACTTCTGTAAAGTGCAACCTTCAATAGCAGTGAAATTGTGAGTAATAGAGACAATATTTTCTACAAATGGACAGTGATGAGGTTGCATCCATTACAACAGCAAGACAATGAGTAACAAATATGAACTTATGCGAATGACGGGATGGTAGCTTCTTCAACATTATGAGGTGGCATCTAGAACAGTGGTTGAGACACTTGAAGAGGCTAGTCATGGCGTGGAAAAATTTAATGTTTGAAAATAGAGAAATAGAAGATAATGAAATTGTGAATGAGAAAGAGATTGTAGTAAGTTTAGGATTAAAATTATAATTTTGTATATGAATTATATATAATATATCAAAATATTAAATTGGATATAATAAAAAAAATTGAAAATCGAGTTTAATTAAAAAATTTGTGGACAAAATTGACCACAAACAAAGTTTAGGAACGAAATTGAAAAGTTAGTATAAAGTTTTAAAACATAAAAGGTGTTTTTGCTTAAAATATATGATGTGAAGTTAGTGAAGATATAAGACAGAGCGAAAATTTAGAAAATGAATAAGATAATTATCAAAATATATCTTTATATTTAATTGTAACTTTGATTACAGTTATTTTATATGGTCGCTGTTCTCATAACATATCTTTCTAGCAATTAATAATATATATGCTTGGATGATAGGTGAAAAAAATTAGAGATAATAGGTACTTAAAAGAAAAGTGCTTTTATAAAAAAAAGTGCTGAGAGAGACATAAAAAGCTAACTTTTAGTTAATTAAAGTTAAGATTATGATGGAAACGTAACTAACAAGCCATGTGTAGCCTAGGCGAAGCATTTAGACAAACAACACTGGGAGTTAATCATATATTTGGAGAAAAAATATACTTATTTGTAATCATTCATTATGTGAAAAAGGTTGGTATAAGGTTCAAGGGAAAAACTTCTTCTTTGCGACGACGATACTGAGAATGATACATATGTATAAAAGTTATAGGTTTAACGAAGAATATTGTGGTTCTATGATTATATCATAGTAAGATATTAGTATATTAAGCAAGAATTTATAAATGTTAAGTGTTCTTTATTATTAATAAATTTATTTATACAAATTTATACTACTTGTATTTATATTTAAGCAATTGCATTTTGTGTTAGCCATTATCATTGAATGTTTACATATTATTTATTATTTATAGTTACAACAAAAAAAACGTTTTAAAAGAATTGTAATATTTAATAAATTAAATAAAAATTATTTATTATATTTTGATTCAAATTAAAAAATTCTTTAAATATAACGTTTTCATTTCAGATTCTGTTAGATCATATTCTTTCAATGAATTATATTAGACAATACATTGTTCCAAAATTGATTGATAGTTCGTTTATTTGGATTGTATTATGTAAATTGATCATCATCACATAATTTCATTTGTTTATTCTCAAATTTTATATAAATATTTTACCTTCATTGAGCAGTGCAGGTTGATACTTTAAAATTCTTTTTCCAAATAGTTTAATTATGATTCGAGTTAACTACATCGAGTTGCCTGTACATGTTATAATATCAAATTCATATGTTGATTGCTTCTGTATATGTGTAAGTTTGCTAACAACCATGTAATGTTTTATAAATATATTAAGTGCTTATTCTCAAATCTAAATGCATTCAACTTTTTAGCATTACTATTATGAAAACTTTTAAGATAGCATCTGTATTCAAAGCAATCAGTCTCAAGTTGGACATGTTTACACAATAGAATTCCTCAACACGATATCTGGGTCCAGACTTCCATGTCATGAGCTGAAGTTAAAGGTTGGTTCACCTCTTATGTTAATGCGCAACATTGATAAGTCCATGGGTTTATGCAATGGTACTCGATTAATCGTAGTAAGGCTTTGTAAACATGTAATTGAAGCTTTGATTCTTTCTGGTAAACATGCCGGTGAACGAGTGATAATTGCACGTGTCTGCTGGTAATTACACCATCGGACTCTAGGTTGCCTTTTAGATTCCAACGTCGTCAATTCCCAGTGATTTTATCATTTGCAATGACTATCAACAAGAGCAAGGGGGCAGACTTTATCTAACGTAGGTTTATACCTACCACGTCCAGTTTTTACCCACGTTCAACTATATGTGGCTGTCTCACGAGTTCGAACAAGAGCCGGATTGAAGATTCTTTTGTGTAATGATGATGAAGGTCAAATATCAAGCAAAACCTCTAACGTTGTATACAAAGAAGTTTTTCAAAATGTCAAGTAGCATTTGAATATTAGTTATGATGTTTGTTATCTGACCTATTTCTTTAATTTATTTAGCTGTCCAAATACTATTAGGTTTAAATTATTAATCAGGGTATAACAGATGTACCATAATTTCGAACACAAATTTCTTATCCAAGTGTATGGGTTCTCTTTGTCTTTTACAACAGATTTATATACCTGTGTTTACAATCAAGTATTCAAATTCATGAATCAGATACATTTATTCTTCACAATATTATAATTTCATTAGACAAAATATTTTTAACTAATCCCGTGCAATGCACGGGTTCAACACTAGTATATACTAAAGTAAGATACATGAAGTATCTACTAAACATCTGTCCTAATTTCACGTGCTATGTTGTACCACGTCAGCTTCATTAAGCAGAGTAGATATTTAGTGGTACGGTAGTACTGAACTTCAGTACATCCCTCCAATCAGTTGGTCCTTAAATCATTCAAGGTGGGCCCTAATTAATGTGAGTATTTATTAATATTAACAAATGGCACTATATGATTGGAGGGATGCACTGAAGTTCAGTGGTATGGTACCATTGAACTTTTATCCCATTAAGCATTATTAGAATAACAAAACTTAATGTTCATAGGCTCTAATAATTTTTAAAAAAACAATCAATTGTTTATTTCTGATTCTTAATGTATACATTAACCACACAATTTAAAAGGTGCACAACTCATAACCATGACAAAGCTGTGTTGATTCATTGTAATCATTGGCTCCTTAAACCAGCACATTTTATAGTGTTAAAAAAATCACATATTAGTTGCTATTTTAGAAGTTTAGTCCCATTTTTTTTCTTCACCTCATGGTTCTGTATCTGTACTTTTTAGTTTTTTATCTGGGAATAACTATGAAAAGCTCAACCTCTTGAGAGGTTGTGTATTTTCTCTCTATCTTTCTCTCTTATTTTTTCTTTCTCTTAGTTGAATTTTTTACTAAAGTGAAAATATGAGAAGAGATAGATAAACTCAATCTCTTGAGAGGTTAAGCTCTCTATAGAAGAGACATTTCTATTTCTATCATTTTATAATTGTAGAAACCCTTATTTAAATGTAGATGAGGTTAACATTGCATTTCATACGTTTCACCAAGCTACTTATTTAGTTATGATGAAATGTGTTAGTGTAACTAATTCTATATGTTTTACTACTTTGTTTAAACATTTAAATTATAAATCTCGCCCTCTCAAATTTCAAGGATCAAGATTTCTTTATATATAGGTTTTATACATCAATACATGTCACATATAAATTTGTCATAAATTGTACTCTGAAATTTCATTTTAGTTATTAATTAGTAAATAATTGTTTTTATGAAATATTATTCAATCATTGGTGTACTTTATTTTGTTACAGCATGGAGAACTACTATTTGGTTGGCAATTATGATCTTTAGGTATAATTTTAACCCGTTATGATTATTTATTTTTGATAAAAGGTGTTGGTATAACTACTTATTTTTTATGTTGTACTATTTTGTTTGTACACTGAAATTGTAAATCTTGCCCTCTCACATTGGAGGGAGGTTTGTTTAGATTTGAGTTACATTGAAATCATAAATCTTTCCATGATAAAGGGACGTGCTAGAACTATTTACATTAGAGTTAAAGTTGTTAAACTTATTATTTAATACATTTCAGGAAACTTTTGTATTTATTTATTTGTTTATTTAAAAATTAATTACTAAAAGTAAAATTTTTTTTAACCCATGAAAGAGATAAAACCATTAACCCACCTAAGTTTGTAATAGGCATTTGAAATTATGGAATCTCATATCTATATATTATATAATTAAATCAACTTACACTGTCTCAAATATTGCCACATGTTTTATTTGCATTTTTTTCAATCAACATGTATCCTTCATTTTGAGAAGTCCAGGCGTGTCATTAAGTCTTAATTAATTTTTTTAAAAATCTTAATTGATTCTTATCAATTTGTAAAGTTAAATTTTAAAAAATTGTTGACAAATTTTGCAAAATTCAAACATTCAAATTTATGATAAATAATGACTTCAATCATGCTGACCAATTTAATTTGTTTTAATCACAAAATAAATTTGTCTTTTTCAAAATTAAGTCATTTGATATCACAAATATCAGAGATGTGTCTTTTTCAAATTTGTGAAATCCTTCTTTGCCTGTTCACGATAATCAACCTTTGAGTTTTCTAATTTTATAGGTTCATCTACATTCATCTGTACAGATTATCAAGTATGGCATTTTTTCCTGAACCAACGTCTTAAGGTGTCTTATATTTGTGCTTTAATACAGAGTATGGAGTTGAGGCAGGGGATTGGAGACACCAATGCACAAAGCTAAGGAGTGCATAGTGTTGATGAAGGAACCATGGCGTTACCATACTAGAGCATATATGGATGTAGTAGTAATATACACAAATTTTGGTAATAATATATATAAGGATAATACTACCACGGTTTATGAAGTATGAACTCAAACTTACAATGTGCTCACGTTAACATTCCTATTTTCAAATTTAAATAATGAAATACATATTCAGATTTTGATGAAAATACATGAGCTTTCTCAATCTTCAATTCAGAGATCAGATAGCCATCTCATAAATATGCACATATTTTGATGAAATTATTAATACCAACTATAATATGACATGATCACAAATATAGTAATGTAGTAACATATTGTATTTATTTTAAATTGGATTCTTAGTGTCCTATACAACTCATATTATACTACACTCTAAACTTCATAAATATAATGTACAAGAGGCATTATGCCTTTCATACTTCACACAAAAGTCTTTTTTTTTACCGGAAGTGGGCAATCACACATCTTAAGAAGGTTACATCACTTACATATCTTCGTCCAACAAATATACATACTGGTAAATAAGCTTTTATTGGATTGGATGAATGATTTTGAGTTTAAAATTCTTTATTATCTTCACTAGACATATATGTATTGTAGCCTATTTTGGTGTTTTGGTCTTTGTCTTGGACATAAGTTTTTTATTCACGACTCTCTTTCTTATTTGTTTTTTAAATTAGGTTAATTTGGTATGTTAGTTTCTAAACTTTATGAATATTAGTGGATTGGTTCTTTTGTAGTAATTGGATAACAGCCATATCCATTGTCTAATTAGGGATTAAAATACTTTTTAAATAAATTCAAATTAAATATGAGAGATGCACTATTCAAATTTATTTAATATTATAAATATATATAGGTCAAATGTCCATTTTGGTCCTCTATATTTCACCCAAATTTTAAATTGGTCCTTTATCTTTCAAAAGTTATATATTGGTCCTTTATGTTTTTCAAAAGTTTTATATTTGTCTTTCAGGTTTCATTAAAGTTCTATATTGGTGATGTTTCATTTAAGTTATATATTGGTCCTTTATATTTCATTGAAGTTTTATATTGGTCCTTTATGTTTCATTGAAGTTTTATATTAGTCCTTTATGTTTCATTAGAGTTTTAGATTGGTCCTCTCAGCATTGTTTTATTTTTGGCTTAAACGACGCCGTTTGGGTATTTTTGGTGTGTCTAAGGCCACGTCACCTATCTGATACATGTAGGAGAGATTATGTGTCCACCTCAGCACGCCAGGTCAGCGGTTAACTTAAGAAATTGACGGATTTGGACGGAAGGACCAATTTAGAACTTCTAGGAAACATAAAGGACTAATTTAAAACTTGATTGAAACATAGAAGACCAAAATGAACCTTTGACCAATATATATATAAGAATAAGGAAGGTAAGTAAACCAAATATTAAAATAAATACAGTGTCACTAATGAAAAAAAGATATACTCTGCTTAGAGTTCGAACTAAAAATTATGGTAGAAGTTAAAAATAATTAAGATTTTTAAAAAAAGAAGTAACAGTTTCTAATTTTACGAGTGTTTATCTTTTAAAAAATCATTATTCCTTCTTATATGATTAAATGAAAGGAAAAATTAAAAGAATCCATTCCCGATGACCATGAAGAAAGAATTAAAATTTGTGATTGATTAGCCTAGCTCAACTTCTTTAATTTTAAAATACAATATAAAATTTTTATTAATATATTTTAAAATAATAAATTAAATAAATAAAACATTATTTACTTAAAATTTATGATGTGAAGATATAAGATAGAGCAAAAGTTTAGATAATGGATATGTTAGTTATCAAAATATATCAAATTTTTTTATTGGTAAAATATATCCTTATATTTTATCATAACTTTAATTATAGTTAATTTATATGGTTGTTGATCTCCATATATATTTATTTCATAATTAATAAAATATATAATTGAATGAGAAGTATAAAAAAAATAAAGATAAAAGGTAGTTTTTTTTTTGAAAAAGATAATAAGTAGTTAAAAGAAAAATGGTGAGAGAGAAATTAGAGATAACTCTTTAGTTAATATAAAATAAAGGTTGTGATGGAAACATAATTAAACAAGCCATATGGAGACCTAGATCAGACCTGCCTAAAATTTGGTTCGATGGGGCGGTAGCTTTTGCAACCTTCAATAGTGGTGAGATTGTGAGTAACAGAAGTGTTATCTGCTATGAACGACAGGTGATGAAGTGATGGCAAGACAGTGAGTAGCAAACATGAGCTTATGTGAACGACTGGATGGTACCTTCTTCGACATTCTAAGGCAGTGTCTATAAGACTATAATCATGGTTGTGACACTTGAAGCGACTGGTTACGGAGTGGAAAAGCATTAATGGAGTTTGAAGATACGAAAATAGTAGAAAGTGAAATTGTGATTGAGAAAAAGATTGTAGGTTTAAGATTAAAATTATAATTTTGTATATTAATTATAATATATTAAATTATTAAAATGGATATAAGAAAAAAATGAAAATTGATTTTAATATGAAACTTTGGAGACAAAAATTATCGTGAACAAAATTGAAGGACGAAATTGAAAATTGGTTTAAAGTTTGGAGACATAGAAGGTGCTTTTGCTTAAAATTTATGATGTAAACATATAGAGAAAATGTTTAGATAATGAATGTGGTAGACTGGTAGTTATCAAAGTATATACCTATATTTGATTGTACCTTTGATACAATTAATTTATATGGTCGTTGGTCTCACAATATATTTATTTAATAATTAATAAAAATAAAATATAAAATAAAATTATGATTGGATGATAGGTAAGAAAAAAAAGTAGAGATAATAATAGGTAGTTAAAAGAAAAGTGGTGAGAGAGAAATTAGAGATAATATTTTGTTGTATGTGTCGCCTACATTGAGCATTTCGACAAATAACACGGATATAGTTAATCATATGTTTGGACAACAAAGACTTATTTGTAATAGTTCATTATGTGAAAAAATTGGTACAAGGATGACCTAAAAGTCTTGGTGTGTAAGAATGATGATAATCCATCCAACAAGATATCTAACGTTGTGTACACATTTTTTTTTTCAGAATGTTTAGTTGTTTGTACAATGCACACTTCGTGAACATTGCTATATATATATTTGTTAAATTTATTATGTGTTTTCACCGTAAATTTGTTTTGTTTATACTTCTCTATAACATCAACCCATAAAATAATACATATGAACAATCCATTACATGGCATTTGTCAAATATTAGTTGGTATTACTATTTTTTGCTATCATGCATGTGTTGAAATTAAAATACTAATATTAGTAGTTGCTCATAAAAGATTTATTTACTCATAAAATATTTGCTAATTACATCCCGTGCATCGCACGGGGTCAATGCTAGTTGTCATATAAACTTTGTTCATGCTCATTCTGGTGTGTGCAGCAAAGCCAGGGATGTTGCAATCTACGGTGAACACTTTTGAGGCATTAGGTCTTTGAGATTCAACAATTTGGAGTATTTTTATTGGAGAATTTCACCGCAAACACCTAAGTAACTTCACCTTAGTTTAGTCAGGTAAATGACAACATTCGTAGAAAAATTAAAGATTAGGGGTACTATTGACAACAAATAAATTCTAAAAGTATAATTAATAATGACCTTAAATGTTAGAGATATCAAAGATGAAAAATTCTAATATACAAATCGCTTTACACAAATCGGTAAAAACCTCCACGTGTATGGTCCATATATTTCGCCATGTGTCCAATAATTTTGACATTTGCACTCAAGGCTTGTATGACAATTATATTTTTTGTATTAATTAGAGTTCAGGGTTGAGGGTTTAGAATTTAATAAAAATAATTCATAAATATTTTTGAAAGGATATATGAGTAGATTATGTTTTAAGGTTTAAGGTTTAGTAAAAAATAATTTCATAAATATTTTTGGGAGGATATAAGAGTTTAGAGTTTCAAGTTTAGGATTTAGTAAAAATAAGATCATAAATATTTTTGGGAGGATATAAGATTTTTTTTTGGAGAACAGATATAAAAGTTTATGGTTTAGAATTTAGTAAGAATAGTTTCATAAATATTTTTGGGAGGATATAAGAGTGCAAATTTCAAAACAGGGACTAAGAGTGCAAATATAGGAAGCTTACTTGAATACTTGGCGCAACCTGGACAAAGTAATTATATAATTAATTCATTGTACAAATATTAAAATAAAAGAACAAACTTAAAAAATTAAAATAGGCTTAGTTCGGCCTGACCTTAACCTAGTTTGACCCGTTTTTTAGGTTGCACTAATCCATTTTTAATTAGAACAAAAAATCTCTAGTCCAACCTTATCAACTTTAAATGGCCGGGCTAGCCCAATTTGATACCTCCACTTATAATAGGAAACTTACAAATAAGTTACTAATGAGATATCACCGGTATTCAAACTCAAATCATGTAACTATTATGGACAGGAGACGATCAAATGAACCAACCCTTATTAACTAAATATTTTATTATTTATATTGACGGCCAAAATAAAGGACCTACGTATTCAATGCCAATAACAAGCATATGCTAATAATAAGCCAATAATAAGCATATATGCTATTAATTAGCTGCCTATTTAAACAACTATATTAATTATAAGGTGAAACCGACCTTCAAACTAAAATCCAATAATTCTTCTTGTGATGTGTTTGTCTCTATTCAGACTTTGAATTTGGGTTTCTACTATATAATTCAAATCACATTAGTGTCTAAAACCACACTAATTACCTTCATAATTATTAGAGAAATATAAACCAAAGATCATATATTTTTGAAGCTATATTCATATCTATAAAAATGGCTAAGTTCAATTTCGTTAGCTTTGTTCTAGTTTTCTCATTTCTTCTTGTTATGGCGTCCATTGCTGATGCAAGCAGACCAACACCAACTGGTATGTACACAATTTAATTAATTAATTAATTATTTATTTTTCAAATTAAGGCTTAATTAAATAAAAAAATTAAGCATTGGAAGATCATGTTGTGGAATGTTGAACGATACACTTCAAAGTAATCATAATATAAAAAACATGCATATATTAAATGACTAAAATATCATTTTGGTCCCTCATAGATGTTGGGTTTTTTTTTTTCAATTTCGTCACTCGTAGTTTATCTTTCTCAATTTGGTTTTTCTGTTTGGATGCTATCTAAACAAGTAATAATTCCGATGACTTTGGTGTTCGGTATTAAATGAACAATGTTAAAGGTTAGCTAAGTTTCAAAATTTCATCTCTTTTCTTCAATTGGACAAAACACGGTGTTTGGTCATCAATATTAAATGTTAACTAGTCATTATCAAACAAGAAGAAAGAAAGAGAAAAAAAATAGAACTTAGTTCAACGCAGATCCAGCTCTACCGTCCAGCTGTTGTGCGATTCGGTTAGCCTTGGTTAAAATCGTGGCTAACCGAACACAAAACTGTGGCAAAAATATTTGCCACGGTTGTGTGACCGATTACCCACGGTTTTAACTGTGGCTAACTGAACGGCACAATAGCAGCACCGTACGTAGAGGATCCGTTCTCAACTTAGTTGACTTTTAACATTAATCAATCAACACTAAACATACAAGTCATAAAAAATGTTCTTTTGTGTTTTTTTGAAAAAAAAATAGTAAGTAAGGGAAGACACTCCCACTACTAGAAATTAAAGAGCGCTAATAACATGTTAGGGAGACCAACAGAGGCCCAACTCAAGGGATTACTGCACAGACCTAACCCATAAAAATATTCTTATATACACAATATCTAAACAAATTAAATGAACTAAATTGATAACATATTAAATTAAGAGGTACCAAAATTATGTTTTAGTCTTGATTGAATTATACCAATTAAGAGACATGCAATATTAAATTAACATATATTTGGCAATGTATAGTCTAATTGTATATATATACATATATATGAAATTTTTGCATGCAGCAACACATCTAATTATATGTAACAAAGTTCATGGAGTGGAAAAAGGTGAAACTTGCTTTGGCTTGGGAGAAAGGTTCAAGTTGGTTCAAACCCACTTCTTTGAACTCAATCCCAACATCAATTGCAACCATATGTTTGTGGGCCAATGGGTGTGTATTGATGGTTTAGTCATTTGATCATGAGCTTCCACAAAACTACTTGGAGAATGAATTATGAGAGCCAAAAATAAAAGTGGAGATCGGATCTTCTGAAGGGAAAATTTCGTAAAATTTATGATGCGCATTATAAATTAATGTGTAAAATAGTCATTTGTTTTGTGCACTTCACACACTTTATGGATAATGTATATTCGAAAAATCTGAATCCATATAATAAATATGTTAGTAAGGAGATTAATGTATCTACAAATAAATGTTATCACCATTCACCAATATATATATATATATATATATATATATATGAATAAATCTTGATGATATTATTGATATGATGATATCTAATCATGTCTCTAATTAAAACCATGAATCTTTACGAGCTCTCAAAATAGGGACGAAATTTAGTTATTAGTGGTTGTGTCACGACCCCATTTCTAGGAGTCCGTGACCGGCACGGGAGTAGGATTTCACCCCTAAACCCGTAAGCCTTCCCTATTACCATTTAAAATAATTACCCTGCTATACAGACAACATGCAATATTCACATAATAAATATTGGCCACGTCATTCATGGTGGCCTAAATAACCTGCAATCCACGGCGCTCATTGCCGCTTCAGCCCAATTCAAGTATATATATACATCCATTCACATAAGCAATCACACGTAAATATGTATATACGTAGTGATCAAACCACAAGGGAATGACCTATCCTATTCACATGCGGAAGCAATTCATACTCATCATAATATTCATATATCCTATATTCCCATCCATGACCTAATCTTTAAACAGTATGAAGCCGACAAGTCTAGATTTGAACATATATTTATACATATAGCAATTGCCTATACATCAAAGGCTATACTCAAAATAATGTATACATCAATGGAATATAACAAAAGAATGTATACATCAAAAGATGAACCTCTCACGCGAACAATGCGTGAGGTCCCTAGGAATGTCCGCCTCCTTGAGAGGAAGTAGACGCGTGTCCGGTGCCCGCTACACCTGTATCTGTAACATGTAAAATTGGGGGGGTGAGTCAAACGGACTCAGTGAGAGGCTCTCCCATCCTTGGTGTAGTAGCGGGTACCACTACAACTGGGGGAAGGGAGCCAGTCACATCCACATGCACATATAATAGTTCTTTTAACCTTTAATGTTTAGGTGATCATACATTTAGCATATATAACACATACATTGTCAAACTTAGGCATATATATAGCATGTTCAATATCAACCAATACTTTTCGATTTCATATATCATTTTGCGATAACATAAACTGGCCCGAAGGCATGTCTCCCTTTTGGGGAGAGGACTGGCCCGAAGGCATATCTCCGTTAGGAGAGAATCTGGTCCGAAGGCATAACTCACGTGAGTGGCATCCGTTATGAGGTAAACTGGCCCGAAGGCATAGCTCGCGTGAGTGGTTAGGAACCTAGTTGATCATTCTAGGAACCCCTGGCCCCAAGACTTTACTTGAGACATATCTGGCACCAAGACTTTACTTGGTACATAGCCGGCGACTCGTGTGACTTTGGCCTAACCAAAGCTTTAACCACAAAGTGGCAAACTCATAGACTTTGGACTCTTGGGTGTCCGACTTCACGAGGACATACTCGATCTACCCGGTTTATTTAAAATGGACACCTCTTTTATCATAGACTCCACATGACTCCTATGAACCCCTACTAGTTCGGTTTCACCTTTCTTGGAAAAAAAACTTATAAGTTTATACCCTTTCCCAAGTTCGAAAATAGTTTCAAGGACGAACCTCCTAAGTTCGATTATTTCAAAAATTTCAAGATCAACCAATAGGTTTCCAACTTCATTTAACTTGTGAGTTTCTAGGACCATGGAATTTAGACACCGAAAATAGACTCGATCCTACCCCCGATATCGTTCTAGGTTCCAAGAACCCTTTTTCCATATAAGGCTTCCCAAACCATCATGATGTTTCACATGTATCAAATGCACATATAACATGTAATTTCATATAATAACATTTAGGAATAACAATAGCATGTTTCTAGCCTACATATCCTAACAAAGAGGCAAGTAATACAAACCATATTTTTCCACATCCTCATACAACCCACAAGAGGGCAAGGATGGGAAAGCCCCTCACCTCTTTGCTTTCCTTGATCGGCCCTCGGCGTACCCGAAGCTTCAACCAGTTCGTGATGTCCTACACACCCATAGTGAGTAGTTTTAGACACTTGAACTTTACTATAACTTGTACACATCAATACAATGTCCATATAACTATAAATCCCATAAACTAGTTAATTAACTTAGAGTTACATTAACTAGTATTCAAGCTCTTTAATTTGCTTCTATTTATCTCTAATTCATGACATTCCTTTATAATCCCCCTTCAATTTAAAACTCCCAATTTACCCATTTACCTACAAGTGTCCATATGTGACTCTTTATTAATTCCATATCCAATTGATGGCCTATGATAATCATAGTCTCCAATTGTCCATGGTTACCAATTTTCTAACTCCATTTATAACTCATTATCACATATGAACACATGTGGATTAACATACTTGAAAATTAGAATTTTACCAATTGAGAGCATTTCATTATTTAAATTGATTCCAAGCCTTTACCACGGCCTAACCGACACTCTTAGTCCATCTCTTAACTCCAATTCCTTATTTAAACTAGAATTTACCTCTTTTATTATTAATCTAGTTTCCGGTTAAGACGGAACTATTCGGTCTTCGATCCTTTATCTATTCCAACAATTTATACCATCTAAAAACAACCATTCAACACCCCAATCAATCCCAATTCAACCCATTCAACAATCTATCTCCATTTAATGTTCATTGATCTATGGTTTTCCAACTTGACCACTTCCATCATCAATTTATCCACATATAAACTTCCAACTACTTCTAAACAATCCAATAACATCAATTTAAGACTCAGAATAATCAATTTATATCAATTTGGAACTTTCCAAAAATCCCTAAAATTGATAAATTTGGGGTTTGAGTGATTCGGGACTTCTTACCTCGATTTAATCGGTTAAGATGATGGAATAGGGTATAGGAAATTCCCGGTCACCTTCCCCGAGCTCGGAACGGCCAAAATCCGGCGAGATTCCGGCGAAAAACACTATTCCCGTTTGTTTCTCTCTCTAACCAAGCTCTCTCTCTCTCCTCCGTGCACCCGCGCCGGCCACCTTCCTCCGGCGTCGCCGTCGACTGCTCCTACTCCGGCGAACGGCGGCGTCGTCCTCCGCTAGCTCCTCCGCGCGCGTCTCCTTCCCTTCCGTTAGCCTTGGCGTCGCGGTGTGTATTGTGGTCCTCCACTTCTTCTTCTCTGCTTCACGATGCTGGATGCAAAAAAAAAAAATGAGGACCAATTCTTTTTTTTTAAATGGGGGGGTCACGTGTGTGACCCCCCCTCCTCCACCAATTCTTCTTCTTTTTTTTTAAATGGGGGGTCACGTGTGTGACCCCCCCCCCCTCCTCCACCAATACATATATATATATATATATATATTTAATATATTACTTATTTATTTATTGTTAAAATTGACTTTGGGGGTTAATAAACTTACACCCAATATTTCCCGTTAAGTCCTAATGTTTGGTCTAAATAAAATTTTATTTATTTAAAAATTTCCCCTTTTCCTTCCAATTTAAAATAAAAATTAAATTAGGACCTTAACGTAAATTGGAAAATTTTCGGGTATTACAATCTTCCCCCCTTAAGAAATTCGGTCCCCGAATTTTAATCACATACTAACCTTAGTTTTCAAATAGATGAGGATACGTCCTGCGCATATCAGCCTCGACTTCCTACGTAGCTTCCTCGGTCGAGTGATTTCTCCACAGAACTTTCACCAATGGTATTTCTTTCGATCTCAACTTCTTCAATTGACGATCTAAGATTTCCACTGGTATCTCCTCATACGTCAAATCTTCGGTTAGTTGTACTTCTTGGGGTTGGATCACATGAGAAGGATCTGGCAAGTACTTGCGAAGCATTGATACATGAAACACCGGATGAACTCCTTCTAGTTCCGCCGGCAATTGAAGACGGTAGGCAACATTCCCCACACGCTCTAGTATCTCAAATGGTCCAATATACCTTGGACTTAGCTTGCCTTTCTTGCCAAACCTCATTACGCCCTTCATTGGTGAAATTTTCAAGAATACTAGCTCACCCACAGCGAATTCCAATTCTCTTCTTCGGTTGTCAGCATATGACTTCTGTTACTTTGAGCCGTTAACAACCTCTCCCTTATTTCTTTTACCTTTTTCAAGGCATCTTGTAACAGTTCCGGCCCGACTAAGCTAGCTTCTCCGACCTCGAACCAACCAATCGGGGATCGACACCTTCGACCATAAAGAGCCTCGAAAGGTGCCATTTGAATATTCGCTTGGTAACTGTTATTATATGCAAACTCAGCTAGAGGTAAATACTTTTCCCAACTTCCGCCGAAATCCATAATACACGCTCTAAGCATATCTTCCAGAATTTGAATAGTTCTCTCTGATTGCCCATCTGTCTGTGGGTGAAAAGCGGTGCTCAAATCAACTCTAGTCCCCAACACTTCCTGCATAGACTTCCAAAACCTGGAAGTGAACTGTGGCCCTCTATCCGATATTATGGATTCCGGTATCCCGTGTAGTCTGACGATCTTTGATAGATAGAGCTGCGCATACTGACTCACACTATAAGTGGTCTTAACTGGCAGAAAGTGGGCGGACTTGGTCATACGATCCACTATTACCCAAACTGAATCAAACCTAGGCTGTGATCTACGCAACCCTGTAACAAAATCCATTGTGATCCTCTCCCATTTCCATTCTGGTATTTCTATTTGTTGTAACATCCCGGCGGGTTTCTGGTGTTCAGCCTTAACCTGCTGACACACTAAACATCTAGCCACATAGTCTGCAACATCTCTTTTCATACCATTCCACCAATACAATTGTTTCAAATCATGATACATCTTGTTAGCTCCCGGGTGGATGGTATAAGCGGTCCGGTGTGCTTCTTCAAGAATTCTCTCTTTCAAATTGTCCACCATCGGAACACACAACCGTCCCTCCAAGCGAAGTACCCCGAAATCATCAATAGAGTATCGGAGGTCCTCCCTTTTCTCTTCGATTACTGTATTCTTAATCTGTCTGAGGTCGGCATCTTCATCCTGTTTAGACTTCACCTCTTCTACCAAAAAGGATTTAGCTTCTAGATGAGCCAACAATGAATTTGAACTTCCAATCTGAAACCGATTCCCGGTTTGTTCTAACTCATGGAGTTCCTTAATCAACGGTCTCCTCTCTTCACTTATATGGGCAATACTACCCATGGATTTCCGACTCAGAGCATCAGCTACCACATTAGCCTTTCCCGGATGGTACAAAATCGTGCAGTCATAATCTTTTAACAACTCTAGCCATCGACGTTGTCTCAAGTTTAAATCTTTCTGCTCGAAGATGTATTTGAGACTCTTGTGATCTGTATAAATTTCACAAGTCTCTCCGTATAGGTAATGCCTCCATATTTTTAAGGCAAATACCACCGCGGCCATTTCAAGGTCATGAGTCGGGTAATTCTTCTCATGCTTCCTCAACTGTCTCGAGGCATACGCAATCACTTTGCCGTGTTGCATTAATACACACCCCAACCCGATCCTCGATGCATCACAATACACCACATACCCTCCGGTGCCTTCAGGCAGTGCTAACACTGGGGCGGTAGTGAGGCTTTCCTTCAACTTCTGGAAACTGTGCTCACATTTCTCATCCCATACAAACTTCACCCCTTTTTGTGTCAATTTGGTCAATGGCGCAGCCACCTTAGAAAAATCTTGCACGAATCTTCTGTAATAGCCCGCCAAACCCAAAAAGCTACGGATTTCTGTAACTGAGGTAGGTTGGGACCAATTCTTTACCGCCTCCACCTTACTTGGATCAACGTGGATTCCCTCTGATGATACCACGTGACCCAAAAAGGCAACTCTATCAAGCCAAAATTTGCATTTGGAGAATTTGGCATACAACTTCTTCTCCTCAACCTTTGTAAGGCCAACCTTAAGTGTTCAGCGTGCTCTTCTGAATTTTTCGAATAGACCAAGATGTCATCAATAAAGACAATGACAAATTGATCCAAGAAAGGTTTGAAGACCCTGTTCATCATATCCATAAACGCTGCAGGAGCATTGGTCAATCCAAAAGACATCACCAAAAACTCGTAATGTCCATATCGGGTTCGGAAAGCGGTCTTAGGTACGTCTGATTCTCGAATCTTGAGTTGGTGATACCCAGATCGCAAATCAATTTTAGAAAACCGCTTTGCACCTTGTAATTGATCAAACAAGTCATCTATCCTCGGAAGTGGGTATTGGTTGCGGATCGTCACCTTATTTAACTTTCGGTAATCGATACACAACCGCAAGGATCCGTCCTTCTTCTTCACAAAAAGGACCGGCGCACCCCAAGGAGAAAAACTAGGCCGAATAAAGCCCTTGTCAAGCAACTCCTGCAACTGGGTATGTAACTCCTTCAATTCTTTCGGAGCCATACGATAAGGTGGTGTGGATATAGGTTGAGTACCGGGTTGCAATTCAATTTCAAATTCAATTTCCCGATCGGGAGGCAACCCCGGCAATTCTTCCGGAAATACATCTAAGAACTCACGCACCACCGGTACCTGATTCGGTGAAACCACTTCCTTCGTAGTGTCTCTCACAAAGGCCAAGTACCCTTTGCACCCTTTTTCAAGTAGCTTGGATGCCTTGATAGCTGAAATCAAGCTTGGGTACGGAGCGGCTCCGTCGCCCCTTATCACAAAAGGTTCTTCATTCGGCATGCTAAATTTTAGACACTTAGCTCTACAATCCACCACCGCATGACAAGATGCCAACCAGTCCATTCCCAGAATTACATCTAAATCAACCATAACTAAAAGACGAAGGTCTACTATAGTCTCATGACCATCAACCTCCACCACACAGGATTTATGCACATACTCAACTTGTACCGAATCTCCCATCGGAGTAGATACTAATACTATCTCTTCCATTCTAGATGGACTTCTCTTGAATTTAGAGGCAAATTCATGCGACACGTATGAATGAGTAGAACCAGAATCAAACAAAACTTTTGCTTCAAGAGAACAAACAAGTAGAGTACCTGTGACCACTGCATTGGATGCATGAGCGTCCTGCTGGGAAAGTGCGAATACTCTGGCTTGACTGCCACTCACTGCCCCTGTACCTCTACCACTGTTACCCGCACCACGACCTCTAATTGCACCCGTGTTGGTTGTATGTGGTGGCACGGCTCTCACCGGTGGGGCTGGAATAGGAGTACTTCTCGGAGTCGGATTACTCCTCACACTTGTACCTTCCCGTCTTTTAGGACACTCCCTAGACATGTGGCCCACCTCGCCACAAGTGTAGCATGCACCGGTTAATTTCCGGCATACACCAAAATGACGTCTGTTGCAGATTGCACATTGAGGCCATGTGTCACCGGTATTTTTACTGCCTTGTACTCTCTGTCCCCCCTGTACATTTCCTCTTGGAGCTGTGTCACTGGTGACAGTTGAGGTTTGTCCCCTTGCGGATTCCGAATACTTGGCTCCACCACCTGTCATTTTCCTCTTTTTACTTCCACTCCCTTGGTTACCACCACCGGTAATTAATTTCACTTTGGGATCGATGGACGTCCCATATCTCTTCCTAGTTTCGATCATTCTTGCACAGTCAGCAGCTTGAGCCAAAGTGTCAAATTGCTTTCTTTGTGGTAACAAAGCAATAAATAGTGGCTCGGTAAGACGATGGATGAACCTCTTGATTCTTGCCTCCTCATCCGGAACTAACTCGGGAGAGAATTGAGCTAGCTCAGTAAATAGCAACTCAAATTCTGTCACAGTCATCTCCGGAGTCATCCACAATTCTTCAAATTGTTGCCGTTTGGCATCTTTTGTCCCCTCAGGCAAAAACCGACCTAGGAATTCCCTCTGAAAATCTTCCCAGGTCATCGGTGCTACTCTCCTCAAGTATCTTGTTTGTATGGACTCTATCCATACTCTAGCGGCGCCCCTCAATTGAAATGAGGCTAGCTCCACCAATTCATGTCCCGAGCACCTTAGCATTTGCCCAATTCGAACCACATCCTTGATGAAGTATTGCGGATCTTCCTTCTCACTAGTTCCGCAAAATGTGGGTGGATGGAGTTTCAGAAACTTGGAAATGGGTAACTCCCTTGGCGTTACTCGCGGCTCACGAGATGCCTCCCGTTGTTGCCACTCTCTATTTTCTCTTTCCACAACCTCCATCTCTTGGTTGCTAGGAGCTGCACCTTCAACCTCTTCGCCGACCACCAACCGGCGTACCTCTATTTGAATCTGCCTAGTCATCTCCTCTCTTAATTCTTGAAATCCCGCCGTAAGCAATTCCGCCACAGACGGTGCATTAGCCTCAACTTGAGGCTCCGGTATATGCTCCCTTTCTTCTCTTCTTGCTTGCACTCGACCTCGGCCTCGGGCACGACCCCTAGCTCGGCCTCGACCTCGGCCTCTAGTGGGCACTCCTTCATCCCGAATAGATTCTTGATCGACCTCGGGAGGAGCCCTTCCTCTTCCTCTAGTACGTCTAGTAATTGGTGGCATCCCTATACTGCACAAGGATCACACCTAATAAATACGCATATAACAATGATATATTTAAATATCAAAGAGAGTAGAAAGAAAGGATTGACACATTTTTCCTGGGTATTCACACAAGTGCCCTTTTACTCCCACGTTGTGCCCGGGTACACAAAGAAGGGTAAACCGACACCCGTTCATACCTATGGCTTCATACTATTTAAAAATAACCTGGCTCTGATACCAACTTTGTCACGACCCCATTTCTAGGAGTCTGTGACCGGCACGGGAGTAGGATTTCACCCCTAAACCCGTAAGCCTTCCCTATTACCATTTAAAATAATTACCCTGCTATACAGACAACATGCAATATTCACATAATAAATATTGGCCACGTCATTCATGGTGGCCTAAATAACCTGCAATCCACGGCGCTCATTGCCGCTTCAGCCCAATTCAAGTATATGTATACATCCATTCACATAAGCAATCACACGTAAATATGTATATACGTAGTGATCAAACCACAAGGGAATGACCTATCCTATTCACATGCGGAAGCAATTCATACTCATCATAATATTCATATATCCTATATTCCCATCCATGACCTAATCTTTAAACAGTATGAAGCCGACAAGTCTAGATTTGTACATATATTTATACATATAGCAATTGCCTATACATCAAAGGCTATACTCAAAATAATGTATACATCAATGGAATATAACAAAAGAATGTATACATCAAAAGATGAACCTCTCACGCGAACAATGCGTGAGGTCCCTAGGAATGTCCGCCTCCTTGAGAGGAAGTAGACGCGTGTCCGGTGCCCGCTACACCTGTATCTGTAACATGTAAAATTGGGGGGTGAGTCAAACGGACTCAGTGAGAGGCTCTCCCATCCTTGGTGTAGTAGCGGGTACCACTACAACTGGGGGAAGGGAGCCAGTCACATCCACATGCACATATAATAGTTCTTTTAACCTTTAATGTTTAGGTGATCATACATTTAGCATATATAACACATACATTGTCAAACTTAGGCATATATATAGCATGTTCAATATCAACCAATACTTTTCGATTTCATATATCATTTTGCGATAACATAAACTGGCCCGAAGGCATGTCTCCCTTTTGGGGAGAGGACTGGCCCGAAGGCATATCTCCGTTAGGAGAGAATCTGGCCCGAAGGCATAACTCACGTGAGTGGCATCCGTTATGAGGTAAACTGGCCCGAAGGCATAGCTCGCGTGAGTGGTTAGGAACCTAGTTGATCATTCTAGGAACCCCTGGCCCCAATACTTTACTTGAGACATATCTGGCACCAAGACTTTACTTGGTACATAGCCGGCGACTCGTGTGACTTTGGCCTAACCAAAGCTTTAACCACAAAGTGGCAGACTCATAGACTTTGGACTCTTGGGTGTCCGACTTCACGAGGACATACTCGATCTACCCAGTTTATTTAAAATGGACACCTCTTTTATCATAGATTCCACATGACTCCTATGAACCCCTACTAGTTCGGTTTCACCTTTCTTGGAAAAAAAACTTATAAGTTTATACCCTTTCCCAAGTTCGAAAATAGTTTCAAGGACGAACATCCTAAGTTCGATTATTTCAAAAATTTCAAGATCAACCAATAGGTTTCCAACTTCATTTAACTTGTGAGTTTCTAGGACCATGGAATTTAGACACCGAAAATAGACTCGATCCTACTCCCGATATCGTTCTAGGTTCCAAGAACCCTTTTTCCATATAAGGCTTCCCAAGCCATCATGATGTTTCACATGTATCAAATGCACATATAACATGTAATTTCATATAATAACATTTAGGAATAACAATAGCATGTTTCTAGCCTACATATCCTAACAAAGAGCAAGTAATACAAACCATATTTTTCCACATCCTCATACAACCCACAAGAGGGCAAGGATGGGAAAGCCCCTCACCTCTTTGCTTTCCTTGATCGGCCCTCGGCGTACCCGAAGCTCCAACCAGTTCGTGATGTCCTACACACCCATAGTGAGTAGTTTTAGACACTTGAACTTTACTATAACTTGTACACATCAAAACAATGTCCATATAACTATAAATCCCATAAACTAGTTAATTAACTTAGAGTTACATTAACTAGTATTCAAGCTCTTTAATTTGCTTCTATTTATCTCTAATTCATGTCATTCCTTTATAATCCCCCTTCAATTTAAAACTCCCAATTTACCCATTTACCTACAAGTGTCCATATGTGACTCTTTATTAATTCCATATCCAATTGATGACCTATGATAATCATAGTCTCCAATTGTCCATGGTTACCAATTTTCTAACTCCATTTATAACTCATTATCACATATGAACACATGTGGATTAACATACTTGAAAATTAGAATTTTACCAATTGAGAGCATTTCATTACTTAAATTGATTCCAAGCCTTTACCACGGCCTAACCGACACTCTTAGTCCATCTCTTAACTCCAATTCCTTATTTAAACTAGAATTTACCTCTTTTATTATTAATCTAGTTTCCGGTTAAGACGGAACTATTCGGTCTTCGATCCTTTATCTATTCCAACAATTTATACCATCTAAAAACAACCATTCAACACCCCAATCAATCCCAATTCAACCCATTCAACAATCTATCTCCATTTAATGTTCATTGATCTATGGTTTTCCAACTTGACCACTTCCATCATCAATTTATCCACATATAAACTTCCAACTACTTCTAAACAATCCAATAACATCAATTTAAGACTCAGAATAATCAATTTATATCAATTTGGAACTTTCCAAAAATCCCTAAAATTGATAAATTTGGGGTTTGAGTGATTCGGGACTTCTTACCTCGATTTAATCGGTTAAGATGATGGAATAGGGTATAGGAAATCCCCGGTCACCTTCCCCGAGCTCGGAACGGCCAAAATCCGGCGAGATTCCGGCGAAAAACACTATTCCCGTTTGTTTCTCTCTCTAACCAAGCTCTCTCTCTCTCCTCCGTGCACCCGCGCCGGCCACCTTCCTCCGGCATTGCCGTCGACTGCTCCTACTCCGGCGAACGGCGGCGTCGTCCTCCGCTGGCTCCTCCGCGCGCGTCTCCTTCCCTTCCGTTAGCCTTGGCGTCGTGGTGTGTATTGTGGTCCTCCACTTCTTCTTCTCTGCTTCACGATGCTGGATGCAAAAAAAAAATGAGGACCAATTCTTTTTTTTTAAATGGGGGGTCACGTGTGTGACCCCCCCCCTCCTCCACCAATACATATATATATATATATTATATATTTATATATATATTTAATATATTACTTATTTATTTATTGTTAAAATTGACTTTGGGGGTTAATAAACTTACACCCAATATTTCTCGTTAAGTCCTAATGTTTGGTCCAAAGAAAATTTTATTTATTTAAAATTTTCCCCTTTTCCTTCCAATTTAAAATAAAAATTAAATTAGGACCTTAACGTAAATTGAAAAATTTTCGGGTATTACAGGTTGAGAGGATGTTCGGTATTATAGGAGCATAGAAAATTCGGTACTAAATATAGAAATATTGAAATTCGGTATTTCTTCATCTATTTATTACTTGTCATTTATTAATATTTAATAAAATTATAATTCTTAATTCATTTAGAGTGCATCCGTATTAGCGTGGGTTCCTCTTAATATTAAAAAATCACACTAATAAATTGACTAAACTTTTTACCCTTGTTGTGGGTATTTTCCACTCTAGCGGATATATATGATATACTTTTTAATACAAGTGGAATATAATATCCTACCTATGAAAATTATTTTCTTATTAAATTTTTATGTATTTAAATATTTATACTTTATGTAAAAATATAGAATTAAAAAAGAAAAAGAAAAATATCTCATTCGGTCTAAAAGTTTCAAAAATGTTATATGACAATTACACCATTAATTAGAATTTAACAGTTATAAATAAAAATATGTCTACATATTATATTTGAATATTAAATGTATATATATAATTTATAAATAGTTTCATTAAATTTCAATAATTAAACTAATGCACAAAATTAAAAGTATAAGGAGTGAGTAAGCATGTAGAAAATTTATTAGCCAAATAATGTCCTACGTGACGTAGGCTACGTCCAATCCCCTTACACAATAAGAGCTTTTTTTTTCGGCCTGACAAGAGCTTTTTTATATTGCCAACAATTGTTTTACAATACCACTCACAAGTAACAGGTTGGTTTTCACTCACCAACAACGACAATATTTTTCCCGCTTACGTAAAATAATTTAAGGTTTTCACTCCCTCACAATCCTAAATAGAAAATTTAAAAGACCCTTATATCACTAAGGGTGTGTTTAGGAGAAAATGGAGAAAAAGGGAAGGAAAGTGAAATTTTAAATTAAACATTTTCTTTCATTTAAATCCAAATCTAATATTTTTTTTAACCATTAAAATGTGTTTAGATTGACGAAGGTGCTCAGTCATACTTTCTAAGTCAATGCTTCCATGAAGGTACATATATAACCAACTCCCCTTTTTTTTTTTTGGCCAAATTACTCTTTTGGTCCTCAACGTTTGCACGAAGTTTAATATTGGTACTCAACGTTTCAAAAAATTATTTTAGGTCCTCAACGTTTTTTTTGATAAAATTTTTCCTCTAGCGTAACATCTGTCTGGTTTTGCCATTAAACACTGACGTGAAAGGCTTATGTGGCACACCCTCTCTCCTACGTGTTATATTTAAATGACATGGCACCCTCTCTCACTCAAATTCAGCAAAACGATGCCGTTTTGATTCATTTAAATGTTCTATTTTGAATCAAAACGGCGTCATTTTGCTGAATTTGAGTGAGAGAGGGTGCCATGTCATTTAAATATGATACGTAGGAGAGAGAGTGTACCACATAAGCCTTCCACGTCAACATTTAATGGCAAAATCAGACGGATGTTACGCTAGAGGATCAATTTTAACAAAAAAAAACATTGAAGACCTAAAATAATTTTTTGAAACGTTGAGGACCAATATTAAACTTCGTACAAACTTTGAGGGCCAAAAGAGTAATTTGGCCTATATTCTTTATCTATGCTAGCCCAATTTTAGAAAAGTGAGAGTGTGATAGGTCTAACTTAAAACTACTTGCCAATGAGATTTCTCTACCTTAGTTAATCTATGGTGATTTCAATGAGTAGTATTGTCAAAACGGGCCGCCCGGCCCGGTCCGTGACGGGCCGGCACTAAACGGGCCGGGCACAAGGTTAGCCCGTTTATTAGGCGGGCTTGGCAATTGATGCCCAAGCCCGCCCACATTGGCCCGCGGGCCACTTTTTAAATTTTTTTAAATATATTATTTAAAAAAAAATAATTATGAAATTATATTTTTACTTAAAAATAAGTATTTTTTTATTTTAAATTAATATTTTATTATTATCTAAATTATTTATGCACATTATTAAAATAAAATTATTATTTAACACATAAAATTACCTAAAACATATATATTTATATATATTTTAAACAAATATATATTATTTTTTGTTTTTTTGTTTTTTTTTTAACTTTTCGCGGGCTGGCCCGCGGGGCCTGTGAGGCCCACGGGCTAGCCCGTTTAGCCCGCGGACTTAAACATGCCAACCCATTTAGGCCCGTTTTTAAACAGGCATAATTTATAAGGTCCAAGCCCGCCCATTTAGCGGGCAGGCCGGGCTAGCCCGCGGGCCAAAGCCTATTTTGACAGTACTATCAATGAGAGTATGTTAGATCTAACTTAAAACTACTTGCCAACTCTCTTAAGCCACATTAGAGAATTTAAAAACTATATTAATCATTATGGATTAGTTGACTTGGATTACATGGGGCAAAAATACACATGGTGTAATAAGTTTGCTAAGAGACAATTGATCTTTGAACGAATATATAGGTTTTTAGCTAACGCAAGGTGGTTGCAAAAATATCTCCTAAAAGACATGGGAAATGATAATAATAACAACAATAGACCATTAAGGTGTGAAAGAATATGGTTAAGAGAGTCTGAATTTATAAATTTGGTTGAAAAATCCCGGAAAGAAGCTAGAAACACGAGGGAAGGCCTCAATGTTACACAAGAAAGAGCCATTGTGTGGAACCAGAATTCTTTTGGAAATATTTTCCAAAGGAAAAGAAGGGTTCTATGCCGGCTAGAAGGTATTATTAGGCTTTGAATCTAGACTTCAGACTTTATCTGATATTTTGGAGGAGATATCAACACCTAAATAAGAGGAAGATATATGAAAATTTAACCTTCCTTTCTCCTTCCCTCCCTTCTCCTCTAATCTCTCTCCTTCCCTTCCATTCCCTTCCTCTCTTAATTCCTAAACAAACCCTTAGATTTTTTCACTGATTTCACAATGTGAGATTCTTGCTCTTGGGTAAACCGCTATGCTGATTTTTTGTTCAATGTCTTCTTTGGTATCTGTCAAAGCTTTTATTTTTAGTCTTAGCTTTCCGTCAAAGTTACTGTAACACCATTAATCCATTATTAAGTCATAAAATGGGTTTTCTTTTTCATATAGTAAATCCAGTTCTTTGTAGAGAGTTGGTGACCAACTCCTCTTTGTGGAGATGGTGGCCACGTTCTTGTTTATGTTTTTGTTTAAAAAAGTTTTTAAAAAAAATGAGGTTTCATTACTCTCTTTGTTTAAACAACCGTCTTAATTTTTTGAATCTACTCGATTAAGCCTTAATTAAGAACCCGTTTGAATAAGTTTGTAAAGAAATGACCTTATTATCAAACTTTTTAAAAAAGATCTTTTAGCTAAAGGACTTCTATTTTATGTTTGGATATTATAATATAAAATGACTTTCTATTTAAAATGAATAGCTTTTACAAGTGTTTTAAGTTGAAGTTCTATTCTTTAACTTCTTAAAAAAGGCATATTTTATCTTTTTTGAACTTCTACTTTTTTTAAAAAATTTACCCAAACAAGATTTTATGTTTATAAAAAGTTTTTTTATTTAAAAAAGTGCTCTAAGTGAATAACTTAATCTATATCTATATATCTACATAAAGTTGAACCTAAAAATTGTGGTGCTGACACGTGGACATCCTAGATGAACTCCATTCTTTTTTTTTGGTCACTTAACATCTACATTTAATTGTCTTTTCTCATTGGCTCTCATGTTTGACTTTCCCTAATTTGATTGGTTAAATTTTGACTTATAAATTATCTTTTTAATTTTCATTTAAAAAATAATCTATTTATGCTAATCTGGGCACGTGTCCCTTTGTGAATCAAAGTTACTTCAATAATGAATTTTTTATTTTCTTTTTGAATTAAATAATTTATCTATTTTCTATGCAGATGTACATGCGTCCCATCCTGAATCAAAGTTATCTCCTAAACCATTTTCATCTATTATGTTAGTCAGAAAATAAACCAAGAAGGGGGGGGGGGGAGGGTGAATTGGTTTATTCAAATTTTAACTATTTGAAAAACTTCCTTCTGATTAGGACTCTTAGTTAATTTAGGACTCTTAAGAAGATCATTTTCTTTGAGTGAAGGAGTCAGAATAAGGGAAGGGTTGCACACACAATTTTGCTGGAAAGGTTCACTACTCAAGTTTGCTTGAATAGCTATGTTCTCTCCCCTTCTAAAGGACTCTATTATCTCAACTCAATTCTTACAACCAAGTAACCCAAATCCGCTTTGAGAAAGCACACTTTCTTTTGCACTTCCCTTACAACAACAATATGGGACTCAACCCAACAACTAACTTAGAACCTAATATAATAAGTTTCTCCAGGAACCTTCCTCAAGGATCAGCCTCCTCACTTGGCTTTTACCTCTAAGAAACTTAGTATATTAAATCCACTCAAATCCAATTTCAGGATTCTCGAGCACTCAAGACCTTAATATAAAGAGATCCTTCCACCAACCTTGTCTACCCATAAGGATCAGCTCAACTAGCTTTTATAGCAAGGATACTCAGTGTATTAAGTTCTTATATTCACCTTAGTCCTCAACATGACTCACCTAAGTATTTAATGATTGAATACTTATTTGCAATCTTGTTCACCAACAAGGATCAGTCACTTCTTGGCTTTTACACCTTAAGATACTTGAATCTTTAAATACTTATCACAAGCAAGAAAGAGAAATAAATACAGCAGTCTCCTAATGACTACTACAAATTACAGCACAAAGATTCACACAGAACCCGCACACAGGAGTTGCACACAGGAATCACTTAGACTCTACTTCACTCAGAAGATTTTTGTCACTCTTGAAAGCTTGGAACACTTAGTTGCTTCTTCAACAACCACAACCCCAACATTAAATAGAGGAGAGAAAAACAAGCCGTTGGCTTTCCAACTCATTTGAACCTCCTTCTTTTCCTTCTTTCTTAATTAAATGAAAGAGGCTCCTTGCATATTTCCGGCGCTGAACTTGCAGAGAGAAAAGCTTATGGATGGGGTGAAAACATTTTGAATACCACCTTCTTTCATCTTTATGGTTTGAGACATGATGGGATAAAGCCTACTCTTCCTTTTGCTTCCTGCACAAGCTATACCTACCAACTCCACTTTTTGGTGAGATATGACATGCATAAAATAAGGGAGGTAGGTACACCTTTTTCATATGCCCATGTGAATATGTGATGTACCAAAGGAGGTAGACAAACTTACATTCAAAATTCAAAATGTATGGGCCAAGTATTTTTCTTTTCTAATATGGGCTTGAAGTCATGTGGGCCAAATATGATCATTTATTTTTGGGCTCAATTATTTATCTTATATTTGGACCAAGACCATTCATGCATCAAAACACATTTAATGCCCAATATTTTTTTTTTTGTAGAAATATGATGGAATTAACTAAAGCCGCAAGAGCAGAACAACAAGGTCCAGAAGGCAAGAACAGAAAGAAAAAAACTACAGGGGCCTAGAGGCCCTTACAAAACGATAGAAGACAGTATTAGAAAAGTCAGCCATAAAACAACTAGAAAGAAAACTGGGGATAGAATCAAAAAGCAGTAAAGATCCCTGATCCACTAGAGCTTTCTTTGCCAAAAGGTCTGCATAAACATTGCCTTCACGAAAGATATGCCGGAATTCCACTTCAGAGAAAGCCGAAAGGGTAACTCTGCAATTATAAATCAAAGAGCTTAAATGGTGTAAATTGTCACACTCAAGTTTGGAAAGCAGATTAATAGCTGTCAAAGAGTCAGATTCTACAATCAACTTCTCATAGTGAAGGGATTTTGCTAACGTGAGCCCCTCATAAATTGCCCATAACTCAGCAAGGAGGCTACTTCCTTGGCCAAAGAATTTTGTAAACCCATGTATCCAGTTCCCATGAGAGTCACGAATTAGCCCTCCCCCCGCTATAAGCTTGGGAGAGCCTTGACAAGTACCATCGACGTTCAACTTCCACCACCCAGGCGGAGGGGGGTCCATGAAATAAAGATTTCTTCCATGAGAGGTAGACTAGGGCTTTCTCCAGATAGATGAAAAAACTCCACTGCCTTAAAAACCACACGTTTCCCTAAAGCAGTTGGATCAAAAGCAATGTTTTCAAAGATGAGGGTATTTCTGGCTGTCCAAATTTCCCAAATGCCAAAGATAAAGAGGACACCGTGGGCAATATCGAATTTAATGCCCAATATTAACAAGTCCAAAACACACAAAAATTGTTGACATATTAAAACTAAGGTTAGACCTTAATTTGTCATTTTTGGTTCAACATATTATTCTTATCTAAACTTGTTCATTTACACAATTTTCCAAACTAGAATTATAATTTCACTCTCTCCTATGTTAGACTTTTAATCTTTTAAATTAAATCTATTTCACAATTTCAAATATAATTTTGAAAGAAGTCATGCTTTAAATATGATGTTAAAATTGTCCAATAGATGTACTCATCTTTCTCTATGCACCATCTTTCTTCCTCTTTCTTTCCTATAATCTCTCTCTATATATACTTCTAGCTTGAGTTCAAAATGGTGTACTAAGGTGTAATACCCGGATATTTTCCAGTCAACGTTAAGGTCCTAAATTAATTTTTATTTTAATTTGGAAGGAAAAAAAAGAAAATTTTAAATAAATGAAATTTTATTTGGACCAAAATTTGGACCTAACGGGAAATACTGGGTGTAAGTTTAGTAACCCCAAAGTCAATTTTAACAATAAATAATATATTAAATATATATATAAATATATATATACAGTTTTGTTAAAAGAAAATAATTAAAAAAATATATATATATGTATGTGGCGGACGAAGGGGGTCACACACGTGACCCCCCTTAATATTATATTGATCCCCAATTTCCTTGCTCCAGAGAAAGAGAGCCCGACATTGAAGCAGGAGAAAAAAAAAATAAAAGTGAAAGAGAGAGGACCACGACGCTAGGCTCGACGGAAGGAGAAGGAGACGCGCGTGAGGGAGAAGGAGCCAGCCGAAGTCGACGCCGCCGTTCGCCGGGGTAGGAGCAGCCGACGCCGGTCTTCACGGAGGAGAGAGAAAGAGTTCGGTTAGAGAGAGAAACAAACGGGAATAGAGTTTTTCGCCGGAAAAGTCGCCGGAATCCACCGTTTCGAAGCCGGGGAAGGTGACCGGGAGTTCTTTCTACCCCGTTCTATCATCCTAACCGATTGAATCGAGGTAAAAAGTCCCGAATCACTCAAACCCCAAATTTATCAATTTTAGGGATTTTTAGAAAGACCCCAATTGATTCAATATGAGTATTTTGGATCCTAAATTGAAGTATTTGCATGCTAGGAAGTGAGTTGGAAGCTTAGGAACCGGAACCAAATTGATGGAATTTATCTGGGTTCGAAAAAGTGTAGGAAAATATGATTGTTAAGGTTTAAGGGTGTTGCGGAATGACTTGGGGTGCACTGAAAGGTTGAATAATAATTATATAATTATTAAAAATTATTGGAATGTACGAGGGATTAAAACCCGAGTAATTTCCGTCTCACCCGGAACCCCGTTCGGGGAAAAAGAGAGACAATTTTCTAATTTTACGCGTATTCGGGTATACGTATTCATGTGTAGGTGAAGTGTTCAGGGTTATTTTGATAAATGGAAATTTTGGACAAGTAGAATTTATGACTCTTGAGCCATAAATTCAAGACTTGGGTAATGGGAACTTCACATGAACACATGAAGGGGAATTTAGACAAGTGGAAACCTATAACCTAAGCAATTAGATGTTCTAAATGGCTCGAGAGTGTGAAAGTCAAATATGGGGCATTCTGGACTTTCAAGAAGAGAAATTTAGACGACGTAACGAATTAAATAATGAGTTCTTAGAAATATCTAAACGGTACATGAGTATTAGTACGACACACGCATTTTTAGATGTTTAATTACGCGTTCTAAATTTCCTAAATATATATGTGTATAGGGCACCATACTGCGAGTGGACCTTCGGGCACACCGAGAGCTGATCCGAAGTGCCAACCAGGTGAGGGGCTTTCCCATCCTTGCCCTCTTGTGGGTTGTATGAGGATGTGGAAAAATATGGTTTGTATTATTTGCCTCTTTGTTAGAATATGTGTGCTAGAAACATGCTATTGTTATTCCTAAATGTTATTATATGAAATTACATGTTATATATGTATTTGATACATGTGAAATATCATGATGGCTTGGGAAGCCTTATATGGAAAAAGGGTTCTTGGAACCTAGAACGATATCGGGGGTAGGATCGAGTCTACTTTCGGTGTCTAAATTCCATGGTCCTAGAAACTCACAAGTTAAATGAAGTTGGAAACCTATTGTTTGATCTTGAAATTTTTGAAATAATCGAACTTAGGATGTTCTTCCTTGAAATTATTTTCGAACTTGGGAAAGGGTATAAACTTATAAGTTTTTCCAAGAAAAGTAAAACCGAACTAGTAGGGGTTCATAGGAGTCATGTAGAGTCTATGATAAAAGAGGTGTTCATTTTAAATAAACCGGGTAGATCGAGTATGCCTCGTGAAGTCGGACACCCAAGAGTCCAAAGTCTATGAGTTTGCCACTTTGTGGTTAAAGCTTTGGTTAGGTCAAAGTCACACGAGTCGCCGGCTATGTACCAAGTAAAGTCTTGGTGCCAGATATGTCTCAAGTAAAGTCTTGGGGCCAGGGGTTCCTAGAATGATCAACTAGGTTCCTAACCGCTCACGTGAGCTATGCCTTCGGGCCAGTTTACCTCATAACGGATGCCACTCACGTGAGTTATGCCTTCGGGCCAGATTCTCTCCTAACGGAGATATGCCTTCGGGCCAGTTCTCTCCCCAAAGGGAGATATGCCTTCGGGCCAGTTTATGTTATTTTAAAACGATATATGATATTGGAAAGTGTTTGATGATATTGAACATGTGATATATATGCCTAATTTTTGTCAATATATGTGTTATATATGTCAAATGCATGATCACTTAAACATGAAAGGTTAAAAGGAATATTATATGTGCATGTGGATGTGATTGGCTCCCTTTCCCCAGTTGTAGTGGTACCCGCTACTACACCAAGGATGGGAGAGCCTCTCACTGAGTCCGTTTGACTCACCCCCCCCAATTTTACATGTTACAGATACAGGTGTAGCGGGCACCGGACACGCGTCTACTTCCTCTCAAGGAGGCGGACATTCCTAGAGACCTCACGCATTGTTCGCGTGAGAGGTTTATCTTTTGATGTATACATTCTTTTGTTATATTTCACTGATGTATACATTATTTTGAGTATAGCCTTTGATGTATAGGCAATTGCTATATGTATAACTATATGTACAAATCTAGACTTGTCGGCTTCATACTGTTTAAAGATTAGGTCATGGATGGGAATATAGAATATATGAATATTATGATGAGTATGAATTGCTTCCGCATGTGAATAGGATAGGTCACACCCTATGGGGTGTGATCAATATGTAAATTATATATGTATATATGTGTGGTTGGTATGTGATTGTTTGCAAATATATAAACCTGCATGTGAATAGGATAGATTACACGCATTGAGGCGTGTGATCAATACGTAAATTTAAATGCGAGTGTGGATGCTCATATACCGGTGATTGAACAGGTTATATATATATATTGTGTGTGAATAGGATAGATCATTCCCTTGCGGTTTGATCACTACGTATATACAAATTTATGTGTGATTGCTTATGTGAATGGATATATATATATACTTGAGTTGGGCTGAAGCGGCAATGAGCGCCGTGGATTGCAGGTTATTTAGGCCACCGTAAATGACGTGGCCAATATTTATTATGTGAATATTGTATATTGTTTGTATAGCAGGGTAATTATTTAAAATGGTAATAGGGAAGGCTTACGGGTTTAGGGGTGAAATCCTACTCCCGTGCCGGTCACGGACTCCTAGAAATGGGGTCGTGACAAAGTTGGTATCAGAGCCTGGTTATTTTTAAATAGTATGAAGCCATAGGTATGACCGGGTGTCGGTTTATCCTTCTTTGTGTACCCGGGCACAACGTGGGAGTAAAAGGGCACTTGTGGGAATACCCAGGAAAAATGTGTCAATCCTTTCTTTCTACTCTCTTTGATATTTAAATATATCATTGTTATATGCGTATTTATTAGGTGTGATCTTTGTGCAGTACAGGGATGCTGCCGACCACTAGGCAGGCTAGGAGGGGCGGTAGAGTCCCTGCACGTATAGATGAGGAGTCCGTTCGGGAGGAGAGAGTGCCTCCCAGGGGCCGAGCTAGAGGCCATGCTAGAGGCCGTGCTAGAGGTCGTGCTCGCGGTCGTGCTCGCGGTCGTGGTAGGACACAAGAAAGAGAAGTGCATGGGCAACAAAACCCAGAGCCACAGGTTGAGACGGGTGCTCCGTCGGTGACTGAGATGTTGACTGCGGGATTTCAGGAATTGAGAGCCGAAATGACCCGCCAAATTCAACAAGAAGTCCGCCGTTTAGTTGCCGGCGAAGAAGAAGAGCAAGTGATATCGGTTGAACAGGAAACTGAAACAAGGGAGGAAGAACCTAGAAGGGATTGGCAACTAAGGGACGTACCCAGGAGACCGAGGGGAGTTCCGAGGGAATTGCCAATTACAAAATTCTTAAAGTTAAATCCGCCTACCTTTTGCGGGACCGAAACCAAGGAGGACCCTCAACATTTCATACGTGATGTGACTAGAATTGGAGAGCTGCTGAGGTGTCCAGGTGGAGAGATGGTGGAACTTGCCTCATTTCAATTAAGAGGCGCTGCAAGAATATGGATTGAGTCAGTACGGAGGAGATATGCACAGAGAGTTGCTCCTATGACCTGGGAAGATTTTCAGAGGGAATTCCTAGGTCGATTTCTGTCTGAAGGAACCAAGTATGCTAAGCGTCAACAGTTTGAAGACTTGTGGATGACGCCTAATATGACAGTGACTGAGTTTGAGCTACAGTACACAGAGCTAGCTCAATATGCTCCTGAGTTAGTTCCTGATGAGAGGGAATTGATCAAGAGGTTCATCCACAGATTGGTAGAGCCGTTGTTCATGGTACTACTACCCCAGTGCAATCAATTTGAAACTCTAGCACAGGCTGCAGATTGTGCAAGAGTGATAGAAAATAGAAGGAAGTTTGGGACGTCAGCGAATCCCAAGAATAAATTACTGATGGGTAGTGAAGGCCAAGGGTGGAAGAAGAAGCAAAAGACAGCTGGTAATTCTGGTATAGTTTCAAATTATGCAGGACAAGTTGGTGGGCAGTCTGCTATTACCACCACAAGTTCTGGGAAGAGTAACACCCAAGGTGGACAGAGAGTACAAGGCAGTAAAAACACCGGTGACACATGGCCTCAATGTGCAATCTGTAACAGACGTCATTTTGGTGTATGCCGGAAATTGACCGGTGCATGCTACACTTGTGGCGAGGTGGGCCACATGTCTAGGGAGTGTCCTAAGCGGAGGGAAGGTACAAGTGTGAGAAGTAACCCGACTCCGAGAAGTACTCCTATTCCAGCCCCACCGGTGAGAACCGTGCCACCACATACAACCCATACGGGTGCAATTAGAGGTCGTGGTGCGGGTAGCAGTGGTAGAGGAACAGGGGCAGTGAGTGGCGGTCAAGCCAGAGTATTCGCACTTTCTCAGCAGGACGCTCAGGCATCCAATGCAGTGGTCACAGGTACTCTACTTGTTTGTTCTGTTGAAGCAAAAGTGTTGTTTGATTCTGGTTCTACTCATTCATACGTGTCGCATGAATTTGCCTCTAAATTCAAGAGAAGTCCATCTAGAATGGAAGAGATAGTATTAGTATCTACTCCGATGGGAGATTCGGTACAAGTTGAGTATGTGCATAAATCCTGTGTGGTGGAGGTCGATGGTCATGAGACTATAGTAGACCTTCGTCTTTTAGTTATGTTTGATTTAGATGTAATTCTGGGAATGGACTGGTTGGCATCTTGTCATGCGGTGGTGGATTGTAGAGCTAAGTGTCTAAAATTTAGCATGCCGAATGAAGAACCTTTCGTGATAAGGGGCGACGGAGCCGCTCTGTACCCAAGCTTGATTTCAGCTATCAAGGCATCCAAGCTACTTGAAAAAGGGTGCAAAGGGTACTTGGCCTTTGTGAGAGACACTACGAAAGAAGTGGTTTCACCGAATCAAGTACCGGTGGTGCGTGAGTTCTTAGATGTATTTCCGGAAGAATTGCCGGGGTTGCCTCCCGATCGGGAAATTGAATTTGAAATTGAACTGCAACCCGGTACTCAACCTATATCCACACCACCTTATCGAATGGCTCCGAAAGAATTGAAAGAGTTACATACTCAGTTGCAGGAGTTGCTTGACAAGGGCTTTATTCGGCCTAGTTTTTCTCCTTGGGGTGCGCCGGTCCTTTTTGTGAAGAAGAAGGACGGATCCTTGCGGTTGTGTATCGATTACCGAAAGTTAAATAAGGTGACGATCCGCAACCAATACCCACTTCCGAGGATAGATGACTTGTTTGATCAATTACAAGGTGCAAAGCGGTTTTCTAAAATTGATTTGCGATCTGGGTATCACCAACTCAAGATTCGAGAATCAGACGTACCTAAGACCGCTTTCCGAACCCGATATGGACATTACGAGTTTTTGGTGATGTCTTTTGGATTGACCAATGCTCCTGCAGCGTTTATGGATATGATGAACAGGGTCTTCAAACCTTTCTTGGATCAATTTGTCATTGTCTTTATTGATGACATCTTGGTCTATTCGAAAAATTCAGAGGAGCACGCTGAACACTTAAGGTTGGCCTTACAAAAGCTGAGGGAGAAGAAGTTGTATGCCAAATTCTCCAAATGCGAATTTTGGCTTGATAGAGTTGCCTTTCTGGGTCACGTGGTATCATCAGAGGGAATCCACGTTGATCCAAGTAAGGTGGAGGCGGTTAAGAATTGGTCCCAACCTACTTCAGTTACAGAAATCCGTAGTTTTTTGGGTTTGGCGGGCTACTACAGAAGATTCGTACAAGATTTTTCTAAGGTGGCTGCGCCATTGACCAAATTGACACAAAAAGGGGTGAAGTTTGTATGGGATGAGAAATGTGAGCACAGTTTCCAGAAGTTGAAGGAAAACCTCACTACCGCTCCAGTGTTAGCACTGCCTGAAGGCACCGGAGGGTATGTGGTGTATTGCGATGCATCAAGGATCGGGTTGGGGTGTGTATTAATGCAACACGGCAAAGTGATTGCGTATGCCTCGAGACAGTTGAGGAAACATGAGAAGAATTACCCGACTCATGATCTTGAAATGGCCGCGGTGGTATTTGCCTTAAAAATATGGAGGCATTACCTATACGGAGAGACTTGTGAAATTTATACAGATCACAAGAGTCTCAAATACATCTTCGAGCAGAAAGATTTAAACTTGAGACAACGTCGATGGCTAGAGTTGTTAAAAGATTATGACTGCACGATTTTGTATCATCCGGGAAAGGCTAATGTGGTAGCTGATGCTCTGAGTCGGAAATCCATGGGTAGTCTTGCCCATATAAGTGAAGAGAGAAGACCGTTGATTAAGGAACTTCATGAGTTAGAACAAACCGGAACTCGGTTTGAGATTGGAAGTTCAAATTCACTGTTGGCTCATCTAGAAGCTAAATCCTCTTTGTTGGAAGGGGTGAAGTCTAAACAGGATGAAGATGCCGACCTCAGACAGATTAAGAATACAGTGATCGAAGAGAAAAGGGAGGACCTCCGATTCTCTATTGATGATTTCGGGGTACTTCGCTTGGAGGGACGGTTGTGTGTTCCGATGGTGGACAATTTGAAAGAGAGAATTCTTGAAGAAGCACACCGGACCGCTTATACCATCCACCCGGGAGCTAACAAAATGTATCATGATTTGAAACAATTGTATTGGTGGAATGGTATGAAAAGAGATGTTGCAGACTATGTGGCTAGATGTTTAGTGTGTCAGCAGGTTAAGGCTGAACACCAGAAACCCGCCGGGATGTTACAACAAATAGAAATACCAGAATGGAAATGGGAGAGGATCACAATGGATTTTGTTACAGGGTTGCCTAGATCACAGCGTGGGTTTGATTCAGTTTGGGTAATAGTGGATCGTATGACCAAGTCCGCCCACTTTCTGCCAGTTAAGACCACTTATAGTGTGAGTCAGTATGCGCAGCTCTATCTATCAGAGATCGTCAGATTACACGGGATACCAGTATCCATAATATCGGATAGAGGGCCACAGTTCACTTCCAGGTTTTGGAAGTCCATGCAGGAAGTGTTGGGGACTAGAGTTGATTTGAGCACCGCTTTTCACCCACAGACAGATGGGCAATCAGAGAGAACTATTCAAATTCTGGAAGACATGCTTAGAGCGTGTATTATGGATTTCGGCGGAAGTTGGGAAAAGTATCTACCTCTAGCTGAATTTGCATATAATAACAGTTACCAAGCGAGTATCCAGATGGCACCTTTCGAGGCTCTTTATGGTCGAAGGTGTCGATCCCCGATTGGTTGGTTCGAGGTCGGAGAAGCTAGCTTAGTCGGGCCGGAACTGTTACAAGATGCCTTGAAAAAGGTAAAAGAAATAAGGGAGAGGTTGTTAACGGCTCAAAGTAGACAGAAGTCATATGCTGACAACCGAAGAAGAGAATTGGAATTCGTTGTGGGTGAGTTAGTATTCTTGAAAATTTCACCAATGAAGGGCGTAATGAGGTTTGGCAAGAAAGGCAAGTTAAGTCCAAGGTATATTGGACCATTTGAGATACTAGAGCGTGTGGGGAATGTTGCCTACCGTCTTCAATTGCCCGCGGAACTAGAAGGAGTTCATCCGGTGTTTCATGTATCAATGCTTCGCAAGTACTTGCCAGACCCTTCTCATGTGATCCAACCCCAAGAAGTACAACTAACCGAAGAGTTGACGTATGAGGAGATACCAGTGGAAATCTTAGATCGTCAATTGAAGAAGTTGAGATCGAAAGAAATACCATTGGTGAAAGTTCTGTGGAGAAATCACTCGACCGAGGAAGCTACGTGGGAAGTCGAGGCTGATATGCGCAGGACGTATCCTCATCTATTTGAAAACTAAGGTTAGTATGTGATTGAAATTCGGGGACCAAATTTCTTAAGGGGGGAAGATTGTAATACCCGGATATTTTCCAGTCAACGTTAAGGTCCTAAATTAATTTTATTTTAATTTGGAAGGAAAAAAAAGAAAATTTTAAATAAATGAAATTTTATTTGGACCAAAATTTGGACCTAACGGGAAATACTGGGTGTAAGTTTAGTAACCCCAAAGTCAATTTTAACAATAAATAATATATTAAATATATATATAAATATATATATACAGTTTTGTTAAAAGAAAATAATTAAAAAAAAATATATATATGTATGTGGCGGACGAAGGGGGTCACACACGTGACCCCCCTTAATATTATATTGATCCCCAATTTCCTTGCTCCAGAGAAAGAGAGCCCGACATTGAAGCAGGAGAAAAAAAAAAATAAAAGTGAAAGAGAGAGGACCACGACGCTAGGCTCGACGGAAGGAGAAGGAGACGCGCGTGAGGGAGAAGGAGCCAGCCGAAGTCGACGCCGCCGTTCGCCGGGGTAGGAGCAGCCGACGCCGGTCTTCACGGAGGAGAGAGAAAGAGTTCGGTTAGAGAGAGAAACAAACGGGAATAGAGTTTTTCGCCGGAAAAGTCGCCGGAATCCACCGTTTCGAAGCCGGGGAAGGTGACCGGGAGTTCTTTCTACCCCGTTCTATCATCCTAACCGATTGAATCGAGGTAAAAAGTCCCGAATCACTCAAACCCCAAATTTATCAATTTTAGGGATTTTTAGAAAGACCCCAATTGATTCAATATGAGTATTTTGGATCCTAAATTGAAGTATTTGCATGCTAGGAAGTGAGTTGGAAGCTTAGGAACCGGAACCAAATTGATGGAATTTATCTGGGTTCGAAAAAGTGTAGGAAAATATGATTGTTAAGGTTTAAGGGTGTTGCGGAATGACTTGGGGTGCACTGAAAGGTTGAATAATAATTATATAATTATTAAAAATTATTGGAATGTACGAGGGATTAAAACCCGAGTAATTTCCGTCTCACCCGGAACCCCGTTCGGGGAAAAAGAGAGACAATTTTCTAATTTTACGCGTATTCGGGTATACGTATTCATGTGTAGGTGAAGTGTTCAGGGTTATTTTGATAAATGGAAATTTTGGACAAGTAGAATTTATGACTCTTGAGCCATAAATTCAAGACTTGGGTAATGGGAACTTCACATGAACACATGAAGGGGAATTTAGACAAGTGGAAACCTATAACCTAAGCAATTAGATGTTCTAAATGGCTCGAGAGTGTGAAAGTCAAATATGGGGCATTCTGGACTTTCAAGAAGAGAAATTTAGACGACGTAACGAATTAAATAATGAGTTCTTAGAAATATCTAAACGGTACATGAGTATTAGTACGACACACGCATTTTTAGATGTTTAATTACGCGTTCTAAATTTCCTAAATATATATGTGTATAGGGCACCATACTGCGAGTGGACCTTCGGGCACACCGAGAGCTGATCCGAAGTGCCAACCAGGTGAGGGGCTTTCCCATCCTTGCCCTCTTGTGGGTTGTATGAGGATGTGGAAAAATATGGTTTGTATTATTTGCCTCTTTGTTAGAATATGTGTGCTAGAAACATGCTATTGTTATTCCTAAATGTTATTATATGAAATTACATGTTATATATGTATTTGATACATGTGAAATATCATGATGGCTTGGGAAGCCTTATATGGAAAAAGGGTTCTTGGAACCTAGAACGATATCGGGGGTAGGATCGAGTCTACTTTCGGTGTCTAAATTCCATGGTCCTAGAAACTCACAAGTTAAATGAAGTTGGAAACCTATTGTTTGATCTTGAAATTTTTGAAATAATCGAACTTAGGATGTTCTTCCTTGAAATTATTTTCGAACTTGGGAAAGGGTATAAACTTATAAGTTTTTCCAAGAAAAGTAAAACCGAACTAGTAGGGGTTCATAGGAGTCATGTAGAGTCTATGATAAAAGAGGTGTTCATTTTAAATAAACCGGGTAGATCGAGTATGTCCTCGTGAAGTCGGACACCCAAGAGTCCAAAGTCTATGAGTTTGCCACTTTGTGGTTAAAGCTTTGGTTAGGTCAAAGTCACACGAGTCGCCGGCTATGTACCAAGTAAAGTCTTGGTGCCAGATATGTCTCAAGTAAAGTCTTGGGGCCAGGGGTTCCTAGAATGATCAACTAGGTTCCTAACCGCTCACGTGAGCTATGCCTTCGGGCCAGTTTACCTCATAACGGATGCCACTCACGTGAGTTATGCCTTCGGGCCAGATTCTCTCCTAACGGAGATATGCCTTCGGGCCAGTTCTCTCCCCAAAGGGAGATATGCCTTCGGGCCAGTTTATGTTATTTTAAAACGATATATGATATTGGAAAGTGTTTGATGATATTGAACATGTGATATATATGCCTAATTTTTGTCAATATATGTGTTATATATGTCAAATGCATGATCACTTAAACATGAAAGGTTAAAAGGAATATTATATGTGCATGTGGATGTGATTGGCTCCCTTTCCCCAGTTGTAGTGGTACCCGCTACTACACCAAGGATGGGAGAGCCTCTCACTGAGTCCGTTTGACTCACCCCCCCAATTTTACATGTTACAGATACAGGTGTAGCGGGCACCGGACACGCGTCTACTTCCTCTCAAGGAGGCGGACATTCCTAGAGACCTCACGCATTGTTCGCGTGAGAGGTTTATCTTTTGATGTATACATTCTTTTGTTATATTTCACTGATGTATACATTATTTTGAGTATAGCCTTTGATGTATAGGCAATTGCTATATGTATAACTATATGTACAAATCTAGACTTGTCGGCTTCATACTGTTTAAAGATTGGGTCATGGATGGGAATATAGAATATATGAATATTATGATGAGTATGAATTGCTTCCGCATGTGAATAGGATAGGTCACACCCTATGGGGTGTGATCAATATGTAAATTATATATGTATATATGTGTGGTTGGTATGTGATTGTTTGCAAATATATAAACCTGCATGTGAATAGGATAGATTACACGCATTGAGGCGTGTGATCAATACGTAAATTTAAATGCGAGTGTGGATGCTCATATACCGGTGATTGAACAGGTTATATATATATATTGTGTGTGAATAGGATAGATCATTCCCTTGCGGTTTGATCACTACGTATATACAAATTTATGTGTGATTGCTTATGTGAATGGATATATATATATACTTGAGTTGGGCTGAAGCGGCAATGAGCGCCGTGGATTGCAGGTTATTTAGGCCACCGTAAATGACGTGGCCAATATTTATTATGTGAATATTGTATATTGTTTGTATAGCAGGGTAATTATTTAAAATGGTAATAGGGAAGGCTTACGGGTTTAGGGGTGAAATCCTACTCCCGTGCCGGTCACGGACTCCTAGAAATGGGGTCGTGACATAAGGTTAGTTTTCATTTCTCACTTTGTTTCTTCATTTTATTCTCTAGTCCCCCTTTTTTTTCTTTTTTGATTGATAGGTTATTAATGTTTCTGAAATTTTCCTTTGTAGTGTGTTAATCATAATTTTTGTTCTTCTATATATTTCTTCCCGTTAATTCTTTTAATTTATTCATGTTTCTCTACTCTTTGTTGTATGCTTCTATGTTTTCTTCTTTTTTAGATGGTGTTCAAAGATCAAATGTTTTTAACCAAATGTTTTCTTCCATCATATTTTTATTGGTAGATTATTAATTATTCTTTTGTAAAGGATTTCTCTTCATTTTTTCTTCTATTTTTTTTCAGTGCATTCTCCTAATATGCCAAGAAAGTTGCTTCAATGGAAGAAGATGGCGAAAACTTGAAATACATGATAGTTGAAAGAATAATATTGAGCTGTATTGTGCATAATGATCTTTGTAAAGATATATTGGTTTAACCAAGTGATAAAATGAGTGTTCCAAGATTCTAGGATATTTTAAATTTTTTTAATTAAATCTATTTCACAATTTCAAATATAACTTTGAAAGAATCTATGATTTTAAATTTGTTGTTAAAATAGATGTTTAGAAATGGACTATAAGCTAGCGTTTGACATGATCATAACAGGCGTCTCAAACCGACATCCTAATGTTACTTTGGTGAATGATGAGATCAAGAGCATGCAAGGTCGTGATTGGAACGTGAGGTTCAGATTTTCTTTTAGATAAAGCAACAAAGTTGCTAACTATTTGGCAAAGTTAAGCCATCTTTGTTAAAAAAAAAAAGAACTGATTTTTTTTGCATGAAAAAGTTCTATTTTTATCTAAATTCCTATAAATGCAACACATCTGACTTCATTCTCTTAATAATTAGTTATAAATGTCCCTTATGAGATAGTGAGACGAGAGTTCAATCAATCTCTATTTAATGATAATTAAATGAGAGTTTGTTTATCAAGTTTTTTTTTCCCATGTGTATTTCTCTTTGTGTTGTGTCTTATCTCTAATGTATAAATTTATTTGTTTATTTCATTGACTTTAGTGAAATTGTTGATTCATATGACAGAGAAAAAGTCACTTTAGACTTTTTATGGGGTGCATTGTAGACTATGAAGGAAAGAGAGTAATAGTGTGTGGGAGCTTCATCTCTCTCTTTTAGATTGTATAGATGGAATGGTCTAATCATATTTTTACTTTGGTCGAATTTGGTTCCTTCTGAGTTTTCTTCCTTTTCAAAGCTATGTATTGCATATTCAAGTGTAATTTTTGTTCATGTATTTCTGCTGAAAGTCTTGAGGCTTTTATGATGTATCAATATTTTTTTTTGGTTGAATGTATCAATATCTTATCTCCTAATATATAACTTTGCATGTTTTAACGCAAGTGTATATTAATAAAATGATCTTCTTCATTTCCTATATAAAATTTTACTAGCACTTTGTTTTCATGTATTTATATATGTGTGGTTGTTTCACGTTAAAATTCATTTTGATTTGAATATCAAATTTGGATTTGAATTTTAAAATTAATATTAATTCAAGTCTATTTAAAATTTGAAATTTAAATTGGTTTTTTTAATTTTAAAAGTTTATTAATGCCAACTTAAATGTCTCGCTTATATATTTATAAATAAAGATGGTCTTTGAGAATTTAAATAAATCTGTTGAAACTTTAAAAATCTATTAATCTAAATTAAAAAATCTGACAATTTAGCTCTTTTAATTAAATTGTTTCTCATCTATTATTTAATTTTGTATTATTAGTAACTTTCTCCCAATCTTCTATCATATATAATGAAACAAAATAATATTATAGTGTTCTTCAAAATAAAAGGGAAAAAATACATTTCATCGTTTGTCTTGATTATTATAGTGTTTTTGTTTGTCTTGATTATTATTGATTTCATTTTGAGTAGTAAATTGTTTTTCTTGTAAAAAATTTATTAAAGGCATTGGTTGTGGCATCTTTTTTAATATTTATGTTGGTTGCATTGTATGTTCTCAAGTATTATTGTGTTTGACCTTTCATCGTCAGTGCTTCTATTATATTGGATGAATAAATAAGATAATATAGCTTAATAGAGAATCGTTCATAGTGCACTATAGACGTGGACATCCTAGATAAGCTCCATTCTTTTTTTTTGGTCACTTAACATCTACATTTAATTGTCTTTTCTCATTGACTCTCATGTTTGACTTTCCCTAATTTGATTGGTTAAATTTTGACTTATAAATTATCTTTTTAATTTTCATTTAAAAAATAATCTATTTATGCTAATCTGGTCACGTGTCCCTTTGTGAATCAAAGTTACTTCAATAATGAATTTTCTATTTTCTTTTTGAATTAAATAATTTGTCTATTTTCTATGCAGATGTACATGCGTCCCATCCTGAATCGAAGTTACTTTAATAGTTAATTTTTCATTTCCTTTTTTTATTTAAAATATTATTAAATTTTTTTGATATGTGTGATATCATTACTCATTACTCATTAATCTTCTCTACGTCAGATTTTGAAAAGCACAATCTCCTAAACCATTTTCATCTATTATGTTAGTCAGAAAATAAACCAAGAAGGGGGGGGGGGGTGAATTGGTTTATTCAAATTTTAACTATTTGAAAAACTTCCTTCTGATTAGGACTCTTAGTTAATTTAGGACTCTTAAGAAAATCATTTTCTTTGAGTGAAGGAGTCAGAATAAGGGAAAGGTTGCACACACAATTTTGCTGGAGAGGTTCACTACTCAAGTTTGCTTGAATAACTATGTCCTCTCCCCTTCTAACTAAACAGTTAAAAGGACTCTATTATCTCAACTCAATTCTTACAACCAAGTAACCCAAATCCGCTTTGGGAAAGCACACTTGCTTTTGCACTTCCCTTACAACAAAATGGGACTCAACCCAACAACTAACTTAGAACCTCATATAATAAGTTTCTCCAGGAACCTTCCTCAAGGATTAGCCTCCTCACTTGGCTTTTACCTCTAAGAAACTTAGTATATTAAATCCACTCAAATCCAATTTCAGGATTCTCGAGCACCCAAGACCTTAATATAAAGAGATCCTTCCACCAACCTTGTCTACCCACAAGGATCAGCTCAACTAGCTTTTACAGCAAGGATACTCAGTGTATTAAGTTCTTATATTCACCTTAGTCCTCAACAGGACTCACCTAAGTATTTAATGATTGAATACTTATTTGCACCCTTGTTCACCAACAAGGATCAGCCACTTCTTGGCTTTTACACCTTAAGATACTTCAATCTTTAAATACTTATCACAAGCAAGAAAGAGAAATAAATACAGCAGTCTCCTAATGACTACTACAAATTACATCATAAAGATTCACACAAAACCCGCACACAGGAGTCACTTAGACTCTACTTCACTCAGAAGATTTTTGCCACTCTTGAAAGCTTGGAACACTTAGTTGCTTCTTCAACAACCACAACCCCAACATTAAATAGAGGAGAGAAAAACAAGCCGTTGGCTTTCCAACTCATTTGAACCTCCTTCTTTTCCTTCTTTCTTCATTAAATGAAAGAGGCTCCTTGCATATTTCCGGCGCTGAACTTGCAGAGAGAAAAGCCTATGGATGGGGTGAAAACATTTTGAATACCACCTTCTTTCATCTTTATGGTTTGAGACATGATGGGATAAAGCCTACTCTTCCTTTTGCTTCCTGCACAAGCTACACCTACCAACTCCACTTTTTGGTGAGATATGACATGCATAAAATAAGGGAGGTAGGTACACCTTTTTCATATGCCCATGTGAATATGTGATGTACCAAAGGAGGTAGACAAACTTACATTCAAAATTCAAAATGTATTGGCCAAGTATTTTTCTTTTCTAATATGGGTTTGAAGTCATGTGGGCCAAATATGATCATTTATTTTTGGGCTCAATTATTTATCTTATATTTGGACCAAGACCATTCATGCATCAAAACACATTTAATGCCCAATATTAACAAGTCTAAAACACACAAAAATTGTTGACATATTAAAACTAAGGATAGACCTTAATTTGTTATTTTTGGTTCAACATATTATTCTTATCTAAACTTGTTCGTTTACACAATTTTCCAAACTAGAATTATAATTTCTGTCACGACCCCCACCCGAGGGCACGTGACCAGCACAGACTAAGGGTAAGGCCCCCAAGCCTGTAAGCCTCAATGTCAATTCCAAACCTATCTTTCAATTGCCATTTAAGCATTCTATTTAATCCAACATAAAATACAAGCCAATTACACAATGTCAATTCAGTAGTTTTACAAAATACAACATATTATCAAAGACTACACCCACAGAACAAAGTGTAGGTTCTTCTATGATCGCCTTCCCTAGGCCGACATGGATGTCTGACCGGTCCCTGTCTCTGAAAAATGTAAACAACGAGGGGTGAGTCATACGACTCAGTGAGGGACACGCCCATCCTAAACGTGGTAGAAGGGTGCCACCACGAAGGGGTAGGGAATGTCACACATAAGCAGTTACATTGTCATTTATTAGATAACAGCACAAAATTTTTCAACAACTAACCAAAGTCCATCTACCAATCATACTTACACAAACACACCATTCACATGAGTCGTTTACACATCCAAAACATAAACCACTCAAGTGGTGTCCATACATCAATTTCAAGAAACAATCATAGATTTAGACGCAAATGCGACCAATCCAAGATGCACAAATATTTGGGGGTAATATTGGCCACATAGGGTTAAGGTCACTTGGACACGAAAGTTTTAAGAATGATATAGTTTAAAAGAAAGGAATTAGTTTTCAAACCAAAGTCCAAGGTTTTTCAAGTATTAAAGAGAACGAATCCCCTATTCGATTTTAAAAGGGCGAGGAATGCATTATATAAAGAAAAGGGTTCGTATGGTTTAAAAAGGAAATAACTATGTGACCAACATTACCTATTCACACAATTTCTTTCCCATAAGCAAACAAGGAGTGAGGTTCAACTAAGTTCCTTCCCTCCTCCCTTGCTCACTTATGGGCTCATAACAAATGGGTTGGTTAAGTGGTTCAACTAGGTTCCTTCCTACCACCTTCCCAATTTTTATAATTTTAACAGCGCTTGGTTCAACCCCGTTCCTTCCCATGCCTGCCGTTGTACATCAACACAAGGTGAGTGCCATGGTTCAACCTTGTTCCTTCCCATGGATTACCCCATGCCACATTCACATATGGTGTATGGAAACTCATGATTGGTCACATGGTTCTGCCTTTGCTCCTTCCCATGTTCTCAACCATTCAACATTCACACATGGTGTATGGTTCACCCAAGGTCCTTCCAATACACCATCTTAGTATCTTAACTCATGATTGGTCACATGGTTCTGCCTTTGCTCCTTCCCATGTTCTCAACCATGCAACATTCACACATGGTGTATGGTTCACCCAAGGTCCTTCCCATACACCATCTTAGTATCTTAACTCATGATTGGTCACATGGTTCTGCCTTTGCTCCTTCCCATGTTCTTAACCATGCAACATTCACACATGGTGTATGGTTCACCCAAGGTCCTTCTCATACACCATCTTAGTACCCTAACTCAATACTTAATACAAACATGCACAATTTCCTACACACAGTCATCATCATACAACACACATCAATCAAAGAGATAATTTGCAAATTAATTCACTCATCCTATCAAGAATCATTATTCATGCACAAGCTCACATTCAATCTACGAATTTCATGTCTATATCAAGCATTAACCACCATCCATGAGTACAAATATGCATTAAGAAATTCACAATTTTGATTACACCATTACGTCATCCAATCAACCATTTAGGGGCTAAGATGAGAGAGTCCCTCACCTTTACAACTTCCTTGATTATACTTTTGAGTGCCCTTGCCTCCAAGGAGTTCTTTGGTTCCTAGCATGTGAAATTTCACCAATTCTAGTCACACACGCCATCCACATATACCATATAACTCTTCAACAACAACACCATTAATTTACCTATCAAATGTTACATCATCTATTTCAGTCATTTTAATAAAATAGTAAAACTTCACGTATGAGAAATTTTAAAATTTATATACTTGGATAGCCTTCCAAGCAGAACTATCTTAGACCAATTACTCTATTATATTTTTAGGCTAGAAAACTGAACAGAAGAAATTCACCCATAAACAAATATACAACTTGGTTTCAAAAGCCCCCCGTTAAGGATTTTATTTTCCCTAATTTCATTGTATGTATCTTTAATTTATTTCTTAGAGGTCCAAAAATCATTTCTTCCCAACTAGAATTCATCTTGACCCAAATTCACAAAATTTTATTGTTTACAATGAGATAATTTGCCATACTCTGAATTGTTGGATCTTGGGTATATATTTTCACAAAATGGTTTAGTCCAACTCTAGTATTATAAGTCCACTTACATCCTCATGAAATTGATTATTACTTTTCTTGAACATTGAATCGTACAAGCTAGCTACAATCAATACCCAATAAAGATTCTAGTCCATTACTAAGACAACAATATCATGAAAGAAACAAGAAATTCAACCCAATAGCAGAACCGAAAAGAAAGGTGAAAAGAACATAAAAATAGAATGAGGACAACCACCTAACCATCGGTGCACCATCTAAAATATAGGAGAAATCAAATAAAAGGATTGAAAATCTCACCCTTCTCTCTCTCTCGGCTGAAACTAGAAACACAGGAAGCATGAAAGGCGACACTGATTCTTCCTCTCCCTCAGTTCCTCACAAGCATAACGTTATCCCCACCATCATCCATCATTAGTGACGATGGCGATGGTGCGTCGATCTCGCACCGTCGGTAGGCATATGTGACGGTGACCCTTCTTCTTCCTCTCTTTCGTCAGTCTCCTTTCCCCTTTCTCTCGATGCCCTCACTCTCTCCCTCGTTCTCTCAATCTCTTTATCTTTCCCTCACTATGTTTCTCGGTCACGATAAGGATGGGAGGAGGATGGTCATTGTTTGTTTGTTTGTGTTTTCTTTTTAATGTGTGTGAGAGGCAATGTATCTTTTGAGAGTGAGATGGATGGTGGGGATCAATTCTTGCTGGGCAAGTTTTGTTGAGTGGATGAGATATCTTCTTAATGTGTAAGTATTTCTTTTTTATTTATTTGTCTATAATTACACTTAACAGTAAATTTGCTAATTGAATTATTTTATTAATCTAATTATACCTAAATCTCCCTATTTTCCATGTCGTAATGTTACTTGATTTTTTTTTTCTCATTTTCCACTTATATTTTAATTAGTGTAATTTTATAAATTTTATTTCATCTATTCATCCAATTATATTTAATTACTCGTTTGGTCACTCTCTTATTCATAGATTTTACTTCAATTTTCTTTTTCTATAATTTACACTAATCCTCAATTATTTTATCTTAGCTAATTAAATCTTTTTCTTCCTTTTTTTTGAAAAATGATTTAGATAATTTTTTTTTTGCTATGAAATGGAATATTACTTTTTATTTATTTATTTAAAATTTCACTATTTTAATACTTAAATTTACTTTAGTTATTATTATTATTTTTTAATTAAGTTGTCTCATTATTTTTTTCTTAAGCACCTTTGGGAACGGGATATTACAATCTCCCCTCCTTATAGAAATTTCGTCCCCGAAATTTAAACCTTTGCTTATCTAAATTCCTATTAACCTTCACATAGTTAAAACTTTTCCCCTACTCTTATAAGCTTTTAGGAGTTTGATTTATAAAATGGATATAGGATTTTCAATTTTGTTATAGTTTCTTTCTATTCAAGAGCTTACCATTTGGTTCTCAAAGTTCTAGAAGTCTTTCGCTAATTTGTTCCTAACTTTCCCTAAATCTCATTTAGGCTTCCGTTGCACATTCAGGTTCTAAATCATAGACTCATGGTTTATGACAGGTATGAAACGATATGGGTAACTATGAATCTCTACTTAACAATCGCCTTAATCCTACAACGGAGTCTCAAGTATTAACACTACTAAATTTCAAAAATTCAAATTCGTGAACATTCAATAAATCCATTAACTACAAAATTCCATCAACAAAGCAACTCAATACAACATGAATCTAAAAAAAAATAAGACTTCATAGTAGTCTAGTGGAAACTTAGCAAGATAAAAACTAGTAGCAATTAAATTTTCAACCAAGACTGACAGCGTTGGTTTCCTCATGTTTACAAATTGAAAATTCATTTATGTACACAACCTAAATGAGTAACGAACATAATTCAGAACCTAAAATGTGTTTTTCACAACTTTATCTCGAGTAAGCAGATGGGAATGGAACTCTTACGGTCACACAGTAGCATATATATATATATATATATTCACAACAACATTTTAACAAGCATTGACTTCTAAGAATCCACTTTCCAGCATGCTTCCTATTCCCTTTTTCTTCTAACAGTATATGATCAATTTATATAACAATTTGCAACACTTGCATACTGTTTTTAGAAAGAAAAACTCATAAATCCTCAATAAAATCTGAAAACTAATAACTTGATTCCTATGTGGGTTAAATTAAACCAAGTTCAAACCAAGTCTTTGATGACTATGTTTGTCAAATTCAAGTAATACTTCAAATTTTCAAAACAAGTTGATAAGTCCCTATTTTGTATAATATTTTCTATCTTATTTTAGGGTTCTTATTATATTTTATTGGGCTTAATTGCATCAATTATGATAAATTTGGTTAAAGAGTAATTACATAAAAATACTATTAAAAAGGGTTAAATTGCTATATTTTTGTGATTTCTTTTTAATTAAAATATTTTTGGATGATTATTTTATATTGGGCTTATTTTTGCTTTGTAGGTTATCTTGAAAAAGAAAAAAAAGAGTTCAAAGGCCCAAGCACAAGAATTTTTAAGCCCAAGAAAAGCCCAACATCCAATCTATGACCCAAGTCCAACCCATTAAACACAAAAAATCAAAATTCACTTTCCCACAATATTTTTGTACAAGCCCTTCACGCCACTTTTTCCAAAAAAATTTTACATTAGATTAGGTTTTGTTTTGAATGGAAACACACATTTGGAAAAACAATATCTTTTTTTTTCCAATTTCTCTTCTCTGTTTCGGCGCCATTCTTCACTATTCTTCTCCACTCCAATTTTTTTCATCTCTTTCAATCTTCATTCCACACCACCTCCTCACTTCATCTATTCCTCTTCTCTTCACTCTTCACGCCACTTCCACCCACTTCCACCTACTTCCACCTATTCAATATCTTATTCACCATCATCATCAAGCACCTCCTTCACATACCCCATTTCTTCTTTTCTCTGGTTGTACGCCACCTCACCACCATCATTACCATATTTTCATTTCTTGCACATTGGATGAAGGAAAGGCTATTGCAGTATATCTCTCAATGTGTGGCTAGATTTCCTTGCTTCTTGGAGATGGAGATTAGGGCTTGAGTTCCCATTCTACAAAGGGGAGTTATTTTATCTCAATATCTAATTTTAAATTGTATATTTGATTTCCTAGGTTTAGGATTTATCTTTGTGCAATTTAGAGTTTTAGATTTATGGATACATTATCTATGTGTATTGGGTGATTATGATTTTGATTGATTTTGGCAACTTGATGATTGTATAGAAATATTGCCTTTACAATGCAATTAGAAAGTATTTTCTATCATGTTCATGATTAGATAATATAATCTTTTATGCTTGTATTTGATTGTCTCGGTTGAGCAATTTTTAGTAGAGGAACAAGTTGCTTTTGTCTAATTTTAATCATACACTAAGTGATTTTTAATTGTGTCTTTTGGAGTAATTGCTAGCTATGGTAGTAGGAGTAATTACTAAGAAAGAACACAAGACTCAAGTGGTACCTTGAGGTTTTATTTTAAGACTTAGTGAAATATTAATTCCCATATCAATTTGAACTATGATAGCTATAATTCCATTTCCAAGGGCATTTTAATATTAATTCCAACTTCTTTTTAATTAGTCTTTTCAAGAAAAATACCAAAAATAGTAATTTAGGTTCTCTTTATTTACATTTAAGTTTACTTTTATTGCTTTTCTCATTTAGTAGATAGCTTAAAAACCCAACACTTCACTTTAGTTTGTTAATTTCATGTTTTTGATACTTAGTTTAGCCTAGGATCTTAGATAAAGGCTCCTTGAGTGAAAACGATCCGGATTGCTCTACTATATTGCATTTTTAATTCGGTTAATTTGGTCAACCTTGCGACGGGTGCGATCAAATTTTGGCGCCGTTGCCGGGGAGCCAATTTATTTGGTTCTTTGGTTAGCTAAGTGTCAATCTCTCTTGTGTTTCCTATTAGATTTTTTTTTTCTCTTTCTTGTTTTAGTCTTGTTTAAAGCATATTAATATATAGTTTGCATTTTTTTTCCTATTTTAAATTTCCCCCTTTGTTTATTAAAAAAAAAACCAAAATCAACAATTATTATTATTATTATTATTATTATTTCTCTTATTACTTTGTTTTATTTATTTTTAGTGCATAGGTCATACTTTAGGGTGTAACTCATACTTTACACTTTTTAATTGTATAGATCTTTTGGACTCTTTGGGAATATCTTTGTTCATTATTAAGGTTCACTAAATTTCCATTGTTGCTTTTGATTGTTATTCTGACTGTGTATGAACCAAAGTCCTGAAATTTTACCATTTGATCCAGAAATTGAAAGAACTTTGAGGAAGTTAAGGAAAGAAAAGAAGTCAGGAGGCATTGGTAGCAATAGTGTAATTCAAGAAACTAGTGTATCTAGTGAGTCCTGTGTGTATAGTGATTCTGAATCTAGTTTAGATTGATTTACCTTTCACTATGGATGATCAAGATATACATAGGGATCAAAATGAACGAAATGATAATGGGAACAATAGGGAAAGAGAAGCTGAAAATAATGGGCAAAATGTGAGAAGAAGCATTAGGGAAATCACAACTTCTGATGTTAATTTTAATCCTATTAATGCTGCTTGTCCTAATCTTGATGTGAATTTTGAATTGAAAGGTCCTCTTGTTAATGCTTTACCAAATTTTTGTGGCTTGGCAGGTGAGGACCCTTATAATCATTTGAACTCCTTGTACATGGTATGTGCAAGCATGAATCCCGTCGGAGCTAGCACCGATGATGTTCAATGGATGGTCTTTCATCTATCTCTTGAAGGAAAAGCCAAGGATTGGTACATGAGACTTCCTCGTCATGTGGCAAATGCATACAACTCATGGGCAAATTTGAAGAGGGCTTTCTTAGAAAAGTACTTTCCTGCATCCAGAACTTCTGCAGTTAGAAAAGAAATTTATTCAATAACACAGATGGATCAAGAGACATTTTATGAGTATTGGAATAGGTTTCAAGATTTGCTATCAAAGTGTCCTCATCATCAAATCCCAGAGGAACAATTGGTCCAATACTTCTATGATGGACTCTTGAATCATGATAAGAGTGTACTTGATGCTGCATCTGGAGGTTCTTTGATTGACAAAACAGCTCAAGAAGCATGGGTGTTGATTGAGAAGATGGCTGCAAATAGCCAACAATATAGTTGTCGGGACACAAGATCTGTGAGTGCATTGAGTGGTTCTTCAAGCCAATCAAGAGAAATTAGCTCTCTTTCCTCACAAGTGGAGACATTAACTGCTCAAATGTCCAAGATGTCTACTCAGTTGAACAACTTGAATGTGCAACATCCAACTTCTCAAGCAATCGTGGCCCCAAGTTGTGAATTTTGTGCTTCAGTTATGCATATCTCTAGTGTTTGTCCACACCGATTTGAACAAGTGTCAGCTATGTATCAAGGAAATCCCAACACATCTCAAAGATGGGACCCTTACTCAAATATATATAATGAAGGGTGGAGATACAATCCCAAGTTCAGTTGGAGAGATGGAGACAACAGAAGCCAAAATAGATTTCAGCAGAGTGGTGGGGCAGGAACTTCTCAAGACAATTCTCTTTCTGTTCCCAAAAATGATGAGACCAATCAGTTGTTGAAAGGATTGATGACTCAAATGAGTCAAAAGGGTAATATGATAAAAGATGATAAAGTAACTACTAATTCTCAACTCTCCACTATTTGTAAAGAGTTGGAGGAACTACGTGTGAAGAATAACAACCTCACTTCTTTTGTTACTCAACTGTCCAACAATATGAGTGAGCAGCAAGCAAAGAGTAGTGGTTCAATACCCTCCAACACGGTCATCAACCCTAAATCATTGAATGCCATCACTCTTAGAAGTGGTAAAAAGGTGAAGTTTCCTGGTGAAGATGATGACCAAGCTGAAGTTGTAGTTGAGGATGCATCATTGGTTCCTAACACATTAAAGGAATCAGAGAGTTTGAAAGAAAAGGAGCTGCTTGTCAAAAAGAATCTCACATTGGCCCAACAAGAGTCAGAGTTGCAAAGTAAGGATAACACTCATCCTCATGAAGAAGCAGGGTATTCTTCAGAGTTTCATGCAGGTTCTGCAAAGTCCAATGGAAGCAAACAACCTGAACAAGGGAAAGCAGATGAGCAAGGAGCCTCAAAGCATAAAGGTAAGGAGGTATGTATTCAAGATATCCCTTTTCCTCACTCTTATCTTTCAAGCAAGAAAATGCATGATGATAAGCAAGATAAAGAGATCTTAGAATTGTTTAGCAAACTTGAGGTCAATATTCCTTTGTTAGAACTAATCAAAAAGGTGCCTAAATATGCTAAATTTCTTAAGGACCTTTGCACACATAAAAGAAAATTTAGGCCTAATGAAAGAGTGCAGATTAGTTCTAATGTGTCAGCCTTGTTCAAACCTCAAATTCCTATAAAATGCCAAGACCCTGGATCTTTCACTATCCCTTGCACCATAGGTAAGGCAACCATAAATAGAGCTTTGTTAGATCTAGGGGCTGCTATAAATGTCATGCCTAAGTCCATGTATGCATCACTAGGTATAAAAACTCTTAAGCCCACTAGTGTAGTGTTGCAATTAGCTGATAGGACTATAAGGCACCCTCACGGCATTTTAGAGGACATACTTGTTAAAGTAAAGGATTTGGTATTCCCTGCTGATTTTTATGTACTTGATATGACTAATGAAGTATCACACGATACTACATTGATTCTTGGTAGGCCTTTCTTGAGGACTGCTAATACTATGATTAGCATGAAAGAAGGTGTCATCACTATGGAGGTAGGGGACCAGAAAATTTATTTTAACATGTATGAGGCTATGAAACATCCTTATGAAGATTATTCTTTATTGGGTGTCAATGCCATTGATTGTATCATTGATGAGGCTAGAGATGAACATGAATTGAATGTGCATGCTAACATTGATTTGCATGATCTTGATATATATGGATTTGATGAGTCTTCTTCTTCTTTTCTTCACCTTCTTCTTTTTGTTCTTGTGGAGATGACGTGACATGCATTATTTGTCAAGAAATTAATTGCTGTCTTTCCACTCCACAAGATTTTACTTTTTCTTCTTTAGCAAGTGATGATAGTTCCGAGAAAGGTTTGCTTTGTGATTGTGCAGATATTCAAGCTTTGATGGAAGCTAAATTGGTGGTTGGAAGTGACTCTTTGAGTACACAAGAAGATGAAAGTGACCACATTCTAGCCACTTCACTTTCTCTTGCGCTTCAAGAAGATCAAAAGCAGCCTAAACTTGAAAATGAGAAGCCACTTGCTAATTTTTCTAAATCTGTTTTTTCTCCTCAAACCTTGAGATACTTACATGATCTTATTTCTTGTTGTGATACAGGTGCGAAGGAGAACCCCAAGCATGTTGCTGCCATAGATCAACCTAGAGTTGATTCAACACTTGGGAAGACCAAAGAGCAAGTTGTTGCACCACAGGAGTTAAATCAGTGCACTCAAGCTGAAACTAAAAAAGGGAGTACTCTTTACTCCTTAGAACTCACTCATTTAATTCCTTCTAATGTTCAACCTCCTAACCTTGAATTGAAACCTTTGCTCTCTAATCTAAAGTATGTTTTTCTAGAAAGTAATGAGAAACTTCCTGTGATCATTTCTAATGCATTGTCTTTAGATGAAGAGGATAGGTTAGTTGGTGTGCTCAAAAAGCACATAGGAGCTATAGGTTGGACATTAGCTGATATACCAGGGATTAATCCATCTATTTGTACCCATAGGATACTGCTTAATGAGGAGTCTAAGCCTGTTAGACAACCTCAGAGGAGATTGAACCCACTTATTCTAGATGTTGTGAAAAAAGAGGTCACTAAACTCCTTAGTGCTGGAATTATATATCCTATATCAGATAGTGAGTGGGTTAGTCCAGTCCAAGTAGTTCCTAAGAAGAGTGGTATCACTGTGGTTAAAAATGAACAAAATGAATTGATTCCAACTAGGGTACAAAATGCTTGGAGAGTTTGCATTGATTATAGGAAACTGAATGCATCCACTAGAAAAGACCACTTTCCCCTTCCCTTTATTGACCAAATGTTAGAAAGACTTGCAGGGAAGTCCCATTATTGTTTTCTTGATGGTTTTTCAGGATACTTTCAGATTCCTATAGCTCCTGAGGATCAAGAAAAGACCACTTTTACTTGCCCCTTTGGTACATTTGCATATATGAGAATGCCTTTCGGTTTGTGTAATGCTCCTGGTACATTTCAGCGTTGTATGATGTCTATTTTTTCTGATTTCCTTGAACAATGCATGGATGTATTTATGGATGATTTTACAGTTTATGGAGAATCATTTGATGCATGTTAGAAAGCTTAGATAAAATTCTTGCTAGATGTTCTGAACAAGTTCTTGTGCTAAATTATGAAAAGTGCCATTTTATGGTTGATCAAGGAATTGTTTTAGGCCATTTTATATCGAGCAATGGAATTGAGGTTGACAAAGCTAAAATTAAAATAATATATTCTTTGCCATATCCCACTACACTTAAAGAGCTTAGATCTTTCTTGGGGCATGCTGGCTTTTATAGAAGATTTATCAAGAATTTTAGTAAAATAGCTTTGCCATTATCTCATTTGCTGCAAAAAGATGTGGAATTTGTTTTTGATGATAGTTGTAAGCATGCATTTAATGAACTCAAGGCAAAGGCTCATATCTCCTCCTATTCTGACTTCTCCCAATTGGGACTTACCATTTGAGCTTTCATGTGATGCTTCTAATAGTGCAGTAGGAGCTATGCTTGGTCAAAGGGATGGTAAGATTTCTAAGGTTATTGCTTATGCCTCCAAAACTTTGGATGCCGCTCAAGTGAACTACACAACCACTGAAAAGGAGTTATTTGCCATTATTTTTGCTTTAGATAAGTTCAGACCATATTTGATTAACTCCAAGGTTGTTATTTTCACAGATCATGCTGCAGTTAAATATCTTTTCAAGAAGCCCCAGTCCAAACCAAGGCTATTGAGATGGATGCTACTTATACAAGAGTTTGATGTTGAGATCAAGGATAGAGCTGGAGCAGAGAACCTTGTAGCTGATCACTTAAGTAGACTTCCAGATAAATCAAAGGGAGTAGATGATTCTGATTTTATTTGTGATAATTTTCCTGATGCTACTCTTTTTGCTTTAGCTATTAAAGAGCCATGGTTTGCAAACATAGTCAATTACTTGGTCACAAATTTGATTCCACATTCTTTGTCTCATTTTCAGGTGCAAAAGCTAAAGAGAGAAGCTCAACACTATATATGGGATGCTCCTCATTTATGGAGGATGTGCAGTGACCAAGTGATCAGAAAATGTGTTCCAGAAGAAGAATTTCAGTCCATACTCTCAGCTTGCCATTCTATGGTTTGTGGTGGACACTTTAGTGCTAGAAAAACCTCTAGTAAAGTTTTAGATGCTGGTTTTTATTGGCCCTCCTTGTTTAATGATGCCTATAGCTTCTGTAAAGCTTGTGATAAGTGTTAAAGGTTTGGGGGGTTAAGTAAAAGGCATGAGATGCCGCAACAACCAATGTTGTTTTGTGAGGTTTTTGATGTTTGGGGAATAGACTTTATGGGTCCCTTTCCACCGTCTTTTGGTTTTAATTATATCCTTCTTGCAGTAGATTATCTATCTAGATGGGTAGAAGCTATTCCTACACGTAAGGATGATGCCACTACGGTTTCCAAATTTCTTAATTCTCATATCTTTTGTAGATTTGGAATACCTCGGGCTATAGTAAGTGATCGAGGAACCCATTTTTGCAATAGGATTCTTGATAGCCTATTTGCTAAATTGGGGGTTACCCACAAAGTTTCCACTGCCTATCACCCACAAACCAATGGTCAAGCTGAGGTGTCAAATAGAGAGATCAAGCACATCTTGGAGAAAATTGTAAAACCTTCCAGGAAAGACTGGAGCTTAAGACTGGAAGAAGCTTTATGGGCCTATAGGACTGCATTCAAGACCCCCATAGGAATGTCACCTTATCGCATCATCTATGGCAAATCTTGCCACATTCCTGTGGAGCTTGAACACAAAGCCTATTGGGCAGTTAAAGCTTGCAATATGGATATGGAATCCTCGGGCTTAGAAAGGAAGTTGTAACTGCAAGAGTTGGAAGAGATGAGACTAGATGCATATGAGAATTCTCGTCTCTACAAAGAAAAGACAACAATGTTGCATGATCAGGGCATTATGAGAAAAAGTTTTCAAGTTGGTGACAAGGTGTTACTATTTAGAGCTCGATTCAAATTCAAGCATGGTAAGCTCAACTCTAAGTGGGATGGCCCTTACAAAGTCATCAAAGTTCACAAGTTTGGCATGATAGAGCACATTGATGAAGCAACTGGACAAACTCTCAAAGTCAATGGGCATCTCTTAAAGATATACCATGAGAATTTCAAGCATTCTTAAATCTCAGGTTGTCTCTTTCCTTCCCTTATCTATTTACATATTTTGAGCTTTAATGCATAAGATAAGTGTAGGGGAAAACCATTCTAGTAGTTTAGGACTTTATGTAGTTAGTTAGTTAGTTTAATTCTCCCCTTTGTTGATGTACTCCTTGCTCACCACTTTTGTTTTGTTGAATTTTGTTGCATTGGGGACAATGCAATAATTCAAGTGCGGGGGAAGGGATTGGGTTGTGAATATTTTGCTGCATGTGCTTTTAGGTGATTTAGTGGTCAATTTGGAAAAATTTGAAAATTTTTCAAAAGAAGTGAACCCACATTTGAATTTTTTGCATCTCTTTGCTTTGAAAGTGCACTTTTCTAGTTTACATGAAAGTTTTTGAGAGCTATACATGTTCTAAGTTGATTGTGATGGTTTGATTGATTGTTATTCTTGGAGTTAGTATTTGGAATAGATGAATTGTTGCATTGTGATTACTCTAGTTTTCAACTGAATGATGTGAATGAACTTATGAGAAATAACCTTTGTTGGAAGGATTCTTGAGCATATCTTTCATTTTTCTCATTGAGTGTTGTCCACCTACTCTAATGAATCTCTAGAACTTGTTTGAATTCTTTTTCAAAATCACATTTGCATTTAGATGATTGAAGATGAAAGGGGCATTCATTTCTCATAGCCATTTACCCAAACACTCACCATTACTAATTAATCCATTGTCAACCCCTTTTGAGCCATTCATTTTCCTAAATCCATATATTTTAACAAGCTAAGCATGGTCATTTCATTGAATTTCTCATAGCACCTTATTTTGTGAAGCTTAGTTTACCAATATTGTTATTTACATGAAATGGAGTGTCATACAAAGAAAAAGGCAAAAAGAAAGAAGCAAAATCAAAATCAAAAGAAAATAAATAAATAAATAATAATTAGTGAAAAAGAAAAAAAAAGAATGAAAAGGAACACATCCATTGGATTTTTATGGTTACCAAGCATGTTATATGTATTTAATGTATTACATTAGTGCTATTTTTAATTCTCTCTCTCAACTCTTTTTGCATGCTTAAAGCTTGTTTTAATTTATTTGTTCATTCCATTTGGCCATTTTCCATCATTACAACCCTTTTAAGTCCCCTTGATTCATGAGTCTAGTTGCTACTTAGTGGTGGAGAAAATAGAATTTTTACAAGCTTATGGTAGATCTTAATTTAGGTGGATTTGAGCGAAAGGACCCATATTTGTGAGATGAGAGAAACACTTTGATCCTTGAGTGTTCTCTTTTGTTCATCCCCATCAATTCAATTGTCTATTTGGGTTAATTTTTTTGCATTAGTTCATTATATAACTATGCTAGCTTGAGGATAAAATTGATTGAGTTGTTGCATTCTTGTTTCAGAACATGTTAGTCCCTCATTTATTTTAATGTCATTCTTAGATTGCTTGCACTTGCTTGTTTTTGCCCAGGAGTGCAAAAGTTCAAGTGTGGGGGAATTTGATAAGTCCCTATTTTGTATAATATTTTCTATCTTATTTTAGGGTTCTTATTATATTTTATTGGGCTTAATTGCATCAATTATGATAAATTTGGTTAAAGAGTAATTACATAAAAATAATATTAAAAAGGGTTAAATTGCTATATTTTTGTGATTGGTTTTTAATTAAAATATTTTGGGATGATTATTTTATATTGGGCTTATTTTTGCTTTGTAGGTTATCTTGAAAACAAAAAGAGTTCAAAGGCCCAAGCACAAGAATTTTTAAGCCCAAGAAAAGCCCAACATCCAATCTATGACCCAAGTCCAACCCATTAAACCCAAAAAAAAATCAAAATCCACTTTCCCACAATATTTTTGTACAAGCCCTTCACGCCACTTTTTCCAAAAAATTTTACATTAGATTAGGTTTTGTTTTGAATGGAAACACACATTGGAAAATCAATCTCTTTTTTTCCCAATTTCTCTTCTCTGTTTCGACGCCATTCTTCACTATTCTTCTCCACTCCAATTTTTTTCATCTCTTTCAATCTTCATTCCACACCACCTCCTCACATCATCTATTCCTCTTCTCTTCACTCTTCACGCCACTTTCACCCACTTCCACCTATTCAGTATCTTATTCACCATCATCATCAAGCACCTCCTTCACATACCCCATTTCTTCTTTTCTCTGGTTGTACGCCACCTCACCACCATCATTACCATATTTCCATTTCTTGCACAATGGATGAAGGAAAGGCTATTGTAGTATATCTCTCAATGTGTGGCTAGATTTCCTTGCTTCTTGGAGATGGAGATTAGGGCTTGAGTTCCCATTCTACAAAGGGGAGTTATTTTATCTCAATATCTAATTTTAAATTGTATATTTGATTTCCTAGGTTTAGGATTTATCTTTGTGCAATTTAGAGTTTTAGATTTATGGATACATTATCTATGCGTATTGGGTGATTATGATTTAGATTGATTTTGGCAACTTGATGATTGTATAGAAATATTGCCTTTACAATGCAATTAGAAAGTATTTTCTATCATGTTCATGATTAGATAATATAATCTTTTATGCTTGTATTTGATTGTCTCGGTTGAGCAATTTTTAGTAGAGGAACAAATTGCTTTTGTCTAATTTTAATCATACACTAAGTGATTTTTAATTGTGTCTTTTGGAGTAATTGCTAGCTATGGTAGTAGGAGTAATTACTAAGAAAGAACACAAGACTCAAGTGGTACCTTGAGGTTTTATTTTAAGACTTAGTGAAATATTAATTCCCATATCAATTTGAATTATGATAGCTATAATTCCATTTCCAAGGGCATTTTAATATTAATTCCAACTTCTTTTTAATTAGTCTTTTCAAGAAAAATACCAAAAATAGTAATTTAGGTTCTCTTTATTTACATTTAAGTTTACTTTTATTGCTTTTCTCATTTAGTAGATAGCTTAAAAACCCAACACTTCACTTTAGTTTGTTAATTTCATGTTTTTGATACTTAGTTTAGCCTAGGATCTTAGATAAAGGCTCTTTGAGTGAAAACGATCCGGATTGCGCTACTATATTGCATTTTTAATTCGGTTAATTTGGTCAACCTTGCGACGGGTGCGATCACAAGTTACACACAGAATTTCAGTATTTCTAGTTGTTTGAACCTACCACTCAGCTTAACAATCAAGAATATAGCATCTTAATGTTTAAAATGTTGGGCCCCGCACAAAAATATAAAGAAAAGAGAAAGAAGAACACACAAAAATTTTAACGTGGTTCGGTGCCTCAAGACCTACTACCACGACTCCAACTGGGACAAACTTTACTACTTGTAATTTTTGAACGGAAAAATTACAAACCCTCCTCAATACATAAAAATACCCAAAACCCAATACACCCAATGGTTATAGGCTAGTATTCTTATGTGTGTTAGAACCTATATAACTCACACCTATTTATATAAGCTCCTCACCCACTCACTCACTAAATCTAACCAATGTGAGACTTTGAATTACACACAACATAAAAGAATAATTCTCTTTTTCAAGAAAGAATCGCAATCTTGATGCCAAACTTGAAGGAAAACAAGGTTTTAGTTCTGTAATCAGTGCTCATGCATTGACTACAGTAGTTTCCACAGCAAAAAAAAAAAAATTCAGAAAGTTTAGTTCTCAGTTTTTTTTAGCAAAGCATAACATCTTTTCAAAACAGTCCCTTAAATTTTCGCTTTTCATTAATAAAAAAAACTATAACTTTGAGGTTAGCCGAGAAGAAAATAAGGATTCAGTTCCTTAAGCAGCCCTTCTACATTCATCGCAGCATTTATACCAATAACCATGACTCAGAAACTGAATTTTCAGCTTTTTATGGAAAACATAATTCCTTTCACCCTGCAGTAACCTAAATTCATTTTTACTAAGATTTAAACCATGAATTTAATAACCATAACTCAGTACCCTATTTGAAACATGCTCACACCACAACACACAGAATTGAAAAGTAATTCCAGCAAAAACAACCCTTGACAGTAGCTAAGTTTCTATTTTTGCTAATACTCTTTTGTCAAAGAGTAGAAATCTTTTTAACACTTCCAAAATAGTGTCTTTGGTGCCTAGCCACTTCCAATCTTCACTAGAATCTAGGATTTATTGTTTTGGTAAGTTAAGGAAACTTAGAACTTAGTTGCTCCACCTGAACCCAAGGCTTAAATCAACAAAATAGAAAACATAGATGAAATTACTCCTCCCTTTTTTTTTCTTTTTAGTTCATGAAAACTTAACCGACTAACTTTTTTTTCTCAATCCATAAGCTCAAAATTAAAATTCAAGTTCAACTCATTAATTTCTTTCTAGGACATTCAACATCAAGATTTCTACCAATTACGAATAACTACTTAATCCCGCTACGCAAAATGAATTTAGAAAATTCACAAAAATTTTGAAAGCTTCAAAACATGAACAGTGGCAAACCAATAACGCTAAAACGAGGTAAACATCATCAAATCCTTCAGGGTTTTTTCTTCTGGACTTCCCTTTGGGAACCCTTTTTGTCTTTCCTTTTTAAATTTTTTTTTCTCGAGCCCTTCTTTGAATTAAACTTTCACATAGTTAAGATACTCTTTCAGTCCTATCACCACCTTATAAAATTTGTTCACAACCCTTCAAAATTCCAAATTCACAGTAAAAGCGGCTTTCCATAGGTTTTTCTCACTGAGTTGTTATTTCTCAAGAATCTTCACTCATTAAATTGATTCCTAATTATCCATTCCCAACCTAATTATGACTGAAACATCATGACAGTACAGAGTCCCTATTTCACATAAAAGAATCCAAACAAAACTTCAAATTTAGACAGCTTAAGCATATGAATTTTACATACATTAGTTTAGATTCCATACATAAACCAGAAGAAATAAAACAAGGTAAACATAATCAAAACAATGAGTTCTTAATTTCTAGGAACACTTTAAGATGTCCTCCAACACTTGGCAAAAGCTCAGCAATTAAGAAAATTAAGGAAGATAGAAACACAGTGATGAACATAACGAATTTATAACAGAAACATATGCATAACATCCAAATTTCTAGCTACTTTTCTGACAATCCAATCATTGCATTTCGCATACAAATGACAATATGGAAAGCTTGAGGTATTAGCTTTCACCCAGCTTTGAAATCACTCAATTCCATGAAGAAATGAGTTCAGAAAACAAATTTGAATCAAGTAAAGTCAAATCAGAGTTCTAAAATTTAACATCTAATAGTTTCAAGGTTTTCCTCAAAACTTATACTATGAAAATGGATGCTTCCAGAGACAGTGTGATGCTTCTAGGTTCAGGGAAGGATAGGCAAACATTACTTAGTCATGAATGTGCACCCTCATCGCACAACAAATCTCATCTCATCCATGGGAGTGCTAAATATTTCACACAATACGATGAATGGCACATTCATTCACATCAAAATGTACCACATCCCATAGAGGGGCAATTTATATCACATAGTCAACAAATATTCGATATTAATGCCACCTTGTTTAAAAGTTCTCCATCACACAGAAGAGGACGGGCATTAATATATTTTAGTTCCTGTAACTATCATTCATTCACGCATTCTCAATTCATACCATAAAGAATAAATGCCTCTAACATATTTTACACAAAGAAAAATCCATACACAAGGATTTCACAATCAAGATAGTCATTCCAAGCAATTTGGCAACATCATCCTCTCCGAGGAAACATCCATCTCACATATTAGAACCAATGCGCAATCAAAATGTGTGGCGTCCCTCACTTGAGAATTAAATTTATTCTATGCCACAAAGAATCTTTTGTTTTTCTTACACCTATACTCTAATCATTGAGTATTCTATTCTTCCCTTGTCATACCATCATAGTCATGACAAGGTAACAATCAAACATCAAACGTAGCAATCATGAAACCCACGTACCAAACAATATGATCTAGAAGAATTCATTCATATGATGAGTAACTCTCCTTAACCTGCTCACACAAAGCATTTATGTTTTAACATATATTCATTCTAATTGTTGAGTTCTAGTCACTAAGTAAGGCTTACTTCCCTAATGCTGTGACTAAACTTTTCATCAAATTAATTTAATTTTTCATTCATTCTTATTAGTACTTAAATTCCTTTACAAGACCAGATGTAACTGAGTTGGCCAAACCTAGTCACATCGGTTAAGTAAAGAAATTCAAGGACATGAGTTGGAGAGTTCTCTACCCCATCTTGACTTCTAAGTACTTGGTCTCTTCCTGATGTCCACCAACTGCCTAGGTTCAGTTAGTCACTCAGGTCAGCCATATACTTAGATTCTAATTCTATTCTTGATTCACTTAGGACACTGTGCTCCTATCTTGATCAATCAAACTCTGAACAACTTCGAATCACAACTTCTAATTGTTGAGTTCTAGTCACTAAGTAAGGCTTACTTCCCTAATGCCGTGACTAAACTTTTCATCAAATTAATTTAATTTTTCCTTCATTCTTATTAGTACTTAAATTCCTTTACAAGACCAGATGTAACTGAGTTGGCCAAACCTAGTCACATCGGTTAAGTAAAGAAATTCAAGGACATGAGTTGGAGAGTTCTCTACCCCATCTTGACTTATAAGTACTTGGTCTCTTCCTGACGTCCACCAACTGCCTAGGTTCAGTTAGTTACTCAGGTCAACCATATACTTAGATTATAATTCTATTCTTGATTCACTTAGGACACTGTGCTCCTATCTTGATCAACCAAACTCTGAACAACTTCGAATCACAACTTCTAATTGTTGAGTTCTAGTCACTAAGTAAGGCTTACTTCCCTAATGCCGTGACTAAACTTTTCATCAAATTAATTTAATTTTTCCTTCATTCTTATTAGTACTTAAATTCCTTTACAAGACCAGATGTAACTGAGTTGGCCAAACCTAGTCACATCGGTTAAGTAAAGAAATTCAAGGACATGAGTTGGAGAGTTCTCTACCCCATCTTGACTTATAAGTACTTGGTCTCTTCCTGACGTCCACCAACTGCCTAGGTTCAGTTAGTTACTCAAGTCAACCATATACTTAGACTCTAATTCTATTCTTGATTCACTTAGGACACTGTGCTCCTATCTTGGTCAACCAAACTCTGAACAACTTCGAATAACAAAATCCCCAGTATCCTTAGAACCAGGCTCTGATAGCATCTTTGTCACGACCCCCACCCGAGGGCACGTGACCGGCACAGACTTAGGGTAAGGCCCCCAAGCCTGTAAGCCTCAATGTCAATTCCAAACCTATCTTTCAATTGCCATTTAAGCATTCTATTTAATCCAACATAAATACAAGTCAATTACACAATGCCAATTCAGTAGTTTTACAAAATACAACATATTATCAAAGACTAAACCCACAGAACAAAGTGTAGGTTATTCTATGACTGCCTTCCCTAGGCCGACATGGATGTCTGACCGGTCCCTGTCTCTGAAAAATGTAAACAACGAGGGGTGAGTCATACGACTCAGTGAGGGACAAGCCCATCCTAGACGTGGTAGAAGGGTGCCACCACGAAGGGGAAGGGAATGTCACACATAAGCAGTTACATGGTCATTTATTAGATAACAACACAAAATTTTTCAACAACTAACCAAAGTCCATGTACCAATCATACTTACACAAACACACCATTCACATGAGTCGTTTACACATCCAAAACATAAACCACACAAGTGGTGTCCATACATCAATTTGAAGAAACAATCATAGATTTAGACGCAAATGCGACCAATCCAAGATGCACAAATATTTGGGGGTAATTTTGGCCACATAGGGTTAAGATCACTTGGACACCATCTAGTGAAAGAAAGTTTTAAGAATGATATAGTTTAAAAGAAAAGAATTAGTTTACAAACCAAAGTTCAAGGTTTTTCAAGTATTAAAAGAGAACAAATCCCCTATTCGATTTTAAAAGGGCGAGGAATGCATTATATAAAGAAAAGGGTTCGTATGGTTTAAATAGGAAATAGCTATGTGACCAACATTACCTATTCACACAATTTCTTTCCCATAAGCAAACAAGGAGTGAGGTTCAACTAAGTTCCTTCCCTCCTCCCTTGCTCACTTATGGGTTCATAACAAATGGGTTGGTTAAGTGGTTCAACTAGGTTCCTTCCCACCACCTTCCCAATTTTTACAATTTTAACATTGCATGGTTCAACCTCGTTCCTTCCCATGCCCGCCGTTGTACATCAACACAAGGTGAGTGCCATGATTCAACCTTGTTCCTTCCCATGGACTACCCCATGCCACATTCACATATGGTGTTTGGGAACTCATGATTGGTCACATGGTTCTGCCTTTGCTCCTTCCCATGTTCTCAACCATGCAACATTCACACATGGTGTATGGTTCACCCAAGGTCCTTCCCATACACCATCTTAGTACCCTAACTCAATACTTAATACAAACATGCACAATTTCCTACACACAGTCATCATCATACAACACACATCAATCAAAGAGATAATTTGCAAATTAATTCACTCATCCTATCAAGAATCATTATTCATGCACAAGCTCACATTCAATCTACGAATTTCATGTCTATATCAAGCATTAACCACCATCCATGAGTACAAATATGCATTAAGAAATTCACAATTTTGATTACACCAGTACGTCATCCAATCAACCCTTTAGGGGCTAAGATGAGAGAGTCCCTCACCTTTACAACTCCCTTGATTATACTTTTGAGTGCCCTTGCCTCCAAGGAGTTCTTTGGTTCCTAGCATATGAAATTTCACCAATTCTAGTCACACACGCCATCCACATATACCATATAACTCTTCAACAACAACACCATTAATTTACCTATCAAATGTTACATAATCTATTTCAGTCATTTTATTAAAGAAGTAAAACTTCACGTATGGGAAATTTTAAAATTTAGATACTTGGATAGCCATCCAAGCAGAACTATCTTAGACCAATTACTCTATTATATTTTTAGGCTAGAAAACTGAACAAAAGAAATTCACCCATAAACAAATATACAACTTGGTTTCAAAAGTCCCCCGTTAATGATTTTATTTTCCCTAATTTCATTGTATGTATCTTTAATTTAGTTCTTAGAGGTCCAAAAACCATTTCTTCCCAACTAGAATTCATCTTGACCCAAATTCACAAAATTTTATTGTTTACAATGAGATAATTTGCCATACTATCAATTGTTGGATCTTGGGTATATATTTTCACAAAATGGTTTAGTCCAAGTCTAGTGTTATAAGTCCACTTACATCCTCATGAAATTGATTATTACTTTTCTTGAACATTGAATCGTACAAGCTAGCTACAACCAATACCCAATAAAGATTCTAGTCCATTACTAAGACATCAATATCATGAAGGAAACAAGAAATTCAACCCAATAGCAGAACCGAAAAGAAAGGTGAAAAGAACATAAAAATAGAATGAGGACAACCACCTAACCATCGGTGCACCATCTAAAATATAGGAGAAATCAAATAAAAGGATTGAAAATCTCACCCTTCTCTCTCTCTCGGCTGAAACTAGAAACACAGGAAGCATGAAAGGTGACACTGATTCTTCCTCTCCCTCAGTTCCTCACAAGCATAACGTTATCCCCACCATCATCCATCATCAGTGACGATGGCGATGGTGCGTCGATCTCGCACCTCGGTAGGCATATGTGACGGTGACCCTTCTTCTTCCTCTCTTTCATCAGTCTCCTTTCCCCCTTCTCTCGATGCCCTCACTCTCTCCCTCGTTCTCTCAATCTCTCTATCTTTCCCTCACTATGTTTCTCGGTCACGATAAGGATGAGAGGAGGATGGGCATTGTTTGTTTGTTTTTTTTTTCTTTTTAATGTGTGTGAGAGGCAATGTATCTTTTGAGAGTGAGATGGATGGTGGGGATCAATTCTTAGTGGGCAAGTTTTGTTGAGTGGATGAGATCTCTTCTTAATGTGTAAGTATTTTATTTTTATTTGTCTATAATTACACTTAACAGTAAATTTGCTAATTGAATTAGTTTATTAATCTAATTATACCTAAATCTCCCTATTTTCCATGTCGTAATGTTACTTGATGTTTTTTTCATTTTCCACTTATATTTTAATTGGTGTAGTTTTATAAATTTTATTTCATCTATTCATCCAATTATATTTAATTACTCGTTTGGTCACTCTCTTATTCATAGATTTTACTTCAATTTTCTTTTCCTATAATTTACACTAATCCTCAATTATTTTATCTTAGCTAATTAAATCTTTTTCATCCTTTTTTTTTGAAAAAGGATTTAGATAATAATTTTTTTTGCTATGAAATGGAATATTACTTTTTATTTATTTATTTAAAATTTCACTATTTTAATACTTAAATTTACTTTAGTTATTATTATTATTTTTTAATTAAGTTGTCTCATTATTTTTTTCTTAAGCACCTTTGGGAACGGGATATTACAATTTCACTCTCTCTTATGTTAGACTTTTAATCTTTTAAATTAAATCTATTTCACAATTTCAAATATAATTTTGAAAGAAGTCATGCTTTAAATATGATGTTAAAATTGTCCAATAGGTGTACTCATCTTTCTCTATGCACCATCTTTCTTCCTCTTTCTTTCCTATAATCTCTCTCTATATATACTTCTAGCTTGAGTTCAAAATGGTGTACTAATGTTAGTTTTCATTTCTCACTTTGTTTCTTCATTTTATTCTCTAGTCCCGTTTTTTTTTCTTTTTTGATTGATAAGTTATTAATGTTTATGAAATTTCCTTTGTAGTGTGTTAATCATAATTTTTGTTCTTCTATATATTTCTTCCCGTTAATTCTTTTAATGTATTCATGTTTCTCTACTCTTTGTTTTCTTCCATCATATTTTTATTGATAGATTATTAATGTATATATAAATTATTCTTTTGTAAAGGATTTCTCTTATTTTTTTCTTCTATTTTTTTCAGTTCATTCTCCTAATATGCCAAGAAAGTTGCTTCAATGGAAGAAGATGGCGAAAACTTGAAAGACATGATAGTTGAAAGAATAATATTGAGCTGTATTGTGCATAATGATCTTGGTAAAGATATATTGGTTTAACCAAGTGATAAAATGAGTGTTCCAAGATTCCAGGATATTTTAAATTCTTTTAATTAAATCTATTTCACAATTTCAAATATAACTTTGAAAGAATCTATGATTTTAAATTTTGCTGTTAAAGTAGATGTTTAGAAATGGACTATAAGCTATCGTTTGACATTATCATAACAGGCGTCTCAAACCGACATCCTAACGTTACTTTGGTGAATGATGAGATCAAGAGCATGCAAGGTCGTGATTGGGACTTGAGGTGCAGATTTTCTTTTAGATAAAGCAACAAAGTTGTTAACTATTATGCAAAGTTAAGCCATCTTTGTTAAAAAAAAAAAGAACTGATTTTTTTTGCATGAAATAGTTCTATTTTTATCTAAATTCCTTTAAATGCAACACATCCGACTTCATTCTCTTAATAATTAGTTATAAATGTCCCTTATGAGATAGTGAGACGAGAGTTTAATCAATCTCTATTTAATGATAATTAAATGAGAGTTTGTTTATCAAGTTTTTTTCCCATGTGTATTTCTCTTTGTGTTGTGTCTTATCTCTAATGTTTAAATTTATTTGTTTATTTCATTGACGTTAGTGAAATTGTTGATTCATATGACAGAGAAGAAGCCACTTTAGACTTTTTATGGGGGTGCATTGTAGACTGTGAAGGAAAGAGAGTAATAGTGTGTGGGAGCTTCATCTCTCTCTCTTTTAGATTATATAGATGGGATGGTCTAATCATATTTTTACTTTGGTCGAATTTGGTTCCTTCTGAGTTTTCTTCCATTTCAAAGCTATGTATTGCATATTCAAGTGTAATTTTTGTTCATGTATTTCTGCTGAAAGTCTTGAGGCTTTTCTGATGTATCAATATTTTTTTTTGGTTGAATGTATCAATATTTTATCTCCTAATATATAACTTTGCATGGTTTAACGCAAGTGTATATTAATAAAACGATCTTCTTCATTTCCTATATAAAACTTTACTAGCACTTTGTTTTCATGTATTTATATATGTGTGGTTGTTACACGTTAAAATTCATTTTGGTTTGAATATCAAATTTGGATTTGAATTTTAAAATTAATATTAATTCAAGTCTATTTAAAATTCGAAATTTAAATTGGTTTTTTTTATTTTAAAAGTTTATTAATGCTAATTTAAATGTCTCGCTTATATATTTATAAATAAAGATGGTCCTTGAGAATTTAAATAAATCTGTTGAAACTTTAAATCTATTAATCTAAATTAAAAAATCTGACAATTTAGCTCTTTTAATTAAATTGTCTCTCATCTATTATTTATTTTTGTATTATTATTAACTCTCTCCCAATCTTCTATCATATATAATGAAACAAAATAATATTATAGTTTGTCTTGATTATTATAGAGTTTTTGTTTGTCTTGATTATAATTGATTTCATTTTGAGTAGTAAATTGTTTTTGTAGTAAAAAATGTATTAAAGGCATTGGTTGTGGGGTCTTTTTTTATATTTATGTTTGTTGCATTGATGTTCTCAAGTATTATTGTGTTTGACCTTTCATCGTAAGTGCTTCTATTATATTGGATGAAGAAATAAGATAATATAGCTTAATAGAGAATCGTTCATAGTGCACTATAGACGTGCATTTTTTTAAAGAAAAAATTGAAAGATTATTTTCATAGATAATATTAATTAGTATCCTATCAAAAGTTTTATCTGTCTAATTATTTATCTTTTCAATGCACTTTTTATATTTATCAAAAGATATTTTTGGATTAATATATTTAAGACCCAATAAATATACATATCTCTTTATTAAAATATCTATATAGCTCAAACTCTTTAATCAATTGGAAAAACAACTATAATATTAATTAACTCTACACTTTTTCATTTTCACTATTTCCTATGTTAGAATTACAATTTCACTTTTTCCCAAGTTAAACTTTTAAATTTTTTAATTAATTCTATTTCACTATTTGAAATATAATCCTAAAAGAACCCATACTCTAATTTTGCTGTTAAAATTGCCCAATGAACTCATCCTTAATTTATCTATATCATGCACTTTTGATTAGGGGTGATCAGCGGTTCGGGTCAACTCGCCAACCCGTCAAAACCAACTCAACCCGTCAGTTTGGGTTGGATTGGTTCGGGTCCAAAATTTCAACCCGCTCATCAATTGGTTCGGTTAGCAGATTTAAAAATTATGAACCCGCTTAACCCGAACCAACCCGCCAACCCGCTCTAGTATATATTATTATTAGAAAAAGAATTTATAACGCATTAAAATATTAAATCACTAATACATAAGTAACAAATACAAATTGTTCATATTTTGAATATGCCAATATTAATTTTTTTCAAGTTCTTGACTATTTCCTAAATGAAAATAAGTCTTTTTGGTTAAAGTAAATAATTTAAAAGTTCAAAGAAAAATTAAAAAGGTAAAAAAAAAAAATTGACGGTTTGAACCCGAACCAACCCGTTGGTTTGGTTCGGGTTCAAGACTCTCTTTTTTTCAAACCCAACCCAAACCAACCCGCCGAACTTTGATTGGGTTGGTTCCAATTTTTCCTCAAACCCGAACCAAACCAACCCGCGATCACCCCTATTTTTGATATCTCTATCTCTCTCTTTCCCGTAATCTATATATATATATAGCTTATGTTTGTCACGACCCCAAATCGGGAGTACATGACCGGCACGGGAATAAATTTTTACCTCTAAACCCGTAAGCCTTATCCTGTAAACATGACTATAACTACCCTGCTATACAATCAATATATTTATATCATACTAGTGGCCACACCTCACTGGTGGCCTAATTAACCTGCAATCCGCGGTTCGCTCAATACCGTTTCAGCTCAGCCAGTGTATAGATATATATATCAGCACTCATAAAGTAAATATTAATATCATATTGACCGTACGTCTCAATACGTACGATCTATCCTATTCACATGCAGCAAGCACACATAATATATATATCCATATCATATTGACCGTACACCTCAATGCGTACGATCTATCTTATTCACATGCAGAAGTTCATATACTCAAACATATATCCTAGTTTATCCCCAACTGGACCTGTCTTTAAGTACATGTGAAGCCAACAATTCTAGAGTAGGTACATATCAAAAGCTGTATATATATATATACACAACTCTTACAACTTTAAAATATGTACAACAAGAGAAATCAAAATAACCAAAGGAGTCCACCCATGCGAACAAGAGCGTAAGGATGGTCTGATGTCCGTATCACTGTCCGGACGTCGATGCCTGCCCGATCCCTGTATCTGAAACATTGAAGCAGAGGGAGTGAGTCAAACAGACTCAGTGAGAAGCTTCCCATCCTCGGCGTAGCGACGGGTACCACTACAGTTGGGGAAAGGGAAACACCCACAATCACATGCACATGAAAGTCCAGTTTATCAAATGTTATATTACGATCAGGCAATATTAATATAACATTAAAATCACAGATAAACCTACGGATCATGCTTTTCTATCATGCTTCTCATAAACAAGCAATCACATTTTAACATATCATTTGAAAACTGTAAATCACTTAACTGACCCTAGTACCATGCTAGGGCAATGGCCTCAACGGGCAATTTCTTTTACATCTTTAACTGACCCTAGTGCCAGGCTAGGGCAATGGCCTCAACGGGCAAATCTTTTAGTCTTTTACTGACCCTAGTGCCAGGCTAGGGCAATGGCCTCAACGGGCAATTGTTTTAACCTGTTTTTCTTCCCAAGCTTTCAGCTGGGATCCTGACTCTATCTACCCATTACTATCCTAAACTGACTTTACCTAGGTAGTGTGGACATCCCTACGACTCACTAATCAATTAAGAGATCGTATTAATCCTCATATTGTTCCTAAACCCTTGGTTTAGATAATAACCTAGCTCTAAGGTCTTTCCTAAGTTCAATTACCATAAAACGTCGACGTTTACTAACAACTTCTATACGATTTCTTTAATGAGTTTCTAATTAATAGGGTAAACCAAACCTTGGACTCAATCAACAACTTACCCCCTTGCTTGTACTGTTCGGCGTACCTCATGTCATAACATGGATACCCTCCAGTACCTCTTTACCTGTAGGCAAACACACATATACAAATACTTTCATGTATACCAGTTTAGGAACAACAATAGCATGTTAACCACTAAATTATTCTTACAAATAGGCAAGTAGGCAAACCACATATCCACATCCTCAGTCAACCCTGTAGGGCAAGGATGAGAAACCCCTCACCTGGACGGCTCCCTTGTGCTTGTCCTGGAGTAACTCCCGCTCTGGACGAGTCGTGGTTTCCTAAGAAACGCATTTACATGGCTAACAATCTTAACTATATGCAACTCATATGTTTATGGTATGCTCGTGCCTAAAAATGCTACAGACTTGGTTTCGTATAATTATCACTCACCTTGAATTGATTTTGGAGCCTTGGATTTGAGTTACTAAACCTCGATATGCTTCTAAATTATCCTACTTAAGGTGTCCTAATAATTACGAAGGAATTAAGTTGCCATTTTAAAATTTTGACTTTATTGTTCCGCAAGTTTCCATCCTTGAGAAACAAGAAAGTACGTAAAATAATTCTTGATGCTTGATAGCATATTTAGAATTTTTCTAGGGTGTTTAAGATTGAAAAGAAGAGGTTTGGAGCCCTCAACATCACCCTTAAAGTGTATTTGGGCAAATCAAGCAGGGACCCAGCACGTTAACGTCAAGGTTCAACCATAGTAACCTCGGGCCAGCTCTTTACGGGTCTTGTTCAGCTAATATTTCAACAATAAAATTTCAATAATATCAATCCAAGCCTATTTACTCAAATCCAAGCTCAATCCTAATTTTCAACAATTTTTCCAAATTAGGAATAATTATAATTTCAACCCCAAATCCTTCAAAATTCGAATTCGGCTAAACCCGAGGGTATAGCCTCGATTCTTACCCCAACTAAGTGCTCAAGAACACTTCCTAGGTCTCAATCTACCCTCGTAACAACCCAATCGAAGGTGGATCGAAGAAATTCCTAAAAAGGGAGAAATTGAGGGTTTCGAATGAAATTGGGGTTACCGACCTTTGATTCGATTGGTGAGAGGTGTAGGAGACGTCGTGCCCGAGCTCCGGTGACTTCTCCGGCGTCGACTAGCTCTCCTCCGACGAGATTCTGGTGAGATTCCTCCTCCTTCTTCCCCCTTCTTCTTCCCTCACGCGTCTCCACCCTCTCTCTCTCTTCCTCTCTTTTCTTTCTTTCCTTTCGTGCTCTCACGTTTCTCTCTCTCTCTCTCTCTCTCTCTCTCTCTCTCTCCTACTATATATCTATATATATATATAATAATAATAATAAAAATAATTAAATAATTAAATATAATTAAAAATAAATAAATTAATAATCAAATTAAGACACAACTACTATATATTTTATTTTTTTCCTTTTTTTTCTAAAATAGATAATAAGATAAATAATAATCACTTAAAAATAATAAAGATATATTTTTAATTTAATTTCTTTTCCCTATTTAATTCAGGTTTCCAATTTCTTAAGTCCTGAATTAAATCCCAAAAATTATTTTCTACTTCTTTTCTTTTCCTTTTATTTTATTTTAAACTTCGTAAAAATTTCTCGGGTATTATAATGTTAAAAAAACGTTAATGAATATTACTATTTATTTCTCACTTTTTCTTTTCTTTTTATACTCTCCTTCCCTTTTTGGCTTTTAATGGATAGATTATTAATGTTTATGATATATTCCTTTGTGGTGTGTTAATCCAAATTTTTATTCTTCTAAATTTATAATATATATATATATATATATATATATATATATATATATATATATATATATATGATTCTTTTAATTTGTTCATATTTCTTTGCTCTTTTGTTATATGCTTATTATTAATCATTTCATTTTACAATATTATCATCAGTTACAAAATTAAATAAAGAAATAGTTTTTCATATTTTTTTATTAAAAAACACATACCTTAATATACTAATTTATTCATCAATTTTTATAGTTTAATTGTTAGTTTAATTTCTCTTATATTTAGTTAAATGATAGATTATATTATCTCTTTTTGACTTTCAAAATTATTTTTTTAGATGTATACTTAATTTTTAAAACTATTGAAAAGAATTTTCTAGAGCAAATTAAATATTTTTTTTTACAAAAAAATACTTTTACACGTATCTTTAATAGCATTATGATAATTATAAAATATGCTTTTTAAAATTTAATATTTAGGGATTATTTATTTTGAGTAAAAAATAAGTATTTAATTTAATTTATTTTTTCAAAAAAATATTTTTTATATTAATCAAATACATATTTAATTATATAACTAATAAAAATATGAGTATTTTGGTTAGAATTGTTGAAATTGTAATTTTTTAATCTCTCAAGGGAGGGGAGTGCTGTAAGTTTTCAAAATAGAAGGAAAAATAGTGTATTTTAAAGATCTCTCAGGGGAGAATAGTGTAATTTACTCTTAAACATTTGCTTCCTACAACTTTAAATGTGTTTGCTTCTTTTTTCTAGATGAGCTCCATTCTTTTTTTTTTTGTCACTTAACATCAATATTTAATTGTCTTTTCTCATTGGCTCTCATGTTTGACTTTCCCTAATTTGATTGGTTAAAATTTTGACTTATAAATTATCTTTTTAATTTTCATTTAAAAATAATCTATTTATACATGTGTTCCTTTGTGAATCAAAGTTACTTCAATAGTAAATTTTCTATTTTCTTTTTGAATTAAATAATTTGTCTATTTTCTATGCAGATGTACATGTGTCCCATCCTGAATCAAAGTTACTTTAATAGTTAATTTTTCATTTCCTTTTTTATTTAAAATATTATTAAAACCTTTTGATATGTGTGATATCATTACTCATTACTCTTCTCTATGTCAGATTTTGAAAAGCACAATCTCCTAAACTATTTTCATCTACTATTCTTATCTAAACTTTTTCATTTACACAATTTTCCAAACTATAATTATAATTTCCCTCTCACCTATGTTAGACTTTTAATCTTATAAATTAAATCTATTTCACAATTTCAAATATAATTTTGAAAGAAGTCATGCTTTAAATATGATGTTAAAATTGTCCAATAGATGTACTCTTCTTTCGCTATGCACCATCTTTCTCCCTCTTTCTTTCCTATAATCTCTCTATATATACTTCTAGCTTGAGTTCAAAATGATGTACTAAGGTTAGTTTTCATTTCTCACTTTGTTTCTTCATTTTATTCTCTGGTCCCCCTTTTTTTTCCTTTTTGATTGATAGGTTATTAATGTTTATGAATTATTACTTTGTAGTGTGTTAATCATAACGTTTGTTCTTCTATATATTTCTTCCCATTAATTCTTCTAATTTATTCATGTTTCTCTACTCTTTGTTGTATGCTTCTATGTTTTCTTCTTTTTTAGATGGTGTTTAAAGATCAAATATTTTTAACCAAATGTTTTCTTCTATCATATTTTTATTGATAGATTATTAATGTATATATAAATTATTCTTTTGTAAAGGATTTCTCTTAATTTTTTTCTTCTATTTTTTTCAGTTCATTCTCCTAATATGCCAAGAAAGTTGCTTCAATGGAAGAAGATTGTGCATAATGATCTTGGTAAAGATATATTGGTTTAACCAAGTGACAAAAGGAGTGTTCCAAGATTCCAGGATATTTTAAATTTTTTAGACTTTTAAAATTTTTTTAATTAAATCTATTTCACAATTTCAAATATAACTTTGAAAGAATCTATGCTTTAAATTTGCTGTTAAAATAGATGTTTGGAAATGGACTATAAGCTAGCGTTTGACATTATCATAACAGGTGTCTCAGACCAACATCCTAATGATGCTTTGGTGAATGATGAGATCAAGAGCATGCAAGGGCATGCAAGGTCGTGATTGGGACGTGACGTGCATATTGTCTTTTAGATAAAACAACAAAGTTGCTAACTATTTGGCAAAGTTGAGCCATCTTTGTTAAAATAAAATAATAAAAAAAAGAATTGATTTTTTTGCATGAAACATTCTATTTTTATCAAAATTCCTATAAATGCAACACATCCGACTTCATTCTCTTAATAATTAGTTATAAATGTCCCTTATGAGATAGTGAGATGAGAGTTCAATCAATCTCTATTTAATGATAATTAAAGGAGAATTTGTTTATCAAGTTTTTTTTCCATGATCATGTATTTCTCTTTGTGTTGTGTCTTATCTCTAATGTTTAAATTTATTTGTTTATTTCATTGACTTTAGTAAAATTGTTGATTCATATATGATAGAGAAGAAGCCACTTTAGACTTTTTTTTAATGGGGGGTGCATTGTAGAGTGTGAAGGAAAGAGAGTAATAGTGTGTGGGAGCTTCATCTCTCTCTTTTAGATTGTATAGATGGGATGATCTAATCATATTTTTACTTTGGTCGAATTTGGTTCCTTCTGAGTTTTCTTCCTTTTCAAAGCTATGGATTGCATTTTCAAGTGTAATTTTTGTTCATGTATTTCTGCTGATAGTTTAAGACTTTTCTAATGTATCAATATTTTTTTTTTGGTTGAATGTATCAATATTTTATCTCCTAATATATAACTTTGTATGTTTTAACGCAAGTGTATATTAATAAATGATCTTCTTCATTTCCTATATAAAATTTTACTAGCACTTTGTCTACATGTATTTATATATGTGTGGTTGTTACACGTTAAAATTCATTTTGATTTGAATATCAAATTTGGATTTGAATTTTAAAATTAATGTTAATTCAAGTCTATTTAAAATTTGAAATTTAAATTGGTTTTATTTTCATTTAAAAGTTTATTAATGCTAATTTAAATGTCTTGCTTATATATTTATAAAAAAAGATTGTCACGACTCCCGTTTATAGGACCGTGACCGGCACAGACACAGGGGATACCCTTATACTTGTAAGCCTTATCACCTAATTGACAGAATATCTATTATTGTAAATACATTCACATGCATTATAATATCATGGGTACACCGAAATGGTGGCCTATCCTAGGCAAGCAAATCCACATGGCCAGTGCCGCTTCAGGATATAGATATAGGAAAACACACATAATATATATAACCTGTGTACTGGCTACACATCCGAAGATGCTGCCTATTCTATTCACATGCAACAGATATATGTATATATATACATTTTGAAAACAAATTTTCCCTGTATCGCAGCAAATTAAATCCTGATCTTTAAGGTGTGTGAAGCTGACAGTTCTAGATTTAGTAATACAGTCTAATTCGGTACGTCTACCCTTTACTTTATGATACAATAATAAAGTAAATTAAATTACAATTACACTTTATTCACCCACATGAACAAGTTGTGGGTCTTGGAAAGTGTTGCTCAACCCTCGTTCCACCGAGACTTCTTCCACCTATACTTAACTTGTCTCTGTGTAGTAAAAATGAGGTGCGAGTCTTAACCACGCGACTCAGTGAGGACTCTCCCATCCCCGGCGCAAGGTGGGTACCATAGCGCTGGGTATGGGAGTCATACACAACCACATGCAAAAACAACTAGTTACTGTTGTTAGCATACATTCTTGGTGATCACACAACAACCGAAAATTCACCCAAACACTCACATGCATTTAATAACTGTAAACATGCAGCAGTTTATTCCACGTCATCAATCAACAATTAAACACGTAACATATAGTGCCGGCTTTTACTTACCGGTCTTCTCACGTTCAGCATATTTGAATTAAACAAGATGTTGTGATGACGTAATCCTGTACGTCACCACTCTGTTGCACAATCAGCAACAATATGCAAACACAGACAATTCTTTAAGTACACGCAGATACTATAACATACATCTACTTAACTTCCCCCACTCTGGGGTATTTACTAGCCACTACATGACTTTTCTACCTCGAACCCGTGCACTCGGGTTGCTGGCCACCACGTGGCAAAGCATACTTAACCCATTCACTTGGGTACTGGTCACCTCGTGACAATTCTGTTAATCAAACAATACTTAACCCCTTCACTTGGGTACTAGTCACCTTGTGACAATTCTATTAATCAAACACAATCAACTTCTATCTATCAAACAACTGATACGTAGCCACCACGTGGCACGTCCTGACCCCTTGCTGCGGGGCAATAGCTTGAGCCCACTCGTCCATTACCCAACCAGGCCACATGGCGGGCACGACACGACGTCTCGAAGCATGGCCACTGACACACCCTGGACCAACTCCACAGGATGATTTCTCTTTTACTAGGCTAGGCTCACGGTTCACCCGTAGGTTCCTCCCGTGTCTCCTTACCTTAGTCTCACATATTAATAGGATTCTTTGTATCTTTCCCGAAGGATCAACAATTCTTCTCCTTATTAATATGTACAAGTATTCTCAACAGGATATAACTCATATACCCGTCCAGATGCACTCTCTGAGCCTCAAGCTATCGTCATAGCAATATAAATCCTTTCTGATCCTATTGACAGGATAGGGCAATGACCATCTTCATGGTAATTATAAAACTGAGGTCTCAAGTGCCATCTGACGTTGTTCTAGTCGATGTCTCACATCGCTAGCATAACCAAATCCGAAACCCACCAATAACTCCCTTTGCATGATTTTAATTTAAGTCACCGTCGTGACGAGTTTTCAAAATAAAGTTTAGCCCTTCCGTACAAGGACTCTTGCCACCGTCGTGTAAAGGATTTAATAAAATACTCATCATGCCTCCGGAGTGTATGAGTTGGATTTGTAACACACCAATCATAACAAACAATTATACTCTACTCCTATGTCTTCCTATCCAAGCTAATTTCCACAACCTATTTTCTAGTTCTTTCATTCTTTTAGCATTATATACCTCTAGCTAACACATGCCAGACAAGAAGAGAATATGCATACTCATGTAATCCACATAAGCATACAACCCTAGGAGTAGAGATGAAAGAACCCTCACCTTGGTCACTTTACTGAACATTCCCTTTGAGCACTCTTGTCTCCAAGGAAGTACTTGAATCCCTTGAGAAATCCGAATTTGGGGATTTAGAAGATTTGTCCAAGCTCTATGGTGCTCCAAGATGCTAGGTGAAGCTTGAGTGATCCTTGAATTGATGAGGGAAGCAAAGAAATTGATTGGAAGTTATAGGTCTTTTTTTTCTTTTAACCTAAGAGAGAATTGAGATGAAGAGGAAGAAGAAGATGGAGGAAAGTATGCGTGCTGTGCTGCCAGAGAAAGAAAACAAGAGTTCTTAAATTGGATTTGGGACTTAAGGGTCTTTTGGACATTTGGCAACTTTTGGAAAATGGTGAAATAGAGTTTTGATTGGATTTTCTCATCTAGATTTATTTTTGGGTGAGAATAGGAAAATTTAGAAAATTTTGGGTAATCATAGGCCTATTAAAAATATCTGTTACTGAGTCTCTAGCAGATGATAATTTTCTACCCAGTATGATTTTTATTTTCGAAAAATTCTCAAATTTAAACTATAAGCTTTGAATAATTCGTATGACCACTTTTGAATAAAATTATAATTTTTCTACCTAATTTTCATATTTATTTTAGTTCCTAGCCCTGGAATAAACCATTCTTAAATCCTCGAAATTTTAAATAAATCATTCTTTAATCCTCGAAATTTTTTCGGGGTATTACAAAGATGGTCCTTGAGAATTTAAATAAATCTGTTGAAACTTTAAATCTATTAATCTAAATTAAAAAATTTGACAATTTAGCTCTTTTAATTAAATTGTCTCTCATCTATTATTTTAATTTTGTATTATTATTAACTCTCTCCCAATCTTCTATCATATATAATGAAACAAAATAATATTATAGTGTTCTTCAAAATAAAAGGGAAAAAATACATTTCATCGTTTGTCTTGATTATTATAGAGTTTTTGTTTGTCTTGATTATTATTGATTTCATTTTGAGTAGTAAATTGTTTTTGTTGTAAAAAATTTATTAAAGACATTGGTTGTGGGGTCCTTTTTTATATTTATGTTCGTTGCATTGTATGTTCTCAAGTATTGTTGTGTTTGACCTTTCATCGTCAGTCCTTCTATTATATTGGATGAAGAAATAAGATAATATTGCTTAATAGAGAGAATCGTTTCATAGTGCACTATAGACGTGCGTTTTTTAAAGAAAAAATTGAAAGATTATTTTCACAAATAATATTAATTAGTATCCTATCAAAAGATTTATCTGTCTAATTATTTATCTTTTCAATGTGCTTTTTATATGTATCAAAAGATATTTTTGGATTAATATTATTAAAAGCACAATATAAAGATCGAATTTAAGACCCAATAAATATACATATCTCTTTATTAAAATATGTATATAGCTCAAACTCTTTAATTAATGGAGAAAACAACTATAACATTAATTAACTCTACACTTTATCATTTTCACTATTTCCTATGTTAGAATTACAATTTCACTTTTTACCATGTTAAACTTTTAAATTTTTTAATTAATTCTATTTCACTATTTGAAATATAATCCTAAAAGAACCCATACTCTAATTTTGCTGTTAAAATTGCCCAATGAACTCATCCTTAATTTATCTATATCATGCACCTTTGATATCTCTATCTCTCTCTTTCCAGTAATCTATATATATATATATAACTTATGTTAAAAAACGTTAATGATTATTACTTTTTATTTCTCACTTTTTCTCTTCTATTTATACTCTCCTTCCCTTTTTGGCTTTTAATGGATAGATTATTAATGTTTATGATATATTCCTTTGTTGTGTGTTAATCCAAATTTTTGTTCGTCTAAATTTATAATATATATATATATATATATATATATATATATATATATATATAGTTGATTCTTTTAATTTGTTCATATTTCTTTGCTCTTTTGTTATATTCTTATTATTAATCATTTCATTTCACAATATTATCATCAGTTATAAAATAAAGAAATAGTTTTTCTTATTTTTTTATTTAAAAACACATACCTTAATATACTAGTTTATTCATCAATTTATATAGTTTAATTGTTATTTTAATTTCTCTTATATTAATTAGTTAAATGATAGATTATATTATCTCTTTATGACTTTCAGAATTCTTTTTTTACTTGTATACTTAATTTGTAAAACTATTGAAAGGAATTTTCTAGAGTAAATTCTATTTTTTTACAAAAAATATTTTTACACGTATCTTTAATAGCATTATGATAATTATAAAATATGTTTTTAAAATTTAATATTTAGGGATTATTTATTTTGAGTAAAAAATAAGTATTTAATTTATTTTAGTTTTTTTCAAAAAAATATTTTTTTTATATTAATCAAATACATATTTAATTATATAACTAATAAAAATATGAGTATTTTGGTTAGAATTTTTGAAATTGTAGTTTCTTATCTCTCAAGGGAGGGAAGTGTAAGTTTTCAAAATAGAAGGGAGAATAGAGTACTTTAAGGATCTCTCATGGGAGAATAGTGTAATTTACTCTTAAACATTTGCTTCATACAACTTTAAATGTTGATGAACGCGGCCTTGTAGCGAGGCCGGCACCAATCAAATTAATACTAGAAAGTGCAGCTAGTGGCACAACCTAGGTCGATTCTCTCTCGCGGAGCCTATGGACTCTATGGACAAATATGCACAATTAACACAAAAAGGGATGTCTTTGAGGCAATTTAACAAACACTTGGTGTGCAATGAAACTAAATGGAATTAAATGCAACTAAATGAAACTAGAACTAAGACTTTTTGAGATTTTCAATATTTTAAAAGCTAAAGTAAATTGAGGTGAATGAAATGAGATGAATATGCTTTGTTGGAGAATGCTTTGGACTATCCTTGCTATAAAAAAGTGTGGAATTAATCAATGAAAGGCCATTTCCTAAAGTAGTTTATTGACCACTAAACCTAGGTAAATTAATTAGAGAATGCAATTAACCAACCGGACAATTAACAAGCCTAATCAAATACCATCAAAGAAGCAAATGGGGAATTTAACATAGACTAGAATTCATCTCAACAATTACCATTGTCATTAGAGTGGCTTCCAAAATGAATCAAAAATTATAATAAGATTCAACCAAATCCAATGTAATCAAAACCCACAATGAGAGAATCAAAATACAAATCACAAGTCTATATAAATTCCTAATATCCAACTATAACCTAGTTAAGTTCCACAACCATGGAACCACAATCAATACAAACTCATCAATATCAACAAGATAAAAATGAATCTATAAAGAGAGGTAGAAGGAAAACAAGAAAAACTCCCTATTGGATGCCGTAGCTCAAGCCCTAATCATCCTCCTCCAAAGCACAAGAGATTTAGCCACTCATGGATGGGAGAAATGCTTCACCAAGCTCCTCCAACCCTTGCTTAGCCATGGATGGTGATGGAAGTTGCTGGATATTGGTGTGGATGGGTGTAGAGAGTGAAGAAGATGAAGAGAAAATGGTGATTGTGGCTGGAATGTGAGAGACTTGAGAGGATGAGAAGCATGAATGATGAAGGTGTTAGAATGTGAATGGGTTTTTCTCCAAATTAGGTTAAGGCCTCCAAAACATCAGAATATTCCCTCTAATACGACCTAGGATGCTCCCCTTGTGGTAAAATGCTGAGAAAGTGGGTCCACAATCCGTTTCAGCTCTTAAAATCGTGAGAAAATTGTGCAGATCTGGTGTACCCGCTGTTAGCGGGTGGATTACTTGAAACACGCGTTTTCCATTCTGAATGAAGTGTACCCGCTGGCAGCTTGCAAGGCTACCCGATGGCAGCGGGTAGAACAGTGCCATGGTCCCAAATTTGCCTCTAAGCTCCAATTCTTGCAACGGCTCGCTTTCCAGCTTCTTTCTCAACCTTTAGCACTTGAATCCTTGCTATTCCTCAAGTTGATTGACCTACAAATCAACCAAAACAATTGTGAGGCTCTCAAGTTAGTAAAACTAGAGAATTATCGCAATTTATTCAATAAAAACATGGAATTAGCAAGATTGTTATTTAAGTCCTTAAGTGCCATTGAATAACATTAAATCATGCATAATGACTCTTTAAACTCAACAAAAGCTTGTCAAATGCCAAAAGATACAAGGGTAAATATTGGTATTATCAACTCCCCCATACTTAGACCTTTGCACTCCTGAGCAAAGCAATCAGTCAAAAAAAAAAGCAATCAAGGGATATGTAGGAAGCAATAGAATGACCAACCAAATCAAGATGTAAAACAACTAAGCAAGAAACCATGTTCTTGGTTCATGCAACAAAAACAAAACAACTATGCATAGCAATCAACTAGAACATGCAAATGACCGATGACTCAAGTGTTTCGCTCTACTTACTAATGTTGGATATTTTCTCTCTAATCTTACTTATTTAGCACTTTTCCATAAGCTTGAGAGAAAACTAGATCTCCACTAAGAATCCCTTAGCTCAACAAATCATGAGGTCTTAATGGCTTGTAATGATGGATGCATGGTCATGGTGAAAAGTGTTTACAAAGAAGGAAATTATGCAAGACTAAACATTTTGAATTAACTCCCAATTAAATGATTACTTGGGTTTCAAAAGAGTCTAACTAAACAATCATCTTCCAACCACCAAGAAATTTGCCTAAGATCCTTATTGCTTTAGATTGCAACTCTTTAATTCATCATCATTTTTTTTCTTATCTATTCTCTTTTTTTCTTCTTTCTTTTTTTTAATATATATATATAATTCATTTCTTCATTTATTATTATTTTTCTTTCTTTTCAAGCTTTTTGCTTGATTGGATCAATTAGACAATTTCAACCCAGAAAGATGAGTGGTCAGAAACTAAGAAACCTAAAGTCAAACATTTAATTAGAAGTCATAGTGCAAAATGTCTAGAAAAGCAAGAATTAAGCTCAAAGGGGGTGACTATGGATAGCAAAAGAAGTGGTTTGTGTATGGGATATAGGTGAGTGAAACAAACACCTCAATCATTTTTATTTAACTAACGCATGTCAAGCTTCAACAAGATTTCAATCAAGTTCTAGAAAGTGAACAAGTAAGCAGACAACACACAAGTATATGCAAGAAAAACAGTAGTGTTTGGCTCAAAATCTTCCAACAAGGCTAGGTTACTCTCACATCGATCAATGCATGCCTAATTAATTACTCACATAAGTGACTTGCTTAAGTTGAGAATTAGAGAGTACCAATCTCTTGAAAAATTGTTTCTTATTCTTGAAATGATTGTGCATTCTGCTGTCTCTTGACACACAACTTGAAAACATTTTCTAAAATGCTTAAACAGGTGCAAAAGTTAAGTGTGGTTCCCGAAGAATTTTTTAAAAAAACATTTGAGTAGATATCAACAAGTGCTTATTGAATTTCTTATTAACCTCATTAATCCCACAAGTCTACAACAAAAACGAAATTGTATATACTCAGTTGATAATTTCCACAAACAAGGACTTAAAACTTGCGCATTTACATTTATATTCACATCCACAAGAATAGAACCCAAAAAGCTAAATCCAAAAGGAGTCAAAAACACAATCACTAAATAGGAATATAAATATGATGTTAACATTTGCAATAATCACAGGTAATCTGCCCATTCAGCAATTCAAAAAGCAATCATTCTTCACAAACTTCTCCCCCACACTTGCAACAAGCATTGTCCTCAATGCAGAAAGATAGGACAAAGATGCGCAAGCACGAGGGTCCACAAGCAGAAAAACAATCAGTCAAAAGCCAAAAGAGGAGAAGAGGGGCGAGCATAGTAAGCTAAACAACTAATTAGATCAGAATGCATGAAATTGTAATGTTCCAGAAGTTAAATGAGCCATCAGTAGCTCAACAGCAAAAGCAATAACCAGCAAAAATAGAATCCATAAGTAAAAAGGAAAAGTAAAGAAAAGTTGAACCAAACACAAAAGAAACAAAACAGATAAGACTAGCAAGCAGTTGGCTCAGATCCGAGCTTAATCACGGCCCTCTCGTAGCTCTCTAAAATTGTCTCGGATCTTGTCCTGAAAGGATGTGAAGCTAGCTTGTAAATTGTGGATGTCATCCCGAAGAGTGTGGACTTCATCCCTAAGGGCACGCTGCTCAGAGATCAGGAAGTCTAGCTTCTGGTCAGAGGTCTGCAGCATTGGCTCTGAAGATTGCGGAGGGGTCTGACTGGTAGAGGCTTCATCACGGTGCCTCCTGACATTTCTGGCTAGCGCGGGAGGTCTAATCACTGGAGGTCTTCCAAATCCCAATCTACTGTAATCCCTGGTGTTGGCAGGATTGAACTCTAAGTCAGAATCAAGCTGCAGAACACCTGCTCTCTTGTACATTTGAGATATGAGATGTGGAAATAATAGAATTTGTCCTTTCACTCCCTTCGCTGAAGCCTTCTTGAGCGAGTCAAAAATCAACCCGACCACATCAACTCTCTCATTCTTCATAAATAAGTAAATAAGGTGTGCTTGGTGAGAGGGTATGCCAGTACCATGGCTGGAAGAAAGAATGTTGTGACATATAAAAAGCAGCCATGCTCTAGCAGCCGGGCACATGGAAGAACGTTGCAAATAGATCTGAAATCCTCCATACTTAGCATCCCAATCTGAATTATCCTGAATGAGCATCTCTCTTATTTCAGCGTGCCGGAAAGGGGCATCACCAGTGTTAAAAGCTTTCTATTGACTATTGTAGGCACAATTCTGCACAATAGGTAGCCCAAAAAATTGCCGGATGTCGGCCAATGTGAAGGTGGTAACCTTCGTACCGCGGTAGGTCGGGTTGTTCATGTTACGCTTGAGCTTGACATTAATGTAGAAATGCTGCACAAATTGCTCATTATCAGCCACTTGTACCCGATTGGGAGATGTTAGGTTGGCGGCTACTAATTGATCAAAGAACGCATTGCCTTCCGTCTCAGGAAAATGAAATTCTTGATGGAGGGATCTATTTTAAACCTCATCTTGTATTTCTTCAAAAGTCATCTCTTCGCTGGACAAGCTTGCTAATCAAAACAAACAAAGAAAAAAAACAAGAAAAACACAGACAATTTAAAAAGAATCAGTCAACATAGAAGCTAGCAAGACTACACTAACCAACCTAGACGCTCACACTAAAACAATTAAAACTAATTAAGGAAAAGGGAAAACTAAGTATACTAAAGAAAGAAATAAAACTATTGAATATGAAAAGACAAAAAAATTAATTAGAACAAGGTGTGAGTGCTAAGTTGAAGAGTAATCTTGAGGGTCCATACTGATTTTTCAAGACTAATAAATAACTAGCCTAGACTAAAAACAACTAAACAAAAGTGAAAATAGCGTTAACTAAAGCTAAAAACTACTGACAAACTAAAATATTGCATATTTACTATTTCTAATTAACTACATATTGGTTATATCTAAACAAAATGCAAGAGGGGAACTAATTACAACCTAAAATGCTAGATAACATAATAAAAGGAAACTAAGTGAAAATCAAGATTAAATTATTTATCAAATAACTCTAATGCTACACATACTAAAATATGGACTATATTTAAGTAAAATTGAATAATTAAATAAAAGATAATATTTCAAAGAATAAAATAAAATAAAATAAAATAAAAATGAAAATTGAAAATAAAATAAAAATGAGTAACTAAATAAACAAAATAAATAAATAAATAATAATAATAATAATAATAATAATAATAATAATAATAATAATAATAATAATAATAATAATAATAATAATAATAAAAACTAGCAATTTACCTGAATGAGAAAGGGGGGTTATGGGTTGGTTTTGGAGGGGCAATGGGGAAATTGAAGATTTTGGGTTGCTGGGAAAAAGAGGAAAAAGAGGAAGGGGGGTTACGGTCTGGGTTGGGTTAAGGTTTGGTGGTGGAAGATGGCTTGGTGTGGGTTGGGGCTGAAACAGAGGAAAGAGGAAACAAAGGGAAGGGGCTCACGATTTGGGATGTGGAGGAGGTTGGGGATGGCGGCTTGAGCAGAAGAGGAGAAGGAGAGAGGAGGAGACTCACGACGGCTGGAGGCGTGGTGGGGTTCTGGGCTGGTGGATGGTGGCGTGGCTATGGAGGAGAGGGGTATGGGTAAGAAGAAGAGAAGTTAGAGAGAGATGAAACAGAGAGAGAAAGCTGAAGAGTGGAGAAAGAGAGGGAAGAGGTAGGGTTAGGGTTCAGAAAAGACAAGAAAAATTTGAAATTTAAAAATAAAGATGAAATAATAATAATAAAGTTAAATTTTTTTTTTCATTTTTTGCAGACTACCCGCTGGCAGCGGGTAAGTCAGAGGCGAAAAATGAAGAAGGGAAAAACAGGGGAGGAGCAGGGGATGCCTATCTGTAGCTCCCGCTGGCAGCGGGCAAAGGCTACCCGCTGGCAGTGGGTAGAATAGAGGCATTTCCAAAAATAGGAGATTTTGAACTTTGACCCTTAAACTTCTCTTTTTTTTATTCCTATACCCAACTAAAGACTCCTAAGAAACATAAAAATTCATCTATTCCTACTCCTAGAACCTAATTTACTGGCTTCCATCCATCAAAAAGCAAACCTCATACATCAAAATTCATGCATTCAACAACAAAGGGAGTGTCTAACCACACAACTAAACGAACAACAAAGCACAAACTAAAAGCAACAAAATACACAAAAGCACAATTAAACCCCAAAGAACAATTTCACAATCTACTACCTACTGGAAAATCTCTTCCCCCACACTCTTCTCAAGCATTCCATAAGAGCAACAAATTAAATGCAAGATGAGAAAAGGAAAGAGATGACCTGGCCCCTCATGGGGGCTTGGAGTTTTCCTTGAACAATTTCAGCAAGTGACCATTCACCAAGTGCACGGCGCCGGTTGAATCTTCCATTATCTCCACCGCTCCATAAGGAAAGACCTTGGTCACTGTGAATGGTCCATCCCAACGTGTTTTCATCATTCCTTGCTTGAACTTGAATCTTGCTTTGAATTTTAAAACTTTATCTCTAACACTAAAGCATTTTCTAAGAATGCCTTTGTCATGAATTTTCTTTGTCTTCTCCTTGTACAACCTGGCATTTTTATATGCTTCAGTCGTCATTTCATCAAGCTCTTGCAATTGGAGTTTTCTTTCTTCTCTCGCAGCTTCCATATCTAAGTTGCATTTTTGCACCGCCCAATATGCCTTATGCTCTAATTCAACTGGCAAATGACAAGCTTTACCGAAGACTAGGCGATAAGGGGATATGTCTATTGGAGTTTTGTAGGCTGTACGATATGCCCAAAGAGCTTCTTCAAGTCGGGAACTCCAATCCTTTCGGGAGGGTTGCACAACCCTTTCAAGAATCTTCTTAACTTCCCTGTTAGACACCTCTGCCTGACCATTGGTTTGTGGGTGGTAAGGTGTGAAAACTTTATGTCGGACACCATGCTTAGCTAATAAGCTATTGAAAAGCCTATTGCAAAAGTGGGTGCCCTGATCACTAATGATGGCTCTAGGGATCCCAAACCTACACAAGATATTAGACTTGACAAATTTAGCTACAGTTTGAGCATCATCCTTCCTTGTGGGTATGGCCTTTATCCATTTAGAAACATAGTCTACTGCCAATAAAATATAAGTAAACCCGTTTGATGGGGGGAAAGGGTCCCATAAAATTTATGCCCCAAACATAAAAAATTTCACAAAATAGCATAGGTTGTTGTGGCATTTCTTGTTTCCATCCCAAACCCCCAAAACGTTGACACTTATCACAAGTTTTACAAAAATTGACAGAATCCTTAACTAAAGTTGGCCAATAAAACCCACAGTCTAAGACTTTCCTAGAGGTTTTCTTTCCACCAAAATACCCCCACAAGCCAAGGTATGACAGGCTGTTAAGATGCTTTCTTGCTCTTCCTTTGGTATGCACCTTCGAATGACTTGATCAGCACATAGTCTCCAAAGATGAGGTGCATCCCAAGCATAATGTTTGGCATCTCCTTTTAGCTTTTGTACCTAAAAGTTAGACAAAGAAGGGGGTGTCACTCCACTAATGAGAAAATTCACTATATGAGCATACCAAGGCTCATGACGAGCTATGGTACACAACAAAGAATCTGGAAAAGCATCAAAACTAGAGTTAGAAGAGTCCACTCCCTTTGTGTCCTTAGGTAAGCGACTCAAATGGTCAGCTACATGGTTTTCAGCTCCTAGTTTATCCTTAATCTCTATGTCAAATTCTTGCAAGAGAAGGGACCATCTAAGTAGCCTGGGCTTGGAATGAGGTTTGGAGAAAAGATACTTCGCTGCAGCATGGTCAGGAAAAACTACAACCATGGAATTAAGCAAGTAAGGTCTAAATTTCTCCAAGGCAAAGACAACGGCAAACAATTCCTTTTCAGTGTTGGTATAATTAATTTGTGCCACGTCTAGTGTCTTGGAGGCATATGCAATCACTCTAGAAACTCTGTTCTCCTTTTGCCCTAGCATGACTCCAACAGCAAAATTAGAAGCATCACATGAAATCTCAAACTGTAATTGCTAATTAGGAGCAGAAAGTATTGCGGGAGAGACAAGTATAGATTTCAGTTCATCAAAAGCAAGCCTACATATGCTTCATTAAAATCAAACTCTGCATCTTTTTGAAGTAATTGAGATAATGGATATGCAATTTTGCTAAAATCCTTAATGAACCTCCTATAGAACCCTGCATGACCCAAAAATGATCTAATCTCTTTAACACATGTGGGGTATGGGAGGGAGGAGATTACTTCTATTTTTGCTTTATCCACCTCAATCCCTTTTCCAGAAATTAAATGTCCTAAAACAATTCCTTGATCAACCATAAAATGGCACTTTTCATAATTTAGCACAAGACCTTTTTCAGAACATCTAGCAAGAACTTTATTTAAGCTGTCTAAACATGCATCAAATGATTCTCCATAAACTGTAAAATCATCCATAAATACATCCATGCATTGTTCAAGAAAATCAGAAAAAATAGACATCATACAACGCTGAAATGTACCAGGAGCATTACACAAACCGAAAGGCATTCTCCTATATGCAAATGTACCAAAGGGGCAAGTAAAAGTGGTCTTTTCTTGGTCCTCCGGAGCAATGGGTACTTGAAAATAACCAGAGAATCCATCAAGGAAACAGTAATAAGACTTACCAGCAAGCCTTTCAAGCATCTGGTCAATAAAGGGTAAAGGGAAATGGTCCTTTCTAGTGGCGTCATTTAATTTTCTATAGTCAATACACATGCGCCACGAATTCTGGACTCTAGTGGGAATCATCTCATCCTTCTCATTTTTCACTATTGTGATCCCACTCTTCTTTGGTACAACCTGCACAGGGCTAACCCATTTACTATCAGAAATTGGGTATATAATACCCGCACTCAAAAACTTAGTGACCTCTTTCTTGACCACATCTAAAATCAAAGGATTCAACCTCCTTTGGGGTTGCCGCTTGGGCTGCAACCCCTCCTCTAGCAGAATTCTATGTGTACAAATTGTAGGACTAATCCCTGGTATATCTGCTAAAGTCCACCCTATTGCTCTTTTATGTTTTCTCAAAAGGTTTAAGAGCTTCCCTTCATTCTCGTCAGATAACCCATTAGCAATGATCACTGGTAATTGGTTATTTGACTCTAAGAAAATATACTTTAGATTTGAAGGGAGCTCTTTGAGCTCTAGAGTGGGAGGTTGAATTACAGAAGGAACGAATTTTTTAACATCTAAAGTGGCAAGAGTACTTCCCATTAAAATTTCATTTTTACCACTTGCCTCAACTTCCATGCATTCAAACCTTGGTAGTATGTTCCCTTCTTCGGTTGACTCAACTTCAACCACAATTTCCTTTCTTTTATTTTGTTGCCCTTGTAATAGGTGAGAAGGTGGAGAAGCAGCAAGGGGGTCTTCACATGGCAGAATGTATTGAACTTTGTTTTGGATCACCTTCCCTATTTCATTGCTTGACTCATCTGAAAACTCAATGAATAACTTCCCCAAGGGGCCATCATAACTACTCAAAGAAGAAAGAGAATCCAAAGAATAACTAGTCACAAAAAATGTATCAGATTGTGGGGTACCACGTGTACAATCAACTGACATGCAGTTAAGACATGAGGGATCACCTCCACAAGAGCAAGTAGATGGAAAAGAATATAAAGAAGAGAATGAAGCAAGGGTGTCATCATCGGCATGCAAAAGTTCAGTGAATGAAAAATAACCATCAGAAAATGCATCAACAGTAGATTCAGAATTATTATCATCATGCTTATAACCTAGATGTTCATCTCCCATGATTATATCTATTGCACTAACCCCAAGTAAAGAATAGTCCTCATATGGATGCTTCATGGCCTCATACATATTAAAATTAACTTTATGATCTCCCACTTCCATAGAGATTGTTCCTTCTTTCATGCTAATCACAGTGTTAGCAGTCCTCAAGAAGGGGCGACCTAAAATGAGAGTGGAATCCTGAGGCATTCCCGCGCCATATCAAGAACATAGAAATCAGCTGGAATAAGCAAATCTTTCACTTGGACCAAAAGGTCCTCTATAATCCCATCAGGTCGCCTAATGGACCTATCAGCTAATTGTAAGATTAATGTAGTGGGTTGAAGTGTTTTAATACCTAGGGTCTGATAAACAGATTTAGGCATGACATTAATAGCAGCCCCTAGATCGAGTAATGCACCCCCTATAGTAACCTTACCAAATACAAGGGATTGTAAAAGACCCCAGGTCTTGACACTTGACCGGGGTTTGGGGTTTGAAAAGAGCAGAAACATTAGAGCTCACTTGAACTCTCTCAATTGGTCTAAATCTTCTCTTGTTTGTACAAAGCTCTTTCAAAACTTTTGCATATTTAGGCACTTTTCTTACCAACTCTAACAAAGGAATATTAAATTTTAACTTGGTAAATAGATTCAGTGCCTCTTCATCAGTTTTAACTTCATTGACCTTCTTACTCAGCAAATATGAATTAGGGAAGGGAAGATCACTTATACTTACCTCCTTACCTTTTTGGGTGGAGATGGCTTTGTTAATTGCTTCTTCCTTCTCCTTTTGTTCCTCTTTTTCTTTTGGTTCCTCTTGTTGCTCCTTCTTCTTTTCCTCAACTTTTTCCCGCAGCCTAGTTTCTTTGGAGATCTCAGAAAGCTTGAGTGGTGACAAATGAGGACTTTCACAAACAATTTCTTCATCATCTTCCTTATCTTCAAATTTGACCTTTCTGCCACTTCTAAGGCTTATGGCATTCAGTGACTTAGGATTGATCACTATGTTAGTAGGCGTCGCTCCACTTGATCTAGCTTGTCCATCACTCTTCTTGTTTGACAGATGAGTGACAAATGAATTCAGGTTGTCATGCTTTACTTCCATTTGTTCAAACTTGTTCATGATATTGGTGAAGCATGAGTCAACGTGTAAGGCGACGGCCTTGATTTTATCATCAGTGATACTCCACTCTTGGTCAAATTTTGCACCAATATCTGAGAACCCTTTCACTAAAAGCTATTTAATCTCATCATTGCTTGAAGAGGGTGCACCTTGACTAATGGGAACCATGGCATTGGTGGTGTTCTGTTTTGGTGCTTGGCTAGGTGAAGCCGCTTGAAAATTTGAGTATTGACCACCATAAGAATTTCCTCCTCTAGAAGGATAGTTCCCTTGACTTTGCCCACTGCTAAACCCTTGAGTATTCTGATTACCTCTATTCCCATATCTGAAGTTAGGGTGATCTCTCCAACCAGGATTGTATGTATTGGAGTAAGGGTCCCTTTGTTGGTATTGCCCAGGCCGTGCTTGATACATTGCATTCACATCTTCATATTGACTAGGGCAATCTGTTGATATGTGCATAGGGGAATCACAGAATGTACAGCTAGCGCCTACCATAGCTAGCTGTTGAGTGGGTGACTGTGGAGATTGGATGCTCAGTCCATCCACCCTCTTGGTTAGTGCAGACAGTTCATGTACCACTTTCACCAACAATGGATCTCGATCTACTGGAGATATCTTTTTTACTGCTCGAGTATCCCTCGTGGTAATGTTCTGCCTACTCAAGGCGAGCTTCTTGATCAACTCCATTGCTTCATCAGGGGGCATGTCTTCTATGGACCCATTAGCAGCTGCATTGAGCATTTTTGCATCTTCATCAGTTCACCCATAAACAAAAGCTTGGACCAGGTGCTCCAGTGGCATTTGATGGTTTGGACATTTTCCTTCCATATCCTGAACACGTGTCCAATAAAGTGCTTCTTCAAATTATCCCATGTTTGGTAAGCATCTGGGATGTACCTTGGCAAACTCATATACCAAACCTTTGCCTTCCCTTCCAGAGTGCGATGGAAAACCTTCCACATGACTTCTTCAAGTTTAGCCCCCACGGGCTTCATCGTCATGCAATGCATGTGGAGAGAGCTTAGATGTGTATACGGGTTCTCACCTGGAAGAACATGAAATTTTGGAAGTGAGTGCACAAGAGAACCTTTAATTTCAAAATCAGTAGTAAAAGTAGGAGTATCACCAACCAAAGATTCAAAATTATCATCAAATTGATTCAATTGTTTAATAGACTTTTTAGGTTGATTTACCCCATTATTACCTTCTTCATTCCTTTCCATATTTTCCATCCTATTGTCCCCGTTATCTTCTTCGGCCATTTCTTCTATTTTTAGTTCCCTTTCTCTTTCTTGGTTAGCCTTAATTACTTTCTTTTTGAGTTTTCTTATTTTCCTATGAGTTCTTTCAATTTCTAAATGCAATGGAATTAGGTCTCCTCTAGAACATCTTGGCATATACTAAACAAACCAACAAAAGAAAGAAAACACACAGAAAAATAGTAAAACAAACGAAACAGACCAGAAAACGAGAAACAGAGCAACACAGAATGAAAATTTTGTGCAGTTCACTACTTCACCCGCTGCCAGCGGGTAAGTCAGTAGCAGTAGCTACTCTGCACTGTTACAGCAGAAAAATAGGGCAGATTCGAATAACCAGCAAAAATCCAACTGAAAATGCTTCAAAATGACTATTCAAGCCTAAAATTAAATGCTAAAACAACCATAAACTACCTAGAAACAATAAACACAAACAAAAACACAATTAAATGCAATTAAACTAAGCAATTCCTTGCTAAAAGAAAATATGACAGTTATGAAAAATTTAACAAAAACTAGCAAAAACACTTACTAAAAATCACAATAAACCTAGAAACAAATACTAAAATGAAAAGACACAACTTAAAAAACAAAACACAATAACAAAACACAATCTAACTATGTGATCCCCAAAGAAATCACGCGAAAACAACCCAATTCGTGAGAATCTAGCACAATTGCACAAAGAACCAAAATGACTCCCCGGCAACAGCGCCAAATTGATGAACGCGGCCTTGTCGCGAGGCCAGCACCAATCAAATTAATACTAGAAAGTGCAACTAGTGGCACAACCTAGGTCGATTCTCTCTCGCGGAGCCTATGGACTCTATGGACAAATATGCACAATTAACACAAAAAGGGATGTCTTTGAGGCAATTTAACAAACACTTGGTGTGCAATAAGACTAAATGGAATTAAATGCAACTAAATGAAACTAGAACTAACAGTTTTTGAGATTTTCAATATTTTAAAAGCTAAAGTAAATTAAGGTGAATGAAATGAGATGAATATGCTTTGTTGGAGAATGCTTTGGACTATCCTTGCTATCAAAAAGTGTGGAGTTAATCAATGAAAGGTCATTTCCTAAAGTAGTTTAGTGACCACTAAACCTAGGTAAATTAATTAGAGAATGCAATTAACCAACCGGACAATTAACAAGCCTGATCAAATACCATCAATGAAGCAAATGGGGAATTTAACATAGACTAGAATTCAACTCAACAATTACCATTGTCATTAGAGTGGCTTCCACAATGAATCAAAAATTATAATAAGATTCAACCAAATCCAATGTAATCAAAACCCACAATGGGAGAATCAAAATACAAATCACAAGTCTATATAAATTCCTAATATCCAACTACAACCTAGTTAAGTTCCACAACCATGGAACCACAATCAATACAAACTCATCAATATCAACAAGATAAAAATGAATCTATAAAGAGAGGTAGAAGGAAAACAAGAAAAACTCCCTATTGGATGCCATAGCTCAAGCCCTAATCATCCTCCTCCAAAGCACAAGAGATTTAGCCACTCATGGATGGGAGAAATGCTTCACCAAGCTCCTCCAACCCTTGCTTAGCCATGGATGATGATGGAAGTTGTTGGATATTGGTGTGGATGGGTGTAGAGAGTGAAGAAGATGAAGAGAAAATGGTGAGTGTGGCTGGAATGTGAGAGAGACTTGAGAGGATGAGAAGCTTGAATGATGAAGGTGTTAGAATGTGAATGGGTTTTTCTCCAAATTAGGTTAAGGCCTCCAAAACATCAGAATATTCCCTCTAATACGACCTAGGATGCTCCCCATGTGGTAAAATGCTGAGAAAGTGGGCCCACAATCCGTTTCAACTCTTTCTGAACCTCTAGCACTTGAATCCTTGCTATTCCTCAAGTTGATTGACCTACAAATCAACCAAAACAATTGTGAGGCTCTCAAGTTAATAAAACTAGAGAATTATCGCAATTTATTCAATAAAAACATGGAATTAGCATGATTGTTATTTAAGTCCTTAAGTGCCCTTGAATAACATTAAATCATGCATAATGACTCTTTAAACTCAACAAAAACTTGTCAAATGCCAAAAGATACAAGGGTAAATATTGGTATTATCAAATGTGTTTGCCTCTTCTTTATTCTTCTTTTTTGTTCTTAACTTCTATGGATATAAACTTAAATTTGAGATTTAAACCCTTTTATTTTCTAATGGCAAACAAAGTTTTGCTTAGTGTGTTCTCTTAACAGTATTTTTTTGTATCTACATGTTCATTGCAGAGACTTCCCAATATTAATTAACATCAATCAAAAAAATAAAGAAATGAATTTTCATTAGTTCTAAAAAATACTTAATTCTACATAGGTTATATAATATTTATTGTAACTTAAATTAAATTCATAATTACAAATTTCTCTCTCTTTAATTTTAAATTTTAAATTTTAAATAATGTCTAATAATCCGATGACTTGCAAATTTTATGTTTGGTTTTCTAATCTTTATCTTATTATTTAGGAATGTAAAATAAAAAATTTATAGCTTATGGTATTTTTATTAGTATTGCTAATAAAACTCTTAAATCTCTAACGTAAACCATGTACATTGTGGGAAGTTTATAATATTAGCATCAATTAAAAAAATAAAAAAAATAGATTTTCATAAGTATTGAAAAAATACTTAATTCTAAAGAGTTTATAAAAGATTTATTATAATTATGAAAAATTTAAAATATGATCAAGTGTCAATAAAATCAAGAATGTATAAATAATTGGCATTTATTAAAAATATTATTGCTAATTAAACCATTTAATTTTGCAATGTTAAATAGAATTTTACTTAACCTGTTCTTTATCTCACTGTGATTTATGAATCTACATGTTCATTGTGGTGAGTTTGTAATATTAACATCAATTATAAAATAAAGAAATAGTTTTTCATAATATTTAGAAAAGCACTTAATTCTATAAAGGTTATGAAAGAAGGATTATAATTTTGATTTTTTTTAAGTATGACAAAGTGTCAATAAAATTAAACGAGAAAATTATATAACAAGAGATAAATAGTATAAGAAATTAATGATAAACTCATAAGTCATTAACTCATCATCATGCTACTTTAATTTCAGTAATTTCAGTAAATAGGGGAAAGTTTGTCACGACCCCCTACCGGGCGCCCGTGACCGGCACGGGAGGTAGGATTTCTCCTATCCCGTAAGCTTCTAATTCCTGATTGACATTCTTATATATGCGTAACTACCCATTTCTAATACAAACAATATAGTATTTATATGGCCATCCATATCCGATGACCTAAGTAACACACAAGAATCTGAATGGTTCTTTTTGTTTGCCCGTCGGTCTGTGGGTGGAACGCAGTACTCAGATCAACTCTAGTTCCCAACACTTCCTGCAATGACTTCCAAAACCTGGAAGTGAATTGTGGACCTCTATTAGATATTATGGACACTGGCACACCGTGCAGTCTAACGATTTCTGATAGATAAATCTGTGCATATTGACTCACTCCGTAAGTGGTCTTAACTGGCAGAAAGTGGGCGGACTTAGTCATGCGATCCACTATCACCCAAACTGAATCAAATCTCTGTTGTGATCTTGGCAACCTTGTTACAAAATCCATCGTTATCCTCTCCCATTTCCACTCAGGTATCTCTATCTGTTGTAATGTTCCGGCGGGCTTCTGGTGTTCAGCCTTGACTTGCTGGCACACTAAACACCTGGCTACATAGTTTGCGACATCCTTTTTCATGCCATTCCACCAATACAACTGTTTCAGGTCATGATACATTTTATTAGCTCCTGGATGGATCGTATACGCTGTCCGGTGTGCTTCTTCAAGAATTCTCTCTTTCAAGTTATCAACCATAGGGACACACAACCGTCCCTCTAACCGAAGTATCCCAAAATCATCTATAGAGAATCAGACGTCGTCCCCTTTCTCTTTAGTTACGGTATCCCTGATTTGCTTGAGGTCGGTATCTTCGTCTTGTCTAGCTTTCACCTCTTCGACCAAAGAGGACTTAGCTTGCAAATGGGTTAAAAGTGAGTTAGAGCTTCCAATCTCAAACTGATTTCCCGTTTGCTCTAGCTCGTGCAGTTCTCTAATTAACGGTCTCCTTTCTTCACTTATATGAGCAAGACTGCCCATGGATTACTGACTCAGAGCATCGGCTACCACATTAGCCTTTCCTGGATGATACAAGATCGTGCAGTCGTAGTCTTTCAACAACTCCAACCATCGACGTTGTCTCAAGTTCAAGTCTTTCTGCTCGAAAATTTATTTGAGGCTTTTGTGGTCTGTATAAATTTCACAAGTCTCACCATATAAGTAGTGTCTCCATATTTTCAAAGTGAATACTATAGCCGCCATTTCGAGGTCGTGAGTCGGGTAGTTCTTCTCATGTTTCATCAGTTGTCGCGATGCATATGCAATCACCTTGCCATGCTGCATCAAGACACACCCTAACCCGATCCTCGACGCATCACAGTATACCACGTACCCTCCTATGCCTTCAGGTAATGTCAGCACCAGAGCGGTAGTGAGGCTGTCCTTCAGCCTTTGAAAACTCTGCTCACACTTGTCATCCCATACAAACTTCACTCCTTTCTGAGTCAATCTAGTCATAGGTGCAACAACCTTAGAGAAATCCTGCACAAATCTTCTATAATATCCTGCCAAACCCAAGAAACTGCGAATCTCAGTAACAGAGGTAGGTTGGGACCAATTCTTCACTGCCTCTACCTTACTTGGATCAACGTGGATTCCCTCTGATGATACCACGTGACCCAAAAAGGCAACTCTGTCAAGCCAGAATTCGCACTTAGAGAACTTGGCATACAGTTTTTCCTCTCTCAACCTCTGCAAAGCTAGTCTCAAGTGTTCCGCATGTTCCTCAGAATTCTTTGAATAAACCAATATGTCGTCAATGAAGACAATGACAAATCGGTCCAGAAATGGTTTAAAGACTCTGTTCATCATGTCCATGAACGCTGCAGGAGCATTAGTTAATCCAAAGGACATCACCAAGAACTCGTAATGTCCATATCGGGTCCGAAATGCGGTCTTAGGTATGTCTGATTCACGAATCTTTAATTGGTGATACCCAGATCGCAAATCAATTTTGGAAAACCGCTTCGAACCCTGCAACTGATCAAATATGTCATCTATCCTCGGCAGTGGGTATTGATTGCAGATCGTTAGTTTGTTTAACTTTCGGTAATCGATACACAACCGCAAAGATCCGTCCTTCTTCTTTACAAAAAGGACCGGTGCGCCCCAAGGAGAGAAACTGGGTCTTATAAAACCCTTTTCAAGCAATTCTTGCAATTGTGTATGTACCTCCTTCAGCTCTTTCGGAGCCATACGGTAGGGTGGTGTGGAGATAGGCTGGGTGCCAGGTTGCAGCTCAATTCAAAATTCAATCTCACGATCGGGCGGCAACCCCGAAAATTCTTCTGGAAATACATCCAAAAACTCTCGCACTATAGGTACTTGAGTCGGTGAAAGTACTTCTTTCATGGTATCTTGGACGAATGCCAAATACCCTTTGCATCCCTTTGTAAGTAATTTGGATGCCTTCAAAGCCGAGATCAAGCTTGGATACGGTGCAACTCCGTCACCCCGTATCACAAAGGGCTCCTCGTTTGGCATATTGAATTTCAAGCATTTAGCCCTGCAGTCCACAACCGCATGGCAAGACGACAACCAATCCATTCCGAGGATCATGTCAAGATCAACCATACACAACAACCGAAGGTCTGCCACAGTGTCATGACCATCGACCTCCACAATGCAAAACTTATGCACATATTCTACTTGTACCATTTCTCCCATTGGTGTAGAGACCAGTACTGTTTCTTCCATCCTAGATGGACTTTTGTTTAATTTAGAGGCAAATGCATGTGACACATAGGAATGAGTGGATCCGAAATCAAATAAGACTCGTGCTTCAAGAGAGCAGACAATAAGAGTACCTGTCACAACTGCATTTGATGCATGAGCATCCTGCTGAGAGAGTGCGAATACCCGCGCTTGTCCTCCACCTACCGCCCCTGGCCCTCGGCCACTAGACCCTGTACCACGGCCTCTAGCTGCACCTGTACTTGCTACCTGTGGTGGCACGGTTCTCACTGGTGGGGCTGGAATAGGTGTACTCCTCGGCGTCGGATTGCTTCTCACACTTGTACCCTCTTTCTTCTTTGGACACTCTCTAGCCATATGGCCCACCTGGCCACAATGGTAGCATCCACCTGTCAGTTTCCGACATATGCCAGAATGAAATCTGCCGCAAGTTACACACTGGGGCTTTGTCTTCCCGGCATTTCCACCCCCTTGTTCCCTCTGTCCCCCTTGAATATTACCTCTTGTACCTGTTTCATAGGTGGTAGTTGAGGATAGTCCTCCTACGGACCCTGAGTATCCTGCACTTCCACCTGTTGTCTTCCTTTTCTTACTTCCACCTCCATAGTTGTCACTACCTGTAATTAACTTGACTTTAGGATCAACAGACGTCCCATACCTCTTCCTGGTTTCAATCATTCTAGCACAGTCTGCTGCTTGAGCTAGAGTCTCAAACTGTCTCCTCTGAGGTAGCAAAGCAGTAAAGAACGGCTCCGTGAGTCGGTGTATGAATCTCTTGATCCTCGCCTCTTCATCGGGAACTAACTCAGGTGAGAATTGAGCCAGTTCTGTGAAAAGTAACTCATACTCCGTCACGGTCATGTTAGGCGTCATCCACAATTCCTCGAATTGCTGACGCTTTGCATCCTTGGTACCTTCAGGTAGAAACCGACCCAGGAATTCCCTCTAAAAATCTTCCCAAGTCATCGGTGCCACTCTGCGTGAATAGCTCGTCTGTACGGACTCTATCCATACTCTAGCCGCTCCCCTTAGCTGGAATGAAGCTAATTCCACTAATTCATGATCTCAGCATCTCAGCATGCGCCCAATTCTGACCACATCTCTGATAAAGTACTGCGGATCCTCTTTCTCACTAGTTCCGCAGAAAGTGGGTGGATGAAGCTTCAGAAATTTTGAAATTGGCAGCTCTCTGGGTGCTGCCCACGGTTCACGACGCATTCCCTGTGGTTGTTGCCATTCCCTATCCTCTTCCTCAACAACCTCCATCTCTTGATTGCTAGGAACCCTCTCTTGTTCTTCCTCGCCGACTATTAACCGGCGTACCTCCCTCTGTATTTGCCTCGTCATCTCTTCCCTTAGTTCTTGAAATCCTGCCGTGAGCATTTCCGCCACGGAAGGTGCACCTGTCTCTACTTGAGGTTGAGGTTCCGGTGACTGTCCCCTCTCTTCCCCTCTTACTTGCGCTCTACCTCGTCCCCGAGCACGACCTCTACCTCGGCCTCGGGTACGGCCTCTACCTCGGCCTCGGGTGGGCATTACCTCCTCCCGAACTGACTCTTGATCAATTTCAGCAGGAGTTCTCCCTCCACCCCTAGTCCGTCTTGTAATAGGCGACATCCCTATACTGCACAAGGACCACACCTAATAAGAACACGTACATTAACGATATTTCATATCAAGAGAGTAGAAAGAAAGGCTGACACAATTTCCTGGGTACTTCCACAAGTGCCTTTTTACTCCCACGTTGTGCCAGGGTACACAAAGAGGGGTAAACCGACACCCGGTCATACCTATGGCTTCATACAGTTTAAAGTAACCAGGCTCTGATACCAAGTTTGTCACGACCCCCTACCGGGCGCCCGTGACCGGCACGGGAGGTAGGATTTCTCCTATCCCGTAAGCCTCTAATTCCTGATTGACATTCTTATATATGCGTAACTACCCATTTCTAATACAAACAATATAGTATTTATATGGCCACCCATATCCGATGACCTAAGTAACACACAATCCACGGCTCGCTCAACGCCGCTTCAGTCTATACATATACACATAATCAATCACACGTACATATAATATACATATTGATCACCCGCTTGAAGGCGGGTGATCTATCCTATTCACATGCAGAATCCCTGTGTACAGTCAAGCATATATATTCAATCACACACCTGCATAAAATATACATATTGATCACACGCCTCAATGTGTGTGACCTATCCTATTCACATGCGGAAGCCGTATTTTCACACAATTAAGTATTCAGTCACACATATATATAAGTTTACATATTGACCACACGCTCAGTGCGAGTGGTCTATCCTATTCACATGCGGAAGTCACATCTATCTATATATATATACACATGATATTCATCATATCATAACCTATGATCCCAACAACCAGACCAATCTTTAATCTGTATGAAGCCGACAATTCTAGAGTGTGACATATACATATATGCATATAGCAACTGTACAAAGCAATGCTATACCAAAATGAATCATATGCATATATATCCTGACAAAATACATATAACAGTACTACCCACGCGAACAATGCGTGCGGTCTCTATGTCTGTCCGCCTCCCTGAGATGAAGTGGAAGCGCTCCCAGTGCCTACACCACCTGTGTCTGTAACATTTAATATTGGGGTGAGTCAAACGGACTCAGTGAGAGGCTTTCCCATCCCTGGTGTAGTAGCGGGTACCATTACAACTGGGGAAGAGGAGCCAATCACAAACACATACGCATATAACGGGTTTAAATTTTCATATATTAGGTGGTCAGGCAATTAATATATATCATATTCACAATAAAGAATTTAAAGTATGGATTTACATACATTTAAATTCACACGTACATCATATCATGGTTTAACATATAATTCCATACGGTCACCCGTATTCAATTAACCGTAATCATAAACTGACCAGAAAGTCAATATCTCCGTTAGGAGAGAATCTGGCCCGAAGGCAATATCTCACGTGAGCAATGTGGGAACCTAGTTGATCATTCTAGGAACCCCTGGTCCCAAAACTTTACTTGGAACAATATTCTGACCCCAAGACTTTACTTGGAGCAATAGCCGGCGACTCATCTGACCTCGGTTTACCCCAGGTAATAGCCACAATGTGGTGAACTCATATACTCTGTATTCCTGTGGTTTGACTCAAGACAAGAGACTCAATCTACCTGGACCACCCGTGATAGACTCGGTTCCCGCGTTGTACAATAAATGACCCCTATGGACCTCTACTTATTCATCTTACTTCTGATTAGGAAACCTAGACTTCCAAGTGGTTTCTAATTCGGACCCTTGATTCAAAACAAGTCACCTATGTTTATTTCCTTTAAGGATTTACATACAAACCACACTTTTCAGGTAATGATCGATGAGGTTTGTTTCTAGTATCACAAGACCCTCACAATAAACTTGACTCGATCCTACCCCCGATATCATTCTAGGTCTCGAGGACCTTCTTTCCATATAAGGCTCCTTGAGCCACCATTTGCTTTTACAGTTCACATATACACGTATAGCACGTTATCACATATATTACAATTTAGGAACAACAATAGCATGTTATCTAACATATAATTCCTACAAATAGGCAAGAAGGCAAACCATATATCCATATCCGCAGTCAACCTTATAGGGCAAGGATAGGAAAGCCCCTCACCTGGTTGGCCCCTCTGATTGGCTTTCGGTGCGCCCGAAAGTCCACTTACAGTATGGTGCCCTATACACATATATTTGAGAGATTCAGAAGCTTGAAAATTCAACCGCTATAGTGTACATGTAACGCTAATGCTCATGTTCTTTCTAATTAATTCCATAGGCTAGTTGTTGGCTTGGAAATGCCCTCAACTAGTTTTAGGAACACCTAACATGCTTCTAATTCGTGTTCAGCCCTTTCTTAATCATGCTATTCGGAAGCTCTGACTTGGGAATGCAAGGTTACCCAATTTCACCTCTATGTGTCCATGTGAAGTTCCCATTACCCAAGTCTTGAATTTATGGCTCAAGAGTTATAAATTCTACTTGTCCAAAATTTCCATTTATCAAAATAACCTTGTACACTTCACCTACACATGAATACACATACCCGAATACGCGTAAAATTAGAAAATTATCTCTTTTTCCCCGAACGGGGTTCCGTGTGAGATGGGAATTACTTGGGTTTTAATCCCTCGTCCATTCCAATAATTTCTAACAATTTTTATAATCATTATTCAACCTTTCAATGCACCCCAAGTCATTCCACAACACCCTTAAACCTTAACAATCACATTTTCCTACATTTTTTCGAACCCGGATAAATTCCACCAAAATTTGGTTCCGGTTCCTAAGCTTCCAACTCACTTCCTAGCATGCAAATACTTCAATTTAGGACCCAAAATACTCATATTGAATCAATTGGGGTCTTTCCAAAAATCCCGAAAATTTATAAAATTGGGGTTTGAGAGTTTCGGGACTTATCACCTCGATTCAACCGGTTAGAAGGACGATATGGAGTAAAGGAGGCTCCCAGCTACCTTCCCCAGTGAAGAGACGGCGTTTTCCGGCGGGTTTTCCGGCGAGAAAGCTTTCTCCCTCTTGTTTCTCTCTCTAGCCCGAACTCTCTCTCTCTAGCACAACGAAGGCGACTATGGCTCCGGTGGACGCGACTCCGGCCACCACCGTGCTCAGCCCATGCGTCCGTGAGCTCCTCCCTCTTCTCCGTTCGCTCAAGGTCCCTCTCACGCTCGTGCCTCTCGCGTCTCACGTCTCTCTCTGCTTGTGCGCCTCCCTCACGTTCTTTCCCTTTCTTTTCCTTTATACTTCATTTATATAACTTATATATATATATATATATATATATATATATATATATATATATATATATATATATATATACTTATTAAAAAAAATCTGATGTAATATAATAATATTAAAAGTTGGGATACTTATAACTTAAAATAACTTGTATCTACAAATTAATAAGTAGTAGGATAGTGGGTGCTCCTATCCATTTTCAACTTTTAAATTAATTAATTTAATTTAATTAATGACGCTAGTTAAAATATTCCCGGGTATTACAGTAGCTATAACTTTAATTAACTCTTGAATTCTAACCATATTTTCAACAACAACAATAAATATATATATATTTGTCCATGAATAAAATTTTTCAACCTCACTCTCATATTTTTTTTTTGAAATTGGATCCAGTGCAATTCGCTTCCGTGTAATTTCAGTGCAATTCCTTCAAAATGTATATTTTTACTTCATTTTTGAAGTACTAATACGGACTCACACTAACAATAACCCACCATGAATAGATTAGAGACCAAATTATTATCAATATTGGCAAATATCATCACCTTACATGGATTAGGGACCAAATTGTTATTAATATTGAAAATAGTCTCACAAAGCTATTTAGTAATGATATTTGTCAAAATTGATAATAATTTCGTCCCTAATCCATTCATAGTGGGTTATTATTAGAGTAAACTCAAATTAGTGCTTGAAAAATGAAGTAAAAATGTGCATTTTGAAGGAATTGCATGGAAGCGAATTGCATCGAATCCAATTTCATTTTTTTCTTTTCAATAGTGTTTTTTTTGTAAAATATTATTACTAATTAAACCAATTGATTTTGCAATGGGAAATAGAATTTTACTTAGTGTGTTTTTTTCTCACTTAATTTATGAATCTACGTATATTTTTAAAATTTGATGAAGTGTCAATAAAATCAAATGAGAAAAAATTTTTATTAAGGGATGTGGTGTGAATTATTATAGTGTTTAAAAATGTGCTTCCTACAACTTGAAATGTGTTTATTTCTTTAAATTCTTCTTCTTTGTTATTCTTTTTTTCCTTAACTTCTATAGTATTTCAAATAGTATTGCTAATTAAACCATTTGATCTTCTAAGGTGAAAAAAGTTTTCCTTAGTTTCACTGAAATTTTTGGATCTACATGTGCATTGTGGGGAGTTTACAATATTAGCATCAATTAAAAAAAAATAGTTTTCCATAAGTACTATAATTAAAATTTATGAACCAACATTATATTAAAAATATATTTGCTAATTAAGACATTTGATTTTTCAACGGGAAATAGAGTTTTACTTAGTGTGTCATTTTTCTCAGAAATTTATAATATTAGCATCAATTATAAAAAAAATAATATTTCTTTATCTTTTAAAAGAAACACATATCTTAATAAAAATATACTTAATTCTATAAAGTATATAAAAGATTTATTATAATTTTGAAAAGTTTAAAATATCATCAAGTGTCAATAAAATCCAAAATGTATGAACCAATGTTATATTAAAAATACTATTGCTAATTAATTAAGTCATTTGATTTTGCAATGGGGAATAGAGTTTTACTTAGGACACATTTGGTTTCGTGAATGTTTGATGTAATGGGAATAGTAATGGAATTGGAATGTAGGATGGAATGAGAATAGTAATGTGAAAATGATGTGATGTGCATGGAATAAAAGTAGATAAAATGACAATGTTATCCTTATATTAAAAGTGGGAATGGAAAAAAAGTTTGTAAAAAAGTAAGGGCAAAAACATAATTTCATCACATTGCAAAGAGTAAGGTATGTTTGGTAGGAAGAATGTTGGAGGGAATGTTGGATTACAAAATGGGTTACGTCAATTTTCGCAAACAACCAAACATGCCCTTAGTGTATACTTTTTCTTACTAAAAATTTATGAATCTACATGTTCGTTATGGGGAGTTTGTAATATTAGCATCAATTATAAAATAAAGAAATATTTTTTCATAATAATTTAAAAGAAACACATATCTTAAGAAAAAAATATTTAATTCTACAAAGATTATAAAAGATTGATTACAATTTAGATTTTTTAAAATCTAATAAATTAAAGTGTAAATAAAATCAAATGTAGTGTGACTACTATTTTCGGATTACTTTTCCAAATATTTTATTACAATTAGATAAGGAGAAGTTATTCCTTTTCTTATCATTTTTTTATTGTTTAACATAAATGTTATGTTAGGATGGTGCAATTTAATTTTTTTTAAAAAAAATACTTGACTTCTAAATTTTATAAATTTCTATATAGATATCTGTAACTACGGAATATTCCACCTAGGGACACGTGGCACTGACGTTCTAGAAGCATGGCCCCAGCACCCGTTAGAGACACGTGGAACCACTCATCCATCAGTTATGCGGCCCTCGCCCACGTCATCACACAGAGCTTCCCCTCAACCAGACGTGGGATCTCCACAAGCCTCGTGGGACGACCCACGTCCCACGAGGTTGTGGGTCGAGCACAATCTCCCCACACGCAAGTATAAATAGACCTTCACTCGGGGGACTGAAAAAGGGCAATCAACTCTCAACAGAATCACATACAACTCGAAGGATTATTGCACATCATCTCCGGTATCCCACACTCTCTAGGTATCTGTACACCCTTAGAAACCCTCGCGAGTACTTCCAACTCCTTGAGCCCCGTCATTGGCCTTCCGTCCAGGCCAACCTCCGACCGGCTCACCTCCTCCTCGGAGCACACCGCTTACAGGGCTTCCAGCAGCCCTCAGAGACCATAGCTCTCTCCCACTAAGGCAACCTCCCAAGAGCGGCTCGCCCGCCCGGAGTACCTTAGACATGTCTTAGCCGCACACGGCCCAATACAGGTATCAACCTTGCCTAACGGCTCCGATAGACGTCACCATGACGAACTACGTGGACTTTGATCCCTCCAGAAGGGTACGTAGGCACCTAGGTGTATCACCTAAGGATAAGTCCCCCAAGGTTAAGACCCCTTGCGGTCTTACAATCGTATTACAATTGTCTGAGCCAAAAATGACAGTTACAGTGGTGCCCACCGCGGTCTTATTCAGACCACAATGCCTTGCGCACTCTGCCGCTAAACGACATTTCTTTTTTCGAGGAGTAGGAGTATACACCTAACGCTCAGAAACCCGTACTTGTTTTTGTTTTGATCTCCAATACAGATACAGGACACGATACGTCATGACCGACTTGAGCGTCCCCGCAACCACGGCTGACGCGAGCGCCCTAAGACGCAGCACAAGGAATCGCCAGGGAACGGTCGAACCGGGCACAATCGAGGCAGGCGGATCAAGCGCAACCCAGCCTCAAAGCTCCTCAATAACACAGGTAGCCGTCATAGAGACCGGGGTCCAGAACTCGGCATCTAGAGAGGAAACTTGCCCTCAACACCCGTACGGCATGCCACATGTCCCTTGCCCCACAACTGGTGGTCAAGAAGTGACAGAGCTAGCGAGGAACCCGCGAGACGCTGAGATCGCCTACCTCGAGGCAGAAGTAGCGGCTCTAGCCAACAACGATGGGAAGAGGACAAGAGCCTCGCCCCAGTAAATGTGAGCACTCAGCTACCCTTAGTGCCACACGGTGCGAGGGTAGGGACCTCTAGTGATCCTACCGGATTGCCCACAATTCAATTTGGGACCTTACCCATGGAGTTCGCATGATTGTCACTGACGGCGTCACCACGCCCAACGGTGATCCCACCTGGACCAACCATGGTCGCCGGACAGGCAGCACGACCACCAATCCTAAATTACCCTACAGGATCCTACCTCCATATGCCATGGGCCGCAGCCTACAACCCGTGCGCAGCCGGCGGTGCAAATGCTTACCAGTGGCCCGCGATCGACTTCCAGGGGAGGGGGAGACACCCCTTCACCTAGCAAGTCATGAACGAGCACGTGCCCATGGGTTTCAATATGCCCTTCCACATAGAACCTTATGGAGGAGAAACCGATCCGCGAGATCACCTGAACACCTTCAACTCGGCCATGTCGATACTGGGTATGACGAACGGCCAACAATGCTTGGTCTTCTCATCAACTCTAAAGGAGGCCGCCTTGAGATGGTTCTCTTTGCTGCCCACCAATTCGATCCACAGCTTCGAGCAACTGGCTTAGAACTTCCTTACACATTTCCCCAGCAGCAAAGAGTACCAGAAAAACGAGGACTCCTTCATTGGTTTCCACCAGGAGGAGGGAGAGACCTTGCAAGCCTTCTTGGCCCGCTTCACTAAGCTCTCGCTCCAAGTCCGAGGCCTCCAGGACGTCGTCGCCATCTTTGTCATAAAGCAGGGTCTTCGATGCTCACAATTCTATGGGGAACTAAGCAGGTGCCCCATCTCCACCCTACAGGAGCTTATGGGCCGCGCAAAATGGTTCATTCAAGAGGAGAACACTCAGATCGCTAAGGACAAGATGAGGAAGTTCCTGATAAGCAGGGCCAATATGGAACGTGCAGAGAAGAAAAGAGAAGACGGGGACCGAAAACCAAGCCCCCAAAGAAAAGAGCGGCAGGATGAGGTCGCCAGCTCGACCACGGACGCCTCCCCGAGGATGGTTCACAAGCTATACTCCCCTCAACAGGTCTCACGTCGGGGTGTTGGAAGAAATCTATCATTTCGACATGTTCAATTTTCCCCCACAGGTCAAAAGACGTAAGATGGGAAGACCAGTGGACTAGTTCAAATACTGCTAATTCCACAAGGATCACGGACATGAAACCAACAACTGCATCCACCTGAAGGATCAGATCGAGGACCTAATCTGAAAGTGACAACTTGGCAGGTTCATCAAGGAAGAAAGCAGGGCCAATGCCGAGCACCCCCGGGAAGCCGACGACCAAACGCCTACCTGCGGGGTCATCAACGTCATAGCAGGCGGACTACAGCGAGGGACCTTCTCCCTACCGCAAAACAAAAAGAGGATGGAACGCTCCATACTCGCCCTCGATTACGCTCCAAAGCACGAGAAGAGGAGCAAAGCTAAGGGAGACCCCATCACCTTTGACCTCACTAACCTAGAGGTGCCAGTCCACGACGACCCCATGGTAGTGACCGCGATTATTGCCAACTACAAAGTTAAGAGAGTCTTGATCGACCAAGGATCCTCAACAGACGTTCTCTAATTCGACACCTTCAGAAAGCTCGGGTTGAATGAGGTCAGCCTAAGGCCCTTCCCCGGCACGCTCATAGGGTTCTCAGGTGCCCAGGTTCTAGCAGAAGGAATCATCACCGCCCGAACAACAATGGGCACTTTGCCAAAGGTCGCGAGCCTTGATGTAGACTTCATCATTGTCTCAGCACCGTCAGCATACAGTGCAATCCTAGGGCGATCGTCCCTAAACAAACTCAGAGCTGTAGTGTCTACCGCACATCTCACAATGAAGATCCCAAAACCCCACAGGGTTGGAGAAATCATGGCAGACCAGAAACTAGCGCGAGCATGCTACGCAGCTAGCCTAACCAAGACTGTCGAGGTCGCCCGCCTTGGTCCCAAAGAATCACGCGAGGAACCCCCCGAGGCTAAAGAGTCAGGAGGAAAGAAGCCAGAGTCCGTCCGCCCGGACCTAACCTCCGCTTTAGACTCCGAACGCACTTTGCATTTTACATTTAAGTCAAGTTGTATATGCCTCTACTTTGAATTTAGGATTTTCAGCCTGGCCAAGGCTCGCCTGACTTAGGCAATCCGAATGTAAACACTTTGCTTACCTTCAGCCTACCTAAGGCTAGCCCAACTGAGGCTGCACGAATGTATTCATTTTGTTTATTATTGAAAGCACTTCTTTTCAGCTAGAGACAAGACTTCAACTTTGCAAAGTACTTGCGTAAGTCCTATCACAGGACAACGGGCTCAATCGCCCAAGAAACACTAAGCGCACCCTGGGCCAAGCTCTAATTTCCCCAAAAGCGCGGTAAACAAACCCCTTTGGTGCGAAAAACACAAAAACGAACGTTCGACCAACCTCGCTAGCAACACGCATACAAACCGTCCTGATCACACGGTACTCTTGCAAAAATCTTTTTACCCAGCCGTAAAGAGATAATTACAGAGAAAACTGCAAACACATACAACATTTTACCCCGAAGTAAAAAGGAAACCAGGAAAAGCTCTTCGCAAAAATCATTCTCATTAATACCAAAAATGAGAGGGCGTCGGCTCGTTTACAAAGGGTAAACACCCCAAAAATTACATAAACCTAATCTTGGGCATCCCCAAGATCTACCAAAGTCTCGGCCCTAGCCGACTCCACGTGGCCAACATCTCCCGACGACCCCCGCCTGGTCGCCTCAGCCAGCTGTTGAGAAGTAGGTCCAATCCCTAGAGCTCGCCCACCAATTCGGGATAACACTTGGTGATCCACAAAGCGATCCGTCAGTTGACGAAGATAAGCAAGATTCAACGGAGGGTCTAATTCCGTCCGACTGCGAAGCTCACCCTAAAAAAACTCCAGGGAAGGATGCAAGGAAGCCACACAGTCCACTGGGAATCTCTCCCCACGGAGACGCTCGAGCTGCTCGATCGCCAAGAGCATGCCATACATCCTCTGCGCAGATAGCTCCTCCTGACGATCGGCGACATCGACAACTTTGTCCTCAGCCGCCAGCCGACCAGAAAGGCTTCGGCAGCATGAACCTCCGCATCCCGCAGAGCCTCACGGAGCGAATGCAGCACTTGCTGACGCCTCTCAGCGTCATCCCGACGGACGGCCAACTCCTTGCGAGTCCTCTCCAACTCCGAGCGAAGGAACGCAACCTCGAAAGGGTGACCAGCTTCAGCCCTAAGACGGGCGACCTCCTCTGTCAAGGACTTAACTTTACGTCCTTGACCCTTACACTCCAGCTTCTTGGCAGACAGCTGCTTCCGCACGTCTGCCAACCGCTTCTAGGAGACCTCCAGAGCCCGGCTCTTAGAGGCCGCAACACTGGAAAACTTATCCCGGTTGCAACGAATCTCCTCCTGTAAGAAGCACGCACATATACAGCGGAGTCAGGAATACAAGCCTATCACAAAACGAGGGAAACACCAAGACAAGGGAACTTACCACACACTTCTCCCATTCAAGACCAGCTTGATGGAAGTCGGCCAACGCCTCAGCAACCTGGCTGAAGCCGCAAACAGCAATATTCAGGGGCAGAGTGTCCAGCCCCCTAGCTTCCCTCTCCTGCATCTCCACGAGAAAGCGCGTGCCCAATGCCACCAGCTCAAAGGGGTTCAAAAGGGCCGACACTCGACCCAAGAACAAGATCTCTCGTGGCAGTCGCTTGACTCGCCACTACATTCCCTTCGCCTGAGGGGACCCTGGCCTCCACGGCCGCATCACCAGACTCCGCGACCACCGCAGCCGCAGGACCACCCGCCGCAGTCTGAGGCGCGTAAGAATCTCGGACAGACTCCTCAACAACCACCCTGGCCCTCTTGGTAGGAGGCTGGTTAACCCCTTCCACGGGGCCAAGAGCAGGAGGACGGGAAGAAAGAATCACCCTCATAGGTGATTGACGAATGACGGCAGAAATGGTAACCGAGGCAGGAACAGGGGCAGAAACAGGAACAACATCCGCCGCCGGAGCCTACACATGCGCATCCTCCCGGTTAGTACTCTGCCGTATGACCTGCGGAGACAGTCGCAAGTCAGCCCCAATAGGACGCTTCTTGGGACCACCTTCCCTGCTTTTGGCTAGCTCCGCCGAAGAGATTCCCCTCTTTTCACCTTCCCGAGATCCGCTCGCGCCAACCTTCCCGTCTTTCTTCCTCCTCTCTTTCAGAAGAACCTCTTGACGACGCTCCCCCTTTGAAGACGGAGGCACAGGAGGCTGCCTCACCCTCTCGCCACCAATAGGCACCGTAGCAGGTACCACAATTGGGACATCGGCGGCTCCCCCCGGTGACAAGCCCTGTTGACCATTCTTCCTCCCCCCGCTCCGACCAGTATCGCGAGCCCGGACCAGAGGAGGAGGAGGAGGGGAAGAGGAAGAAAGATCTTCCAAATCAGTGAAATCAAAGGGATAGTAGTTGTAGTCGTCACCTACACCAGCCATTGCGAAGATTCAATTCGACAGGAAGCAAGAATCAGAAAACGCAAGAGCAGGTGAAACAGAGGCGACAAAGAAAGGTGAAATGCAAATGTAAAGTCACAAACTTTCAAACGATGGGCATTTATAGGGCACCGAGAGGTGCGACAATTCAAAAACTTCGACCCCTCGTATCCCGCAACGGATAAAACCCATTATCCTCCACAACCGAGTCTAGCTGCAACCGCTCACTTCAGCCACACACGTGGAAAGAAGCAACGGACGGGAAACACAGCCAGGCAAAGGGTTGCAAAGACCGAAAAGCCTCCGCGAACCCAAGAGTCGCTTCGAAACACTTGAGGGCCTTTTCGCGAAACTCTCCACCCGGGCTAATGATGGCTACCCTCGAAAACGAACCTGCATTAATGAAGGAGAAACGGCGGCAAAACGCTTGAATGACAGGGGCACCCGCTCAAACTTTGATGCGTGTCACCTACAACGAAGCCCGCTCCTTCAGTAAATAACCTTCAGCAAGAAAACAACCGTCAGCCACTAGCCACAGACAAGCATAGACAGAGGAGAGCTTTTTGAAAATGACCAAAGCAGCCCCTGACCTTTTGGATTTCCCCCACTAACCCTCGAAGGGTATTTTGGGAAATGCCCCTCTGAGCAATGATGACTCCACCTCAGTAAGTCGCGTACTTTCTGCAGAGACGGCTCGAAAACTTGCTGAGGAAGCCAAGCGGCCAGCCACCCAAAACAAAACGCGTGTCCTCTCCAAGGCACCTCCTTTCCTACGGAGCAATGCGAGAGGGCCAACCTCATGATTCGGACGGCCAGCTCCCCTACCCGCAAACTCCAAGCGGACGAGTTGTCCCGCAAGTAAAGGCAGCAAAATTCCTAAGTGTCCTACAAGCAAAGGAACTTAAGTCCACGGGCGCCCGACACCCGTAGACTTGGGGACTTATGTAACTAAGGAATATTCCACCTAGGGACACGTGGCACTGACGTTCTAGAAGCACGGCCCCAGCACCCGTTAAAGACACGTGGCACCACTCATCCATCAGTTACGTGGCCCTCGCCCACGTCACCACACGGAGCTTCCCCTGAACCAGACGTGGGATCTCCGACGTCCCACGAGGTCGTGGGTCAAGCACGATCTCCCCACACGCAATTATAAATAGACCCTCACTCAGGGGACTGAAAAAGGGCAATCAACTCTCAACTGAATCACATACAACCGGAGGATTATTGCACATCATCTCCAGTGTCCCACACTCTCTAGGTATCTGTACACCCTCAGATACCCTCGCGAGTACTTCTAACTCCTTGAGCCCCGTCATTTGCCTTCCGTCCAGGCCAACCTCCGACCGGCTCACCTCCTCCTCGGAGCACACCGCTTACAGGGCTTCCAGCAGCCCTCAGAGACCACAGCTCTCTCCCACTAAGGCAACCTCCCAAGAGCGGCTCGCCCGCCCAGAGTACCTTAGACACGTCTTAGCCGCACACGGCCCAATACAGGTAACAACCTTGCCTAACAGCTTCGATAGACGTCACCATGACGAACTACGTGGACTTTGATCCCTCCAGAAGGGTACGTATGCACCTAGGTTCATCACCTAAGGACAAGTCCCCTAAGGTTAAGACCCCTTGCGCTCCTACAATCGTATTACAATTGTCTAAGCCAAAAATGACAGTTACAATATTTGTATATATTGAACTTAAAAATCACCCGTGAAAATTCACGGAGTTAAATCTAGTTATAAGGAATTTTCGAAACACTCGAGAATTGTGGTCATTTAGCATTGAATACCTAATAGCGATTTAAATCATTCTATTGCCAAGCAACTACATTCACAATGTTATCAGATTAAACCTCTCAAGAGAGTAATATGATTTCCCTTGAAACCTCTCACACAATATGACCCCCTTAACCAATTAAAACTTCCTGCTAGGGCACTCATGAATCCTATGGGTTGGACACCTTAGCTGAACATATTAAAAATGCACTATCGCAATGGTGCTTTTATCCTTACCCATCATCATCTTTAGGTCTATTATATATGTTTTAATGCCATTAGATCAATAACGATCTCTTGACCCCTAAGGGAAACTTACCCATGCGTGCAAGAACTATCACCACTTCCTCCTTCCTAAAGGAGTCTATACCAATTTAACATGAAAGAAAATGGGACATATGAAAAGGTTCTAATCAATTAGTACAAATGTTCAATAAGGTTAGTAATTAGTAAGAGTACTTGTTACAACTGCATTGGTAGTTTATGAATCCTGATGAGGAGAAGTAAGAATCATTGCTTGGCCTTCCTCTGTCGAAGTCGATCCCCTACGATCTTCCCCAAAGCCACTTCCAACCCCATGCACCAACTTTGTCACGACCCCTATCTGGAAGCATGTGATCGGCACAGACCAAGGATGGGACCTCGAGCTTGTGAGCCAACTATTCTTATTCGATTACTAAACATGCATGATATATCAACATTCATCGTTTTAATATGTATTAAAAAGTAATCAAACTCAATATCTTTTACTAAATAAACTATCTTTTACTTATACCATTTCATGAATTCTACCTCTAGATTAATGGACCTAACATCTAGAAGTTTACAAAATATTAAAAAACATAATAAAAATTACACCCATACGAACAAGATTTGGGCCTTGTGGTTTTACTCTTCATTGGCTGAACCTGACACTTGCCCCGAACCTATCTCTGAAAAACATGAACAATGAAGGGTGAGTCATAGTAGAGGGGCACCACTACGATAGGGAGAAGGTAGCAATTTCAAGCACACACAAGTAGTTCATTATCAATTACACATCTAATAAAATCTTGCAATTTAACATACAATCCAAATAAGCTCAATCAATATCAATAAGGTCAAAATACAGTGCAAGACAATCCAATCACTTCAATACGAAAATGGAATACTTTTAAATTCTCTAACAGTCCAAAGACAGCCAAACACATCCACATTCATGTCACAAACATTTCATCACACTTCTTTGGTGGGAGTGTTGACCACATAGTTTATATTCCTCGAACACAACGGTAAGTGGAAAAGAAAATTTAATGACTTTAATTTGAAAAGAAGAAAATTTCTCAATTTACGTCCAAGGTTTTGAATGGTGACTAGAGGTTTGTTCCACACACGAATGTACCTAAAGAAAAGTATGAGAAAAGTATATGAAAATAATGAGTTTTCAATAAAAGAGGAATTTTAGAAAGACATCTCTGGGTTTTTAGGATAAACAAGATATGAGAAGGACATTGGCCCATCCCCCTTAAGGGAAAGGAGGTTTAGCCAAGCATGGGGAGAGAGCTATAAATTAACACCTCACCAAATTTAGACATAGAAGAATGGAAAATAAAGAAGTGCAAAAGTTAAATGTAAGGGCACGTTCATAAATAGAAATGGAAATAGAAATAGAATTGGAAACGGAATGCATTTGATGTGTTAATAGTAAAAGTTTGGTAATGAAAATGGAATGATAATGTATTAAAATGACCACTTTATCCCTTACATTAAAATAATAAAAAGAAAAGAAGGTTATAATTGTGTCAAATCAAATGAGTATAATAGATATTTTGTAGTTTTTTTTCTTTTTTTTTAAAGTTCATGGAAATGAAAAAGAGAAAAAGTAAGTGAAACCCAGTAGGCCCCACTTACTTTGTCATCTCCATGAAATGCATTTCTAATAAGTGAACAAGCCCTGAAGAACTAAACAAATTATACTAATTAAGAAAGTCTAAAAAGAGAGGTCCCTAAAATTGGGGATGGAGCCTTCTATATATATTAGAGCTGTCAAAACGGGCGGGTCGAACCCGTTTACCCATAAATATGGGTGGGTTGAAGTGATAAAAAACGAACCCATGAAAAAAGTGACCCGGCCCGTTTGACCCATTTTATATATGGGTTTTGATGGGTTACCTGCGGGTAACACATTTTTTTTTTAATTTTTTTTTTCAGGGAAGAGTGAAGACTGAAGAGAGTAAAATAATTTTTTTTAATTATAACCCTAGTTGTACTGCAGCCGCAAGCCTGCAACCCACATTCCCATTTCCCACAAGCACACACTCACAAAGTGGAGAACGGCAGAACGCTGGAGAAGGAGAACGCTGGTCGCTGGAGAAGTTGAGCAACCGAGCACAAGCAGAACGCTGAGGAGTGAGGACCGAGAAGGCGAGAAGTGGAGACACCAAATCTATTGAGCAGTCGAGCACGAGCATAATGCTGTGAGGACCGAGAACGGCAAAACGCTGTTGAGCAGCCGAGCACGAGCAGTCGAGCACACCAAGTCTGGCATCTGAAGTAAGGTAAGGTTTAGATTTGCTTCCTCATTTTAATCTTGGGGCAAGAGCTATAGAAATTTTCTCTTCAACACCTCAAATGTGTGTGTTTCTCTTCAATCGAGCACCATCCCGCTGGCATCTGAACCCCTCTTTTTTTTCCCCTTTAAAATTTTCCATTTTCTTGTCTTTTAATATTACTGTAGTGTGCAAGAATTTGTGAAGGTTCCATACATATATATACAGCAATGTCGCTGATTTTGTTATTATGACATTTATATAGTAATTCTTGCAAATGGTTTTTTAAATTTCGCAACTTGAGCAGGAAATTAATTAATAGCTAGTGAAAATATCTCTTAATAGAATAAATTTATATATTAAGAATTAAGAAATGTCGACTGGTTTTGTTTTCCCTGGCTAGTAACTCACAATGATCTACTTCTCTTCAACACCTCAAACTCAAAATGTGTTTCCAAAATTTTCAAGTCTTACCCTTGCTCTTTCTAAAGTGTAAATGCATAAAGGTCAACACATTACACTTCCATAGATCTCAAAGGTCTCTCTTGCCATTCCACAAACATGTATATGGCAAATTTTGAGGCCAATGATTCACGTACATAAAGTTATATTGGAAAAAAATTATATAAAATTTTGAGGGTTGAAGCAAATGGTGTGCTCTGTTTTATATATATAGCAAATGATACATATCATTATCACCCAAAAATACATCTTAAACTTAACCCAATTTAATTGATTAAAGTTTCAGAATTGTTGAAGCAAATGGTGTGCTCTGTTTTATATAGGAAATTTCTTTGGAAATATAGTGATCATTAATATATATATATATATATATATATATATAAACACACACACACAAGTCATTTGATGAAATAAAAATATTTTGGATGGAACTTTCGAAGAAGATAAGAATACATACACACACACATATATATATTAGAGTATGTTGAATGGGTATGTTCAGAATGATGAAAATTTAATTAAAGTTAGTATTTGAGATTAGTTTTAGTGAAATATTGAAAATTGATGTTGTTAGGGAAGTATTTAAGGGTATGTTGTATGTTAGCCATGTTATAGGGACCTTGAGGATACTCTCACACAATCAGGATTAATCGTGTGGAATCAATAGTCATCCTTTTGTCTTATTATTCTTGGTAATGGTTATATTAGGGTTTGGAATTGGGAGTTTTTAAATGGTGACCTCTACACTGAAATTGAAGTGTTAAGAAGGCTTTTATACTATTTTACTTGTGAATCCTAGCTTCCAAAAATGATTTCTAACTCAAATATTAGCTTAGAAAAGTATATGATGAATTACGAATTTTTGAATGAGAATATGAGATGATAAGATACTATAGAATTGATTTTCGGGACCAAATTAAATGTATATAATAGAAATAAGATGAGTTAATAATTGACAGTAACTTGGAAATAGGCTTTAGAACTCGAGGATTGGGGATTTTAAGTTAAACCATTGTTGGGGTCATTTAGTTGAATAGAGAAATTATAGAAATTTCTAGATAATAAGTTTAAGTGTACTTTGATGAAATTTCTATATCGATAGACAATATATAATATTGTGCAAATAGGTGCTTTGGAAATGTACTAGGGATCCAACCTGACGTAATTGTGGTTCTATCCTTGTTCAACAATACTGTGAGTAGATGATGCGTGTTATAACGCGCTTTATGTTTTTATACTTTTACCCAGCCTCTTTCATGTTGTTCTTTTTATAGTATTGGAATTCTGCCTGGCCTTGGGACAAGCCGTCTAAAAAATTGTTTTTATTCAGAAAAATAGATTATGTTTCATTTGATTTCTTATTTACTTTGGATTCAATTTATGGAAATACGTTATGAGTACTATTGAGTTTTGTGATATACTGTTTATTGAAATTATTTCTTTCATTGATATAAAATTAAATTTATTTGAATGACATGACATGGTATTTGAATATGAGTATGACAATTACAATTACATGAGAATTTTACTCTTGATATATTTTTAGTGGGAGTAACTCTTTCGGGAACACTGGTGCTACAGTTGTATCTGTAGCCTTATGCGTGCATAGGTATAAACCTCAGCTAGCAGAGGTCAGTTGGTGCTAGCCCCGTGTGCGGCCACACACGTGGAGTGTATGAGTATTATATGGAGGGTTTGGGGCCATGTAAAGGAGTTGTGGCCAGAGTTATGTGGTTGTATCATTATGGTGTTGAGGAGGGATGAAATTTGGAGGGTATATGAAATGTTCTGTGAGATGTTTCTCCCATAAAACATGATTTTGATGTATTTGGAAACCTCAATTTAGTTTATATATATTATTTGAGGTACTCAATATTTTTAAGGCCTTGTTTAATTTATTGAAATCATTTTCAAGATACTTTATGATTTGATATATCTATATTCTCCCCATTTCAAGTATACTATTGAAATGACTTGTGAACTCATCTTGATTTTGTCATTATAAATTTTATTTTCTTTATCGAAAAATACTCGTGCCTCGGCTTGTCCTATATCAGTTGTAGCGTGTGTTGTCTGCTCACTGGGTGGTTTTCCACTCATCCCTGTTTTTCTACATATTTTTCTAGGTGGCCAAGTAATGCTAAGCACTTGTGCAAGGTGTCGCAGAGTGAATTCCATGACAAGCCTGGTATTGTTTGTCGGGCACTGTCGTTTCAAAATTTTGTTGTATTCTAGAGTTGCTCTGTAATTCCATATGCAAGATTCTCACTGCCTAATTATTGAGAGATTTGTGTTAATTGTTAAATTACTATAAATTTTAGATTCGGAATATGTTATTCTGATTGTTAGGCTTACGAGATTCGAGGTTCGTCCTAGGATTTCGTGCCAGTCATGTTCTCAATTTTGGGTCGCGACAAAAGTGGTATCAGAGCCTAGTTTTTCTATGGATTACAGAGCAAAGTGTTCTTCTTTGGGACCTTATCTATCGTTATGAAACCCGGGCATAACTATAGGTGAAGTAACATTGAAGACCTTTTAGGACGGGATGTCTCTCCTTTCATTCGGGTTTACATCTTTTCTTCGAAATGTTAGGTGTTCCACTCCCACTTTCCAGTCCATCTGTCAAATTTTTGTTTATGTGTTACGAATATTTTATCTCTAAGTGGTGTGCTACTTGGATGATGCTTAATAAATTGGAAGAAATCGTGATAATTCTCTCTTTTTAAAACCATTCACTTGAATTTGACGGAATAAGTATATAGAGTTTTTAGGGTTGGACTTACGTTATACTTTCTTAGTTCTAGTAGGTTGTACTGTATCTATTTCTCTCACATTTGAGTGTGAGTAGGTTATAATGTCATTTACAATATTTGAGTTTAGATTTAGTTATAAAAATTTGTAGTATGACAAGAAACTCAAGTGAGGTATTGGAGACATTGTTTTAAAAAAAAATTGTTTCTATAAGAACTAAAGATTTTTCTAAACATAATGATGACTATGTTTCTTAAGGCTTATGTTCTTCCTTTACAGCCACTTTTGCATTCCAAGAGATTTAGAGAAGGTATACGAATTGAAAATAACTTATAAGAAATGAAATAATCAATTTGTCTCTTTAGCATTAGAGTCGTGGAATTGGGTTTCTATAGTATTTGACATCACAATATTCTTTAGACGCTATAGCGGGTTGCCATTTTACTTGGTGGTATATTTTGATCATATTGTTATCACCAAGGTGTGATGAACTAGGTAATTCGAAAGACGTCCATCACAACCATTTATATGCAACAGAATAGGCGGTTGGTGATATACCTTAGGTATTGAAATACTGTCATTAAAGACTCACAATCGAAGTATGGATTGCATATACTTGATGAAATAGGGTAAATGAGATTTTTACCTTACAAGATACTTTGAAGTTGTCGAGTTTTGGTAATAGTGGTGATACAGTGGGTGACCCATAGGAGAATAGATGATTGATTGTGAATTCGAATTGTTTAATAAAGACAATGTCCATATTTCACCTTCCCAGTCAGTATAGTGAAACAATTTATGTTCTTGCCTATTGTTATTGAAATGAATGGATCAACTGGTTACTAGTGTCATATCTATAAAGTACTGTAAGTGTTGGAATTACTATGCAAGGATTAAGATTTGATTGTAATATGATTGGGTAATTAGGAGTCTTGATTGTTGAGAGTTTAATGTGTTATCTTGTATCATTGTGCTATAAATAGTTAAATACTATGCTAATGTTGGTTAGGACTCGGTCGACTTATTGACTACGTTTCTCACAAAGAGTTTTCTCTTCATCTCTCTTTACTTTCTCTTCTCTTTTGAAAGAAAGCTTTATCCAAGGTATAGTTTATAAGTATCATGGGCATCTAGGTGAAAGTATTTGTTTGTGCTAATATGGCAGTATCAATAAAAAAAACACGCATTATGAGATATTGTGTTTTTGTAGGATCAAAATAGCGTCGTGGAGAAACTAGAAGTAGTATGTTGTAGCACAAGCAAGAGTGATGATTGAATTTGGTCTTACTATCGAATCAAAATGTAATTTATGTGGGTCAAATATTTACATTATAGAGTTGGGTTCAATTGATCTTTTCCCAATGATTCTATTATGGTATAGTCAAGCCATGTGCATATCTCATCCAATTGTACAAAAAAAATGGATTGTGGTATTAGTTAGTTTATAGTCTTTCGCAATGGTGTGAGTTTTCATACTTTATTTATTCACTTTTAATAAGATAAAGACCTTGGGTTTAAATTAGGGATGAGAATTGGAACTACGAGATGGCTAACATTTATTGATTGCTCTTATGTGTTATGGATTATATTTAGTTGAACATTTTCAACTCCTCTACAATGTTTGATTAGGGTAGTGTAGTCCCAAGATACCTTAATTACTTCTTCAAAGAGAAGGTCTCTAGTTTAAGCTTCATTAAGCACCACAATTTAAAGAAAATGGTTAGAGAATTTTATTGCTTCATTGGATAAGTTTTCATAGTAATTAGAACAAGTCAATTTTTAGTAAACAATGTAATTTTTAGAAGTTGATAAAGAGTGATCAAGAAAAATAATATGTATTCTGGTTAAGCGAATTGAAGTGTTAGAAATTGTAATACTCAGGAATATTTTAACTAGCATCACTAATTAAATTAAATTAATTCATTTAAGAATGGAAAATATTCTTTTATTTATTTTATCATATCAGGTTTCTTTTTCTTTATTTGTGATATTAATTAGGTATATATATATATTATATAAAGGAATAAGAAAAGAGTAAAAGAGAAAAAAAAGGAAAAGAAACCAGATTTGTTTTTATTTGTGATATATATATATATATGTGTCTGTGTGTGTGTGTGTGTATAATAAAAAGAAAAAGAAAGCAGATTGAGAAAAGAAGCAGAGATGGTGAAACGCGAGAGAGAGGGAAGAGGGAAGACGGTGAAACGTGAGAGAGAGGGGGAGGAGCATCGTCGCGCACGGAGGGCAGAGCTGGATGGACAAGGGCACGCGTGGAGGTGGCCGGACGTTCGAGGTGGAGCCGGAGTCGCTGTTCGCCGGAAAACGCCTCCGTTGTGCTAGAGAGAGAAAGAGCTACGGGTTAGAGAGAGAAAGCAAAGGGAGAGAGTTTCTCGCCGGAAAACGCCGTTTCTTCGTTGGGGAAGGTGGCTGAGAGTCTCCTCTACTCCCTATCGCCCTTCTAACCGGTTGAATCGAGGTGAGAAGTCCCGAAACTCTCAAACCCCAATTTTATCAATTTTAGGGATTTTTGGAAAGACCCCAATTGATTCAATCTGAGTATTCTGGGTCCTAAATTGAAGTATATGCATGTTAGGAAGTGAGTTGAAAGCTTAGGAACCGGAACCAAATTGATGGAATTAATCCGGGTTGGAAAAATGGTAGGAAAATGTTGTTGTTAAGGTTTAAGGGTGTTGTGGACTGATTGGGGGTGCATTAAATGGTGGAAATTGTGATTTTATAATTGTTAAAATTATTAGAATGTACGAGGGATTAAAACCCGAGTAACTCCCGTCTCACCTGGAACCCAATTCGGGGAAAAAGAGACAAATTTTCTAATTTTACGCGTATTCGGGTATGTGTATTCATGTGTAGGTAAAGTGATGAAAGTTATTTTAATAAATGGAAATCTTGGACAAGTAGAATTTATGACTCTCTTGAGCCATAAATTCAAGACTTGGGTAATGGAAGTTCATATGGACACACAGAGGTGGAATTGGGTAACCTTGCATTCCCAAGTCAAAACTTCCGAATAGTGTGATTAAGAAAGGGTTGGACACGAATAGAAACATGCTAGGTGTCCTAAAACTAGTTGAGGGCATTTCCAAGCCAACAACTAGTCTATGGAATTAATTAGAGAGAACATGAGCACTAGCGTTGCATGTACACGATAGTGGTTGAATTTTCAAGCTTTTGAATCTCTCAAATATATGTGTATAGGGCACTATACAGTGAGCGGACCTTCGGGCACACCGAGAGCCGATACGAGGGGCCAACCAGGTGAGGGGCTTTCCTATCCCTATCCTATAGGGTTGACTGCGGATATGGATATATGGTTTACCTTCTTGCCTATTTGTAGGAATTACATGTTAGATAACATGCTATTGTTGTTCCTAAATTACAGTATATGTGAAAACGTGCTATATGTGTGTTTGTGAATTGTAAAGGCGATGGTGGCTCAAGGAGCCTTATATGAAAAGAAGGTCCACAGGACCTATACGATATCGGGGGTAGGATCGAGTAAATATTATCCGAAGGGTGTGGTTTTGTATGTAAGTCCTTAAAGAGAATAAACCTAGGTGACTTTGTTCTGAACCAAGAGTCCGAATTAGAAACCACTTGGAAATCTAGATTTGCCTAAGAAGAAGTAAAATGAACAAGTAGTGGTCCATAGAGGTCATTTATGGTACAACGCGGGAAACGAGTCTATCAGGGTGGTCCGGGTAGATTGAGTCTCTTGTGTTGAGTCAAACTCACAGAAATACAAAGTATATGAGTACACCACATTGTGGCTATTGCCTTGGGTAAACCGAGGTCAGATGAGTCGCCGGCTATGCTCCAAGTGAAGTCTTGGGGTCAGACTAATGTTCCAAGTAAAGTCTTGGGGCCAGGGGTTCCTAGAATGATCATCTAGGTTCCCATATTGCTCACGTGAGATATTGCCTTCGGGCCAGATTCTCTCCTAACGGAGATATGCCTTCGGGCCAGTTTATGATTACGGTTACCTGAACATGGACATCCACATGAAGTTATATGTTAAACTATGATATGATGTATGTGTGAATTTAAATGTATGTAAAACCATGCTTTAAATTCTTTATTGTGAATATGATATATGCCAATTGCCTGACCACTTAATATATGGAAATTTAAACCCGTTATATGCGTATATGTTTGTGATTGGCTCTTTTCCCCAGTTGTAGTGGTACCCACTACTACACCAGGGATGGGAAAGCCTCTCACTGAGTATGTTTGACTCACCCCAATGTTACATGTTATAGACACAGGTGGTATAGGCATCGGGAGCGCTTCCACTTCATCTCAGGGAGGCGGACAGACTTAGAGACCGCACGCATTGTTCGTGTGGGTAGTATTGATATATGTATTTTGTCAGGATGTATATGTATATGATTCTTTTGGTATAGCATTGTTTTGTACAGTTGCTATATACATATATGTATATGTCACACTCTAGAACTGTCGGCTTCATACAGGTTAAAGATTGGTCTGGTTGTTGGGATCATAGGTTATGATATGATGAATATCATGTGTATATATATATATATATATATATATGAATCTGAGTTCTACATGTGAATATGATAGATCACACGCACTGAGCGTGTGGTCAATATGTAAATTTATATATATGTGTGACTGAATACTTGATTGTGTGAAAATACGGCTTCCGCATGTGAATATGATAGGTCACACGCATTGAGGCGTGTGATCAATATGTATATTTTATGCAGGTGTGTGATTGAATATATATGCTTGACTGTACACAGGAATTCTGCATGTGAATAGGAAAGATCACCCGCCCTGAAGCGCGTGATCAATATGTATATTATATGTACATGTGATTGACTATGTGTATATGTATAGACTGAAGCGACGTTGAGCGAGCCATGGATTGCCTGCTACTTAGGTCACCGGATAGGGATGACCATATATACTATATATTGTTTGTAATAGAAATGGGTAGTTATGCATATATAAGAATGTCAATCTGGGAATAGAGGCTTACGGGATAGGAGAAATCCTACCTCTCGTGCCGGTCACGGACGTCCGATAGGGGGTCGTGACAAACTTGGTATCAGAGCCAGGTTACTTTAAACTGTATGAAGCCATAGGTATGACCGGGTGTCGGTTTACCCCTCTTTGTGTACCCGGGCACAACGTGGGAGTAAAAAGACACTTGTGGGAGTACCCCAGGAAATTGTGTCAGCCTCTCTTTCTACTCTCTTTTATACGAAATGTCATTAGTATATGTGTACTTATTAGGTGTGCTCCTTGTGCAGTATAGGGATGCCACCTATCACGAGACGGACTAGGGGTGGAGGGATAACTCCTGCTGAAATTGATCGAGAATCAGTTCAGGAGGAGGGAATGCCCACCCGAGGTCGAGGTAGAGGCCGTACCTGAGGCCGAGGTAGAGGTCGTGCTCGAGGTCGAGGTAGAGCACAAGTGAGAGGGGAAGAGAGGGGACAGTCACCGGAACCTCAACCTCAAGTAGAGACAGGTGCACCTTTCGTGGCGGAAATGCTCACGGCAGGATTTCAGGAACTAAGGGAAGAAATGACGAGACAAATACAAAGGGAAGTACGCCGGTTAGTAGTCGGCGAGGAAGAACAAGAGAGAGTTCCTAGCAATCAAGAGATGGAGGCTGTTGAGGAAGAGGATAGGGAATGACAACAACCACAGGGAATGCCTCGTGAGTCACGGCTAGCACCCAGAGAGCTGCCAATTTCAAAATTTCTGAAGCTTCATCCACCCACATTTTGCGGTACTAGTGAGAAAGAGGATCCGCAGCATTTTGTCAGAGATGTGGTTAGAATTGGGCACATGCTGAGGTGCTCAGGGCATGAGTTAGTGGAATTAGCTTCATTCCAGTTGAGGGGGGCGGCTAGAGTATGGATAGAGTCCGTACACACGAGGTATTCACGGAGAGTGGCACCAATGACCTGGGAAGATTTTCAGAGGGAATTCCTGGGTCAGTTTTTACCTGAAGGCACCAAAGATGCGAAGGTTCATCAATTCGAGGAGTTGTGGATGACACCTAACATGACCGTGACGGAGTATGAATTACTTTTTACAGAGCTAGCTCAATTTTCACCTGAGTTAGTTCCTGATGAAGAGGCGAGGATCAAGAGATTCATACACCGACTCACGGAGCCGTTGTTTACTGCTTTGCTACCTCAGAGGAGACAGTTTGAGACTTTAGCTCAAGTAGCAGACTGTGCTAGAATGATTGAAACCAGGAAGAGGTATGGAACATCTGTTGATCCCAAAGTAAAGTTAATTACAGGCAGTGACAACCAAGGAGGTGGAAGTAAGAAAAGGAAGACAACAGGTGGAGGTGCAGGATATTCAGGGTCCGTAGGAGGACAATCCTCAACTACCACCTATGAAACAGGTACAAGGGGTAATGTTCAAGGGGGACAGAGGGAACAAGGGGGTGGAAATGCCGGTAAGACAAAGCCCTAGTGTGCGACTTGCAGCAGATTTCATTTTGGCATATGTCGGAGACTGACAGGTGGATGCTACCATTGCGGCCAGATGGGCCATATGGCTAGAGAGTGTCCAAAGAAGAAAGAGGGTACAAGTGTGAGAAGCAATCCGACGCCGAGGAGTACACCTATTCCAGCTCCACCAGTGAGAACCGTGGCACCACAGGCAGCAAGTACAGGGGCAGCTAGAGGCCGTGGTGCAGGGTCTAGTGGCCGAGGGCCGGGGGCGGTAGGTGGAGGACAAGCGCGGGTATTTGCACTCTCTCAGCAGGATGCTCATGCATCAAACGCAGTTGTGACAGGTACTCTTATTGTCTGCTCTCTTGAAGCACGAGTCTTATTTGATTCCGGCTCCACTCATTCCTATGTGTCTCATGCATTTGCCTCTAAATTCAACAAAAGTCCATCTAGAATGGAAGAAATAGTACTGGTCTCTACACCAATGGGAGAATCGGTACAAGTAGAGTATGTGCACAAGTCTTGCATTGTGGAGGTCGATGGTCATGAGACTGTGGTAGACCTTCGGTTGTTGTGTATGATTGATCTTGATGTGATCCTCGGAATGGATTGGTTGTCGTCTTGCCATGCGGTTGTGGACTGCAGGGCCAAATGTATAAAATTTAATATGCCACACGAGGAGCCTTTTGTGATACGGGGTGACGGAGCTGCACCGTATCCCAGCTTAATCTCGGCTTTGAAGGCATCCAAGTTACTTGCAAAGGGATGCAAAGGGTATTTGGCATTCGTCCAAGATACTACGAAAGCGGTACTTTCACCGACTCAAATACCGGTAGTGCGAGAGTTCTTGGTTGTATTTCCAGAAGAATTGCAGGGGTTGCCGCCCGATCGTGAGATTGAATTTGAAATTGAGCTGCAACCTGGCACCCAGCCTATCTCCACACCACCTTACCGTATGGCTCCGAAAGAGCTGAAGGAGCTACATACACAATTGCAAGAATTGCTTAAAAAGGGTTTTATAAGACCCAGTTTCTCTCCTTGGGGTGCACCGGTCCTTTTTGTAAAGAAGAAGGACGGATCCTTGCGGTTGTGTATCGATTACCGAAAGTTAAACAAGGTGACGATCCGCAATCAATATCCACTACCGAGGATAGATGACCTTTTTGATCAGTTGCATGGTGCGAAGCGGTTTTCCAAGATTGATTTGCGATCTGGGTACCATCAATTAAAGATTCGAGAATCAGACATACCTAAGACTGCATTCCGGACCCGATACGGACATTACGAGTTCTTGGTGATGTCTTTCAGATTAACTAATGCTCCTGCAGCGTTCATGGACATGATGAACAGGGTTTTTAAACCATTTCTGGACCGATTTGTCATTGTCTTCATTGACGACATATTGGTTTATTCAAAGAATTTTGAGGAACATGCTGAACACTTGAGACTAGCATTGCAGAGGTTGAGAGAGGAAAAATTGTATGCCAAGTTCTCTAAGTGTGAGTTCTGGCTTGACAGAGTTGCCTTTTTGGGTCATGTGGTATCATCAGAGGGAATCCACGTTGATCCAAGTAAGGTAGAGGCAGTGAAGAATTGGTCCCAGCCTACCTCTGTTACCGAAATTCGCAGTTTCTTGGGTTTGGCAGGATATTATAGAAGATTTGTGCAGGACTTCTCTAAGGTTGCTGCACCTATGACTAGATTGACTCAGAAAGGAGTGAAGTTTGTATGGGATGACAAGTGTGAGCAGAGTTTTCAGAAGTTGAAGGACAACCTCACTACCGCTCCGGTGCTGGCGTTACCTTAAGGCACAGGAAGGTATGTGGTATACTGTGATGCGTCGAGGATCGGGTTAGGGTGTGTCTTGATGCAACATGGCAAGGTGATTGCGTATGCATCGCGACAACTGAGGAACCATGAGAAGAACTACCCGACTCACGACCTCGAAATGGCGGCTGTAGTATTCGCTTTGAAGATATGGAGACACTACTTATATGGTGAGACTTGTGAAATTTATACAGACCACAAAAGCCTCAAATACATTTTCGAGCAGAAAGACTTGAACTTGAGACAACGTCGATGGTTGGCGTTGTTGAAAGACTACGACTGCACGATCTTGTATCATCCAGGAAAGGCTAATGAGGTAGCCGATGCTCTGAGTCGGAAATCCATGGGCAGTCTTGCTCATATAAGTGAAGAAAGGAGACCGTTAATTAGAGGACTGCACCAGCTAGAGCAAACGGGAAATCAGTTTGAGATTGGAAGTTCTAACTCACTTTTAGCCCATTTGCAAGCTAAGTCCTCTTTGGTAGAAGAAGTGAAGGCTAGACAAGATGAAGATACCGACCTCAAGCAAATCAGGGATACCGTAACTAAAGGGAAAGGGGACGACGTCCGATTCTCTATAGATGATTTTGGGATACTTCGGTTGGAGGGACGGTTGTGTGTCCCTATGGTTGATAACTTGAAAGAAAGAATTCTTGAAGAAGCACACCGGACAACGTATACAATCCATCTGGGAGCTAATAAAATGTATCATGACCTGAAACAATTGTATTAGTGGAATGGCATGAAAAAGGATGTCGCACACTATGTAGCCAGGTGTTTAGTGTGCCAGCAAGTTAAGGCTGAACACCAGAAGCCCACCGAAACATTACAACAGATAGAAATACCTGAGTGGAAATGGGAGAGGATAACGATGGATTTTGTAACAGGGTTGCCAAGATCACAATGGGGATTTGATTCGGTTTGGGTAATAGTGGTCGCATGACTAAGTCCGCACACTTTTTGCCAGTTAAGACCACTTACGGAGTGAGTCAATATGCACAGATTTACCTATCAGAAATCGTTAGATTGCAACGTGTGCCAGTGTCCATAATATCTTATAGGGGTCCACAGTTCACTTCCAGGTTTTGGAAGTCATTGCAGGAAGTGTTGGGAACTAGAGTTGATCTAAGTACTGCGTTTGTCACAACCCCCTATCGTACGTCCGTGACCGGCACGGGAGGTAGGATTTCTCCTATCCCGTAAGCCTCTAATCCCTGATTGACATTCTTATATATGCATAACTACCCATTTCTATTACAAACAATATATAGTATATATGGTCATCCATGTCCGGTGACCTAAGTAGCAGACAATCCACGGCTCGCTCAACGCCGCTTCAGTCTATACATATACACATAGTCAATCACACGTACATATAATATACATATTGATCACGCGCTTCAGGGCGGGTGATCTATCCTATTCACATACAGAATTCCTGTGTACAGTCAAGCATATATATTCAATCACACACCTGCATAAAATATACATATTGATCACACGCCTCAATGCGTGTGACCTATCCTATTCACATGCGGAAGCCGTATTTTCACACAAATCAAGTATTCAGCCACACATATATATAAATTTACATATTGACCACACGCTCAATGCGTGTGATCTATCCTATTCACATGCGGAAGTCACAATCATATATATATATATATATATATATATATATATATATATATATATATATATATATATACACATGATATTCATCATATCATAACCTATGATCCCAACAACCAGACCAATCTTTAACCTGTATGAAGCCGACAGTTCTAGGGTGTGACATATACAAATATGCATATAGCAGCTGTACAAAACAATGCTATACCCAAAAGAATCATATACATATACATCCTGACAAAATACATATATCAATACTACCCACGCGAACAATGCGTGCGATCTCTAAGTCTGTCCGCCTCCCTGAGATGAAGTGGAAGCGCTCCCGATGCCTATACCACCTGTGTCTGTAACATGTAACATTGGGGTGAGTCAAACAGACTCAGTGAGAGGCTTTCCCATCCCTGGTGTAGTAGCGGGTACCACTACAACTGAGGAAAGGAGCCAATCACAAACACATACGCATATAACAGATTTTGAATTTACATATATTAGGTGGTCGGGCAATTAGCATATGTCATATTCACAATAAAGAATTTAAAGCATGGTTTTACATACATTTAAATTCACACATACATCATATCATAGTTTAACATGCAACTTCATGTGGATATCCATGTTCAAATAACCGTAATCATAAACTGGCCCGAAGGCATATCTCCGTTAGGAGAGAATCTGGCCCGAAGGCAATATCTCACGTGAGCAATATGGGAACCTAGTTGATCATTCTAGGAACCCCTGGTCCCAAGACTTCACGTGGAACAATAGTCTGACCCCAAGACTTCACTTGGAGCATAGCCGGCGACTCATCTGACCTCGGTTTACCCAAGGCAATAGCCACAATGTGGTGTACTCATAGAAATACAAAGTATATGAGTACACCACATTGTGGCTATTGCCTTGGGTAAACCGAGGTCAGATGAGTCGCCGGCTATGCTCCAAGTGAAGTCTTGGGGTCAGACTAATGTTCCAAGTAAAGTCTTGGGGCCAAGGGTTCCTAGAATGATCAACTAGGTTCCCATATTGCTCACGTGAGATATTGCCTTCGGGCCAGATTCTCTCCTAACGGAGATATGCCTTCGGGCCAGTTTATGATTACGGTTACCTGAACATGGACATCCACATGAAGTTATATGTTAAACTATGATATGATGTATGTGTGAATTTAAATGTATGTAAAACCATGCTTTAAATTCTTTATTGCGAATATGATATATGCTAATTGCCTGACCACTTAATATATGGAAATTTAAACCCGTTATATGCGTATGTGTTTGTGATTGGCTCCTTTCCCTAGTTGTAGTGGTACCCGCTACTACACCAGGGATGGGAAAGCCTCTCACTGAGTCTGTTTGACTCACTCCAATGTTACATGTTACAGACACAGGTGGTATAGGCATCGGGAGCGCTTCCACTTCATCTTAGGGAGGCGGAAAGACTTAGAGACCGCACGCATTGTTCGCGTGGGTAGTATTGATATATGTATTTTGTCAAGATGTATATGTATTTGATTTTTTTGGTATAGCATTGTTTTGTACAGTTGCTATATACATATATGTATATGTCACACTCTAGAACTGTCGGCTTCATACAGGTTAAAGATTGGTCTGGTTGTTCGGATCATAGGTTATGATATGATGAATATCATGTGTATATATATATATATGAATGTGACTTCCACATGTGAATAGGATAGATCACACGCACTGAGCGTGTGGTCAATATGTAAATTTATATATATGTGTGACTGAATACTTGATTGTATGAAAATACGGCTTCCGCATGTGAATAGGATAGGTCACACGCATTGAGGCGTGTGATTAATATGTATATTTTATGCAGGTGTGTGATTGAATATATATGCTTGACTGTACACAGGAATTCTGCATGTGAATAGGATAGATCACCCGCCCTGAAGCGCGTGATCAATATGTATATTATATGTACGTGTGATTGACTATGTGTATATGTATAGACTGAAGCGGCGTTGAGCGAGCCGTGGATTGCCTGCTACTTAGGTCATCGGATAGGAATGACCATATATACTATATATTGTTTGTAATAGAAATGGGTAGTTATGCATATATAAGAATGTCAATCAGGGATTAGAGGGTTACGGGATCGGAGATATCCTACCTCCCGTGCCGGTCACGGACGTCCGATAGGGGGTCGTGACAGAAATTGCATATAAGTAGATAAGAATTTAAAGTATTTGATATGCCGCATATGGAAAATCCTTGTTTTGGTGTGAACTAGTTTGATTAAAATAGGATCTCATATATACCCTTTTGCGCTCCAATAGTCTCGTTTAGAATCTCTCTTTCTCTTATATTCTCGGTTGGAACTGGGTGATTAAGGACTTGAAGTTGTTGAGTTAGTTGACTAACTTAAGTGTTGATTAATGTTTTACATGTGTGATTTATGAATTTGAGAATAAGTCTGATGAAGTTTGTACTTTGGAGTCAATGACATAAATAGATTGGGCTTTATCAGTGTTGGTTTAAATTTTAAGTGGTGACTTTGAAGGGTTGAGGAGGTGATAAAACATTAAGAGATAGTGATGATGAGAAAGTAAGTCTTAGGTATATTGAGGCCAAGAAGAAGACATGCTGATAGATCTAAGATGTTAGACCATAGGAGTTGCTAGTTTCCCTATATATTGGAGTGCAAGTTTTGCGATGATTATGGGCAGAAACAATTAGAATCCTTGAGGTCTTGTTTTTTTTCTAGAAAAAGAAAAAAAAGAGGAAGACTTGGTGGATCAAGAAGTTAGTTGTGAAAATAAGACTATCATGTTACTTAGAGCTTTTATATTGATATGACTTTGAGAGAGAATCCTTGTGGATATATTTTTATATTATTATTATTTGTATGATCATAGTTGAGGAAATAAGATTTTTTGCAGGATAGAGTTCTAATAAGGACATAACCAATTGAGGGTTAGGAAAAGACATGATCATTGAACTATTTATAAGAGTAGATGTTATGAGAATTTTGGGGTAATTACATTATCGGTAACCTTAGAAGTTTGTTGAATAATGAATTTTTGTTAGTTGAGATATTACTACACTCCCCTTTGATATGCTAGTATAAATGCCCGAGAAGTGAGAAGAAACAGGGTATTACCCTAATTATGTGATTAAGTTTTAAACCTGAATATATTTTAATATGTCATCTGTGATAGCATTGTTCTGTTGATGGTAGCTAAGATGAATTGGAAGGATTACCATGATGAATTACAAATTAAGAAAGTGCTAGTGATATATATGTTGTGGCACCATGAACTTGGAGCATTCTATGGATATTATAGGAAATAGTCTTTGTTCTTTAGTATGGCGATGTGAATTTAAAAGTGTTGGATATATTGGGGTCTTCGGGACTAAATATCCGCCCATGTTGGAGTATGATCGGGTCAAGTGAGGATCCGTTGGAAGCTCGCAGAGAGACGAAGAGAACGAAACGAAAATGACTCTCATCGGAGGTCACACGAGCCCATACCCGTGGCCCAAAGTGGGCTAGGTGATCATGATGGAAGCATGATATTTTGTTCATATTCCAAGTCCCACATTGGTTGTGTCAATGATGGGAGCTCTCTCATCCTCCTATAAATAGGAGTGACTCCACCCCTTTCTAGTTGCTCATTCCATGTGTTGGAAAGGGGGGATCCCGTTTGGGAAACCCCACATAGTATAATATTTCTCTTTTTCTCTTGAGTCCTCTTCCACGCATAAGTCGTGGACATGTGGCTCTACCTCTCGTAGGTAGAGTCCTCCGTTTGGTGGGGCCCTTTTCGGAGCTCATCGATTGGAGGTCAGCCCTGGTGGAGCAGAGGCACTGGCAAGATCCGAGGTTTTAGCGATGGCGTCCAGGTTAGTAGCTTCTGCAATATTTATTTTTGCCTGGATTTATTTTCGGTTTTTCTTTTAGGTCCCTGGGTCGGGTCGGGTCATGTGGATCCGGACCTTTCCCTACAAAAAGGCATAATTTAATTAATTAAAATTAGTTAATTAAATTTAGTGGACTTTAGTTGGCTATTTGATTTTTGAAGTAGAAATATAATTTAGTGGACTTTAGAAGTTTTATTTAAAACCTTTCATTCCATATGTTAAGAAAATGATTATGGTCAACCTAAGGTTAAGGAAGATCTTGATGAAAATGTTTATATTTTGATAGAAGGAATGGGTACAAAGTAAAAGGGTAAAGATGAACTCAAGTATATCCCACATAGGATGGTCCATATGTTCTTGTATTCCTTGGACTTAAATGTGTGCATGTTATTACATGGATTTAGTTAGAATAGAATGAAATGATAATGAGAAATATGGTTATGAATGTGCTCTCTGAAAAGGTTAAATAATAATAATAATAATAATAGATAAAATAAATAAATAAATAAATTTGGGATGTGATATGTGAGAAGCATTGAGTTGTCATTGTAATTAATTAGATGGAGAAGTTATAAGAGGCAAGTAAGTAGAGTAAGAGTATGGTTTTTATACCTAGATTTGTTGAGAACTTGAGGTGGTGGGCTAATTTGGATTCCATTTATGCAATTCCCTATTCAATGAAGAAATTTCGCCAATAAGTTAGGATTTGGTTAGTTTATTGAATTTGGAATGATCCTAGCTAAAGCAAAGATTCTTCTTTTGATACAAGTGTTGCACTTGATATTCAAGAAGATAGTAGGTAGATATCTTATATATGCTATCCTTACACCATGAATGTATGGTGATTGAGAAAGTTACTTAGATTATAGGTATTAGAAAAGACCCATATTTTCAAGATCAAGTTCTAAGAAAGGGAACCTCATGAACGATCATTAGTTAGGTAGTACAAGATATTTTAGGGATTTGATAGAAATTCGGGGACCGAATTCTTTTAAGGGGGAGAGAATGTAAAGACCTCATTTTAAGAGTTGGAAAAACAAATTAATAATAAATTAAATAAATTTGAGGGACTTAAATGAAAGAATATTTTCTTGTTGGAGCAAAAATTAAAACAATTGAGGGACTTAAATGAAAGAATATTTTTCTTGTTGGGGAAAATTTGCAATTTTTGTTAAAAGCACTAGATTTTTTTCTTTTGGCCGAGAACACATTAGCATCGTTCTTTTCCTTGTTTCTTTCCTTTCTTTTTGTTTTTTTTAATCTTTCCTCTTTTCTAGAAACTTCCGTAGCCTTTCCCCCAATTTTTTTTTCTTTCATTTGCTTCACACACCGAATCCCATCTTCTCCTCACTATCTTTCTCAATTTCCACTACCTTCGGCAAGCCACCGTCAACCACCTCACCTTGTATTTGTCGCTTTCATCCCCGGACGCTATCATGTATGAGAGGGAGAAAGGTATTTCTCTTTTGATCTCCTCCTTTCTCTTTCTCCATAATCGAATAGAAAACAAAAATGGGGTTTAGATTCTAGTGGTTTTTGAGAGATTTCTACTTCTTTTCTTACAATGTGGAGCTTTCATTGAAGCAAATATTCATTGAAAATTTCTTCTTCAAAGTTTTTATATATTTGTCTTTAGAAGATTTTAAGTAAATTGGGGTTTTATGTATATTTTGTAAGTTGACTCCATCAAACTAGTATTTCAAATAAATACAACTCAAGACTAAAGCTTCTAACTTTCAAAACAAGTTCTCTGCTCAAATTTTAGATGTGGTAGTCTTGGGTGTGATTTAGAGTTTGAAAATTGTTATGAAAAAAAAAAAATATATATATATATATATATACACACACACACAGAAGTGATTTGATGAAATAAAAATATTTTGGATGGAACTTTCGAAGAAGATAAGAATACATACACACACATATATATTAGAGTATGTTGAATGGGTATGTTCAGAATGATGAAAATTTAATTAAAGTTAGTATTTGAGATTAGTTTTAGTGAAATATTGAAAATTGATGTTGTTAAGAAAGTATTTAAGGGTATGTTGTATGTTAGTCATGTTATAGGGACCTTGATGATACTCTCACACAATCAGGGTTAATCATGTGGAATCAATAGTCATCCTTTTGTCTTATTATTCTTGGTAATGGTTATATTAGGGTTTGGAATTGGGAGTTTTTAAATGGTGACCTCTACACTAAAATTGAAGTGTTAAGAAGGCTTTTATACTATTTTGCTTGTGAATCCTAGCTTCCAAAAATGATTTCTAACTCAAATATTAGCTTAGAAAAGTATATGATGAATTACGAATTTTTGAATGAGAATATGAGAAGATAAGATACTATAGAATTGATTTTTGGGACCAAATTAAATGTATATAATAGAAATAAGATGAGTTAATAATTGACAGTAACTTGGAATAGGCTTTAGAACTGGAGGATTGGGGATTTTAAGTTAAACCATTGTTGGGGTCATTTAGTTGAATAGAGAAATTATAGAAATTTCTAGATAATAAGTTTAACTGTACTTTGATGAAATTTCTATATTAATAGACAATATATAATATTGTGCAAATAGGTGCTTTGGAAATGTACTCTATGCTAGGGATCCAGCCTGACGTAATTGCGGTTCTATCCTTGTTAAATAATACTGTGAGTAGATGATGCGCGTTATAACGCGCTTTATGTTTTTATACTTTTACCCAGCCTCTTTCATGTTGTTCTTTTTATAGTATTGGAATTCTGCCTGGCCTTGGGACAAGCCGTCTGAAAAATTGTTTTTATTCGGAAAAATAGATTATGTTTCGTTTGATTTCTTATTTACTTTGGATTCAATTTATGGAAATACGTTATGAGTAGTATTGAGTTTTGTGATATACTGTTTATTGAAATTATTTCTTTCATTGATATAAAATTAAATTTATTTGAATGACATGACATGGTATTTGAATATGAGTATGACAATTACAATTACATGAGAATTTTACTCTTGATATATTTTTAGTGGGAGGAACTCTTTCGGGAACACTGGTGCTACAGCTGTATCTGTAGCCTTATGCGCGTATAGGTATAAACCTCAGCTAGCAGAGGTCAGTTGGTGCTAGCCCCGTGTGCGGCCACACACGTGGAGTGTATGTGTATTATATGGAGGGTTTGCGGCCACATAAAGGAGTTGTGGCCGAAGTTATGTGGTTGTATCATTATGGTGTTGAGGAGGGATGAAATTTGGAGGGTATATGAAATGTTTTGTGAGATGTTTCTCCCATAAAACTTGATTTTTGATGTATTTGGAAACCTCAATTTAGTTTATATATATTATTTGAGGTACTCAATATTTTTAAGGCCTTATTTAATTTATTGAAATCATTTTCAAGATACTTTATTATTTGATATATCTATATTTTTCCCATTTCAAGTATACTATTGAAATGACTTGTGAACTCATCTTGATTTTGACATTATAAATTTTGTTTTCTTTATCAGAAAATACTCCTGCCTCAGCTTGTCCTGCATCAGTTGTAGCGTGTGTTGTCTGCTCACTGGGTGGTTTTCCACTCATCTCTGTTTTTCTACATATTTTTCCAGGTAGCCAAGTAATGCTAAGCACTTGTGCAAGGTGTCGCAGAGTGAATTCCATGACAAGCCTGGTATTGTTTGTCGGGCACTGTCGTTTGAAAATTTTGTTGTATTCTAGAGTTGCTCTGTAATTCCATATGCAAGATTCTCACTTTCTAATTATTGAGAGATTTGTGTTAATTGTTAAATTACTATAAATTTTAGATTCGGAATATGTTATTCTGATTGTTAGGCTTACGAGATTCGAGGTTCGTCCTTGGATTTCGTGCTGGTCATGTTCCCAGTTTTGGGTCGTGACAATTTCTTACTTTAATTGACCATTTATTGATTGAAAATCTATACTATAAACTAGAGTATTAGAATATTTTGTGAAGTATCCCAAAGAAATTATACAAAATTTATTAATGCGAAGGGAAGGTTCTTGCAATATTGTTAGTTGCAGTGATTAAAATATATTGAAAAAAGCCAAGTGGCGTTCATAATTTATTGTATCAATTTTAAACAAGTTATTCAAGTTTATTATAAAGCTATTATATAATGTTGAATATATATATATATATATATATATATATATATATATATATATATATATAATATTGGATAGGACTTTTAAAAATATATTGTTAATTGGTTATAAAAATTGGTAAGTATGGGAATGAAAATGGGAATATAAGTGAAAATGGGAATGAGAATGGTTATATTTGGTATAAAATAAAATAGAAAGTGAGAAAAGAGTGGAATTGGAGTAAAATGAATTTTATCTTTTATTAAAAAATTAATAGAATTAAAAATATCAAAAAGGAGAGATGATTAAGTAGACAATTCCTACAAGGAATCTGAATAGAAATAGAAATATTTTGTCAATGTGATGTGAATGGAATAAAAGTGTCATTTTACCCTTACATTAAAAGTGAGAATGAAATAAAAGTGGGTAAAAAAGTAAGGGCAAAAACATAATTTCATCAAAAAGGAGAGATGTTCAGTGGTACGGTAGTACTGAACTTCAGTACATCCCTCCAATCAGTTGGTCTCTAAACCATTCAAGGTAGGCCCTAATTAATGTGAGTTTTTATTAATATTAACAAATGACACTACATAATTGGAGGGATTTGTAATAACCCAAATTAAATATATATATATATATATATATATATATATATATATATATAATTAAATGTATTAAAAAATGATAAAATAATTTAAGATTTAGTTAGAAGATTTATTGGGATAGGTATTAAAACAAGTTAAATTACAGAATATTTCAAAAGGTAAAACAAAAATAAAGACAGAATTTTGGGAACAATATTAAATTTTTATTAATTTAAATGTTCGATAACTCCAGAAAATAAAAAAAATGTGTAGAAAAAAAATAAAATTTAGTTAAATAATAATTAAATGAATTATTTTGAACTTATATTGTAAATTTGAGGATTTTTTGAAATTAAAATTTTACCTGATATAAATTCCTCATCAGTTAATAGCATGATATCAGATGTTTTTAATGTACTCAGTATTACCCAAAAATTTCAAAACTCTCTAATTCTTACCTATAAAGTTGTTTAAATAAGAAATAGCATTCAAAGCCTTGTTTCTAGAAGACTCGAAATTCCATTATTCCTAGATTAAAATTAGGGTAAACTACAGTTTGCTCCCCTGTGGTTTGGTCTAAATCCAGTTTTCCCCTCTGCGATTTAAAATGCGACACTTAACTACCCTGTGGTTTGGCTTAAAATTAATGTGCCCCCTGTGGTTTAGAGTGTGACACTTCACACCCATGTGGTTTGTTATGTTATCACTTAACTACCCTATATTATTTTTTTCTCAAAATTTAATATTTAATATAACTTATAAAAGAAATTACCTAAAAATAATTGAATTAATTAATTATTTATTTTATCTCTAAAATAATAATAATAAATTCTAATCTTCTACTTTCAACTCTTTTTAGTGTTTCCTTCAAACTCTTTCTTTCCTCTAATCTCTCGACTATATCCAAGAGTACTGTTATACTCCTAGTCTAAGGATACTTTTCTAAGAAAATTATTATTTGATGTTAGAGTTTCTAAGCTCAATAATGTTAACATTCAATCCAGGTATATATGTTCTGAACTTGAACAATAAAAAAACTTAAATTTAGTTATATATTTGTATTATATTATTCTTTTACAATTTTATTTTGATTGATTTAATAATTCTAAAAAATTAAAGATAAAAAATACCAATAAAATGAATAAATAACTAAATATAAATAATCAATGGAGTAAACAATAAATATTAAATTATTTTATTGATTTTTTAAAATTATAATTTTATTTTTATATTAATTATAATTTTTGTTTGAATCATTTTATAATTTTAGAGTGTTGAATGACAAATTTTAAACATTAAAAGTATTAAGTGATGATTAATTTGACTAAAATTTGGATAGAAGATAGGTGAAGGTAGTTAAGTGATAACATAACAAACCACAGGGGGGGTCAAGTGTCACGCTCTAAACCACAGGGGGACACATTAATTTTAAGCCAAACCACAGGGTGGTTAAGTGTCGAATTTTAAACCACAGGGGGCAAACTGAATTTAGGCTAAACCACAGGGGGCAAACTGTAATTTACCCTTAAAATTATAAAAATGCTCAAAAATTCCTAATGCCACATAATACATCAGATTTTTTTTTCAGCCTTCAGCTTCCCTTTCACGCCTCTCTCTCCCTTCTCATTCCTTCATTCCTTCATGGTTCATCTCTTTCATTGGTGGAAACATCCGATTTTCTCCCATTCCTCCACCAAATCGGCGGCTTACTCCAATTTCCGGCCACCGCCATCAATTCCGGTCAGCCACAATCCTTCTTCGCTACTGCTACAGTATTTTTCCAGCCATAAATGTAAGATTGAAGCTCCAAATCTTGGTCTTTTTGAGCTACGAAAAAGAGGGAAAATTTGGGGGTTTACTAGAAATGAGTGAGTAACTTCCTTTCCTTGTCAAACTTTGTTGATTTTTCTTGTTTGTTTGGGTGAGTTTTAGTTTTTCCATTGTTGCTGAATTTTCTATTTTTCAAGAACAGAGACGGGAAGAAAAAAAAACAGAGAAGAACCCCAAAAAAAAAGGTTTCCTTGGTGATTTTGAGAATGGGTAATGGCTAGAACATGAGGAAAATGTTATTATAAATAAGTTTTGATTTTTAGGAATAAAATATGAAGATTATGGAATTAGAAATATGAATTTTAGTAGTCTTGGAATGCCTTATATTGTGAAGTAAGCTAAAATATGTATGCATATAGATATATACACATTAGTAAAAAAACGATACTTATATATATAAATATATAATATTAAATGATTAAGTAAGGAATGCTAGTTGATATGGTGTATATCTATGTGGCTAAAGTTAAAGTAAGACACGCATTTTAAATTTTAGAAGGGTTAAAAGCTTATAAAATAAATAAATAGAGCATGTGTAGAAGATGTGAAGGATTCGGAGACTCGGTTAAACCCTTTGAAAATTAGAGTTTGTTAAATTCACTAATTATTGTAGAGTAAAGTTTATTTATTATAAGAAGGGATGTAAATTAAGTGCCACAAGTGGAACCACAAATTATTAGAGGTTATGGTCACTTGAAGGGTCTTGGAAACAATAGAAATCTTATGACAATCAAAATTAAATCATTTTTTGATATTTCATTATTAATAGTAGTGTGATATTGTGCCTATAGGTGCTTTAGAGATGTCTTCTACACCTAGAGACCTAGCCTAACGTAATTGATGTATTATCCAAGCTCGCAATCACTGTGAGTAAATGATGCGCGTTATTACGCATTTTCTTATTTTCTACGTACCCAACCCTTTTAGCTATCCTCTATTTAATTGATCATATCTGCCTAGCCTTGGGACAAGCTGTCTAATGATTGTTTCATTTCAGAAAGAGAATTATTTGTCATTTGGTATCTTATTTGCTCTTTGTATAATGAATATAATGCTTCGAAGGCATGTTTAAATACTCTATGAGTTTATTGCAACATGGGAATTTGAAATTTTGGGATCTATTTTTACGTATATGTATGTTGCTCATTGGATTTAAATTGGCTATATTGATGAGAAAATTATTTTTGATATGTTTTTAGTGGGAGGAACTCTTTATGGAACACTGGTGCTACAGCTGTATCTGTAGTCCTATGCACGCGTAGGTGTAAGCCTCAGCTAGCAGATGTTAGGTGATGCTAGCCCTGTGTGTGGCCACACACGTGGAGTGTATGTGTATTTATGGAGGGTTTGAGGCCACGTAAAGGAGTTGTGGCCGGAGATTGGAGCTATGTAATTATATGGTGTTGAGGAGGGATGAAATTGGAGGGTTTATGAGATAGTTCTGTGAGATGTCCTTCCAACAAAATTGATTTCTATATAAATGCATTTAAATATGTAAACCATAGTCTATTTAAATTATTTAAGGTTTTAAATTTTTAATCTGCTCTCTTGGAATCCTTGGAATCATTTTTAAACTTACCCTTAATTGCGAATGGTATAAACACTACTTTCGTTATCGTAAAACGTTCGTGCCTGGTTTGTCCCATTTCAGTTGTAGCGTGTGTTGTTTACTCACTGAGTGGTTTTCCACTCACCCTTTTATTTCCCTTTTTTTTTCCAGATGACTAGGTAAAGCTTGAGTGTAGTACGAGATGATGTTGAGTAAACTTCCATGGTGAGCCTGACATTGTTCCGTTGGGCATTTTTTTTTTATGTTGTAAATCTTATTTGTAGTTAAAATCTAGAGTTGCTCTGTAATCTCATAGGCAGGATTCTCGGCCTTATACTTGTTTTAATATTTTTGGTAATGTGTAAGATAGAGAGTGCAGCTCTCCCCTATATATATATATTGGATATGAATGCTTGTATAACTTTTGAAATTGAAAATTTTTAGGGAAATTCTGTCAAAGTTATGTGACAGTTGTAGTTTAGAATGCTTGTCCAGGTTTGGACATGTGAGTCCTTAATTGTCAGGTTTACAGATATGGGGTAGTCACCTCATGTCTGGTGCCGGTTGCACCTCCTAAGTTGGGGTGTGACAAAATGGTATCAGAGCTTAGGTTTTCCTATGGATTACAGAGCAAAGTGTTCTTTGATGGGACCCCTTCTATGGTTATGATTCCCGGGCATAATTATAGGAGGTGTAACATTAAAGACCTTATAGGATGTCTTGTCTTTTCCTTTCTTTCATGTCAACCTTTTTATTAGATATTATAATTATTTGGATATGATATGACATAGATATAATATCCCTGACTTATGGTTTAATTACATGTTCATATAGAGAAGTGATATTTTTCCTCTAGATCTAGAAAAGTGTATTAGTGTTACAATTGTTGCTAGGTTATAGGTGTCCACTAGGCTATTGATACTTAGGTATGTTTTGTCATCAAGAAAGACAGGCAAGGGATTAACTAAGGTGCTTAATCCTTATAATTCTTGAATGTTCTATTAAAATATTTCAGGAATTAGTTGTTATTCTTTTACAATCTTTGATTTGCGCTATTTAGATCCTTGAGAGTTTGATAGTAAGATCTGATTCTATTTTGTTGGTCCAAAAAGAGAAGGTGTCATTTTATTTCCTTGATTATGTCATTTATTCCGATTTAGTAGGAATGTGATCTTGGGATTTGTTAGATGAGGCAATTTGGCAAGATGCAAGGTATTGCTAGTTTGAAGTATGTGTTAGATTTTAATATTTTATTGTCTTAAAGGTGACATAGTCGAGGATGAAATTAACAATGCGAGACTTAGTGACACTTGTTTAAAATGGGTGGATTCTTAGACAAAATATTAGTTGAGTTCTGATTCACCACAACATCACCTCTATCTCATATCCCTTACTCTCAAATTCTCTATCCATCTAATGCGTAGTTATTAACTACCTCCTTAGTGTTGTCAATATTTAATTACTATATTTCTTATCTTTTCTATTTTCTCTAATCATTTCAAAGGATTGAACCCTTCAAATTGGAACTTGCAAATCCTATCACCCTAATTTTAAAAATTTATAAAATTAGGTTACTTTAATTGCCAGTTTTCCATTTGATTTCAATTTGCCAACCCACTTTTACTTATTGGTTTTCTCTGATAAATTAGGAATCTTGATCCTTAGCTCTCCCTAACCTCCATCTGTATCATGATACAGGAAGACAAAAGTAATAAGGGATGAAGAAATACACTAAAATACTTTAGAGTAGTTTCATTTGAACTTAAGAAAGACTTGAACCGAACAATTTAGAGATAAAACTTGGTAAAAGAAATTGCGAATAATTATACATGTCCATGGAAGTTTAGTACCCTTCATCTTTTTCTGATCATTTTTTAGAGATGCAGTTTACATAATATATGTAGGAAGATATTTACCTTTACCTAGAATTTAAATATGCTCTCAGTGTCTTGGGAATATTAATAAAAGAAATTTTCGAGGATGACAATTATATTACTTAGACAAAACTCTTAATAATTATTGTAATTCTTATATTCATATCGTTACACATTTCACTAATGGGGTAAGTTGCTTCTTGAAAGACACATATAATTTTGGTAGCTTCTCCTACTAATAGGGATGATACTCCTTGTTGGATAGGTTGTTCATAATAGCCGTAAGAAATATGTTTTTTTTTTCTTCAAGAAATTGTGACAGGAATGGTATTAAAAGATTGTAACCTTAATTCATTAGAAGTAAGGTGGTTATATTGAAGGTATATATCGCTGATCCTAAGATAAAGATTAAAAGTGACTTATGTAGATATTTTAAAAGTTTATAGAAAGTCATTAGGGGGCATAAGGCAACGGTTTAAGGGTGCATAGGAAATGAAATTACCATGCAAGAACAGAACACATTATTTTTCTTACAAGATAGGATATGATTTTGATTTGGTTTATATTAGGTCTTGTAATTATGGAACACACAAGAATGATTAGCTATCTTATTAGTGGTAGGTAACTAGAGTAAATTGGAGGAATGTAGATTTGTTGCGTTGATGGAAATTATGGTTTAAGTTTAAGGTGGATGATTATTCCATAAAGCATCTACTAAACAATTTAGGGTTTGGCCAAAATATTAAAGTTAATATGATCCTAAACAAGGCAACGATTGTCCATACAACATAAGTCTCAGACTTTGACTTTTAGAGAGTTTTTGGGTAGATATCTTATATATATATATATATATATATATATATATATATATATATATATATATATATATTATATCCTTAAACTAGATTTTTTTGGTGGTTGAGGGAACAAAAGTGTCGATCGAGAACATGTATTGTATGCTAGTTATTCGAAGCTAAGTAATGGTTTCGTATTGCGACTTTGGGATGATGTCTTTAGAATTGATTAGATAAATTATTGAGTTAGGCAAAGGAGAAAGTGATGTGTGTGGAGGAAGAAATTATAAAGATGATTTTTCAATTTATTATAGACTTTTGGAATTAATGGTGAAATATCTCAGAGAAATTTGTTTGATATAGTCAGCGTAAGGTTAGTGAAGAAGACTTGCTACTATCTTTGATTCCGTTATTAGGAAAATGTTTCCTATGATATAGGAGACCTTAAAAACTAATGAGGCACATAAGAACTATTTTGAGAATGGCAAAGCTTGTAGAAGACTAGTTTATAGTTGGAAGCTTGCAATATAGATCTAAGTTATGTAGTAGTAAATATTTCGGGTAATGATTTCCAACTAAAGCTTAGTGAATTTATGAAAAGTTGGGAAGAAAATGTTAAATATTTTTCCTACCTTGTTGACCTTATTTCATTTAGTGATTGAAAATATATATGCTTTTTAGAATTCTTGACAAAATCTAATTATCTCAACACCACATGTGTTAGTATCTTTATTAAAGGTAAGGAAACTCTACATGTGATTTCAAAGTAACCGAAACCATTGTGTCGAAAACTTTTAATAGCTATAATGATGTCTCAAGTTTTGTTTAGTAGCATATGGTGGAGGTGAATATTTTAAGACCTATATGTTATCTTTAGGTATGAGGAGATTAGATAAGTTAATTTTATTTCAGTAGGGATATGCTTTTGAGAGGATGGGTTGGTCTCAAATTATAGTTGATAGGACTTTTGACCTCTTAGGAAGACTTTAATGTACACTATGGTTGAGATCGATAAAAGTGAACGCTTGTAGATCTGATGGCAACATTATTCCTTCTTCAGACCTATTGGGGACGTTGTTGATGATCACTTGATAAGAGTACTTTAAGAATTATGACATTGGAGAGTGAACCTGGGGATGCATTTATTTATTTATTTTTATGACATTTCGGTTATGAATTTCTAACTTTTTCACTCTTTAGTGTTGTGATAAACTATAGTGATGAAAAGTGTCTTATTTAGTAGTAAGGACACACAATTCTAACTTAGTGGGGATCAACTTCAAATTGAGGAATGAACATAAATGATATTAAGAGATGTTTTAACTATTTTATCAAGTCTATGATGAATAGTGTAAGTTAAGCTTCTAGAATTGAGAATTATGCTTGAAAGTTAATTAGAGGAATTTTGGTATTCGACATATGGGATGAGGAAGAATTGTCCAATAATTAACTACGGCTTAGTGCATTAGCAATTATGAGGTATTAGATTTCCACTTATAGATGTAGAGGACTTTGGAAAACTTATACATAGTTATCCTAGCAATATTGATTACAGTAATGATTACCAAAATAATGTTGGATTTTGAGGTTTAAACCTTAGTTTTTGAGCTTTAAGAGAGTTGAAGCCAACTCAGATGATTAGGAAAAATGTAAGTAACCCTATAGCTAGGAAAAAAATGATTGATATCTAGCATTGTATACCAGGCAAACTTGGTTACAACAAATTCTTGGAAGTGGTGATACTAGTTGTCAGAGTGGGATTGTTACAATAGGGCCAACAACTTCAAATCCCGTGTAAGAGATAATTTAGATTTTCATTTGGTGATTTTTAAGAGCTGAAGAGTAACCAAGTTTTGATAAAGGTACGTCATGAATTAGAATTGCTAATCGATAGGTGATTTGTTGAACCCCTAGGTATAAATAGAAATAATAGTTCATCCGAATACAAAAGGTAAAGAAGAATTCAAAGCATACCTCACATGGATTGATCTATATTCTCTAGTATTATATTGACGTTAATGTGTACATTGCATTACAAGGACTCAATTAGAATAGAAAGAAATGATTGTGAGAATCATGGCAAATGAGTGCGTACTTTAAAAAAAAAGGTAATTGATATGTAAAGAGGAGTAAACTATTGTTATAATTAATTCAGTGGAAAGGTGTCACCAGAAAGAAAGAATGATTGGATAAGAATATGTGGTAAAGTCTATTTGAACTTGTGGTTCATAATAAAGGCTTAAGAGGCAATGTGTGCCTAATGTCCTCAAGGTAGTTAGTACCAATGTTTTTAAAACCGGACCGGTCATTGAACCGGTCGAGGCACTGGTTCACGGTTCAATGGTCCAACCATGGTCGAACTGTGGTCGAACCGGTGGCATTTAAAATATATATTTTCAATTAAATATACTAAAATATATCATATAAAAATTATATACTTCATAATTATATGTCTCCATCTCGATCTAAACATGATAAGAAATAGAACAAGTTGCAAATTACCACAATATCATATTAAACTCTTCAAATAAGTTCAAGGATCAACATATTTAAGTCTCAAGTCTTATCACAAACCAAACAATAAATACTGAAATAGAACAATCCTTACAACTACAAGTCACAACAAATTCTCAATAAATACTAAATCATAAACAACACAATTTTTTTTAAAAAAAAGAACCGGTCTAACCGTCTAAACCACCGGTTCTGACCAGTTTTTCCGGTTATTGACCGATTTTATATCTGACCGGTTCTTTGGTTATTCCGAATCGGTTTACCAGTTTTTCGTTCCGACCGGCCGGTTCGGTCCAGTTTTGAAAACACTGGTTAGTACAAGATCATATTTCAATTTATTGTTGGAAATTCGGGGACCGAATTTCTTAAGGGGGAGAGAATGTAATAACCTAAATTAAATATATTTATATATATATATATATATATATATATATAAATTAAATATATATATATATATATATAAATTATATATATATATATATATATAATATATATATATATATATATTTAATTATATATATATAATTAAAAAAATGATAAAATAATTTAAGATTTAGTTAGAAGATTTCTTGGGTTAGGTATTAAAACAAGTTAAATTAAAGAATATTTCAAAAGGTAAAACAAAAATAAAGAGAGAATTTTGGGAATAATATTAAATTTTTATTAATTTAAATGTTGGATAACTCCATAAATTTTTTTAAAAAAATGTAAGTAGAAAAAAAATAAAATTTAGTTAAATAATGATTAAATGAATTATTTTAAACTTATAGTGTAAATTTGAGGATTTTTTTGAAATTAAAATTTTACCTGATATAAATTCCTCATTAGTTAATAGCATGATATCATATGTTTTTAATGTACTCAGTATTACCCAAAAAATTTCAAAACTCTCTGATTCTTACCTATAAAGTTGTCTAAATAAGAAATAGCATTCAAAGCCTTATTTCTAGAAGACCCGAAATTCCATTATTCCTTAAAAGTAGATTAAAATTATTAAAATGCTCAAAAATCCCTAATGCCACATAATACATCAGATTTTTTTCCCCTTCAGCTTCCCTTTCACGCCTCTCCTGTGATACCCGAGACTATTTTAATTAGCACCATTAATTAATTTAAAAGTGGAAAGTGAGATAAAAAAAATACACACTAGCTTATCACTTATTATGGGGTAAATATAAATTTTTTGTAAAATCCTAATACTTATATATATTTTTTATTATTTAATCAGATTTCTTTTTTTGTTTTTTTAGGTGATATATATATATATATGAGTAATAAAAAGAAAAAGAAAGCAGATGAGGAAAGAAGCAGAGACGTGAAACGCGTGAGGTGAGGGAAGGAACGGAAGACGCTCGAACGGAGGAAACGAGAGAGTTGGGCATCGTCTTGCTGGAGGGAGCTCACGGATGGGCTGAGCACGGAGGAGAGGTGGCCGGACGTTCGAGGTGGAGCTGGAGTCGCCGTTCGCCGGAAACCACCTCCGTTGTGCTAGAGAGAGAGAGAGCTACGGGCTAGAGAGAGAAAGCAAAGGGAAAGAGTGTCTCGCCGGAAAACGCCGTCTCTTCACCGAGGAAGGTGGCTGGGAGTCTCCTCTACTCCATATCGTCCTTCTAACCGGTTGAATCGAGGTGAGAAGTCCCGAAACTCTCAAACCCCAATTTTATCAATTTTAGGGATTTTTGGAAAGACCCCAATTGATTCAATCTGAGTGTTCTGGGTCCTAAATTGAAGTATATGCATGTTAGGGAGTGAGTTGGAAGCTTAAGAACCGGAACCAAATTGATGGAATTTATCCGGGTTGGAAAAAGTGTAGGAAAATGTGGTTGTTAAGGTTTAAGGGTGTTGTGGAATGTTTTGGGGTGCATTAAAAGGTTGAATGATAATTATATAATTGTTAAAAATTATTGGAATGTACGAGGGATTAAAACCCGAGTAATTCTCGTCTCACCCGGAACCCCGTTCGGGGAAAAAGAGACAATTTTCTAGTTTTACGCGTATTCGGGTATGTGTATTCATGTGTAGGTGAAGTCTTCAAGGTTAGTTTGATAAATGCAAAGCTTGGACAAGTAGGATTTATGATTTTCTTGAGCCATAAATTCAAGACTTGGGTAATGGAAGTTCATATGGATACATAGAGGTGGAATTGGGTAACCTTGCATTCCCAAGTCAAAGCTTCTGAATAGTGTGATTAAGAAAGGGCTGAACACGAATAGAAGCATATGCTAGGTGTTCCGAAAACTAGTTGAGGGAATTTCAAGCCAACAACTAGTCTATGGAGTTAATTAGAAAGAACATGAGCATTAGCGTTACATGTACACTATAGTGGTTGCGTATGCATCGCGACAACTGAGGAAGCATGAGAAGAACTACCCGACTCACGACCTCGAAATGGCGGCTGTAGTATTCGCTTTGAAAATATGGAGACACTACTTATATGGTGAGACTTGTGAAATTTACACAGACCACAAAAGCCTCAAATACATTTTCGAGCTGAAAGATTTGAACTTGAGACAACGCTGATGGTTAGAGTTGTTGAAGGACTACAACTGCACGATCTTGTATCATCCAGGAAAGGCTAATGTGGTAGCTGATGCTCTGAGTCGGAAATCCATGGGCAGTCTTGCTCATATAAGTGAAGAAAGAAGACCGTTGATTAGAGAACTGCACGAGCTAGAGCAAACGGGAAATCAGTTTGAGATTGGGAGTTCTAACTCACTTTTAGCCCATTTGCAAGCTAAGTCCTCTTTGGTAGAAGAGGTGAAGGCTAGACAAGATGAAGATACCGACCTCAAACAAATCAGGGATATGGTAACTAAAGGGAAAGTGGACGACGTCCGATTCTCTATAGATGATTTTGGGATACTTCGGTTAGAGAGACGGTTGTGTGTCCCTATGGTTGATAACTTGAAAGAAAGAATACTTGAAGAAGCACACCGGACAGCATATTCAATCCATCCGGGAGCTAATAAAATGTATCATGACCTGAAATAGTTGTATTGGTGGAAGGGCATGAAAAAGGATGTCGCAAACTATGTAGCCAGGTGTTTGGTGTGCCAGCAAGTCAAGTTTGAACACTAGAAACCCACCGGAACATTACAACAGATAGAGATACCTGAGTGGAAATGGGAGAGGATAACGATGGACTTTGTAACAGGGCTGCCAAGATCACAACGGGGATTTGATTCAGTTTGGGTAATAGTGGACCGCATGACTAAGTCCGCACACTTTCTGCCAGTTAAGACCACTTACGGAGTGAGTCAATATGCACAGATTTATCTATCAGAAATCGTTTGATTGCATGGTGTGCCAGTAACCATAATATCTGATAGAGGGCCACAGTTCACTTCCAGATTTTGGAAGTCATTGTAGGAAGTGTTGGGAACTAGAGTTGATCTGAGTACTGCGTTCCACCCACAGACCGACGGGCAATCTGAAAGAACCATTCAGATTCTTGAGAACATGCTACGGGCGTGTATTATGGATTTCGGCGGGAGTTGGGAAAGGTATTTACCTTTGGCTGAGTTTGCGTACAATAACAGTTATCAAGCAAGTATTCAAATGGCACCTTTCGAGGCTCTGTACGGCCGTAGATGCAGATCCCCGATTAGGTGGTTCGAGGTCGGAGAAGCTAGCCTAGTCGGCCCGAAATTGTTACAAGATGCCTTACAAAAGGTAAAGTGTATAAGGGAGAGATTGCTGACGGCTCAGAGTAGGCAAAAGTTTTATGCGGACAATCGAAGGAGAGAATTGGAGTTTGCCGTTGGTGATCAGGTGTTCTTGAGAATATCACCGATGAAGGGCGTAATGCGGTTCGGTAAGAAGGGGAAGCTGAGTCCTCGGTATATCGGACCGTTTGAAGTCTTAGAACAAGTTGGGAATGTAGCGTATCGGTTGGAATTACCTACGGAATTGGAAGGGGTACACCCTGTCTTTCACGTATCGATGCTTCGGAAGTATCTTCCCGATCCCTCGCACGTGATCAAATCGCAAGACGTGCAACTAACCGAAAATATGACGTACAAAGAGGAACCAGTGGAAATCTTAGATCGGCAGTTGAAGAAACTCAGAACGAAAGAGATTCCATTGGTTAAAGTTCTGTGGAGAAACCACTCGACCGAAGAAGCTACATGGGAGGTCGAGGGTGAAATGCGCAAGACGTATCCTCATCTATTTCAATGACTAAGGTTAGTGTTTTGTTTGAAATTCAGGGACCAAATTTCTTAAGGGGGAAAGATTGTGATACCCGAGACTATTCTAATTAGCACCATTAACTAAATTAAATTAATTAATTTAAAAGTGGAAAGTGAGATAAAAAAAAATACACACTAGCTTATCACTTATTATGGGGTAAATATAATTTTTTTTGTAAAATCCTAATACTTATATATTTTTTTTATTATTAAATCAGATTTCTTTTTTTGTTTTTTTTAGGTGATATATATATATATATATATATATATATATATATATATATATTAATTTATATATATATAAGTAATAAAAAGAAAAAGAAAGCAGATGAGGAAAGAAGCAGAGACGTGAAACGCGTGAGGTGAGGGAAGGAACGGAAGACGCTCGAACGGAAGAAACGAGAGAGCTGGGCATCGTCTTGCTGGAGGGAGCTCACGGACGGGCTGAGCACGGAGGAGAGGTGGCCGGACGTTCGAGGTGGAGCTGGAGTCGCCGTTCGCCGGAAACCACCTCCGTTGTGCTAGAGAGAGAGAGAGCTATGGGCTAGAGAGAGAAAGCAAAGGGAAAGAGTTTCTCGCCGGAAAACGCCGTCTCTTCACCGGGGAAGGTGGCTGTGAGTCTCCTCTACTCCATATCGTCCTTCTAACCGGTTGAATCGAGGTGAGAAGTCCCGAAACTCTCAAACCCCAATTTTATCAATTTTAGGGATTTTTGGAAAGACCCCAATTTATTCAATCTGAGTGTTCTGGGTCCTAAATTGAAGTATATGCATGTTAGGGAGTGAGTTGGAATCTTAGGAACCGGAACCAAATTGATGGAATTTATCCGGGTTGGAAAAAGCGTAGGAAAATGTGGTTGTTAAGGTTTAAGGGTGTTGTGGAATGTTTTGGGGTGCATTGAAAGGTTGAATGATAATTATATAATTGTTAAAAATTATTGGAATGTACAAGGGATTAAAACCCGAGTAATTCCCGTCTCACCCGGAACCCCGTTCGGGGAAAAAGAGACAATTTTCTAGTTTTACGCGTATTCGGGTATGTGTATTCATGTGTAGGTGAAGTCTTCAAGGTTAGTTTGATAAATGCAAAGCTTGGACAAGTAGGATTTATGATTCTCTTGAGCCATAAATTCAAGACTTGGGTAATGGAAGTTCATATGGACACATAGAGGTGGAATTGGGTAACCTTGCATTCCCAAGTCAAAGCTTCCGAATAGTGTGATTAAGAAAGGGCTGAACACGAATAGAAGCATGCTAGGTGTTCCGAAAACTAGTTGAGGGCATTTCAAGCCAACAACTAGTCTATGGAATTAATTAGAAAGAACATGAGCATTAGCGTTACATGTACACTATAGTGGTTGAAATTGCAAGTTTCTGAATCTCTCAAGTATATGTGTATAGGGCACCATACTGTGAGTTGACTTTCGGGCGTACCGAGAGCCGATCAGAGGGGCCAACCAGGTGAGGGGCTTTCCTATCCCTGTCCTATAGGGTTGACTGCGGATATGGATATATGGTTTGCCTTCTTGCCTATTTGTAGGAATTACATGTTAGATAACATGCTATTGTTGTTCCTAAATTACAGTATATGTGAAAACGTGCTATATGTGTGTATGTGAATTGTAAAAGTAATGATGGCTCAAGGAGCCTTATATGGAAAGAAGGTCCACGGGACCTATACGATATCGGGGGTATATAGCAATTCTAGAGTGTGACATATACATGTATGCATATAGCAACTGTACAAAACAATGCTATACCAAAAGAATCATATACATATACATCCTGACAAAATACATATATCAATACTACCCACGCGAACAATACGTGCGGTCTCAAAGTCTGTCCGCCTCCCTGAGATGAAGTGGAAGCGCTCCCGATGCCTATACCACCTGTGTCTGTAACATTTAACATTGGGGTGAGTCAAACGGACTCAGTGAGAGGCTTTCCCATCCCTGGTGTAGTAGCGGGTACCACTACAACTGGGGAAAATGAGCCAATCACAAACACATACGCATATAACGGGTTTAAATTTCCATATATTAAGTGGTCAGCAATTAGCATATATCATATTCACAATAAAGAATTTAAAGCATGGTTTTACATACATTTAAATTCACACATGCATCATACATAGTTTAACATATAACTTCATGTGGCCCGAAGGCATATCTCCGTTAGGAGAGAATCTGGCCCGAAGGCAATATCTCACGTGAGCGATATAAGAGCCTAGTTGATCATTCTAGGAACCCCTGGCCCCAAGACTTTACTTGGAACAATAATTTGAGCCCAAGACTTCACTTGGAGCATAGCCGGCGACTCATCTGACCTCGGTTTACCCAAGGCAATAGCCACAATGTGGTGTACTCATATACTTTGTATTTCTGTGAGTTTGACTCAAGACAAGAGACTCAATCTACCCGGACCATCCATAGACTTGGTTCCCGCGTTGTGCCATGAATGACCCCTATGGACCACTACTTGTTCATTTTACTTCTTGTTAGGCAATCTAGATTTCCAAGTGGTTTCTAATTCGGACTCTTGGTTCAAAACAAAGTCACCTATGTTTATTTTCTTTAAGGGATTACATACAAAACCACATTTTTCAGATAATAATCGATGAGGTTTGTTTCTAGTACCACAAGACCCTCACAAATAAAATTGACTCGATCCTACCCCCAATATCATCTAGGTCCCGAGGACCTTCTTTTCATATAAGGCTCCTTGAGCCACCATCGCTTTTACAATTCACATACACACATATTGCATGTTTTCACATATATTGTAATTTAGGAACAACAATAGCATATTATCTAATATATAATTTCTACAAATAGGCAAGAAGGCAAACCATATATCCATATCCGCAGTCAACCCTATAGGACAAGGATAGGAAAGCCCCTCACCTATTTGGCCCCTCGGATCGGCTCTCGGTGTGCCCGAAGGTCCACTCACTGTATAGTGCCCTATACACATATATTTGAGAGATTTAGAACTTGAAATTCAGCCACTATCGTATACATGTAACGTTAATGCTCATGTTCTTTCTAATTAATTCCATAGACTAGTTGTTGGCTTGGAATGCCCTCAACTAATTTTTGGAACACCTAGCATGCTTCTATTCGTGTCCAACCCTTGCTTAATCACACTATTCAGAAGCCTTGATTTTTGGGGATGCCAAATTACCCAATTCCACCTCTATGTGTCCATGTGAAGTTTCCATTACCCAAGTCTTGAATTTATGGCTCAAGAGAGTCATAAATCCTACTTGTCCAAGAATTCCATTTACCAAAATAACCTTCAACACTTTACCTACACATGAATACACATATCCGGATACGCGTAAAATTAGAAAATTGTCTCTTTTTCCCCGAACCGGGTTCCGGGTGAGATGAGAATTACTCGGGTTTTAATCCCTCGTACATTCCAATAATTTTAACAATTATATAATCACAATTTCCACCTATTAATGCATCCCAAATCAGTCCACAACACCCTTAAACATTTCCAATCATACTTTTCCTACTAGTTTTCCAACCCGGATAAATTCCATCAAATTAGTTCCGGTTCCTAAGCTTCCAATTCACTTAATAACATGCAAATACTCCAATTTAGGACCCAGAATACTCAGATTGAATCAATTGGGATCTTTCCAAACATCCCTAAAATTGATAAAATTGGGGTTTGAGAGTTTCGGGACTTCTCACCTCGATTCAACCGGTTAGAAGGACGATATGGAGTAGAGGAGACTCCCAGCCACCTTCCCCGGTGAAGAGACGGCGTTTTCCGGCGAGAAAGCTCTCTCCCTTTGCTTTCTCTCTCTAACCCGTAGCTCTCTCTCTCCTTCAGCTCAACGGCAACGATCAGCTCTAGTGGACGGCGACTCCGACTCCAGCTCGCACGTCCGGCCACCTCCGTGCGTTTCCCCTCCGTGAGCTTCCTCCAGCAACGCCCAGCCTCTCTCTCTCTCGTGCGTGCCTTCCCTCTCTGTTTCCTCAAGCGTCTTTTCTTCTTTTCTCTGCTTCTCTCTCACGTTTCCTTCTTTTACTTTTTCTTTTTATTCCATTCTTTTACAATATATATATATATATATATATAATACATTAATATACATACATATTACTAAAACAAATCTGATATAGTAATAATTAAGAAAAAGAAATATGCATATAAAAAAAATTAGGATTTACTTAAATTTGTATTTTTTTAAAAAAAAAATATGTAATAGGATAGTGTATTCTTCTATCCATTTTCAACTTTAAATAAATAAATTAATTAAATTAAACCAATGATGTTAATTAAATATTCTCGGGTATTACAAGAAATATAAATGGTGGCGACTTTATTTAGTCGCCACTGAAAAGTAACTTTTAGTGACAACATTTTTAGTCGCCACCTATTGAACATTCCATGGAATTACTATAAAATGATAATTTTATCTTTTATTAAAAGGTTAATAGAAATAAAAATATCAAAAGTGGAAGATTTGCGCTTTTATGGGTAACATTTTGATTTAATGAATTTTTGAAGAAGTTCTATGAAAAAAAATACTAGGGTATGTTCTTTTGGTGGAAAAGAGGAGGGAATGAGAATGAGAATGAGAATGGGAAAGAGAATGAAAAAAGAGGAGGGAATGGAAATGTCATGTCAATGTGATGGATGTGATGTGAATGGAATATAAGTGGATAAAATGACCATTTTGCCCTTACATTAAAAGTGAGAATCGAATAAAAGTGGGTAAAAAAGTAAGGGCAAAAAAAAGTATATACTAATCAAGAGAAACATAATAGATAAGGCGAGAGGAAGTGAAACTTGACTTATATATATATATATATATTGTCAATTTTCACTCTTTTTCTAGAGTATTATTATCGTATTCTCATTAGTGACACCTCAATCATTGGCCTCCTCTCTTTCTCTCTAAGAGACGGATCGAGCATTAGGGGTGAACAAACAAGACTCCAATAGAATCGATAAGAAAACATAAACTAATTAATATCATGCGGAGGATTCTCACAGAGTGAACCTTGAGTGCCCACCTCTTTCTCTTTCTCTTTCAAATATTTACTTTTAGGGACTGACTTGTAATATAGGAAAGAAATTTTAAGGATTAATTTGTATGATAATATAATCTTTTAGGGACTAATTTATTTATAGTTAATTATCACTCGCTCGTGCCATGTATGTAGTTAGCAATCCACATTACTACTTTCGTTAAAGCTTCTAACGACATCTAACAGAGGGACAACAACAACAAATAATATTACAAGAATCTTCAATCAGCATTAATTAATTTTCTGTAGCTTTATTGCAATTCATAGACAATCTTCTAATACTCTTGTTTATATTATGGACAGTGTTTTTTGAACCGAACCGATCTAACCGCTAACTGAATACAAAGGCGAGTCGGTTGGACCAAAAAAACCGTTTTCTTAGTTGGACCGGATTTAACTGGGGTCCAACCGGTCCAATTTTATTTTTTAAAAAAAAATAAAAATAAAAATTAACATAAAAAAATAGAAAAATCTTAAACCCTAAAATTAGAAAAGTAACACTAGCATTGAAATTATTCTCATTGTCTTAATGACTTATTAATGCAAATTAGTCAAATTAATTTCTTGTTTGTAATTTTTTTTCAATTTTCAGACAATGACAATTATGAGTTAATTCTTATGTGTAAATATATATATATATATATATATATATATATATATATAAAATAAGTAAAATCAAGAGCCAATATCTTTGAATACTTACCCTATTCTTTTTTTTAACCTGCTTCTCCTTATGTAAGATATAAAAATTACTCCCTTTTATTATACTTTCCTTCTTTTCTTTTCTTTTTTTAGAACATGGAACGAGAAAAAAAATGTTCCCTCTTATTCAATATTTAGAAAACTGATTTTCAAAAAAAAATTGCATAAAATAAATATACAAAATTAAATGATAATAAATTAAATCAGTCAATTGCCCCTTGTTTTTTTCAAATAACGGTAATTTTAAATTTTGATTTATGAGTTTGAAGTGATTTTAAAACAGTGTGTTTCCAAGATTAAAATAATATATTTAATCAGAAAATGTTCCCTCTTATTCATTTTTTAAAAACTGATTTTAAAAAATAAAAATTGCATAAACTAAATATAAAAAAGGAGAAAGTACATTTTACCCCCTTAACTATATCTATATAACACATCACGCCCTAAACTATGATGTGTAACAAATAATCCCCCTAAACTTAAGAAAAAATTGAAATTGTTAAATTTGAGGTTAAATTTAATAGATTAAGATCATGTGCATTGCACATGTTTATTATTATAATTTTTTTCCGCCCCTTACTTTTTATCCCTTACCACACTAAACAAAAAATAACGCCCTTAAACACAAATAATAGAGAAGCGCCGCTATGCAACGGGGATAAAATTGAATAAAGAACAATGAAGTGCATGTGAAAATCTAGAGCAAGTACCTATTATTCTGCAAAAGCTACTATCTTAAGGCTATGTTAAAAAAGTTAGTTTCTTGGATAAACTAAGAAAAATTAATGCAAAAGCAGATAAAAATCAATTCACTTTCTTATGGCAAATACAATTAATTTCCTTGAGAGAGTAGTCACCAACAATTATGGTATTCTTTTGTTTTGCCATTTTTCATTGTAAATCATGATTGATTTTGCTCCTTTTTTATCACATTATGATCTTTTGCTCATTACTTGGATCCTTGCCATGAGCATCAACATCCATCCTCTCAATGGCCCTCATGTATCCTTTAACTTTTGACCCTTGTATTTTGAAGTTTCAATTCACACATGATAAAGTCTAGGGAGTCAAATACAACTAGAGTGGGTGAAACTGTGGAAACTATAGTTGTCTCTTCTTGTAGGTCTATTATTTCTTTGCTTGTTATGTTTTGTTGCTTTAATTTGTCAGGTCTGCCCCTCCTATATTTGTATTGTGTACTCGGTTTCTTGATCTTTTTTTAATCAAGACTCAGATTTCTTGATCTATAAATTCCTTTCTTATGAAAAAAAATAAAACTTTTCACAGATACAACCACAAAGGATTTAGAATTTACATGTACTGTGTTGAATTCTATCAAATTTCTCCTAAGCTCTGATTTGGTGGGCGGTGGTTCTCGGCTAGGTTATGTTCTTGAAGTTAGATTAGGGAAAAATTAAATATAGATAATGTGATTTGCCCGTGTTCAATTAATTTTAACCATAAGATAATTATTTCAAACTTTTTTAAAGTTTAAGGGGGTGGGTTGTTACAAACTAAAGTTGGATAATGTGTTATATAGGCATAGTTGAGGGGGGGAGGGGGGGGGGGGGTAAAATGTACTTTCCCCTATAAAAAAATCAAATGATAATAAATTGAATCAGTTAATTATCCCTTATTTTTTGTAAATAACAGTAATTTTTAAATTTGATTTATGAGTTTAAAGTGATTTTAAAACAGTTTGTTTCCAAAATCAAAATAATATATTAAACTAGTTTTTTTATAATAATAAAATTCATCAAATTATAGAAAAGTCCAACGGCACTTATAATAAATCAAACAACTCTATCCTAACAATACAGAAGAAATAATTCGTAAAAGTTGTTGAACTAAGGGCGAATAAAAATCAACTGGTCCCATTAATTTGTAAGACGATGAACTCGGGATGAAAAACTTCACTATTCTTGATGTTGTCAACAAAGTTTTTATTGTTAGATCTCCTGCATATCAAATCTGTAGTAATCTTCAAAGTTGAGTGTCTTGAAATTTTCATGACTAATGTACAGTTTTTATATATTTGTCATCAGATTCTCTAATATGAAACTGGCACTTGTACGGTTTATACAACTCATCTCTCATATGATTAGTTTTTTTTTTCCAAAAATTTCCACATGTTTTATTCTGATTGAAAAACTAGATAACAAAGATATAAAAAATTTCCACATGTTTCTTATCATTTTCAAACAAGAATGCATAGTAGACACCTGAATGGTTTATTTTTTATCATGCTTTCCATTTTATATCATCTCATTGGATTCATTGTTTCTTCTGGTTGTCATTATAACAGGTAGGAAACATCAGAACAATGGCCCTTGAGAATTTAAATATGAAGCGAATTACAGTTGGTATATCTACCTGATTATTTTTGAAAAGGTGATAGGAAAATATCACAAGTCGATATTTGATAGGTTTCTTCTGTGAACTCCGGCTTCTTCACCACGTTAGTCGAGGCCGGAGATGTGAAGGCCGTTTTCGTAGGCCACGATCACATCAACGACTTCTGTGGGAAACTAACACACTCTTTCTTGCTTCTAACTTGTGCTGGAGACTGAAAAGATGGCATCTTTCTTTTTATGCTTTATTCTTTCCATGAGTTGATAGATGATACAAGAAAAAAGAATTTCGTGACGGTGTGTCTGTCACACATTGGTGGCAGACTTCTGTGATCGTTTATCCGGCATCACCAATTTGTGACAATTGCCTGTCACAAAGTTGTGACGGTCTATGAATTCTGTCACATTCATGTGCGACCATCTTTAGCAACGGCCAGCATTCCGTCACAAAAACACTAGAAGAAAAAATAGGATTAGCCACGGAAAAATTCACATCTAAGCCGTAGCTATTCCCTAGCTAAATCGCCCCCTCCGACGATGGCCGCCAGCGACCTCCTCCACCGGCATCCGGCAGCCCCTTCGAAGACCGTCGCCAGTGACTTCCTCCACCGGTGGCCCCCTCCGGCGACGGCTGTCGGCGACCTCCGGCAGCCCCTCCGACGACAGCCGCCGGCGACCTCCTCAACTGGCCTCCGGCAGCCCCTCCGATGACCATCGCCAGCGACCTCCTCCACCGGCCTCTGGCAGCCTCTTCGACGACCGCCATCGGCGACCCCCTCCGGCAACCACTTTATATTTTTGAAAAATGGCCATAGGAGGACTCGAAGACAGAACATCAAGGATGATAACATTTACACCAACCACTAGGCCATTTATCACTTTTTGATTTATTAATGTAAGTCATTTTATATATATACATATAATAAATTAGCTAGGGATTTTTTCTCTAGCTAATTAGCTAAGGATTAGATATGGATTTTTTTCCCTAGTTAATTAGCTAGAGAATTGGCTAGGGAAATTCGCTGTTAAATTTGAGAAACTTTTGCTACAGAAAAAATCTATAGCTATTCCATAGCAAAATTTTCCTGTCTTTTCGCGCCAAACTTTTTTACCAAATTAGCTAGGGATTAGGTAGGGAAATCCGTAGCTAAATTTCAGAAACTTTTGCTACGGAGAAATCCGTAGATATTTCGTAGCTATTCCATAGCAAAATTTTCCCGTCTTTTCGCGTTTCTGTAGCTATTCCGTAGCTATTTAGGAGTATGACATTAACAATAAAAACTTATGCAATTTCATAATATTTTTTAATACAAAATATATTATTGAAATTAAAACTTTTTACTTAATAATATTTTTATATTGTTTATGACATTATATGGTTCGACTATTGATTCAACCGATTGAACTAGTAAGCTTGTAACGGTGAAGGTTTTCTCGATTTAATTACCGATCCAATTTTTAAAACATTGATAGAAACAAACCTATATAAGTTTTTGTGACGCATTTGTGACACAATAAAGATTTGTCACATCTTTGTGACGGATTCATGACGAGTTAGCATCCTGTCTAAAATTGGTGACGGATACGTTTTGTGACGGATGATTATCCGTCACATATTTTGTACGGGTTAGTGTCAAGAAGAAATCAGTCAAAAAAAGTGACGGATTTACGACGGGTTTGCAATCGGTGACCGACATGTTTGTGACGCATGATTATCCATCTCCGATTTGTGACGGATTTAGGTAAAAAAAAAATCTGCCAAAAAAATGTGATGGATTTACAATGGGTTATCATCTTGTCAAAAATCGAAGACCTACTTGTTTGCGATGGATGCTAATCCATCTCAGATTTGGGACGAATTAGTGTTGGAATAAACTCTGTCGTAAATCTGTGTCGAATTTGAGACGGATGACACGCCCGTCTCAAGACTGTGACAGAATTCTTGTGACGAACACGTACACTGTCACAAAAGCCCGTAACAAATGCATATGTTGATCCCTGCGTTTTCTTTTGTCCTCTTGTGACGGTCTTGGGACAGATTAGTGACGATCTTGTGACAGGAAAATGGCCGTCACAAAAATTCTGTCACAAATAGCGTGTTTTCTTGTAGTGACCCCGACTAGCTGAGTTCCAAGGTGCACAAAGGACTAACGAATACTACGTTAGTTGCTAGGTTCTATATAGCAGATGGATTCCCAAAAATAATATACTTAAATACATATAAAATTTTATTTACTATATCACAACCCATTTTCAAATCATGCAATCTCAAGTCTCCACAAAGTAGATATACTTTCACAATTTATGAAATCATTAAGAAAATTTTTTTTTTGAACAATAAGAGCTTTATGTCAATGATTTTGTCTCAATACATAGTGAGCACAAGTTAACTAATACCATATAATAATAAGATTTTAGAAAGAGCAAATCCAGAAATAAATCAAATATGATCTAACTTAATTATAATATGCCCATCACCTTTAAATAGTAGTCATGAGAAGAAACTGATAATAGTCAAAATATCAATGAAGTACATTCATTAATTTTAGTTTGAACTTTTATGGTAATTTTCGTGTGCAAGCAATCTTATTTTAGTTTGAAAGGTTTATTGTTTTGAACATTTGTATTTGAACTAATTGATTAATCTAAATTTAATTTTAATGATCAACACTTTATTATAAATCCAAGTGTCAGTTATATATAAAACTATTTATGAAAATTTAAAAAAATTTCTTCTTCAGCATTAGTGGCGGGCGGTTTAAACCGCCACTAAAGTGTCACTTTCCCAAACCGCAGCAACTTAACCGACACAAATGTAATGCCGGTTTTAGAAAACGGTTGTTAATTGGCGTTGGTCACCTAACCGACGCTAGCGGTTTCTGAAATTTGACGCTATAACCCTCGCAACAGAAGATTTTGCAGCAGTTTTACAAACCGTCATTAAGTGCTTTAGGGGCAGTTAAAACCATCGCTAAAGCAAAAAAAAACTGCCGCAAAAACATTTTTTTTGTAGTGAAAGGAGGAAGAAAATCTTGTAAAATTAGTTTGATCCCCATACTCAATGGCGGAGGGAAGGGGGCTAAGGGATGCGATAGCTCCTTTAAGATGATACTAATATACATGTGGTACATTGTAAAAAAAATTTATTGGCCCCCCTTATAAAAATTTATGACTTCATTATAGAAAAAAATAAAAAAAAAACACAAAAGTAAAAGGTCATACTCTACTACTTTTAAAGATTTGATATACTTTGAAGCTATTCTATATTGGGAACATAAAAAGTTAAAAGATAAATTTTTAAATTTGACTCTTTACAATAAATGAATAGAGAGTATTCAAGTGTAATTGCAACTTATTCAAGTGTTATTTCAACTTATATATAATTTTTTAAGTATGATAAATTATTTATATTTATCATTATTATCAAATTGTCAGTCAATTTTATTTTATTTTCAATTTATTATTTGTAATTAATATATAAATCAATGCATTGTATTTTAAAATAATACTATGATTAATATTGAATAATTTATGTAATATTATATAAATAAAATAATGGTGTGCGCAACTAAATTACGTAACTAAAGTTAATGGTGCGCACTTTACAGGCGTTAGTAATTTATTTAATTTTAATATAATATATTATTTTATATATACTATCAAATAAATAATTAGTTTTAAAAAAATTATAATATATTATAATTTGTTTTATATATCTCGACCCCCTTGAATAAAATTCTTAGCTCCACCCTTGCCCATACTAGATTAATAGGCTAAAGTTTATAAAAATATTAAAGGCAGGTAAAAAGGAAATATAATAGGCATCACACACTCACTGTAACATTAAGCTAATGCAAAAGTCCACCTTATCTATGGCTCCTATACGAAATTACACCCATATATAAGACCTATTAGTATATAAACAATATTCACTTTGAACGTTTAATTTCTCATATTCAATTTTAACTCATATTAGTATATAAACAATATCACTGCCACGTTACCCCACATTGTCACATCATCATCTTCTCTCCTTCATCATCATCATTATCATCATCATCTGGGGTGACGTGGCAGTGATGTGTCATACCACGTCATTAAAATATGACACGTAGGAGAGAGGGTGTGTCATATAAGCATGCCACGCCATCATTTAACGGCAAAAAGTTAACGGTGTTATGCTCGAAGACCAAAATCGACCCAAAAAAAAACTTTGAGGACCAACATTAAACTTTTGAAATATTGAAGATCAACATTAAAATTCATGCAAACATTGAGGACTAAAATAATACTTTAGCCTTTAAAAATTAAATAAAAGTATTAAATATCTAAGTTCTAAAAAACTATTATTTGTATTGTGTGTTATTATTTATTAAACAATAATAAAATTCTATAGAATTATTAAATAATTATTGATTTTTCAGTAGAAGTACAAATAGGTGAAATTATTAATATTTTAATATATAATTTTTGAAATAACATTATTATACAGCTTTTTTATTAAAAATGTATTAACCCATGCACAAAAATTTGTACACAATTTGTATTTATTTTTAAATTACAACAAAAGAAACCTCCATTCTATGTCCATGTTGATGTAACTCCGTGGAAGGCTTTTGATTGTTTTTTTTAATTTCTCTTAAAAATATTACAGATGTATCTGTAAGATATAGTAAAATATAAGAAAATAATAAACTAAGTTAGGATAAAAATGAATGGAATCAGTGATTTATTTTCTATTATTTATTATTTTATTACTACCTTTTTGTTATATATATTTTTGGTAATTTAAAACAAATTATTTTTTAGTTAAATATATTTGTGATTGCAAATTGACTAATTACTAACTATTTAGTGACTGATAATTTGTAACCGATATTTCATTCACTAATTTTAAGAATTTAGTGACTGATTTTTACATCAGTCACTGTTTGATAAATTTAGTGACTGATATTATGTCGGTCACAAATAGCAGTAACTAATTGCAATTTTTCTAGTATATTTGGCTATACCACTCTGAATCTCAGTGATGCAACAGAAAAATAATCTGTTCATCTTTTTCACTATTAGGAAATGGAAGCTGTTATATAAAAATCACTTTGGCACATTTTCTCCCCTGTTTCCAACTTCCTTCCCTCTCTCCTCTTCCAATCCTACTTCATCAAACATAAATCAAGAGTGTGAAGTCCAACCTTTAATTACAGTAAAACATAAATTATATATATTGAATATCAAAGATTGATATACTTTGTCAAGATGGCGTCAAAACTATAGAACTTAAATTGATGTTTTTATATAGTTCAGACTTCCATACATCTTAGATGATGAAAGTGTAGAATAGCACGATGGAGATGAAGAAACATTGTCTTGAGTGAATAACATAGCACTTTTTGGAAAAAAAATGGCAGGAGATGAAGAGTGCAAGTTTTGACAATAAATTCCTAACAAGAGCTCTAAAAACGACACAGTTTGAGGGCAGAAAAAAAAGGGAGAGGGAAAGAATGGGTCAAAACACTGCGTTTTGGGTGCACTGCAGAGTGCATTGTACCCATTAATGGAGAGGATCTGCTTCCGACTAGTCCCTTCCACTAGACCTAATTTCCGTTAATTAAAAAGTATTATATATGCATCCCTCCTCAGGGAGATCCCCTGGCATCTAAGGGCTAGTTGAGTAGCTGGGACTGGGTAAAACTGCTTGCGGTTTAGGCCTGTGCAGTAATCCTTTGGGTTGGGCCTCTGTTGGTCTCCCCAACATGCCACTGGCGCCCTGCCCGGTAGTACTTGGGAGTGCCTTCCCTTACTACCATCTTTGTTCACCAAAAAATAAATAAATTTGAATAACTTGTTCAATATTGATACAACTAGTATGAACGCAGTGTGATGCATTGAGATATTACAAAATTAATTTAACTTAGCTTTCTTCAATATAATTTCATCACTACAACTAATAAATATTATAAGAATCTTCAATTGACATTAATTAATTTTTTGTAGCTTTGTTGAAATTCCTAGACAATCTTCTAATACTCTTGTTTATTGTATAGATCTTCAATCAATAGGTGGTGGAATAGTAGATACTAATATTTCTTTTAAGCAATGTTTTTAATTCGAGTTTTATATATAAAAAAATCTCTATCAACAAAAGAGCTCTACCTTAGCTTGTTATATGAAATCTCAGCTAATTTGAGTCAAATTATCTGAATTTAATAAACTTTTAGATATTGATGGTTAAAAAAAATAGATCGCTTCTTCATCACCACCATCATTTTATGTATTATGCAAAAGAAAAAAAGTATATACTAATTAAGAGAAACATAATAGATTAGGCGAGAGGAAGTGAAACTTGACATGTATATATATATATAGTCAATTTTCACTCTTTTTCTAGAGTACTATATATTAGCATATTCTCATTAGTGAGACCTCAATCATTGGCCTCCATTTCTTTCTCTCTAAGAGACGGGTCGAGCCTTAGGGGTGAACAAACAAGACTCCAATAGAATCGATAAGAAAACATAAATTAATTAATGTCAGGCGGAGGATTCTCACAGAGAGTGAACCTTGAGTGTCCACCACTTTCTCTTTCTCTTTCAAATATTTACTTTTAGGGACTTGTAATATAGTAAAGAAATTTTAAGGATTAATTTGTATGATAATATAATCTTTTAGGGACTAATATGTATAGTTAATTATCACTCTCTCGTGCCATGTATGTAGTTAACAATCAACATTACTACTTTCGTTAAAGCTTCTAACGAAATCTAACGGAGGGACCACTGCAACAAATAATATTACAAGAATCTTCAATCAGCATTAATTAATTTTCGGTAGCTTTGTTGCAATTCATATACAATATTCTAATACTTTTGTTTATATTATGGACAGTGTTGTTTGTACCGAACCGGTCCAACCGCTAATTGGATACAAAGGTGAGTCGGTTGGACCAAAAAATCATTTTCCTAGTTGGATCGGACTTAACTGGGGTCCAATCGATCCAATTTTATTTTTAAAAAAACAAAAAAAAAATTGAAAAATGAAAATAAAAAATAGAAAAATCTTAAACATTAAAATTAGAAAAACAACACTAGCATTGAAATTATTCTCATAGTCTTAATGACTTATTATTGCAAATTAGTCAAATTAATTTTCAGTCAATGACAATTATGAGTAAATTCTTATGTGTAAATATATATATATATATATATATATATATATATACTAGAGGCTTCGCATGCACCAAAGTGCATTGATGGACGCGGCCTTGTCGCGAGGCCGGCACCAATAAAATTAATACTAGAAAGTGCAGCTAGTGGCACAACCTAGGTCGATTCTCTCTCGCGGAGCCTATGGACTCAATGGACAAATATGCTCAATTAACACAAAAAGGGAAGTCTTGGAGGCAATTTAACAAACATTTGGTGTGCAATGAAACTAAATGGAATCAAATGCAACTAAATGAAACTAGAACTAACACTTTTTGGGGTTTTCAATATTTTTAAAGCTAAAGTAAATTGAGGTGAATGAAATGAGATGAATATGCTTTGTTGGAGAATGCTTTGAGCTATCCTTGCTATCAAAAAGTATAGAGTTAATCAATGAAAGGCCATTTCCTAAAGTAGTTTAGAGACCACTAAACCTAGGTAATTTAATTAGAGGATGCAATTAACCAACCGAACAATTAACAAGCCTAATCAAATACCATCAATGAAGCAAATGAGGAATTTAACATAAACTAGAATTCAACTCAACAATTACCATTGTCATTAGAGTGACTTCCACAATGAATTAAAAATTACAATAAGATTCAACCAAATCCAATGTAATCAAAACCCACAATGGGAGAATCAAAATACAAATCACAAGTCTATTTAAATTCCTAATGTCCAACTACAACCTAGTTGAGTTCCACAACCATGGAGCCACAATCAATACAAACTCATCAATATCAACAAGATAAACATGAATCCATAAAGAGAAGTAGTAGGAAAACAAGAAAAACTCCCTATTGGATGCCATAGCTCAAGCCCTAATCATCCTCCTCCAAAGCACAAGAAATTTAGCCACTCATGGATGGGAGAAATGCTTCACCAAGCTCCTCCAACCCTTGCTTAGCCATGGATGATGATGGAGGTTGCTGGAATTTGGTCTGAATGAGTGTGGAGAGTGGAGAAGATGAAGAGAGTGTGGCTGGAAATGTGAGAGGAACTTGAGAGGATGAGAGCTTGTGTGATGAAAGTGTGTAAAATTCGTGGGTTGCTCTCCAAATTAGGTTAAGGGCCTCTAAAACATCAGAATATTCCCTCTAATCCGACCTAGTATGCTCCCCTTGTGGTAAAACACTGAGAAAGTGGGCCCACCATCCGTTTCAGCACTTAAAATTCCGAGAAAAGCGTGCAGAACTGGTGTACCCGCTGGCAGCGGGTGGATTACTTAAAACACGCGTTTTGCTCTGAAACTGAAGTCCACCCGCTGCCAGCGGGTGGAACAGTAGAACAGGCCAAAAAATGCCTCTAAGCCTCAAATCTTGTACCGGCTTCGCTTTCCAGCTTCTTTCTCGACCTCTAGCACTTGAATCCTTGCTATTCCTCAAGCTTGTTGACCTACAAATCAACCAAAACAATTGTGAGGCCCTCAAGTTAATAAAACTAGAGAATTATCACAATTTATTCAACTAAAATATAGAATTAGCAAGATTGTGAATTAAGTCCTTAAGTGCCCTTGAATAACATTAAATCATGCATAATGACTCTTTAAACTCAACAAAAGCTTGTCAAATGCCAAAAGATACAAGGGTAAATATTGGTATTATCAACTCCCCCACACTTAGACCTTTGCACTCCTGAGCAAAGCAATCAGTCAAAAATGCAGTCAAGGGGTATGTAGGAAGCAACAAAATAACCAACCAAATCAAGATGCAAAACAACTAAGCAAGAAACCATGTTCTTGGTTCATGCAACAAAAGCAAAACAACTATGCATAGCTATCAACTAGAACATGCAAATGACCGATGACTCAAGTGTTTCGCTCTACTCACTAATGTTGGATATTTTCTCTCTAATCTTACTTACTTATCACTTTGCCATAGGCTTGAGAGAGATCTAGATCTCCACTAAGATGCGCTAGCTCAACAAATCATGAGGTCTTAATGGCTTGTAATGATGGATGCATGGTCATGGTGAAAAGTGTTTACAAAGAAGGAAATTATGCAAAACTAAACATTTTGAATTGACTCCCAATTAAATGATTACTTGGGTCCCAAAAGAGTCTAACCAAACAATCATCTTCCAACCACCAAGAAATTTGTCTAAGATCCTTATTACTTTCGGTTGCAACTCTTTTATTCATCATCTCTTTTTTTTTTATTGCTTTTCTTTCTTTTGTATTTCCTCTTTTTTTTTTCTTCTTTTTTTTCTAAATAAATAAATGTATAATTCATTTATTTATTTATTTATTATTTCTTTTCAAGCTTTTTGCTTGATTGGATCAATTAGACAATTTCAACCCAGGAAGATGAGTGGTCAGAAACTAAGAAACCTAAAGTCAAACATTTAATTAAAATTCATAGTGCAAAATGTCTAGAAAAGCAAGAATTAAGCTCAAAGGGGGTGACTATGGGTAGCAAAAGAAGTGGTTTGTGTATGGAATATAGGTGAGTGAAACAAACGCCTCAATCATTTTTATTTAACTAACGCATGTCAAGCTTCAACAAGATTTCAATCAAGTTCTAGAAAGTAAACAAGTAAGCAGACAACACACAAGTATATGCAAGAAAAACAGAAGTGTTTGGCTCAAAATCTTCCAACAAGGCTAGGTTACTCTCACATCGATCAATTCATGCCTAATTAATTACTCACATTAATGACTTGCTTAAGTTGAGAATTAGAGAGCACCAATCTCTTGAAAAATTGTTTCTTATTCTTGAAATGATTGTGCATTCTGCGGGCTCCTGACACACAACTTGAAAGCATTTTCTAAAATGCTTAAACAGGCACAAAAGTTAAGTGTGGTTCCCAAAAAAAAATTTCAAAACATTTGAGTAGATATCAAAAAGTGATTATGGAATTCCTGATTAACATCATTAATCCCAAAAGTCTTCAACAAAAACGAAAATTGAATCTACTCAGTTGATAATATCCATGAACAAAAGGACTTAAAACCTGTGCATTTACATTTATATTCGCATCCACAAGAATAGAAGCTGAAAAACTAAATTCACAAGGAGTCAAAAACACAATCATGAAATAGGAATATAAATCTGATGTCAATATTTGCAATAATCACAAGGTAACCTGCCCATTCAACAATTCAAAAAGCAATCATTCTTCACAAACTTCTCCCCCACACTTCCAACAAGCATTGTCCTCAATGCAGAAAGATAGGACAAGGATGCGCAAGCACGAGGGTCCACAAGCATAAAAACAATCAGTTAATTGCAAAAAGAGGAGAAGAGGGGCGAGCAAAGTAAGCTAAACAGCTACACAGCTAAGAATGCATGAAATTATAATGCTCTAGAAGTTAAATGAGCCATCAGTAGCTCAACAGCAAAAGTAATAACCAGCACAAATAGAATCCATGAGGAAGAACGAAAAGTAGCAGAAAAGTCAAACGAAACACAAAAGAAATAAAAGCAGATAAAACTAGCAAGCAGTTGGCTCAGATCCGAGCTCCATCACGGCCCTCTCGCAGCTCTCTAAATTTGTCCCGGACCTCGACCTGAAAGGATGTGAAGCTAGCTTGCAAAGTGTGGATGTCATCCCGAAGAGTGTGGACGTCATCCCTAAGGGCACGCTGCTCAGAGATCAGGAAGTCTAGCTTTTGGTCAGAGGTCTGCATCATTGGCTCTGAAGCTTACGAAGGGGTCCGACTCGAAGAGGCTTCATCACGGCGCCGCCTGACATTCCTGGCTGGCGCGGGAGGTCTAATAACTGGAGGTCTTCCAAATCCCAATCTACTGTAATCTCTGGTGTTGGCAGGATCGAACTCTAAATCAGAATCAAGCTGCGGAACACCTGCTCTCTTGTACATTTGAGAGATGAGATGTGGAAATAACAGAATTTGTCCCTTCACTCCCTTCACTGAAGCCTTCTTGAGCGAGTCAAAAATCAGCCCGGCCACATCAACTCTCTCATTCTTCATGAATAAGTAAATAAGGTGTGCTTGTTGAGAGGGTATGTCAGTACCATGGCTGGAAGGAAGAATGTTGTGACATATAAAAAGCAGCCATGCTCTAGCAGCCGGGCACATGGAAGAGCGTTGCAAATAGATCTGAGATCCTCCATACTTAGCATCCCAATCGGAATTGTCCTGAATGAGCATCTCTCTAATTTCAGCGCGCGGGAAAGGAGCATCACCACTGTTAAAAGCTGTCTGTTGGCTCTTGTAAGCACAATTCTGCACAACAGGCAGTCCAAAAAATTGCCGGATGCCAGCCATTGTGAATGTGGTAACCCTCGTGCCGCGGTAGGTCGGGTTGTTCATGCTGCGCTTGAGCTTGGCATTAATGTAGAAATGTTGCACAAACTGCTCATTATCAGCTACCTGTACCCGATTGAGAGATTGGAGGTTGGCGGCGCATAATTGATCAAAGAATGCATTGCCTTCCGTCTCAGGAAAATGAAATTCTTGATGGAGGGATCTATTTTCAACCTCCTCTTGTATTTCTTCAAAAGTCAGCTCTTCGCCGGACATGCTTGCTAATCAACACAAACAAATAAAAACAAGAAAAACACAAGCAATTTAAAAGAGAAATCAGTTAACATAGAAGCCAGCAAGACTACGCTAACCAACCTAGACGCTCACACTAAAACCAATTAAAACTAATTAAAGAAAAGGAAAAACTAAGCATACTAAGAAAGAAATAAAACTATTGAATAAAAGGAAAACTAAATTAATTAAAAACAAGGTGTGAGAGCTAAATTGAAGAGTAATCATGAGGGTCCATACTGATTTTTAAGACTAAGAAATAACTAGCCTAGACTAAAAACAACTAAACAAAGTGATAACTAAAGGTAAAAACTAGTGAGAGACTAAAATATTACATATTTACTATTTCTAAACAAGACTAGGGTATGTATGAACTAATTCTAGATAAAATAATTAGAAATTAATTAAAAAGAGAACTTAAACTAGAATTATTGACTACCTAAGTACTAATGTGACTAAAAAAAAAACAAAAAGCAATTACCCTAACTACTAAATCAAGATAAAAATTATTTACAACCTAAGTGAAAATCAAGATTAAATTATTTATCAACTAATACTAATGCTACGCATACTAAATATTCACTAATTGGAAGAAAAATTCAGATTAATAATTAATTAGGACTAAAAATTTAGAAAATAAAAATAAAAAGGAAATTAAATTTAATTAATATGAAATAGGTAAACTAAATAAAAATTGTGAAATAAAATAAATATAAATAAAAAAAATGAAAAGAAAATTACCTTATGGAAGAAATTGCAATCTGGACTTGAGGTGGAAGAGAAGTGGGGGATGGGTTAGGTTTGGTGGAGGGTGGACGGGTGTAGGCAGAGAAGGGGGGGTACGGGTTTTTGGGGTGGGGTTACGGGAGGGAAGGAGTTTCACGGTGGAGGGGGGTGGGTGAAGGGTTGGGGTATGGTTTGGTTTTGGGGCTGAGAAGGGAATGGAGTGAGGGCACGATTTTGGGTGAGTTTGGTGGGGGGGTTACGGGATTGGGATATGGGTGATGGGGGTGGAGGCTTTGGAGAGAGAGAGAAGGGATGGTTTTGGTGAAGGGTTGGGTTCGGTTTTGGTGAAGGGATGAAGGGTTGGGTTCGGTTTTGGTGAATGGAAAGGGAGGTGGTTCGGTGAGGCTGCAATGGAGGTGTGAAGCTATGGTTATGGAGGTTTGGGTTGTGGAAGAAGAGATGGTTTGGTTTGGAGAAAGGGAGAACTAAGGTGAATAGGGGGAGAGGGGCACGGAGAGAGAAAAAGAGAGAGAAGAGGGAAAAGGGAAATTAGGGTTAAGAAAAAAAAAATTTGAAATAAAATAAAATTAATTAATTAATTAATTTTTTTTTAAATGCCCAGACTCACCCGCTGGCAGCGGGTGAAAGACCACCCGCTGGCAGCGGGTAAGTCAGAGGCGAAATTAAACAGGGGAAAACAGGGGGGAGCCTCTGTAGCTCTCGCTGGCAGCGGGCAAATGCTACCCGCTGGCAGCGGGTAGAACAGAGGCATCTCCAAAAACAGGGTTTTGACCCTAAAACTTCTGCTTTTTCTATTTTCTCTATTCCTATACCCAACTAAAGACTCTTAAGAAACGTAAAAATCCAAATATTCCTACTCCTAGAACCTAATTTGCTGGCTTCCATCCATCAAAAAGTAAACCTCATACATCAAAATTCATGCATTCAACAACCAAGGGAGTGCCTAACCACACAACTAAACAAACATACAAAGCACAAACTAAAAGCAACAAAATACACAAAAGCATAATTAAACCACAAAGAACAAAGCCACAATCTACTATCTACTGGAAGATCTCTTCCCCCACACTCATCTCAAGCAATCCATAAGAGCAACAAATTAAATGCAAGATGAGAAAAGGAAAGAGATGACCTGGCCCCTCATGGGGGCTTGGAGTTTTCCTTGAACAATTTCAGCAAGTGACCATTCACCAAGTGCACGGCACCGGTTGAATCTTCCATTATCTCCACCGCTCCATAAGGAAAGACCTTGGTCACTGTGAATGGTCCATCCCAACGTGTTTTCATCATTCCTTGCTTGAACTTGAATCTTGCTTTGAATTTTAAAACTTTATCCCCAACACTAAAGCATTTTCTAAGAATGCCTTTGTCATGAATTTTCTTTGTCTTCTCCTTGTACAACCTGGCATTTTCATATGCTTCAGCCCTCATTTCATCAAGCTCTTGCAATTGGAGTTTTCTTTCTTCTCCTGCAGCTTCCATATCTAAGTTGCATTTTCGCACCGCCCAATATGCCTTATGCTCTAATTCAGCCGGCAAATGGCAAGCTTTACCGAAGACTAGGCGATAAGGGGACATGTCTATTGGAGTTTTGTAGGCTGTGCGATATGCCCAAAGAGCTTCTTCAAGTTGGGAACTCCAATCCTTTCGGGAAGGTTGCACAACCCTTTCAAGAATCTTCTTAACTTCCCTGTTAGACACCTCTGCCTGACCATTGGTTTGTGGGTGGTAAGGTGTGGAAACTTTATGTCGGACACCATGCTTAGCTAATAAGCTATTGAAAAGCCTATTGCAAAAGTGGGTGCCCTGATCACTAATGATGGCTCTAGGGATCCCAAACCTACACAAAATATTAGACTTGACAAATTTAGCTACAGTTTGAGCATCATCCTTCCTAGTGGGTACGGCCTCTATCCACTTAGAAACATAGTCAACTGCCAATAAAATGTAAGTAAACCCGTTTGATGGGGGAAAAGGTCTCATAAAATCTATGCCCCAAACATAAAAAAATTTCACAAAATAGTATAGGTTGTTGTGGCATTTCTTGTTTCCATCCCAAACCCCCAAAACGTTGGCACTTATCACAAGTTTTACAAAAATTGACAGAATCCATAACTAAAGTTGGCCAATAAAACCCACAGTCTAAGACTTTCCTAGAGGTTTTCTTTCCACCAAAATGCCCCCCACAAGCCAAGGTATGACAGGCAGTTAAGATGCTCTCTTGTTCTTCCTCTGGTATGCACCTTCGAATGACTTGATCAGCACATAGTCTCCAAAGATGAGGCGCATCCCAAGCATAGAATTTGACATCTCCCTTTAGCTTTTGTACCTGAAAAGTAGACATAGAAGGGGGTGTCACTCCACTAATGAGAAAATTCACTATATGAGCATACCAAGGCTCATGACGAGCTATGGTACACAACAAAGAATCTGGAAAAGCATCAAAAGTAGAGTTAGAAGAGTCCACTCCCTTTGTGTCCTCAGGTAAGCGACTTAAATGGTCAGCTACATGGTTTTCAGCTCCTGGTCTATCCTTAATCTCTATGTCAAATTCTTGCAAGAGAAGGGCCCATCTGAGTAGCCTGGGCTTGGAATGAGGTTTGGAGAAAAGATACTTCAGTGCAGCATGGTCAGAAAAAACTACAACCTTGGAATTAAGCAAGTAAGGTCTAAATTTCTCCAAAGCAAAGATAACGGCAAACAATTCCTTTTCAGTGGTGGTATAATTAATTTGTGTCGGGTCTAGTGTCTTGGAGGCATATGCAATCACTCTAGAAACCCTGTTCTCCTTTTGCCCTAGCATGGCTCCAACAGCAAAATTAGAAGCATCACATGAAATCTCAAAATGTAATTGCCAATTAGGAGCAGAAAGTATTGGGGGAGAGACAAGTCTAGATTTCAGTTCATCAAAAGCAGACCTACATGCTTCATTAAAATCAAACTCTGCATCTGCTTGAAGTAATTGAGATAATGGATATGCAATTTTGCTAAATTCTTTAATGAACCTCCTATAGAACCCTGTATGACCCAAAAATGATCTAATCTCCTTAACACATGTGGGGTATGGGAGGGAGGAGATTACTTCTATTTTTGCTTTATCCACTTCAATCCCTTTTTCAGAAATTAAATGCCCTAAAACAATTCCTTGATCAACCATAAAATGACACTTTTCATAATTTAGCACAAGACCCTTTTCAGAACATCTAGCAAGAATTTTATCCAAGCTGTCTAAACATGCATCAAATGACTCTCCATAAACTGTAAAATCATCCATAAATACATCCATGCATTGTTCAAGAAAATCAGAAAAAATAGACATCATACAACGCTGAAATGTACCAGGAGCATTACACAAACCGAAAGGCATTCTCCTATATGCAAATGTACCAAAGGGGCAAGTAAAAGTGGTATTTTCTTGGTCCTCCGGAGCTATGGGTACCTGAAAATAACCAGAGAAGTCATCAAGGAAACAGTAATAAGACTTGCCAGCAAGCCTCTCAAGCATCTGGTCAATAAAGGGTAAAGGGAAATGGTCCTTTCTAGTGGCGTCATTTAATTTTCTATAGTCAATACACATGCGCCACGAATTCTGGACTCTAGTGGGAATCAACTCATCCTTCTCATTTTTCACTATTGTGATCCCACTCTTCTTTGGAACAACCTGCATAGGGCTAACCCATTTACTATCAGAAATTGGGTATATAATACCCGCACTCAAAAGCTTAGTGACCTCTTTCTTGACCACATCTAAAATCAAAGGATTCAACCTCCTTTGGGGTTGCCGCTTGGGCTGCGACCCCTCCTCTAGCAGAATTCTATGTGTACAAATTGTAGGACTAATCCCTGGTATATCTGCTAAAGTCCACCCTATTGCTCTTTTATGTTTTCTCAAAAGGTTTAAGAGCTTCCCTTCATTCTCGTCAGATAACCCATTAGCAATGATCACTGGTAATTGGTTATTTGACTCTAAGAAAACATACTTTAGATTTGAAGGGAGCTCTTTGAGCTCTAGAGTGGGAGGTTGAATTACAGAAGGAACTAATTTTTGCACATCTAAAGTGGCAAGAGTACTTCCCTTTAAAATTTCATTTTTACCACTTGCCTCAACTTCCATGCATTCAAACCTTGGTAGAATGTTCCCTTCTTCGGTTGATTCAGCTTCAACCGCGATTTCCTTTCTTTCACTATGTTGCCCTTGGAATAGGTGAGAAGGTGGAGAAGCAGAAAGGGGGTCTTCACATGGCAGAATGTATTGAACTTTGTTTTGGATCACCTTCCCTGTTTCATTGCTTGACTCACCTGAAAACTCAATGAATAACTTCCCCAAAGGGCCATCATAACTGCTCAAAGAAGAAAGAGAATCCAAAGAATAACTAGTGACAGAAAATGTATCAGATTGTGGGGTACTACGTGTACAATCAACTGACATGCAGTTAAGACATGAGGGATCACCTCCACAAGAGCAAGTAGATGGAAAAGAATATAAAGAAGAGAATGAAGCAAGAGTGTCATCATCAGCATGCAAAAGTTCAGTGAATGAAAAATAACCATCAGAAATGCATCAACAGTAGAACCAGAATTATCATCATCAAGCTTATAACCTACATGTTCATCTTCCATGATTATATCTATTGCACTAACCCCAAGTAAAGAATAGTCCTCATATGGATGCTTCATAGCCTCATACATATTAAAATTAACTTTATGATCTCCCACTTCCATAGAGATCGTTCCTTCTTTCATGCTAATCACAGTGTTAGCAGTCCTCAAGAAGGGGCGACCTAAAATGAGAGTGGAATCCTGAGGCACTCCCGCAGCCATATCAAGAACATAAAAATCAGCTGGAATGAGCAAGTCTTTCACTCGGACCAAAAGGTCCTCTATAATCCCATTAGGTCGCCTAATGGACCTATCAGCTAATTGTAAGATTACTGTAGTGGGTTGAAGTGTTTTAACACCTAGGGCCTGGTAAACAGATTTAGGCATGACGTTTATAGCAGCCCCTAGATCAAGTAATGCACCCCCTATAGTAATCTTACCAATAGTACAAGGGATTGTGAAAGACCCCGGGTCTTGACACTTGACCGGGATTTGGGGTTTGAAAAGAGCAGAAACATTAGAGCTCACTTGAACTCTCTCATTTGGTCTAAATCTTCTCTTGTTTGTACAAAGCTCTTTCAAAACTTTTGCATATTTAGGCACTTTTCTTACCAACTCTAACAAAGGAATATTAACTTCTAACTTGGTAAATAAATTCAGTGCCTCTTCATCAGTTTTAACTTCCTTGACTTTCTTACTTAGCAAATATGAATTAGGAAAGGGAAGATCACTTATACTTACCTCCTTACCTTTTTGGGTGGAGATGGCTTTGTTAATTGCTTCTTCCTTCTCCTTTTGTTCCTCTTTTTCTTTTGGTTCCTCTTGTTGTTCCTTCTTCTTTTCTTCAACTTTTTCCCGCAGTCTAGTCTCTTTGGAGCTCTCAGAAAGCTTGAGTGGTGACAGAGGAGGACTTTCACAAACAATTTCTTCAATTTGTTCATCACCTTCCTTGTCTTCAAATTTGACTTTTCTGCTGCTTCTAAGGCTTATGGCATTCAATGACTTGGGATTGATCATTGTGTTAGAAGGCGTCGCTCCGCTTGATCTTGCTTGTTCATCACTCTTCTTGTTAGACAGCTGAGTGACAAATGAGTTCAGGTTGTCATGCTTTACTTCCATTTGTTCAAACTTGTTCATGATATTAGTGAAGCATGAGTCAACGTGTGAGGCGACGGCCTTGATTTTATCATCAGTGATACTCCGCTCTTGGTCAAATTTTGCACCAATATCTGAGAACCCTTTCACTAGAAGTTGTTTAATCTCATCATTGCTTGAAGACGGTGCACCTTGACTAATGGGAACCATGGCATTGGTGGTGTTCTGTTTTGGTGCTTGGCTAGGTGAAGCCCCTTGAAAATTTGAGTATTGACCACCATAAGAATTTCCTCCTCTAGAAGGGTAGTTCCCTTGACTTTGCCCACTGCTAAACCCTTGAGTATTCTGATTACCGCTATTCCCATATCTGAAGTTAGGGTGATCTCTCCAACCAGGATTGTATGTATTGGAGTAAGGGTCCCTTTGTTGGTATTGCCCAGGCCGTGCTTGATACATTGCATTCACATCTTCATATTGACCAGGGCAATCTGCTGATATGTGCATAGGGGAATCGCATAATGTACAACTAGTGCCTACCATAGCTAGCTGTTGAGTGGGTGATCTTGGAGATTGGATGCTCAGTCCATCCACCCTCTTGGTCAGTGCAGACAGTTCATGTACCACTTTCACCAACAATGGATCTCGATCTGCTGGAGATATCTCTTTTAATGCTCGAGTATCCCTCGTGGTAATGTTTTGCCTACTCAAGGCGAGCTTCTTGATCAACTCCATTGCTTCATCAGGGGGCATGTCTTCTATGGACCCATTAGCAGCTGCATTGAGCATTTTTGTATCTTCATCAGTTAACCCATAGACAAAAGCTTGGACTAGGTGCTCCAGTGGCATTTGATGGTTTGGACATTTTGCTACCATATCCTGAACACGTGTCCAATATCCATAGAATGTTTCACCCTCTTCTTGCCTTGAAGATGCAATTTCTTTTCTTGCTGCGGCGACTTTGTTTGAAGGATAATATTTTTCAATAAAGTGCTTCTTCAAATTATCCCATGTTTGGTAAGCATCTGGGGTGTACCTTGGCAAACTCATATACCAAACCTTTGCCTTCCCTTCCAGAGTGAGATGGAAAACCTTCCACTTCTTCAAGTTTAGCCCCCACGGGCTTCATCGTCATGCAATGCATGTGGAGAGAGCTTATATGTGTATACGGATTCTCACCTGGAAGACCATGAAATTTTGGAAGTGAGTGCACAAGAGAACCTTTAATTTCAAAATCAATAGTAAAAGTAGGAGTAGCACCAACCAAAGATTCAAAATTATCATCAAATTGATTCAATTGTTTAATAGACTTTTTAGGTTGATCTACCCTATTATTACCTTCTTCATTCCTTTCCCTATTGTCCATCCTATTATTACCTTCTTCTTCGGCCATTTCTTCTATTGCTAGTTCTCTTTCTCTTTCTTGGTTAGCCTTAATCAGTTCCTTTTTGAGTTTTCTTATTTTCCTAAGAGTTCTTTCAATTTCTAAATCCAATGGAATCAAGTCTCCTCTAGAACTTCTTAGCATACACTAAACAAACCAACAAAAGGAAGAAAACACATAGAAAAACAGTAAAACAAATAAAACAGACCAAAAAACCAGAAACAAAGCAACACAGAATGAAAAACAGTACAGTTCACTGCTTCACCCGCTGCCAGCGAATGGGTTCACTCGCTGCCAGCGGGTAAGACAGAAACAGAAGCAATTCTGCACTGTTAAAGCAGAAAAACAGGGCAGATTCGAAAAACCAGCAAAAATCCAACTGAAAATGCTTCAAAATGACTATTCAAGCCTAAAAATAAATGCTAAATCAACTATAATCTACCGAGAAACAATAAACACAAACAAAAAACACAATTAAATGCAATTAAACTAAGTAATTCCTTGCCAAAAGAAAATAGGACAGCTATGAAAAATTCAACAAAAACCAGCAAAAACACTTACTAGAAATCACAATAAGCCTAGAAACAAACACTAAAATGAAAAGACACAACTTAAAACACAAAACACAATAACAAAACACAATCTAACTATGTGATTCCCAAAGAAATCACGCGAAAATAACCCAATTCGTGAGAATCTAACACAATTGCACAAAGAACCAAAATGGCTCCCTGGCAACGGCGCCAAATTGATGGACGCGGCCTTGTCGCGAGGCCGGCACCAATAAAATTAATACTAGAAAGTGCAGCTAGTGGCACAACCTAGGTCGATTCTCTCTCGCGGAGCCTATGGACTCAATGGACAAATATGCTCAATTAACACAAAAAGGGAAGTCTTTGAGGCAATTTAACAAACATTTGGTGTGCAATGAAACTAAATGGAATCAAATGCAACTAAATGAAACTAGAACTAACACTTTTTGGGGTTTTCAATATTTTTAAAGCTAAAGTAAATTGAGGTGAATGAAATGAGATGAATATGCTTTGTTGGAGAATGCTTTGGGCTATCCTTGCTATCAAAAAGTATGGACTTAATCAATGAAAGGTCATTTCCTAAAGTAGTTTAGTGACCACTAAACCTAGGTAATTTAATTAGAGGATGCAATTAACCAACCGGACAATTAACAAGCCTAATCAAATACCATCAATGAAGCAAATGAGGAATTTAACATAAACTAGAATTCAACTCAACAACCATTGTCATTAGAGTGACTTCCACAATGAATTAAAAATTACAATAAGATTCAACCAAATCCAATGTAATCAAAACCCACAATGGGAGAATCAAAATACAAATCACAAGTCTATTTAAATTCCTAATGTCCAACTACAACCTAGTTGAGTTCCACAACCATGGAGCCACAATCAATACAAACTCATCAATATCAACAAGATAAACATGAATCCATAAAGAGAAGTAGTAGGAAAACAAGAAAAACTCCCTATTGGATGCCATAGCTCAAGCCCTAATCATCCTCCTCCAAAGCACAAGAAGTTTAGCCACTCATGGATGGGAGAAATGCTTCACCAAGCTCCTCCAACCCTTGCTTAGCCATGGATGATGATGGAGGTTGCTGGAATTTGGTCTGAATGAGTGTGGAGAGTGGAGAAGATGAAGAGAGTGTGGCTGGAAATGTGAGAGGAACTTGAGAGGATGAGAGCTTGTGTGATGAAAGTGTGTAAAATTCGTGGGTTGCTCTCCAAATTAGGTTAAGGGCCTCTAAAACATCAGAATATTCCCTCTAATCCGACCTAGTATGCTCCCCTTGTGGTAAAACACTGAGAAAGTGGGCCCACCATCCGTTTCAGCTCTTAAAATCGCGAGAAAATCGTGCAGAACTGGTGTACCCGCTGGCAGTGGGTGGATTACTTAAAACACTCGTTTTCCTCTGAAACTGAAGTCCACCCGCTGGCAGCGGGTGGAACAGTAGAACAGGCCCAAAAATGCCTCTAAACCTCAAATCTTGTACCGGCTTCGCTTTCCAGCTTCTTTCTCGACCTCTAGCACTTGAATCCTTGCTATTCCTCAAGCTAGTTGACCTACAAATCAACCAAAACAATTGTGAGGCCCTCAAGTTAATAAAACTAGAGAATTATCACAATTTATTCAACTAAAATATGGAATTAGCAAGATTGTAAATTAAGTCCTTAAGTGCCCTTGAATAACATTAAATCATGCATAATGACTCTTTAAACTCAACAAAAGCTTGTCAAATGCCAAAAGATACAAGGGTAAATATTGGTATTATCATGCATGCAATCAATTTTTTTAATTTAGTATAAAAATATTTTTATTATTATTTTTAAATATAATAAATAATTCAATAAGTACCTATATTTCTAATTTCTCTCTCACCACTTTTATTAACTACCTTACCCATGATATCTTTTTATCTCATATCTCCTCCAATCATATTTTATTCCATATTTTTTAATTACAAAATATAGCTATTTTGTGACCCCAATGACCAGAAGGGTCCAAAGCCATATAAATATATATACTAGAGGCTTCGCATGCACGTACGTGCATGCAATTTATTCTTAATTTTTTAAAACATAATTATGATATTTTAAAGCAATAACAAATTAAATTAGGTATTTGATAGTTTTTAAATTTTTAGATTAGAATTATTATCATAATTTAAACTAATTAATTAAATAATGAGAAGTTATTTACTTACCCACTTTTCTAGTAACTACTCATCATATATTTTTTCTCTCTCCCACTACCTCTTGTTATATATTTTTCTTGTATTTTTTAATTAAGAAATATCTATTTTGTGACACCAATGACCAGAAGGGTCCAAAGCCATATATATATAGATACTAGAGGTTTCGCATGCACCAAGGTGCATGCAATCATTTTTTTTAATTTACTATAAAAATAATTTTTTATTATTATTTTTAAATATAATAAATAATTCAATAACTACTTTATTTCTAATTTCTCTCTCACAACTTTTATTAACTACCTTACCCATGATCTCCTTTTCTCTCATATCTCCTCAAATCATGTTTTATTTCATATTTTTTAATTATCAAATATAATTATTTTGTGACCCCAATGACCAGAAGGGTCCAAAGCCATATATATAGACTAGAGGTTTCGCATGCACCAATCAAATTTTTTTAAAAATTTAATATAAAATTTTTTATTATTATTATTTTTAAATATAATAAATAATTCAATAACTACTTATATTTCTAATTTCTCTCTCACAACTTTTATTAACTACCTTACCCATGATCTCCTTTTCTCTCATATCTCCTCCAATCATGTTTTATTCCATATTTTTTAATTACCAAATATAATTATTTTGTGACCCCAATGACCAAAAGGGTCCAAAGCTATATATATATATAGATATATATATATATAGATAGACATATATAAAATTAAAATATTATTAAATGGATTGGATGAATTGAATTGGATAGATTGACAATCATGGTTATCCATTGACCGATCCAATTCATGCAATCATTTTTTTTTAAAATTTACTATAAAAATATTTTTATTATTACTATTTTTTAAATATAATAAATAATTTAATTACTACTTATATTTTTAATTTCTCTCTCACCACTTTTATTAACTACCTTAGCCATGATCTCCTTTTCTCCCATTTTGTAATACCCGAGGATATTTAATTAGCGTCGTTGGTCTAATTTAATTAATTAATTTAGAATGTGGAAGATGAGATAAAAATACACACTACCCTATTACCTACTATGTTGTGAATACAAAGTATTTTAGATCCTAATATTTATTAATAATCAGACTTACTTTCTTTTAATATGTATATATTAATTAATTATATAAATGTATATATATGTAAAAAAAATAGAAATCAGATTTTCTTTTTATTTTATTATTAGTTGCTGTTTGTAATATATATATATATATATATTAGATAAGAGAGAGCAGAGAAGAGAGAAGAAAAGAAAAGAAAGAAAAGGAAGGCGTGGGGAAAGGAACAAAAACGTGAGTTGGGCGTCCATTCTTCACGCACGGGAAACGCGAGAGGGAGAGGAGGAGGAAGGCCAACGCGTGGTGGCCGGAGCAACGCGAGAGGAGGTCGGAATCGTTGCCCAGCGGAGCCGGTCACTGTCTTGTGGCTGGAGGAGAGAGAAAGAGCTCGGGTTAGAGAGAGAAAGCAAAGGGGGAGAGTTTTCTCGCCGGAAAACTCCGTCTCTTCACCGGGGAAGGTAGCTGGGAGTCTCCTCTTCACCGGTAGGGGGTCCAAAGCCATGTAATTTATTTTTTTAATTTAAAAATATATATAATGTAAAATTATTATTATTTAAAATAATAAAATTAAATATGTAATAAATTTTAATTTTAAAATAAAAAATAAAATAATAATGATTATATTTTAAAAAATAAATTAAATATTAGGAAATTATTTACTCTCCTACTTTTTTTAATAACAACCTATCATATATACTTTCTCTCTCCCACATTCTCCCACCATCATATATTTTTCTTATATTTTTTAATTAGAAAATGCCTATTTTGTGACCCCCAATGACCAGAAGGGGTCACAGCCATATATATATATATATATATAGCACATATCTTTGAATACCTATTCCCCTATTCTTTTTTTTAACCTGCTTCTCCTTATAAGATATAAAAATTACTCCCTTTTATTATACTTTCCTTCTTGTCTTTTCTTTTTTAGAACATGGAACGAGGAAAAAAATGTTCCCTCTTATTCAATATTTAAAAAACTGATTTTCAAAAAAAAATTGCATAAAATAAATATACAAAATTAAATGATAATAAATTAAATCAGTTAATTGCCCCTTGGTTTTTTGTAAATAACGGTAATTTTTAAATTTGATTTATGAGTTTGAAGTGACTTTAAAACAGCGTGTTTCAAAAATTAAAATAATATATTTAATTAGAAAATGTTCCCTCTTATTCATTATTTAAAAAACTGATTTTCAAAAGAAATTGCATAAACTAAATATAAAAAAGGAGAAAGTACATTTTACCCCCCTTAACTATATCTATATAACGCATCACCCCCTAAACTATGATGTGTAACAAATAACCCCCGTAAACTTAGGAAAAAATTGAAATTGTTAAATTTGAGGTTAAATTTAACAAATTAAGACCATATGCATGCCTATTATTATAATTTTTTTCTGCCCCTTACTTTGTATCCCTTATCACACTAAACCAAAAATAATGCCCTTAAACACACAAATAATAGAGAAGCGCCGCTATGCAACGGGGATAAAATTGATTAAAGAGCAATGAAGTGCATGTGAAAATCTAGAGCAAGTACCTATTATTCCGCAAAAGCTACTATCTTAAGGCTATGTTAAAAAAGTCATTTTCTTGGATAAACTAACAAAAATTAATGCAAAACCAGATAACATCTTTGGATTTGATTCCTTGGATTCGGCTAAATCAATGGATGCTGCTTTTGCTCCTGCGATTGCATCAAACATTCCTTGGGTAGCTGTTTTGGGTAACCATGATCAAGAAGGAACCCTCTCTAGGGAAGGTGTGATGAAATATATTGTGGGTCTTACTTTTTGTACATATTTCTTTCCAGTTTTATCATGTAAAGCTTTTCAGAAACTTTAAGGGAAATACACTATGGAAAGTGAAAACAACTCAATAATCAGATTTACTAATAGTATTAAGAATAAGAGGAAGGTAACAATTATAAGTAATAGCAGAATATGGGATTAGCTACGGTTATTTTTCCCTAGCTAATTAGCTAGGGATTAGCTAGGGAAATCCATAGCAAATCCCTAGCTAAATTTTCCCGCCTTTTCGCGCCAAACTTTTTTACCAAATTAGCTAGGGATTTTATCACTAGCTAATCCGTAGCTAATTAGCTAGGGATTAGCTACGGATTTTTTCCCTAGCTAATCCGTAGCTAATTAGCTAGGGAAATTTTCCCTAGCTAATATCCGTAGCTAAATTAGCATTTTTCTTGTAGTGATCACTCGCTCGTGCCATGTAGACAGTTAACAATCCACATTACTACTTTCGTTAAAGATTCTAACGACATCTGACGAAGGGACCACTACAACTAATAATATTACAAGTATCTTCAATCGGCAATAATTAATTTTCTGTATCTTTGTAATCTTCAAATACTCTTGTTTATATTATAGATCTTCAATCAATAGGTCGTGTAATACCCGAGAATAATTTTACTAGCACCATAAATTAAATTAAATTAATTAATTTAAAAGTGGAAAATGAGATAAAAAAATAAAATAAAATAAAATAATACACACTAGCCTATCACTTATCATGTTGTAAATATAAAATTCTTTTTTTACAATTCTAATATTCCTATATTTCTTTTAATTACTTTTTCATCAGATTTCCTTTTTATTTTAGTGATATGGATATATGTTAATTTAGTGTATATATATATATATATATATATATATATATATATATATATTATAAAAGAAAGAGGAAAGAAAAGAATAAGAAAAGAGAAAGAAAAAGGGAGGAGCAGACCGTGAGAGGCTCACGCACGGGAGCAAAACGAAGAGAGCAAAGGGTTAAGTCGTCGACGGGAAGACGCACGGCTGAGCGCGTGGTGGTCGGACTTTCGAGCAGTGGCCGGAGTCGCCGTCCACCAGGCTGGTTGCCATTTTGGGGCTGGAGGAGAGAGAAAGCACGGGCTAGAGAGAGAAACAAGAGGGAGAGAGCTTCCTCATCGGAAAACTCCGTCTCTTCACCGGGGAAGGTAGCTGGGAGTCTCCTCTACTCCATATCGTCCTTCTAACCGGTTGAATCGAGGTGAGAAGTCCTGAAACTCTCAAACCCCAATTTTATCAATTTTAGGGATTTTTGGAAAGACCCCAATTGATTCAATCTGAGTATTTTGGGTCCTAAATTGAAGTATTTGCATGTTAGGAAGTGAGTTGGAAGCTTAGGAACCGGAATTAATTTGATGGAATTTATCCGGGTTGGAAAACTAGTAGGAAAATATGTTTGGTAATGTTTAAGGGTGTTGTGGACTGATTTGGGGTGCATTGAAAGGTTGAAGGGTAATTATAAAATTGTTAAAAATTATTGGAATGTACGAGGGATTAAAACCCGAGTACTCACCGTCTCACCGGAACCCAATTCGGGGAAAAAGAGACAATTTTCTAATTTTACGCGTATCCGGATATGTGTATTCATGTGCAGGTAAAGGGTTGAAAGTTAATTCGGTAAATGGAAATTTTAGACAACTAGAATTTACGACTCTCTTGAGCCATAAATTCAAGACTTGGGTAATGGGAATTTTATATGGACACATAGAGGTGAAATTGGATAACCTTGCATTCCCAACTCAAGGCTTCAGAATAGTGTGATTAAGAAAGGGTTGGACACGAATAAAAACATGCTAGGTGTCCTAAAACTAGTTGAGGGCATTTACAAGCCAACAACTAGTCTATGGAATTAATTAGAGAGAACGTGAGCACTAGCGTTGCATGTACACGATAGTGGTTGCATTTTCAAGCTTCTGAATCTCTCAAATATATATGTATAGGGCACCATACTGTGAGTGGACTTTCGGGCGCACCGAGAGCCGATCAGAGGGGCCAACCAGGTGAGGGGCTTTCCTATCCTTGTCCTATAGGGTTGACGGCGGATATGGATTTATGGTTTGCCTTCTTGCCTATTTGTAGGAATTACATGTTAGATAACATGCTATTGTTGTTCCTAAATTACAGTATATGTGAAAACGTGCTATATGTGTGTTTGTGAATTGTAAAGGCGATGGTGGCTCGAGGAGCCTTATATGAAAAGAAGGTCCACGAGACCTATATGATATCGGGGGTAGGATCGAGTAAATACTATCTGAAGGGTGTGGTTTTGCATGTAAGTCCTTAAAGAGAATAGACCTAGGTGACTTTGTTCTGAACCAAGAGTCCGAAATAGAAACCACTTGAAAATCTATATTTGCCTAAGAAGAAGTAAAATGAACAAGTAGTGGTCCATAGAGGTTATTTATGGTACAAAGCGGGAACCGAGTCTATCACGGGGGGTCCAGGTAGATTGAGTCTCTTGTCTTGAGTCAAACTCGTAGAGATACAAGTATTTGAGTCACCACATTGTGGCTATTGCCTTGTGTAAACCGAGGTCAGATGAGTCGCCGGCTATTGCTCCAAGTGAAGTCTTGGGGTCAGAATATTGTTCCAAGTATAGTCTTGGGACCAGGGGTTCCTAGAATGATCAACTAGGTTCCCATATTGCTCACATGAGATATTGCCTTCGGGCCAGATTCTCTCCTAACGGAGATATTGCCTTCGGGCCAGTTTATGATTATGATTACTTGAATACAGAGGACTACATGGAATTATATGTCAAATCACGATATGATGTATGTGTGAATTTAAATGTATGTAAATTCATGCTTTAAATTCTGTATTGTGAATATGATATAAGCTAATTGCCTGACCACTTAATATATGGAAATTTAATCAGTTAAATGCGTATGTGTTTGTGATTGGCTCCTCTTCCCCAGATGTAGTGGTACCCGCTACTACACCAGGGATGGGAAAGCCTCTCACTGAGTCTGTTTGACTCACCCCAATATTACATGTTACAGACACAGGTGGTATAGGCATCGGGAGCGCTTCCACTCCATCTCAGGGAGGCGGACAGACTTAGAGACCGCACGCATTGTTCGCGTGGGTAGTACTGTTATATGTATTTTTGACAGGATGTATATGTATATGATTCTTTTGGTATAACATTGTTTTGTACAGCTGCTATATACATATATGTATACGTCATACTCTAGAATTGTCGGCTTCATACAGATTAAAGATTGGTCTAATTGTTGGGATCATAGGTTATGATATGATGAATATCATGCGTATATATATATATATATATATATATATATATATATATGTGTGTGTGTGTGTGTGTGTGTGTGTGTGTGTGTGGATGTGACTTCCGCATGTGAATAGGATAGACCACTCGCACTGAGCGTGTGGTCAATATGTAAATTATATATATGTGTGACTGAATACTTGATTGTGTGAAAATACGGCTTCCGCATGTGAATAGGATAGGTCACACGCATTGAGGCGTGTGATCAATATGTATATTTTATGCAGGTGTGTGATTGAATATATATACTTGACTGTACACAGGGATTCTGCATGTGAATAGGATAGATCACCCGCCTTTAAGCGCGTGATCAATATGTATATTATACGTACGTGTGATTGATTATGTGTATATGTATAGACTGAAGCGGCGTTGAGCGAGCCGTGGATTGTGTGCTACTTAGGTCATCGGATAGGGATGGCCATATAAATACTATATTGTTTGTATTAGAAATAGGTAGTTATGCATATATAAGAATGTCAATCAGGAATTAGAGGCTTACGGGATAGGAGAAATCCTACCTCCCGTGCCGGTCACGGGCGCCCGGTAGGGGGTCGTGACACATTTCTCCTCCAATCATGTTTTATTTCATATTTTTTAATTATCAAATATAATTATTTTGTGACACCAATGACAAGAAGGGTCCAAAGCCATATATATATATATACTAGAGGTTTCGCTCCTAATGGAGATATGCCTTCGGGCCAGTTTATGATGACCACATGGAATTATATGTTGAATCATGATATGATGTATGTGTGAATTTAAATGTATGTAAATCCATGCTTTAAATTCTTTATTGTGAATATGATATAAGCTTTGTGATTGGCTTCTCTTCCCCAGTTGTAGTGGTACCCGCTACTACACCAGGGATGGGAAAGCCTCTCACTGAGTCTGTTTGACTCACCCCAATGTTACATGTTACAGACACAGGTGGTATAGGCATCAGGAGAACTTCCACTTCATCTCAGGGAGGCGGACAGACTTAGAGACCGCACGCATTGTTCGCGTGGGTAGTATTGATATAAGTATTTTTTCAGGATGTATATGTATATGATTCTTTTGGTATAGCATTGTTTTGTACAGTTGCTATATGCATATATGTATATGTCACACTCTAGAACTGTCGGCTTCATACAGATTAAAGATTGGTCTGGTTGTTGGGATCATAGGTTATGATATGATGAATATCATGTGTATATATATATATATATATATATGTGAATGTGACTTCCGCATGTGAATAGGATAGATCACACGCACTGAGCGTGTGGTCAATATGTAAATTTATATATACGTGTGACTGAATACTTGATTGTGTGAAAATACGGCTTCCGCATGTGAGTAGGATAGGTCACACGCATTGAGGCATGTGATCAATATGTATATTTTATGCAGGTGTGTGATTGAACATATATGCTTGACTGTACACAGGAATTCTGCATGTGAATAGGATAGATCACCCGCCCTGAAGCGCGTGATCAATATGTATATTATATGTACGTGTGATTGACTATGTGTATATGTATAGACTGAAGCGGCGTTGAGCGAGCCGTGGATTGCCTGTTACTTAGGTGACCGGATATGGATGATCATATATACTATATATTGTTTGTAATAGAAATGGGTAGTTATGCATAAATAAGAATGTCAATCAGGGATCCGACGCTTACGGGATAGGAGAAATCCTACCTCCCGTGCCGGTCACGGACGTTCGATAGGGGGTCGTGACAAACTTGGTATCAGAGCCAGGTTACTTTAAACTGTATGAAGCCATAGGTATGACCGGGTGTCGGTTTACCCCTCTTTGTGTACCCGGGCACAACGTGGGAGTAAAAAGGCACTTGTGGAAGTACCCAGGAAAATTGAGTCAGCCTTTCTTTCATTTCCTTCTTAATCTATGATGGGTTATGAAAATTCTTATCAGGTGACATTCTTGTGCGGTACAGCGATGCACTAAGGCGTAAGGTGGGGTGGTAGTGACCGCAGGAACCTTAGCACGCCATAATAGGGAAAGGAGACATCCATGAAGGATGCTACCTAGACACAGGCACATTTGGTTGCATTGTAGGCAGGAATGCGCTACAATGTGTAATTGTTTTGCAGTTGTTAAAAGAGACGATGCGTCTGCTCTGTTAGCGAGCATTGTGTGCTATGGTATAGGCACAAGTTATTTGACTATAGTAGAGAATACAAGTAGAATAGTGCCATGAATGGTAGTCTAGGCTAGAAATGGTTTGTAAAGTAGACAGAAAGGAGGTGGTGTATGCCACAGTGTAGAAGTAGAAATCTACGGGCTGGAAAATCAGGATACGGTATATGGAAGGGAAAAGTGGCCGAACCACATGCCGTAGAAGTAGATGTTAAGAAGTGGAGGCATATGTAAACATGTAGAGCGTGACCATATGCCGAGCCGGAAACAGAGTAAATGGTAAGGCACAGGGAAGGAGCCTAGTCCAACCCTGCGCTCGATCCATGAACTACTAGTTCCTTAAGCAAACAAGGGGGAAAGGAAGGGATTAAGCCCAACCATACTCTCTTGGGTGCTTAAGGAAGAGCATAAAGAGTGAGATATTGACCACATGAAAAAGAAAATTTGTAAAAGTATTTTTGGTCTTTCGGGATGAGAGCTTCTGAAAGACCCTAAAATTTCTCTTGAAAATACAAGGGATAACCATTGGAAGGCAAATTTTCATGAAAACTCTTTCTCAATTTGTATCATTCCAATTGGTTAAACCCTAACCATTTATGAAAACCTTAGGCGTCATTTTCTAAGAAATAAACTTGAATTAATTTCAAAACCCACAGGGTGCCTAAGAAGACTAACTCATGTGACCAATACCCTACCAAATAACAATCCTTTTACAGGTAAGCTGTATAAGGACGGTAGATGTAGTTGAGAAATCACTCGCGTGGAGTGATTAAAGTTAAGTAGACATCGAAAAGCACTAAAGAGTGCTAAAGTGCCAGGGGAGTTTACAGGTAAACCTAAGGGTTACCAACTAAGGGGGCGTATGGTGAAAATGGACCCGAAAGTATTAGACCGGAGCAGGTCTAGAAGGGGAAACGGGCGTAGACCTTAGGGTACCGTCCAGAGATAAGAAAGTGAGTGCTATTGCGATAGATAGCTCTCGAACGAGATAAAGTGAGAGATAAACCCCAAAGGGACTCGTGGAAGCCCGATGAGAGAGGAAGTATACGGGGATAAGTTGTCCCATAAGGGGGAAGAGCGGAAGCCTATAGAACCTCATAGGATGAGAGTCAAGTAGGAGGTGGAGAACCAACTACTACCGTAAGTGCATGTATAGTACACAGATCGTAGTGGACATAGCTAGGTAAGCTAGTTCCACATGTTGGTGAACCGTAAATCCGTTAGTCTGAAGCCCGTGTATGGGTGGAGACTGAGTGGACAAACCAAACGTATAAATGGCCATGGGGTGCCATAAAGGGGAAATTAACCGTAAGGACGATTAATCGAGAAGAAGAATGTAGTGAATAACGAGTCTTGAGAAATACTCGAAGGAAGAGTACCACGTAGGTGCAAAATGAAAAGAAGAGAGTGAATATGAGAACGGAGTCGAGCGAGCATCGGGGGATGCGAGCCAAGTGATAAAACAGGTATGTTACCGTTGGGGGCGATTGGAACCCAACGGGTGACACACTTGCAAGAGGTGGTATATGTTCGTGAACATATGCCGTACCGTTAGAAAGGAAAGAGTCAAACCGTGGAAGCGGATCCCGTTTGGTCAAGGGGAGTAGAGCATGTCCAGAAAGGTTCATGCTGGAGTTAACGGATCAAATATTCCAAGTAGGAATACAGGATCTAAGTGAGTTGGAGGAGCTACACACGCAGTTATAGGAATTACTTGATAAGGGTTTCACCAGACCCAGTTTTTCACCTTGTGGTGCACCAGTTCTATTCGTGAAGGAGAAGGATGGAACTTTAACATTGGGCATCGATTACCGAAAGTTGGATAAGGTAACGGTCCGCAATCCATACCCACTTCCAAGAATCGATGATCTGTTCGACCAGTTGCAAGGTGCTAAGAGGTTTTCAAAGATCGATCGGCGATCAGGGCATCATCAGCTGAAGAAAAGAAGATGTGCCCAAGACTTCTTTTCGAACCCGATACGGCCATTATGAGTTTCTAGTCATGTTGTTCGGGCTAACCAATGCACCAGCAGCTTTTATGGACATGATGAATCGGAGTTCAAGCCATTTCTAGACTGGTTTGTCATTGTATTTATAAATGACATTCTAGTTTATCCCAAGAATGCTGAGGAACATGCAGAGCATTTGAGACTAGCATTACAGAGGCTGAGAGAGGAGAAATTGTATGCTAAGTTTTCAAAATGCGAGTTTTGGCTTGATAAGGTTGCATTTCTCGGTCACGTGGTATCCTCAGAGGGAATCCACGTTGATCCGAGCAAGGTGGAAGCAGTGAAGAATTGGTCCCAGCCTACCTCTGTTACTGAAATTCGAAGTTTCTTGGGTTTGGCGGGATATTATAGAAGATTTGTGCAAGACTTCTCTAAGGTTGCTGCACCTATGACTAGGTTGACTCAGAAAGGAGTGAAGTTCGTATGGGATGACAAGTGTCAGCAGAGTTTTCAGAAGCTGAAAGACAGTCTCACCACAGCTCCGGTGCTGGCATTACCTGAAGGCACAGGAGGGTATGTGGTATACTGTGATGCGTCGAGGATCGGGTTAGGGTGTGTCTTGATGCAACATGGCTAGGTGATTGCGTATGCATCACGACAACTGAGGAAGCATGAGAAGAACTACCCGACTCACGACCTCGAAATGGCGGCTGTAGTATTCGCTTTGAAGATATGGAGACATTACCTATATGGTGAGACGTGTGAAATTTATACAGACCACAAAAGCCTCAAGTACATTTTCGAGCAGAAAGACTTGAACTTGAGACAACGCCGATGGTTGGAGTTGTTAAAAGACTACGACTGCACGATCTTGTATCATCCAGGAAAGACTAATGTGGTAGCCGATACTCTGAGTCAGAAATCCATGGGCAGTCTTGCTCATATAAGTGAAGAAAGGAGACCGTTAATTAGAGAACTGCACGAGCTAGAGCAAACGGGAAATCAGTTTGAGATTGGAAATTCCAACTCACTTTTAGCCCATTTGCAAGCTAGGTCCTCTTTGGTAGAAGAGGTGAAGGCTAGACAAGATGAAGATACCGACCTCAAGCAAATCAGGGATACTGCAACTAAAGGGAAAGGGGACGACGTCCGATTCTCTATAGATGATTTTGGGACACTTCGGTTAGAGGGACGGTTGTGTGTCCCTATGGTTGATAACTTGAAAGAAAGAATTCTTGAAGAAGCGCACCGGACGGCGTATACAATCCATCCGGGAGCTAATAAAATGTATCATGACCTGAAACAGTTGTATTGGTGGAATGGCATGAAAAAGGATGTCGCAAACTATGTAGCCAGGTGTTTAGTGTGCCAGCAAGTCAACACTGAACACCAGAAGCCCGCCGGAACATTACAACAGGTAGAGATACCTAAGTGGAAATGGGAGAGGATAACGATGGACTTTGTAACAGGGTTGCCAAGATCACAACGGGGATTTGATTCGGTTTGGGTAATAGTGGACCGCATGACTAAGTCCGCACACTTTCTGCCAGTTAAGACCACTTACGGAGTGAGTCAATATGCACAGATTTACCTATCAGAAATCGTTAGATTGCATGGTGTGCCAGTGTCCATAATATCTGATAGAGGTCCACAGTTCACTTCCAGGTTTTGGAAGTCATTGCAGGAAGTGTTGGGAACTAGAGTTGATCTGAGTACTGCGTTCCACCCACAGACCTACGGGCAATCAGAAAGAACCATTCAGATCCTTGAGGACATGCTTCGGGCGTGTATTATGGATTTCGGCGGAAGTTGGGAAAAGTATTTACCCTTGGCTGAGTTTGCGTACAATAACAGTTATCAAGCAAGTATTTCAAATGGCACCCTTCGAGGCTCTGTACGGCCGTAGATGCAGATCCCCGATTGGGTGGTTCGAGGTCGGAGAAGCTAGCCTAGTCGGCCCGGAATTGCTACAAGATGCCTTGCAGAAAGTAAAGTGTATAAGGGAGAGGTTGCTGACGGCTCAAAGTAGGCAAAAGTCTTATGCAGACAATCGAAGAAGAGAACTGGAGTTTGCCGTTGGTGATCAGGTGTTCTTGAGAATATCACCGATGAAAGGCGTAATGCGGTTCGGTAAGAAGTGGAAGTTGAGTCCTCGGTATATCGGACCGTTTGAAATCTTAGAACGAGTTGGGATTGTAGCGTATCGGTTGGAATTGCCTACAGAATTGGAAGGGGTACACCCTGTCTTTCATGTATCGATGCTTCGGAAGTATCTTCCCGATCCCTCGCATGTGATCCAATCGCAAGACGTGCAACTAACCGAAAATATGACGTATGAAGAGGAGCCAGTGGAAATCTTAGACCGGCAGTTGAAGAAACTCAGAACAAAAGAGATTCCATTGGTTAAAGTTCTGTGGAGAAACCACTCGACCGAAGAAGCAACATGGGAGGTCGAGGGTGAAATGCGCAGAACGTATCCTCATCTGTTTCGAGACTAAGGTTAGTATTTTGTTTGAAATTCAGGGACCGAATTTCTTAAGGGGGGAAGATTGTAATACCCGAGAATAATTTTACTAGCACCATAAATTAAATTAAATTAATTAATTTAAAAGTGGAAAATGAGATAAAAAAATAAAATAAAATAAAATAATACACACTAGCCTATCACTTATCATGTTGTAAATATAAAATTCTTTTTTTACAATTCTAATATTCCTATATTTCTTTTAATTACTTTTTCATCAGATTTCCTTTTTATTTTAGTGATATGGATATATGCTAATGTAGTATATATACATATATTATAAAAAAAGAGGAAAGAAAAGAATAAGAAAAGAGAAAAAAAAGGGAGGAGCAGACCGTGAGAGGCTCACGCACGGGGGCAAAACGGAGAGAGCAAAGGGTTGAGGCGTCAACGGGAAGACGCACGGCTGAGCGCGTGGTGGCCGGACTTTCGAGCAGTGGCCGGAGTCGCCGTCCACCGGGCTGGTTGCCATTTTGGGGCTGGAGGAGAGAGAAAGCACGGGCTAGAGAGAGAAACAAGAGGGAGAGAACTTCCTCGCCGGAAAACTCCGTCTCTTCACCGGGGAAGGTAGCTGGGAGTCTCCTCTACTCCATATCGTCCTTCTAACCGGCTGAATCGAGATGAGAAGTCCCGAAACCCTCAAACCCCAATTTTATCAATTTTAGGGATTTTTGGAAAGACCCCAATTGATTCAATCTGAGTATTTTGGGTCCTAAATTGAAGTATTTGTATGTTAGGAAGTGAGTTGGAAGCTTAGGAGCCGGAATTAATTTGATGGAATTTATCCGGGTTGGAAAACTAGTAGGAAAATATGATTGGTAATGTTTAAGGGTGTTGTGGACTGATTTGGGGTGCATTGAAAGGTTGAAGGGTAATTATAAAATTGTTAAAAATTATTGGAATGTACGAGGGATTAAAACCCGAGTACTCACCGTCTCACCGGAACCCAATTCGGGGAAAAAGAGACAATTTTCTAATTTTACCCGTATCCGGATATGTGTATTCATGTGCAGGTAAAGGGTTGAAAGTTAATTCGGTAAATGGAAATTTTAGACTATTAGAATTTACGACTCTCTTGAGCCATAAATTCAAGACTTGGGTAATGGGAATTTTATATGGACACATAGAGGTGAAATTGGGTAACCTTGCATTCCCAACTCAAGGCTTCCGAATAGTGTGATTAAGAAAGGGTTGGACACGAATAGAAACATGCTAGGTGTCCTAAAACTTGTTGAGGGCATTTCCAAGCCAACAACTAGTCTATGGAATTAATTAGAGAGAACATGAGCACTAGCGTTGCATGTACACGATAGTGGTTGCATTTTCAAGCTTCTCAATCTCTCAAATATATATGTATAGGGCACCATACTGTGAGTGGACTTTCAGGCGCACCGAGAGCCGATCAGAGGGGCCAACCAGGTGAGGGGCTTTCCTATCCTTGTCCTATAGGGTTGACTGCGGATTTATGGTTTGCCTTCTTGCCTATTTGTAGGAATTACATGTTAGATAACATGCTATTGTTGTTCCTAAATTACAGTATATGTGAAAACGTGCTATATGTGTGTTTGTGAATTGTAAAGGCGATTGTGGCTCGAGGAGCCTTATATGAAAAGAAGGTCCACGGGACCTATACGATATCGGGGGTAGGATCGAGTAAATACTATCTGAAGGGTGTGGTTTTGTATGTAAGTCCTTAAAGAGAATAGACCTAGGTGACTTTGTTCTGAACCAAGAGTCCGAATTAGAAACCACTTGAAAATCTATATTTGCCTAAGAAGAAGTAAAATGAACAAGTAGTGGTCCATAGAGGTCATTTATGGTACAACGCGGGAACCGAGTCTATCACAGGGGGTCCGAGTAGATTGAGTCTCTTGTCTTGAGTCAAACTCATAGAGATACAAGTATTTGAGTACACCACATTGTGGCTATTGCCTTGGGTAAACCGAGGTCAGATGAGTCGCCGGCTATGCTCCAAGTGAAGTCTTGGGGTCAGATTATTGTTCCAAGTATAGTCTTGGGACCAGGGGTTCCTAGAATAATCAACTAGGTTCCCATATTGCTCACGTGAGATATTGCCTTCGGGTCAGATTCTCTCCTAACGGAGATATTGCCTTCGGGCCAGATTCTCTCCTAATGGAGATATGCCTTCGGGACAGTTTATGATTATGGTTACTTGAACACAGATGACCACATGGAATTATATGTTGAATCATGATATGATGTATGTGTGAATTTAAATGTATGTAAATCCATGCTTTAAATTCTTTATTGTGAATATGATATAAGCTTTGTGATTGGCTCCTCTTCCCCAGTTGTAGTGGTACCCGCTACTACACCAGGGATGGGAAAGCCTCTCACTGAGTCTATTTGACTCACCCAAATGTTACATGTTACAGACACAAGTGGTATAGGCATCGGGAGCGATTCCACTTCATCTCAGGGAGGCGGACAGACTTAGAGACCGCACGCATTGTTCGCGTGGGTAGTATTGATATAAGTATTTTGTCAGGATGTATATGTATATGATTCTTTTGGTATAGCATTGTTTTGTACAGTTGCTATATGCATATATATATATATATATATATATATATATATATATATATATATATGTCACACTCTAGAACTGTCGGCTTCATACAGATTAAAGATTGGTCTGGTTGTTGGGATCATAGGTTATGATATGATGAATATCATGTGTATATATATATATATGAATGTGACTTCCGCATGTGAATAGGATAGATCACACGCACTGAGCGTGTGGTCAATATGTAAATTTATATATACGTGTGACTGAATACTTGATTGTGGGAAAATACGGCTTCCGCATGTGAGTAGGATAGGTCACACGCATTGAGGCGTGTGATCAATATGTATATTTTATGCAGGTGTGTGATTGAACATATATGCTTGACTGTACACAGGAATTCTGCATGTGAATAGGATAGATCACCCGCCCTGAAGCGCGTGATCAATATGTATATTATATGTACGTGTGATTGACTATGTGTATATGTATAGACTGAAGCGGCGTTGAGCGAGCCATGGATTACCTGTTACTTAGGTCACCGGATAGGGATGATCATATATACTATATATTGTTTGTAATAGAAATGGGTAGTTATGCATAAATAAGAATGTCAATCAGGGATCCGAGGCTTACGGGATAGGAGAAATCCTACCTCCCGAGCCGGTCACGGACGTCCGATAGGGGGTCGTGACAGGTCGTCAATTAGAATAGTAGATACAACATTTCTCTTAAACAATGTTTGATTTGAATCTTATGTATAGAAAAATTTTAACTATAAGAGTTCTATCTTGTTATATGAAATCTCAGTTAGTTTGGGTCAAATTAATCTGAACTTAGTAAAACATTGTAACGCATTCCTGCCTACAATTCAACCAGATGTGTCTGTGTCTAGGTAGCATCCTCCAAGGATGTCTCCTTTCCCAATTATGGCGTCCTAAGGTTCCTGGGGTCACTGCCACCCCACCTTAGGCCTTGGTGCTCATCGGCACTTGTGTACTGTACAGGTTATATGCTTTGCATAGAATTTCACATACAAATTCTATGCCTAAAGCGATGACTCGAAAGAATTTATGACTCAACATCCTGAGCAACCTCACAAGTGCCCGTCGGATCCACCGTTACGTCCGGATTCGTAATGGATAGCCCAACTGACAACCGAGACTACTAGTTAGCTTCACACCCTTAAAGAACAACCTGGCTCTGATACTAAGTTTGTCACGATCCCCGTTTAGAGGACCGTGACCGTCACAGACACAGGGAATATCCCTATGCCTGTAAGCCTTACACCTAATTGACAGAATATCTATTATTGAAAATACATCCACATGCAGTATAATACCATGGCTACAACAAAATGGTGGCCTATCCCAGGCATGCAAATCCACGGCCAGTGCCGCTTCAGGATATAGATATAGGAAAACACACATAATATATAACCTGTGTACTGGCTACACATCCGAAGATGATGCCTATCCTATTCACATGCAACATATATATGTATATATATATTTTTGGAAACAAGTTTTCCCTGCATCGTAATCTAATGGATCCTGATCTTTAAGGTGTGTGAAGCTGACAGTTCAAGATTTAGTGATACAATATAATTGGGTACGTCTACCCTTTACTTTATGATACAATAATAAAGTAAATTAAATTACAATTACACTTTATTCACCCACATGAACAAGTTATGGGTCTTGGAAAAGTGTTGCTCAACCCTCGTTCCACCGAGACTTCTTCCACCTGTACTTAACCTGTCTCTGTGCAGTAAAAATGAGGCGTGAGTCTTAACCACGCGACTCAGTGAGGACTCTCCCATCCTCGGCGCAAGGTGGGTCTCATAGCGTTGGGTTTGGGAGTCATGCACAACCACATGCAAAAACAACTAGTTACTGTTGTTAGCATACATTCTTGGTGATCACACAACAACAAAAATTTCACCCAAACACTCACATGCATTTAATAACTGTAAACATGCAGCACTTTATTCCACGTCATCAATCAGCAAGTAAACATGTAACATATAGTGCCGGCTTTTACTTACCGGTCTTCTCACGTTCAGCATGTTTGAATCAAACAAGACTTTGTGATGACGTAATCCTGTACGTCACCACTCCGCTGCACAATCAACAATTATATGCAAACACAGACAATTCTTTAAGTACACGCAGACACTATAACATACATCTACTTAACTTCCCCTACTCTGGGGTATTTACTAGTCACTACATGGCTTTTCTACCTCGAACCCGTGCACTCGGGTTGCTAGCCACCAGGTGGCATAATATACTTAACCCATTCACTTGGGTAATGGTCACCTCGTGACAATTCTATTAGTCAAACACAATAAACTTCTATCTATTAAACAACTGATACGTAGCCACCACGTGGCACGTTCTGACCCCTTGCTGCGGGGCAATAGCTTGAGCCCACTCGTCCATTACCCAACCAGGCCACATGGCGGGCACGACACGACGTCTCGAAGCATGGCCACTAACACACCCTGGACCAACTCCACATGATGATTTCTCTTTTACTAGGCTAGGCTCACGGTTCACCCGTAGGTTCCTCCCGTGTCTCCTTACCTTAGTCTCACATATTAATAGGATTCTTTGTATCTTTCCCGAAGGATCAACAATTCTTCTCCTTATTAATATATACAAGTATTCTCAACAGGATATAACTCATATACCCGTCCAGATGCACTCTCTGAGCCTCAAGCTATCGTCATAGCAATATAAATCCTTTCTGACCCTATTGCCAGGATAGGGCAATGACCATCGTCATGGTGATTATAAAACTGAGGTCTCAAGTGTCATCTGACGTTGTTCTAGTCGATGTCTCACATCGCTAGCATAACCAAATCCGAAACCCACCAATAACTCCCTTTGCATGATTTTAATTTAAGTCACCGTCGTGACGAGTTTTCAAAATAAAGTTTAGCCCTTCCGTACAAGGACTCTTGCCACCGTCGTGGAAAAGATTTAATAAAATACTCATCATGCCTCCGGAGTGTATGAGTTGGATTTGTAACACACCAATCATAACAAACAATTATACTCTACTCCTATGTCTTCCTATCCAAGCTACTTTCCTCAACCTATTTTCTAGTTCTTTCATTCTTTTAGCATTCTATACCTCTAGCTAACACATACCAGACAAGCAGAGAATATGCATACTCATGTAATCCACATAAGCATACAACCCTAGGAGTAGAGATGAAAGAGCCCTCACCTTGGTCACTTTACTTAACATTCCCTTTGAGCACTCTTGTCTCCAAGGAAGTACTTGAATCCTATCACATACAACCAATTCAATCCATATCAATTTTCATACATCAACTTCTATTTCACCACATAAGTCCTATTGCATATAATCCTTTCCACCATATTCTAAATTCATAATTACATAGCAACTTAAAACTACATTCAAGGCTAACCCAAAACCCCTTATTAAGCTAAGGTCATCATTTAGAGTTCTTTTTAAGTTAAAAACAATTTATGCTTAAGTAAACAAGTCTTGCCACTTGCTCACTCTCCAAGCTCCTTCAATGAAGGATTTTGCCAAATATGGAAACTTCTCATTTTCACCATGGGTCCACATATAAAAAAAAATCTAACCATTGGGCAATCTCTCATTTCATTTAAAAAGTGTAAGCAATTCATTTGGAACCCAAACAAACCAACAATTTTTTTATCTAGGATTTTGTTTGATCTTTGAAATGACACTTAAAAGTTGGTTAAACTCATTTTAGTTGAAGGAAAAGGAACCATTAAAATTAAGGAAGAAATAACAACTTTTCAAAAACTAGAAACTTGGTAGTGTGTAAAATAGAACCGCTAAGTTTCGAGAAACTTCCCAGAAAATCTAACCGTTGGACTTTTTAGTAAAAATACAACTTAGAAATTTTAGGATGTTAGCTTTCATATGGATTTGGAATCACTCAAATCCATTAAGTAACAAATTCAGAAAACAGATTTAAACAGAGCAAGATCAGATTCAAAACAGCATGCAACATTTGGCAAGCTTCATTGAAATGGTCATATCTCCTTCCATACTTAACAAAATTATTTGATTCTTCTTTCTAAATCAAGCTTAGAGATAAAATATTCTAATTATAAATTCATTACAGAAAGGATTTGAGCCATTTAAGAGCAGTAATTTAGAAACAGTAGCCAATCATACAAAAATTCCGCATCAGTTTAGAAAACAGAACCTCTGACTTTCGAGGCAAATTCCAGAAGATCTAACCGTTGGAATATTTTGTAAAAATACAATTTAGAAAGCTTAGGATGTTAGCTTTCATATGGATTTGGTATCATGCAAATCCATCAAGAACAGAATTCAGAAAACACGTTTAAACAGAGCAAGGTCAGATTCAAAAACTCAGTTTTTGACAAAAACATGTTCCACGAATTTCTTGTGTCTTATACCACCAAAGATTGTTGTTTTTAGAAGAACATGATGAACAAACTCAAATCTCTAACCCAGCAAAATCTCAGCACATCCAACAATTAAAACACCCAAAAGAAATGTTCATAACATCAAGAATACAAAGTTTGAGCCTCCATTGTTCATCAATTCAAGAAATGGTGAGGATGAGAAAAATTATAGATGGAGGAGATTACTAAACCTACCTCAAGAGAGTAAAACAAGATGAAGAGAAGGTTGGGGGTGGCTTCCTAATCCTTGCTCCAGCTCGCCGGATTCCGATGAGATTCTCGCCGGATTTGCTCCCTCATCCAAGCCCTAGCTCCCCCGATCTCTCTCTTCTCCCTCTCTCTCCTTTCCTTTCTTTTTCTTTTCTGATTGTGTGTGTGAGTGGCGTGGAAGGGGTGTAAGTGGGGAGAAACAAGTTTTCTCTTCACTTTAGTCCCTCCATCCTCCAACTCTACGTTTTCCTTCGTTTTAGTCCACGGTTCCTTTTTAACTTTCATACTTTTTTTCTATATATATATATATATATATATATATATATATATATATATTTAAGTTTTAAATTCCTAGCCCCGGGATAAATCCTTCTTTAATCCTCAAAAAAAAAATTTAAAAAAAAAAATCATTCTTAAATCCTCAAAATTTTCCGAGGTATTACATTTTATCCGTAGCTAGGGATTTTTTTCCCTAGCTAATCCGTAGTTAATTAGCTAGTGATTAGCTACGGAAATTTTCCCTAGCTAATTTCTGTAGCTAAATCAGTTTTTTCTTGTAGTGAAAGATTGAGGTGTGGTTAATGAGAATGAGATGATCGTGCTCCAAGATAGTGTGAAAATTGACAATATGTATGTATATAGGCTAAAGTACTATTTTGGTCCTCAATGTTTGTATGAAGTTTAATGTTGGTCCTCAATGTTTCAAAAGTTTAATGTTGGTCCTCAAAGTTTTTTTTTTGTCGATTTTAGTCCTCGAGCGTAACATCGTTAACTTTTGTCGTTAAATGATGATGTGACATGCTTATGTGACACACCCCACATCACTGCCACATCACCCCACATTGCCACATCATCATCTTCTCTCCCTCATTATCATCATTAAAATATGACATGTGGGGTGATGTGGTAGTGATGTGTCATGCCATGTCATTAAAATATGACACATAGGAAAGAGGGTATGCCACATAAGCATGTCATGTCATCATTTAACGGCAAAAGTTAACGGTATTACGCTCGAGGACCAAAATCGACCAAAAAAAAATTTTGAGGACCAACATTAAACTTTTGAAACATTGAGGACCAACATTAAACTTTATGCAAACATTGAGGACCAAAATAGTACTTTAGCCTATGTATATATAAGTCAAGTTTCACCTCTCTGGTAATGAGAAGTGGCACAATTGATTAAAATTTGAATTCTTATCCTATAAGGGTGAGAGTAATTAGAACCTTATGACTATTGTGAGGGCCTTATTGGTGAGTAATATATAAATCCTCCCTTAAATCGTCAAAGAGGTTGGGAGGTATTCTCTGACCCTAGTGAAAACCAATACTTATCATCACCTAAACTTTTTTTTCACCAAAAGAAAATTTCACCTCTCTTGTCATATCTACTATATTTCCCCTATTACGTATTTTTCTTTGCCAATATATGATAATAAGTAATATGATGATGGTAATAATGAAGCAATCTATCTTTTCATTGCTTTTTTTAAATTATCAATATCCAAAAGTTTATTAAGTTCAGACTAATCTAACCCGAGTAAGTTGAGATTTTATACAGCAAGGTATAACTTAGCTGAAATTTTTTTATATATAAGACTCGAACCAAAGACATTACTTAAGAGAAATACAATATTTCTTACGCTAATTGACCATTTATTGATTGAAAATATATACTATAAACTAGAGTATTAGAATATTTTGTGAAGAATCCCAAAGAAATTATACAAAATTTATTAATGCAAAGGGAAAATTCTTGCAATATTGTTAGTTGCAGTGATGAAAATATATTGAAGAAAGCCAAGTGGCGTTGATAATTTATTATATCAATTTTAAACAAGTTATTCAAGTTTATTATAAAGCTATTAGATAATGTTGCAAATATATATATATAATATTGGATAGGACTTTTAAAAATATATTGTTAATTGGTTATCAGAAAAAAAAAAAGATAAGTATGGGAATGAAAATGAGAATATAAGTGAAAATGGGAATGAGAATGTTTATATTTGGTATAAAATAAAATAGAAAGTGAGGAAAGAGTGGAATTGGAGTAAAATGAATTTAATCTTTTATTAAAAAATTAATAGAATTAAAAATATCAAAAAGGAGAGATGATTAAGTAGACAATTCCTACAAGATTCTTAAGGTAATTTCACAAACCCTCCATTTTTTTAGGATTTGTAACAAACCTTTATTTAAAGATTTGCGCTTTTGTGAGTGACATTTTGATTTAATGAATTTTTTATGAATTTCCAATAAAAAAAATATTTAAATCTCTGCCAAATGGGGAGCGTCAGGGTGGGTTTAGTAAGGAGAAACATAGCCTCAGGGTACGTTCTTTACGCAAAAAGGAAAAACCAATGAAAATGGGTTTATAATATTTGTTAGTAAAAATTTGGGAATAAAAATTGAATGAGAATGTATTAAAATTACCACTTTACTCTTTATATTAAAATAGTAAAAAGCTTCCTTTTTTTTCATTGCTATTTCCAGCAAAAAAAAAATGGGAGTTCAGGGCGTGTTCTTTAGCATAGAAAAAGCCAATTGAAAAAAAAGACATGTAGGTCCCACATGTTACCTATTTTTTTATTTTGATGTTGAAAAATGGGTATAATTAAAAAAAGAAAAAAAAAATATCTATTATACCCTTTGATTTGACACAATCATAACTTTCTTTTCTTTTTATTATTTTAATATAAGAGTTAAAGTGGTCATTTTAATACATTCTTATTCCATTTTTATTCTCAACTTTTACTAACAAACACAATAAATACGTTTCCTTCTCCTATACCTTTCGTTTCTGCGCAACATACATTTTACTCATTTTAAAACAATTTTGTCACCACAATATTTCCACCTTCAAGATGTCTATCAAAAGATAAATTTTGTCACCACAATATATACGTAAAAGTACATTTTTAATTAGATTTTTTAAACTAAACCTTTTATATGCCATGATGAGTAAAATTATCAATGAAGATGTATATATAAAAATGTTTTTCTTTTGGAAATAATTTTACTCATTTTAAAACAATTTTATTATTTACATAATTAAATAGAGTAAATTATGCTAGGATCTTTTCAGTTTTGATGAAATTACACTCACTACTCTTTCCCCTTCAAAATTAAAATTACACAAAAAAATTTTTTGTCGATGAAGTTAGTATTTAACATGAAATGTCCAAAACAATATAATTACTTTGTTGTCTTCAATGTTACAAATAGCTTCACATCAACCTACATATGTGTCTATCATATATGTTTAATTTATAGTATAGATCTTCAATCAGTACGTAATCAGTTAGAATAGTAAATATTGTATTTCTTTTAAGTAATATCTTTGATTTGAATCTTAAATATGAAAAGAATTTTGCTAAAAGAACTTTGTCTCATTATATAAAATCACAGTTAGCTAGGGCGGTCATATTATATTGAACCTAATAAACTTTCGAATACCAATGATTGAATCACCATCATCATATTATGTATTATTGGTAGAAAAAAAGGACATACTAATCAAGGGAAATATAAGCTACGTTTTCTCGTAAGAAACCCAAAGAGTGGAATTCATGTATTTTCACGGTTTCCAAAAAAACTTTACATAATAGTTTTTACATATCAAACACAATTTTCATCATATTTTTTATCTCCTAATTTTTCTCTCTATCTTTCTCTTCACTTTTTTCTATAGTACTTTCTTTTACTCGACAGTACTTTACTCAACAGTACTTTACATCCCTTTTCTTCCCATCCGTAAATTTCCACCAAACGTAGCCTAGATATGACAAGAAGAAAGAAGTTGAAACTTGACTTGTATATATATATGATCAATTTTCACTATCTTTTTCTAGAGTGTCGTTATCTTATTCTCATTAGTCACACCTCAAACATTGGCCTCCATCTCTTTCTTGGCCAATGGGAGGATCAAGTTGTAATACCCGAGAATATTTTAACTAGTATCATTAATTAAAGTAAATTAAATTAATTAATTCAATTGTTGAAAATTGATGGAAGCACACACTATCCTACTACATAATTTTTTTAAATACAAGTGTGTTTAAATCCTAATTAATCTATATTTCTTTTTTTATCTTTTTTTATTTTATTTGTTATTACACCAGAATTTTAATTAGTAATATGTATATATATTAGATTATTATATACATATATATATTATATAAGGGAATAAGCAAAGAAAAGAAAAGAAAGCAGATTGAAAAAAAAAAGGAAGAAGGCGTGAGAGAGAGAGACCCACGACGTGAAACGCGAGAGAAGGGAAGGGGCCACCACGCTGTTCACGGGAAGCTCACGGACGGAGGAAGGCAAGCTCGTGGGGGTTGGCCGGATGTGCGAGGAAGCCGGCCGGAGTCCGTCGCTGTCGCCGTTGAGCTGGAGGAGGAGAGAGAGTCGTGGGTTAGAGAGAGAAAGCAAAGGGGGAGAGTTTTCTCGCCGGAAAATGTCGTCTCTTCACCGGGGAAGGTAGCTGGGAGTCTCCTCTACTCCATATTGTCCTTCTAACCGGTTGAATCGAGGTGAGAAGTCCCGAAACTCTCAAACCCCAATTTTATCAATTTTAGGGATTTTTGGAAAGACCCCAATTGATTCAATTTGAGTATTCTGGGTCCTAAATTGAAGTATATGCATGTTAGGAAATGAGTTGGAAGCTTAGGAACCGGAATTAATTTGATGGAATTTATCCGGGTTGTAAAACTAGCAGGAAAATATGATTGGTAATGTTTAAGGGTGTTGTGGAATGATTTGGGGTACATTGAAAGGTTGAATGATAATTATATAATTGTAAAAAAATTATTGGAATGTACGAGGGATTAAAACCCGAGTAATTCCCGTCTCACCCGGAACCCCGTTCGGGGAAAAAGAGACAATTTTCTAATTTTACGCGTATTCGGGTATGTGTATTCATGTGTAGGTGAAGTGTTGAAGGTTAGTTTGATAAATGCAAAGCTTGGACAAGTAGGATTTATGATTCTCTTGAGCCATAAATTCAAGACTTGGGTAATGGAAGTTCATATGGACACATAGAGGTGGAATTGGGTAACCTTGCATTCCCAAGTCAAAGCTTCCGAATAGTGTGATTAAGAAAGGGCTGAACACGAATAGAAGCATGCTAGATGTTCCGAAAACTAGTTGAGGGCATTCCAAGCCAACAACTAGTCTATGGAATTAATTAGAAAGAACATGAGCATTAGCGTTACATGTACACGATAGTGGTTGAAATTGCAAGTTTCTGAATCTCTCAAGTATATGTGTATAGGGCACCATACTGTGAGTGGACTTTCGGGCGCACCGAGAGCCAATCAGAGGGGCCAACCAGGTGAGGGGCTTTCCTATCCCTGTCCTATAGGGTTGACTGCGGATATGGATATATGGTTTGCCTTCTTGCCTATTTGTAGGAATTACATGTTAGATAACATGCTATTGTTGTTCCTAAATTATAGTATATGTGAAAACGTGCTATATGTGTGTTTGTGAATTGCAAAAGAGATGGTGGCTCAAGGAGCCTTATATGAAAAGAAGGTCCTCGGGACCTATACGATATCGGGGGTAGGATCGAGTAAATATTATCTGAAGGGTGTGTTTTGTATGTAAGTCCTTCAAGAGAATAAACCTAGGTGACTTTGTTCTGAACCAAGAGTCCGAATTAGAAACCACTTGGAAATTTAGATTTACCTAAGAAGAAGTAAAATGAACAAGTAGTGGTTCATAGGGGTCATTTATGGTACAACGCGGGAACCGAGTCTATCACGGGTGGTCCGGGTAGATTGAGTCTCTTGTCTTGAGTCAACCCACAGAAATACAGAGTATATGAGTACACCACATTGTGGCTATTGCCTTGGGTAAACTGAGGTCAGATGAGTCGCCGGCTATGCTCCAAGTGAAGTCTTGGGGTCAGACTATTGTTCCAAGTATAGTCTTGGGACCAGGGGTTCCTAGAATGATCAACTAGGTTCCCATATTGCTCACGTGAGATATTGCCTTCGGGCCAGATTCTCTCCTAACGGAGATATGCCTTCGGGCCAGTTTATGATTACGGTTAATTGAATACGGATGACCACATGGAATTATATGTTAAATCACGATATGACGTATGTATGAATTTAAACGTATGTATAACCATGCTTTAAATTCTTTATTGTGAATATAATATATGCTAATTGCCTGACCACTTAATATATGGAAACTCAAAATCTGTTATATGCGTATGTGATTGTGATTGGTTCCCTTCCCCCAGTTGTAGTGGTACCCGCTACTACACCAGGGATGGGAGAGCCTCTCACTGAGTCCGTTTGACTCACCCCAATGTTAAATGTTACAGACACAGGTGGTATAGGCATCGGGAGCGCTTCCACTTCATCTCAGGGAGGCGGACAGACTTAGAGACCGCACGCATTGTTCGCGTGGGTAGTATTGATATATGTATTTTTTCAGGATATATATATGTATCTGATTCTTTTGGTATACCATTGTTTTGTCGGCTTCATACAGATTAAAGATTGGTCTTGTGGTTGGGAATATAGGTTATGATATGCTGAATATCATGTGTATATATATATGAATGTGACTTCCGCATGTGAATAGGATAGATCACACGCACTGAGCGTGTGATCAATATGTAAATTTATATGTATATGTGTGACTGAATACTTGATTGTGTGAAAATACGGCTTCCGCATGTGAATATGATAGGTCACACGCATTGAGGCGTATGATCAATATGTATATTTTATGCAGGTGTGTGATTGAATATATATGCTTGACTGTACACAGGGATTCTGCATGTTAATAAGATAGATCACCCGCCCTTAAGCGAGCGATCAATATGTATATTATATGTACATGTGATTGATTATGTGTATATGTATAGACTGAAGCGGCGTTCAGCGAGCCGTGGATTGTGTGCTACTTAGGTCACGGATAGGGATGACCATATATATTATATATTGTTTGTAATAGAAATGGGTAGTTATGCATATATAAGAATGTCAAACAGGAATTAGAGGCTTACGGGATAGGAGAAATCCTACCTCTCGTGCCGGTCACGGATGTCCGATAGGGGGTCGTGACAAACTTGGTATCAGAGCCAGGTTACTTTAAACTGTATGAAGCCATAGGTATGACCGGGTGTCGGTTTACCCCTCTTTGTGTACCCGGGCACAACGTAGGAGTAAAAAGGCACTTGTGGAAGTACCCAGGAAATTGTGTCAGCCTTTCTTTCTACTCTCTTTGATATGAAATGTCATTAGTATATGTGTACTTATTAGGTGGGGTCCTTGTGCAGTATAGGGATGCCACCTATCACGAGACAGACTAGGGGTGGAGGGAGAACTCCTATTGAAATTGATCAAGAATCAGTTCGGGAGGAGGGAATGCCCACCCAAGGCCGAGGTAGAGGCCGTACTCGAGGCCGAGGTAGAGGTCGTGCTCGAGGTCGAGGTAGAGCACAAGTGAGAGGGGAAGAGAGGAGACCGTCACCGGAACCTCAACCTCAAGTAGAGACAGCTGCACCTTCCGTGGCGGAAATGCTCACGGCAGGATTTCAGGAACTAAGGGAAGAAATGACGAGACAGATACAGAGGGAAGTACGCCGGTTAGTAGTCGGCGAGGAAGAACAAGAGAGGGTTCCTAGCAATCAAGAGATGGAGGCTGTTGAGGAAGAGGATATGGAATGGCAACAACCACAGGGAATGGCTCGTGAGTCACAGCTAGCACCCAGAGAGCTGCCAATTTCAAAATTTCTAAAGCTTCATCCACCCACTTTCTGCAGAACTAGTGAGAAAGAGGATCCGCAGTACTTTATCAGAGATGTGGTCAGAATTGGGCGCATGCTGAGGTGCTCAGGCCATGAATTGGTGGAATTAGCTTCATTCCAGCTGAGGGGAGCGGCTAGAGTATGGATAGAGTCCGTACAGACGAGGTATTCACGCAGAGTGGCACCAATGACCTGGGAAGATTTTCAGAGGGAATTCATGGGTCGGTTTCTATATGAAGGCACCAAAGATGCAAAGCATCAGCAATTCGAGGAATTGTGGATGACGCCTAACATGACCGTGACGGAGTATGAATTACTTTTTACGGAACTGGCTCAATTCTCACCTGAGTTAGTTCCTGATGAAGAGGCGAGGATCAAGAGATTCATACACCGACTCACGGAGCTGTTGTTTACTGCTCTGTTACCTCAGAGGAGACAGATTGAGACTTTAGCTCAAGCTGCAGACTGTGCTAGAATGATTGAAACCAGGAAGAGGCATGGGACATCTATTGATCCCAAAGTCAAGTTAATTACAGGCGGTGACAACCAAGGAGGTGGAAGTAAGAAAAGGAAGACAACAGGTGGAAGTGCGGGATATTCAGGGTCCGTAGGAGGACTATCCTCAACTACCACTCATGAAACAGGTACAAGGAGTAATCCCCAAGGGGGACAGAGAGTGCAAGGGGGTGGAAATGCCGGAAAAACAAGACCCCAATGTGCGACTTGTGGCAGGTATCATTTTGGGGTGTGTTGGAGACTGACAGGGGGATGCTACCACTGCGGCCAGGTGGGCCATATGGCTAGAGAGTGTCCTAAGAGAAAAGAGGGTACAAGTGTGAGGAGTAATCCGACGCCGGGAAGTACACCTATTCCAGCCCCACTTGTAAGAATCGTACCACCACAACCAGCAAGTACAGGTGCAGCTAGAGGTCGTGGTGCAGGATCTAGTGGCTGAGGGCCAGGGGCGGAAGGTGGAGGACAAGCGCGGGTATTTGCACTTTCTCAGCAGGATGCTCATGCATCAAATGCAGTTGTGACAGGTACTCTTATTGTCTACTTTCTTGAAGCACGAGTTTTATTTGATTCCGGCTCTACTCATCCCTATGTGTCGCATGCATTTGCCTCTAAATTCAACAAAAGTCCATCTAGAATGGAAGAAACAGTACTGGTCTCTACTCCAATGGGAGAATCGGTAAAAGTAGAGTATGTGCACAAGTCTTGCATTGTGGAGGTCGATGGTCATGAGACTGCGATAGACCTTCGGTTGTTGTGTATGGTTGATCTTGATGTGATCCTCGGAATGAATTGGTTGTCGTCCTGCCATGCAGTTGTGGACTGCAGGGCTAAATGTATAAAATTTAATATGCCAAATGAGGAGCCTTTTGTGATACGGGGTGATGGGGCTGCATCGTATCCAAGCTTGATCTCGGCTTTGAAGGCGTCCAAATTACTTGCAAAGGGATGCAAAGGGTATTTGGCATTCGTCCAAGATACTACGAAAGAAGTACTTTCACCGACTCAAGTATCGGTAGTGCGAGAGTTTTTGGATGTATTTCCAGAAGAATTGCCGGGGTTGCTGCCCGATCGTGAGATTGAATTTGGAATTGAGCTGCAACCTGGCACTCAGCCTATCTCCACACCACCTTACCGTATGGCTCCGAAAGAGCTGAATGAGCTACATACACAATTGCAAGAATTGCTTGACAAGGGTTTTATAAGACCCAGTTTCTCTCCTTGGGGTGCACCGGTCCTTTTTGTAAAGAAGAAGGATGGATCCTTGCGGTTGTGTATCGATTACCGGAAGTTAAACAAGGTGACCATTCGCAATCAATACCCATTGCCGAGGATAGATGACCTATTTGATCAGTTGCAGGGTACGAAGCGGTTTTCCAAGATTGATTTGCGATCTGGGTACCATCAATTAAAGATTCGAGAATCAGACATACCTAAGACCGCATTCCGGACCCGATATGGACATTACGAGTTCTTGGTGATGTCTTTCGGATTAACTAATGCTCTTGCGGCGTTCATGGACATGATGAACAGGGTCTTCAAACCATTTCTAGACCGATTTGTCATTGTCTTCATTGACGACATATTGGTTTATTCAAAGAATTCTGAGTAACAAGCTGAACACTTGAGATTAGCATTGCAGAGGTTGAGAGAGGAAAATCTGTATGCCAAGTTCTCTAAGTGTGAATTCTGGCTTGACAGAGTTGCCTTTTTGGGTCACGTGGTATCATCAGAGGGAATCCACGTTGATCCAAGTAAGGTAGAGGCAGTGAAGAATTGGTCCCAGCCTACCTCTATTACTAAAATTCGCAATTTCTTGGGTTTGGCTGGATATTATAGAAGATTTGTGCAGGACTTCTCTAAGGTTGCTGCACCTATGACTAAGTTGACTCAGAAAGGAGTGAAGTTTGTATGGGATGACAAGTGTGAGCAGAGTTTTCAGAAGCTGAAGGACAACCTCACTACCGCTCCGGTGCTGACCTTACTTGAAGGCACAGGAGGGTACATGGTATACTGTGATGCGTCGAGGATCGGGTTAGGGTGTGTCTTAATGCAGCATGGCAAGGTGATTGCGTATGCATCGCGACAATTGAGGAAGCATGAGAAGAACTACCCGACTCACGACCTCGAAATGACAGCTGTAGTATTCGCTTTGAAGATATGGAGACATTACTTATATGGTGAGACTTGTGAAATTTACACAGACCGCAAAAGCCTCAAATACATTTTCGAGCAGAAAGACTTGAACTTGAGACAACGTCGATGGTTAGAGTTGTTGAAGGACTACGACTGCACGATCTTGTATCATCCAGGAAAGGCTAATGTGGTAGTCGATGCTCTGAGTCGGAAATCCATGGGCAGTCTTGCTCATATAAGCGAAGAAAGAAGACCGTTAATTAGAGAACTGCACGAGCTAGAGCAAACGGGGAATCAGTTTGAGATTGGAAGTTCTAACTCATTTTTAGCCCATTTGCAAGCTAAGTCCTTTTTGGTAGAAGAGGTGAAGGCTAGGCAAGAGGAAGATACCGACCTCAAGCAAATCATGGATACAGTAACTAAAGAGAAAGGGGACGACGTCCGATTCTCTATAGATGAATTTGGGATACTTCGGTTGGACGGTCGGTTGTGTGTCTCTATGCTTGATAACTTAAAGGAAAGAATTCTTGAAGAAGCACACCGGACAGCGTATACAATCCATCCGGGAGCTAATAAAATGTATCATGACCTGAAACAGTTGTATTGGTGGAATGGCATGAAAAGGGATGTCGCAAACTATGTAGCCAGGTGTTTAGTGTGCCAGCAAGTAAAGGCTGAACACCAGAAGCCCGCCGGAACATTACAACAGATAGAGATACCTGAGTGGAAATGGGAGAGGATAACGATGGATTTTGTAACAGGGTTGCCAAGATCTCAACGGGGATTTGATTCGGTTTGGGTAATAGTGGTCGCATGACTAAGTCCGCACACTTTCTGCCAGTTAAGACCACTTACCGAGTGAGTAAATATGCACAGATTTATCTATCAGAAATCGTTAGATTGCACGGTGTGCCAGTGCCCATAATATCTGATAGAGGTCCACAGTTCACTTCCAGGTTTTGGAAGTCATTGCAGGAAGTGTTGGGAACTAGAGTTGATCTGAGTACTGCGTTCCACCCACAGACCGACGAGCAATCAAAAAGAACCATTCAGATTCTTGAGGACATGCTTTGGGCGTGTATTATGGATTTCGGCGGAAGTTGGGAAAGGTATTTACCTTTGGCTGAGTTTGCGTACAATAACAGTTATCAAGCAAGTATTCAAATGGCACCTTTCGAGGCTCTGTACGGTCGTAGGTGCAGATCCCCGATTGGGTGGTTCGAGGTCGGAGAAGCTAGCCTAGTCGGCCCGGAATTGCTACAAGATGCCTTGCAGAAAGTAAAGTGTATAAGGGAGAGGTTACTAACGGCTCAGAGTAGGCAAAAGTCTTATGCAGACAATTAAAGGAGAGAACTGGAGTTTGCCGTTGGTGATCAGGTGTTCTTGAGAATATCACCGATGAAAGGCGTAATGCGGTTCGGTAAGAAGCGGAAGTTGAGTCCTCGTTATATCGGACCGTTTGAAGTCTTAGAACGAGTTCGGAATGTAGCATATCGGATGGAATTACCTACGGAATTGGAAGGGGTACACCCTGTCTTTCATATATCGATGCTTCGGAAGTATCTTTCCGATCCCTCGCACGGAATCCAATCGCAAGACGTGCAACTAACCGAAAATATGACGTATGAAGAGGAGCCAGTGGAACTCTTAGATCGGCATTTGAAGAAACTCAGAACGAAAGAGATTCCATTGGTTAAAGTTCTGTGGAGAAACCACTCGACCGAAGAAGCTACATGGGAGGTCGAGGGTGAAATGCGTAGGACGTATCCTCATTTATTTCGAGACTAAGGTTAGTATTTTGTTGAAATTCAGGGACCGAATTTCTTAAGGGGGGAAGATTGTAATACCCGAGAATATTTTAACTAGCATCATTAATTAAATTAAATTAAATTAATTAATTCAATTGTTGAAAATTGATGGAAGCACACACTATCCTACTACATAATTTTTTTAAATACAAGAGTGTTTAAATCCTAATTTATCTATATTTCTTTTCTTTATCTTTTTTTATTTTATTTGTTATTACACCAGAATTTTAATTAGTAATATTTATATATATTAGATTATTATATACATATATATTATATAAGGGAATAAGGAAAGAAAAGAAAACAAAGCAGATTGGAAAAAAAAAGGAAGAAAGCGTGAGAGAGAGAGACCCACGACGTGAAACGCGAGAGAAGGGAAGGGGCCACCACACCGTTCACGGGAAGCTCACGGACGGAGGAAGGCAAGCTCGTGGGGGTTGGCCGGACGTGCGAGGAAGATGGCCGGAGCCCGTCGCCGTCGCTGTTGAGCTGAAGGAGGAGAGAGAGTTGAGGGTTAGAGAGAGAAAGCAAAGGGGGAGAGTTTTCTCGCCGGAAAATTCGCCAGAAAACGCCGTCTCTTCACCAGGGAAGGTAGCTGGGAGTCTCCTCTACTCCATATCGTCCTTCTAACCGGTTGAATCTAGGTGAGAAGTCTCGAAACTCTCAAACCCCAATTTTATTAATTTTAGGGTTTTGGAAAGACCCTAATTGATTCAATCTGAGTATTATGGGTCCTAAATTGAAGTATATGCATGTTAGGAAGTGAGTTGGAAGCTTAGGAACCGGAATTAATTTAATGGAATTTATCCGGGTTGTAAAACTAGCAAGAAAATATGATTGGTAATGTTTAAGGGTGTTGTGGAATGATTTGGGGTGCATTGAAAGGTTGAATGATAATTATATAATTGTAAAAAAATTATTGGAATGTACGAGGGATTAAAACCCGAGTAATTCCCGTCTCACCCGGAACCCCGTTCGGGGAAAAAGAGACAATTTTCTAATTTTACGCATATTCGGGTATGTGTATTCATGTGTAGGTGAAGTGTTCAAGGTTAGTTTGATAAATGCAAAGCTTGGACAAGTAGGATTTATGATTCTCTTGAGCCATAAATTCAAGACTTGGGTAATGGAAGTTCATATGGACACATAGAGGTGGAATTGGGTAACCTTGCATTCCCAAGTCAAAGCTTCCGAATAGTGTGATTAAGAAAGGGCTGAACACGAATAGAAGCATGCTAGGTGTTCCGAAAACTAGTTGAGGGCATTCCAAGCCAACAACTAGTCTATGGAATTAATTAGAAAGAACATGAGCATTAGCGTTACATGTACACGATAGTGGTTGAAATTGCAAGTTTCTGAATCTCTCAAGTATATGTGTATAGGGCACCATACTGTGAGTGGACTTTCGGGCGCACCGAGAGCCAATCAGAGGGGCCAACCAGGTGAGGGGCTTTCCTATCCCTGTCCTATAGGGTTGACTGCGGATATGGATATATGGTTTGCCTTCTTGCCTATTCGTAGGAATTACATGTTAGATAACATGCTATTGTTGTTCCTAAATTACAGTATATGTGAAAACGTGCTATATGTGTGTTTGTGAATTGCAAAAGCGATGGTGGCTCAAGGAGCCTTATATGAAAAGAAGGTCCTCGGGACCTATACGATATTGGGGGTAGGATCGAGTAAATATTATCTGAAGGGTGTGGTTTTGTATGTAAGTCCTTCAATAGAATAAACCTAGGTGACTTTGTTCTGAACCAAGAGTCCGAATTAGAAACCACTTGGAAATTTAGACTTACCTAAGAAGAAGTAAAATGAACAAGTAGTGGTCCATAGGGGTCATTTATGGTACAACGCGGGAACCGAGTCTATCACGGGTGGTCCGGGTAGATTGAGTCTCTTGTCTTGAGTCAACCCACAGAAATACAGAGTATATGAGTACACCACATTGTGGCTATTGCCTTGGGTAAACCGAGGTCAGTTGAGTCGCCGACTATGCTCCAAGTGAAGTCTTGGGGTCAGACTATTGTTCCAAGTATAGTCTTGGGACCAGGGGTTCCTAGAATGATCAACTAGGTTCCCATATTGCTCACGTGAGATATTGCCTTCGGGCCAGATTCTCTCCTAACGGAGATATGCCTTCGGGCTAGTTTATGATTACGGTTAATTGAATACGGATGACCACATGGAATTATATGTTAAATCATGATATGACGTATGTATGAATTTAAACGTATGTATAACCAAGCTTTAAATTCTTTATTGTGAATATAATATATGCTAATTGCCTGACCACTTAATATATGGATACTCACAATCTGTTATATGCGTATGTGATTGTGATTGGTTCCCTTCCCCCAGTTGTAGTGGTACCCGCTACTACACCAGGGATGGGAGAGCCTCTCACTGAGTCCGTTTGACTCACCCCAATTTTAAATGTTACAGACACAGGTGGTATAGGCATCGGGAGCGCTTCCACTTCATCTCAGGGAGGCGGACAGACTTAGAGACCGCACGCATTGTTCGCGTGGGTAGTATTGATATATGTATTTTGTCAGGATATATATATGTATATGATTCTTTTGGTATAGCATTGTTTTGTACAGTTGCTATATATATACATGTATATGTCACGCTCTAGAATTGTCGGCTTCATACAGATTAAAGATTGGTCTTGTGGTTGGGAATGTAGGTTATGATATGCTGAATATCATGTGTATGTATATATATGAATGTGACTTCCGCATGTGAATAGGATAGATCACACGCACTGAACGTGTGGTCAATATGTAAATTTATATGTATATGTGTGACTGAATACTTGATTGTATGAAAATAGGGCTTCCGCATGTGAATAGGATAGATCACACGCATTGAGGCGTGTGATCAATATGTATATTTTATGCAGGTGTGTGATTGAATATATATGCTTGACTGTACACAGGGATTCCGCATGTGAATAGGATAGATCACCGCCCTTAAGCGCGTGATCATTATGTATATTATATGTACGTGTGATTGATTATGTGTATATGTATAGACTGAAGCGGCGTTGAGTGAGCCGTGGATTGTGTGCTACTTAGGTCATCGAATAGGGATGGCCATATAAATACTATATTGTTTGTAATAGAAATGGGTAGTTACGCATATATAAGGATGTAAATCAGGGATTAAAGGCTTACGGGATAGGAGAAATCCTACCTCCCGTGCCGGTCACGGACATCCGATAGGGGGTCGTGACAATATGTTAAGCCTCATATTATTATTTTTTAATTTAATGCAGCATAAAGAAATATTTGAAAGAGAAAGAGAAAGAGGTGGGCACTCTAGGTTCATCCTCTGGGAGAATCCTCCGTCCGATATTAGTTTATTTTTGTTTGTCAATTCTGTTGGGGTCTTATTTCATTACCCAAGAAAGAGATGGAGTCCAATGATTGAGGTGTAACTAATGAGAATAAGATAATGATACTCTGGAAAAAGATAGTGAAAATTGATCATATATATACAAGTCAAGTTTCAGCTCCTTTCTTCTTGCTATATCTAGGCTACGTTTGGTAGAAATTTATGGATGGGACGGAAAGGGATTTAAAGTATTGTAAAGTAAAGGAAATTACTGTAGAGAAAAGTGAGGAGAAAGATAGAGAGAAAAATTAGGAGACATGAAAAGTATGACGAATAGTGTGTTTGATATGTAAAAAATATTATGTAAAGTTTTTTTGGAACCGTAAAAATACATGAATTCGACTCTTTGGGTTTCTTACCAAACATAGCCTATGTTTCCCTTCATTAGTATGTACTTTTTTTTGGCCTATAATACATAATATGATGGTGGTGATTTAATCATCAGTATCCGAAAAGTTTATTACGTTCAATATAATTTGACTCAAGCTAGCTGTGATTGTATATAATAAGGCAGAGTTCTTTAAGGAAGAATTTTTTCATATTTAAAACTCAAATCAAAGACATTGCTTAAGAGAAATACAATATTTACTATTCTATACTATAAACAAGGGTATTAGAAGATTGTCTATGATGAATTCCAACAAAGCTACAGAAAAATAATTAATGACGATTGAAGATTCTTGTAATATTGTTAGTTGCAGTGATGAAATTATACTGAAGAAAACACACACACACACACACACACACACACACACACATATATATATATATATATATATATATATATATTTCATAATATGATTTTGATGAATAAATATGGTTGTTTATATCATTTCACAAAAAAAGGGGTTGTTTATATCATATAGATTTATTTACATCAGTTTAATTTACGCATAGCTAGTTGCATGTTTTTGTTTGTGTAATTATCATTATAAGTATATAAATAATATTTAAATATGAAAAGATTTATTTTCTTAATTATCTAAAATGTCCATTCAGTTTTAAATTTTAATTTAGAAAATAAATAAATATTTGTTTATAATTGTGTCTGTTTAAAATAATTGTAGAAAATGTATTATCAAAAGAAGAAAAATGTGTTTGTTTGAAGTGTCTATTCATACATGATGAAGAGGCACATGTGAATTGGTTCTGTTTAAATAAATATGAGCTTAGTGCTCCCTCTGATTTTGCAATTATATGAGGTACACACTCATGTTCTGTTCTGATTGGTTCTATAGATGAGGTTTCCTTAATTGATTTTAATCTATAATTAAAGTATCCACATATATATATACACACACACACACATATTATCAGTTATCACACTATCTTTCCTGGAGCACGATCATCTCATTCTCATTAATCAACCCCCGATCTTTTTTTAAAATGAGATGAATAATTGGCTTCCACCTCTTAATTCTTTTACAAATATTTCTTTATGCTACTGAAATTAAAGAAAAAACTATCGTTAAAAAAAACATTTCCAAAAAAGATAATAATAATTATAATATTGAATTTATTATTCAAATAACATTACACATGCTTTTATCTTGGAGACCCATATTTTTCAACTCACTTCCAAGCATCGTCTCCCACAGTGTGAAAAAGTTCTCAAACATCATTTTTTTCATATGCCATTAATTAAATAGAAAATTAATAATACTAAAATAAATAAAAAATATAATTAAAATAAAAGAATTAGTTCGTATGTATTTGTATTTGTTCATACCTTAAAATCCAAATCAAGTTGTATTTCCATTTGTTCATGAGCAAATTTATCTGAGTTTAAAATTTCTTTAGTCAAGTTTTAAGCTTTTCTTTAAGTGAAAAAAAAATTATTGTACCCAAATATATTTTTTATTATCCGAATTTGAAATTAAATTTCATGAGTAAATTTTATAAATAACTATATAGAATATGATATATGCCTAACCAAACAAACAAGCTAAGTTATAAGCCTTTCTTTAAGTGAAAAAAATAATTCTTGTATCCAAACAAGTTTTTTTTTCGGATTTGAATTTAGGTAATGAGTAAATCTTATAGATAATTGTAGAATACGATATATTTCTAACCAAACAAGCTGTGACTTGTGTGTCTTCCTTTAATTAAGTGGAAAAAGCTATTCTTGTATCCAAACATATTTTTTATTGTAAAAATTTAAATTTATATCTCATGAATAAATTTTATAGATAACAACAGAATATGATATATGCCAACCAAACAAGATATTATCCTTCCGTTTACTATAAAATCATTCCCGTACCCTGTTTTTTTGTTATCTGGACTAGTTTTGCACGTAATGGTTTTGTTATACTTGTTTCTATGATGTTTCTATGATATATACCAACCAAACAAGATATTATCCTTCCGTTTACTATAAAACCATTTTCGGGCCCAGTTTTTTGTTATCTGGACTTGTTTTGCAGGTAATGGTTTTGTTGTACTTGTTTCTATTATGTATAATGTGACTCAAGCGTTACGAAACTGGGATCCTAATTTGACAGCTGTAACCTGTAAACCTCGACTAACAAAGTTGTATACCAATTAGTTTCCCACAGAAGTCGTTGATGTGATCGTGGCCTACGAAAACGGCCTTCACATCTCCGGCCTCGACTAACATGGTGAAGAAGCCGGAGTTCACAGAAGCAGAGCTATAAAGCATTTTGAATGAAACCTTTTCTAATTAAATATATTATTTTAATTTTGGAAACACATTGTTTTAAAGTTACTTCAAACTCATAAATCAAATTTAAAAATTACCGTTATTTACAAAAAACCAACGGGCAATTAACTGATTTAATTCATTATCATTTAATTTTGTATATTTATTTTATGCAATTTTTTTTTTGAAAATCAGTTTTTTAAATATTGAATAAGAGGGAACATTTTTTTCCTCGTTCCATATTCTAAAAAAGAAAAGACAAGAAGGAAAGTACAATAAAAGGGAGTAGTTTTTATATCTTATAAGGAGAAGCAGGTTAAAAAAAAGAATAGGGGAATAGGTATTCAAAGATATTGGCTCTTAATTTTACTTATATATATATATTTACACATAAGAATTAACTGATAATTGTCATTGACTGAAAATTGAAAAAAAATTACAAAAAAAATTAATTTGACTAATTTGCATTAATAAGTCATTAAGACTATGAGAATAATTTCAATGCTAGTCTTGTTTTTCTAATTTTAATGTTTAAGATTTTTCTATTTTTTATTTTTATTTTTCAATTTTTTTATTTTTTATTTAAATAAAATTGGATCGATTGGACCCCAGTTAAATCCGGTCCAACTAGGAAAACGATTTTTTGGTCCAACCGACTCGCCTTTGTATCCAATTAGCGGTTGGATTGGTTCGGTTCAAACAACACTCTCCATAATATAAACAAGAGTATTAGAAGATTGTATATGAATTGCAACAAAGCTACAGAAAATTAATTAATGCTGATTGAAGATTCTTGTAATATTATTTGTTTCAGTGGTCCCTCTGTTAGATGTGGTTAGAAGCTTTAACGAAAGTAGTAATGTTGATTGTTAACTACATACATGGCACGAGAGAGTGATAATTAACTATACATATTAGTCCCTAAAAGATTATATTATCATACAAATTAATACTTAAAATTTCTTTACTATATTACAAGTAAGTCCCTAAAAGTAAATATTTGAAAGAGAAAGAGAAAGAGGTGGACACTCAAGGTTCACTCTCTGTGAGAATCCTCCGCCTGACATTAATTAGTTTATGTTTTCTTATCGATTCTATTGGAGTCTTGTTTGTTCACCCCTAAGGCTCGATCCGTCTCTTAGAGAAAAAGAGATGGAGGCCAATGATTGAGGTGTCACTAATGAGAATATGATAATAGTACTCTAGAAAAAGAATGAAAATTGACAATATATATATATATATATATATATATATATATATATATATATATATAAGTCAAGTTTGACTTCCTCTGGCCTTATCTATTATGTTTCTCTTGATTGGTATATACTTTTTTTTCTTTTGCCTATAATACATAATATGATGGTGGCGATGAAGAAGCGATCTATTTTATTTTAACCATCAATATCTGAAAGTTTATTAAATTCAAAGAGCGCTCTTTTGTTGATAGAGATTTTTTCATATATAAAACTCGAATTAAAAACATTGCTTAAGAGAAATATTAGTATCTACTATTCCACCACCTATTGATTGCAGATCTATACTATAAACAAGAGTATTAGAAGATTGTCTACGAATTCCAACAAAGCTACAAAAAATTAATTAATGTCCATTGAAGATTCTTATAATATTTATTAGTTGTAGTGATGAAATTATATTGAAGAAAGCTAAGTTAAATTAATTTTGTAATATCTCAATGCATCACACTGCGTTCATACCAGTTGTATCAATTTTGATCAAGTTATTCAAATTTATTTTAAAGTTATTATATAATGTTGCAAATATATATAATACTTTTTAACCAATAGGGATTGGGTCTAGTGGAAGGGACTAGTCCCTTACAATATGATGAACTTGGAAAAAAGATGAACAGGTTATTTTTCTGTTGCATCACTGAGATTCAGAGTGGTATAGCAAAATATGACTCAATGCTTTGTACTCATAAATGGTGGCAGTGGCGGTGGAGTGGACCTGAACGGTGGCGACAGCGATAGGACGTAGGCGGTGGCAATGGAGTGGAGCCAAATGGTGGCGACGGCGACGGCGACGGGACGAACGGTTTATCGGTTGGGATTGTCTTTCTTGTCTCAACTCAATTGTAAGGATGAGGTTTTTCAATTAGATGCTAAAAATTCTTCTAAGAAAAATGGGTCAAAACGTCGCATTTTAGTGCACCGTAGAAAGTAATGTACCCAATATTGTAGAGGATCTGCTTCCAGACTAGTTCCTCACAATATGATGAACCTGTGTTCAAATCCCCGCAGGGAGAGGCGCCCGCATTTAGTGCCTGACAGTGCCTCGAACAGGATTATATTGCCTCCAATAGAAAGATACCTGTGGGAACAAAAAAACCTTTTAAAAGTCCTATCCAACGTATACATTGGAAAGTGGATATTTTATTATTGTTTTTCCCTTCATTCTCTGTTATTAATCTAAAATAATACTTTTTAATAATTCTTTTATAATAAAAAAATTGTAGGAGTTTCAAAATATATTTGTAATGAACAAATTTTAGAGTTTGGATTATCTAAATTTGAAAAATGAGAAAGTTCACTAAAATAGAAAATAGATACAAATAAAAAGGTGGTCCATGATCTATTCATAGTTTATAGTTTAGGGTTTATATATATATATATATATATATATATATATATATATATGCAACATTATATAATAGCTTTATAATAAATTAAACTTGAATAACTTGTTCAAAATTGATACAATAACTTATCAACGCCACTTGGCTTTCTTCGATATAATTTCATCACTGCAACTTATAATATTGCAAGAAAAATGAGTATTTTCAATAATTTATATTTTGACGGTCACTCTTATTTGTTGAAAAATAGTACTTTTTTTTACAATCAAATTTTGACCGTCGAAATAAATTGTTAAAAAAAAGATAATAATAGTATTTTTAACAGTCAATAATTGTCGATAATGCTTTTTTTGACAATACTTTTTTCAACAGTATTTTTTTCGACCGCCGTTGATAAAGGTGTTGTCGAAAATAATATTATTGGTCATTGAGTTTTTTTAACAACTTATTTCAATGACCAAAATTTAGTTGTTGAAAAAATGTATTTATTTTGACGGCCAAATTTTAATTGTTAAAAAAAGTACATTTTTTCAAAAATTAATAGTAACTGTCAAAATAGAGGTTGTGAAAATACTCATATTTCTTGTAGTGAATCTTCCCTTAGCATTAATAAATTTTGTGTAGTTTTGTTGGGATTCTTGAGAAAATCTTCTAATACTCTTGTTTTCAATCAATAGGTGGCCAGTTAGAGTAGAAGATACTATATTTTTCTTAAGGAATGTCATTGGTTCGAGTTTTATTTATAAAAAAAATTTCGACTAAGTTATACCTCGCTATATAAAATCTCAATTTAATCGGATTATATTAGTTTGAACTTAATAAACTTATGGAAATTGATGTTTTTTTTAAAAAAAAATAAAAAGATAGATTGCTTCGTTATTACCATCAATCATATCTATATATCTTCTATATATCTTACTGAAGTAATATACATGGGTTAAAAACTAAGGGTGAGTCTATGATGCAACTTGTTGCATGTATGCAATGCAATTTCGACCGATAGGATTGTGACATGTGGGAAATTGCATTGCATCTTAAGTCATTCTACCCACACGTCACAATCATATCGGTCGAAATTGCATTGCATGCATGCAACAACTATAGACCCACCCGAAAACTAAACATGTGTCCTAAAACACCTTCTTCACAAACTTTCCATGTCAGCATATTCTAACAATTCTACCTAAAGAGTTTGAAATAGCATTTTAATATGCATCAGCCAATCAAATCGCGTTTTAAATCAAATAAATGTAAGGCCATTTAATGGGATAATGTTTGAAACGGAAATATAAGACAATTACGTGCTTTTATTTCCCTCTGATTCTTTCTTATGCTGTCCAATCAGAGTTAATACAATAATTATTCATTCTATTCCACAAAGTTGACTTTGCTAGGAATGCACTGAGTGCACATATCGAATTGCATTCCTTTTGATATATCCGAATGGCATCCAATTCAGCACGTTTATGGAAAAATCGTGTTAGTATCCCTTGATTGAAGCATACCCAACATAGGTATATTTTTTTCCTCCTCATTCTATAATCCACACTTCTTCTGCATTTTTATTTTCATCCATTTCAATTCCTTCATAGCCATTTCTTGTGCACGCCGGCGTTGTTGAAGATCACGTCCAGGTGGATGTACCGAGTGATGGAGAAATCCACAACGCTCTCAACGTCTTGGTCGGAGCTGACGCCGGAGTGGAAGATTGTGGCCACAGAGAGAGTGTTGGAATATTTTTAAATTGAAGAGATGTATTAATTGAAGAGTCATGTATTTATTTTTATTTGAAGAGTTGTATTATAAATTAATTAATTATTATGTTTATTTATTTGAAGAGTTGTATCATAAATAAATAAATTAATTAATTTATATGAAAAGGCAAGACTCTTCATTTAAATGAATAGTTGTGACTTTTCAAAGGCATCACTTCATGGTCTATATAAACCCCTCATCATTCCATAACACAACATATCAAATTCATTGCCTTTGTCTTTGAGTGCACACAAAGATAAAGACAAACTATCACTTTGTAAATACTATTGTTGTCTTGGCTTGAGTATTGGAAGTGCTATTCATACTCAAAGGTCTTCATTGTATCCTAAAGGAAATTTGCCGGTCTACCCAACTAGCACCCTATATAAAATAGGAATAGGTGGGGGCAAATTAAGCCTAAAGGAAAGTGCTATCCACGCCTTGAAAACATTGTGCATCACTTTCATTTCTTCTTCTTCATTTCTTCTTATTCTATTCCTCAAAGAGTCAAATTCTCCAACAATCTTTAGGCTTAATTTGTTGCAAGTACAAATGGCTTCTTTGAAGGAGTTGACTACAAACTTTATGAAGTTGGAAAGATTTGAATGAGGCAATTTTCTAAGATGGCAAAGGAAAATGAAATTCCTATTAACAACTTTGAATGTGGCTTATGTCCTCACTACTACCAAGCCTCAAGAAGGAGAGCAAGAAACCATTGCTGCAATTAGAGAGAGACAAAAGTGAGAGAATGATGACTATATCTGCACTGGGCATATCCTCAACGGTCTGTGTGATGCTCTCTTTGATGTTTATCAAGATTCAACCTCTGCAAAGGATCTTTGGAACAAACTTGAGACAAGGTACATGCAAGAGGATGCAACAAGTAAGAAATTTCTTGTTACCCGCTTTAATAATTATAAAATGATTGATGGAAAGTCTATCATGGAGCAAATGCATGAAATTGAACATATTTTAAATAATTTTAAACAACATAACATGCATATGGATGAGTCCATTATTGTCTCCTCAATCATAGACAAACTTCCTTCTTCATGGAAAGATTTTAAAAAGAATCTCAAACATAAAAAGGAAGATATTTCTCTTGAGCAATTGGGAAATCATCTTCGTTTAGAAGAGGAATATAGAAAGCAAGATGCTGAAAAAGAAACCAATGTTCAAGAGAAGGTACATATGGTGGAGGAAGGGCAGTCCAATAGAACCTCAAAGAAAAGAGGGAAGGATAAAGACAAGTCTCAAGCACATGATGGTCATAAAAACAAGAAAATGAAAGGTAATTGTTTCTTTTGTGGAAAGGCTGGCCATTTCAAGAAAGAATGTCGTTTCTTCAAAAAGAAGAAAGACAAAGATAACAAGTCATCCACAAAAGAAGACAAATTTGTGGCAGTAATTTCAGAGATCCACTTAGTTGACAATGATGAGTCATGGTGGGTGGACTCTGGTGCAACACGCCATGTGTGCAAGAATAAGAACTTCTTCAAAACATTAGAAGAAGGAGACGGAGATGTGCTTTACATGGGAAATTCTTCAAGTGTTCAAGTTAAGGGCAAAGGGACTGTAGAAATTGAATTTACTTCTGGAAAAATTCTTACTTTAAAATATGTCTATTATGTACCAGAAGTTAGGAAGAATTTAATTTCTGTACCCTTACTTAATAAGTTTGGGTTTAAATCTGTATTTGAGGGAGACAAGTTTGTTCTCACCAAGGGTGGAACATTTGTAGGCCAAGGTTATTTCTGTGAGAACATGTTTAAGTGTAATATTGCTAAAATTAATAATAATATTTATAGTTCTGCTTATATTGTTGATTTTGGTGATTTATGGCATTATCGTTTGGGTCATGTTAATTTTGGTAAAATTAATGACATGATGAAACTTGATATGATTCCAAAGACTACTATTAATCATGATTCTTGCAACACTTGCATGTTGACAAAAATAACAAGAAAACCTTTTCCTATGGTAAAAAGAAGTTCTAAAATATTAGAAATTATTCATTATGATATTTGTGATTTGCATGGTTGGCCTACTTTGGGTGGTAAAAAATATTTTGTGACTTTTATTGATGATTGCACTAGATATTGTTATGTCTATTTGATGCACTCAAAGGATGAAGCCTTAGACAAATTTAAGATCTTTAAAACTGAAGTAGAACTTCAATGTGAAACTTTAGTTAAATGTTTAAGGACTGATAGAGGGGGAGAATATTATGATCCAAAATATTTTGAGTCTGTTGGTATAATACATCAAGTGACTGCCCCTTATTCCCCACAACAAAATGACATAGCTGAAAGGAAAAATAGAGTCATAGTTGAAATGGTAAATGCCATGTTATCTTATTCTGGTTTGTCTAATGGGTATTGGGGTGAGGCATTGCTAACTGCATGTCATATATTAAATAGAGTTCCTAATAAAAGGAACAAGATAACTCCATATGACTTATGGAAGAAAAGAAAACTCAATCTCAATTATTTTAGAGTTTGGGGATGCAGAGCAATTGTTAAAGTTCCAGAACCCAAAAGGAAAAAATTGGGTGAACGAGGAATGAATGCATCTTCTTGGGATGTGCTAAAAATAGTAAGGCATATCGGTTTTTGGTTATTGAACCAAATGATTCATACCCAATCAATAAAGTCATTGAATCAAGGGATGCAATTTTTCAAGAAGAAAGGTTTAACACAATTCTAAAGCCCTATAATATTTCTCATTCCAATGGAGAGACAAATCCAGATAAAAATATGTCTAGTAATAATGACATAGAAGAAATAAAACTTAGAAGAAGTAAAAGGGCTAGAAAAGTAAAATCCTATGGTTCAGATTTCTTCATGTTTCTTGTTGAGGGGACAAGGAAAGAGATAGAAAGTTATTCACATGTTTGTTTTAATTTAGAAAATGACCCTGAAACATTTGAGGAAGCTATGAAGTCTCAAGATGCAGCATTTTGGAAAGAGGCTATACAAGATGAAATGGATTCAATAATGGGAAATAAAACTTGGAAATTAGTAAATCTCCCTCCTGGTTCTAAACTCATTGGTTGTAAATGGATTTTCAAAAAGAAATTAAAAATAGATGGATCTATAGATAAATTTAAAGCTAGGTTAGTTGTTAAGGGGTTTACACAAAAAGAAGGAATAGATTATTTTGATACATATGCACCGGTTGCAAGGATTTCCACTATCAGAGTGCTTATAGCACTTGGTTCAATTTACAATCTTGTTATCCATCAAACGGATGTTAAAACAGCTTTCCTTAATGGAGAGTTGGAAGAAGAGGTGTATATGACACAACCGAAAGGATTTGTGATTCCTGGTCAAGAACACAAGGTGTGTAAACTAATCAAGTCTCTTTATGGACTTAAGCAAGCCCCTAAGCAATGGCACAAAAAATTTGATGAAGTGGTTCTAGCATATGGATATAAAATCAATGAATCTGACAAATGTGTTTATAGTAAATTTCATAATGGAAAAGGTGTCATGATTTGTTTGTATGTAGATGACATGCTAATTATTGGTACTGATTTGGATGAAGTAAACAAAACAAAGAAATTTTTGTCTGAAAATTTTGATATGAAAGATATGGGAAAAGCAGATGTCATATTAGGAATCAAGATTATTAGAGATAATAACTGTCTTGGTCTTTCCCAATCTCATTACATTGAGAAAATTTTAAAGAAATTTAATTGTTTTGATTGTTGTCCTGTTTCTACTCCATTTGATTCTAATATAAAATTGGTACCAAATAAAGGTTGTCATGTGAGACAACATGATTATTCAAAGGTGATTGGATGCTTGATGTATGCTATGACATGTACAAGACCAGATATAGCATATGCTGTGGGAAGGTTAAGTAGATACACAAGCAATCCAAGTCAACATCACTGGCATGCTGTGGACAGAGTACTCAGGTACTTGAAAGGAACAATTAACTATAGTTTGACCTATAGTGGTAATCCTTCAATTTTGCAAGGATACACAGATGCCAGTTGGATAAGCTACTCAGAGGATCATGCTTCTACAAGTGGATGGGTCTACACTCTTGGTGGGGGTGCTGTTTCTTGGGGATCTAAGAAACAAACTTGTATTGCAGACTCAACCACTAATTAACTCTGAGTTTATAGCATTGGCTGCATGTAGCAAGGAAGCAGAGTGGCTTAGAAACTTGTTACTTGAAATTCCTATATGGCCCAAGCCAATGGCACCCATATCTATCCATTGTGATAGTCAATCTGCTCTTTTGAGAGCTTATAGCCAAGTTTATAATGGAAAGTCTCGACATATTGGATTAAGGCATAGCTTGGTGAAGGATTTGATTATGAATGGAGTAATCTCCATAAGTTATATAAGATCTGAATTAAATCTTGTAGATCCTTTGACGAAAGGTTTGACAAGGGATATGGTGTTGAAAACATCAAAGGGGATGGGTTTAAAGCCCTAAAAACCTTGATTACCAATAGTGGAAACCCAACTCACATTTGACCATCATATCAAGTCTTGAGTTCAATGGTGAAAGTACACTATTAGAGTAATTGCAAGTATTTGACATTTATACATCCCAAGGTTGAAAAGTACTTGGTAACCATGAGATTAAATGGGGAAGGTTGAGCTTTAATTTGGCTCTTAATAGACCTGTTAGCATATATTTGCTGGAGCATTAATCATGGTGATGCTCTTGACAGAGTCTACCTATATGAGAATGAAGTGGGGCCGCTTCTAGGAGTCTAAGGGCTTGACTCTGAAAACTCTCATGAAAAGGATATGGACACAAATGTGTCATTTAAGTGGCATACAATGGTCCGAGATCTCATGCGTAAGTCATGCACGCTTGTTCATATGGAATAGTTGGTTCAAAGCATAGTCTACCATATTATTTCGGATGGGTGAAAACATGACTTACTTAGGTAATGGTTCAAATCCTTGAGATACCTTTACTAAAAACATGAGATTTCCGAAGTGATAAGAGTTTGGGTTCATTTTAAAAATGGTGGGGGATTGTTGGAATATATTTAAATTGAAGTGATGTATTAATTGAAGAGTCATGTATTTATGTTTATTTGAAGAGTTGTATTATAAATTAATTAATTATTATGTTTATTTATTTGAATAGTTGTATCATTAATTAATTATTAATTTATTTATTTATATGAAAAGGCAAGACTCTTCATTTACATGAATAGTTGTGACTTTTCAAAGGCATCACTTCATGGTCTATATAAACCCCTCATCATTCCATAACACAACATATCAAATTCATTGCCTTTGTCTTTGAGTGCACACAAAGATAAAGACAAACTATCACTTTGTAAATACTATTGTTGTCTTGGCTTGAGTATTGGAAGTGCTATTCATACTCAAGGGTCTTCATTGTATCCTAAAGGAAATTTTCTGGTCTACCCAACTAGCACCCTATATAAAATAGGAATAGGTGGGGGCAAATTATGCCTAAAGGAAAGTGTTGTCCACGCCTTGAAGACATTGTGCATCACTTTCCTTTCTTCTTCTTTATTTCTTCTTATTCTATTCTTCAAAGAGTCAAATTCTTCAACAGAGAGTGTGTTGGCGAGGAGAGATCCAAGCGCGTCTTCGATGTCAGTACGACTTTCGCGCCTCCTGTTACAATGGTAACTTTGCTCCAACCTATCATACAGTAATTTTTGTTTGATTTAATTAATTATACTGAATTTAAAGATTACATGTTAACTATGAATTTGATTTAATATTGAAGGAAGAAAGAGAGATTTAGTACCTTGTGGGAGGAGAAGAAGCAAAGGTGGTGTCTTTAGGCAAGATGGGAACAATTTGAAGGGGTTCTTTAGGGAGTAATTCAGCAGCAACCATGTTGGGTGAAGCAGGGGAATGTAACCTCAACCTGTGAAACAGGGGGACACAAGGAATATGAGTTAAGTTATAAGCCTTTCTTTAAAAGAGAAACAATTATTGTATCCAAACATGTATTTTACTATCCAAATTAATTTGAATTTAGATAAGAGTATGAAGAAATACATCAAAGTATGAAGAAATACAATTACATAAAAACAAAGTTTCATTTTAATTAATTTCCTTTTTCTGCTTGTATTATTAATTTATTATTTAATTAATGTAATGAGAAAATGATGTTTGAGACATTTTTTCACAGTGTTGGGACCCGATGCCTTGGAAGTGAGTAAAAAAATATGAGCATATAAGTAATAAGATAGAGGTATGTGTAACTTGAATAATTATTATATAGTATTAATGTTATTATTTATTTATATATATATATATATATATATATATATATATATATGAGGCAAAATACTATTTAGTCCCTGAATTATTGGTCAAACTACTATTTAGTCCCCAAACTTGGCAAAAATACTATTTAATCATCGAATTTGCAACTCTGTCAACTATTTAGTTTCCTGACTGTTACCCATTATAGTTGACAGAGTTGCAAATTCGGTGATTAAATAGTATTTTTGTCAAGTTTGGGGATTAAATAGTTGACAAAGTTATAAATTCAGGGACTAAATAGTATTTTTGTCAAATTCGGGGACTAAATAGTTGACATAGTTAAATATTTCGGGGACTAAATAGTATTTTTGATAAATTCGGGGACTAAATAATAGTTTGACCAACAATTCAGGGACTAAATAGTATTTTGCCTCTATATATTTGGATATGTTAGGCCTCATGTTATTAATTTTGTCTTTAATTTAATGCAGGATAAAGAAATATTTGAAAGAGAAAGAGAAAGAGGTGGGCACAACACGTTCATTATCCTCTAGGAGAATCCTCCGTCTGATATTAATTTATTTCTACTTACCAATTTGTTGGGGTCTTTTTTATTCGCCCCTAGTTATAAGACTTGATCCTTTCATTACCCGAGAAAGAGGTAATGATTGAGGTGTGACTAATGAGAATAATATAATGATACTCTGAAAAAAGAGAGTGAAAATTGACAATAAATATATATACAAGTCATGTTTCACCTCCTCTCTTGCCATATCTATTATGTTTCCCTTGATTAGTATGTACTTTTTTTTGCCGATAATACATAATATGATGGTGGTGATTTAATCATCAGTATTTAAAAAGTTTAATAGGTTTAATCTAATCAGACTCAAGCTAGCTGTAATTTTATATAATGAGGTAGAGTTCTTAATTTTAGTAAGAATGTTTTCATATTTAAAACTCGAATCAAAGATATTGCTTAAGAGAAATACAATATTTAGTATATTCCAACTAACCACCTATTGATTGAAGATCTATACTATAAACAAGAGTATTAGTAGATTGTGTATGAATTCCAACAAAGCTATAGAAAATTAATTAATGCCGATTGAAGATTCTTGTAATATTATTAGTTGCAATTATAAAATTATATTGAAGAAAGCCAAGTTAACTTATTTCTTACAATTAGAGCTTGATTAGTTATTGTGTCAATTTGGAAAAACACACACACACACACACACATATATTAGGGGTGTACAAAATACCCGGTGACCCGACTCGACCCGGTCACAAAAAGTAGCCTCGGGTCGGGTCCATACCCGGGTCTGTCAGTGCTGGACCCGGTGTAATACCCCGAAAAATTTTGAGGATTAAAAAATGATTTATTTAAAAATTTCGAGGATTAAAGAATTATTTATTTCAGGGTTAGGAATTTAAAACTTTAAAAAGAATATAGAAAAAATATATATATAAGGTAAAAGACACCAGAAAGAAATTTTTCTTTTTCGAAGATTGTAATACCCGAGAATTTTTTTCTCGAAGTTTAAAATAAAATAAAAGGGAAAGAAAAGAAGTAGAAAATATTTTTTGGGATTAACTCAGAATCTAAGAACTTGGAAACCTGAATTAAATAGGGAAATGGATTAAATTAAAAATACATATTAGCTATTATTTATTTAATTATTAATTAATTTATTTTTAATGATACTTATTTATTTATTATTTAATTTATTTAATTATTAATTATTTTATTTTAATTATATTTATTTATTTATTTATTATAATTATTTTATTATTATTATTATTCTTTATAAATAGGTTGGGGCGTGGGTTTTAATAAGAGAAAAAGAAAGAAAAAGAAAGGAAAGCGTGAGAAAGAAGAGAGGAAGAAGAGAGAGAGAGGGAGGAGCAGAGAAGAGGAAGAAGGGGAAGGAGGAGGAATCGCCGGAAACTCGCCGGAGAAGAGCTAGCCGACGTCGAGAAAGGTCATCGGAGCTCGGTTACAACATCTTCCACACCTCCCACCAATCGAATCAAGGTTGGTAACCCCAATTTTATTCGAAATCCTCCATTTCTCCATTTTTAGGGATTCCTTCGATTGAGTTATTTCGAGGGTAGATTGAGACCTAGAAAGTGTTCTTGAACACTTAGTTGGGGTAGGAATCAAGATTATATTCTCGGATTTGCCAAATTCGAATTTGAAAGGATTTGGGGTTGAAATTATAATTATTTCCAAATTGGGGAAAATTGTTGATAATTAGGATTGAGCTTGGATTTGAGTAAATAGGCTTGGATTGATATTATTGAAATTATATGGTTGGAATATTAGCTGAACAAGACCCGTGAAGAGCTGGCCTGAGTTACTGAGGTTGAACCTTGACATTAATGTGCCGGGTCCCTGCTCGGGTTGTCCAAATACACTTTAAGGGTGATGTTGAGGGCTCAAAACCTCTTCTATTCAATCTTAAACACCCTAGAATAATTCTAAATATGCTATCAAGCATCAAGAATTAATTTAGATACTTTCTTGTTTCCCAAGAGTGGAAGCTTGCGGAAGAATGAAATCAAATTTCTAAAATTTCAACCTTCTTACCTCATAAATATATAGGAAACCTTAAGTAGGATAAATCAGAGGTATATTGGGGTTTAGAAACTAGATTTCTTAGAACCCAAGTAGGAACACAAGTTGGATCAAAATGCTTAGACCTTCCTAAAATTAGGATTCCTTTCAACCAAGCTAGATAAGCTTCCTTAGATGAGAATATAAGCTAGATAGAGGTCTAATACTCAAATCCAAGTATGTGAAGCACTCAAGTAGAGTGTTATACGCGAGAAAGTCAAGTGTCTGAGGAAGGATACACATAAGTTGGGATAGAGAAGTCCAATAAGACCAAGAGCTTGACTCTGTGGCAACCACGAACTACATGTGAGAGTAATGGAAAGATAAATAACGAGTTAAGCCAAGTAATAATTTTAATGAAATAAATGATGTTCTTATAGGAACAACGGCACGCTAAAGAGTGCACAGGAACTCCGAGGAGACTAAAATTACAAGAGAGGATTGCATGGAAGGTTGGCCAAGGTGAGGGCTCTTTCATCTCTGCTCCTAGGGTTGTATGCTTATGTGGATTACATGAGTATGTATATTCTCTGCTTGTCTGGTATGTGTTAGCTAGAGGTATAGAATGTTAAAAGAATAAAGGAACTAGAAAATAAGTTGTGAAAAGTAGCTTAGATAGGAAGACATATATAGGAGTAGAGAGTAATTCTTTGCTATGATTGGTGTGCTACAAATCCAACTCATACACTCTAGAGGCATGATGAGTGTTTTATTAAATCTTTTTCCACGACGGTGGCAAGAGTCCTTGTACGGAAGGACTAAGCTTTTATTTTGAAAAGTCGTCACGACGGTGACAAATTATAATCATGCAAAGGGAGTTATTGGTGGGTTTCGGATTTGATTATGCTAGCGATGTGAGACAGTAACCCTAAACCAGTACCTAAGTGAATGGGTTAAGTATGCTTTGCCACGTGGTGGCCAGTAACCCGAGTGCACGGGTTCGAAGTGGGAAAGCCACGTAGTGGCTAGTAGATACCCCAGAGTTGGGGAGATTAAGTAGATGTATGTTTAGCATCTGTGTATATGTACAAATTATCTGTGTTTGCATATGATTGCTGATTGTGCAGCGTAGTAGTGACGTACAGGATTACGTCACCACAACGTCTTGGTTGATTCAAACATGTTGAACGTGAGAAGACCGGTAAGTAAAAGCCGGCACTATATGTTATATGTTTACTTGTTGAGTGATGATGTGAATTAAATTGCTGCGTGCTTGTATCTGTAAATGCATGTGAGTGGTTGGGTGAGATATCTGTTGTTGTGTGGTCGCCAAAAATGTATACAAATTAACAGTAACCAGTTGTTTTTGCATGTGGTTGTGTATGACTCCCAATCCCAGCGCCATGGTACCCACCTTGTGCCGGGGATAGGGGAGTCCTCACTGAGTGGCGTGGTTAAGACTCACACCTCATTTTTACTACACAGAGACAAGTTAAGTACAGGTGGAAGAAGTCTCGGTGGAGCGAGGAACGAACAAAACTTTCCAAGACCCACAACTTGTTCATTTGGGTGAATAAATTGTAATTTTTAAGTTAATTTACTTTATTATGTATTATAAAGTAAAGGGTAGACGTACCCAATTAGATTGTATCACTAAATCTAGAACTGTCAGCTTCACACACCTTAAAGATCAGGATTTATTTTACTGCGATATAGGGAAAATTTGTTTTCAAAATATATATTTATACATATATCAGTTGCATGTGAATAGGATAGGCAGCATCTTCGGATGTGTAGCCAGTACACAGGTTATATATATTATGTATGTTTTCCTATATCTATATCATGAAGCGGCACTGGCCGTGGATTTGCTTGCCTAGGATAGGCCACCATTTCGGTGTAGCCATGGTATTATACTGCATGTGGACGTATTTTTAATAATAGATATTCTGTCATTTAGGTGATAAGGCTTACAGGCATAGGGATATTCCCTGTGTTTGTGCCGGTCACGGTCCTCTAAACGGGGGTCGCGACACCTAGCCTGGCCCGAGGTACTTCCGTTTCTTTTTTTATTTTATTTATATTTATTTAAATAAACAATAATTATATGAAAAAAAATTAAAATTGATGGCTGAAAATAAGATATCATATCTATTATTTAATATCTTATTAATCTATTCTTAAAAACTAGGTAATAAATCAATTTAAAATTTAAAAAATCTATTCAAAATGTCAACATGTATTAATTACTCTTCTCATTTTCTATGCCCACTCTCCATTTTCTATGCCTACTCTCTATTTCCAATGACTACTCTCTATTTCCCATGTCTATTTTTTATTTTCCATGACTCAAATTCAATTTTTTTTAAAAAAAACCCCCCGGCTGACCCGGTTGACCCGATGAACCCGACCCGACTGACCCGGCCACTACCCGGGTCGGGTCTCGGGTCCAGCCAAAACTCGGTCCGACCTGTCACATGTACACCCCTAATATATATATATATCATTTCAACAAAAAATGTTGTTTATATCATGTAGATTTAATTACATCAGTTTAATTCACACAAAGCCAGTTGCATATTTTTGTTTGTGTAATTATCATTATAAGTATATAAATAATATTTAAATATGAAAAGATTTATTTATTTATCTAAAATGTCCATTAGTTTTAATTTTAATTTTCAAATAAATAAATAAATATTTGTTTACAATTTTGACCGTTTAAAATAATTATAGAAAATGTATGATCAAAAGAAGCATTTGCTCAAACAGAAAAATGCGTCTGTTTGAAGTGTCTATTCATACATGATGAGAGTTTGAATTTAGATATGAGTAAATTTTGTAGATAACTAGAATATGATATATTGCCAACCAAACAAGTTATAAGCCTTCTTTAGCTTTAAGTGAAAAATAAATAATTCTTGTATCCAAACAGGACTTTTTGTTATCTTGATTTAAATTTGGGTTATGAATAAATTTTATAGATAATTACAAAATACGATATATGCCTATGACTTGTGAGCCTTCCGTTAGTTTAAGTGGACAAAGCAATTCTTGTATCCAAACATATTTTCTATTATCTGAATTTAAATTTAAATCTCATGAATAAATTTTATAGATAACACAGAAGAATATGATATATGCCAACTAAACAAGATGTTATCCTTCCATTTACTGATAAAACCATTCTCGTACCCTGTTTTTGTTATCTGGTATTGGATTACAGATAATGGTTTTCTTGTACTTGTTTTTATAATGTTTAATGTGACTCAAGCATTACGAAACTGGGATGCTAATTTGACAGCTGTAGCCTATAAACCTCGTTGGACATGCACGCTTTGTATCAGCAAGATATAAATGCACATCTCCTTCTCAGCTTCATCTATAAATAACTCCACCTTCCATTCACTCTTCACAATCACATATACTTATCAAAACCCTCCGTCTACAATTTTCATAAATTATTCTTCTTATCACTTCAATCCCTAATTAAATTTCATGTCCTCTTGAGAAGTTTTAATATCTTCTATTTATTAGACATTCCTTTTCCTCATGGTTTTTCATTTAGTTGATAAGCTTTTTACATTCAAGAATACGAGAAAAACACCGTTAATATTATTGTATTGAAAGAGAATGGAGAAATATCATCCTACAGAAAAAAAGAATTTTTTTAGGGCTAAAGTACTATTTTGGTCCTCAATGTTTGCATGAAGTTTAATGTTGGTCCTCAATGTTTCAAAAGTTTAATGTTGGTCCTCAAAGTTTTTTTTTGTCGATTTTGGTCCTCGAGCGTAACACCGTTAACTTTTGCCGTTAAATGATGAAGTGTCATGCTTATGTGACACTCCCCTCTCATACGTGTCATATTTTAATGACGTGGCATGACACATCACTGCCACGTCACTCCACGTTGCCACATCATCATCTTCTCTCCGTCATCATCATCTTCATCTCATCCCCACATGGCCAGAAATGTTATGCAGGTAGATTTCCACCATTGGATGATTGCGGTTTCTTGAGAACATCCCAAGCTGATGAAGGTGAGCACCATTAGAGGAATGACCAAAGTGATGCATCTCCACTTCCTGACCCGCATTTGATATCTCATTCCTATCCACAACAAAACGCAAAAAAGCCAAACACACCCAATTGAAATACACATTCGTCAAGTTCGCTCATCATCGATTTCTTTGTTTTTCTTATATCCGGATGCGGAGGTGGTGTCGCTATTGCCGAAGACGCTGTTGGAATTGGACCGGTACGTGTGCAAGATCTGTAACCAGGGGTTCCGGCGGCGGTAATTTCTTGGTCGAGATATACAATCCGAAAGAGATCTTTGTTTTTCTTTTTCAATTTCTTTGTTTTTCTTAGATATAGACAAGGAATTTTGGGGAAGAAGATGGTAAAGATGGTGTGTGGTGGTGGCACCGACGGTGGGGTGGTGGTGGTGGGGAAGATGATGATAATGATGATGGTGATGATGATGATGTAAAGAGAGAGAGGGGAAGAGATGAAGATGATGATGAAGGAGAGAAGATGATGATGATGTGGCAATGTGGGGTGACGTGGCAGTGATAGGGGTGTTCATAACCGAACAAAACTGACGCACTTGAACCAAACCAAACCGAATTAGCACAAACCGAATAAAATCGATCAATGTTTGGTTTGGTTTGGTATGTCGAAAAACCAAACCAAACTGCATACACATACATGTATATATATACATATTATGTTAAAACTTCTAAATAATAAAATATAAAAATTGTTTTTAGAAGGTTATATTAAATTTAGTCAATCTAAAAATTTAATTTTAGAACTAAGTTGATTGTATATTGTAAGTAAATGAAATATTACTATACTTTTTTATTATTTATATTGAATAAAATTATATTTTTTATTAATAAACTTAAATATGTAAGTTTGATGACATAAAATTCCTAAACCGCCAAACCGAACCGCTCAAAACCGCTCGTTTATGGTTTGGTTTGGTTTGACGCTATAAACTTAAACCGATAGGTGCACTAAATTTTCACTAAAAACCGCCCAAACTGCCCACTGAACACCCCTAGGCAGTGATGTGTCATACTACGTCATTAAAATATGACAAGTAGGAGAGAGGGTGTGCCACATAAGCATGTCACTTCATCATTTAACGGCAAAAGTTAAGGGTGTTACGCTTGCGGACCAAAATAGACAAAAAAAAAACTTTTAGGACCAACATTAAACTTTTGAATCATTGAGAACCAACATTAAACTTTATGCAAACATTGAGAAACAAAATAGTACTTTAGCCTTTTTTTTAGTGTTATCTCATCAATTTTTACTCACATTCCAAACATTATGATCATCTTTTACTCATATTCCAAAGAGTACGTTCATCCACTACAAAAAAATATAAAATTTAATGTCGGTCAATTAATGATGATCAGAACAACCGTGGTTAGAATTTAAAATTTAAAATATTCAACTACGGTTATCTTACACCATTTATGACCGTAGTTAGATCAAACAATAAAAATTTTTTTGCAACGCCTAGTGTTCTTCTTTTCCCATTTCGTGTGTTTCACTTAACCCTAGCAGAGTTTCTTCAGTCAGCCATAACTCGTGTTCTTGGATTTGTCATTGTTAAACCTAGCTGAGCCTCTTCACTAATTTCAGATCACTGATTTCTTCAATAACGAGTTTCAGTTGAAGTTCACGAATAGCGAGCGTCTTCACCGATTTCGGTCTGATTTCTTCAATCGTCTTCACCAATTTTGGTATGAGTTTCTTCAATGTATTTTGTAAATCAAAAGTATTTTTTACTTCACCGATTTTAGTTTTCACATGCTTTCGACCTCAACATGGCATAGCATGCTCGACGTTTTCGCTATTGGGATTGGCGGACTCTTTGGCTAGCAAAAATAGAAGGGTGAAGACAGGTAAATAACGAGTGACATCTTATTTGATTGTCCCATTGATTTTGGTCTTGATTCGTTTAAATTCCCCTGTTACTGGTGTCTCTTGATTAATCTACATCTTCCTCTTGCACTCACTCACTCATCGATCTATATATTATTCCTTTTGGAATCGTCTCTTAATATTTTACTTGTGTTATATTCTAGGCAGATGAAGTTGAAGCTGTGCTAACCAATACAAAGAAATTCTCAATAAGTGTCTTCAAAAATCATGTATACTTTGCTTGCATTGATTTATTCTCAGTGATATGGACTGCAGACTGTACTATTTCCTTGAATTCCTAGCACAACATCTTTTCCCTTACTAACTTTGGTGCTACTGGTTTAATTGTTGGAGGCTTGGAGGTTTCAAATTTTGGTGCCACTGTTTCCTAGCTTTTTCTCCATTTGGTTTGCTAGCTTGAGAATGTATAATTTCTAAGTTCTAACAAATGGGAACCTTTCAAATTTTGAATATTATGAAATAAAATTTTGACTTATTTTGGAGCAAGCAGTTCAAAAAAATAAACTTGGAAAAGTAATGCTTGTGTAAGCTTAGCATTTCCTATGTTATTCCTTGTTATTGTAATTTCTTGCAATAATAATGAAAGAGTATTTTAATCTTATTTGAACTTTTTTATTAGCTCAACTATACTTTAACAATAATAATTTCACAAAGGTTTTATATGTGACTTTATTGTTATTATATACACAAATGGTATTTAGTCAAAGTAAAAAAAGTATATCATTTGGTAAAGTTAATTTTTAACCCTCATTAATTGTGAACTATTGTTTCTAGAGTATTATAAAACCATGCTTAATCATTTTGCCTACATTGCAGGCGATACAGGTTGATTCAACTCATTAATGCAATTTCCAGTTTTCCCTTCACTATGGGGTTATTTTTCTACTTCTACTACTACTAGTAATAAGGTTTTTATAGCCTTATTCATCCATGATTGAAGTTTGGAACTAGCCCACCTAGCATTAGGTAAGTTGCGATCATCTGTAATTGTCCCTCTCTCTCCCAGAGAAATTTCTTTTTCGAGTTTTCCATCTTCTCGTGGGATGTTACCTAAAAAGCATAGCAACATAGTACATATTCCCAAATTCACATAGAATGAAGTGAACAAGCTGAATACTTGGTGGTGTTCTTTGCACTTAAAGAAAAATACTGTTAAATATTTTTGTATTAGAGATAGTAAGTTGGATCTTCAGGAAAAAAAATTAAAAAAAATTGAGTTGTTTTGCAGCAATTTCTGTAGGATACCCATTACTGATTAAATTTAAATCACAGTAACTCTTAAATTTAATTATATATGCCTCAGCCTATGGATTTTGGATCTTAGGATATTTGGTAGGAAAAAATAGGAATTTTAACATCGATCAACTAAACACGGTTGTCACAACCGTAGATAGAATGTGTCATGACCCCTTACCGGGCGCCCGTGACCGGCACGGGAGGTAGGATTTCTCCTATCTCGTAAGCCTCCAATCCCTAATTGACATTCTTATATATGCGCAATTACCCATTTCTAATACAAACAATATAGTATTTATATGGTCATCCCTATCCAATGACCTAAGTAGCACACAATCCACGGCTCGCTCAACGCTGCTTCAGTCTATACATATACACATAATCAATCACACGTACATATAATATACATATTGATCACGCGCTTAAAGGCGGGTGTCTATCCTATTCACATGCAGAATCCCTGTGTACAGTCAAGCATATATATTCAATCACACACCTGCATAAAATATACATATTGATCACACGCCTCAATGCGTGTGACCTATCCTATTCACATGCGGAAGCCGTATTTTCACACAATCAAGTATTCAGTCACACATATATATAAGTTTACATATTGACCAGACGCTCAGTGCGAGTGGTCTATCCTATTCACATGCGGAAGTCACATCCATATATATATACACATGATATTCATCATATCATAACCTATAATCCCAACAACCAGACCAATCTTTAATCTGTATGAAGCCGACAGTTCTAGAGTATGACATATACATATATGCATATAACAGCTGTACAAAAAAATGCTATACCAAAAGAATCATATACATATACATCCTGTCAAAATACATATAACAGTACTACCCACACGAACAATGCGTGCGGTCTCTAAGTCTGCCCGCCTCCCTGGGATGAAGTGGAAGCACTCCCGATGCCTATACCACCTATGTCTGTAACATGTAACATTGGGGTGAGTCAAACAGACTCAGTGAGAGGCTTTCCCATCCCTGGTGTAGTAGCGGGTACCACTACAACTGGGGAAGAGGAGCCAATCGCATATAACGGATTAAATTTCCATATATTAAGTGGTCAGGCAATTAGCTTATATCATATTCAAAATAAAGAATTTAAAGCATGAATTTACATACATTTAAATTCACACATACATCATATCATGATTTAACATATAATTCCATGTGGTCCTCTGTATTCAAGTAATCATAATCATAAACTGGCCCGAAGGCAATATCTCCGTTAGGAGAGAATCTAGCCCGAAGGCAATATCTCACGTGAGCAATATGGGAACCTAGTTGATCATTCTAGGAACCCCTGGTCCCAAGACTATACTTGGAACAATAGTCTGACCCCAAGACTTCACTTGGAGCATAGCCGGCGACTCATCTGACCTCGGTTTACCCAAGGCAATAGCCACAATGTGGTGTACTCATATACTCTGTATTTCTGTGGGTTTGACTCAAAACAAGAGACTCAATCTACCCGGATCACCCGTGATAGACTCGGTTCCCGCGTTGTACAATAAATGACCCCTATGGACCACTACTTGTTCATTTTACTTCTTCTTAGGCAAATTTAGATTTCCAAGTGGTTTCTAATTCGAACTCTTGGTTCAGAACAAAATCACCTAGGTTTATTCTCTTTCAGGACTTACTTACAAAACCACACCCTTCAGATAATATTTACTCGATCCTACCCCCGATGTCGTATAGGTCCCGAGGACCTTCTTTTCATATAAGGCTCCTTGAGCCACCATTGCTTTTACAATTCACATACACACATATAGCACGTTTTCTCATATACTATAATTTAGGAACAACATTAGCATGTTATCTAACATGTAATTCCTACAAATAGGCAAGAAGGCAAACCATATATCCATATCCGCAGTCAACCCTATAGGACAGGGATAGGAAAGCCCCTCACCTAGTTGGCCCCTCCTATCGGCTCTCGGTGTGCCCAAAGGTCCGCTTACTGTATGGTGCCCTATACACATTTACTTGACAGATTCAGAGACTTGAAAATTCAACCACTATCGTGTACATGTAACGCTAATGCTCATGTTCTTTCTAATTAATTCCATATGCTAGTTGTTGGCTTGGAATGCCCTCAACTAGTTTTCGGAACACCTAGCATTCTTCTAATTCGTGTCCAACCCTCTCTTAATCACGCTATTCGGAAACGTTGAATTTGGGAATGCAAGTTTACCCAATTTCACCTCTATGTGTCCATGTGAAGTTCCCATTACCCAAGTCTTGAATTTATGGCTCAAGAGGCATAAATTCTACTTGTCCAAAATTTCCATTTATCAAAATAACCTTGAACACTTTACCTACCCATGAATACACATACCCGAATACGCGTAAAATTAGAGAATTGTCTCCTTTTTTTTCGAACAGGGTTCCGGGTGAGACGGGAATTACACGGGTTTTCCTCCCTCGCACATTCCAATAATTTTTAACAATTTTAATAATTATTATTCAACCTTTCAATGCACCCCAAGTCATTCCACAACACCCTTAAACCTTAACAACCACATTTTCCTACAGTTTTTCCAACCCAGATAAATTCCATCAATTTGGTTCCGGTTCCTAAGCTTCCAACTCACTTCCTAACATGCATATACTTCAATTTAGGACCCAAAATACTCAGATTGAATCAATTGGGGTCTTTCCAAAAATCCCTAAAATTGATAAAATTGGGGTTTGAGAGTTTCGGGACTTCTCACCTCGATTCAACCGGTTAGAAGGACGATATGGAGTAGAGGAGACTCCCGGCTAACTTCCCCAGTGAAGAAACGGCATTTTCCGGCGAGTTTTCCGTCGAGAAAGCTCTCCCCTTTGCTTTCTCTCTCTAACCCGAGCTCTCTCTCTCTCTAGCACACGGTGGCGTTCTCCGGCTCCGGTGGACGGTGACTCCGGCCACCACGCGTGCGTCCGACCACCACCACGCTTCTCTTCCTCCGTGCACGAGCTCCCATTCGTGCTTTGCCTCAAGCTGCTCTCTTCCCTTTTTTCCGTGTCTCTCGTGCGTCTTCCCTCTCTGGTTTGTTTTCTCTTTCTTTTTCTTATTCTCACTTATATGATATATATATATATATATAAGTATTAGGATTTTACAAAAAATTTACATTTATCACAAAATAAGTGATAGGCTAGTGTGTATTTTTCATCTCATTTTCCTCTTTTAAATTAATTAATTTAATTTAATTGATGACGCTAGTTAAAATGTTCTCGGGTTTTACAATCTTCCCCCCTTAAGAAATTCGGTCCCTGAATTTCAAACCAAATACTAACCTTAGTCTCAAAATAGCTGAGGATACGTTCTGCGCATTTCACCCTCGACGTCCCATGTAGCTTCCTCGGTCGAGTGGTTTCTCCACAGAACTTTCACCAATGGAATCTCTTTCGTTCTGAGTTTCTTCATCTGCCGATCTAAGATCCCCACTGGCTCCTCTTCATACGTCATATTTCCGGTTAGTTGCACGTCTTGCGATTGGAACACGTGCGAGGGATCGGGAAGATACTTTCGAAGCATCGATACATGAAAGACAGGGTGTATCCCCTCCAATTCCATAGGCAATTCCAACCGATACGCTAAATTTCCGACTCGTTCTAAGATTTCAAACGGTCTGATATACCTAGGACTCAACTTCCCCTTCTTACCGAACCACATTACGCCTCTCATCGATGATATTCTCAAGAACACCTGATCACCAACGGCAAACTCCAGTTCTCTTCTTCGATTGTCTGCATAAGACTTTTGCCTACTCTGAGCCGTCAACAATCTCTCCCTTATACATTTTACCTTCTGCAAGGCATCTTGTAACAATTTCGGGCCGACTAAGCTAGCTTCTCCGACCTCGAACCACCCAATCGGGGATCTGCATCTACGACCGTACAAAGCCTCAAAAGGTGCCATTTGAATACTTGCTTGATAACTGTTATTATACGCAAACTCAGCCAAAGGTAAATACTTTTCCCAACTTCCGCCGAAATCCATAATACACGCCCGAAGCATGTCCTCAAGAATCTGAATGGTTCTTTCTGATTGCCCGTCGGTCTGTGGGTGGAACGCAGTACTCAGATCAACTCTAGTTCCCAACACTTCCTGCAATGACTTCCAAAACTTGGAAGTGAACTGTGACCCTCTATCAGATATTATGGACACTGGCACATCGTGCAATCTAACGATTTTTGATAGATAAATCTATGCATATTGACTCACTCCGTAAGTGGTCTTAACTGGCAGAAAGTGTGCGGACTTAGTCATGCGATCCACTATTACCCAAACCGAATCAAATCCCCGTTGTGATCTTGGCAACCCTGTTACAAAATCCATTGTTATCCTCTCCCATTTCCACTCAGGTATTTCTATCTGTTGTAATGTTCCGGCGGGTTTCTGGTGTTCGGCCTTGACTTGCTGGCACACTAAACACCTGGCCACATAGTTTGCGACATCCTTTTTCATGCCATTCCACCAATACAACTGTTTCAGGTCATGATACATTTTATTAGCTCCCGGATCGATTGTATACGCTGTTCGGTGTGCTTCTTCCAGAATTCTTTCTTTCAAGTTATCAACCATAGGGACACACAACCGTCCTTCCAACCGAAGTATCCCAAAATCATCTATAGAGAATCGGAAGTCGTCCCCTTTCTCTTTAGTTATGGTATCCCTGATTTGCTTGAGGTCGGTATCTTCATCTTGCCTAGCCTTCACCTCCTCTACCAAAGAGGACTTAGCTTGCAAATGGGCTAAAAGTGAGTTGGAACTTCCAATCTCAAACTGATTTCCCGTTTGCTCTAGCTCGTGCAGTTCTCTAATTAACGGTCTCCTTTCTTCACTTATATGAGCAAGACTGCCCATGGATTTCCTGGATGATACAAGATCGTGCAGTTGTAGTCTTTCAACAACTCCAACCATCGACGTTGTCTCAAGTTCAAGTCTTTCTGCTCGAAAATGTATTTGAGGCTTTTGTGGTCTGTATAAATTTCACAAGTCTCACCATATAAGTAATGTCTCCATATCTTCAAAGCGAATACTACAGCCGTCATTTCGAGGTCGTGAGTCGGGTAGTTCTTCTCATGCTTCCTCAGTTGTCGCGATGCATACGCAATCACCTTGCCATGTTGCATCAAGACACACCCTAACCCGATTCTCGACGCATCACAGTATACCACATACCCTCCTGTGCCTTCAGGTAATGCCAGCACCGGAGCGGTAGTGAGGCTGTCCTTCAGCTTCTGAAAACTCTGTTCACATTTGTCATCCCATATAAACTTCACTCCTTTCTGAGTCAATCTAGTCATAGGTGCAGCAACCTTAGAGAAGTCATGCACTAGTCTTCTATAATATCCAGCCAAACCCAAGAAACTGCGAATCTCTGTAACAGAAGTAGGCTGGGACCAATTCTTCACTGCCTCTACCTTACTTGGATCAACGTGGATTCCCTCTGATGATACCACGTGACCCAAAAAGGCAACTCTGTCAAGCCAGAATTCACACTTAGAGAACTTGGCATACAGTTTTTCCTCTCTCAACCTCTGTAATGCTAGTCTCAAGTGTTCAGCATGTTCCTCAGAATTCTTTGAATAGACCAAGATGTCGTCAATGAAGACAATGACAAATCGGTCTAGAAATGGTTTGAAGACCCTGTTCATCATGTCCATGAACGCTGCAGGAGCATTAGTTAATCCGAAAGACATCACCAAGAACTCGTAATGTTCGTATCGGGTCCGAAATGCGGTCTTGGGTACATCCGCTTCTCGAATCTTTAGTTGGTGATACCCAGATCGCAAATCAATCTTGGAAAACCGCTTCGCACCCTGCAACTGATCAAATAGGTCATCTATCCTCGGCAGTGGGTATTGATTGCGGATCGTCACCTTGTTTAACTTTCGGTAATCTATACACAACCGCAAGGATCCGTCCTTCTTCTTTACAAAAAGGACCGGTGCACCCCAAGGAGAGAAACTGGGTCTTATAAAACCCTTTTCAAGCAATTCTTGCAATTGTGTATGTAGCTCCTTCAGCTCTTTCGGAGCCATACGGTAAGGTGGTGTGGAAATAGGCTGAGTACCAGATTGCAGCTCAATTCCAAATTCAATCTCACGATCGGGCGGCAACCCCGACAATTCTTCTGGAAACACATCCAAGAACTCTTGCACCACTGGTACTTGAGTTGGTGAAAGTACTTCTTTCGTAGTATCTTGGACGAATGCCAAATACCCTTTGCATCCCTTTGCAAGTAACTTGGACGCCTTCAAAGCCAAGATCTAGCTTGGATACGGTGCAGCTCCATCACCCCGTATCACAAAAGGCTCCTCGTTTGGCATATTAAATTTTATACATTTAGCCCTGCAGTCCACAACCGCATGGCAAGACGACAACCAATCCATTCCGAGGATCACGTCAAGATCAACCATACACAACAACCGAAGGTCTACCATAGTCTCATGACCATCGACCTCCACAATGCAAGACTTGTGCACATACTCTACTTGTACCGATTCTCCCATTGGTGTAGAGACCAGTACTGTTTCTTCCATTCTAGATGGGCTTTTGTTGAATTTAGAGGCAAATGCATGCGACACATAGGAATGAGTGGAGCCGGAATCAAATAAGACTCGTGCTTCAAGAGAGCAGACAATAAGAGTACCTGTCACAACTGCATTAGATGCATGGGCATCCTGCTGAGAGAGTGCAAATACCCGCGCTTGTCCTCCACCTACCGCCTCTGGCCCTCGGCCACTAGACCCTGTACCACGGCCTCTAGCTACACCTGTACTTGCTACCTGTGGTGGCACGGTTCTCACTGGTGGAGCTGGAATAGGTGTACTCCTCGGAGTCGGATTGCTTCTCACACTTATACCCTCTTTCTTCTTTGGACACTCTCTAGCCATATGGCCCATCTGGCCGCAATGGTAGCATCCACCTGTCAGTTTCCGACATATACCAGAATGAAATCTGCCGCAAGTCACACACTGGGGCTTTGTCTTACCGGCATTTCCACCCCCTTGTTCCCTCTATCCCCCTTGAATATTACCTCTTGTACCTGTTTCATAGGTGGTAGTTGAGGATAGTCCTCCTACGGACCCTGAGTATCCTGCACTTCCACCTGTTGTCTTCCTTTTCTTACTTCCACCTCCATGGTTGTCACTACCTGTAATTAACTTGACTTTAGGATCAACAGACGTCCCATACCTCTTCCTGGTTTCAATCATTCTAGCACAGTCTGCTGCTTGAGCTAGAGTCTCAAACTGTCTCCTCTGAGGTAGAAAAGTAGTAAACAATGGCTCCGTGAGTCGGTGTATGAATCTCTTGATCCTCGCCTCTTCATCGGGAACTAACTCAGGTGAGAATTGAGCCAGTTCTGTGAAAAGTAACTCATACTCCGTCACGGTCATGTTAGGCGTCATCCACAATTCCTCGAATTGCTGACGCTTTGCATCCTTGGTACCTTCAGGTAGAAACCGACCCACGAATTCCCTCTGAAAATCTTCCCAGGTCATCGGTGCCACTCTGCGTGAATACCTCGTCTGTACGGACTCTATCCATACTCTAGCCGCTCCCCTTAGCTGGAATGAAGCTAATTCCACTAATTCATGGCCTGAGCACCTCAGCATGCGCCCAATTCTGACCACATCTCTGATAAAGTACTGCGGATCCTCTTTCTCACTAGTTCCGCAGAAAGTGGGTGGATGAAGCTTCAGAAATTTTGAAATTGGCAGCTCTCTGGGTGCTGCCCGCGGTTCACGAGGCTTTCCCTGTGGTTGTTGCCATTCCCTATCCTCTTCCTCAACAACCTCCATCTCTTGATTGCTAGGAACCCTCTCTTGTTCTTCCTCGCCGACTATTAACCGGCGTACCTCCCTCTGTATTTGCCTCGTCATCTCTTCCCTTAGTTCTTGAAATCCTGCCGTGAGCATTTCCGCCACGGAAGGTGCACCTGTCTCTACTTGAGGTTGAGGTTCCGGTGACTGTCCCCTCTCTTCCCCTCTTACTTGTGCTCTTCCTCGACCTCGAGCACGACCTCTACCTCGGCCTCGGGTGGGCATTACCTCCTCCCAAACTGACTCTTGATTAATTTCAGCAGGAGTTCTCCCACCACCCCTAGTTCGTCTCGTAATAGGTGACATCCCTATACTGCACAAGGACCACACCTAATAAGTACACGTATATTAATGACATTTCGTATAATAGAGAGTAGAAAGAAAGGCTGACACAATTTCCTAGGTACTCCCACAAGTGCTTTTTTACTCCCACGTTGTGCCCGGGTACACAAAGAGGGGTAAACCGACACCCGGTCATACCTATGGCTTCATACAGTTTAAAGTAACCAGGCTTTGATACCAAGTTTGTCACGACCCCCTACCGGGCGCCCGTGACCGGCACGGGAGGTAGGGTTTCTCCTATCCCGTAAGCCTCTAATCCCTGATTGACATTCTTATATATGCGTAACTACCCATTTCTAATACAAACAATATAGTATTTATATGGTCATCCCTATCCGATGACCTAAGTAGCACACAATCCACGGCTCGCTCAACGCCGCTTCAGTCTATACATATACACATAATCAATCACACGTACATATAATATACATATTGATCACGCGCTTAAAGGCGGGTGATCTATCCTATTCACATGCAGAATCCCTGTGTACAGTCAAGCATATATATTCAATCACACACCTGCATAAAATATACATATTGATCACACGCCTCAATGCGTGTGACCTATCCTATTCACATGTGGAAGCCGTATTTTCACACAATCAAGTATTCAGTCACACATATATATAAGTTTACATATTGACCACACGCTCAGTGCGAGTGGTCTATCCTATTCACATGCGGAAGTCACATCCATATATATATACACATGATATTCATCATATCATAACCTATAATCCCAACAACCAGACCAATCTTTAATCTGTATGAAGCCGACAGTTCTAGAGTATGACATATACATATATGCATATAGCAGCTGTACAAAACAATGCTATACCAAAAGAATCATATACATATACATCCTGTCAAAATACATATAACAGTACTACCCACGCGAACAATGCGTGCGGTCTCTAAGTCTGTCCGCCTCCCTAGGATGAAGTGGAAGCGCTCCCGATGCCTATACCACCTGTGTCTGTAACATGTAACATTGGGGTGAGTCAAACAGACTCAGTGAGAGGCTTTCCCATCCCTGGTGTAGTAGCGGGTACCACTACAACTGGGGAAGAGGAGCCAATCACAAACACATACGTATATATATATGTACATATTATGTTAAAATTTCTACATAATAAAGTTTAAAATTTGTTTTTAAAAGGTTAGATTAAATTTAGTCAATCTAAAATTTTAATTTTAGAACTATGTTGATTGTATATTGTAACTAAATGAAATATTACTATACTTTTTATTATTTATATTGAATAAAATAATATTTTTTGTTAATAAACTTAAATATATAAGTTTGATGACATAAAAGTTCTAAACCGCCAAACCGAACCGCTCGTTTATGGTTTGGTTTGGTTTGACGCTATCAACTTAAACCGATAGGTGCACTAAATTTTCACCAAAAACTGCCCAAACCGCCCGCCGAACACCCCTAGCCGCCTGCCCATGGCATATGTAGGTAGGAGCCTGGTGGATAGTTTGAGACAGGGGGTCGCGGATAATCAGTAGGCGATCGTACTGCTTGTCCGGCGAGCATTGTTGGCCCTGGTTGGATGATTGGTGGAGGAGCTAGCGTTGTGAACGATAGCCGGGCAAACTCCATCAGGAGAGTTCCAAATTTTATGGAGGGCGCTGGTGGTAAGCTAGCAGCTTTTTGCGCCATTATGCTTGATAGGCCTACGGGAGCTGGCACTGGAGTGTTGTGCAGCGTTGCTGGCATCTGGGTATCTGTACTGGCTTGAGGGAGGTCTCCGCACATTTCCCGTAGTGATGCAATCTCGGCTTCTAGTCGGGCTATTTTGTTTTCGCGTGAGGCTCTCACTGTGTCTACTGGTCCTTGGGCGCTTCCTGGTCGGCATGGATTATGCGGCATGTCGTAGGGGTGTTGGGAGCACATTTCCTCCACAATTGCTGGTGTTTGGATAACGCTCTCCGTGATGGTCACCTGGGATGCCGAGACATTTGAAGGTTGACTTGTGAATGAAGTTCCTGCTTCTATCGAAGTGGTGTCGGTCGTTCCCTGTCTATTTCGCGTGCTTCGCCTTGGAGCGCTTGCATCGATTGTGGCAGCGGGTGCATTTGAGTCAGCCATTTGTAGAAGCTACCTGTAGCGAGGTTGTAGTGAAAAATAAAAAGGAAAATGGATTTCTAAGTCAGGTGTATACTTCTACTCCCCGAAAAAGATTGTCGTCTAGCAGCGAGATGCGCAAGGCATTGTGATTTGAGAAGGACCGCGATGGATGCCAATGTAAATGTCATTTTTAGTTCAGACAATTTGTAACGTTAAAGAAGGTTCGCAAGGGGTCATAGCCTTGGGGGACTTGTCCTTAGGTGATCACCTAGGTGCCTATGTACCCTTGCGTAGGGATCAAAGTCCACGTAGTTCGAAGAGGGAACATCCATGGTTTTCGTTAGGCAGAAATGTTACCTGTGGTGGCCGTGTGCGGCTAGGACGTGTGTGTGTTCTCCAGGCAGGCGAGCCACCTGTTGGAGGTACCTCATAGGTAGAGGGAGAGAGCAAGGGTCTCTGGATGTTGCTTAGAGCAAGAGGATGACTATATATCCTATCAACGGAGTAAGTATGGGTTGATGTCTGTTAGGTAGACTTCAGGTAACGATGATCTCGTGATATGCTTTCTGTGTTACGAGCACTGTCTTGTTTGCTTCTGGGTTGCCTCTTATCTTAGTCCCCATGTGAGGGGTATTTATACTCGGGGTGGAGGAGAACGTGGTCAACCCATATTCTTGAGCCTTGAGCTTGACCCACAATCTGTGCAGTTCACCCACGTCACTAATGCAGGAGAGTATACGGGTGATTGTGGGGAGAGGCCACATCTGGGGCCATCGAGCAGCACCACGTGTCACTGATCCGTGGTCCTGTTGACCTTCTAGAAGGCTGGTACCACGTGTCCATAGGAGGGCATATAATGGAATTACAGTATGCTTTTTAGTTTCATTTATATTAATTATACTTAGAATCTTCCATTTTCATACATGTTTTAACATTTTTACTTTTAACACTATGTAGCCTGGAGTATATGTGATACTAGCAACTGTGGAGAAGATTGAAACATCAAATAATTGGCATTATGATTCATGTGATAAGTGCTCTAAGAAAATACAATTGGTTGGATCTGAAATTTAGTGCCCCAAATGCAATCGTACACCTGAACTCATCATTCCGAGCTATATATTTCTTCAACTAATATAATTTTAAACTTATTATAATGCTTCATGTATATTTGTCATATAAGTACAAAATTCATATCCTTGTTTTGACAATTCAAGCACCGCGTCTTTCATTATCTTTGATAGAGATGCTATTCCTATTATAGGAAAGACAACAACTGAACTCAGAGAACAATTAAAACAAGTATGAAATTCATTTTTTATTATCTATCAAAAATTTAATTTAATTCGTATGATGCATTTTTTTTATATATCAAATATATATTCCCCACAAGAAGGAAACGGCCACTCTTTTCTTGATGACCTGGATATCTTAGTTAACAGAAGATTCATCTTCAAAGTAGAAATTTCAACATTTAATATCAAACAAGGTAAACATACATTGTTCGCAAGATGAGTGGCAACAACAAGATGATACAATAATTTCAAAGTTCCTCAAACGCATCTTAGGTTCATTACAATTAATGTGAGTTTTAAGTGCATTGTGATATGTAATGATTTTTTTTTTATCTAATTCCATTTAATTTTATTTTGTCATTCTAATTTTCTTTTTTTCGAATTAGTATAAGATCAATCATGTCAAGAGCTTTCTAACCAATACTCTTCTTTTGAAAAGCATTTTTCACTAGCAAATCTAAGTTATATTTTGCTAATTATGTTACTCACTACAAATATTATAAAACAATTCTTGCTTCTTGATGTTTGAAATTATTTGATTATAGGATGCTACTTCATTCAATCAAGAGAATTAAAAAGATGTTTCTTCTACAAGCACAGTGCTATAACTCCAGCAAAACATAAGAACACTGCAATAGAGTCTAATGATTTAATCTTTAACGAGATTTTGATATCTCAAATGTCATCTCCTGGACCTACAAAGCATATAAGGATTGCGAAATTTGACTAATGAGTTGTGAGAAGACATTGTTCTACATGTCAAGTGAAATCACCAAATTATGACTACTTAAAAATTATATTCATCGAATATTTATAATTTTGTTTCTAATGTAACTAGATACAACAATTAATACGTACTTTGGTTTAATTATAAGATAACTAGATGCACAAACTAATATTTTGGTTTATAATATTACAAAAATATATATATATATAAATTTAATTATTAGTTAATTCTTTAAGCTTTAAAATTAATTAAACTAAAAGCATCCCGTGTAACACACAGATCGCAAACTAGTTAAATTATATTCTTAAATGCTGACTTCTTGGGCCACGTGAATCTTTTAGAAACATGCTTTAAAAGATCTTAAAATTATCAACATTTGGCCACACAGCTTAAAAGTTTTATTACACAAAGCATTTTTCTTTAGCCACAAGTAAAATTAGACTAACAAGCAATAATTACTCTGTCAATTTTAAAAGAGAAGAAAGAAACATCTTTTTCATCCTTGGACCATGTATAAACAAGCATGATTCTTTAATCCCATGTGTAACCACAGAATATTTCCCCTAAGGACACGTGGCATTGGGCTTCCAGAAGCTCCACGGTAGCTTGCACCAGTGACACGTGGCATCACTCATCTATCCCTTACGGCTGATACTCACGTCTCTCCTCCTGAGCTCCCGTCTAAGGGACGTGGAAAGCCTCCAAGCATCGTGGGACGACCCACATCCAGTAGGAACGTGGTCGACCACATTCTCCCCATGAACTTGGTATAAAATGCCCTCACCCGGGGGACTCAGGATCAAGAGAACAAGAGGCACATAACACAGACTCTGATAACATAGAAGCTAGACTTAGCTTCCCTTATGCTATACACATCCTAGCTAACTCAAGATCTTAGCCCACGGCACCACCTAACACCGACCATCGACGGCCATATCTCTACCCCGGAGATTCCCACCAACAGAGCTCCCGAAAGCTCTTAGAGACTCTTGCTATCTCATAATCTAAGGCAACCTCCTACGAGTGGCTTGCCCGCCCGGAGTACCTTACACACATCTTTGCCGCATACGGACCCATACAGGTAATCACCACGCCTACGACTCCTATAGACGTCATCATGACGAACTACGTGGACTTTGATCCATTCACAAGGGTACGTAGGCACCTAGGTTCCCACCTAAGGACAAGTCCCCCAAGGTTATGACCCCTTGCGGTCCTTATTTACAAATTAAAATTGTTTGAACCAAAAATAACAGTTACACCATGGTTTAAAGAAAAATCCTCTACTCTATAGTAATTGAGCCACTTGATATGATCCTCTCTAAACAAAATATTTATTGCAAATATCTCTTTAGTACAATAAAGGAGCCATATTTTTTTAAAACCTATTTGACATGCATTTATTATCATTTATGAGAGTGTCTCCTTGCACAATGCTCAATACTAATTAAAACGTATTGATAAATAAAAATGTTGGAATTGATAAATAGCATTTTATGCTAACATTGGCATATGAGACTTGAGAGCACAAGGCTCTATGCAATAGAAGTTGTAGATTAGCGAAAGTGGATCCTCTATGAAGTGTTCAATAAAGCTAAGAGAGAGATAGAGAGAATAATTAAGAGAGAAAATTGAGAGTGGATTCTCTACATTTTGAGGTGAAATATTCACTAAAGTAAAGAGAGAGATAGAGAGAACAACTAAAAGAGAGAAATTGTGAAAATATAGGACTCACAATTTTTTCTTTCTATCTCTCTCTTCACTTTAGAGAGTACTTCACCTTACAACGTAGAGGATCCATTCTCAGAAAAATTGTGATAATATAGAATCCACAATTTTTTTTTATCATCTCTCTGCTCACTTTAGAGAGCACTTCACATTACAATGTAGAGGATCCATTCTCTATATTAGCCAGAATCGAAGATTAACCAATCCTTCCACTTCAAGCTTCCATCAATGAACTATCAAATAAAGGAAAGTGCAAAGCCTATGCTCCATGTGAGAAATTGCAAGGCTCAAGGTGCAAACTTATGGGAAGAGAAATCATAAGCTCAACTTGCTCCAACGGTCGAAATTCTTGGTGTTAGATATTTTGAAGTTCAAGTGTTGGTGATTCAAGAGATTAAGCTACAACTCACATACATTCTTGCTTCATTGAGATCAAGCTTTAATTTGTGCTCTATTGTTTATTTGCTCTTAGTGAGTTATTGTGCCTAATCCTATTCGTTTCACTTTTTCATCTCTTTACTTTTTGTGCTGTGAGCAATAACATAAAAGTTTGAGAGTTGAGCGCTTTAATGTAAGATTACCTTGATTTTAATTCTTGATTTTTTTTAAATTAATGAAGCCCCTCTTGCTCGTTTTACGAGAGAGAATATAAGATATTTAATTTAAACTTTTTTATAATAAATTCTTGAGTGATTTAATTTTACACATTAACATTGTATTTTAGCCAAATTACTCTTTTGGTCCTAAACGTTTGCACCAAGTTTAATATTGGTCCTCAACATTTCAAAAAGTTATTTTAGGTCCTCAACGTGTTAGGATTTGATTCAAAATTATTATTTGAAATTATCTAGTAGTTAGAATCAATTCATAATTTTAAATTATTGTTAGTAGTTAGAGATAATATCTTTATCTCTTCATGATTTTTAGGTTTATTATATTTAATAGTTTGTTATGTAATTGCCTATAAAAAGCTTTATTCCTATCATCAATAATAACGTAAGAAAGCATTCTTCTTCTTCTTCTCTATTCTATTAAAAAATCCAACACAACGTTTTTTTTTTTTGTCAAAATTAGTCTTCCAGCGTAACTCCGTCTGGTTTTTTTTGTTATATGCTGACGTGGAAGGCTTATGTGGCTCACACTCTCTCCTACATGTCATATTTGGATGATATGGCACCCTCTCTCTCACTCTAATTTAGCAAAACGACGCCGTTTTGCATCACTTCTCTCTCACTCCAACTCAGCAAAACGGCGTTGTTTTGCTGAGTTGGAGTGAGAGAGGGTGTCATATAATCCAAATATGACACGTAGGAGAGAGGGTGTGCCACATAAGCCTTCCACATCAGCATATAACAAAAAAATCAGATGGAGTTACGCTGGAGGACCAATTTTGAAGACAAAAAAAAACGTTGAGGACCTAAAATAACTTCTTAAAATGTTGAGGACCAATATTAAACTTGGTGCAAACGTTGAGGACCAAAAGAGTAATTTGGCCTTGTATTTTCGAAAACTATAATTAACCTAAATTTTCTATGAACCTATACAAAAGAAATACTTTTCAAGTTCTTTTTTTGGCCTGGCCTTTTGAAGTTGTCTTACTTAGACCATTATCTAGAAAAGAAAAGTATTATTTAAAAGATTTTAAAAAACAAATTCAACCCCCTTCTACTTAATTTTTTTAAACAGGATAAAAATTTAATACTACGGTCTATTAATTCAATACCATTGATTAATATTAATAAAAATTCTAAGAGGAGCCACCCTAAATAAATTGGGAACTAAATTTTTATTAACTAATATAAACATATTGCAAAGTAACATATGGAGCATCATAGTTCCAAATAGGGATGACCAAATTATCCAGACCCAGTGGGTACCATCAAATTTTATTCGTTGGTTTCGAATTTGGAGATTGAATAAATGAGTCTGTGTGCGGGCATGAAAATTTTCACGAGTAAATTTAAGATTCTAGATTCGGGGACGAGTAAGGAGTATTCACACTAGTCTCGGCCCCAGTATTAAAATATTATATCTTATATTTATATGTATATATAATATTATATTATTAAATATGTTAGTTTAGTCTTCTATTTTTATCTAATTTTGGAGAATGAAACACAATATGCACATTATCTTCTTAATAACCATAACTTTTAGACTTCAAATAATTAAAATTTTTAAGTTTGCTTTGTTAAATATTTCCTATTTGAGGTTTATTTTGTTAAATATTTGCGAGACTTAATTGTATTATAAAATCTGGATAATAATATTATAATTTTGCACATGAATGTAAAAATTTTTTGAGTCTAGGGATTTAGGTATTCGGAAGGTCCAGTGAAGAGTACTAAATGTCATACCTAGCTAGTGTTGGGGTCAAGAATGAGAAAAATATTTATCATTAGGGACAGGAACAAGTATCATAGTACCCTCTCCAACCAAGTATCATAGTACCAAACATCTATTGTATTAACAAAAATGTACCAAAGTGTGTGTTACAACTAGATCTGTTCATGGGCTGGGTAGCCCATGAGACTACCTAAGCCTAAAGATAAGAGGGAGAGAACAAGGGGAATACAATTCTGTATCATTAGAGAGGATCCATAGCATCACGCTTCAGCAATCCCCTTTTTTCCACAAGCATGTCATAAACTCTATCAACCTTGCTTGGTTCTACTTTGAAGAGATCGTAGGCATCAGATTTCTTGGTCAAACTACCCTTTGAAATCTCTAATGACATGATCTTCAACATGTTGAGATAGTGGGATGGTAGAATTCGGATCTCATTACAGAGTTCTTTCTCCTGCATGTGCATTGTAGGTCATAAAACCAATCATTTAGGGAAATTTTGACTTTTAGGGACCAATTTTTGTGTCTTAGAGAAATTTACAAAATTCGGGCTCCAAAAATTTAGTTTGGACTGGTCTATAAAAGATGATTTTGGATCCTCTGCATTTGAGAAATGTTACATTCTCTAAAGCAAGAGAGCGATAGAAAAAATAAATAAATAAAGGACTCCACACTAATAGAGACCAACCATGAAAGGGTTAGGAACCAAAATTATTTATTTTCTATCTATTTCTCTTCTACTGTAAAGAAATGTACCATATCGGATGTAGAAGTTCCAGACCGTATTTTAGAGTAAATTATACTCTCATCCTTGAGAGATGCTTAAATTACTCTCCATTCCCTTATGTTTTGAGAAGTTACAATCCCTCTGAGAGATAAGAAAAATCTACAATTCTACTAATTTTGAACCAAAATACTCTTATGTTTATCTTTTATATAATTAAATATCTAACTGCGTAATATAAAAAATTATTTTCAAATATTTAAAATAAAATGCAATAATTATTTTTAACTCAAAATAAATATAAATATATTTTTTATAATAAATTATAATTTTTTTATTGAATAATAAATTATAATTATTATAGAAAAATAATAATATGTGATCAGGGGTGTTTTAGTCAAATTGGGTGAAATTGTAAAGGGACAGGAGTACAAGTTTTCCAAATAAAGCAGATGGGAGTGTAATTTTGACATCTCTAGAGAAAGGAGAGTAATTTACTCTATTTTTTATAGGTTAAATCTACCTAACCCAGCCAAGAAAAAATAAATTGAACTGCTTGAACATATAAAGAGGTTTAAAAAAATTCAACAGTTATGCTTTTATTGGAAAACTTAATAGTAAACATAAAAAAACTATAGCTAAATTTTGTACCAAAAAATAATAATGGGTAGAAATCTTACAGATTGTGACAGTAACTCAGCCCCCGCAAATCCAGTGATATCCCAAACATCTAGGGACCTTAAGATAGCCTGTAATTCAACAGGTGAATCCTTGCCAATTTCTTTACAGACACTTGGTTCAGATTCCTTTGTCTTCTTGAGATCAATAAATCTGTATGCTTCAGCAGCTGTGCGACAGCCAGCAGCTCGAGCTTCCTGTATGATAAATAAAAAATAACAGGGATAATTATAGCACACCTGAAGAGATGTCATTATAATTGTAACTTGTACATCGTGGAACTTATATTACGAGAATGGATCCTCAGTTGCCTAGTTAATAAACGAAAATAAATCATTGTTTTACACATTAACTAGGTAGACGCACTTTAGCACTTCACAGAAGAAATTGCACTACAGAGATCCATTCTCTTATACTACTAGTTTGATACAGAAGATAAAACAAACCCATAGAACAGTTCTAGGGTCCTACTGTTGACATTTAATGACATCTTTAACCCACAAAATTTGTTGCATTTGACATCTTGCAAATTGTTCCAATCTTTTGATCAATTGCATAAAATCAGTAAAATAAAACTATGTTTTACTTTCTTCAAGCAAAACAAATTTTATCACTTTCTTTTTCTTCCTCTTGTAGCCAACCCCACCTAGTGGGAAAAGGCTTTGTTTGCTGTAGTTTTTATTCCTCTTAAACTAAACAAGTTGAAAGATTTTGCTTTATGACGCAAAAATAAGTATAGGTTATACATGCCTGGAATCTTTCAATATTGGGAGTGAAAACCCCTGCCCAAATCTGTGAGACATTTTCAAGGTTGGAACAAGTTACACAGCTAGATCAATTGTTTTTTTTTTTTCATTCAAATTCATTTTAGGAGAAGCAATACCCCTTACATACTAGAGCTTGTAAGTGCAATATTTACAACAACCTAGATAAAGCATATTGACATCACCAAGAATGGGGAATAGAAGGCAAAACCTGTAGATCTTGTATTCTTTTGACAATACGATGTTCTTCAATAATACTTTTGAGCAGCTCTTGATGCTCTTCTTTTGAGTGAAACCTCATGAAGACCTTGTAGCGGTGACATATTTTTAGCTCTTCAGGTGAGAGAGATTTCTCAAAAGGATCAGGATAAAGCAAATTTCTTTCAAGGATAAAATTCTTCCTTCGCTTTCGCTCGTCTAACCTGTCCAGAAGTTGATCTATCAAATATGATGAAAATTAAAATATCAAACAGTTAAATCAAAATGTATGCCAAAACATGATATACCATAGTTTTGTTTGACATTCAAGGGTGACAATTTTAATAAAACTATATGTTAAAGATATAGTTGTATTAAAGATATATCCTGCTATCGAATATCCGACCCCACCTAGTGGGAAAAGGCTTTGATTGTTGTTGTTGTTGTATATGTGAAAGATGTAAGCAACAACGGCAATTATTTCAACGTGGAAGGTTGGGGTGGGGGTAAGAGGGCCTCCAGGAGTATTGGCCCTTGTCTCTATACCCAAGATTAAGAATGAAGAAAAACCTTCCAAAACCTCATATGCAAGGGCAATATTGGACCCTAGGGATTTCCATATATTTTACTTATAGTATTGTCATAATTATATGACATCTTTTAAAAAGGCCCTTAAATTAATCTTTTTAAAATATATAAATTGTTTTTTATAGCACAACTATAAGACTTGTGTTGTTGTATGGTACTGAATGATGAGCGATAAAAAGGCAACATGAGCAAAAATTCAACATCACAGGAATGAGAATGTTGTGCTTGATGAGTAGACACTAGAATAATAGGATTAGGAATCATTGCATCAAAGAGAAAGTTGAGGCAACACCTATCATAGGAAGTTGGTAAGAAGCGCTCCTTAGGTGGTTTGGTCATGTACAGAGGATACCATTAGAGGTTCCTATAGGAAACATTGACCAAATGGAAGATAGTGCAGTAACAAGAAAACAATATGAGAAACTATTAGAATGGATCAAACTATAAACATTCTAACCATGAAAATGAATCAAGATAGAACACATTGGCCAAAAAAAAAAAAGAACACATTGGCATGCTTAATCCATGTAACCGAAAAAGGCTTTGTTATTGTTTGTCATTGTATATAAATTAATTTTATATATATATTAAAAGAACTATTTAAGAGAAGAATAAGCAATACAATACCAAAAGATGACAAATCCTATCAATAAAGGTTAAGGGAAAAAAATAAAGCTATATTTAAAAAACTATAAATAGAGAGAAGAGATGACCAAATATTGTTGAATACGTGAGTATCTCTTTACATTTCCATCGTATTTATAAGAGTAAATACAGTATAGTAGAAAATGTAGTACAACATTATACAGCTAGTAGTAAAAATGTATGGAGACACTTAATGTACATATATTACATAACGACTGCGGACTGCGGTCGTTACAACCACTAAGGACACAATGATGTGAACTACTGCTCCCCCACCAAAATAAGTCGGAGCATATATATCATACACCAAGCTTGTTATAGATGTAGTTTATATGAAGACTTATTAGAGAATTAGTGAATTTCGCTGTAGATTGGTCATTTAAATTAACAAATCTAGTAGCAAACAACTTCTATATGTTTAGTCCTTTCAAGGAATAGTAGATGGAACTTAGTCGTCACAAACCAAGTCCAACTTATTTTCCAAATTTTAATTTCTGAAGTATCTGCTTCAGCCATATAAGTTTATATGTCGCCAAGGCCAGAGTGTAATAATCAGCTTCTACACTAGACCTAACAACCACATCTCATTACTTGCTCTTTCATAATACTAGATTACCTCCAATCAAAACACAATACCCTAAATTAGAACATCTATCAAAAAGAGACCCAGCCCAATATACAACACTATAGCTAATCACCTAGAAGTTGCCTTATCCTCATAAACAAGTGGAAAATAAATTAATTCTATGCTAATCAAATAAATGCTAAACAATTAAAACCTTTGACAATATACAAAATAATATCTTAGAGAGAAATCAGGGATTCCAAATGGCCATTCAATTTATGCCTAGCGGGTGGGTGGGTCTAGCAGAAGGAGCTAGTTCCTCACAACATGGCAACCGAAGTTTGAATCCTCATTGGGAGAGGTGCCCACATTTAATACCCGACAATATCTCAAACAAGATTGCCTAAAGTAGAGGATACTTCTAGGAAACCAAAAAGAAAAGAAAAGTTATGCCCAGTGGTGAATTGAATTATCCCCTCTTACGCAATATCATTAGTGGAGTTTGACTAAAGACTAACTTGAGATTTGGCTGATTTCTAAAGCCATAGAAATACCAGGAAATACGGAAGAGATGAGGCAGTGAGGAATGCAGAATAAAGAAATAAGCAAGAAAAACTTTGAAAAGGATCCAACAAGGAAGGAGAGGGCATAAGTTAGATTGTACAATGATAGACCAATTCCCACAACGCATGATGTGCTCTCACACACTAGTGAGTTGCTCAGACTACAACAGGTGATGAGAGCACGTTGGGCCATGCGTGGGACATCATCCAGTGACTAGAGTCCAGGTTGGGCCAACCTGAAGCTTATGGATATAGTGGTAGGGCGAGTGTTCCTAAAGGAGGGCAGGAACAGAAACTTTTATAAACTATAGTGGAAGGATAGAAGCTTTGAAGAAAGAAATGAGCTTTGATACAAGTAGAAACAATCCAACATAATATGCAAAGCGAAAAGAAATTAATGCTATTCAATTTGAAATTATGACTATATAAAAAAGAAATAATTATTTCAGACTTGCTCAAGTAGAAATAAGGGATTCTACAACTTATAATCTGATTATTTTTATTTTAAATTATTAGAATTTATGTATTATCTACATATTTTACTACCAATTCAACCATAGTCAGAAGGGACAATGAACCACTCCCTTCCCAATTCCATTGATAGGTCCAATTTTTAAAAGAATTACCTTTTAGCGTAAATACGAAGCACTTGTAGTTTCATTTCACGTTCAGCTTTACTATCATTGTCTTTAAATTCCATATCTGCCAAAACTTGTTCTGCATCATTGTCATATTCAATCTCAAATTCCCCTCTCCTAAAATTGTATCCATTCAACTCCATCATAGAAGGCCCATCTTCCCCAAATAATTTGGGTTTTTTCTCCCCAAGGCTTCGATCTGCCAGAGATTCTGTTAGGAAAAAAATAATTGTCGTGCAGCATCATTAGTATAGTGAAAACAAACTACATATTCATTTTATCAACTGATTAACACATAAAAGCCATACTCTTTATAATTTTTTTTATAGAAAAAGAAATAATATTAATGAAGAAAGAGAGTACAAACGAAGAGAACAAGTCCACTAAGAAAAAGAAAAAACAACAAAAGGAAAAACAAAACTCTAGCTCAACATAGCCTCCAAACTCTTTGGAGATCATGATGGAAATACCTCTAAACAATCCATTCGACAAAACCCAAAATGAAGACAAAAAGGTAATTCCAACCCACAGAAGATGAGGTGGGAGGAGTTTAATATTAAAGACTCTAGCATTCCGTTCCAACCAAAGACACCACAAATTTGCGAGAACTACACATTGCCAAAGAGCTTTATGTTCTTTGTTCTTCCCGAAGCCCACAAACTTAATAGCAAGAAAGGTACCCAGATCCGCTAGACAAACCCAATTCTCTTCAAAGTAGTCAAACAATTGTATTCTAGATAAACCTTGCCACATCGCAATGTGGTAAAAGATGCGCTCGTCTTAGAACTTCTAAAACACGTCACAAGACATTAGGTGACAATGGCTTATTGGGGCGTCAAGTCTGAAGCAAATCAATAGTACTAATTCTATTAAGTATCACTGTCCTTATCAAAAAAAAAAAAGTATTACTGTCCAAACAAAGGCCTTTACCTTGGAAGGAGATACTCTTTATATTTTTCAATTTGAATGAGCACTAGAATAATTTTTTTTAGATGAAGAACGAAATTTATTATAAAAAGAATAGATGCAAAAGGTTACATGAATAGAGAACATGGGATCCTTGAGAAAATAAACCAAAACAAAGAAGGAAAATATTTTAACAAGTCTTAACAAACCCTCTAGAGATCCATTAATGAAAACCCTCTTAGCAAACCCTTGGAAGCAACACACACAGTCGGAAAGGTGATTCTTTACCAAGCAATGAGGGGAAGTGTTTTATAGCAAAAAACTTTAGCATTCCACTCCAACAAAATGTACCACAAGGTCGTGAAAGCCGGACATTGCCTATGGACTTTATTCTCCTCATGCCTCCCAAAGTGTACAATCTTGATTGAGAGAAAAGTCCCAAGACTGGATGGACAAACCCAGCTCTCCACAAAAAAAGGCAAAGCAATATACTCCACACATGCAAGAAAATGTGGCTATTTATCTCGAGACTTCTAAAACACATCACACACATGTCAAGGAATAAATCCTTGTTATGTCAACTAGTCTGAAGTAAATCATTTGTACTAATTCTGTTGCATACATTTGTCCAAACAAATGCCTTTACCTTAAAAGTGTTTTGACTTTCCAAAAAGACTTGGACAAAGAATCAACCAAAATTTAGGCTTTGAGTAAACAATTTAAAGAAAGAAGAGAAAGAATAAGAGCCAAAGAATCAAGTTCCATATTCTTCCATTGGGCACAAATGAAGTGCGAAAAATAGGAAGAATTCAAGCAACAAATTAACATCATTAGCAAGCCTATCATTAAAATGACTTGAGAAATGAAAATTCCTTGAAACCTGGTCAGTGGTCACCATGATGCAATAAAAACTCAAAAATTGGAGCAATATGACAAGATGATAATTAGTACAAATATGGAAATAGCTCAAGTAAGAAGATTTACCAATGCAATCATCCTCCCAAAAAAGAAAATGAGCATTAACTCTAACATAGAAAAGCATTGAAGAAAAGGAAATATATGACTGAGATAACCTTCCAAGGACTTGCATCTGTAGCACCAATCCCAACATTAGCATCCCAACCATTATGTTGAACATCATATTGCTCCCAAACACCCTATGCCACAAAGAAGTAGGCTCCTAAGGAAATCGCCAATGTCATTTAGCCACTTGGATGTTTTTACACACTAAATTACTTAGACCTAATCTACCATCCTCCTTTGACCTACAACACACCCCCCCCCCCCCCCCCCAATTAACCAAGTCCTATTAGCTACCTCCCAAGTCAGAATCATAAACAAAGAAAGATAGTTAGTATAAAGGGATACTATCTAAACACAACCTTAGGTGAAATTTTAATTCATCGAGTTTTCCAAATAGTCCAAAACATCAACAGTAGGCTATATTTATGTTAAAACAGTAGGCTATATTTATGTTAATGTAAATAATCATATCATCAAAATATATCTCAACTTGTAAACCAAAATGCAGGGAAAATTTTTTTTTCAGCATAACTCAGTAAATATACCTTCCATTTTAAGCCTGTCATTGATCTGATTTGTGTTGGAAGTCTTCTTAACCGCACTTGAGTATGCTTTGCCACAAACTGCATTGATACCAGCCTCTATAAGTTATTGTGCGCATTAAAATCAGCCACATTCTATCAAAAAAAATCAGCCACATGAGTCGTCAAGTGAACTGGTTGAGAGACTTTTTCAGGCTATGTGATGTAGTACCTGATGTTAAGCTCGACAATTTTTTATCAATGGGTTCTTCCTTTTGAGATTCCTCAGATCTGAGATGTAACGCCAAAAATTAGCAGAGATATAACTAATCAATTTAAATAATCATTGTGATACGTTGAACAGTACTTTGATCTTGTAGAGAAGGGAGGCTCTTCTTTCAATGTAAGCTCTGCAGTTTGAGGAAGTTCTACAGAAATAACATGGAACAAATAAATCAAGGGAGTACACATGCATTCATCAGGCCACAGAAACAACTGGGATAAGAACAATTCTCATTTAAATATATATATCCCCAAACATTCCTAACCATAGAAATAAATAAAGACAGAACACGTTGGCATCGCTTGATCCATATAGTTGATCCCTCTTTGATTGTTGTTGTTTGTTGTTTATATATCCCCAGACATTGTCCTTGCTATTCTCTCCCAGATTGATCTTAAAGGCACACTCACCAACATCAACTTCGTGCATTTAGGATTTTAATCCCAATTGCACAGCAGCTTATCTCATCACAATGGTCACAAAACTACATTATTGTTTATACTTTATATTTTTCTTTCTTATGATTAATTGATTACACATAGAATTTTTTTTAAAAAAAAAAAGGACTTCAGGCAGACACTAGGTATAACTCGCAACCCAAGCAATTCTCAAAAATTTCAAAAGAAAACAAAAAAGGAATTGATTTCTGCCTTTTTTCATAGAAACTAAGTTAAAAAGAATTAGTTTTGGAGAAACGGATGAATTGTTTTTTTTAAGAAAAAAATACAAAAGAGGAGGACAAGGAGTCCTCTAAGAGATAAAACTAAAACGAACAAAAATGAATTCTTTTTATTATTCAGAAGAAGATCACACTAGAATACATAGGGATCATGACAACAATCCTTTCATTGAATCCCTTGATTCTAGTAACAAAGAAATCCCTTAACTTTCGGGATAAATATTCACTACTTCAATGGAAATTTATTCAAATAAAACAGAAACTAAATTACAATCAAATCCCTAAACATGAAGAATTAATATTTGATCCTACAACAAATCCCTTCTTTAACTATCCAACACCAGTCCTTAAAGATAAGGAATTGAACATAGGACAAATCACATTTTTTTCTTTTTTAGTTGAAAATAAAAAATTATTGAAGAAAGGGAATGGTGGAACCCAAATGACTTAAGGAACCCTCCCTCAAAAGCTAGCCATTGAGGGGGAAGAACCAAACCACTAAAGTGCCCCATCGAGCATCCCATACTACTTAATGCCGGGCTTGGAAAACCCATACTACCCGAGGGACATCCCATAATATCCCTAGTCTCCATCATAACACCACCCCTAAACAGTCATCGTCCCAACGGCTGCACTCTGTGACACTTCACTTGGTGTTGCTTCACCTTACCACAATCAGCCCAGCCCCTACGCCGATCACAACCCTCTGCAAGTAGCCCTCTTCATTTCGTCTGCAAACTAGCTCTAATACCAAATGATGGAACCCAAATGACTTGGGAACTCTCCCTCAAAAGATAGCTTTTGAAGGGGAAGAACCAAGCCACTTAAGTACCCCATTGAGCATTCCATACTACTAGATGGGAAACTTTGGTAGCTCATACTACCCTAGGGACATCTCATACTATCCCTAGTCCCTATCAGTTCCACACCCAAACTCTTCCACACAAGGAGAAAACACCATCAAATCATCAATAATAGTCATTGACATCTACTAAATGTCACTCATGCACTAATTTTTCAGTCCAATATTCCCAAGAAATTCTAGGGGGAGGCTGTACTCACTGCCACTTTCTTTATTAACCACACTCCAACTACATCATTTGATCAAAAAACCCCACTCTAGAAACTTTCAGATTCATCCCATTCCATGTGTTCTAAATTCTCTTCCTCTTCACATTTTTGGATGCTCATCATTCGTCCAAATAGTTCAGAGATAAACTTGACTCCCAAACCATTAAATAGTACAGAGTATTCTATAACTCAAAAAGGGTACAAGTGTTAACACCCACAACTATCTTGTTATAGTTGTGCTATGAAAAAAGAGGAATACTACCACCATTAAGCTGCTCAACAAGAGAAACACTATAATCTTGTTGCTCAATATGGAGTTTTGGAGATATGACTTTATAAACTAGCCATTCATCTTCCCCTTCCTAACTTGTAGAGGTGGGACGTGAAGACCACATTAGTCAATGCCAGATATTTGTTTAGATCTGGAGCATAACACTAATATGCCTTTTGAAGATAAGAATATCCCAAAAAGACACACTTCATAGTGAAATGTTTAATAGCGAACCTAATCCTAATTTTTTAGGGTTTTATTATCAGCCGTTATTTGTTAATATCTCACCTATTTATTAGGTTTAATTATTAGCTGTTATCTCATCCCTTAATTCTCTCTAGGTATATTTAAATTCAAAATAGCATATCTTCTCTGTTGTAACAGCCCCTATTTTTTTGTATTGTAACTCTAGGGTTGACTCACTAACATTTAGTATTTAATTCTGCCTCTGTACATTGAATACATACAGCTGTAATACACTGCTTTCAGACTCAGCTCTGTCTCTCGTTCTCTCTGTTTTATGGTATCCGAGCCCTAAAGCCTCACAGCATTTTTTGTCCTTCTCTTCTCTTCATCTCCCGACAAAACCCACCCCACCCAACCCTAATATTCTCTAATGGCAGATGAAACTCCCAGGACTGTTGTTGTCAATGGCGACAACATCTCAGGCACAACCACCACTGTTGTGCAATTTAATCCAGCCACCCAACTACCTATTAAGCTCACTGGTCCGCTCAATTTTCCACTACGGAAGGCTCAGGTGTCTATGCTAATGCATGGCCACAACCTCTATGGAGTGCTAATTTCCTCCCATGGTTTCGCCAAGACCAGTTAATACAAAATGCCCTGCTCACTTCAGTTGACACAACCATAGCTTCAGCAGTAGCACTTGCTGCCAATGCCCATACAGCTTGGCAAGCCCTTCACACATCCTATGCCAACAAATCACAAACAAGAATACTCAGCCTTCGTGATCGTTTAGCCTCATCTACAAAAGATTCCCTGCCAATCTCTGATTACCTTCATCAAATTCGCACCATCTCCAATGAGCTTGCCACGGCTGGATCCCCTGTGACCAATGAAGAGCTTGTTATCACTATCCTCCGAGGATTGGGCACTGAATATAAAGACATCTCTGCAGCAATTCGAGCACGAGACACAAAAATCACCTATGAGGATCTCTATGATAAACTCATAGACCATGAGTTATTCCTCAAACATGAGGAAACAAAGAAACCCCTCACAACACCCATTACTGCCAATATAGCCCAAACACCATCCCAAGCAAACCAAAAACCCAACAACTATAACTATGCACCACAACGCCGCCAAAACAACCCTCCCTCTGGTCAGTACCAAAATTGGCAGCAAAACAGAAAACCCAATAACCCAAACCCCAATCCTATAAGGTGTCAACTATGTGACAAGATGGGTCATACTGCTCGTGTGTGCAGATCAGCCTCTCATAATCACCTGCAAGCTCGTGCAAACTTTGCTGCTCGCATTCCAAATTCTCAAACACCATGGATAGTAGACACCGGTGCTACTCATCACATAACATCTGACGACCATGGCTTTGACACTTTTCAGCCCTACCAAGGTTCTGAGGAAATAGTGATGGGTAATGGTAACACTATTCCGATTTCCAACACTGGTAATGTATCACTATCTACATCACAAAATACTTTCAAGCTTACACATGCACTTCACTCACCACAAATCACAAACAATCTAATTTTTGTCTCTCGTTTCTGTCATGACAATAACACATCCATTGAATTCTTTCCTTCCATTTTTCATATAAAGGATCTGACTACGGGGGCGCTTCTTCTTCGAGGGCCGAATAAAGATGGCTTATATGAGTGGCCAAACACAATCAAACAAAACCATCCAAAATGCAATTCAACAATCTCATATCAAGTATGGCACAGACGTTTAGGCCACCCAACAACAACCATTCTAAACAAGACCTTAAGGCCTTTATCAATTTCTGTTTCTTATTCTGATCAATTTCCTTGTAATTCTTGTCAATCAAATAAAAGCCATCGGCAACCTTTTTCTTTTAACACTCTCCATAGCAAATCTCCTCTTCAAATTATGTACAGTGACCTATGGGGTCCTTCTCCAATTTTATCTATTGACAAGAAACGGTATTACATTCTTTTTGTTGATGAATTCTCCAAATATATGTGGCTTTATACAGTACAAAACAAAAGTGAAACACCCGAATTATTCAAAGCACTACATCGTCTTCTTGAAAACCAATTTAACACCAAATTGCTCTCTTTTTATACAGATGGTGGAGGGGAATTCACAAAAATTACACCATACCTTCAACAACATGGTATTCACATCTCATATCACCACCCTACACCCCACAACGAATTGCCCTGGTTGAAAGACGCCATCGTCACATCATCGAAACAGCAAAAACACTAATACACCAAGCCAATCTTCCCTCCATCTTCTGGTCCTTTGCTTGCCACCAAGCCGTGTACCTCATAAATAAAATGGCCACTCCAAACCTTAATAACAAATCCCCACATCAAATCCTATTCCAAACACAACCCAACATTACAAATATCAAAGTGTTTGGATGCCTTTGCTATCCTTGGTTAAAACCATACAACAAACACAAGCTTCAACCAAAATCTCAGCCTTGTGTCTATCTTGGCTTTGATAACCAGCACCACTGTCATAAATGTTTTAATCCAATCACTTCCAAATTATACCTATCTAGAGATGTTGTCTTCCATGAAGACCATTTCCCATTCACCAACATCTTTGCTCATCTTTTACCCAAAACAACCTACTCATGGGATAACACCACCACACTACATCAAGAAAACAGTTTTCCATCCTCTCTCACTATCAACAACCCCATCCACCAGCTTCCGCCACCGAACACTGTGTTACCCACTGTAACACAACAAAACAGTAACCAAAACACCACGCCACTGCACCCACTGACCAGCCTCCTCTTATCACCTACCAAAGACGAAACAAAACCCAAAACATCCCCCAACAAAGCCAAAATTTAGAACCCACTCCTATACAACATCCACCCAAAACCCAACCTCATCACCCAATGACAACACGCTCAAAATCAAATAGCCAGAAACCTCAACAACACAACACCACAATAACAAATATTCATCAAACACCACACACATACAAACAAGCACAAAAAATTCCTCATTGGAATAAAGCAATGAAAGTTGAATATGATGCTTTGATACAAAATCATACTTGGGAATTGGTACCATCTACTACAACTCAGAATGTTGTGGACTGCAAATGGTTGTTTAGAATAAAGTATAAATCTGACGGCTCTCTTGACAGGTATAAAGCAAGATTAGTTGCTGGTGGGTTTACACAACGCCCTGGACTAGACTACCACAACACATTCAGTCCTGTTGTGAAACCAGCCACCATTCGACTAGTTCTCACAATAGCAACTCAACAAGGCTGGAAAATCAATCAACTGGATGTCAACAATGCCTTTCTTCAAGGCAATTTAGAAGAAGAGGTTTACATGAGACAGCCACCAGGATTCGAGAATCCAACTCACCCTCATCATGTTTGCAAACTTCGGAAGGCAATCTATGGACTTAAACAAGCACCTAGAGCTTGGTACACAGCTCTAAGCAACTTCTTAATATCACAAAATTTTCAGAAGTCCAGGTCTGATTCGTCACTATTTATTCTTAACTCTCACAGCTGTCTAATTTATGTCATTGTCTATGTAGATGACATTATAGTGACTGGAAACAACTCTATGGCCATTAAATCTTATATTCAAAAGCTGTCTCAACGTTTTTCATTGAAAGATTTAGGTCCTATTCAATACTTTCTGGGTGTTGAAGTCCTACAAACCACCACTGGTATTCACCTCTCTCAACATAAGTATATTCAGGATATTCTTCATGATCTTCATATGGAAAATTGCAAAGGTGTACCAACACCTATGACACCATCTAACAATTTTCCAGAAAATGATGAACCAGCCGATGGGACATTGTATAGACAAACTATTGGGAAACTCCACTACCTTTCTTTTACACGGCCTGACAATGCCTATGCAGTTAGCAAACTGTCACAAACAATGCACAAGCCCATGCAATCCCACTGGACAGCACTTAAAAGAGTTCTAAGGTACCTAAAACATACATCCAGTTATGGTCTTTCTATTTCCAACAAAAAAAATCTTCAACTTATTGGATATTCAGACTCTGATTGGGCTGGAGACCCAGTAGACAGAAGCTCAACTACTGGATACATCATTTATCTAGGCAACACTCCAATTTCATGGTCCTCCAAGAAACAAAGAGCCGTCTCTAGATCCTCAACAGAGGCTGAATATAGAGCAGTGGCAGCCACGGTGTCCGAGGTAAATTGGCTGTCAAACCTCCTCAAAGAGCTTCATGTAAAACACAGCACTCCAACAATCTACTGTGACAACATTAGCACTACTTACATATGTGCAAATCCTGTCTTACACAGTAAAATGAAGCACGTCGCCATCGATTTCCACTTTGTAAGAGAACAAGTAGAACGAAAACAGCTTCAAGTCAAACACTTGCATGCAGCTGACCAAGTGGCAGACATCCTAACAAAGCCACTTCAAACAGCAGCTTTCAAACAACATTTTTTCAAGCTTGGTGTAAAAGAATTTTCCACCAACCTTGCGGGGGCGTAATAGCGAACCTAATCCTAATTTTTTAGGGTTTTATTATCAGCCGTTATTTGTTAATATCTCACCTATTTATTAGGTTTAATTATTAGCTGTTATCTCATCCCTTAATTCTCTCTAGGTATATTTAAATTCAAAATAGCATATCTTCTCTGTTGTAACAGCCCCTATTTTTTTGTATTGTAACTCTAGAGTTGACTCACTAACATTTAGTATTTAATTCTGCCTCTGTACATTGAATACATATAGCTGTAATACACTGCTTTCAGACTCAGCTCTGTCTCTCGTTCTCTCTCTGTTTTAATGTTGATATATATATACCTTTCAAGATCTCAACTATAGTAATTATGTATTTGTTAGACTATACATTTTCCTACACTCTTGCCCATGTCCTTGCCTATAATCATCCTAATAACTTAAGGGTGGTCTACAACCTGTTGTTATATAGCTTAATACATATATCTGTAGCACTAATCAAATCTCGCTCGCAAAGCAACCTAAAATTACAACTTTGATTTTTAGGATACTTACCATTGTTGACTTCACCATACCCCTTGGCTATAGCAAGGAGCTCTTCTTTGCTCTTTCCCATAACATGAGACAAATCCTGGGTGTAAGTAAACAATTATTCCAAGCACACAAATGCTGATTGAATGCATTCATATCACAACAAAACTCTCACTTAGTCTTACAGGGAGAGGAAAGCATGGTGAATTCATATAGACAGCATTATAGTGGTCAATACATTGAGATTTGCTTTTTGTACCAACACATTCTGCTACCTCAGTCCAATTCCCAAATCCATACATCCCAATGCCCTAAAATGAGACAACATCCTTACAATAATTTGTTGAGTAGAGAATAAAGACACTTAAGATGAGGAAGAAAACAAGATTTTTATTTTTGATAAGGAACAAAACAAGATATTTCTAGATAGTCAAATGGTATACCTCTAGTAGCAACATCTCTTCATCAGCATTCCAATCTGGACACAGAAGTGGAAAGGATAGATTGTCCTGTTGGAAAAATTAGTTTTGAAATTTTGAATTAAACAATAATATATCTTTCTTGATAGAAAAAGAAATATTATTGAAGAAAAATAATACAAAGGAAGAGGACAAGAAGTCAACTAAAAGAAGAGAAAAAACAACAAAAGAGAAAAACTAACTTAGCTCAACAAAGCCTTCTAATCTCTTTGGAGATCCATAATGGAAACCCCTCTAAACAACCCATTGGACGACACCCACAGTGAAGACAAAAAGGTAATTCTCTCCCACAAGAGAAGAGAGGAGAAACTTTATCTTAAAAAACCAATCATTCCTTTCTAGCTAGACACCACAAGGTTGCAAGCACTGCGCAATGCCAAAGCCCACCCACTTGATAACAAGAAAGGTATCCAAATCCACCAGGCAAACCCAGTTCTCATCAAAATAGCCAAACAAACTTTGCCACAAAAAAAAGGTGGGTATTCGTCTCAGAGCTTCGAGAACATATCACACAAAAGTTGGGTGACAATGCCTTATAGGGATGACGAGTCTGAAGCAAATCATTGTGTAAGAGTAATATATCTTTTTTTTTTATAGAAAAAGAAAAGGAGTAATATATCTTAACCATGAGGAATTAAGCTCTTATTCAAAACTTCATTTCACAATTGGCAAATTTAATTCAAATTTATTTCACCATAAAAGGCGAAAAAGGAAGAAAGATCATACGAATCTTCAGCACAAGTTAAGAAAAGTACTATATATTGGAGAAGTTATTTACCACTGACTTGTGCACAAAAGACAACTCAGAAACAACTTCTTCAAATCTATTCAGGAATGATGAATCCTCAAGCTTCCCTTAGTTCTCCAGTGACCTACAAGGTAAGAATCACGACGGGAGGAAGCCTCTCTGGTTGGACTCCGATGCTCAAGTCAGTATTGGTAAGTAAGAATAAGGGAAAACCAAATTAGATTCAGTAGTCATACCTGTGGTTTGGGTTGGGTATTTATAGTGTTACCATCAGGAGTATTTAGGTCTTTTAGACGAGGACTGGTCCACATGCATAACCGTTTTCTGTTAAGGGTAATTATTGGGTGATGTTGACAGCTACGACCGATGGAGAAACCTCGGTCGTTATAGTGGTATTGTATCATAAGTCCCCAAGTTGTGAGCTTTTTCTTCAGAAGATGCTCGAAACTTGAAGATGAGAACTTTTAAGTCCCCATTACGTGTGTGTCGTTACATTTTTCCTCGCCTTCTTTTTCCCGCTTACTTTTGAAGTGACTCGTTATTGGCCACTTTTTTCAGACGTCAGTTTTTTCCTTTCCTCTTTTGGAGAATTTTTTCGCGTCCGTATTCTTTAATTGTTCCCATTGTGCCTAGCGTCGCTTCATTTTCTCTTGCTTCATTTTCTGGGTTCTTTTTCGCGCCTCTGGTATGTTCTCTCTTCCTTCCTCTTTTCTTCCCTCCCTTCTTTTGCCTGCTATTTAATTTGATTCTTGCTCATTTCCTTGCTTTCATAGGACTCGTCTGCTCGCCTTCTCACCAAGCTTCCTCTCTTACGATGTCAGGTACTCTTTTTTCCTATGCCTTTTGAAAATGTCTGGATATTCTTCTGGTGATAAGTCACGTTCTTCTGGAGATTTTATTTCATTATCCTCCAATGAAACATCTTTTGAAACGGTGTCTGATGAGGATTTTAGGGAGATATATAGAGGGTTGGATCCGTACCAAAGACCTCTTGGTAAAATTTCTTTTGCTCCTATTTTAGGTTCTTCCGAAGTGGTCGAGGAGCGCCCCGTCGCGGCCGAGAGGCGGGCATCTGCCTCTCGAGGGAGGGTTTCATCTAGCCACAATCAAAAGCATTCCTCAGTTGAGGATGAAGTTTCTGGAGTTGCGGCTCGTTCTTCCGGCGAGTTGAGGTTACCTTGGAGGAAGATAAAAGGGTAGATAGCATGGTGGTGGAAACTCGTAGTTCCCTTACTTCGCTTATATCTTCGGAACATCTAGGAGTTGTATTTTGCCCCCTCTGAGCGAGAGATCCTTGGTGCTTTAAAGACACGTCATCCCGATGTCTTCTCCGACCACTCCTTTGACTTCTCTATTACTCCCGCAAAATCTAACGAGAGAGTTTTGGATGGTCCTCCCGATTTGTTTGCTTTTTACCTTTATTCTATGTCCGAGGGAAGGGTGATGCCTCCTTTTACTAAGTTTGAAGTAGAGGTCTTGAATTATTTACAGGCTGCTCCCTGTATGTTAACTCCGAACTCATGGTTCTTCATGAGTGGATTCCAGTTGTTGTGTTATGATTTGAAAGTAATTCCAACGACCGAGGCCTTTTCTTATTACTTCCAGGCTTCCAATCCAAACAATGGTGCCTGGTTCTACATCCAATTGCACGGTCATGGTAGGAATAAGAAGTTGATTGATGGTCTGGACAATTCGGTGGAGAAATGGAAAACCGAGTTTTTCTTTGTAGTTCCGAGGGAGGGATGTAATCCCTCGTGGTGGTTTGACTCGGAGGGCAAGTCTCTATTTCCTCCCAAGTGGATTCATCCCTTCCGCGAGAATCCTTGTCCCAGTTAGAGGAGTGCTCCGAAGAGAGTTTGATAACTATTAATGCTTTGGCCAAATCAGGGCCTCCAAAAAAGTTTCGTGATTTATTGTTTCCTGGGGAAGATGGTATCCCATCTTTCCATGATCTTTACATACCAAAGGAGCGAAAAAGAACCCAGAAGAAAGTGGTCAATAACTGCTCACTTCAAAAATAAGCAGGAAAAAGAAGGCGAGGAAAAATGAAACAACGCGCACGGAATAAGGCCTTAAAAGTTCTCATCTTTAAGTTTCAAGCATCTTTTGAAGAAAAAGCTCAAAACTTGGGGACTTCTGATACGGTACCACTATACTGACAGAGGTTTCTCCATCGGTCGGTTATAGCTGTCAACATCACCCAATCATTACCCCTAACGGAAAATGGTTACGCATGTGGGCCAGCCCCCATCCAAAAGACCTAAATGCCCCTGATGGGAACACTATAAATACACGACCCAAGCCACAAGTATGACTACTGAATCTAATTTGGTTTTCCCTTATCCAATACTGACTTGAGCGTCGGAGTCCAATTAGAGAGGCCTCCTCCCGCCGTGATTCCTACCCTGCAGGTCACAGAAGAACTAAGGGAAGCTTGAGGATTTATCAAGGAACAATATATCTCTATAACAAGCTGCATGATCAATATCTATGCTCTAGCTTTGCACGTTTCATACTTTTTTTTCCACACTTCCAATGATTTGTGTAGAGGAGTATCCCTAATGAATCTCCAAAGTGATTGGAAGGCCTGGCTCATTTAAGATTTGTGTTTTTTTTCCTTTTTTTTTTTTTTTCTTTCTTTAGTAGAGAATCTCTTGTCCTCTATTCCCCTAATGTTTTGTGATGAAAAACAGAGTTTTTAATCTCACAACTGAATTAATTTGAATCAGAACAGAAACCACATAAATAGGGACCATGGCCACAAGCTGGCCGCTAGAATCCTTCAAAGAAAGGATTGGAATCTAGTTTAAATATTAAATTATTTAAACCATAACAGATTCAATCACTTTATTAGCTAACAAACTAAGATAAGTATCCTATTTAAATTCAAATAACAACAAACAAATATCTCCTTTTTCTTTATTATAAAGGCATTTTGCATCTTTTCTTTTTTATAATGAAGTTCTTTTTCCAAAATAAAACAAAAATGTAATATGGAAAAGGTTACAAACCATAACCCTATAAGGATGATTGCATTTGTGAGGTGTCACCTCAGCTCCAACGGAGAAGCACTCTATGCAAAGATCAAAATCTTGACACACAACACATTTAATGCGGATCCTCTCGGAAATATCTTTGTTGCAATAATTACAGTGGTAAAGAGATATTTTCCCTTCATTTACTCCAAGGCCTGTCACATTTAAAATAAGGCATTAACATAAGAATATAAAAACTTTTTGTGAAAAAAGCAAAAAGGCAAGTGTATGTTAAAGAAATATCACCTGTACTTGAAGTTTCTAAATTCTCTACATTCAAAGCCGCCTTTTTTCTCTTGGATCTAAAATCATAGGTTTCAAATCAGAACAAAGAAAGAAATAAAATCATTTGAAAAAGAAAAATTAAGTGTAATAGGCTCAAATAAATATTAAGGAAGAAATCATGGGCATCAAGTGCATATTTCCTCCAAAGAATAACAACAACAACAAACAAACAAAGCATTATCCGTGGAGTCGGCGAATGAAGGCAAGCCTCAATGAGCTTCTAGGTTTATTTAGGACCATTCTTTCTAAGACCCACTGAACTCTCCTTTTTCCATCAGCTTCCGAGTATATTCTAAGGGTTTTTTAAAATTTGGAATTAGAAATAAGCTACTTATTTGTTGCCAGCAGATTCTCTCTAGATTTTCTGCAGTCGAATCCGTACCTGACATCACTATCACCTTCCCCTACACTCTTTCCAGTGCCTTTCAAGTTCTCCACCGTGTCAACATATGAAACGTTCTTTGAGACCCAAGAAGAAGGTTTATCACACTGACTTCTACTCATCGCCATGTCCCTTGAATCTGGATGAACAAGCAAGGATGTCAACGCACTAGCAAATTGCCGCCTTCCCACACCTCCTGATCCCTCTTGCACCATCGCAGAAACCTTTCTTCCCTGCTAAAAATTCTATTATGCAAAGAAATCTGCCCCTTTTGTTCTCCCCTACATAGGCTAAGAACAACTTGTCCTGACCGCGATATCTTCTGCTACTCAAACCACTCCATCAACCATTAGTTAACTCCCTTTCTGCTAACATCAACCAGAAAGCAGCATCCCTCCCAAGTATCACCTTGAACAGAAAACCTCTACCACATTCGACGACAATAAGACAAAAATAGGATCCAGAATGTTCCAACAATAAGTCAATCGTTTTAGCTACAATTGCTAAACGCTTAGGGCTAGTTTGGATAGGCTTATATAAAAAGTACTTTGTTAGTAGAATTTCTTAGATTAGAGCTTTAAAAAAAGTAAAAGTTATTTTGCGTTTGGATGTCATAATTAAAAAGTGCTTTGTAAAAAAAAAAAAGAATGTTTGGATGTAGAATTAAAAAAGTACTTTTTATTAATAAAAATAACCAAAATAAATATTTAAAAATATATATATCAATATTATTTAGATGAAAAATTCTTGAATTAAAAAATATGCATACACAACTTCAAATTTAAATTAGGTTTATAATAATTTTTTTTTTAGAACAGGTTTATAATAATATTTATACAACATGAAATGATTAAAAAAAAGTAAAATTTAATGACTGATGAATTTGAAATTTGATGATTGTATTTCATACCCACTGCGAGTATGATGTGAGATGATGTCATTTGCTTTTTGAAACCAATAGCTATCATTGACAAATAGGAAATTAAAAATCTAAAAACTTGAAGAGAAGAAAGAAGGGTTGTACCAGCTCTCGAAGACGGAAGGCATAAGTTATAGACAAAGCAATGAACCATGAAAGCTAGGACTTGCTTGTGTACCGGTCCTCTACTGCTAAGGCTTCTACTAGAAGCCAAAATATTGGGCTTCAAAAAAAAGAAAGTTTTTCACTTTTTTTACGGCTTCTCTTTTTTTAAAAAAGCCTACCCAAACATATCATTTTTATAATTAAGTACTTATATTTAAAATAAAAGTACTTCTCACTTGAGAAAAGCCTATCCAAACGAGCCCTCCCCATCGTTAAAAGCTAAAAAGCCAGAGATCATAATCCAACAAAGCTCCCCATTAGCATTCCTCTAACCCAATCCCGAAAATATGCAACAAAAACCAAAACGGCGAAGATCCGACACTGAGAAGACGACGTGTGGCCTCTACTAGAATCCACCAACGTTGAGTAGCACCATGAAAAAGACGTTTCCAAATAAAATAAGGAGTTATGACCAAATCAATCTTCAACGCAGTCCTAGTAATTGGACTCACAATTGCAAATAACTGAATATATGGAAAATACCCTAGACACTATTCTGAAACGTGGCCAAACAGCAACCACCAAGCTGTAAAATACCCCCTCGAGAACAGAGAACAAAAAAGAAGACGTGCAACTGAATTGCATCGTATCCCCTCGAGAACAAGAACTGCCGTCATTTCCGGCGAACCACCATGGCCGGAGATGCGACACCACCTAAATTAAGTAGAGGCGTCATCGTTAAGCAGAGAACTCGAGCGAACAAGGAAGAGAAACGCAAACGCGTGGAGAGGAGAAGAAACGTGAACGTTGCCACCTCACTCACCAACGAACCTCCTGACAATGATGTTCGGCAGCATTGGTCCTAACGACAAGGTCCAATGGCGGCGGCGCAGGCTAAAAGGGACGTTAGCTCACAAACCCTAGCAAAGAAGGTTTGTGACTATCTCCTATAACTTCATAGTAATGCTCATGATCTCAATCCCCCTATAATTTGCAGTTTTGCACAATTTTGCATTTCACCCTCATGAATTAAAGCACTTTTCCTCCATTCATATTATAAGGCATTTTCTTGGATCACAATATCACATTAAACAACTATGTTATCCAACTTACACCTTTTCTTCTTAAACTCTTGAACACCTCGATGGGTATATCATCAAGTCTTACTTTTTTTCCATTATCTAGTCTCTTCAATGCCAGTAGCCTAGTACTACTTCAAACTTCTGGATTCAATGAAAATTCATAATTGAGATCCTCCTCTTTAGAACTTATCCTACCACTGTAACAAACAGACATGTGTCCTTTGTAAAAGTTTTGTGAAAATAATTTTTCCATCATTCTTCTATCTTGTTCCCTTACCATGATATAACTCTTTCCATGCTTAATATATTTCACTTGATCTATGTCTCTTGTCTTTCTTTCTCTACTCTTAGCAAACCTTAATGTTCTCCTCTCCCCATAAGCTCTATCTCTTGCCTCCGACACTATCTTCTTTATATCTTTCTACCTGACTTTATTCTTCTCCCAATTTTTGTTATCTCTACATGAGTCTCATGGTTTATAGCACTCTCTTTTAACCTTTAATCTTATCTTGTATATTTGCATGCCATCACCAAGATTCTTTACCCTTTAGTTTAGAACCTCTTGATAAACCCAGCGCTTTTGTTGCAACGTTCCTAATCCCTTCAGCCATTTTGTTCAATATGTAGTTTGCATCTCCTTGTCCTTACTAAATCCCCTCTTCTAGCACCTTTCTTTGGAAACTCTTATGTGGTTTTCCTCTCAAATGCCACTACCTTATCCTAAGGATTTTGTTTTATTGTTTCTTTCGATTCTTCTCTAAACATGAATGTCCATAACCGAGACCTTATGTTGGGTAGTTAAGTTCTCCCTAGGTATGAATTTACAGTCGATGCTAAGTTTTCTATCTAATTTCCTTACCAAAAGGAATCAATTTGGTAACATGTCTCTCCACTCTTGTACGTGATTGTATGCTCTACCCTCTATCTAAAACATGTGTTTTCTATAATAAAATTAAAAGTTAAAGAAAAATCTAAGATTGTTTCATGTCCTTTATGAAAACCTTCAAATCATCTAGCTTCACTTCCCACATGCCTTATTAGATCTCCTCCTGATAAAATTTTCTCTCTCAACGATATTTCATGCATTAAACTTTCTAGGTCCTCCCAAAATTTATCTTCTTGTGCTACATAAGCACTAATACCCTTAGGTTCGGGTCTTATCTTCTACCCATTTAGTCTCTTGTATAATTCAGCTGAGTTTCATGCATTCTTTATATACGATTATACCCACTCCATTCTTAGCTTTTGACTTGCCAACTTACCAAAGCTTAAAACCGAAACGTCTAATCCTCTTGCCTTATCTTCTACCCATTTAGTCTCTTGTAGGCACACCATAAAGTGTGTTAACATTCCACAAAACTGATTGTCACACCTACTAAAGTCCCAAAAATTTTATGGAAGAACACAGAAATTTGCTCAATCACGAGTACTTACAGGATTGGTTGCATAATCTGGGGTTCAAAAAGTTAAGATTACAACAACTATTAAAATCTTGAAGCAATTTCCTCTTCCAAATATCATAATAACCGAGCCCCAGGTGAAATGCTTAAGGCATGTAGTGAATTATACACAGCGTGAGTGACAAACCTTAGATTCGGGTCATCCTCAGCTTGGCGTAACGCAGCTCGAGAGCGACCCATTGCTTCCGGCCACCTTACTTCTCCAAGACAAAGTGAGACTCAGCTGCCAAGCTGCCCTCACACTGTCGCTGCTTTTAGTCTTGGAACTCAGGGAAGACTGATTATCAGCAAAAAGGGTATCTCTATCTCGTTAATTACATTTTATCATTTTTAATTGGACAAATATTGGTCTTTGTTGCAATTTGTTTTAAATCAATTCTTTTATATTAGATCATTTATTTTTTTTTCGTTAAATGACAATATGGTATGTTAAAATTTTTTAAAAATTATACTTTATGCCTTCTTCAATCTCAAAATTTTTATTTCAATCCCTATATAGTATATTCTATTTTCACCTTAAAGATAATATACGAACTCTAATTTTTCTTCTGACATAATAATTTGCAATACTCCCCATATTCATTTTGCTGCTCATTCCTCTCTTTGATTAATAACTAGCATTGCATCTCGTGCATCGTACGGTGATATTATAAAAAATATAATTACAATAATAAAATTAATTTATATAAAATCTTCTATTTTGTTATAATAATGGTTTATTATGAATTACATTTTATGTGAGTATTACTCTTATTTAAAATCTTAAAAAATATTTTAACATGTTCAAAAAAAAATTTGTTCTTATAATTTCACTTGAACCAAAACTTATAAATTTTCGTAGAGATTAGCAAGAGCATGTAAATTTTAATATTAATTCTTATACTTTTTTATGCTAAATTACTATGAACTCATAAATAGAGTTTACTCTGGGTTTACTACTCATGTTTAAAAATTAATTATATTTTTAATTTGTTCAAAAGAAATAGGTAAAAATATTTTTAATTAGTTTTAATTGATGATTAAGAAGAAAATACGTATCATTGTACAAATAAGCTATGAGCCCACAAAATTCTTTGATTACGAAAAAAAAATAAGTTACTTTTTCTTTTTTGTTTTTGGTACAAGACGGGGCCCAAAGGCCCAGGACAAAACACAAAACCGGGTCAACCACCCAGATCAAGAGGAATGCTGCCAAGAGCATCCAGTAGGATAACATCAACTAAACTAGGAGGGGGCTGAACAAAAGAATGAGATCCCCAATCCAGATCAAAACCATATTTAGCGAGCAAATCTGCACTCTTATTAGCTTGTTTGCAGATTTGATTAAACTTGATGTTCCAATTGCTCCTAGTCATGCTCTAGATGCCTTGGAAAGCAGGGTGAGAAAAATGATCAGGACTCCAATTGGTATTAACATATTTAAGAATGGCTAAAATGCACATAGACCCCCTGAGTTTTGGGTCAGGGGCACATACACCCGCTGAGTTTTAAAACGTTGCACATAGACCCCCTGAGTTTTTACTTTGGGACAGAGACACGCCTTCTGTTAGGGTTCTGTTAAAACTAGCCGTTAAGTGCCACGTCAGCAATCATGTGTGAGGGGTGTCTTTGCCCCAAAGTGAAAATTCAGGGGGTGTATGTGCCCCTAAAGTGAAAACTTAGGGGGCGTATGTGCCCATAAAGTGAAAACTCAAGGGGTGTATGTGCCCTCACACATGTTTGCTGACGTGGCACTTAACGCTTAATTTTTACGGAACCCTAACAGAAGGGGTGTCTCTTCCCCAAAGTGAAAACTCAGGGGATCTATGTGCAACATTTTAAAACTCAAGGGATATATGTGCATTTTAGCCTTTAAGAATCATTGTGAAATCACTCTCGATGATAACATGTTTGAAACCGAGGTCCCAGACTAGCTTCATACCATGATAAATTTCCCAAATCTCAACCGATAAAGGTGTGGAAAGACCAATATTTCTAGAGAAACCCTGGATCCAATCCCCTTCATGCTTCCTAATTAAACCACCACAGGCAGCTTTCTTAGACTGTGCAAACAGCACCATCAACATTTAATTTTACCCAAACCTCCTCAGACTTTTGCCAATGATGGTTGACCTTGATGATAGCACCAGGGATCCCCACTTTAGAATGCAAGACCTGAAAGTGAATTTTTGCTTGACCAAGGATGACTCTTGCAGGCTCATTTGGTAAAACAAAATTGTCTTCATTAATGACTTTGGGCTTGTTTGACAACAATTTTTGTTTTGTGTTTTTAAAAACAGTTTTCAAAACAATTTTTAAAAACAAATTTTGGAAGAACAAAAACAAAAAAACTTGTTTGATTAATTTGTTTCAAAAATAGTTTTGGAAAAACATTACTTTTACCTGCTGCGACACCAAACTCCGCTTGTGAGTTCCTCTCAATTGTTCTTATAATTTAACCTTGAAAAGACCAAAGAACCATTATCAGATCTATCCATATCTAACTCCTACCCAAAAAATTTAGTTTAATAGGATCTATCCTACCCTCTCATTAGAACCCTAGCTCAAATAGCTATTCTGCTTCAACGAACCCTAGCTATAATTCTTATCCTTCGTAACCCTTAACTCTGCTCAATATCTTATCAATCCAAGATCTTATCTTCCTTTCACGTTTTGGAGTAATCATTCCCTTATGCGAATCCTGATTGGAGCTGATAAGGAGTATATCTTATCGTCTTAGTAGGGATATTATCAGTGAGATACGGACGTGGCTATGTTTTGTTCCCTATTACTCTTAATTATCCAATGAAATTAATCCTCCAGATCTAGTGATTTCCTTTCCAAGGTAGATATAGTATCTCAACTGATACGAGCAGAGGAGGTGCAACTAGAGCTAGCGTAATCATGAAATCATTGAAGGAGCTTAAGGAAGAGACTTGGACAAATCAAATAGAAATCTGCCCTTCAATAATAACTCAAAACGTCACTTGCACCAATTGGGCTAAAAATGGAGTTTTACAACATGTATTGGGCTTGGGAACATCAATTTGGAGAGCTTGGACCAAGTACTATACATGTGGAGACTTAATTAAGCCTAAATCTTCTTATTTTGGGTTTAAAATGCTAATTGTAATTTGGGTTACTTATTTGTGCGAAAATCACTATATTTAGGCTTTATTATTTCAAGCCCATTAGTGATTCAAGACACTTATTTCAGATTTAATGTTTTAATTAGAATGGGCTTAAGTATGATTGTTAGAAAGACCCAATGATTTTATTTTAAACATTATCTTTTGTGTTTGGGCTTTAGTTTATGTTATGTTAGGTTAGCCCATTAGTTAATTAGGGTTTTATTTGTTTTAAGATTCTAGGATTTTCTTTCTTGGAGTATAAATACTCCTTTAAACACTATTGTATGGAGATTGGATTTGGAATTTTGATAGAAAGCTTTGAGCTTTTCGTCATCTTCTTGGCTGAAAGAAGAATCCATAGGAGAGGTGCTTATCTTCTTCTATTGCATCAAGAATTAATTCTTATCAAGGTAATCACTTTGTGGCGAATTCATTCTTGCTTTTCAAATCAATCGATTATGTGCGTTGTCAAATGGGGGTTCAATAGGTTGAGGGTTTGTTTTCGTCTTCTTGTTTTGTCCATATTGTATGTTCGAGGATTCGGGTTCTTTATAACCTTGGGGTTCCGCATCATTTGGGGTTCTTTATAATCTGGCTCTGATACCAAATGATGCGGAACCCCAAGGTTATAAAGAACCCGAAACCCCGAACACACAATATGGACATAACAAGAAGACGGAATGAAACCCCCAACCTATTGAACCCCCAATTGACAATGCAAATGGAAACGCAAATAATCGGTTGATTTAAAAATCAAGAATGAATTTGCCACAAACTGATTATCTTGATAAGAATTAATTCTTGATGCAATAGAAGAAGATAAGCACCTCTCCTATGGATTCTACTTTCAGCCAAGAAGAAGAAGAAAAGCTCAAAGCTCTCTTTAAAATTCCAAATCAAATCTTCATACAAAAATGTTTAAAGGAGTATTTATACTCCAAGAAAGAAAACCCTAAAATCTTAAAGCAAGTAATACCCTAATTAACTAATGGGCTAACCTAACATAACATAAACTAAAGCTCAAACACAAAAGACAATGTTTAAAATAAAATCATTGGGTCTTTCTAACAATCATACTTAAGCCCAATCTAATTAAAACATTAAATCTGAAATAAGTGTCTTGAATCACTAATGAGCTTGAAATAATAAAGCCTAAATATAGTGATTTTCGCACAAATAAGTAACCCAAATTACAATTAGCATTTTAAGCCCAAAATAAGAAGATGTAGGCTTAATTAAGTCTCCACATGTATAGTACTTGGTCCAAGCTCTCCAAATTGATGTTCCCAAGCCCAATACATGTTGTAAAACTCCATTATTAGCCCAATTGGTGCAAGTGACGTTTTGAGTTATTATTGAAGGGCAGATTTCTATTTGATTTGTCAAAGTCTCTTCCTTAAGCTCCTTCAATGATTCAATGATTACGCTAGCTCTAGTTGCACCTCCTCTGCTCGTATCATCAACTATTTTCTTTCTCTTTCGATTAGAAGAACATTTATTGCTCTATTCAGCGATTGGTGGTGACAAGGAGTTATCTTACTGTTTTTAAGCAAAAGTTTAACACTATAAGGGTGTAGCTTTGTGGCGCATGATCTCTGTCGTTGGGGATTTATGTGGACATCCCCTCTATTCACGTTTCCCTGTGGAGATTACTGATAGTAGCATCCAATTGGAGTAAAGCTAAGTTTTTTATAATAATCTTCATTATTACTATCTTGATATTAGTTTTTTGTTTTAATTATCCTACTTATCTGCTACTCATAGCATTAATTACCGACTGTTATTGCTTCGGGAGTGGTCTGCTTCTAATTATTACCTCAAGGTGTGCAAACTATTAGCCTTATCTTTGTCTTATAGCTAGCTATAGCTCGTAGAATGCGAGGAGTCTCTTCTCTAATACATACTGTATTTATACACCCTTCCATGAGAAGGAAAAGGCATCGAGAATCTGTATACACTCTCATTATTCCTAAAGCTAAGAAACAGAAAACCCAAATGGCACAAAACTACCGTGAAATTGGGTGGATTGACTCAAGTGACTCAGAGATTAGCGATGCTGAAGAAGTTAGAAACCCTGAAAATCCCATCACTCGCCCCCTCCAGAACCCAGACCAGTTAGAGCTCCTATTGTTTCCATTGTGCAAGACTACATTGATGCAAATAGGAAGTTCGGGGAAAAATGCCTTATTGTTGTGCTGATTGACACATGCCCCTTTAAAGTGGTTCGACTTCAGAGTATTATTGATCACTTTTGGATGCTGAAGGGCGCAGTTAAGGTGGTAGGTGGTCACCACAACCGCTTTGTGATTCATTTTGAAGTCATGGCTGACATGCAACAAATCTTGAATGAAGGTCCTTGGTCTGTTCAAGGGAGCCTTCTCATAGTATTCCCTTGGGAACGTAACGCGGCCCTAAGACAGATTGTTGTCTCTGAGGTGTCTGTTTGGGTCCAGTTATGGGATGTCCCTCTTGAATACCAGACACCTCTAGTGGCTCACCAAATTGGGTCTCTTATAGGTGTTGTTCGTGAGGTTGATTGGACGCCCATCTTTCCAAGAAATCTCCGATTCTTAAGAGTCAGAGTCAGAGTTCCTTTTAATCACCCTTTGCTAATGGGGTGATCTTAACTACAGAAGATGGGGAACAACTCTAGGTTCAATGTCGCTATGAGAGAATTTTCCGTCTATGCTGTGGATGTGGCCGTGTTGGTCATATTTCGGAAGAGTGTGATTGGTCCACGGAGCAAACTGGTTTTGCACTCAAAGCTCAACGCCAATGGATACAACACAGGTTTGGAAATGAGTTTGACCTTATGGTGAACAGAGCCTATTTTGTCCCGGAAGCAAGTCGATTCCACAATATTCCTCATCGGAGAACCACTTTTGTTCGAGCCCTGTGGACTCGTATGGCTATGTAACCAACTGCCCCTTATTGATCAATCTCATGTTCCTGTAAGTCATAGTATACAAAGGGACAACCAAATGTCTTCCCCTAAGATCATATCTACCCAGGAAAACAATATGCAATCATCTCATCTTTCCATTACTCTTACATGGAAAGGTGAACAATTTCAACTGATTCAAGGTTCTCAGGAAGACATCTCTGGTAACAATTCCTCCCAAGAATCTGAATGAGGAGGATCTGAATGCTTTGACAGAGCAATCTTTCTCTACTACTTACAATTCTGAAAATTTTACTATTGATGGCGGATCAGAAGAATAGGCATATATCTATTTGAGCATTGAAGATGGTGAAGGTATGGTTAAGAAGAGGAAGGCTTATACAGCTCAAGAGGCGCAACATACTAAACCTGATCCTAAAGGTGCTAAGAGACTTTGTGATATTGAGAACTCTGAAACAGAGATAATCCATGAACCCCCTTTAAAGAAGTGGAAGGAAATGTGTCCAACCACAGTGGACAACACTAAACATGTCATTTCTCCAGAACAAATTACTAGTGCAACGCATCTTCTTAAATCCAGCTTTAAGGGCCTTAGGGAGGTTGTCCCAAATCAACCTCCCAAGTCACCATGAGTTTCTTATGTTGGAACTGTAGAGGTGTGAGAGGATCCTCTACAGTTAGAAGATTGAAATCCCTCTGTAGGAAGTATGACCCTGATGTACTCTTTTTGCAAGAAACTAAATGTACCCGGGATAAGTTGACAAAATGGAATAAATTTGGGGATTTCCCTTACTATTTTGTTGTTGACCCTATTGGTTATAAAGGGGGTTTGGCTATATGGTGGAAATCTCATATTAACCTATCTATTATTTCTGCTGCTCAAAATTGGATTCACACTACAATTACTTTCCCCACAAAGGAAGAAGTTTATTTCACAGGAGTTTATGGTCCTCCTAAACTTCAAGATAGGAAGGTTTTGTGGGAATTCTTAATTAATTTGAATATCAAAGATCAACCTTGGATGATTGCAGGGGATTTTAACCAAATTACAGATACTAATGAAAAATTAAGTAAAAATGCAAACATTAGAGGAGGACAAGACTTAACAAATTGTATCAATTTGTTGAATCTGGTCGATCTCCCAACTCATGGGAATTGGTTTACTTGGACCAATAATAGAAGACATGATGATGCAGTTTGGGAAAGAATTGACAAGACCCTAACGAATGTTAAGTGGTTGCAGCTATTCTCTACTAGTTGGGTTGAGGTCCTCCCTATTGCTGCTTCCGACCATTCCCCATTAGTAATTCACCTACTTCAAGAACCAATCAAGATTCCTAGAAGTTTTCACTTCGAAATAATGTGGTTAAAACATCCCCATATCCATGATACGGTTCGAAATTTCTGGCAGTATCCACTTAATGGTTCTACAGCTTCACAGGTAATATCTTTTTTTTTCGGCCAAAGCTTCACAGGTAATATCAAGGATTGCAAATACAGCTAAAGGTCTAACTGCTTGGAATAAGAATGAGTTTGGAACTATCAGATCCCAGATAAATACTGTTGAAAAAAATCTTCAGGATATGCAGAAAAACATGAAAAATCCTAGTGACAGAACCTTGGAATTTATTCTCAAAAAGAGATTGGAATTCCTACTAAATTGCGAAGAAGTAATGTGGGCTCAAAAGAGCTCAACAGTTATGGCTAATCAAAGGAGACAGGAATACCAGGTATTTCCATACCGTGGTGAATGCCAAAAGAAATAGAGCTTGCATCCATTCTATTGTTGATGATTCCGGTACCTACATTAAAAATCATATTCAAATAAAACAAGAAGCTATGAAATATTTCTTTGATCTCTATTCCTCTAGAAGCAACATGTCTACTTCTCAAAGACAGGATTTTACCCTACTTTGTCACAACAACATATTGAAATTTTGTCCAAACCTTTCACTAAAATGGAAATTGAAACTGCATTGTTTCAAATGAATGGTTCAAAAGCTCCAGGTCTTGATGGGATGCCTCCTATTTTCTTCCAACACTTTTGGGATATTGTTGGTAATGATTTAATTGGAATGGTGAGCTCCTTTTTAAATAGAGGACACTTACTCCGAAGCTTAAACAAGACGAATGTTGTCCTCATTCCCAAGAAAGAGGATGCTACCGATTTTAAAGATTATCGTCCTATAAGTCTTTGTAATACAATTTACAAAGTCATTTCTAAAACCATGACTAATAGGCTACAAGGGATCATGAAAGACATTATTCTTCCTTATCAGAATGCCTTTGTAAAAGATAGATCCATTCATGATAATTTGATCCTTGCCAACGAAGTGCTTCACTATATCAATGGTTGTAGGAAGAACAAGAAATCGTGGGTGGCCCTCAAAGTAGATCTACATAAAGCCTACGATAAGATTTCTTGGGAGTTTCTGGGGGATGTGCTAAAATATATGAATTTTCCCCCTATATGGTGTCGATCAGCTTATTATGGAATGTGTTTCCATCACTACACTGCGTATAAAGATTAATGGGGATTATACGGATTGGTTTAATCCATCGGCAGGTTTGCGACAAGGGGATCCCTTATCCCCATACCTTTTCGTCCTATGCACTAATGTTTTGTCTAGTTATCTTATACAAGCCCAAAATCTTAATTTAATTAAAGGCCCGAAAATTTGCAGACAAGCTCCTCCTCTTAATCATCTTCTGTATGCTGATGATCTACTTCTTTTCTTCAAAGCTAATTCTTTACCTATGCAAGAGTTGATAGGCTTCTGTAGTTCTTTGGGGAAGCTTCAGGTCTCTTCATGAACAGTGGTAAATCAGAGATCAAGTTTAGTCCTAATACAAATAACAATGATAAAAACCGAATGAATGAGATTCTTAATTGTACTATAGTGGATAAAATTGGCAAAAATGTAGGAGGTTATATACTGACAGAAAGAATGCCTCCCTTATTATATCTCACTTACAATAGAAATTGTCTGGTTGGAAAGCTTCTATGTTGTCCCAAGCTGCTAGGTACACTCTTATTCATTCGGTTCTAGCCACCATTCCTCTGTACCTATTCCATTTTACTAGTCTCACAGAGAAGGAATCTAAAACGTGTGATTCTATGATGAATAATTTTTTCTGGGGTAGTTGGGGTGATAAGAAAGTGGCTCAACTCATTTCTTGGAATAAAATTTGTCAAAGGAAGGAGCATGGTGGTCTGGGGTTAAGAAATTCCAAGTCCCTCAATCAGGCAATTCTAGGCAAACAGGTTTGGAGAATCATTGCCAACCCTCAGTGTCTCATGAGTCAGTTGATGCGGAGTAAATATTTTTCTACCACTAATCCTACTGAATTCAAGAAATCTTATAATGCTTCTCCTCTTTGGAGAAAAATTCAGAAAAACGCCAAGATCGTGACTGATCATCTTAAATGGAGAGTTGGGAATGGGGAAAGTATCCAGTTCTTTGATTGCAAATGGTTCCAGCCTGACCACACTTATCAAGGTTTGGACAAAGTTAGTCAACTTATCATAGCTAATAAATTCTGGGACAATGATAAGCTTAGTTCTCTCTATAATCAAGACAAAGTTAAGCAAATCCTGAACATTAACGTTTCTCACACGAATTAATCAGACAAGTTGATTTGGTGTCTAACAAAGCATGGTAAGTATGAGGTTAGTACAGCTTATAATGCTCTCTCCTCTGTTAATGTTACTGCTCTTAGAAGGAATGTGGCTTGGAAGGAGTATTGGCGCCTTAATCTGCCTTATAAGATTCTTCTGTTTTGGTGGAAGTCGCTACACAATGGACTTCCTCTTAGGCAGAATTCCATTGCTAGAGGGTACCATATTGATGGCCACTGTCCTTTTGGTTGTGATAGGATGGAATCCAAACAACACCATTTTAAAGATTGTCAATTTGCCAAAATGGTATGGTATGGTTTGGTTCTAATCTCATGATTAGGACAAACGGTATTACTCATAATTCTATTATTGATTGGATTGATTCTTGTTTAATCCAAGCCATTCGCGACAATGACTCTAATTTGGTTAATATGGTGCAAGATGCCATTACAATTTGCTAGAGTATTTATACTCAGAGAAACAATGTCATATTTCAAAATGCCAATAAGGATCCTATGGAAGCCATCCATCGTGCTCATAATATCAAGCAGAAAATTTCCTTGTCGCTTAACCTGGCTAAGAATAGTCATTTCTTCTCCCTCCAAGATAATTTAAGGAAGAGTCCTTTAAGCCACTATGATGATAGAAATTTTAGGGGCATGACTAAGGTTTTCTGTAGCTGGAAGAAAGACAGCAGGAATAGGATGAAAAAAGTCCTTATTTTCAAGAAACCGGATAATATTATTCTCCTCATTATCATGCTTATTGTTAAGCATCACCATAAGACTGGTTTAATACTGTGGCCCAGTGTATTCGTCGATGGCTTCAACTTCATGATAATCATCCCTCCAACATTGTCCTGCAAATCTCGATGGCTCTTCGTTTTACAACTTCAGAAATTATCTCCTGCTAATCACTCATATGCCTCTATTTTAGAAGACATATGGTTTCTTCTTTCTAATAGGTGTAATGTTATTTTTCATTATAATCTACAGGTTTGGAAACAAAAGAATAAAAAAAAATTGTTTGATGAAACTATTATAAAAAAAAAGGTTTTGCAAACAATTAATAATGATTTTCTAGTATGATTGATAATTATTAAGTTAATTAGATTTTTAGTCCCTATAGTTTCATCAAAATTAGAATTTGGTCCTTATAACTTAAATACTTTGAAATTTGATCGTTGTAATTTTTAAACTTAAGAAAAAAAAAGTCCATTCCATTAGTAACTCTTAAACAGTATATATTAAAATCTCTTATTGTTTTATAATATTACCCAGATTTATGAAGAAATACTGTTAATATTATGTTCACATGATTCTACATGTACCATTCAACAGATATTTACAAGCTTATATTTGTTTCAGCTGCAAATAAAAAAAGTTAAGTGTTAGGATGACATTCAAAAGTCAAAACTCTTTGACAAAATCAAATCCAATTTCAAACTTTTGGGACAAAATTGACAAAAAAAGTTTAGGGACTAGATTGAAATCTTGTGTAAAATTTGGGGACATGAATGATACTTTTGCCTATTATATATTTTAGCCAATTAAAATCTTGTGTAAAATTTGGGAACATAAAAAAAAGTTTAGGGACTAAATTGAAATTTATATAAAATTTGGAGACATAAAAAATGTTTAGGGACTAAATTAAAACATGTAGGTTTCTTGTAAAAAAAGTTTGGGGACTAAATTGAAATTTTGTGTAAAATTTGGTGACAAAAAAAATTTTAGGAACTAAATTGAAATTTATAGGTTCTTGTAAACTCATTCGTTTGATCTCCATGTTAAAAAAACTAAAAATAAAAGTACAAAACAACTTTTACTTGTTTTTGTTTTTTGATTTTTAAAAACACAAATATGTTCCTTTTTTTTCGTAGGAAGGTGGAATATATATTAGAGTAATAAGAGTTTCCTCACTGAGGTACAGAGTAGTGTAATGTCAAAATACAAATGTGGTCGACAAGGAGCATAACCTTGTGTGAAATGAACACTACTACAACAAGGAAGGGCTAAGTTACACCAGAATTGGAGACTTCCCTAACAAAGGAGACACCATGAATGTCTGCCAAAAACACCAGACGAGCAAAGGAAGGGACGTTGTTGAAGATCTTCATGCAAGAGCGGTCCTGGAGGGCAGTTTTTGCTAGAAGATCTGCACAAAAGTTCCCTTCCCTATAGGTGTGCTTAAGCTGTACGGAAAGGAAAGTCAGCAGGAGAGATCTGCAATACAGTAGCAAATTATTTAGATGGTGGTTAGACTGAACATCATCTTTTTTAATCATGTTTATGGCAGTCTCAGAATCAGATTCAACAACAACATATCAAAATTAAGTGATTTAGCAAGTTTGAGGCCTGAGGTGATAGCCCAGATTTTAGCTTTGAGTGCAGTGCCGTAACCAATATAGCTAGAGAACCCTTTGATCCAGTTGCCTTGGGCGTCTCGGATCAAACCACCTATGGCAAAAGGCCCTGGGTTGCCCGTACACGCCCCGTCAGTATTTAATTTAACCCAGCTGTCAGCTGGGGGGTGCCATTTAATGTTAATAGGAACTGGAACGGTACTCCTGATGTTCTGCGAGCCCAAGAAGAAAAGTTCAGCAGCTGACTTGAGCCCTTGCTTGGCAGTGAGGTTGGCGCAGAAAGGCTTGTCCTTGAAAAGGAGAGAATTTCTTGCCAACCAGATACTCCATAGGGTGTAAATGAAAACAAGATTGTGGGGAATACCCAACAAGTGAGCGTTGTCAAGGGTAGCATTGTGTTTAAGCCAGGTGTTAAAGGCAATAGGGTCGGATGAAGAGAAACCATTGGTGTCCCAAACCCTTTTCGAGTGGAAACAGTTTCGAAGGATGTGATCAATAGATTCGGGTTCGTAATTGCACAAAGGGCAGTAAGGGGGAATGTGAGTGGTTCTCCTGTTGAGAATGGCTCGAGTGGGAAGAGCATTATTGATGCAAGCCCAGATGAAGTATCTAAGTTTGGTATGGCACTTGAGATGCCATATCCAATTGAAGGAGTGAGATACAGAGGGGGCAATGATAAGATTCGTTGCCAACAAATAAGCGGATTTCAGTGTGAAATTACCACTTATGTGGTATCTCCAGACTAGAAGATCATTCTTCCTAGAGGATTTGAAGATGGGTGTTGCAGTGATGCACTCTTTGAGAGGCTGAGGGATTTCGAAAGATAGGCTGTCCCACTTCCATACACCTAGATCAGAGGCAACGTCGTGAACCGAGAGGGTGAGGTCGGTTCTGTTAAGTGGGCCCTGAAGGTAAGATCTTATGGTAGGCATGCTTGTCCATTCGTCTAAGTAGAAGTTAGTATTTTCCACAGAGTAGATAATTTTCATTAGGCCTGAATTAAGTAAGATTTGGCCTTGGATGAGACCCTTCCCAGTCAGGGAATGGCTCTTGTTGCTTGGATTGGAAAGGTAGTGGGAAATACATTTGCTCCAAGTTTTAAGGGGATTATTTTGGACCTGCCAAGAGAGTTTGGCCAACAGAGCGATATTTCTTTCCCTGCTTTTAAATATACCCAGGCCACCGAGGTTCCTAGGAAGGGAAATATTGTGCCAACTTATGGTGTGGACTTTTTTCCTTTCAGAGTTGGACCACCAGAAGAAGTCCCTTAGGATTTTGTCAAGCTCGTTGCAGATAGAGATGGGGAAGGGGATGCACTGCATGTAAAAGGAGGTCAAAGGGGCAATGACTGAATTAAGGAGTGTGACCTTACCCGCGGTTGAGAGATGTTTGGCTTTCCAGATTTGAATTCTATTTTTAATTTTTTCCAGGATAGGCGCAAACTCTCTAGTTCTACCTTTGATGCCTAGAGGGAATCCAAGGTAGCTTCCAAGCTTATCTACAGATTTGAGATGGAGGCCAGCGGAGGCTTTATTTCTCATTGCGACAGAGGTGTTAGGCGAGAACCAAATATTAGATTTGGTTCTGTTAATGGAAAGACCCGAGCACATAAGAAAGAGGTTAAGAGAATGAGCAATGGAGGCTATTGATTTGTCGTCGACTCTGGAGAAGAGGAGGACATCATCGGCGAAGAGGAGATGGGAGATTTTCGTGCCTTTAATGGTAGGAGGGGTCCATTTCCTCCTACGAACTTGGGCATCAATGATTTCAGTGAAGAATTGCATGCCACAAATGAAGATGAAAGGGGAGAGTGGGTCGCCTTGTCTAATACCCCTAGAGGGGGTTATGCTGTTAGTGAGACCTCCATTGACTAAGACTCGGTGCTTAACTGAGGAGATGCAAGAATTAATGAGATTGACAAGATGTGGCGGGAAATTAAGATGAGAAAGCGTGGAAAGAATGAAAGGCCAACTAATTTTGTCAAAAGCTTTCTCTAGATCGAGTTTGATAATCATCCATCCCCATTTGCCTCTTTTCTTCCTAGAGAAGGAGTGGGAGATTTCTTGAGCTATAAGGACATTGTCTATGGCTTTCCTTCCCGGCACATAGGCGCCTTGGTTCTCAGAAATAAGGGGAGGAAGGAGGGGCTTTAGCCTACTGACAATGATCTTGGAGATGATTTTGTAAAGGGATGTGCAAAGGCTAATGGGCCTGAAACTTTTCACTTCTGTCGAGTTAGGGACTTTGGGAATAAGGCAAATTGAGGTATCGTTCCATGATGGTGGAATAGTTGCTGAGACAAAGGAGTGTTGTATACAAGAAATTATTTCTGTTTTGAGGATATGCCAACATTTTTGGAAGAATGCTGGTTGGAATCCATCAATTCCAGCGGCTTTGTAGGGCTTCAAGCTAAAAAGAGCATTGTGGATTTCAAGTTCAGAGGAGATAGAAACAAGCCCCATATGAGAGTTAGTGGGGAGTCTGGTGAAGTTAGTGTTAGACGGAATTTGGTAGACTGGTGAGGCTTTAAAAAAGGTGTCAAAGTAGGAGGAAATGCACTGATGGATAGCAATAGAGTCAAAAAGTCAGTTGCCACTAGGGTCTTTAATGGCATTGATTCGGTTTGATCTCCTACGTTGGATGACAGAAGAGTGGAAGAAGGAGGTGTTGGAGTCTCCAAGGAGAAGCCAATCAATTCTAGATTTGGAGGCCCAGAGTTCTTCTTCAAGAAGAAGCACTTTTTGGTACTCTATGGACAGCGATTTTTCAAGGGAGACTAGGCCAGGGTTGTGTCTGATAAAGAGCGCCTTGGTGATACCATTGAGCCTGTTGATGAGTTTTCTTTTCCTTTGGAATATGTTACCAAAGGTGTACTTGTTCCAGTGTTGGGCTTTTTCTTGGATCACTTTGAGTCCCTCAGGCAGGGAGGGACACGTTGCCCATGCTGAATGGACGAGGTTGATGAAGTCGAGTTGGGATAGCCAAATTTGCTCGCATTTGAAGGGTCTAGAGGGTCTATATTGGTACGCGGGATTGGTGCAAAGAAGCAGTGGGTTATGGTCAGACTTGATGCGAGGCAAATGGTGGACAACAGCTTCAGGAAAGATGTGAAGCCATTGTGTGTTGCTAAGGAAGCGATCTAATCTTTCAAACACAGTATGACCATCTGGTCTTTTATTATACCATGTAAATTTGTGGCCCATAAAGCCTAAGTCAGAAAGACCGCAATAATCTATACAAGTTTTAAAGTCTCTAATGCGAGAAGCGGAGGCAGCATTGCCACCCCATTTCTCATCTGGAGACAGGATATCATTAAAGTCTCCACAGATCATCCAGGGGATGGAAACCACCTCGGAGAGGTTCATAAGGTTACTCCAGAGAATCTTTCTTCTGTCCCTGTTGGGACTAGCATAGATGAAGGAAGCAAAGAAAGGGTCAGAGTTAAATACCTCGATGGTGGCATGTATTTCTTGAAAAGCACGGCCATGAATGGTAGTTCTCACCACTGCAGGATCCCAAAGAAGCCATAAACCACCTGCATAGCCCATTGGGTCGACTTTGTATTGACCATCAAAACCGAGTGTGTTGATGATTTGCTCAGCTCTAGAGCCTCCCACGCGGGTCTCGGAAATGAAGAGGACATGGGGCCTGTGACAGACCCTCAAGTCATTGATGACGCGACGGAACTCCGGGCTAGCTGCCCCACGAGCGTTCCAAATAAGAATGGTTATAGGAGTCATATTTGAGTCGGCTACAAAGAAGTTTTGACCCACTGAGTCAAGGGAATTGGAAGAACCATCAGCTGCAATTAAGAGGGGGTTTCCATCAGGTCTCATGGAGAGGTGTGGGGTGTACAGGTACTTGTACTTCAGAGCTCCCGACTCGAGCTTGAGCGAGGACGTTACGCATACGTCTATCATTCGGACGGAGCTGGTACTGAATACGAGTGCACCCTCCGGGAGGTTTCCCTTGATTACATTCTCCATGGGGTAGGAGTGGACCGTGGTTATGGTCAGAAGTTGGTTGGAGTTCAGAAGAGCTTGGTCGATCTCTGATTCTCGATTGAAGGCCATCGACTGGATCGAGGGGGGAGGGAATACAAGAGCCAGGCCATTGTCCTTCATGTCTTTCATTACCTCTTTGATTGTGTTGTTTCGGAAGGCATTGTGTTGGCTCTTTATCATTAGGCGTGCCCACGCCTGGAGCCACGACGCTTGAGTTATGAGTGCCGTGGTGAAGTTCTCCCAAATCTTCCAGTGGTATTGAACTCGAGTGGCCGGGTTGTTGTGGAGGTTGAGGAAGTGCTGGGTAGGTAGAGCAGGACCCAGATAGAAGCTTTTGAGGGGGACAATCATCGGGGTTTTCTCGTGTGAGGCAAACCTCTCCCTTCTTCAAATTTGACGCTTCAGACGTTGGTGTTGGAGGCGGATTACTCTCCTTCGGATGATGAGAACTTGGGCATTCTGAGGGTTGTGGGAAGGCATTGTTGCTCAGATTACTGGCAGTAGAGGTTAGAAGGTGATGAGAGTGGGAAGAGAAACTATGATTCGGTTCCTTAAGAGGAGTGGGTCGCGTGGTAGGAGGCGAGGCCATTTCCATAGACGGAAAATTTTCGGTGCCATGCTTGGAGGATGTGGCCGCTCTAGCAAGGCTTTCCTTAATCGAGCAAATGTCGAGAACAAGGTCAGGCGTAATTTCTATGTTTGGAGGCTCGAGGTCGCTGGGAGAGGGAGGCATGCTATTTGGAACAGAGGAGGTTGGGCCTTGCGTATAACAGAGGTAGTTTTCAGGAATGGGGTCTCGGACAGGGGAGGCAATGACTTTTTTGCCCTTATTTATTTTTTGTCCTCTTTTGCTTTGACCCTGAGATGAGACAGGCGTGGTTGGGCCCCTGGAGTTGTTTGACTCTGGATAAGATTGACCAAGATTTGAATTTGAAATTTGAATTGTCTCATGCATGTGCGCCTCAGATGGCGTTTTCCCGTTACCGTCAGCGATGTGCAACTTCGGAGGTGTTTTTGGCTTTTTCCGGCGAACTACTATCCAATCCTTTTCGCTTCCATTCTCTATCGGGGATGTCGCGGCAGTTTTGGAGGTTTGAGCGATTTGAAGCTGAGTTCTTTTCCCCAAACAGTTGGACGAGGGGTGGTTAGATCCACCACAGACAAAGCAAATTTTTGAAATGCCCTCCACAAGGATTGTCTGACGGGAGCCATTAATAATAACTTCAGAGGGTGTAGCTTTGGAGATTTCTAGGAGTACGCATATGCGAGCGCTCCTTCTGGATATCAGATTGTGTGTTGGGGCATCAGTACCTAGGAACGTGCCAATGGAATTGCCTATTTTGATAAGAGTGGTTGCGTTGAAGAATTCAATAAGTAAGTGTTCCAATTTGACCCATGCTGGGGTGAAAATATTGGCCTGATCTGCATCAGGTTTGAAACCTGGAGTCCATAATTTTATGGAGAGAACATGACCGAAGATGATGGTTGGTCCGTGAAGCAGAGCCTTCCATCTGTCTTCAATGCAGTTGAATGAGATTATGAAGAAGCCTGACCCTATATTTTGGATGTTGGGGTCACAGTTTAGTCTCCATATGAGATTAAGTTTGTGAGCAAGTGTTGGGGCTTCAATGAATACACCAACAAGGCGCACAATGATAGACGATAGCCAGGGAGAACAAAGCTGATGAACTTCATCTTTGGAAAAGGAGATTACTAAGGGGTCGTTATGGTTTTGATTGGGGTACAGGGTTGGGGTTGGTATCGAAGTTTGGAGGTTGGCCGGGGAATTTTTAAGATTCGTCGTGGAATGCACCAAGGGCGGCTCGGAGAAGGAGCCGAAGACTAGAGAGCTCTTCATATCAGTTCTAGAGTATGCTTATCTCCCATGTTTTGTCTCTTTGATTCAGAAGTCTACTTTTGTTGGTTTCAAGAACAATTATAAAAAAACAAACTTGTCAAATAGTTTTTTTGTTCTTTTGTTTTTAAAAACAGAAAACTATTTTAAAAAATTGTTATCAAACAAGCCCTTTGTTTCTCTAAACCCAGATCATATTGCAAATAACAGCAAAGATGATGGGCCACGGGATATTACAAAATGTATGCTTTCTCCTTAAGTTCCAGTTTACCCAATCTTTTATAGGAAGATTGAAGAAGAAAGCTCGATTCTGAGGGTTCACAAAAGCTTTCCAAATAACCACAGACTTGTTACAATCTCTTAGACAATGCAAGTTGGTTTCTCTAAAGTTATTGCATATAGGACAAATTGAATTACCATGACTCCAGGCTGCAGTTCTACTTTTTGTAAGAAGGCTTTCATGGCAGCACCTCCATAAAAAGAATTTAAGTCTATGTTGAACTTTGTTTTTCCAGATAGAGTCCCAAACTGGGCTAGTGCAATCGTAGTGGCATTTTTAATAGAGGTATAGGCACTTTTGATAGTGAAAATACCCTCCTTTCCAGGCTTCCAAATGGGTTGATCCATACCGAGTGACCGGTTAGGAGGTTCAATAGACAAGATTTTAGCAACAGTTTCCATAGGAATCAGGTTCACCAAGTTTGCAGTGTCCCATCTTCCATTTTTGATCAACAAAGCAGCTTATGGTAGCATTTGGATCCTGAGTGGCATCTGGATTTTGAACCATGTGTCTGATGTCTCCAATTTTTGGAATCCAAGCATCATCCCAAAGATTGATCCTCTGACCATTTCCCACCTCCCAGAGACATTACTGTAGAACTCAGGCAAACTCTTTTTAATTCTCTCCACAACCTAGAATCCGAAGCTTTGACAGTAACAACATCAATTTTTCTGTTTTGTACTCCATATTTTTGAGAAATGACTTCCACCCAAAGGGAGTTCTTCTTGCAGAGAAATTGCCAAGCAAGTTTAAATAGGAAGGCTTATTCATTTCATCTAAGGTTATGAACCCCAAGCCTCCCAAGGGCTTAGAATGGCAAACTTTGTTCTAGGTAATTTGATGACACCTTTTTTTATCCACTGTGCTTCCCCACAGAAAATTCCTCTTAAGTATTTCAATCTCCTTTGTGATTCCTTTGGGAATTTTGTTATGTTGCATAAAATAGAGAGGCATTGTTGAAGACAGGGATTGGATCAAAGTTGCTCTTCTAGCTAACGAGAGGCAACTTGCCTTCCAACCTACAAGTTTGGATTGTACTTTTTCCATAATGTGAGCATATTTCATCTTTGTATGTCTGCCATGGATTATATTCTCACCCAAATATTTACCAATTTTCTGCGACCTCCTAAAACCAGTCAGATTTAATATGTTAGTGCAGATGCTATTCTTAGTATTTTTTGAAAAATAAATACTAGATTTCGAAGAATTAATTTTGTGTCCAGTTATTTCACAGAAACTGTACTCTAAACATTCCATAATGGTTTTGGCCTCTTCTAACGAAGCTTCACCAAACAAAAGTAAATTGTCTGCAAACATAAGGTGAGTCAAGCATAAACTATTCTTTGATTCTTTCCCATTCTAATTCCTTTCCACCTTTTGTTATCAATTTTATATTTAATAACGTGGGTAAGTAAATCCATGCAAATAACAAAAATGTAAGGAGAGAGAGGGTCTCCCTGTCTAAGGCCTCTAGAAGGAGAGAAGTCTTATGTCTTTTCACCATTTCACAAGATGTTAAGACCAGTAGATGTGAATTTCCTACTTTATTTTTCAAAAAAATGTGATTGGGCATAGATATAGATAAATTTTTTAAATAAAGTAATTAACATATTTTAAAAAAAAAACTATAATTCATAATTATTGTGCATGCGTAGGTATTTTTTTAGTTGAAATTAATAAATTCAAATTTAAGTGCAAATATCTTGTTGACAGTAGATTGAAGATTGAAGCTCTTAAGAAATTGCGTATTATTTTATCTTTTTATAAAACATAAGCTCTAATTATTAGTTATTATTAAAATTGAAAATAAATAAGTTTTATATTTAGGTTGAATAAAAAAATGTTTTGTATTACAATTTAGATAATGACATCAACAAAATTGTTTGATTAAAAAATAAATTATTTAATTATGAAAAAAATAAAGTTAATTTACTTAGGTATTTGTTATGCTTTTTTTTGTATAAAAAGCATTAAATTTTCATAATATTGCAAAAAAAAACCTAACGACACTTACAACAATTTAGAAACTCCAATATAATAATACTGAAGAATAAACCGTAACAATTGTTGAACTAAGTAAACAAAGTGTAAGCTCGGCTGATCCTATTTCTTCAAGATGAAAAATCTCACCGTCCTTGGTGTTGCCAACAGAGTTGTTACTCTTATACCTCGTGTATATTAGATCTGAAGCAATCTTCAAAGTCGAAAGTGTTGTAGGTTCTTCCAATAACATGATGAACGAGTGAAAATTCTTTAACATAGATGATCCGTAGATTTTAGATATGATTATAACAAATTTTGAATATAGAATCACCTGATCGTCAAAAAAAATCACAAAGGAAAACAAATACACAAAATAAAAGAGACAAACTCCATTTACTAGATCTGAATCGATCTAACAATTGGAGACTACACTCTCACAAAGGAGGATTAAAAATTAAAAGTAGACCTGGAAGAAAATCACTACCAAAATTGGGGGACTAAATACCTACCTTATTTATGAAACAACGATAACAAAGAGAACACAACCGCTAGAGTGCTCTTATATGTATGTTTTGATTCAAGCTTTCTTTTCTTACTCTCTTTCTTTAATTATTAGTCATGCACAATTTAATTTTTTATATTCTCTCCCCACCCATATTGATTATAGAAATACTTTTTATCACATATCTTATTTTTATTTAAAAAACATCATGACAAATAATAAATAACTTCACGTAAGTTTAATCCCTTAATTATGTAAGAGATGCTTGAGTGTTAAGTTTTGTATTTAGGTTAAATAAAAAAAATATTTTAATTTGAATAATGGGTCTCACAAATTATTTTATTAAAAAAGTAAATGGATTAATGAAAAATTCTTCTTACAGGAAAAATCTCACAAATGGCTGATTCGAGCACACCTGCCACCACGATTGACGCAAGTGCTCCGAGGCGCAGCACGCGGAACAGGTAAGGAGCAGTAGACCCCGTCGTAACAGAACCTGGGGCTCCAACCACCAACCAGCCGTAGAATGTCACAGCAGCCTAGGTAGCCATTGTGGAGAGCGCAGTACAACCTTCAGTAATCAGGGAAGAGACATGCTCTCAGCACCCTTATGGCATGCCACACAATCAATGCCCTCCTGGTGGCAACCAAGGACAAACCGACTTCGCAAGGACCTCGCAATAAGCAAAGATAGCCCGATTAAAAGCTGAGATAGAGTTGTTACGCCAAGCACAAGGGAGCCTTCCCCGAACAAGGACGGACGCCCAGACAAAAATACAAGATGCGGCGGCTTTGGCAGATCTGCTAGCACCAAAAACGGTTGGGCCTCTGATGCCTTCAATACAGTTCGGAACCCTCCCAATGGAGTTCGCCCGACTATCCCTCACCGCACCAGCTCCACAACTAGCCATTCCATCAAGACCTACAATGGTCGTAAGACAATCAGTTCGTCCGCCCGCAGAGTACTTGCGACCACCAGTTCAGAATTATCCACCAGGATCTTATTTGCATATGCCATGGGCAGGAACCTACAACCCGTACGCTCCTCACGGTGTAGGCCCGACTTACTCAGGACAATACCACTGGCCCGGGTTCGACTTCCAATGAAAGGGAGGCATCCCTTCACCCAACAAGTCATGAACGAGCATGTCCCCATGGGTTTTAAAATGCACTTCCATATAGAACCCTATGGAGGCAAAACAGACCCACGAGATCACCTCAATACCTTTAACTCAGCTATGTCCATACTCGGTATGTCAAACGGTCAGCAGTGTCGGGTCTTTTCCTCCACTCTGAAGGAAGCGGCCCTGAGATGGTTCTCACTACTGCCCACAAACTCAATTCATAGTTTTGAACAATTGGCCCAGAAGTTCATTACCCAGTTTGCCAATAGCAAGGAGTACCAGAAAAACGAAGACTCCTTCATTGGTTTTCGCCAAGAAGAGGGAGAAATGCTGTAGGCTTTCTTGACACGATTTACAAAACTCTCGCTCCAAGTCCGAGGTCTCCAAGATGCCATCACCATCTTTGTCATAAAACAAGGCCTCCGATGTTCGCAATTTTACGGGGAATTGAATAGGTGTCTGTTATCTACCTTGCAAGAAATAATGGATAGAGTGGAGTGGTTCATCCAAGAGGAGAACGCCCAGATAGCCGAAGATAAAATGAGAAAATTCTTAGTAAATAGGACTGACTTGGAGCGTTTGGACAAAAAGAAAGAAAAGTCAGTCGCAGAGAACCAGACCCCCCCCCCCCCCACAAAGAAAAGAACAATAGGAAGCGCTCACCGCCGCGACCTTGCTCACCCCCTAGAGGACGATTCACCAGCTATACTCCCCTCAACAAGTCACATGTCGAAGTCCTGGAAGAAATCTACCACTCGGATATGCTCAACTTTCCCCCGCAATTCAAAAGGTGGAAAACAGAAAAACCCGTGGACAAGTCCAAATTCTGCCAATTCCACAAAGATTATGGGCAGGAAACCAACAATTGCATACACATAAAGGATCAAATCGAGGACTTGACCAGGAAGGGGCAGATGGGCAGGTACATCAAGGATGAGGGTAGAACCAGCACAGATCGGTCGAGAGAAAATAGCGACCAAACATCACCCTGCGGGATCATCAACGTCATTGCTGGGGGCTGTAAAAGGGAACCAACTCTCAACCGCAGAATAAGAAGAGAATGGAGCGCTCCATACTCACCCTCGACTATGTTCCAAAACAAAGGAGAAAGGAAGAAGGACCCAAGGATGCCCCAATCACCTTTGACCTCACCAACCTCCAATGACCAACCCACGATGACCCCATGGTAATAACCGCGGTAATGGCAAATTACGAAGTAAGGCATGTCCTCATAGACCAAGGATCCTCAGCCGACGTCCTTTACTTCGACACCCTCAAGAAGCTAGAGTTGAACGAGGAAAATTTAAAGCCCTTCCCCAGCACACTCGCTGGGTTCTCCGGTGCACAAGTACCCGTAGAGGGAATCATAGCTGCCCGTGTATCCCTAGGCACCTCACCAAAGGTAGCAAGCCTCGACGTAGACTTCATCGTTGTTTCGGCTCCTTCAGTATACAATACCATCCTAGGGCGACCCTTCCTAAACAAGCTAAGAGCCATCGTGTATACGGCACAGCTCACGATGTAATTCCTGACACCTCATGGGATCGGCGAAATCACCACGGACCAAAAACTGGTGCGAGTATGCTATGCAGCAAGCCTAACTAAAACCACCAAGGTTGCTCGTCTTGGCCCCAAAGAACAACACGAGGAACCCTCAAAGGGCAAAGAGTTCTGAGCGGAACTCAGAGAGTCTGCCCGCGCGGGCAAAGCCTCCACTTAAACTCTATGACGAACTTTGCAATGCATCTTTTGGCTAGATATTGTACATGTCTGCTTTTCTTTCACAAGTTAGGAATTACAATCCCTAGGCTGTTTAAGGCTGCTAGAATTTCATATGTAATCATTTTGTCTACTATCGATCAAAATTTCTCTTTCCTTTGAAAAAGACGTGAGCTATGCCATAAACAAAGCAAAATTTGCAAAGTTAGAACTCGCATAAAGCCCTCTTAAGGCATTACGGGCCTCGACCACCCCCTCCAAGATACTTGGAAAAATCAAGATAATGCAAGAGGTTCCCCCACAAAGACGGTACCACTCGAACAAGTAAACCTCTTGGAACCTAACGACTCCACATAGAGTCCTAGAAAGAACATTCATACATAAATCATGCCAGCAATAATCATCCGAAACTGTCTTGATCACACGGTACTTATGCAAAATCTTTTTACCCATAAGTTAGAGAGAACAATCAGTTCAAAAATTAAAGTCATTGCATTAATTTCATTAATGTAACAAAAAGAGGGCATTCGCCCACTACAGTTAGCAAAATCAACAAGGCCTTGCAAAATACAATCTACTTTTGGGCATCCCCAAAGCTTGCATCAGTTGCCAGCCTTGCAGACTCAAGATTGTCAACACTTCTCGAAGAATCCCGCTGAACGCTTTCAGCCAAAAGATGAGAAGTAGCTCCAATCTCAGAAGCACGCCCACCCGTCACAGAAAGAATATGGTGACTCAAAGGACGCTCAGCCAAATTGCGGAGGCGGACGAGGCTCAAAGGAGGGTCAGTCACCAGTCGACCATTGAGCTCACCATCAATGAACTCTAGGGAAGGATGTAAAGAGGCCACTCGTTTGGCGGAGAACCTCTCCTCACAAAGTCGCTCAAGCTGCTCAACCGTAAGCAGCATCCTGTACATCCTTTTCGCCAGCATTTCTCCTTGATGATCAGCAGCGTCCCCGATCCTGCTCTCAGCATTAAGCCAGCTCGTCTCTTGGGCGCGGGCCTCAGCATTTCTTAAAGCTTCACGAAGAGAATGCAGCTCTTGCCTACATTTTTCTGCGTCCTCCCAACGAACACGTACTTCTCCGTGAGCCTTTTCCAGCTCCGACCGCAGGAACTTAACCTCAGCAAGTTGACCACTTTCGACTTTGAGGCGAGCAACTTCGTGAGTCAAAGACTTCAACTCACCACTTTTATCCTTGCATTCCTTCTCCCTCGTTGACAGTTGCCCGCGCATTTCTTCAAGATGATTATGAGTAAGGTTAAGGACCCTACCTTTAGATTCCAGAAGTTTGAGCAGCTAGTTGTGATGCAAACGAAGCTCGCCCTAGACAACGCAAAAAAATTTAGCAATAAACACTTACGCCAATCAGTTCAAACAAAAATAGGGAGTACATACCGCTTGTTTTTCCCACATAGTCCCAGCCTGGTGGAAGTCCACCAATGAGTTGGCGACATTGTCAAAAGCGCGAAGAGTGACACCCATGTGATTCATATCTAGTTCACTAGCAGCCCTCTTGTTTAAACCAACAGGAAAGCGCCTGCCAAGGGCTACTAGGGCAAAGGGGGGGCACCTCCCCCGACGAACCTTCCGTCTCTGACGGCATGCCCTCAGTCTCTAACAAAATATTTTCTGGAGCAGCACCTCTAGAAGCAGTGGTAGCTATTTGACTCACCACTACATTCCCCTCCAACGATGAGCGATCTGGCTTCCTCAGCCATGTCTCATCTGTTTTGACTTCCTCCACAGATGGCGCCTTAGCAATTATCTCATCTGCTCTATCCCCTTCCACAATTGGAGCCTCAACCACTCCACAGTAGCAACAACGGCCTGATCGACCGCCGCTTCCGTTCGAGCCCTCTTGCTCACAGGTTCCTTGGTATTTCCAGCAGAACTCGACACCACAGAAGAAGATTGGGACAGAACCACCTTCATAGGCGATTGACGAACAGGCCCCAGACGAGGAAAAGTACCCTCCACCGAAGCAACCACTCGAGCATCCGCCGTGGTCGACTTTTGATAAGAAACCTAAGACGAAGGTCGCGAGTCTACCCCAGTCGGCTTCATGGACTCTCCTTATTTACCCTTAGGGTTTCCTCCCTCTTTCCTTCCTTCTCCCTTCCCATCTTTCCTCCTTTTTTGCCCCTGGACACCCTCTTGTCGCCGAATCATGTATAAATGTGATTGCTCTGATTATTTTTTGTCGATTTCAAATGCATTTCTCTCGCCTGTACTGGGTAAGTATTATATAAAGATGGCTCCATTCCTTTTTTTATCTATTCTTGTGTGGTTGTTGCCTTATAATTCTAAGGTAATCTGTACGTAAACATCATTGTTAGAATATAACAGAGTTATGATTCCTTTCTTCTTTGTATCTTTCTTTTAATTTGTATGCTAACAGATTATATATTCTATAATCACAAATTGGTATAATTTCACAACATATTTTCATGTTGACAAAATGAAAATTTCTATACAAACAATTGATATAGGCTTTTACCATAGAATAATAAGCATCCATTTTCTATCAATCTTTTGTGAAATTTGTTAATATGTAGCATTGAATTATCTTTTTTCATGTCAATGCATTCTGCTTCTCTTTTCTATTTTTGATGTGAGATTTTGCAGAATTTATCTTTATGGTCATGGAGCCATGTACACTATCTTATGACTTATAATATTGGTGATTAGCTTCCAATAAGTATCCTTTTAGCTACACCACACGGCCACACCTCTTATACATATTGGAGATTGTCTTCCAACTTTCAACAAGTGTCATTATTATGTACCTTTGTTTATCTTCTTTTTTTAATGAATTTCATTCAACTTGTGTAGAGTATTACTATTATATATACATTTTAGAAACGTGGTGAATGGTTTGGAAGTTGGAACTTTCAATCATGTTGTACCACACATCTTTGCACATCTATTTAACTTTGGGTAAAACTTATTTCCTTAAATTAATTTTTGTTTTACCATTTTAAAGTAACAATTTTACAGAGTTACTTTGAGTGAAGATGTTTGTTAGAGAATTGGATGGGAAAATTTTTTTATTGGATATTGTTATAACAAGAATTGCTAATTTAGAGGATAATTTTGTGGACTCAAAGCCATGAAGATATATGCTCGAAGACATGAAGAGCCATGTAAGAGATACTGCCACATTGGTTTATAGAAACAGCCTAACATCAAAACATAAGTTCCTTCACAATGAGATATTAATATATAAACATATATAATGGCATGCAAACATATTTTATTTGCAAATATATGCATATATAAACATATGTAAACATATAATTATTGTGTAAATATATTTTTTTAGTCGTTAATTTGTATCTTTAATCATTTAATTTTTTTAATTTATTTTTAAATAGTATATAAAAATCTTTAGACATATCACGTGCATCGCACGGGTCGAATACTAAGTCTCCAATATTCGTTATGAATGGTGTATAATTTTTTACATTACTATTACCAAAACTTAAATAATTTCCCATGCATGTGCACGAGCCAAAAGCTAGTTCTCCATATGCTAGAAGTTTTACTATCAGATTTTTTTTGCAAGCATATGACTACCAAAAAATATCAAGTCTTTCCTATTTTTACCCACAATTAATTATAGATAAGAAAATCCCATAAAAATTCATTATACCATACCCAAAAACTTGACAAATATTCAAATTACCCTTAAATCTCCAACTCAACTTATACGAACACATTTTTTCCCTTATTCCAGGAGCATCCTGAGGCTATTTCTCTCTTCCCTTCATCTTCTTGTTCTTCTCTTCTTCTCAACTCTCTCCTAGGACACAAGAAATAAATACCAAGGAAGTCATCATTCTCTACCAAAATTCTTGCTTCCTACAATTAGGGGGCGTTTGGTATGGTGTATCTCAGATAACATGGTATCCTACATACCATGGTATAAAATGGTGTCATATCAGATACCATGTTATCTTTGATACTCTTATATATTTGGTATGGCGTTTCACAACATAATGATATAAGATGCAAGTGTTTGGTATAAAATGGTGTCTTCTAAGATACCATGTCATTTATTTTTGTATCTTCCAAATTTACCCTTATAAATTGAAGTAAATTAACTATCAAATTTACTCTATGATTATTTTTAAAATTTCGTAATAACATTAAATTAAAAAAAAAACAATCACAATAAAATATTTTAAACAATCATATAGTTTAATATAACTAAAAATAACAATGATTTAAATATGCAACAAAATAATTTAAATAAGCGCGAGAAAATATGATGTGTTAATAATTTATGTTAAAAATATAAAATATAATAGGGATAAAATTGGTAAAGTAAAAGAAAGTTCTTCCACTTAAGGTTGTCATCTCACATGACACAATATTTTTAGTGTCATGAGATGATAACCTTTTTGGTGTCATGTGATGACATTGTGTTATCTTAGATGATAATGTGTTATCACATGACACCATAACAAACGAGGTCATCCAACATTGTCATTTAAGATAACATGTTATCTTGGATGACACCCTCAGGATGACATTATACCAAACACCCCCTTAATCTAAGACTCCCTCCAAGTTTCTCTACCATCTTGGGGCATCAAGGAGATTGGGCAACTATGTCGAGGTCCATACTGACAAGGAGGATGAGGAAGAGGAAGATCCTCACTTTCAAAACCACTATGCCTGACACTTTCAATGGAGGACCATCCAAGGCCTCAATCAACCAAGCTGCTATCCTGGCTGCCTTAGCTGGTTTATTTGAAGAGAAGAGGGTTGAGATAGGGATAGTTATGACCAAGAAACCAACCACTACAAATTGCTCATCAATCGAGCACACTTGGAACACTTCGACAATTGAAGGACAAAGCCTTGAATGGAAGAAGAAGTGCGAAGAACTATCCAAGAGGATGGACACCATGAACAGAGGAGGGTGCCATGCCCTTGTAACATCCAAAGACCTCTATTTACTCCCCGAGGTGGAGATACCTAAGAAGTTCAAGATCCCTGATTTTGAGAAGTATGATGGAACTACCAATCTTGAGCACCACCTTTTCATTTATTGCTTGATGGTGGGAAGTGCACGTAAGGTTAAATGAGAGGGAGAGCATTGGTGTATGAGAACGGGGGATGCAGTTTCGAGAGCTTGTGTGTGAGTTGAGTCGCTGTACCTAGGGTTAAGCGAGGTCTTTATAGTAATACAACAGCTTTATGGGTCGAAGGCTCGCAACAAGGTGAGCCAAGGTTTTACAAGAATGTGATACGTTAACCTTAATTGGGTAGGTTAACTATGATATTATCAAATTTTAATTTATAACTTTTGGTATAAAATTAACTACAAAAAAAATTATATTACACTCCCTTCCTTTAACTGTCGTTTTTGGCTCAGACAATTGTAATTAGAAATTGGGACCGCAAGGGGTCTTAACCTTGGGGGACTTGTCCTTAGGTGATGCACCTAGGTGCCTACGTACCCTTCGGGAGGGATCAAAGTCCACGTAGTTCGTCATGGTGACGTCTATCGGAGCCGTTAGGCAAAGTAGTTACCTGTATTGGGTCGTGTGCGGCTAAGACGTGCCTATGGTACTCTGGGCGGGCGAGCCGCTCTTAGGAGGTTGTCTTAGAAGGAGAGAGATATGGTCTCTAAGGGCTGCTGGAAGCCCTGTTGACGGTATGCTCCAAAGAGGAGATGAGCTGACCGGAGGTTGGCCGGAATGGGGGTCGGTGACGGAGCTCGAGGTGCGGAAAGGACCTGCTTGGGGTATCTGAGGATGCTCAGGTACCGAGAGAGTATGGAATATCATACATGATGTATGATAATCCTTCAGGCTGTGTATAGTTCTGTGTACGCTCGATTGCTTACGTAGTCCCCCGAGTGAGGGTCTATTTATACTTGTGTGTGGGGAGATCGTGCTCGACCCACGACCTCGTGGAACGTGGGTCACCCCACGAGGCTTATGGAGATCCCACGTCTGGTTGAGGGGAAGCTCCGTGTGGTGACGTGGGTGATGGCCACGTAACAGATAGGTGAGTGGTGCCATGTGTCTCCAGCGGGTGCTAGGGTCGTGCTTCTAGAACGTTTGGTACCACGTCTCCCTAGGTGGAATATTCCGTAATTACATAAGTCCCCCAAGTCTACGGGTGTCGGGCGCCCGTGGACTTAAGTTCCTTTGTTTGTAAGACACTTAGGAATTTTCACTGCCTTTGCTCTCGGGATAGCTCGTCCGCTTAAGGTCGTGGTTACGGGAGCTGGTCACCTGACACACGAAGTTAGCTTTCACACATCGTTCAATAGAAAAGGTGATGTCTTGGAGAGGACACGTGTCTCGTACCGGATGTCTTGCAGGAAGTACGCGACTTACCGAGGTGGAGTCATCATTGCTCAGAGGGGCATTTCCCGAAATACCCTTCGAGAGCTAGCGGAGGAAATCCAAAGGTCAGGGGCCATTTGGTCATTCCGTAAGGCTCTCCTCTGGCCATTGTTCGTCCGTGGTCAGTGGTTGAGGGTGGATTTCCTGCAGAGAGTCATTTGTTATAGGTGCCACGCGTCAGAGTTTGAATGGGCGCCTTTGTTGCTCGAGCGTTTTGCCGCCACTTCTCCTTCATTAAATGCGAGTTCGTTTCCGAGGGTAGCCATTCTTAGCCTGGGTAGAGAGTTTCGCAAAAAGGCCCTCAGTTTTCTCGAGGTGACTTTTGGGTTCTTGGGGGCTTTTCGGCCTTTGTGTTTCCGTTCTTTTGGCTGTGCATCTTGTCCGTTCTTTCCTTCCACGTGTGCGGCTGGAATGGGCGATTGCAGCTTGGCTGGATTGTAGAGGATAGTAGGTTTTATCCGTTGCGGGATACGAGGGGTCAAAGTTTTTGAAAAGTCGCGCCTCTGGGTACCCTATAAATGTCCAACATTTGAAAGTTTGAGACTTTACATTTGTGTTCGCCTTTCTTTGTTTGCCTCTGTTTTATCTGTTCTTGCTTTTTCTGATTCTTGTTTCTGTCGAATCGAATCCTCGCAATGGCCGGTGGCGGTGATGACTATAGCTACTACCCTTTCGACTTCACCGATTTGGAGGATCTTCCTTCATCTTCCCCCTCCTCCTCCTCTGGTTCGGATTCGCAATACTGGTCGAAGCGAGGGGAGGAAGAACGATCAACAGGGCCTGTCTACGGGGGGAGCCACCGATGTCCCGGTTTTGGTACCTACTACGGTGCCTACTAGTGGTGAGAGGGAAAGGCAGCTTCCTGTGCCTCCGTCTTCCGAGAGGGAGCATCGTCAAGAGGTTCTTCCGAAGGTAAGGAGGAAGAAAGACGGTAAGGTTGGCGCGAGCGGACCCCAGGAGGGGGAAAGGAGAGGAACTTCTGCGGCGGGGTTACCCAAGAGCAGAGAAGGGGGGCCCAAGAAGCAGCCTGTCGGTGTGGAGTTGCGGTTGTCTCTGCAAGTTGCACGGCGGAGTACTAACCGGGGGGACGTACAGGTGGAGGCTCCGGCGGGAGATGCTGTTCCTATTTTTACCCCTGCCTCTGTTCATATCTCTGTTACCACTTCCGCTCCTATGCTTCAATCACCCATGAGGGTGATTCTTTCTACTCGTCCTCCCGTCCTCGGCCCCGTTGAAGCGGTGAATCAACCTCCTGCTAAGAGGGCCAGGGTGGTCGTGGAGGAGCCTGCCGGAGACTCTTCCATGCCTCAAACTGCGGCGGGTGATCCTGCGGCTGAGGAGGTTGCAAAGTCTGGTGGTGCGGCCGTGGAGGCCAGAGCCCCTTCAGATAGGGGGAATGTAGTGGCGAGTCAAGTGGCTGCCATGAGAGATCTTGTTCCGGGGTCGAGCGTTGACCCTTATGAACCCCTTGGGCTACCAGAGGGGGGATTGTCTTTTGAACTGGTGGCACTGGGCAGGCGCTTCCCGGTGGAGATGCGGAAGAGGGAAGTCAGGGGGCTGGACACTTCGCCCCTGAATCTCCCTGTCCGAGGCTTTAGTCGGGTGGCTGAAGCATTGGCTAACTTCCACCAAGCCGATTTTGAGTGGGAGAAGCGTGTGGTAAGCTACCTTGTCTTGGTGTTTTCCTCGTTTTGCTTTGGCTTGTATTCCTGACTCTGCTGTATATGTGTGTACTTCGTGCAGGGGGAGATTCATCGCGACTGAGATCAATTTTTCGGTGTTGCGACCTCTAAGAGCCGGGCTCTGGAGGTCTCCCAAAAGAGGTTGGCGGACGTGCAGGAGCAGCTGTCTACCAAGAAGCTGGAGTGTGAGGATCAAGGACGCGAGGTTAAGTCCTTGACTGAAGAGGTCGCCCATCTTAGGGCCGAGGCCAGTCACACTACCGAGGTTGCGTTCCTTCGCTCGGAGTTGGAGAGGACTCACAAGGAGCTGGCCGTCCGTCGGGATGATTCTGAGAGGCGTCAGCAGGAGCTGCATTCACTCTGTGGAGCCTTGCGGGATGCAGAGGTTCGTGCTGCTGAGAACCTTTCTGGTCAGCTAGCGGCTGAGAGCAAAGTTGCCGACATTGCCGATCGCTAGGAGGAGCTATCTGCGCAGAGGATGTACGGCATGCTCTTGGCAGTCGAGCAGCTTGAGCGCCTCTGTGGGGAGAGATTCCCAGCGGAGTGTGTGGCTTCCTTGCACCCATCCTTGGAGTTTTTTAGGGTGAGCTTCGTGGTCAGACGGAAGCGGACCCTTCGTTGAATCTCGCTTATCTTCATCGATTGACGGATCGCTTGGTGGATCACCAAGTGTTGTCCAGAATTGGCGGACGAGAGCTCCAGGGATTGGACCTACTTCTCAGCAGCTGGAGCCAAGGCCTATGTAGATCTTAGGGATGCCTAAGATTAGGCTTATATAATTTTTAGGGTGTTTACCCTTTGTAAATGGGCGGACGCCCTCTCATTTTTGGCATTCAATGAGAATATTTTCTTGCAAAGAGTTTTCTCCTGCTTTCCTTTTTACTTCTGGGCAAAAAGTCGCATACGCAGTTTCTCTTTTCGTAGTTATCTCTTTACGTCTGGGTAAAAAGATTTTTTACATGAGCACCGTGTGATCAGAATGGTTTGTATGCATGTTGCTAGCATGGTTTGTCGAACGTTCGTTTTATTGTTTTTCGCACCCAACGTGTTTTCACCGCGCTACTAGGGAAATTTTAGCTTGGACCTGGGGGCGCTTAGCGTTTCTTAGGGCGGTCGAGCCCATTGCCTTGTGGTAGGACTAGTGCGAGTACTTTGCAGGGTTCCTGTCCTCTTCCCATCGCTGTTGGCGTAAAGCTGCTACTTCTGCTTCGAGGCGGGCGATCTCTGCGTCCTATGGGTTTCTCACTGGCTCTGTCATCTCCTGACCACCGGTTGCGGGGCAAGGGACGTGCGGCATGCCATACGGGTGTTGAGGGCAAGTTTCCTCTCTGGATGCCAGGTTCTGGACCACGGTTTTCGCGACGGCTACCTGTGCTACTGAGGAGCTTTGAGGCTGGGTCGCGCTTGATCCGCCTACCTCTGTGACAATCGGTTCGCCCGTTCCCTTTCGATTCCTGGTGCTGCGTCTTAGGGCGCTAGCGTCAGTCGTGGTTGTGGGGACATTCGACTTGGTCATGATGTATTATATCATGTATCTGTATTGGCCAAAACAAAGAACAAAACAAATGCGGGTTTCTGAGCGTTAGCCATGTACTCCTACTCCCCGAAAAAGGAATGCCGTTTAGCGGCAGAGTGCGCAAGGCATTGTGGTCTGAGAAGACCGCGGTGGGCGCCACTGTAACTATCGTTTTTGGCTCAGACAATTGTAATTAGAAATTGGGACCGCAAGGGGTCTTAACCTTGGGGGGACTTGTCCTTAGGTGATGCACCTAGGTGCCTACGTACCCTTCGGGAGGGATCAAAGTCCACGTAGTTCCTCATGGTGACGTCTATCGGAGCCGTTAGGCAAGGTAGTTACCTGTATTGGGCCGTGTGCGGCTAAGACGTGCCTAAGGTACTCCGGGCGGGCGAGCCGCTCTTAGGAGGTTGCCTTAGAAAGAGAGAGCTATAGTCTCTAAGGGCTGCTGGAAACCTTGTTGACGGTATGCTCCGAAGAGGAGATGAGCATACCGGAGGTTGGCCGGAATGGGGGTCGGTGACGGAGCTCGAGGTGCAGAAAGGACCTGCCTGAGGTAGATGAGGATGCTCAGGTACCAAGAGAGTATGGAATATCAGAGATGATGTATGATAATCCTTCAGGTTGTGTATAGTTCTGTGTATGCTCGATTGCTTACGTAGTCCCCCGAGTGAGGGTCTATTTATACTTGTGTGTAGGGAGATCGTGCTTGACCTACGACCTCGTGGAACGTGGGTCGCCCCACGAGGCTTATGGAGATCCCACGTCTGGTTGAGGGGAAGCTCCGCGTGGTGACGTGGGTGATGGCCACGTAACAGATAGGTGAGTGGTGCCACGTGTCTCCACCGAGTGCTGGGGCCGTGCTTCTAGAACGTTCGGTGCCACGTGTCCCTAGGTGGAATATTCCGTAATTACACTTCCTATGAGAGGTCCTTAAATTTTTCTCTTTTTTGTTTTAAAAAATTACACTTTTTTTCCTTGAGAGATAAAAAAACATTCAATTCACATATTTTGACAAAAATATGCTTGTATTTATTCTTTACATAATTAAATATGTATTAGACTAAAACAAAAATCAATTTTTAAAAACAAAATATATATTTTTAACTCAAAATAAATAATGAAATAATATTTTTATAATAAATAATAATTACTTTAGAAAAGTAATAATATTATTAAGAGTATTTCAATAAAAAAAGGTAAAATTGTAGTATTTTTAGTCTAAGGGAATGGAGAGTTTTCAAAACAAAAGAAAAAAAAATGTTGTTTTAGTATGGAGAAGGGTGTAAAATTTATTAAAAAAAAAGAGGCCAAATTACTCTTTTGGTCCTCAACGTTTGCACAAAGTTTAATATTGATCCTCAACATTTCAAAATGTTGTTTTAGGTCCTCAACGTTTTTTTTTTGTTGAAATTGGTCCTCCAACATAACTTCGTTAGTTTGTGCCGTTAAATGCTGACGTGGATGGCTTATGTGGCACACCTCTCTCATACGTGTTTTATTTTAATGACGTGGCACGCCACATCATGCCACGTCAACGCCACATCACTCCACATTGCCACATCATCATCATCATCATCATCTTCTTCTTCTTCTTCTTCTTTCCTTCATCATCATCATTGTTGGTTTTTTAAAAAATTTTAGAAAGTAAATTGAGAGAGATGGAGAGAATTCAAAGTAGGTTAAAAGCTGATTACATTCTTATTCATGATTCATACTTGATTTATACATAGATATTGTAAATAACAAACTTTCTAATTTTGTGGGCCATCTAATTTGAATATAAAAACTAAAGAAAATAAGAAATATAAATGTTAATAAAAATAAATAACCTAACAGCAAAAAAAGATTTCTTATTTGAATTTTAAAAAATAACAAACTATTGGAGCGAAAATGCCATAATTCAACACTCCTCCTTGGCATTTTGGTGACAGACTTCAATATTTTTTTCTAGCCTTCATAAGAAAATCAGAAAGTTGATCCTTTGACCAACCGTGAACCAGTATCGCTTCTTTGGATTGTTGAACTTCTTCAATAAAATAAAATTCCAATGGTTGAATTTTGCTTTTAATAATAACATCAGTCTCCTCCTGTGACGCTTTTCTCCAAATTGGTGTATCACTTGTCTTGAAAAAATGTTTAGATTTTGAAGCAACAAGATTGCAATTTTTGTGTACATCTTGAAAAGTTCTTGTTTCTCCAAGAGATTCATTAAAAATTGTTTCACCATCAATTGTAGTTTTTGGCACATTCTGAACATTGGCTTCAACTTCATTCCATTCAACAACAAATCTCTTACTTTTCATTGTTATGCTCAGTGATTTAGCACCATAAGCATCAAAGATGGTACAATAATTTCCTTTAAATTCAATATCCTTTCTCCAATATTTGACAAAAACTTAATAAATTTTGACTTAGTTCAGGTACAAACAAAACATTTGTAATAAGTTTAATACCTGAAAAAGTACTTATTTCAACAGTGCATTTGCCTTTCACATCCAGATATTCTCCATTTCCTATTTTCACTTTGGAATTAAAACTTCTATCAAGATCTTTGAAAATCGCATCATTATATGACATATGATTAGTGCATCCACTATCAATAAGCCAATTGCTACTGGAAATAATATTCTGAGAACATGAGGCAACAAATAGTTCATCCTCTTGAATCTCAGACTCAACTACTTGAGCATGTTGAGTTTGGTTCTTGGATTTAGATACCTTTGCAACATGGCCTGTTTGCTTGCAATTTCCACATATGGCATCTGGTCTCCACCAACAATATTTCTCTAGATGTGTAGATTTTTTGCAATGCTGACAAGGAATTCACCTTTGTTTATCATTGTTGCCTTCAATTTTGACTTTGTTCCTCTTGCCTTTGTCATTGGTTCGTGCAAAAATAGCTCCTTCGATGACTTTGTCTTCTCGAAATTGCCTCCTTTGCTCTTGCGCTTGAAGAGCACTCATTAGTTCACCTAATGATATTTTATTTAAGTCCTTAGACTCTTCAAGAGAGGAGGTTTTGGATTCAAATCTCTCAGGAAGAGTTACAAGAACTTTCTCTACAATTGTTTTATCAGGAAATTCTTCACCAATAATCTAATATTATTAACAATAAGAGAGATTCGGTTAGCATACTCACTAATTGTTTTGTTCTCCTTCATGTTCAAAGATTCAAATTCTCTTTTCAAATTCAAAACCCGCATCTGACGCGTTCTATCATTGCCTTGATATTCTTCTTTCAATTTTTTCCAAGCCTCTTTTGCTGTACTACAAGCCATAATTCTGTAGAACACAGAATCAACAATGAATTTTGAATAAGTGACTTGGCTTTGGATTTCTTTGCCCTCTCTTCGTTATGAGATTTGATTTAGGCCGAGGTAGGATTTTCTCGAAGAGGAGGTATTGGTATGTCTTCAGTCACGGTTTCCAAAAGGTCGTAGGCTTCCAAAAAAGTTTGTACCAAATGTGATAATTTTGACCGGCGAGGATGATAGGAGGATTTAGAGTTTGGTTACTAGACACCATTTGTTTGTAGGTTAAAAAAAAGTTTTAGACCCCGAAAGATCAACTATGGCTCGGATACCACTTGTTGGTTTTTTTAAAAATTTTAGAAAGGAAATTGAGAGAGATGGAGAGTATTCAAAGTAGGTTAAAAGCTGATTACATTCTCATTCATGATTCATACTTGATTTATACATAGAGATTGTAAATAACAAACTTTCTAATTTTGTGGGCCATCTAATTTGAATATAAAAACTAAAGATAATAAGAAATATAAATGAATAAAAATAAATAACCTAAGAGCAAAAATCTTGAAAGATTTCTTATTTGAATTTTAAAAAAATAACAAACTATTGGAGCTAAAATGCCATAATTTAACAATCATCATCATCATCATCATCATCATCATTTTCATCTTCATCCCTTCTCTCTCTTTACATCATCTTCATCTTCCACACCACTAAAAACGCCTCCCAATCCAGCAATAATCTCTCCACCAAGAACCAAAGCAAGCTCGTGAAAGTCGCCGACATTGGTCTCAAGAAGATGAATTCCACATCCAAGATCAAAAAGCAGCTCAATTCCACTTCAAAACCTCTCAACTCCACCAAAATCGCCCTAATGTCCAGCAAGAAATCTATGGATCTTCCTCCCAAAGCTAGTGGTTCCAAGAACAAGACCACGACGACGACAAAAGCCACTGCCACCACCAAAGAAACCAAAACCAAGCCGATCGATAAGAATCAGAAATCCAAGAAACAAATAAAAGCAAGTTGGATCGTTTCAGACGACGACGACGACCTAGAGCGGATCTCCACCCCTCCAAAGCTTACATTACCAAAGCCAATAAACAAATCACGAAGGGATTCAAACCCTATGTCGGCAACAAATACGTTAGCTCCCACCATAGCCACCATTCTTTAGTGCGCTTTCGCCTTGATCCCTCTCATATCTTAAACCCTCTGTTTTCTTGGAAACGCGATTCTGACTCTTGACAAGCTCTGTGTGTGTAAGAGAGGAAGAGAGGGAATGTTGATTTTGAAATGTATGGTGAAGAGGAAGAGGAGGAAGAAGATGGTGAAGATGGTGTGTGAATAAGGAAGAGGATGGAAATGGGAGCGGCGATGGTGGTGGTGGGAAAGATGAAGAAGATGGTGACAAAGATGGTAAAGAGAGAGAGGGGATGAAGATGAAGATGATGATGATGAATGAGAGAAGATGATGTGGCAATGTGGAGTGATGTGGCGTTGACGTGGCATGCCACGTTATTAAAATAAGACACGTAAGAGAGATTGTGTGTCACATAAGCCATCCACGTCACATTTATCAGCACAAACTAATGGAGTTACGTTGGAGGATCAATTTCGACAAAAAAAAAACGTTGAGGACTTAAAATAACTTTTTGAAACGTTAAGGACCAATATTAAACTTCGTGTAAATGTTGAAGACCAAAAGAATAATTTGACAAAAAAAAAAAATTGAGGGAAGAAATTAAAAATCATTATATAGCTGACGGCTTTTGCCTTACGTACTGATATAAAATTTTAGATACAGAAATCCTACCTATATCCCCCAAGTGCAACCTCGTACAAAAAAGGCCGATATATTGAACTGTAAAGTTCGGCTGCACAAGTTCTTCCAATCTTCCCCGGCGGAGATGTCTGGAGCAGAGGATATGGAAGACGAGGAGAGGCGTCGTCAACTGAAGCTTGAAGAAGCCCTAGAAATCAAATCCCTTAGGCGTATCGTCAGTGCTTACCTCAAGTATGAATCGCTCCCCTCACTTTCTCCTGTAATTTTTCTAGCAGCTTATCCGATGTCGTTTTCGGAAAAAAAAAATTCGTTTCCTATCAGTCTAGTTAGTAATAACCTGGCTTGTTTGGGGATTTAGTAATAATCTGGCTTGTTTTGCACTCCAGTGCGAGTAGGTACTGTAGCATGAGCATTGAGGTTTTGAGAGTGGGCTGCGTTGGTTTTAGCTCCGATTAAGTGTTTTTTATTGAATGGATGACAATTAACATTGTATAGCAACTAGACATTGTTTGGAATACCTATCTAAAAGTTCCTAACTTTAATTAGAAAACGGATCCTCCAATTGAGTTTTTGGTGGAGTACTGTGTTCTTTGAATGGATGATAATAAACATTGAATAGCAACTAGATATTGTTTGGAATACCTATCTAAAAGTTCCTTACTTTAATTAGAAAACAGATCCTCTCAAGTGTTTTTGGTGGAGTACGTGAAGTGTACTGTATTTGCATATGACAAGCGCACTACAACTCTAGGATCTGTTCTTTAAAACTTTTGGCTTTGTTTCTTTTTGCATTATTTATTTATCTACTTTTTTTTAGTACATTAAACTACTACTTTTGTGGGCTCTAAGACAAAGGATAAAATATAGTCTGAAAGATATAGTTTTCTTGTTGAAAGATGAACCAATTTTAAACCTAGAGAAGTATGAATCTATACTTGTGAAGATAAATTACAGCTGTGCTCATATGATCATCCAATGATATGCTTCCTTTCTGTGGAAATGACTTTATTTGGATGAAATGACATATGGTGAGTTCCATTTTTCTATTTAGTTATTAAGAATTTTTTTTTATTGCATATGTTTTGACATTGAAGTGACTTCATGTGTCTTAAATTTCACATTTACAGTCTTAACTGAAGTATGTAATGCCTTTGAGACACTATTGACTCTTAAGACACAAATGTTTTATGAATTGTGACCCATTATATCTTTGATGCTTTTTTGCTTATTTGTTGATAAGATGAAAGTGCAAGCTAATCTAACTTGAAATTTTGGCTCATATTTTTTACATTTATGAAATTGGATACTTGTCATGATTTTTTCTTTATCTTAGTATGCTATCATAATGTTAAAATCAGTATGTCCCTATCATCTCTTTCATTGCAAGTTAAACTTATATATTTGTTTCATTGACTTTTTGATGCAGCTATCCTGATGCTGCAGAAGAGGATGTCAGAAGATATGAAAGATCTTTTATGAAGCTTCCATCTGCACATAAGGTAATTTTTCTCCCATGGATGATGAGGCCGTTTTTGCTCTGAATTCTAACTTTGTAATTGGAACCCCGAGATTTCACTCAAACTTTTGGGATATATTATCAAGAAACATTCACTTCTGTTGCCAAACTCAATACAATCTGAGCACTCTTATCCATGGCTGCAAATTTTGACTAAAAGCTTCATAACCTAAATGTCACGAATGCATTCCTTTGTACTCACGTTCTTAATAATATTTCATTTTCTATATATAAATAAAATAAAGACATCAGGAAGACATGTCTAAGGCAAGAGATAGATCTTTTGAAGGGTAATACTAGTTCCTTGGGAACTAAGGATGCGGAAAAAAGAATATTCAGGTTTTCCAAGAGTAGGAAAAGCTTCGGATTTTTCAACGGGTTTATATAATCTGCAAATTTTACTGAATTTCTTACCCTTGGTGTTATGATGAGTTTCTGAGTCCACTCTTTCTCAGTTGATTAGTTTCTTTGTTATTATATTACAGCTATATGTGTATTTCTGTTATTCTAACACTTCCTCTTTTGATGTTTTGTAGGCTTTATTATCCCATTATCCTCTAAAGATTCAAAGATTGCGGCGGTAAATTTTACTTTACCTTCTCTCTCTGGTTCTTTTTTGCATTTATCTTCCTAATATTTTTTAATAATTCTTTTGGAGTATTCTGAATTAGATGCCAATGGACTATGGGTCCAGTGGCACTTTCCTCCATTGAGGAACCAGGGAGGCGAAGATAGATAAAGAGTTTTTGAACTTGTTGCTGAAATAGATCATCATTCATGGAAAATACTGATGAGTCAAATAGCCTTGAATCATGACCTTGGGTCCAGTCAATTGGTTTTCCATTTGGGTTGGCTTTTGTTTTATCTAACCATATCTGAACCAGGAAAGGGTTATTGTTGTGATAATATTTTGTAATTTGGATGCTTCTGTAAGCCTACTGTTTAGTTTAGACAACAAAAATCTTTAGAATATTAAAGTCAGAAGCCGACCCCACCTAGTGGGAAAAGGCTTTGTTTGTTTGTTGTATTAAAGTCAGAATATTGGGTGAAACTATGACTAGGAGCTGAAAAATTTAGCAAAATAATTGCCTTCCATTTGTGTAAAAGGCGTATAGTTGGGATTATATTTATGGATGATCAGGTAGGAAAAGTGCCAACATGTTGAAAAATCTTAACGAAAGAGGTAGAGGAGTCAAGGTTGTCAAAATTGAGATCTTGTGTAGAATCTGACAATTAGTCGAGGGGTAAAGAAGGTCAAATTGTAAGTTGAAATCAAGGATTATAAGATTCTAACTTTTATGACGCAAAATATAGATATATACACACACACACAAAATTAGATAAAATTTTTAGATATGCCTAAAGCTATCGAAACCTCAACTGCCTCATCATACTTAAATAATAAAACATATTATAACATACAAAAGGCACTATTCTCAATTATCATGCATAAAAATAGCCCATACATAACCAAGGTTATAATATCATTTTTTTTTGGATAGAAAACCAAGGTTATAATATTCATATATTGAACAAGTAATAGGTCATATAATTCAACAAAATTTCAAGACAAAAATCAACGAAAGTTCACAAAGAAGATTTCATGTTACCTTACCAAGATATTACCTTCATCCTTAATACATTTCATTTGCTCTATGTCTCTTGTTTTTCTCTCTCTACTCTTAGCAAGCCTACATATTTTTCTCTCCCCATCTGTTTCCCAAGGAAGAAGGAAGAGTTCAAAGAAAAATCTTTCTCTTTAATACAATTTCTTTTTTCTGTAAAAAAGAGTTCAAAGAAAAATATATAATCAAATTATGGTGTCTACTACCACAACAATGACGCGAACCTCTATTTTCATGGCCAAACAATGACACTTGTGTAGTTTAATGTGGTCTTCTGGGTGCACTACAAGTAATTATTATTTTAACCTATTCTATGAACGCATATGGACGTCATAGAATATTTAGGAAACACTTTTTTTTTTTTATATTATTTCATTTAATAATGTCAAAATCATTTTTGAATCAAAATATAGCTCAAGTATGGATTCTGAGCATCTTGTGGTTTGTTGGGCTGTCTAATGCTGCAGGTGTATCTCCATAAATTCCTATTTCATATTCAACATGCTTCAGGTCAGAACTATCTCCTTTTTGTGCTCAATTCCTTTTATTATTTTCTTATTGTTGTTTTGACATTGGTATAATGAACTTTTGTAGGCATTTGAACCTCCACTTGATATGAGCCAAGACATCGATATGAGTGAAGATCTGCACCCTGAACATGCCTCAAAGGATCATTTAGCCACTAAAGAAATTAATGCTTTCTTGTGCGAGTCAACCTCAGGAAGAGTAATGTATTCTTCCTCAAATGATCAAGGTCATATTGAAGGTTGCAAGGATACGTGCAGATCATCGGAACCAGTCCATACCAATGAGGTTTCTGCAACATTATGACCTATTTTTCGATTCGCCAAATAAGAATTGTGATATTTGGTTGGTTCTATGTTTTTTTCATTTAGAAATTTGACTCTGTAGATAACAACAGGAGGTGGATATTGAGGATCACCATCAATCAAGTAATGGGAGCCCTTCTTCGAGATCAATACATACAATAGAGACTGGCAAATATTGCAGGCATTTAATGGCTGATTCCAATGGCAATGTAATTCCTTTTAGTTTGTTTTAATTTTTTTTCTTAAGTTAGAGTAGTTGGTCTTTCTTTTAATTTTATCGCACAATTATAAGACTTGCTTTATTGTATGGTATTGAATGTTGGGCAATAGAAAGCTATTATGTGCATAAATTCAACATAACAAATATGAGAATGTTGCGTTGGATGAGTGATCACACTAGAATGGATATAGGATTATGAATGATTGCATTAGAGAGAAAGTAGGGGTAGCACCTATTGTAGAAAAATTAGTTGAAACACGCCTCAGGTGGTTTGGTCATGTACAAAGAAGACTATTAGAGGCTCCCTATACGTAGAGTTGACCAGATGGAAGATAGCCCAATAACCAGAGGTAGGGGAAAACCAAAGAAAACAATAGAAGAAACTATAGGATGAATTTAGCTATTAATAATCAAACCATAGAAATGAGTAAAGACATAATACATTGGTGTCGCTTGATCCATATAGCTGACCCCACATTAGGGAGTTTGACTGTATACAGAGAAGAAAAATTATTTGAGATTTCTTTAGAGAGAAATTGGGAATTCCAAACTTCTCATCAAATTAGGGAGTATATATCTATCATACCTAGGTTAGATAAATGATTATCCAGCTGTGTTCTTGGCAAAGCTTTGGTCAACGCACCTGCAGTATGTACATAAGGAGTGTAGATCATATTCACAATTCCTTGTTCTATCTTTTCCTTGATAAAGTGTTGAGTAATTTCTACGTATTCTATGGATCTCCAAAGGGATTGAAAGGCTCTGTTGAGTTAAAGTTTTGTTTTCTTTTTGCTGGTTCTTTTTCTTGTTTCTTAGAGGACTTCTTGTCCTTTTCCATTGTACTCTCTTTCTTCCTTAATATATTTTTTTCAAAAAAAAAAATCTACGTATTTGTTTCTATCAGGATAAATTGGATTTTTAGCTATGCTTATAGTAGCCGCATTGTCATATAATAACTTTATAGTATCTATAGTTGGGAAATAAAGATCTTTAAGGAGTCTCGCAAACCAGATTCCTTTACAAATCCTATATGGAAAATCTCAAAACTTAGCTTCAATGCTACTTCGAGCTACAACTGATTGCTTATTTTTCCTTCAAATAACTAGACTACCCTAGATATAAGTATAATATCTAGAGGTTGTCCTTCTATTAATAATGTATCCGGCCCAATTAACATAAGAGAAAACTGCTATGTGTTTATTAGTTCCCTTCTTGAAAAATAGCCCTCTTCACAGAATCATCTTGAGGTACCTTAGTACTTTGTGCACTGCTTCATGGTGATCTTCCGGGGGGTTACTCATAAAGAGATTCATTTGGTCTTCCATGTCTCAACTGAAAAAAATCAGGACACCCCCCTGCTTATCCGTAACCTTTACCTTCAATTCTAACCAAGGAGGGTGAATTGGTTATGGAACCTGAAACTGTAACACAGATTCGGAGGCTAATAACTGGTCACTTTGAAGTGTTGATTAAGTAGAAATACCTCCCAAGGAATGATAGTTGGGAAAATTATGACAGCATTAATGAAATCTTTCTTGACTTCACCTTGAAGACAAGGAGAAGCTTATGGGGGGAGGTTTTGATAGAACCCAGGTCACTAAACAATTCAAAATGAGAAAGAAGAGACTTGTGAGAGAGAGTGGGCTAAGGAAATCCTTACCTACTGACGTAGAAGAGTGTTCTAGAAGGAAAAGTGGGCTGTATGGAGTGAGAGGGGAATCCTCTAACTAACTTGGCAGTACAAGGGTATTTTGGGGATTGCAGAACAGCTATTTGGGGGCTGATGAGGTCAGTGTGAGAAGGAAGGAAATTCTAAGGGAGTGCTACCTTCTTGAAAGTTAACCTATTTTCTCTTTTGTTATCATATCCTTTCTAATTTTCGCTGCTGTTTTGAGTGCTCAGTATGCTGTTATTCCTTTTATGTGCTAGTTTGTGGTTAGTTTATTTGTGTAACTCCTCTTTTGCGAGGTCTTTCTTAATGGAGCAGTACTTTCAGTTTCATAATAGTCCTTTCAAACTATAATGAATCTAACTAGTTGAAAGTCTAAAGTTTTACATGTATTCCCTTGTGGCTTTCCTTATGAGTAAGTGCTCTGCTCTGGAATGGCTTGTTGGGAACTTTTGACTTCCTGGCTGTTCTGTATTAAGTTATTCTTCTTAATATGTTTTCTAGAGAAGAAGGAGATCCAGTTATTTTTCTTGTTTCTTTTCTCTCTTTTACTTGGATGAGGTTTCCTGGGAAAAAATATCGTTCTTATACTTTATTTTGACTGTATTATACAAAATACTCAAATGACCAAGTGTTTCACAAAATACTTTAAGACATTTATTTTTCATTTTTTAAGTTCACTGCAGTTTTTGGTATACTTCTTAAGTGCTGTCTATTTTAATTGTATATTTCTTTTCAAGATATGGATCAATTTTTTTTTCCTGCAATGTTTTAGGTATCCTCATCACGACAAGAGTGGTTGGATCCATCTTTTCAGTTGCATGTTCCTTTGGTAGATGTAGATAAGGTATATCCATGTTACTCCTTTCCCTTTTCTTATTGTTTGAAAGTTGTTCACATGTCACTGAATACTGATTCTCTATGATTTTTACCTATATGTTTTCATTTTCATTTTTTTTTTTCGTGAAAGAAAGTTTAGGTGGGGGTAAGCATTGGTATCCCACCAGGGTTAGGGAATACCTCTCGACCTCTTTGAGGATTTATAGGAGGATTTACATATCACCTACCAATAAGATTCTCACATCGGTCATAGGGTTCGAACCCTCGCCCTTGTGGGGTAAAAACCCAAACCTTAACCAATTGTGCCATGGTTGGCTAAAAGCTCATGGTTGACATTATATACAATTTTTTACATTATTAAAAGTACTGCATATCCATACATCTGAGTGTACCTTCCACTAAATTTATATTCCATATACTTTTATGATTTATATAATATAACAAATATTAAAGATGTATTTGATCATATAAAATAGTCATTTTTTAGACGAATTAAATTTACAATTTTCAATGCAAAATAAATTGCATTGAAATATAAGTTTTAAAAATACATTTCTAGTAAGTTATATATATAATAAAAGAAACCAATATTATCTCGACGTTATTATCAATTTTAATGCTACTTTTGCCTCAGGTGCGTTGTATAATAAGGAATATTGTTAGAGACTGGGCTGCTGAGGTATTGACTAATAATTTATTGAATTTGAAATGTATTTATCAAATGACAAACTTGATCTAGATTTCCCTTTTATTTTCTGCAATTTGTATTATCCTAGGGTCAAAAAGAACGTGACCAGTGCTACAAGCCTATACTTGAAGAACTTGATGCTCTTTTCCCTAATCGCAATAAAGAGAGGTAATATATAGTACTCTTATGACATACAGAAGGTTCCTTTCCAGGTTTAAGTTTGTTCAAACAAATTGTTCACTAAAATGATAAAATTTTTAAACAGCCCACCCACCTGTTTAGTTCCTGGTGCTGGACTTGGCCGGCTGGCTTTAGAGATTTCATGCTTAGGTTTGTGCTTATCACTGAACTCATGTAGGATTTATGTTGTTATATGGATTTACTGTTAAAGTTTTCATATCATGATGCAGGATTTATCAGTCAGGGAAATGAATTTTCATACTACATGATGATATGCTCAAGTTTTATTCTTAACAAGTAAGAATGTGGGCTTGTCAACCTTATAGTGGATCTTTTCATATCATAAATATTTATTTGTTGTAAATTCACTAAAGATTTTTGTTCTGCTGTCCATTTTTCGTCTCTTATTTTGGTTTTTATATTAATAAATTGGCTTGATGGATCATATAAGCACACAAACTGCTGGGGAGTGGACGATATATCCTTGGATACACAGTAATTGCAATTCATTGTCTGATAGTGACCAACTTCGCCCTGTTTCAATTCCAGATATTCATCCTGCCAGGTACTTGCATTGATGTCTAAGTTGGTTCTCCCGTTTTCTCCTTATTTTCATGGCTAAGTTTCAATACTGCTTTTATCATCATCTGTGAATAAAATTCTCCTAACGGTATGCTTTCAATTTATATATTAGTGACAATTAAGGTGCTCAAGCGAACGTGGAATAAGGAAAGATTCCAAAATCACAAATTCATTAAGACTTGTTAACCAGATTCCTTCACAAATCCTGGTATAGAGCAAAACTCAGTTTCAACAATACAAGCTACAAGTGATTGGTTCTTACTTCTCCAAGTAACTAGATTACCCTGGAAATAAGTGCAATCTCTTTTGGAAATAGTGATTCCATTGCTGGATTTAGTTAATTCCTAAAAAATAGTGCCTAGCTATGAAGCACTGACACGGACACGGACACTTTAACACGCCAATTCTTAAAATTACAGGACACGACACGGCATATATATATATATATATTAATTTCAAGAGGACACAAAATATTTATAAATATTGATAAAAGCTTCAAAAATTACAATATTCATGTCATATATATTAATAGAGTATATATATATACACAATATATTATATATATATATGTATACCTTGAAGAGAAAAGTAGAGACATAGTGTCGCAAGCGTGTCGCACGTGTGTCAGCGTGTCAGACACACGGACACGTGTCCAACACGCCATAGAATTGGCGTGTCCGTGCTTCTTAGGTGCCTAGGACCTTCTTAAGATGGATCACCTCTTCGTAATTTCCTATGACAATTATATCATCCACATAGACTATATTTGGTAGGGTGCATGTTCCAATAAGAGGACAGGACCAATGACTTATATCAAGTTATCAACCACAGTACAAGGAAAGAAGCTTAGAAAAAAGTAAAGATCTCTGATACCAAGTAGAAATGAGCCAAAAGTACTAAGTACACTGTTCTGAATATTTTACATGGAATGGCTTCCCCTTACAGGTAAAGCACTAAAAATCAAAGATGACTCTCCTAGACATTAGGTTAAACAAGGGAAAATGAAATTAATGCTATAATCAAGAAATTTGAAATTTGACTATACTACAACAACAACAAACAACAAACAAAGCCTTTTCTCATGGTGGAGTCGGCTACTCAAGCCATACAGCATATTGCTTTCGAGTAACAACCTAACATTAATACGTCATGTCGTTAATCCATACTTACAAAGACTAGACAAATTATTAAGCTGGTTGCTGACTACCTAACGCAACTTTCCTCTTATCCTGGCTTGGGATCGGTTATGAAAGACAAACTTATAATAGGCAGAGTTAGGAAATTCGACCATATTCAAAGAAATATTTATTTGACATTTCCTTGGAGAGAAATCATGGACTATACATGATTATAATAGTTTTATTAAAGCTTCATAAGTTGTATTCCATTACCGGTCTTTTTAACATCTTTTGTGGAACAATGTTGAAAAATGACTATTACCATCGTAGTACTTATTTTAATCAACAGCTTTACAATCTACTGGCCTGGCTACTTTATACATATGCTTTTCAAGGAGATTCAAATATTTTAGTAGTTGGATTCCTTTTTCTCCAAGGTGGACTGTGTTTCAGATTGTTTTAGTATGATGCTGTTTGTCAATAGAATTGTTTAGTCTTTCCCTTCATCTTATTTAATTATTGAATGTCTTTTCTTGGGAGACATAAAATATGAGTAGAATGCCTACACTAATAACAATGCCAAGAGTTGCTGTTCCTTATTCGTTTCAGTTTTCAATTGCCTCTCACTGAATTTTTAGTTTAGAAAAACTGGAGCATTTCTGAATAATGTGTTACAATGGCGACATAAAGAAAATGAAGACGTAGAAACCTTGCATAAGTACCAAAATATCAATAGATTAATTTTGTATGATTTATTTATTTTCATTCTAACCTGTTTGGTTGCATTGGTTTTACATCAAATGGGAGCAGTGCAGGAATAACTGAAGGCTTTTCCATGTGTGGTGGTGACTTTGTTGAAGTCTACAGTGATCCAAGCCAAGTAGGTAGGGAAATAGTATGATTCTAAAATATATCTATATTTTTCTGTGTGATAATACGCCAGCAGCTCAAAATCAGTGTGCTGGTAGGGTTTCTGGTTTGAGGTTTTTTCATCCTATATGACTTTCTCTCTTTTGAAGGCTTCATGCTCTCCTGATTATGTTATGTTACAATTGTATTAGTTGATCTCAATTTTTTACCAGCGTAGCCAACAAGGAGCCCTAAGCAAGAATCTTAAATCAAGAGAACTTCAATAAATGTGTCCTTAGGTAGGAACAAACCCAATACATTTAAGGAAATTGACTTAATGAACATAAACTAGGCCTAAGGGGTATTTATAGATGACATACCCATCTCAAACAGAATAGAGAACATAAATCTGAAACAATAGAAATTGCAACTTAGTGGTCCTAAAAACATGGGAATGCAGAGTAATGCAAGCTGCCCTTAACTCCACTCACAAGAACATGTAAGGAGTTGATATTCCAAGTAGTTGTGTGGTCCTAAAAACATGGGAATGCAGAGTAATGCAAGCTGCCCTTAACTCCACTAACAAGAACATGTAGGGAGTCGATATTCCAAGTAGTTGTAGTAACCTGACCATCCTAGCCTTCCTTACAATGTTTTTAGGATCAGTAAGTTGAATTTTCTTTTTGTTTCAGATTTATGTTTTCTATTCTGTTTTAGAGTCGGGTATGTCATCCATAAATAGCCCATAGGCCTAGTTTATGTTCATCAAGTCAATTTCCTTATATGTATTTGCCATTGGGTTTGTTCCTATCCTACCCAAGGACACTTTTATTGAAGTTCTCTTGGTTTAGATTCTTGCTGAGAGCTTTCAATATCTTTCTGGTTTATTTTTGACTATGAATTTTAAAAAGCCAACATGAGCATAAATTCAACGCGGCAGAAATGAGAATGTTGCGTTGGATGATGGTCAGTTGGTCACACTAGAAATGATAGGATTAGGAATTATTGCATTAGAGAGAAAGTTGGGGTACCATCTATCATAGAAAAGTTAGTTGAAACACGCATTTGTTGATTTGGTCATGTACAAAAAGAGCCATTAGAGGATCTTATACGTAGATAGATGGAAGATAGCCCGACAATCAGAGGTAGGGGAAGACCAAAGAAAACAATGGAGAAACTATTAGGATTTTGGCTGCGTTCGTTAGGAAGAATTGACAAGGGAAAAGAGTAGGGTTTAGTCTTCTCCTGCGTTTGTTGGATAGAAATACCGTGGGAATGGAATGGCTGATTCCATCAAGCTGGACGGAGCAAAAGGCGGGAAAGAGAGAAAGAGAAGGGAAATGACCAATATACCCTTTGACATGCGCAGGAAGAGAAAAAGGGAAGGATTCGCACGCGGTGTTCGCAGGACGACGGTGGTTGGAGGTCGTTGTGTAGGTGAAAGCTGCTCTGCTTCTTCATTATCGGATCTTGATAGGAAGAGAGACAGAGGAGGACTTTGTGGCTCACTTCACCGTCCCACCGACTCAACCGAACATGATCAGAATGATCCAGAGCTCGGTTTTCGCCTGCGGAAAGGAGCAGTTGGTGATGGTGGCTTCAATGTAGACGAAATGATTCAACTCAAAAGTGTAGAGAAAAATAGAGAATCAGAGAGTGATGGCGGCTTCAATGCAGATCTAAATAGCTTCTTTCTTTCTTCTTCAAGAGCGACGTTATGCCTTTTTTTAAAAAAAAATTTTTATTATAAGGGGTAAAGTGGTAATTTTACCCGTCTTTTTTTCCTTTTCCTTTTCCTTTTCCTTTTCCTTTCCCATTCCCATTCCCATTCCCATTCCCATTCCCTTTTTGCGTAACAAACACACCCTTAGGATGGAATTAGCTATTAATAACCTACCCATAGAAAATTAGTAAAGATAGAACACATTGGTGCCCCTTGATCCATATAGCTAACTCCACCTAGTTGGAAAAGGATTTTATTGTTGTATTTTTCACTATGAATTTATCAAAATATAAGTAAATATTTCTGTTGATCTTATGTATAAATTGAATTTGAGATCTTAGTTCTACTCAGTACACCCATATCTAAACAAATGGAAGATACTGCTATATATCTACTGTAATTTCTTATGTTACCCACAATGGCGGTACAGGTGCTTGGGATGCTGTTGTGACCTGTTTCTTTATTGATACTGCTCACAATATAGTTGAATACATTGAAATAATTTCGAGAATTCTGAAAAATGGGGGAGTAAGTTCCTATATCCTGTTAGATCCGTTGTTTCTTCTTTCTGTCCTCTCGTTCTCTTTGTTGCCATCATCATGTCACTGTATGCTTTCATTCATTCCTTCTGGCGCCATGACAGGTTTGGATAAATTTGGGTCCTCTACTTTATCACTTCGCAGAAATGTATGGACAAGAAGATGTAAGCTTCTTTTGAGTTTTTGTTTTGACTTGCATATCATATCGCACTCTTGCAATGGATTTTACTCTGATATTTGTCTGTAGGAAATGTCCATTGAATTGAGTTTGGAAGATGTTAAAAGGGTTGCTTTGCATTATGGATTTGAATTTGAGGTAAGCACATCCAAGTTGAATAATGCTGCTTTAACTTCTATAAATGACTAATCATGCTTCCTTTGTCCTATCATGGACTGCAGAAAGAAAGTACCATTGAGACAACCTACACTACAAATCCTAGATCAATGATGCAAGTAAGCTTCTGATAGCTTCCTCCCTTTCACTCTGGTCCTCTTTTCTAACCTTATTAATCTACAATGTGTCTAATATCTCTATTAGCTTTTACATTCATGTCATAAATTGACGGCTGTGGTAACTTGGTGGCGGAATCCACAAATTCCCAAAGCACTTTATTGAAAATAAGGGGAAAATGCAAATGTTCCACTTAACTTCAAGTTATTTCAAACATTCCCCTTAATTTTGTAAATTGAAAATTACCCTCTTCAATGATCATACCTTGTGATTTAAACTTTTTCTGTTCATTTCCTTTTGTCTTCTTCAACAGAGATGTCACGTTAGACTGTCTTTTGTGACATGAGAAAATCCCATTTACTGATGAAAGAGTCAAATGAGGCATCTCCCACTAAAATGAAAGAGTTAGATATCTCCACTAATGAAAGTGGACAGGATTTAAATATTGAGTCATAAGAGATTTTCTTAGTAATACCATTACATTATTTTTTGATAATTACACTAAGTTCCCTTGGAATCAAATGATGCTGACCTTTTCTGCAGCTAAAGATAAGCTTCAATTCTACTTATTTTGACCAAAACGCCCTTAATTTATAACAAATATTAAACATATATTGACTAATGTGATAATCACTTTTAGAAAATGTAGAATAAATTAGATTTATGATTTTCTTCATAATAAGTAAAATTGAAATAGAAGTTTCAATGATGGCAAAAAAAGAAAAAAATAGAAGTTTTAAAGATACATTTTCTTTTTAGTTGAATTTCTAATGTATTAAATTTTAAAGTTTCAAGAAGGCTTATTTATATTTTCCACGTAAAGAGTAGAGATGTGTAATTTGAAAAATTCTCAAGGAAGGGGAAAGTATTTTATTTAAATATAGATTAGTGTCTAACAATAATTGTAAAATCTTGCCTTTGATAGATGCAAAATAATGTATATTTGATGTACAACATGAGTTTGCATCTACTAAGCTTTAGTTGTTAGAATTTGCTGAAGCTATATATATGATGGTATGATTATCTTTGCAGAACCGTTACTTTGCTGCTTTTTGGATTATGAGAAAAAAATCTGCATCAGCGCGGCAGCTAGTTCCTTGATAATAACCGGATCCTTAATTGTTTGAGATATAAACTATTCCACTTTTACTTGTCAGGCTTTCTACTTATCTTGCTGGGTGGATGGATATATCTGTATTTTGTACATTAACTGATCATGATAATTTATCATGTAAAAGGATGAATTTGATAGAAGAAGCATCAGTTTCTATATCAATTGAATATGCGTGTATTGTTCGACAATAATATTTATTTATTTTTTGGTTTTCCATATGATATCTATTGGAGGCAATGATATTTATTTTGAATATCCATTTTTACATTTTGACTTGAATATGCTATACATATTTGCATTTTTGCATGCCATAGGACTTAGGAGCAAATGTCGAGTGCAGGTTTGAAGATTCTCTAACAAGAAATCATGTATGGTTTATACGATTTATTTTTTTCATAATTAGTTCGACTTTTTTTCTTATGTTTAATTTTATTTTGATTGGAGAATCTTTTCTATTATGCCTTCTAGTGGTTGAACTTTTGCACGTTGTTTTATTATGTTCTAAAGCAATAAGGAGGCTTCTATATCCATTTTTTTTTTGGGGGTCAAATTATATAGATGTCACTTAATACTTTTTATAATTACCCTAAAGTGTGATTTAACGAAATTTGTAATCAAACTATAATCTGAACGGGAAAATTAAATATGGAGTTGGGCTTCTCCATCAACATATGTTCACAAAAAAAACTCCTTAAAATTAGGTGTTTGTGAAATACTTCATTTTAAAAAATTTTAAAGATACCCCGATCAAGTGGATATTTTCATCATAGACAAAAAAAAATTTCTCTTCTCTTTTTTTTTGACTTTAAAGGCCAAAGCACAAAACAAATCAAACATAAGGCATACAAATAGCCCTAGGGTATACCACACCAACAACGTCAGCTAAAACAAGACTCCTACAACTCACCGAGAGCAGATCTTTTGTTGTTAGCTTTTCATGCTGTTTGGCTAGCCATAGTTTTCATTGTGACTAAATGGTCAAATATCGCTGGCTAAAGTTTAGCCACGACTATTTGATTGGTTGTGGCTAACTGGTAGCACAGAAATTGAAATACAGAGGATTCACGCACCAACCTGAAAGCATATCCTCTCTAGGAGCCACATGGAAAAAAATCTCTAATGCTCTCTACAGTCCACACCATTACACGCAAGCCAATTCGTCACAAAATTGCCCTCTCTAGGAGTATAGGTAAGTCTGATGTTCCAACTCCCGCCCATCAGTGCCCTAGCTTCATCAACCAGAGCTTCACCAGGATGGTTGTGATTACAACCGTTCAAAACACAAATTTTTTTTTTTCAATGTATAAAAATCTCTTATTCCTTAACATATTGTCATAAGTCATAATAGTTTCAAATTCTACCATGTGATTTCTTCATATTCTTTTTTTTAATAGGAAGAAGTGACATTGTTTTAAATGATGTATTGACATTAATATAAAATAATAATATAATTTTGAGTGATGAGTTAGTATTAATATAAAATGTATAACGTCATGTCATCATTTGTTAACAATTTGAATGATGCTAGGTGTTATGACAACCCCGCCTATGCTTGCAAAGCCGGTCCCAAGCCCGGATAAAGGAGGAGGGTTGTGTTAGGTAGTCGACAGCCAATGTAAAACTTTGTCGAATCTTCATGAATATGGATCAACGGCATGAACATGTTACTGCTAGGCCGTTGCCCGAAAGCAACGCACTGTATGCCTCGAGTACAGTGTCAAATGAGCAAGGGCCGCTACATCAACGCCCGGATGTAGTAAAAAATAAGCAAGGGTTCCCACATTTTCATGGACAGAGGTGGGTAAAGAAGCTAGTCCATAAGGGTAGGATACGCTTTGGGACTTGGAATATTGGCACACTTACAGGTAAATCGATGGAGATAGTAGACACCATGATTAGGAGAAAGATAAATGTAATGTGCCTACAGGAGACTAAATGGGTAGGAGATAAGGCTAGAGAATTAGACACTTCAGGTTTTAAGCATTGGTACGCGGGCAAGTCCAAAGCAAGAACCGGGGTAGGTATAATTATGGATAAAGAATGGAAGGACAAGGTGGTAGAAATAAAAAGAATTGGAGATATGATAATTTCCCTAAAGCTTGTAGTGGATAGAGAGACCTTTAATGTTATTGGTTCCTACGCACCACAAGTAGGATTAGGGGAACAACATAAGCTTAAATTCTGGGAGGACCTAGAAGCTTTAATACAGGGAATATCGTTTAGGAAAAAGATCTTCTTAGGAGGTGATCTAAATGGGCATGTAGGGAGGGATGCTAGAGGATACGAAGGTTATCACGGAGGACATGGCATCGGAGAAGTAAACACAGAGGGTAAAACAACCTTAGATTTTGCTTTAGCTTTTAATCTCATTATAGCAAACACTTGTTTTAAAAAGAGGGTAGAGCATCTTATTACCTACAAGAGTGGGGCAACATCTTCCTAAATTGATTTCTTTTTGGTAAGGAAATCAGATAGGAAACTTTGCACCAATTGCAAAGTCATTCCGGGAGAGAGCCTAACTACCCAACATAGGGTCTTGGTAATGGATGTTCAGGTTAAGGGTAGTGGCAAACGAAACAATAAAAAACCAAGCTTTAGAATAAGGTGGTGGCATTTGAAGGTTGAAACACAAGAGAGTTTCAAAAGAAAGATGTTGGAAGAGAGGACTTGGGAAACACAAGGAGATGCAAACCACATGTGGAATACAATGGCACAAGGAATTAGGAACGTGGCAACAAAAACACTAGGTATATCTAGAGGTTTTGGACCGAAGGGGAAGAATCTTGGTGGTGGGATGAAAGTGTACAAAATAAGATTAAGGTTAAAAGAGAATGTTATAAAACATGACAGTCATGTAGAGATAATGTAAGCTGGGAGAACTATAAGGTAGCTAAGAAAGATGTTAAGAGGATAGTGTTAGAGACAAGAAATAGAGCCTACGAAGGGTTTTACCAATCTTTAGGAACCAAAGATGGGGAGAAAAATATTCAAACTTGCTAAGAGTAAGGAGAGAAAGATAAGAGACAGATAAAGTGAAATGTATTAAGGATGAAGAAGGTAATATCTTGGTAACGGACCAAGATATTCAAGAACGATGGAAGGATTATTTTGACAAACTTTTATTGATTTGGAAAAGGCCTATGATAGAGGTGTGGAAGAGCCTAGGAAGCAAAAGCGTAAGTTGGTTAACAAACTTTTTAATGTGATATTGAGATCCAAGAAAATGCCGGATGAATGGAGGAAAAGTACTTTGATCCCAATGTATAAGAACAAGGGGGATATACAAAATTGTGCAAATTATAGGGGAATCAAACTCATGAGCCATACTATGAAGCTATGGGAGAAGGTTATCGAGCGGAGGGTGAGGTTGGAGACACGAATTACAGAGAATCAATTTCGGTTCATGCCAGGGAGGTCAACCATAGAGGCAATATATCTCTTAAGAAGATTGATGAAGAGATACCAGAGGTCTCATAAGGATCTATATATGGTTTTTATTGATTTGGAAAAGGCCTATGATAGAGTACCGAGAGAAGTACTATGGAAGGCTTTGGAAAAGAAAGGAGTACGGGTGGCCTATATCCGAGCAATCAAAGACATGTACGATGGAGTCACGACTTGTGAGAGAACACAAGGTAGTGTTATGAAGGATTTTCCTATAACCATAGGACTACATCAAGAGGCAGTACCAAGGTGTATGCTTTTTGCTGACGATATAGTCTTAGTTGGAGATTACAAAGAACAAGTAAATGAAAAATTAGAGAGATGGAGACAAGCTTTGAAAACATATGGATTTCGCATAAGTCGAAGCAAAACAGAGTATATGAAATGTAAATTTAGTGGTAGGGACGCTGATGCTAGGAGTGAGGTGAAACTTGGAGATCACCCCACGCGGGAAGTCACAAGTTTTAAGTATTTAGGAACGATAATACAAAATAATAGAGAAATAGAGGAAGATGTAAACCATAGGATCCAAGAAGGATGGATGAAATGGAGGAAGGCATCAGGTGTTATTTGTGATAGAAAAGTATCACTTAAGCCTAAGGGGAAATTTTATCGCACAGCGATAAGATCAGCTTTACTGTATGGTACTGAATGTTGGGCGATAAAAAGCCAGCATGAGCACAAATTCAACGTGGTAGAAATGAGAATGTTGCGTTGGATGAGTGGTCACACTAGAATGGATAGGATTAGGAATGATTATATTAGAGAGAAAGTGGGGGTAACACCTATTGTCGAAAAATTAGTGGAAACGCGCCTTAGGTGGTTTGGTCATGTATAAATACGGTCGGTAGAGGCTCTTGTACGTAGAGTTGACCCAATAGAAGATAGCCTAATAACTAGCGGTAGGGGAAGACCAAAGAAAATAATAGGAGAAACGATTAAGAGGGATCTATCCATAAATAACCTAACCAAAGAAATGTGCAAAGACAGAACATGTTGGCTTCGCTTGATCCATATAGCCGACTCCACCTAGTGGGAAAAGGCTTTGATTGTTGTTGTTGTTGATGCTAGGTGTTATGGCAAAATTTGAAATTTTTGAGACGAAATCAATTGCAAATCAAAATTTTTGAGACAATCGATTGCAGAAAAATTAAAATTTAGTGTAACGTTTTGAGATATAAAAGGTAAAAATTTTAAATTACTCAACTGCCTTTTATTTATGTAGTCTTCTAGTTTATTTTTTTTGGGTGAAATTAATCTTTCGGTTCATATTATTTTGTAAGTTTAACTTCTTGATCCAAAGGAGGGGTTGTCCTAGTGAACAGGTGTCAACAACCGTAGGAAGCTGAGGCATTGAAAAGAGGGTTGGAAGTTGGAACTATTGGTTTGTTTGGGAATTAAGAAGGAAAGGGAAGGGAAGTGATTAAAGGAGAGGGGAGGGGAAACAAAGGGAAGGAATGTTAACCTTCCATATGTTCTCTGTATGTTTTGATGTTGATACCTCTTCTAAAATACTCCAATTTTGGCATTTTAAATTTGTGAAGAGGAAGAATATTGAAGGATTAAAGATTGATCTTTCATTATCTTTCCCTCTAATTTTCATTTTCGAAACAAAGAGAAGATATCTTGATTTTCTCCCATTTCCTTCCCATTCTTCTTTTTAATCCCCAATCCAAATATTGATATAGCAAAGGTGATGCTCAAACCGTGTTTGATTTGCTCGACGGGTTGGAGAGTTCTCAAACCTCTCTTTTATCTCTTTCTTGTAAGCTTTGTTTAGAACTTGGTAGCAACTTTAGTAATTTTCTATTTTTTTGGGTACTTAGATCATGTAACAAGGTTGTCCATTATTTAGTTTCTTTTATAAAAGACGATAACCACAATAACGGGTGGTTAGACTCTAGGGTCTTTTTAGGGTGTAAACCCATACAAACGCCTGTGTGGCGCGTTTGTATTGGTCTAATTGTAAAAATATCTTTTTGAAAAAATTATATTTTTGCAATTGTACTAATACAAATGCGCCATATAGACGTTTGTATTGGTTTGCACCCTAGAAAAATTCTAGATGCTATTCCCCGATTTATTTCAAATGTTGTTTGTTTTGATTTTTATTGAGTGAAGTTGTCGAGGTGCTGGTTCTAAAAAAAGTTAGTTTAAAATTTAAATAATTTTTTATTAATTAAAATTGGTAGATGTAATTTGAAAGTTATAAATGAATGATAATTTGTAAATTCTCATGAATATATTTTAAGGTTAGGTTACAAATCTGGAGAGATCTTAAATTATTAACTTAGTTTTAACTGTATTTGTTTTTATTAAAGGAAAATTTATAGATTTAAATTTAATACCACGTGACGCATTTGTATTAACTTATTAAAAAAAATTTCATTTAAAGGCTCAAGAAAGTTTTGGTGAAAGCGCTATTATATATATATTAGTACTAAATTAGTACCGTGCTTCATAATTTAGTTTTTTTTAATATTTTTTTTATTTTTAGTAATTTAATAAATATTTTTACATTCAAAATTAAGATTAAATTTAAATTTGAGTATGCTAAATTTAAAGTAGTATTTTTTTATTATTTAATTGATAATTGCATTAATACTACAACTATTATTATTATTATTATTATTATTATTATTATTATTATTATTATTATTATTTTTATTATTATTTATATTGTCACGTCTATATTTTGGCATTTGCACATGTATATACCAATTTCAAAAGTTAAATACAAATTTAGCCTTTTTTCAAAAGTATCTACAGATCTATGCCACTTTCACTGTGCAGCCAGGAAAACGCCATCCGTGATGGCGTTTTTCTGATTTTTGGAGTAGCAAAACGCCATCACGGAGGGCGTTTATAGGGTTGACCGTTTGACCCTATAAACGCCCTCCGCGATGGCGTTTTTCCTGCTAGCGGTCAAATGTGGTGGGGCCCACAAGACACGTTGGCATCCACGTAGTTAAAACACCATTACGGAGGGCGTTTTTGTGGCAGATAGGTGATCTTTTACTGAAAGGATGAAGCGACGCCGTTTTCTCACAGAAAACGTCATTACGGATGGCGTTTTTGTGTGAACGAAAATTATAGGTGCCAGAATCCCCAAATCAAGTCACCACTACCCTAATTTTAGAAATTCCCAAATCTGTTTCCCTTCCTTCCTCCGAAGCGTTCACGGCGGCACGACGGTGATGATTCTTTCACGGCGGCGCGACGGTGGTTCTAAGTTCGTGCACGAGTTGTTCTTCAATATCCAGTGTGTTGGGCTTCAATTTCGAGTGGTGCTTTCAGATTGCTCATTCTTCTCGTGCATTTGGTGGTTCTGGTAAGTTCTTCAAATTGCTCATTCTTCCTTTTGGTGTGGTGCTTTCAGAATGCTGTCCTCTGTTTCTAGCCTCTTTTGCTTGTTTAGGGTAGTTGAAAAAACAAGTTGGGTAGAATACTTGTGTTTTCTTTTGTGGAATACTTGAAGACATTCAAGCATTCTTATCTGTTTTAATAGAAAATAGTGAGTAGACATTCAAGCAAGCTATAAGAATATCACAAACAAATAGACATCAGAAACCAAGAATGAACTCACCTATATCCTTCTCTTAGTGTATCCTTATCTGTTTTAATAGGCACATTTGAGTTTGAAGCCTCCTCTTTCCCGTAGAATCTAACTGTAATTCCAACAGAGAATATTTAGAAGACGAAATAAAAACATAATCCAGCCACACTAAGGCTAAAGAAAACCAAATAAGGCTCCTTCATAGTAATGACTAAATGCAACAAATTATGTTATGCAAAGTGCAATTGAGTGTGTGCATTTGGCAGTGTGTGCATTTTTTATAAATTATGTATTAGGAAGGGTTAGCTATGATATTTAGAATTCATATATATGTTGTAGAGTAGGTTTGAAAAACTCACTAGCTCCATCCTTCATTCTCTGCTGCACTTCTTTTTTCACACCATGATTCACTAACTGCAACCAAAACTAATTGAAACCTTAAGCACTTTCTGATATATATTTTAGTAATCATCATGTTTTAGGACTAAATTTATGGGGAAAAAACATGTCTTTTGAAGATTTACCTGAAAGAAACCCCAGTTCTTGCATGCTGCATCCAGCTTGAAGAGCTCCTCTTGGTTCTCAAGTGAGAGCAATGCTAAATCAATAATGGGAATGTCAGAAGAAAGTGAAGGCATATAATTGATGTTGTCCATTTCTTGTGTTGGAATATTTTTAAATTGAAGAGATGTATTAATTGAAGAGTCATGTATTTATGTTTATTTGAAGAGTTGTATCATAAATTAATTAATTATTATATTTATTTATTTGAAGAGTTGTATCATAAATTTATTTATTTATTTATTTATTTATATGAAAAGGCAAGACTCTTCATTTAAATGAATAGTTGTAACTTTTCAAAGGCATCACTTCATGGTCTATATAAACCCCTCATCATTCCATAACACAACACATCAAATTCATTGCCTTTGTCTTTGAGTGCACACAAAGATAAAGACAAACTATCACTTTGTAAATACTATTGTTGTCTTGGCTTGAGTATTGGAAGTGCTATTCATACTCAAGGGTCTTCATTGTATCCTAAAGGAAATTTGCCGGTCTACCCAACTAGCACCCTATATAAAATAGGAATAGGTGGGGGCAAATTAAGCCTAAAGGAAAGTGCTGTCCACGCCTTGAAGACATTGTGCATCACTTTTCTTTCTTCTTCATTTCTTCTTATTCTATTCTTCAAAGAGTCAATCCCTCCAACATCTTGTTGGGTCCTAGTGTACCTTTGAGGAATCCCCAAAGGGTCCTTCCTCACTTATATTCCATTTTGTCTTATTTTATTTTGTCTCTTCTTCTAATAATCTCTTCTTCTAATAATTGTTTCCCTCCATTGAAAAAAAATTGTTTCCCTTATAAAAATGTTTAACTCCAAAAATATATATTTCATATCTCTTAGAAGTTAGAATCTAGCTGTATGTGTTAGGAAAATCATAGTTTGACGGTGTAAATAGTTAAGAAAATAAAATTGCACCTCAATAACTAATAATTACAAGTTTTTGGAATAATAATAAATGTTAGTTCTTAAATTGAAATTAGAGGTGGATTATGGAGTGGAACACATAAGTTGCATATGTGCAAAGAATAATCAAAGATGATAAGCAGTGGAAGAGTAAAAGTAGAATAGCCAAACTAGAAACTTTTTTTGGTTAAAATCAGAGTACTAATCCCTTCACTAATGCTATAAATGCCCCTCCCAACCTCTTTCCATTCACTAATGCTATAAATGCCCCTCCCAACCTCTTCTCGCTGTCAAGTCATCCTTGACCCAATGTCTAAAAACCAGCTTGGCAATATACGGTTTAGTTCTTGAATCTTGGAAATATTTGAATTAGTTCTTGAAAGTTTTTAGACTTGGTACTTGTTCATCCTTGAAGCATGTACAATTGGATTAACTTTGCCTCGTTTTGACAGTAAACTATTGAGTGTTTAGTCAAAAAATTTAGGTTTTGAATTGTGTATTTTTAAGATTTATGGGTGAAACAGTTAAAGTATCTATCTTTCATGGACTAAAATAAATTCTTTTTCTCTTTGATCTATGAACTCAATTTAGCGGTGAACTTAAATATCTCAAGTATGTAAAATTCAATGAATGCATGAAAGAAGATAGGGTCTACTCTCCTGTATTAATCTTTTTTAAGTAATTGCCAATCATTAAACACGATTTGTCTTTTGTCCTGATTTTGTCTTGGGTCTTTGTAAATCTCTTCTCTACCTTACACATCAGGTCATACTCAATTTTTTCATCTATACACCATTTAAGTACGCTGAGAGTTGTTTGACTGATGCTGAAGATACCTACAATGAGGTAATGGCTGATTCTCACTGTGCATACGAGTTCGCAATGAATCATATGTCACTCGGTCAACGTGATTTTACCCAATTTCGAAAGCCTAGATGTTCCAAGTAGTCGACCCTGCAACTGTGACAAGATAGCGTTACATGTCACTTCCTGTCTACATTTGCAGGGTCGGCTCCCTTATACTTCTACGCTTCTGAAAAGGATAAAGTCACGTTCACCGTATGACAGATAATTCATTACAAACTCACATGAACAAGTGAGCTGCATCCAATTGTCTCATTGTGGGCATCTCCAGCATCGTTCGGACTACCCCCACTAAGAAGCAAGAATGAGTTCGGACGTAATTAATATAGAGTGAATAAAATTGTTAACACAGTCTTATCAGAAGTGTAAGGTCAACTACCACAGGACACTACCACGAGCCCGTAGAACTTCATTGTAGATATCTTCAGCATCACACCCCGAGGGAGGTGAAATGAATCCAGTTCCGTCGCTTTCAAGGATGAAACTCATTCGAATATATTATTGTAGGTATCTCCAGCATCTATTTTAATGGCGTGATGTATAAATGGATGCATAAATGGGTGAGAGATTGCGGGATGATAATGCATTGGGTAAGGTATGGAGCATATTTATAGGTGGAAGAGCAAATAAAACGCCCTCACCGAGGGCATTTTGCTGTCTGCTGGATCAGATCCAACAGTGGAGATTCTTGTAAGGAATCTGGACTGTTGGATGTGATTACCGAGGGCGTTTTTCTGTCTCTTGGATCACATCCAACAATCCAGAGACTGCCTCCAACATATATAGACTGCATCATTGCCTTATCTCCGTAGCCTCTCTAAGTGACACAAATCTTAAGGAAAATGGCATCATGCACATCCATGTCCTACACGTCCACCTTAGGGAGGGTTTCAAACTTACAAGATGCATGGCCTCCAAAGCTGCACCAACGGTGTCCACGCACATCCTTTAAACTCGAACCATGAAGTCACATTCACCGAATGACATTGAACGAGGGCCATTACTGAGGATACCTGGTCACATATTTGGTATCATTGGTGCCCTGCACATCCTCCGTTGGGAAACTGCACGAGGGTGGCTCTTGGGCTCCATGATTTTACCGAACCTCGTTGCACTAATGGGTCACAATGCACCCTATAGGCAACATCTCCTGCACCAGGAATCCTCTGAACGTGGAGTAGGATTTGCCGGCCCTCTAGGAAGCCGGCATGAAAAATCCTGCATCCACCAACTCTACACTAAATGGCCTTCAATGGGACTGAGTCACGTTCACCGATTGACAGACAACTTTGGGTCCTGTGTGTAGCTACTTGGGCTACCTGGCTGCATCAATGGGACACTGTAGTAATGATGACGTTTAAACAACAGTCATCGCGATTTGTGATAATAAATTGACGACCTATTCCCCTGAACTCTAAGTAGACATTAAATTTCTGTAAAATACCGCATTACTAATGATCATAAATGCTAATTTGATCAATGTTGTTTATTTGGATTAATGACTTAGTTAGTTTGATGTTAAACTGACTTTATTTAACGTTCTATTTATTTACATTAATGTTAATATCATAATTACATTAATTTAATATTATAATGACATTAATCTGACATTATAATTTCATTAAACTCATATTATAGAGACATTAATATGACATTAAGACATTAATATGACATTTAATACATGACACCTTTCGAATTCAACCTAACATCTAATGAATATTACATTACTACATGACACCTTTGGAATTTACCACAAATTACATATTAAAGGACCGGATCAATTAAGACCTAATCGGCTTCTTATTTGGACATTTCTTTTTGTTGTGTCCTTCTCCCCTGCACAGGCTGCATTTCGGCTTCTCTCCCGGTTCTTTCCAATCCATTTCGTTGTGCATTCGAGTTGACCGTGGACGTCCTGGAGGGCGTAACGCTGCAGGATTGGGTCTCAATCTCTGCCCAGGGACTTCAGGCCAGTACTCCTCCCCTGCAACAGGATGGAAAGGATAACTGTACGCAGCAACGATGTTGTGCAGCTTATAAATTGGGTCAACGTGTAGCTCGTGCTCGTGATTCAAGTAAGAACACACCGCAAGCACATGGACGCATGGAAACCGTAGGGACTGAAACTCACCACAATCACAATAGCTCTGTTGCAATAGAACCCTGCACAAACGCCCACCCTGATGAGTCTATCGATTGTACGGTTCTTGCACGCCGAACTCCATGTCTTGTAGGTTCTGTAATTTAATCTCGCACGTATATGCAACTTTCGCATGCTTCAATATCGACTTTCGGAACTCTTCGCAGTAAATATGACCTGCATGAATCTGGGCGAGAGCCTGCTGTTGTCTTATGTGATAATAGTTTGCGGTCTTGTACAATGTTGACTGGACCAGAGCAGTGATGGGCATAGACCGCACGCCTTTTAGCATGTTGTTCATGCACTCGGCAAGGTTCGTAGTCATGTGCCCATAACATCGACCCTCGTCATATGCACGACACCACTTCTCGCGTGGGATTCCATCAAGCCATCGCCCAGCTTCATCATTCAATGCATAGATGACCCTCATTGTTTTGTCAACAACGTGTGCTTGGAAAGCATGCGCTGCATGTGCATAAATGTGTTACCGTAACAGTCATTTCAATTAAGAAAGAACAATACAAATGGGACTTAAATATATTTTTAAAACCTTACTTGCATTCTTCAAAAGTTTCTTCAAAGGGTTGCTCCTAAACTTGGTGTTAAAGTTGCTCGCCATGTGACGGATGCAATACACATGGTGCCCAAGTGGTGGCTGCCAGCCAACTGCTTCGTCTTCCACTGTGGCCAAACATCCGGTACTCCTATCGGATATTAGACACCCCTCCTGGCGACCAACGACAAATTCTCGAACTCTAAACAGGAACCAAGCCCATGCTTCTTTTGTTTCTCCTTCAACAATCGCGAAAGCCAAAGGGACAATGTTTCTATTTCCATCTTGTCCCATCGCGATCAACAATGTGTGATGATACTTCCCATACAGGAATGTGCAGTCCACTTGTATCACAGGTTTCAAATGCTGCCACGCATCAATGCATGGTTTGAATGCCTAGAATAGACGATGGAATTGCACATCACTGTCATTATCTGGGATCGGGCGATGCTGGAAAGAAATGATTGTTCCCGGCAAGTGGTCTTGAACTGCACGCATCCATCTTCTCAGAGTATCGTACGAATCCTCCCACTTCACATATACCGCTACTAAGGCCTTTTGCTTTCCCAACCATGCCTTCCTATACGAAACAGTGAACTAGTACTCTTCCTTCACTCTTTGGATTATTTGGGACATGGGAATGTCAGCTGATCGTTCCACCATTCCTCTAATTAACCCAGCTATTATGTCTGAGTCCAACTTACTGTGGTCCTGCGACACGGAAGGCGTCACACAACAATGATCCCCGTCGTACTTTATTATTAACCACATTCCAATGTTGGCCTTCAAACATGCTCTAACTCTCCATGGACACCCATTATCGTGCTTCACACACGTCGTCTCATAACTCTTCCCTCTCGACCGAGTGACGTTGTAGTTTATGTGTCTTTTAAAGGAGAACTTTTTCACTGCTTCTCCCAATGATTTCTTGTCTGGGAACACCAAACCTTTCTTCAGATTCGAGGTTTCATTCCATACTTCACCCCCACCGGCACTCCACTCATCATCGTATGGGTTGGGAGGAACATTACAAAGCGACTGTGCTTCAGTCGGCACAAAATATCGGATGGGTTGGATGTCATCTGCATCACCATCGCTGTTGTCGTCGAAATCTTCTTCCTCGTACTCAGCTCCACTTGGAGGGTCCTCTATATCATTCCCAATCAAAGCATCAAATTCTTCGTCATCCAATAACTCTTCATTCGGTTCCGCTGTCGGCATATTCAACATCTACTGTGCCATTTCCAAGCTATCTTCGTTTATATCATCTCCCTCAAAAGCCTGACTGGTGCCTCATTCCTGCTCACCTCGCCGATTAAATTCAATATGAGGAATGTAGTCAGTGGCCTCAAATGGCTGCATTGCAGCTGAGGTGTTGGCACATATCTCAATCACAAGAATAGGCAAGAATTCCAAACACTGCATGTGACAATGAAGCATGCTGCCCATTCCCTCGTCGTCAGAGACTTTAGCAGAAAGAAAATTTATCGGGTTCCTCCCATACGGCATCCTGTAAATTATTTCTGACACCACCTGATTCTGTGATAGTTTTAGTATGCGATGAATCAGCTCTTTCAACTCTGCAAAGGTCATTCCTCAGCTGATTCTCGTAAGTTTAGGATTATTCGGGACGTTAAAAACAACGCCATTGGAAGAGTCCGATACAATGGCGTCTTTGTAAATACAAGCCGTGAATGACTGACTCATGCTTCTTTGTGTATAATAACTATGCTGCCTCAAAAAATGTTACGAATGTTGTGCAATTGCTCAAACAAATGGAAGCATTATATAGGGAAATTGCCAGCCCAAAAACGCCCTCACAGACGGCTTTTTCGTAGTAAAAACGCCCTCACGGACGGCGTTTTTCGCAGTAAAAACGCCCTTGCTGATGGCGTTTTAGTTAAACATACCACACACGTGGCTGCCTACATGTCTACTGGGCCCCACCTCATTTGACCGGTGGTTAGTAAAACGCCATCACGGAGGGTATTTATAGGGTCAAACGGTCAACCCTATAAACGCCCTCCGTGATGGCGTTTTGCTACTCCAAAAATTAAAAAAACGCCATCACGGATGGCGTTTTCCTAGCTGCACAGTGAAAGTGGTATAGATCTGTAGATACTTTTGAAAAAAGGCTAAATTTGTGTTTAACTTTTGAAATTGGTATATACGTGTGCAATTGCCTCTATATTTTTATCGAAATATATGAATTATATAAATATTTATGTAAAATTTATATTATTTACTTAATATTCACATTACATATCATTATTTTACCTTTAACAAGAAGATAACTAAATAGTTTAAAATGAGATCAATTTGTTTTTTTTTTGGCTTTATCCTTAATAAATATTTTTGTTACCAAAGAAAAAATTTAGTATTATTTTTATGACTTAGATTTTTTTTGCTTAAAAAAAAATTTACTTGTTTATTATTATTTTGTTGCACAAAATGTATTACATATTCAAATTTGATTTCAAATAATCATAACTATAAATGTTATTTGAATATTTTGTAAAATTAAATCATATTAATTTTAATTAAAATTTAGTTGATTATTTATTATTTATTTTTATTTGTGTCACATTTTTTGACAAAATATTTGTGTCATACTAGATTTTGTCAACATCATACACAACTTTTTTTGAAAATTTATCTACATATCTAAAAGATAATTAATCAATTTAAAATGATATTTATTAGATTTTTTTTATTTCTTTATAAATAATTTTATTTGGAAAAGTTAGGATTTACAATAAGGCGACAATTCAAAGCGTCTCCTCTAGAGTACTTGTTGGATATGTTGGATTGTTTAGGACTAAATATCCGCCCATGGAGGAGTCTGATCGGGTCGAGTGATGACTCGTTGAAAAATTCACGGAGAGAGGAACCAAACGACACCAAGATGACATTCATCGGATGTCTCACGAGCCCGCACTCGTGGCCCAAAGTGGGCAAGATGATCATGATGTAAGCATGATGTTTTGTTCATATTTTCCAAGCCCCACATTGCTTAAATAAATGATGGAAGCTCTCTCATCTTCCTATAAATAGGAGGCATTCCTCACCTTCATAATTGCTCATTCCATGTGTTGGATAGGGAGGTCCTGTTTGGGAAACGCCACATAGTAAAATTTTTCTCTCTCTCTCTCTTGAGTCATTCTTTCGCACATCAGTCGTGGACACGTGGCTCTACCTCTTGTAGGTAAAGTCCTCCGTTTGGTGCGGCCCTTTTTGGAGTTCGTCGTTTGGAGGTCAAGGGTGGTAGAGCAAAGGCACTAGCAAGATTCGAAGTTTTAGCAATGACGTCCAAGTTAGTAGATTCCGCAATATTTATAATTTGCCTAGATTTATTTTTGGTTTTTCTTTAAGGTCCCTGGGTCGGGTTAGATAATGTGGATTCGGGTCTTGCCCTTTTCGGAGTTCGTCGTTTGGAGGTCAACGGTGGTGGAGCAGAGGCACTAGCAAGATTCGAGGTTTTAGCAATGGCGTCCAAGTTAGTAGCTTCCGCCATATTTATAATTTGCCTAGATTTATTTTTGGTTTTTCTTTAAGGTCCCTGGGTCGTGTCAGATCATGTGAATTCGGGTCTTTCCCTACATTGGTATAATAGCCAGATTGTGCTAGAGCTCTGTTCTCCAGGGATTAATGAACCGAAAAAGGATTAGGAGCATGTTTAGGCCTTGTATGATTTTTATTTTTGTTTAAAACTTAGAAACATGCCTAAGTTCCCAGTTTTAATTATGTTTTAATTTTGGATTAAAACATGTGTTAGATCATACATTGTAGGGTAGGGTCCTATGGAATGATTTTTGAATTTAAATTTAATATATGATATTTTTAAATTTAATATTGATTGGTAACTCAAACCCGAAACTTAGAAACATGTTTAGGTTCCCCTTTCTTTATTAAAGACCCAAAGTTACAAGCATATATATATATATATTTTTTTTTTTTAAGGTATGTGTACCCTACATATATATGTACATGTATGCATAGCTTTGGGGAGGGGGAAGATTGATTGGCGTTGATCGGCAAAGACAGACTGTCGGCGTGGCCGGACGGCGACTTGCGCCGCCACCGATGTTGGTCGCCAGCGTCTGGCAACCCGCGGACGTCATGGACCGCAGGCAACGGTGGTCGACCGGCGGCACTACGACGACCGGCAGCATCGCAGACCGCTGACGACGGTGGTTGACTGGCAGTACTCCGGTGACCGGCGCCGCCGCGGACTGCCGACAACGGTGGTCGGCCGACGCCGCCAGCTTTGGTTGCCGACCGGCAGTGGTCCGTTGACCGCCAGCGACTACCGCAAGTCACAGTTGACCAGAGGTCAACGCTGATCATTGACTAGCGTTACACAGTCTTCTGTCGCGCATAATTTCTCCGTTCTAACTTCGATTTTGACGATTTTTTAGTCATTTCTTTTGTTTTTGCGAGACGAATCCAAATATGTGGAGCAATTAGGGTGAATTGGAGTCTAAAGAGCGATTATGGCAAGAAAGAGTATTTAAATGGTATCCGATCATTTAAGTCACCTTAAGCGTTTTACTCGATTGGGAGCTAGGGGCAGCATGTGGCAAACTCATAACTTGATGTAATCGCTTATCCACATGGGAATTGAAATAGTAAATGACTATTTAAATGATCGTAAGCGTTGTAATGATCAAAACCTCAAATTGGTCCTTTATGTTTGCACGAAGTTTTATATTGGTCCTTTATGTTTCAAAAAGTTTAAATTGATCCTTTATGTTTGCAAGAAGTTCCAAATTGGTCCTTCCGTCCAATTCCGTCTAGTTTTGCCGTTAAGTGATGATGTGTCATGCTGAGGTGTCGCAGTCTCTCTCCTACATGTACTGTTTAGCTGATGTGGCCTTAGTTAACAAAAACCAGGGACTAAAATAAAATAAAATAATTTTTTACAAAACAAAAATATAATTTCCCCACTTTCTCATCTACTTCTTCTTCCTCATCGTGCTGCTGTTACTGCACTTGAGCCATCCATGGCTTCTTCCTCCTATGGTAATCTTATGATCGTTTTACCCTAATCTGAGGGTCCTTCCTCTCCATTCAGAAAAATATTGCTCTCTTCCACCACGTTAGGTTTCTTCTTCTTCTTCTTTTTCTTTATCCTTCAAATTCCATTTTTCCAAAATTCAATTTCTCTCTTTCAATTTTCAATCACACAAAGCCGAATCATAGTTCGTATATTCCAGTACGGTGTTTATATGGGTTTTATCGGTGGTTTTGTTTTTTGTTTGCGAGTTCACTGTGTCGATTTGTCTCCTTTGCGTTAATGGTGGAGTCCGAGCCGACGACGGCGCCGTTGAAAGAAGAGGAGTTAACGGACACGGAGCAGAGTTTGGACGAATCTCTTCCTTCCATGGGCGTTATCTAGGTGTCGTTGACGATGTCAACGCCGCCTACGACATAAGACGAGCATCAATGGCAATGGGGAAGAAGATGAAGATGGAATAATGGGAAAATTACATTTTTGTTTTGTGAAAAATTATTTTATTTCATTTTAGTCCCTGGTTTTAGGTTAACTAAGGCCACGTCAGCTAAGCAGTACACGTAGGAGAGAGAGTATGACACCTCAACAGGACATGTCATCACTTAACGGGAAAACTAGACGGAATTGGACGGAAGGACCAATTTGGAACTTCTTGCAAACATAAAGGACCAATTTAAACTTTTTGAAACATAAAGGACCAATATGAAACTTGGTGACAACATAAGGGACCAATTTGAGGTTTTGACCCGTTGTAATCAAGTGGAAGTTCGAGCTCGTGCCTGTGGCGACTCGATGTCGTTCTTAAATGCTTATATAGTGGGAATCCAAAAGGGATTTTGAATAGTATGTGACTATTCTGTGAAAATTGTCGAGTCAAGCAAAGAAAGGTATACATATATAGGCTCTCTGTGTAATGATAGTGGTTGACCCCACTTCTCGTATTTAGAGATTGATTATATCTACACTCGTCTTGTGTTGATTACAATTTTTCATAGTTGTGTGTTGTGTAATAAGGAGCTATGTAATTAGTGTTAGCGTTTAAGATTGACTGATAGTGTAACTACAAAACCTATAAATGTAGATCATATTAGAGAGACCAGTTTGGTGACACTGTGGTCACGAAACTGAGGCATCTTACAATCAAGTTTGATTCCTCCAAGATTTTCTCTGACAAGATCATGAAGACGCATCTTAGGTGTGCAAACATGATTTGGGAGTATGAGTAAGCCTGAAAACTTCCCACTGGTAAACAGTGAGTTCAAACTGTTGTCAGATCTCTTCCCTCCTCTTGGGAGTGCATGTAGGTCATTCTGACCTCCACTAATACCATCAGGCTTCTTGATGATATTAAACACCACCTAGTGCTCAAGGAATGGTGGCATAAGGCTGCAAAATTCATTGAGCACGTAGCCTAAGTGGCTAAAGTTTCTTAGAGCTCTAGGCTCCAAGAACAAGGACAACGGGTCTAAGAGTCGTGGTGCTAGGAAGAGAAATGTTGAGTGTAAGGTAAGTAGCCTCAATTCAAAGGAAAAACAAGGGAGGAAAAGAGATTTTGAGCAAGGTCAAATGTTGCTTGTGCCAAACCATAGGCAACTGTGCGCAAAATTGTTTGCAGCAATTCTTTCCCTCTCACCCATGAACATTGGTTCGTGAAGTTCCGTCCTCTTTCCAATAGGAGTAGAAGTATCCTTGTGGGAACAAAGCATTAATAAAGTTAAGAGGTTGGGCAGCTACAAAACGAAGTCGTGCAGTGACCACTCTTTATCTTTATATTTCTTATGTGTTCTAGATACTGAACGGAACTCATTATGAGCAGTTTTTCCGAGAGAGAACTTTGGATATATTGTGATCTACATGTTTATGATGATTTCTTAGCGTTAATTTTTGATTTTGTGACAATGGTTGTGTTGTGATACACTTAGAATGACATTCCCGTGATTCAACTAGTTGGTTTACTGTGTCTTCCTCTGTGGTTGATACACTTGTTTGGCAAGTGCGTGTGGGACGCAATTATGTATTAGCAAAGGAGAATTTGTGAGGAAAAATTCTCAATGCTTGTTTGTAAATGTTGCCTTACAGACAAAGCAACCTGAAAATCATTCAGTCATGAAATCAAAAAACCCGCTTTCATAAAATTAGTCTATTCGGACATCAGCGGTCAGATAAGCGTGGGGGCAAGGCAAGCGGTCTAGTATTTTCTCACAATTACATGATGAAATTGGGATAGTTAGAGAACTAACTATTCCACACACTCCGCAGCAAAATGAGTTGCTCTTGGAGTTGGTTGAATAAAAAATGGCCTAGGTTAACCTTCCCCTTGGGGATATGTCTTGCCAACAACAACTTTCGTACTTAACCATATGCCCTCCAATTATGTGAGTGATTCCTTCTGAGTTCTAGCTGGGTAAAAGACCTGATTAGAGTATGCTGAGACTCTGAGGGTTTATAGCATACATGATCCTTCCTATGAGTATGGGAAGCTTGATCCTAGAGGCAAGTAACATGTCTTGATAAGATAGCTTGGTCACTCAAAAGGATACGTCTTCATTGGCAAGGATGAAGACATACTAGTCACATAATTTGAGTCTAAGGATGTAATGGTCCTCAAGACTAACTTTTTTAGAGCAAGGGAGACAGATTTTGGGATGTACACCTTTATTGAAAGGAGGCGGACCTACAACAAGTTGAGTGGAGCATATAGATGCACCTCCAGTTGCTGAGTCCAGTGGGAGTAATGCTTACGAAGCACAATCCAAGAGGAGTACTAAATGATCAAGTAGAGCCTAAGATAGTTAAAAAAGCTCTCTCCGGCCCTATTAGTAAAAGGTGGACTAAAATGATGGAAGAAGAAAAGGCGAAGTCTATAAGGACAGACCAAGTATAAGACTTTGTGAATCTGCCCCGCGCCATAAGGCATTTTCTAGAACAAGTGTGCTCTCAAAATTTAAGGGAGGAAGATGGGTCTATTGACCGCTACTTGGCACATTGAGCAGTGAAGATGTTTATACAACAAGGTATCGACTGTGACGAAGACTTCTCGTCTATTGGAGATGTGGGTTAACTCTCCAGATCATGGGTCGAGCTCAAGGCTCAAAAACGTGGATCGACCACGTTCTCCTCTACTCCAAGTATAAATATTCCTTACTCGGAGGACGAGAAAAAAACTACGCAACCCAGAAGCGACCAAGACAGTGCTCACAACACTAAAATCATACCACAAGATCATTGTTACCTAAGTCTATCTAACAGACATCAGCCTATATTCACTCCGTTGACAGGATACATATATCCTCTTGCTCTAAGCAGCACACGGAGACCCTTACTCTCTATCTCTACCTACGAGGTACCTCAAACAGGTGGCTCGCCCGCCTGGATAACAGATTCACGTCCTAGCCACACACGACCATTAATAGGTAATACTTCTGCCTAACGACAACCATGGACGTCCCTTCATTGAACTACGTGAACTTTGATCCATACACAAGGGTACGTAGGCGCCTAGGTCTTCACCTAAGGACAAGTCCCCCAAGGCTACAACCCCTTGCGGTCCTTATTTGACTTCATGAATTGTCTGAACAAAAAACGACTGTTACACTATTTATAACTAATATGTAAAATAAAATTTGGTATTTCTTATCATATCAATAAAGCAAATAAGTATGGATGATTTTAGCAATCTTTCTCACTCATGTAAAATCTAGATAAATAAAATAATTTAAATGATCATTTCTCGTTCTTCTTTTATTAATTCGCTAGACTTCTTTATGTATTAATACCAAGTCCCACATTGCTTAGTTTGTGTGAGGAGTGAGTGAGGAGCTTATATAAATAGGTGTGAGTTATATAGGTTTCAACACACATAAGAATACTAGCCTATAACCATTGGGTGTATTGGGTTTTGGGTATTTTTATGTATTGAGGAGGATTTGTAATTTTTCCGTTAAAAAATTATAAGTAGTAAAGTTTGTCACAGTTGGGGTCGTGATAGTAGGTTTTGAGACACCGAACCACGTTAAAATTTTTGTGTGTTCTTCTTTCTCTTTTCCTTATATTTTTTGTGCGTGGCCCAACAAGTGGTATCAGAGCTTTGGTTCCGGATTAGGGAGGAAGAAGGGAGAAAGAGCAAGAGGAAGGAGTCGTCATCATCCAGTCAGCGCCACGCCAGCAATTTGGAGAGAGGTTGGTTCTGGCTTATTTTCTAATTTTTTTTCAAGTCAGATTTTCTTTTGAATTTGGACTGTTCGTGGTGCTGGTTGGTTGGCTGTGTGAGTGGAAGTATTTAGCCAAGAGTTGGGTTAAATACAATGAACACCCTGAAGTTTGAAGTTCCGTTGTTTGATGGGAGAACGAATTTTACACTGTAGCAATGCACGATTCAAGATTATTTGGTCCACCAGGGTCTTGACTTAGCATTGCAGGATGTGAAACTGAGTGAAATGAAAGAGTTAGATTGGAGTACAATTCAGAAAAAGGCTGTTAGTACAATTCGATTGGCACTAGCCCCACAGATAAAAGTGACCGTGCTGAAGGAGACATCACCGAAGAAGTTGTGGAACACGTTGGAGAGCAAGTTTGCGTCGAAGACATTAACCAATCGGTTGATGAAGAAGATGGATTTGTACTCATTGAAGATTGAAGAGGGAGGTAATGTGACTGATCACATTAACAAATTTAATGAGATAGTATCTAGACTGTTGAATGCAGGGGAGACTATTAAGGATGAAGAGCAAGCGCTGCTTCTCTTGGCTTCACTACCAAAATCTTTCAAGCCTCTAGTTCAGTCAATGCTAGCAGGAAAGAACACACTGAAACTAGATGAAGTGATGAGTACCTTGAAGGAGAGTCAGAGGATGATGGGTGGTGAAGAGTCTTTCAGGGACAGTCATATACTAGTAGTGGATAGTGACAGTAAGAAGAAGGGTGATCAACTTGAAAGAAATTATCGATCGAGAGACATGAGCACTGTTGAGTGCCATTACTATGGACAGTTGGGTCACATGCAAATGAGATGTCCAGACTTCAGGGAGGACTTGTAGAGCATGAAGGAGAAAAGAGGCAGATCGAAGGGAGCTTCTTCTGCTAATGTGGTTTGTTATGAAGATAAGTTAATCTGAGGATGTTAGAGAATTTTGCAGCAAGGGAGAATCGCTGTAGAAACTAAATAAAAAAAAATAGGAGAGTTTAGTTTTTTTAGAGAGAAATAATATAGGACTTTGTATTAAGGGAGGATTTATTATGTATTAATACCAAGTCCCACATTGCTTAGTTTGTGTGAGGAGTGAGTGAGGAGCTTATATAAATAGGTGTGAGTTATATAGGTTTCAACACACATAAGAATACTAGCCTATAACCATTGGGTGTATTGGGTTTTGGGTGTTTTTATGTATTGAGGGTTTGTAGTTTTTCCGTTCAAAAATTATAAGTAGTAAAGTTTCTCACAGTTAGGGTCGTGGTAGTAGGTCTTGAGGCACCAAACTACGTTACAATTTTTGTGTGTTCTTCTTTCTCTTTTCCTTATATTTTTTGTGCGGGACCCAATAACTTCATCATCATATCATCTTCATCTTCTTTCCACCGTTATCTTTAATTATTTGATGATTCTCCACGAGGAGGAGGAGGAGAAAGATAATGATTATTCTTTATAATTCATTAATTAAATACGACAGAGTAGGAGGAGGAAGATGGTGAAGAAAGAAACAAGAAACAAGAATAATTTATAAATACATTTTATATGATTTATCTCTACAATTAACATATGAAACTAACATACATTAATTAACATTATCTTCGTCTTCTTCTTTAATCATCATCATTCTTCATCTTCATATTTTGTCAATTCACCGTAAGCGGCAAATGCTTTGTATAAAATAAAAAATTCCACTCAACTATTTATAGGTGCTCATGATTAATAAGAATAATAATTATTAAGAATATTCTTATAATTCTTATTATATTCGGTATTATTTTTGAAAATTTATATTAAATTAAAAGAAAGATTAGGTCATTGTATAATTTTTAAAATTTTAAAATGATCCCCAGACAGAGAGTCCTGTCTTTACTGGGCCTATCGGGTGGTATCCTATAACCCAATTGTAACTGTTTCTTTAATACAAAAAAAAAAAATTTAAATGATAATATTTTGTGTAAGAATTCAAATCTAATAATGCTTTATTTATTTTTATTTACTAATAATCGCTACTAAAATTGAAAGCATGATGTTAAAATTAGTAATAATCTCATATTTTTATGATCATTGTGGTTCCAATTCTATTTATTTTTTTCAATTTTTTTTTGATGTTTTTTTTATTTAAACCAAGTATTTTTCACATTTTATAATATAAGTGTGTTTTTGCAGTTAACTCATACTTCAAGGGATATATATATATATATATATATATATATATATATATATATATATATATATATATATATATATATATATTTAATGATACTAATAAAAAGGTGTTAAGTGGAGTCAAATATTTTTTTGTGTATCGAAAGTAGGGTATTTATTGTGAATCACAATGATTAATCCTTTCGCTGCCTTATAAACATATGAGAGTAGAATAGATATTTGTCACAAATTATAGTTTAAGGAGTATTTATAACTGTGTTATAGTTGATGAGAGTATTTGTCACAAATCATAGTTCATGAAATATTTATAAATGAAAAATAATTAAAAAATTATTTGTCATGAGCCATAGTTCATGGAGTATTTAGTATTTACATCTCAACATTGATTTGCATTTTTTCTCAAAATATTATTAAAAATATGTGTTTTAATTGATTTTTTTAAAAGGTGAGAAATAGAAAAATTTGATAATTGTGATGTTATTGGGCAATATTTTCATCAGTAGCTGAAGGAGAAAGAGATTGATAATGATAATGGATGGGCGCCCGTTCGAAATGTGGGATAGCTAGTATAATGGACAAATTTAATAAGAGTTTCTTAAGTCTTTAATATTACCATTGTGCCACCGCATTTCCATAATATTTTCAGTTTTCAGAAATTTTTATAGGAAACGGTGAAAACATCATTTAGACGTTTTCTAAATGGAAAAAACTTATGTCCATTTCCTTATGTCCATTTCCTCCAATTCCACCAATCATATATTATATTTACACTCTCTTTCTTCTATGATTGGTCATATAAAAGGTGGTCTTCTATATTCTCTCTCTACTGTGATTGGTCATTTAAACACTTTTTGCCACGCGTCATAATTATATTGGGGAATTGGAGGAAATGGACATAAGGAAATGGACATAAGTTTTTTCCTTTCTAAATTGAGCCCCTTTTCTGAAAATATTTCTTAAAACTGTTTTCTTAAATTTTAACCAAACATATTTTAATATCATTTTTTATTTTTATTGAAAACGAAAACAGGCACAGCAAACACGAATAACTGTTCAGTGGTACGGTAGTACTGAATTTCAGTACATTCCTCCAATCAGTTGGTCCATAAACCATTCAAGGTGGACCCTAATTAATGTGAGTTTTTATTAATATTAACAAATGACACTACATGATTGGAGGGATGTACTAAAGTTCAGTGGTACAGTACCATTGAACTTTTATCCAGCAAGCACACTGTTAGGGTGTGTTTATTTTGTCCATTTTCTATTTTCATTTTCAATAAACATAAAGAATAGATAAAAAATGTGTTTAGTTAGAATTTTAAAAAATATTTTCTGAAAATGGACCATTTTTTAAAAAGTCAAATTGATGTTTCTATCCAATGTTGTCAAACAAAGACTCTGACAAATGTTCAGTTCACAGTCTGATCGATTTAACCGGTCGAATCGAATGATAAACAATAAATATTAATTATTTTTAATATATAAAATGACAACACTCAAGTTTCAACACACATAATTTTCAAGACTTGTCAAACTCAGGAGGATCTTGATCAAACCAAGCATGAAATTCTTGATAATCATCACTTCAACTATAACTTGCTAATTTTTTGAAGAAATGAGTCGAGATTGTGCTCACCTTGACTTGGTTGTGCATTATCATCCTTGACTCTACACACATTCGTTTTCACTTTTTAAATTTTCATCAATTTTTTTTTAAACTGAATTGGCTTGCAAAAAAAAAAAAGAGTTGGATCAAGCGGTTCGACGGTTGGACCCTAGTTAAATTCGGTCCAATAGCTAATTTAATTTTTTGGATCTAACTAACTCGTTCTAATGTCTGATTCACGGTTAGCTCGATCGACAACCCCTCTGGTCACCGGCCACTGACCGTCGCCCACCGCCGACAAATCCTCCGGCGACCATATTATGTTTCTGAAAAATGGTCCGTTGAGTATTCGAAGAGAAGACATCTTGCTTGATAATATTTAGAATTACCACTAGGCCATTTATCAATTGTTGTTTATTTAATATAAAATATTTTATATATACACATCTAAAATTTAAATAATAAAAATTACCCACGGATTTGATTCTGTGGGTAATTTCATAAAATTAACCATGAATTGTAAATCCGTGGCTAATTTCCGTAGCCAATCCATGGGTAATTTGTTAATTAGCCATGGATATTACCCACGGATTGTAAATCCGTGGCTAACTCTAAGAAATTGCCCATGGAAATTAATCCGTGGCTAATTAAAAAATTACCCACAGATTGGCCACGGATTTTAAATCCGTGGCTAATTTTATGAAATTACCCACGGAATCCAATCCGTGGGTAAGTTTGAACAAAAAAAATTTATTTATTTTCTTCATTTTCCCACGGATTACCCACGGAATATGTTCCGTGGGTAAATTCATGTTTTGTTGTAGTGGTTCCTGATAAGTAGGTCCGACATGGAGTGAGCGGAAAAGAAAAAAGAGAAAGTGGTAGTAGAAAACCAAAACTCCAAGGAGAAAAACAACAGAAAGCGTTTGCAACCTCGACCACGAACGCCTCCCAAAGGGCGGTTCACAAGCTACACTCCCCTCAACAAATCCCATGTCGGAGTCCTCGAAGAAATCTATCACTCAGACATGCTCAGCTTCCTTCCGCAGATTAAGAGGCGAAAGACGGGAAAGCCGGTAGACAAGTCCAAGTACTACCAATGCCACAAGAATTACGGACACGAAACTAACGACTACATCCACCTAAAGGATCAGATCGAAGACCTAATCCGTAAAGGGCAGCTCGGCAGATACATCAAAGAGGAAGACAGAGCCAACACGAAACACTCACGAGAGGCCAACGATCAGACACCTACTCGCGGAGTCATCAATGTCATCGCAGGCGGTCTGCAGAGAGGAACTTCCTCGCTACCGCAGAACAAGAAATGAGTGGAAAGCTCCATACTCGCCCTCGACTATGCCCCAAAGCACAAAAAGAGAAGCGAGCCCAAAGGAGAACCCATCACGTTTGACCTTAACAACTTAGAGGGTCCAGTCCACGACGACCCCATGGTAGTAACCACATCATTGCTAACTAAGAGGTCAAAAGAGTCCTGATAGACCAAGGATCCTCGACGGACGTCCTCTACTTTGACACATTCAAAAAACTCGGGTTGAACGAGGCTAGCATAAGGCCATTCCTTGGCAAACTCATAGGGTTCACAAGAACCCAGGTTCCCGCAGAAGGAATCATCACAGCCCGAATAACCATGGGCACCTTACCAAGAGTCGCGAGCCTTGATGTAGACTTCACCATCGTCTCAGCACCTTCAGCATACAACGCCATCTTAGGGCGACCGTCCTTAAACAAGCTCAGAGCTGTAGTGTCCACCGCACAGCTCACGATGAAATTTCCAACACCCCACGGGGTTGGAGAAATCATGGTAGACCAGAAACTAGCGTGAGCATGCTACGTAACAAGCTTAACCAAGACCGTCAAGGTCGCTCGCCTTGATCCCAGAGAATCACGCGAATAACCCCCCGAGGGTAAAGCGTCAGGAGGAACGAAGCTGGAGTCCGCCCGCCCGGACCAAACCTCCGCCTAAACTCTGAACACACTTTGCGCTCCCAGACCACCCTTCGGTCAAAGTCACGTACGTCTCTTTGTTTCGAATTTTAGGATTCACTTCAGCTTGACCAAGGCTATTCGAATGTAATCATTTTGTTTACTTTCAGCCTGACAGAGGCTGCTCGAATGTAATCATTTTGTTTATTATTAATTGAAGTATTCCATTCCGAAAAGAGGCATGGCTTAAACTTGCAAAGTACTCACACAAGTCCCAAGGAAGGGCAACGGGCCGACCACCCAAAGAAATGCTAAAGCACCACTAAGGCCGAGCTAACATTCCCCTAGTAATGCGGTAAAAACCTCTTGGGTGCGAAAACGCAAAATGAACGTTCACACAAAAACACGCTAGCAACCGCATACAAACCATCTTGATCACACGGTACTCATGCAAAATTTCTTTTTACCCAGACGTAAAGAGATAACAACAAAAAGAAAGAGAAACTGTACTCGCGTAAACTTTTTGCCCAGAAGTAAAAAGAGAGGCAATGAAACTCTAAGTTCTCATTAAATATCAAAAATGGAAAAGGCGTCCGCCTAGTACAAAGGTTAAACACCAAAAAATCTAGATAAACCTACTCTTGGGCATCCCAAGATCTATAATGGCCTTGGCCCCCCGCAGGCTTAACGTTGCCAACTCCCTCCAACGGCTTCCGATGAATTGCCTCAGCCAGCTGCTGAGAAGTAGATCCAATCTTTGGAGCACGCCCGCCGATATGGGAAAGCACCTGATGATCCACCGGCCGATCAGCCAGCTGATAGAGATAAGCAAGGTTCAATGGAGACTCAGTCTCCACCCAACCTTGGAGCTTGCCATCAAAAAGCTCCAGAGAAGGGTGCAGAGAAGCCACCCACTTAGCCAGAAACCTCTCTCCTCGAAGGCGCTCAAGTTGCTCGACCGCCAGGAGCATGCCATACATCCTCTGAGCCAGCAACTATCCTTGGAGGTAAGCAACATCAGCAATCTTGCCCTTAGCCTCCAGCCAGCCTGCAAGATTGTTATTAGCGCGAGCCTCAACACTCTTCAAGGCTTCACGAGGAGAATGCAGCTCGTGCCGGCGCTTTTCAGCATCCCCACGATGAGTGATCAACTCCCTGCGAGCCCTCTCCAGCTCAGACCGCAGAAGCTTGACCTCAGAAGGCTGTGCACCTTTAGCCTTAAAACGGGCCACCTCGTGAGTCAAGGACTTTATCTCACGTCTTTAGTCCTCGCACTCCAACTCCTTCGCGGACTACCGCTCGTGAGAATCCTTCAACTTTTTCTTAGAGGCCTCTAGAGCGAAGCCCCTTGTGGTCAATATTCCAGAAAGTCGGTCCCTATCGAGACGGGCTTCATACTGCAGAAAATAAACAAGTTAGCACGCAAGTAAAAAGCCGCAAAAATAGCGAGGCACCGAGACGAGGAAACTTACCACTCACTTCTCCCACGCGATGCCGGCTTGGTGGAAGTCAGCTAACGCTTCAAAAACTCTGCCAAAGCCCCGAAGAGCAAGATTCATGGGGTTGGTGTCTAACCCCCTAGCATTCCTCTCTCCCATCTCAACGGGAAAGCGCCTACCTAGAGCCACCAGCTGAAAGGAAGGCTCTTCCTCCTGCGGCTCGACAGGTTTAGAAGGGCCGATGCTCGACCCCGGGACAACATCCCTTGTGGCAATCATTTAACTCACCATTACATTCCCTCTATCAGAGAGGGCCCCGGCCTCCATGGCCAGATCATCAGCCTTGGCACCTTCCGCTGGCGCCTCAGCCATGGTCTCATCTGCGGGAACCCAAACCACAGCAAGAGAATCGCCAGCAGGCTCCTCAACCGACCGTCTGGCCTTCTTGGCAGCAGGATCATTAGCTCCACCAGCAGAGTCAGGAGCCAAAGTACGGGTCGATAGAATCACCTTTATAGGTGATTGGCGAACAAGCAAGGGAGTTAGCGTACCCTCCACCGGAGTCACATCCCGACCGCCCACTAGTTCGGATCTCCGCTGGGCAACCTGTGATGGCAACTGCAACCCCGCACCGGAAGGTTGTTTCTGGAACCATCCTTCCTTACTTTTGGGCTCCGCCACCGCAGAAGTCTCTTTCCTCCCCCTCTCTCGAGGACCACCGCCGTCAGCCCTCCTACCTTTCCTCTCTTTGTTTTTCCCTTTTTATGATCCTCTTGACGGTGGACCTTATTGGAGGACGGCGGGACAGGAAGATGCACGTCTCTCCCACCTCCACCGGGCACCACAGCGAAAATTTCCACAACTGCCGATGGAGAAAGGTCCTGCCCAGATTTCTTCCCCCTACTCTGACCACTGTCACGAGTACGGCTAAGGGGAAGAGGAGGAAAAGAAGAAGGAAGGTCTTCCATATCAGTGAAATCAAAGGGGAAAAAGCTGTCATCACCGACCATGGCGCAAATGAGAGAAAAAGGGGAGTAAGAATCAGAGAAAGAAAGTAAGGCAAGAAGGCAAGAAACGCTGAGAACAGAAGGTAGCAAGAAGGTAAAACCACAAAAATTTCAAACGCTGGATATTTATAGGGAACTCAGAGGCGCGACGATTCGAAAATCTCAGCCCCCTCGTGTCCCGCAATGGATAAAGCAAATTATCCAGTAGACCCGGCTCGGGCTGCGATCGCCTGCCCTAGCCGAACAAGTAGAGAAAAGGAGCAGCCTAGATCCATATTCCAGAAATCAGAGGCACAAAGACTGAAAAGCCCCCAGAAATCCAAAAGTCGCTCAAAAGCACCGGAGGGCCTTTTCGGAAAATCCCCAACCAAGACTAATGATGGCAGCTCTCGGAAATGAAATCGCATTAAATGAAGGCAAAACGGCGGCAGAACACTCAGGGTCAGCAAGTTCTATCAAACCACGACACATTGTGTCAGGAGCAGCCCGCTCCTTCAACAAATAGCTCTCCGCAAAACTCCTTCCCAGTCACTTACTGTGGACGAGCCTAACCAGATAGAAGCGCCTCGAATGACCAAGAGGCCCCTAACTCTTGAATTTCCTCCACACACCTCCAAGGGGCACTCCAGGAAATTCTCCTCTGAGCAATGATGACCCATCCTTGGTATGTCATGTACTTCCTGCAGAGACAGCTCGAAAACTTGTCAAGGAAGTCAAGCAGTCAGCCACCCACGTCACGACGCGTGGCATCTCCAATCGTCTTCACTCCCACGGAGTAAAACCAGGAGTCATGCGAAGTCCCGTAAGTCGGGCGACCACCATGGCTAAGCCCACTTACGGACGAGCTCTCACCCAGAATCAAACAGCAGGCAAAATTTCCTAAGTAGCTTACTAACGGAGAACTTAAGTCCACGGGCGCCCGACACTCGTAGACTTGGGGGACTTATGTAACTATGGAATATTCTGCCTAGGAAAACGTGGCACTAAGCTTCCCGAAGCCTAGCGGCAGCACACGCTAGCAACACGTGGCACCACTCACCTGCCACTTATGTGGCCCTTACCCACATCTTTCCACGAGGGCTCCCATCTTTGGAGATGTGGAGACTCCCTGAGCATCGTGGGACGACCCACGTCCCACGAGAACGTGGGTCGAGCACGTCCTCCCCACACTTAGTATAAAAGGACCCTCACCCGAGGGACTTAAGGATCATATCCAAGACATTAGAAGAACTGTGCCTACAGTCACTAAAACAAACACTCTGAGTACCTTCAGATACTCTCTTTGTCAGACCCATATCACACATCCCGAGCTCTGCCCTTCAACACCGTTAGGTTTCACTGTCGGCAGACACATCTCCGTCCCGGAGTACCCCCACTTACAGAGCTCCCAATAGCTCTCAGAGACTCAAGCTATCTCACACTAAGGCAACCTCCCACGAGTGGCTCCCCCACCCGGAGTACCTTATACACGTCTTAGCTGCACACGGCCCAGTACAGGTAATACACCTAGCCTAACGGCCCCTATAGACGTCATCATTACGAAGTACGTGGACTTTGATCCCTGCCCAAGGGTACGTAGGCTCCTAAGTTCCTTACCTAAGGACAAGTCCCCCAAAGTTAAGACCCCTTGCGGTCCTCAATTGCAAATTACAATTGTCTGAACCAAAAACGACAGTTACAATATATATATATATATATATATATATATATATATATATATATATATATATATATTTTGGGTTTATCATTGAGTAGGTATATATCTTGAATATTTGATTAAAAAATTATATATTTATTGAGTAGATTTGATACTTTTGATTGTGGATAAATTATTATTAAATGAATATTGGTGGATTATCTTTGTTTAGCTTGTTATTTTAATTAGTTTTATGCCACTTGTCACATTTATGTCAACTTATAAAGAAAAAAATTAAGGAAAAAAATAGGAAGAGACACTCGTCAAATTTTTAGGGTGGTAGGATTCTTTTAGTGCATATTTATATAAATTGTAACTACGGAATAGTCTGCCTAAGGACACGTGGCACTGAGCTTCCAGAAGTTTAGTGATAGAATACGCGAACGACACGTAGCACCACTCACCTGCCTCTTACGTGGCCGTTGTCCACGTCTCCGCTCAAGGGCTCTCATCCAAAAGACGTGGGAAACCCCCTGGGAGTCGTGGGACGACCCACGTCCATCAAGAACGTGGGTCGAGCACCTCCTCCCCACACTCACTATAAAAAGCCCTCACTAGGGGGACTTAAAGGACATCAAAAGTATCTCTAGAGACCCTCGAGAATCCGAACATCAGGAGAACATCACCCATAACCATTCAGGCAAGCATTCTGAGCACCCTCAAACGTCCTCTTGCCCAATCCAAATCATGCATCCCAAGCGCTGCCCATCACACCGTCAGGTCCAGTCACCGGTAGACACATCTCTGTCTCGGAGTATTCCACCAACAGAGCTCCCAACAGCTCTCAGAGACTTAAGCTCTCTCATACTCTAAGGCAACCTCCCACGAGCGGCTTGCCCACTCGGAGTACCTTACGCACGTCTTAACCGCACACGGCCCGATACAGGTAACCGACTAGCCCAACGGCTCATATAGATGTCACCATGATGAACTACGTGGACTTTGATCCCTTCCCAAGGGTACGTAGGCATCTAAGTTCCTCACCTAAGGACAAGTCCCCCAAGGTTGTGACCCATTGCGGTCCTTAATTGCAAATAACAATTGTCTAAAGCAAAAAGACAGTTACATAAATATAGATCGATATATTTCGAAATTTCTCAACAATATTAAAGAGAGCAAAAATTTTGCAATTGTAGCAATCCTTACAAAAAATTATACTATAAATGCATGTATTAAATTAAAACTAAAGATTGCATGATCACATTCTATAAATTCACATTAATATGTATTTAATAATAGCAATTATTTGTTATTGTCATATTCATTTATGTTTTTGGGTATAAATATTGCTGGGGACCTCTGCTTCTTCATAAACATTATAATTTTCTTTTTCAAATTTAGTGAACTGATAACTACTGAGAACCTTGGATACAATGGCGAAAGCTTCAACCATCAATTTGGCTTGCTTTGTTATATTTTTACTCATCACAACAGGTACATGTGTATTATTTGCATATTACTTTTGGATAGAGCTGTCAAAATGGATTAGGCCTTACGGATCGACCCATTTGGCCATGTAAAATTTATATGGCCGGGCTGAAGATTTTCTGACCCTAATAAAAAACACGCTAACCCAGTCCAACCCTAAAAAAATAGGGCCAAAACGGACTAGGGTCGGGCTGGGCTAGCCCGTTTTTCAATCATGAGTTGGCTCACTTATTAAATAAATTGGGTTAAAAAAAGTTAGGTTCATTTATTAATGAGTCAAAAACAATCTGACTCACTTAACTCATGAATTAGGTGAGTCAACTTGCGAATTAGTTGAATTGACTCATTTAACTTAATTTCCTTTTTTCTTTTAATTTTTTATGCAATTAATTAATTTAAAAAATCTTAGCATTTGTTCAAAAGTGTGGTTCTAAATATTGACACCTCTAAACTTAACACAAACACAATTTCTACTTTAATTAGAAAAAAGAAAATCAAATTCACTATTTATTTAATTTAATTTGGGATATGTATTATTATTATTTAGTTGTTTTGATTGTTGATGTAACATTAATGCATCGTGTCAAGTGTAAACATTAATTATCAAAATTTAAAAAGTACAAGTTAAAACTTATAATTAATAATCTAAAAAAAAAGCTAGCTGTGTAAGGTGAGCCGATTTCACTCACCACCCTGGTGAACAGTTGGTACTCTTTAACTCAGCAAAAATTATAATCCATGCGAGCTAACTCGTTTAATTCACGAATCGTGATGAATCACCTCGCGCGTGAATTAAGTTAACTCATTTTGACATCTCTATTCTAACTTTTGAGCTTCCACCAATATACCTAGGGTACTCAATGCTGATAAGCTCACGGTGACCCATTTGCTTAGAACTCATCAAAATTTTTTTTCCTTTTAAATTTTGAATCACGTATATAACAAATAAAAATTGCAGGTTGGTGTGGAAGATATGTTACAAATGAAGACTATCCCGAGGATTATTGTCGCGATGTTGAAGACTGTGACTTCTTTTGCGACGGAAAGGAACACTGTCCTAAGTGTGTAAACAATCATTGTGAATGTAATTGTCTGGCAAACAAAGGTCCAAATCTCTAAGTTTACAAATTATAAGTTTGTAACATGAACAAGTTTAAAAATTATTAATAATAAGATAAATATCATTCTCTTAGCAATAACTAAATCACTTTTTTGTTTTTCCTATGGTGAAGATGACACGGTAGTGAAGTGCGAGTTAACAATGCCACGTAGTACATAATGTTCACATCACGTTATGGGCTTGTGAGTTAATGAATAACATTTTAGAAGTTAAATAGTTGACAGAAATGAAAATCGAGGAACTAAATAGTCTATTTCTAAAATTCATATACTTTTTCCGGTTCATAATATCTGCTTCGTTGGAGGATTTTCTATGTTTCAAAATATCTGCTGTTTTACAAAAATAATATAGCATTAATTTTTTTTTTTTACAATTTTATCCTTATCTAATACCTATTCTCAAGATAAAATTAATGGAGAAAAAAGTAAGTATGAGTAATTAATTAGTAAGAGTAATTTAGCCATTTTATCTCATATTTTTTTTATATTTAAGGTAAATTAATGATTTTTTTAGTCTATACATACCTACCCAACGAAACAGACAAGGAGTATTAAAAAATAGATTGACAAAAAATTTAAAGACCAAAAGATAACTCATTTATGACCTTGAGCCATGTGCTCTTGAAGGTCAACATATGCAATTTGTCAAATCAAAACTAAAGTCATTTTATTGCATAGGGAATAAAAACATATTTCATGATGCCCCAATGATCAAATTTGCAATCTTCAGAATCTAATATTTTTTCTTTATTTAATATGTGAATTATAGCATGTTTGTTTATGCTTATTTTTATAGAGAAAGCACATATTTTAAAAAATTAGACTATTTGTTCATGTTTGTTTCTTGAAAATAATGATTTTTAGTTGTAGCATAATATAGTTTTTCAACTTTAAACGCAAGTTAGAAATTGAAATTTCATTTTTCTAGCAGAAAGCATAACCTAAAATTTAAATAATTTTTAAAGTAAAATACCGTCATTAAAATTCTATATTCCCCTTTATCCTTTATTGATGAGATATTATTTATGTAATATATTGTGATGTTTTTGGTATTTAAATAATATTAAGGGCCTGTTTGGTTTGTAGAATTATTTTGAGGAAAAAGGAATGATAATAGGAATTATTTGACTATGTTTGGTATAAACAAGAAATAGGATTGAGAATGGAAATAGAATTAAGACTAGAAAGGTGCATGCTTCCAGCTCGCTAAGACCAGGAAAAAGAAAAATCATCTTTACAGATGAACGAGATAAAATAATCATTTTACCCTTATGATTAAAACATACTAAAAAAATCTTCCTCACCATCAATGTTTTAAAAACTAGACCGGTCACCCTCACCATCAATGTCTTAAAACGCTATTCTCCATCACTCTCACACTCTCTCACCACCAATCCGTCACTCTCTCTCTCACAGACACTCACACGCCCACTTCATCTTCTCCAACTTCTCCAACTTTTCTTCTTCATCATCATCTTCTTCTTCCCCACCCTTCATCATCATCATCATCACTATTACCATCATCGATTCATCAAGATCTATAACAGCGGCATCAATGGGAACGACAACGAAGATGGAGAAGAAAACGACAAATTGACTAAGGGAGATGGAGGCTACTAACGAGAAGGACGATGGAGAACGGCGTATCGACCACAACGAGAAGACAAAGATGAACATGAAGTCGGCGTTTTGTCTGAAAAATTTGCCGGCGTTTCGTCTACTCCCATCCCCCAACTACTGCAGCCTTTTCTTTTGTTCCGACATCGACGAGAAGATTTCAGATTAAGGCAGAGCCCTCTAAGGTCAAGGACAAAAATGTAATTTTCCATCCCATTCCCAATGGAAACCCTCTAGTCCCTCCCTCCCTCCCTTGAAGGATTCAGATTGTCAATGGGAATCCCACTCTTGATGGCAAACCAAACAAGGCAACGGGTGTCTACCTACCCCATTCCCACTCCCTCATCCTCAATTCTTCATACTAAACAGGTCCAAGAGATATTAATTAATTAAAAATTTAAGGTCAAATGTTCAAATTGGTCCTAAAAGTATAGGATAGGCTTTAAATTGGTCCTAAACGTTTCATTTGTTTCAAATTGGTCCTATAAGTTTCGACCGTATTTCAAATTGGTCATGCCGTTACAAACCGTTATATTTTTCTGTTAAGTGTTGATATGATCATTGTCCAATCAACAAAAAAAAGAATTCCAAGGCATCCATTCTTACCACATCATCACCTTCCTGTTTCATATTTTTGCGTTTCGAAATTAATAATTCATTTAATTAATGTCTTAATAAATTAATAAACTAATTAACATTTTATATTTATTTGTTTTATAAAATTAGGAAATTAAATATGTAATATTCATTTATCTATTTAATACTATTAATATCATACTATGTCCTAACTTATTGATCGCACCCAAAATAACCTAATTTTAGGGTGTTAAATAGCACAAATTATAGATAAAAATATATGATTTCACAGAAAAAAAAATGTTGAATATTTTGACATAAAGAGTAGATAAAAAAATTTGATAAAATGCCTATAAAAAGTACTATTTATTGATATTTTTATTATCCGTAAAATATATTGAATATTGGATAGGTGCATTTGATGTTTGTTGAGTATTGCAAGCTTAACAGGGATCAATGTGAAGATATACTCCTAGTACAAGAACTGAAACCCAAGCAAGAACTCGTAGCAAGCCCTTGGAAGAGATCAAGTCAAGAGAAAAACAGAGCATTTTCCATGGCAAGCAAAACAACTTGCAAGTCGCAACAACAAGGAAGGAAGACTCGTTGTGGCGAGTAAGTTTTAGTGGCCACAGCGAGTAACCAAACAGCTCGACGTGGCGAGCCAAAACACTCGCTGCAACGAGCAGAGTAGCCTACATGGCAGATGACGTGGACAACAACTTAATTAACGAAAATAAGAAGGGGCTCAGTCATACAAAGAGTCGAAGAAGCGTTTAAATTGATTTAAATTCAAAAGTATATCAATGATCCGCTATCTCCATCCTAATTTGAATCAAACTAGGACTCTCAGAGCATTATAAATAGACGTTTCATCAAGTTGGAATCATTCACGTTTTACCTTAGAGATTAGAATAGTTTAGAGAGAGTATGAGCGGCTAAGTTCTTCTTGGGTTTCCAAGAAGAACTAGTGTAGGCATGAGCCGATGACTCTTCATTAAGGTTTGTTAATTCATTCGTCTTTTGTATTTCATCCTTTTCAATTTATAGATTGTATTTTTCTTCTTAATCACATGTCATTAGTTTATTAAATTCTTCCATGAATGGGCATGTACTTAGTATACTAGATCCTTCATATCGGGTTGGTAATCATTGATTATGTGGTAGAGCACTTGGAATTTCTATTTCTTGAGATTTGGATATATATCTATTAATTGGGTTCTTGATCATATACAACTCCTAATTGCGATAATACTTTTTTGAGTTAATTGTTCCTAGTTAGACAATTGATCATTAGGTATATCATAAAATCTCTTGATGCATGTTACTGATGTTCCCGATCGGGGATAACATTACCATTAGATAGACTTTCGTAATGCATTACTTTTATGTATAGGATGAATTTCAGAATGAATTAATTAAACCTAAACATCTTTTGATTGGGTATGATTGCTAAGTTCTATTCTTCTTGGGAACCTGTATCATTCTATATATTTTATACCCATCGAATCCCTACTCATTCTACGAATACCTGCTGGTTCTAGTTACTAACCAATTGTATGTTCAATACGAAGATTCTACGAGAGATTTGACCCTTGGGTTACACCCTATGCTACTTGAGGTTTTATTTGATCATAACTGTGACAACCGGTTGGAATCTCCATTCAGAGTGATTCGAATTAAAGTGAGCGATCAAATTGGCGCCATTACCGGGGAATCATCGATTGATCTTAAGGTTGGTTACATCTTCGACGAACAAACATTTGTTTTTATTTTAATTTTTTTTTTATCTTTTGTCTTCTTCTTCTCGCTTTTCTTCCTGTTTTTCTCTTTATTTTTCGAATTTTCTTTTTGTTTTTTGCTTGTGCTCGCCACGAGCTTGCTGCAGCGAGTAATTGTACCCGCCACCTATTAGTATAGTTTAAAGCATAGAGAGAATATGAGTGGCTAAGTTCTTTTTGGGTTTTCAAAAAGAACTAGTGTAGGCATGAGCCGATGGATCTTCATTAGGGTTTGTTGATTCATTCGTCTTTTGTATTTCATCCTTTTCAAATTATAAATTGTGTTTTGCTTCCTAATCACATGTCATTAGTTTATTAGATTCTTCTATGAATGAGCATGTACTTAGTATGCTAGATCCTTCATATCGGGTCGGTAATCATTGACTATGTGGTTAAGGCACTTGGGATTTCTTGTTCTTGAAATTCAAATGCATATTTATTTATTGGGTTCTTAATCATGTGCATCTTTTACTTGCGATTATATGTGTTGAATTGTTCCTGGTTAGGCAGTTAATCATTGAGTATATCATAAAATCTCTTCATGCATGTTATTGATGTTCCCGGTCGGGGATAACATTATTATTAGATAGGCTTTCGTAATGCATAACTATCATGAATAGGATGACTTTTAGGATGAATTAATTAAACCTGAATAACTTTATATTGGCCATGATTTTCTGGTTCTATTCTTCTTCGGATCCTGCTTCATATTATCTTGACCCTTTAAAACCATCGACTCCCTAACTATTCTGTGAATACCTGCTTGCTTGAGATACTGACCAATTGCAGGTTAATACAAAGATTCCACGAGAGATTTGACCCTTGGGTTATAGCCTGTGCTACCTGAGGTTTTTATTTGATCGCAACCTTGACGACTGGTTGAAACCTCGATTCGAAGTAACTCGAATTCGTGCGAAAAGTGGATGATTATAGAACATCCAAATTTTAGGTGCAGGAACCCTGGGCAAACCAACCAAGGAAATATAGGGGGAAACTTCTAAAGAGACCCTTCAGACCAACTAATGAAACCCAACCCCACCACCTATATAACCACTGAACAAGGGAGTCTAGGTTCTGAAGTTAGAGAGCTCAGCAAATAGTTGAGAAAGGATTCTCATACTTCCGAGAACAAATTGTGCTTGAGTGTAATTTGTCCAATAATATGAGCGAACATTGGGCACAAATAGGAGGAACTATCACTTCCAACACTGTAATAAACTCTAAAGCTGTGAACGCTATCACCTTGCGGAATGGCAAAGGCTACGAAGGACCAACAATGGCTATCACTCGAGAAGAAGAGGACGACGATGATAATTTGAAACAACGTACTTCCTAGGAGTAGAGAGTGAGAGCGGAAGAGAAAAATAACTACTAAAGAAAATGAAAAACCTCCGGCACCGAGAAGAGAAAAAGGGCGATGAAATAGGTAAAAACATAAACCCCCAACCCGAGAAGTAAAGGGGTAAATATTGAAAAACTTCCCTTTCACCGATCCTTTCAATTCATGATAAAAAGACTAACAGTAAGTTTAAATAGAATGAGGAAATCCTTGAGCTCTTAGAAAAGGTAGAAGCAATATGCCTTTAATAAAACTAATGAAGAAGGTACCTGATCGTTCACAAAACTTTAATTCAAATTACTTCAAATCGAGGTTTCAACTGGTCGTCACAGTTGTGATCAAATAAAAACCTCAGGTATCACAAAGGTGTAACCCAATGGTTGAATCTCTCGCGAAATCTTCGCCTTGTTCCTAAAATTGGTTAGTATCTCAAGCAAGCATGTATTTGTAGAATAAGTAGGGAGTCGATGGTTTAAAGGGACATTGATAATATGAAGCAAGATCCCAAGAAAAATATAACCAGGCAATCATGGCCAATCTAAAGTTATTGAGGTTTAATTAATTCATTCTATAATTCATCCTATTCATGATAGTCATGAATTACGAAAGCCTATCTAATGATAATGTTATCCCCGACCGAGAACATCAATAACATGCATCAAGAGATTTTATGATATACTTAATGATCAACTACCTAACCAGGAACAATTAATTCAAACAAATATAATCGCAATGAGAAGATGCATACGATCAAGATCCCAATAAATAAATATGTATTCGAATCTCAAGAACTAGAAACTTCAAGTGCTCCATCACATAATCATAAAATCTCTTGATGCATGTTATTGATGTTCCCGGTCGGAGATAACATTATCATTAGATAGATTTTCGTAATGCATGACTTTCATGAATAGGATGAATTTCAAAATGAATTAATTAAACCTAAATATCTTTTGATTGGCTATGATTGCTAAGTTCTATTTTTCTTGGGAACCTGTTTCATTCTATATATTTTATACTCATCGTATCCTTACTCATTCTACGAATACCTGCTGGTTCTAGTTACTAACCAATTGTATGTTCGATAAGAAGATTCTGCAAGAGATTTGACCCTTGAGTTACACCATGTGCTACCTGAGGTTTTATTTGATCACAAACCACGATTCGGAGTTATTCGAATTAAAGGGAGCGATCACATATACATACCCTTCTTGGTAATTTTAGAATCAAAAGCTCTTATTTTTATACAGTTTTACCAAACACAAAATATTTTTCAACTACTATTAAAAATACTTTTTAACTCGGTTTACCAAATACACATTGTTTCTATTTCACAACACTATTAAAGAAACTCCATTTAAAATGGAATAATTTGAAAATAAAATATTTTTAAAAACATGCACAAACAAACCTTAGATTGAGTAAATCAATTGGCTTCAATAAAAACTTAGGCTTTCCTTTGCAGACTTCTAAAATGGCCCTGAACAAAAATAAACCCAATAGCAATTTTTTCATTATAAAAAATTGATAATTATTATTTAATAAAAATACAAGAAGGAATATCCCAATCAAATAAAAACCAACTAGAATGGATTAGTAATCCTGTATATTAGTAACAAAATAAAAGATATACTAATATACTTCTACTTGGAAAAAATAAGTAGAATATTTAGAAGTGTAGGGAAAGGTCCGGATCCACATGATCCAACCCGACCTAGGGACCTAAAAGAAAAACCAAAACTAAATCCAGGAAAAACATAAATATTGCGGAAGCAACTAACTTGGATGTCATTGCTAAAACCTCGGATCTTGGCAGTGTCTTTGCTCCACCAAGGCTAACCTCCAAATGACAAACTCCGAAAAGGGCCTACCAAACAGAGGACTTTACCTACGAGAGGTAGAGCCACATGTCGATGCGTGGAAGAATGACTCAAAGAAAGAGAGAAATATTATACTATGTGGGGTTTCCCAAACGGGACGCCCCTTTCCAACACATGGAGAGCAATTATGAAGGTGGGGAATGCCTCCTATTTATAGGAGGATGAGAGAGCTCCCATCATTGATTTAAGCGATGTGGGACTTAAGAAAAAGTTAACAAAATACCATGATTACATCATGATAACCTAGCCCACTTTGGGCCACGAGTGCGGGCTCGTGTAACCTCCGATGAGCGTCATCTTGGTGTCGTTTTGTTCGTCTCTCTGCGAGCTTTCCAACGAGTCATCACTTGACCCGATCGGACTCTCCCATGGGCAGATATTTAGTCCCAAAGAACCCAACATATTCAACAAGAAGGAAATGTAGAAATAAAAATGAGGTCTTCCTCAGTAAATACAGGGTCGACATTTAGGGAATATCCCTCGATAATTCACCCACAAGATCACAAATTTTGATAAGAGAATTAAGAAAAAAAATTCTTTACAAGATTATTTAGCTGAGTATAAGAGATCAAAGAAAGTGAGAGTTCTAAACATTCTCAAAATAACAGAAATGATAGTGACAAGAAAAAACAAGACAAGCAATTGGGATGGAACAACTCTCTTCATTTGGGACTTTGGGTGAAGGCATGCCATCATGGTAAAAGAATAACAGGAAATAAGATGTAAGACATAAATGCATATGCCAGTAATAACTTTACAAAAAAGAGTTATTTAGGTGTTCATTACAAGCAAAACTATTGCTTTAACGCCATTAAGTTGCATTTTAGGTTGGTTTTAGAAGGAATTGCGAGATTTAGTTGTTTAATGATGATTTGCATAGTTTTGCTAAGTCTTGTTTGAATTTGAAATAATTCGAATGAGTTTTGAGGACTCCCGCTTGATCATTATTGCAATGCTCTTATTTTCAGGTATGAAAGGTGCAAAGTAACAAGATTTAATGCAATTTGGAAGTTTAGGGAGCGTTGAGAAGCAAAAAGGAGCAAGATTTGCATAATGGAAACAGAAAGTTGCTACTGCAACCCATATGCGCCATTTGTGGAAAATTTTGAATAACAAGATAGTAAAAACAGAAAGTTGTTGCAGCAGCACCTATATGGTGCTGCAGCAGCATCTCGCAGGGGAAGCACGGGAAATTCGCAAATTCACTAATATAAAAAGCGTTTTAGACCACAATCACAGATATTCTGAGCCATGGGGTGAGTTCTGAGAGTAAAGCTCTGCTAGGGTTGAGAGAAACACGTTCGGGTAGCGATTTTTGGTGATCTGGAGTTGAGCAGGAGCCGATTTAAGCTAGAAGACGGAGTTCCTTCCTCCCTTCTTCTTCTTCTCTCTTCTTTTGAACATTGATATTAATTCTGGGATTGTATTTTCTATAGCAATACTAGGCTAGGCTTTTCTATCCTAGAGTTATGGTTGCCTACATGAATATTATGCTTGTTTGACGATTTTTATGGTTGAATTCAATATATTTGGTATTTATTCAATTTGTGCTTAAACCCTAATTGCCTTATCACCTCTTAGGGTAATTTAGAGGATTTAGGTGACCTTGAAAGAGGCGCTTAAATTTAGTCGTAGAATTGAATACCGTTAGATCTAGGTTGATTAATTAGATTTGACCGGAGGATAGACATATACTCGAGGGTCTAACGGAGTTAGAATTAGCTTGAACAAATTAATGCAATCCTTTATTTAGATTTTTTTCATATACATATATATGAAGACTAATATTGGGTTAGGGTTTGCATAGGATCGAAAGACCATACAACGATAACAGGGACTAAGACTAATATTGACATATTGAATTTAATTGTCAGAAAGAATCAAACAACATAATTGAAGTGTTAGGATTAACCATAACCGTGGGAACTCTTGAATTTGATCACGCTCATTATCACCTGCATTTAATTAATTTTTATTTGCTTTATTTACTTGCATCAATCACTAAACTCCCCCCTTTTGGTTACTTTACACTCTTTTTCATTGGGTTTTGGTTATTGGAAAAACACTAGAAATCTCCTAATTCTTGTGGGTTCGACCCTACTTACTTTATACTTAAATTTATGTTTAATTGAAAGTAGGAAAATAAATATTGATATTAGTTTGTTATGTCAAAGGATGATGCTAGACATAGTTCCTTTGCTCTAAAGAGAAAGTTCAATTCAATAGGAGACGTATATATGGAGGTGGCTAAAAGATCTAGGAAAGGCCCAATAATAGTTGCACATTCAAGTTGTTGAGGAAAAGGAAGTTGGGAGATGGAAATAGAAGTGAGAAAGAAGAGGTGGTTTTGGAGAATAAAGAAGGTAGAGAAACAAAAAGGCTTAATAGGCATCAAATTGAGAAAGAGACAAAGGAGTATGGGAAAAGGAAACTTGATAATGCTATTCTTTATCAGAACAAGAAACTTGAAGTACAACAGTCTTATCAAGTGTTTGAATGTCTGAAGAGGTAATAAGAAGAAGAAGGCTATATGAGGCTCTGGCTTGGAATTGTCGTGGTATGGGTTGTAAGATTCTTGTACCGATTGTGATACTAAATCATTGAAAATAATCAAACATAATACGTACATGATTTCGTCATCTTCAATCTGGAAGAACTCTTGAATACCGGACATCGGCAGCTACTCTACTGAATACCTGAGAGCTAGGTCTTCCTCTCTATTCCCTGATAGTGAAGTGTCTTGGATGGGTATAGCTCACTTAGGTTAGGGTTAGAGAGGGGACCTAGCCTGTGTTTATATGTTTCGTTAGACCCTCCCATTATGGGCTCTAACAAAACCCTGAAGGCCTACACGTAGCCACTCACCAAACTTTTAATTCAATGTGTGCTATGGCCCAATAATATTATTGGGCCTACTTTAATGAACCATGTATCAACGCTTTATTTAATTAAAACAAATAAATAAATAATTGAGCCCATTATTTCTAATATTCTCCCACTTGGGCCACATTTGTTTAAAACTTTGTAAAATAATTTAAAATAAAGAAAGAAAAAGACTCCAGAGTTGATAATACAAGAAAAGACTCTTTTGTGCGCACATTTTAAAAAATGGTCCAATCTCAGCACAACGTACCAATCCGGTCCAATATAATCACTAATATGGGATCATGGCAATCAATATGTCTTTTGTCAATATATGACCAATCCATAGTCACACATACCATCAATTACATTGACATGGATTATAAGTTTTGAGGTGTAGTAAGAAATAACTCTCAAGTTTAACAACACATTATTTCTCATCAGTCCACTATGAGATTTCTCAATAACTTTATGCTATTACCACAGGAGAAATCACCATATTGAACACAACTGTCACTCTTAAGACAAACATTGTTCTAAGGCACATGTCATATCCACCTTATACAACTGTCACACTTAAGACGAACACTGTCCTAAGGCACATGTCATATTCTTAACGCAACTGTCACTCTCATGACAAACACATTGTCTTAAGGCACATGTTGCATACACTTTTCTTTGCACAAGCAAAGTATTAATTCATAGATGATCATCATTTAATAATATTTAACCACATGCATGTATATACACAGAAATTATATGAATATGCCATTAATTGCATAAAATTGAATATCATCCATAAGGTGTTTACAACAAGAAAATCAAGAAAAACAGCAAAACTCCCACTAACCCAAGATATCAAAAGACCCTATCACACCCATGTTCTGAGCATGTTCCTTAAGCTGTATGGACCTTAATCCCTTGGTCAGTGGATCTGCGAGCATCATCTCTGTGTTGATTTTCTCAACGGCAACATCACCTTTCTTGACCAAGTCTCTTACAGTCAAGTACTTGATCTCCATGTGCTTTGAAGCACTACTGATCCTGTTGTTCTTAGAGAAGAACACAGCTGCACTGTTGTCACAGTAAATGACCATTGGCTTAGATATTGAGTTAACAACTCGGAGTTCCGAAACAGGGTTTCTAAGCCAAACTGCCTGCAACGCCGCTCCATAACAAGCGACAAATTCAGCATACATCGTCGAGGACGCTATCAATGTCTGCTTTACACTTTTCCAGGATATGGCACCTCCAGCCACCGTGAAAATGTAACCAGACGTGGATTTCATGTCATCCTGGCATCCAGCAAAATCCAAATCTGAATAGCCAATAATCTGAAGATCATCCGACCTTCTGTATACGAGCATGAAATCCCTTGTCCTCTGCAGATATCTCATGACCTTCTTAGAAGCAACCCAATGTTCTGGTCTAGGATCAGATAAATATCTACCAAGAACATTTACTGCATAAGCTATGTCAGGTCTAGTATAAACCTGCAAGTACATGAGGTTATCAAATTAGATAAATGTCTACTAAGAACATGTACTACAATAGCTATGTCGGGTCCAGTACATACCTGTAAGTACATAAGACTACCAATAGCGCTGGAATATGGAACTGATCTCATAGCTTCTCTCTCAAGCTCATTTCTCGGGCACTGATTCTTGCTGAGTTTATCACCTTTCACAACAGGAGTGTCACCAGGTCTACAAGTGGTGCATATTGTATCGTTTGAGCACACAATCAACATATGCCCTCTGAGACAAACCTAGAAACCCACGACTCCTGTCACGTCGGATCTCAATCCCCAAAACATAGGATGCTTCCCCAAGATCTTTCATTTCAAATGCAGCGGATAGGAAACTCTTAGTCTCATTAAGGAGATCCAGATCACTACTTGCAAGAAGAATGTCATCGACATAGAGTACAAGAAAAATGAACTTGCTCCCACTTTCCTCATATAAATGCACTGATCAAATCTGTTTTCAACAAAACCAAATGAAGTGACCACTTTATCAAACTTGAGATACCACTGTCGAGAAGCCTGTTTCAGCCCATATATAGACTTCTTTAATTTACACACCAAATTCTCTTTCCCAATTTCCACAAAACCCTCAGGTTGTATCATGTAAACCTCTTCTGCAAGGTCTCCATTGAAAAAAGCTGTTTTAACATCCATCTGGTGTAGTTCCAAGTCAAAATGAGTCACTAAGGCCATAATGACTCTCAAAGAATCCTTTGACGATACTGGTGAGAATGTCTCATCAAAATCAATGCCTTCTTTCTATGTATACCCCTTAGCCACGAATCGGACTTTAAACTTTTCAACATGTCCCTTTAAATCTTTCTTGGTTTTGAAAATCCATCTACAACCAATTGCTTTGAACCCTTCAGGCAAATCCGTAAGCTCCCAAACAGCATTAGTTGACGTAGAGAGTATCTCATCATCCATGTCAGTCTTCCACAAATCAGACTGCGGGCTATGCAATGCTTCTTTGAATGTTGTGGGGTCCATAACATGACCAATGTCATAGTCAGCCTCTCCCAAATAAACATGATAATCAGCACTGATCGCAGGTCTCCTTTCTCTCTGAGATCTCCTTAAGGGAATCTCTTGAACACGTTCATGAACTTGAGGAATTTCTGGGACCGGATCATAACCTTGAGGAATGTCAGGAATGGGATCATGATGTTGAGGAACTTCAGGTACCGGCATCCCAGGATATCCATCCAGGGCTGGTAATGTCACAGTTTCCTCCCTAACAGTTACAGGCGGAAAAGCCTCAGTCAATGATGGCAGAGGGATGGAAACACTTGTGCTAGATTCAGGCATTTCAGAAGGTTGAAGACAACTACTTCCAGCCACGTCTAATTCCAAAAACTTTGCAGTCAATGCTTCCACAATCCTAGTGCCACGAGTAGAAGAGTAGAATCTAAAACCCTTTGAATGCTCTGGATAACCAATAAAGAAACAACTAGTAGTTTTAGGGTCTAATTTTCTCTGAAGGGGGTTATAAATTTTTACTTCTGCAGGATAACCCCAAACACGAAGATGATTCAAATGGGGCTTTCTCCTAGTCCATAGTTCAAAGGGAGTTTTAGGTACTGATTTACTAGGGACACAGTTAAGAATATAAACAGCAATCTTGATTGCTTCACCCCATAAAAACTCAGGCAGATTTGACATACTCATCATACTCCTCACCATATCCATAAGTGTAAGATTTCGCCTTTCTGCCACACCATTTTGTTCCGGACTTCCAGGCATTGTATATTGATCAACAATACCACAATCCTGTAAGAATTTAGCAAAAGGACCTTTCCGCTGTCCACCTTCATCATACTTCCCATAATACTCACCACCTCGATCAGATCTCACTATCTTAATAACCTTCCTCAATTGCTTCTCAACTTCAGTTTTGTAGGTTTTGAACATTTCAAGAGCATCTAACTTTTCTTTGATTAAGTAAAGATAGCCATAACGGGAGAAGTCATCTATGAAAGTAATGAAATACTTCTTCCCACACAGGGTAGTTAAGTAGGGTCCACTAATGTCAGTGTGAACCAACTCTAAAAACCCCTCACTGCGAGTTGCAGGCTTCTTTCCAGTCTTAGTCAATTTCCCTTTAGCACAGTCAATACAAGTTCCCATATCACTATAATCAAGGGAAGGAAGGACCTGATCCTTAATTAATCGATCAACCCTTTCCCTTGAAATGTGACCTAGACGTTTATGCCACAACAAGAAGGATTGCTCCTTAGTATTAGATCTCTTAGCTGATGTACTTTCAACATGCAAGCATTCATTCTTTGAACTCGAACAGTTTATACAGACCATCAGATAAAATGCATTCACCAATAATCTTAGAATTATAAAAAATGCCGACTTTATTATTTCCAAAATTAAAACAATATCCAGCTTTGTCCAATGCAGAAATGGAAACAAGGTTCCTCCTAAAAGAGGGAATATAAAAAGTGTCTCTTAAAGTTGAAAACCACTGTCTAAATTCAAAACAACTTTTCCTATGAATTGAACTGCCACATCGGCACCATTTCCAACCTTTAGCCTCGACTCCCTTTCAGTTGGCCTTCTCCTTTCCTTCAGCCTCTGCAAGGTGCAAGTAACATGGACAGAGGCACCACTGTCAAGCCACCAAGAGTCTAAAAGCACATCAACAAAATTGGATTCAAAACAAACATAGGCAGTCAACTCACCTTGTTCCTTACCCTTATTTTTGTCTAACCATGCCTTATACGTACGACACTCTGCCTTCTTGTGACCCTTCCTTTTGCAAAAATAACAGTTCAGATTACTAGAATTGCCTTTTTGACCTCCACCATCGCCAACGTTATACTTGTTTCCAGACTTCCTAAAGGCCTAATCTTTCTTAGCAGCAAGGGCATTGGAATTCTTGGATCTGTCTTTTCCCTTGTTAGGGGGGAACTTGCTTCGAGAAATAAGATAGACACTCTCAGATTTTTCTTTCTTCAGTTTTTCCTCTTCAGCTACACACTTGGAGATCAATGAATTAATGCTCCAGGTTTCATCTTGTGTGTTATATGTCTTGATCTAACTAAATTCAACTGGGAGTGAGTACAAGGCAGCATGATTTACATAGTCATCTGGAAGGGGTATCTTATGCACCTTGAGCTTTTTCTGAATGTGGACAAACCTAATGATATACTCTCTGACCCCTTTGGAAGCATCATACCTCATCCCAAGCAGTTCATTCATTAACTATGCCGCTTCGGCCTTGTTTAAAATGTGAAATCTTTCTCCCAAATTCTTCATAAAGGTCTTAGCATTAGTGGTTTCAGGCAAACCACTCATCAGATGCTCAGGAATGGACCTCTTGATGCCTATGAGACTTAGCCTATTGGATCTCTCTCATTTGGCATAGTAGTCTCTGTCTGCAGTGCTACTATCCTCTGTAAGCGCAGCTGGTTCATCCACCCTCAGTGCCAAGTCAAGATCAACTATCTTCAAGGCTAATTCAACATCCTCCTTCCATTTTTTTGTAATTGGAGCCAGTCAGCAATTCAATAGTGGCATTATTGTTGTTCACACTGAAGGTAACTGATTTGCAAAAAAAAATATTATGGTAAGTTAGTGAGGCAATTATATATATAAAAAAAGTTTAACATTAAACATTTTTGAAGAAAAACCCTTTTGCTTCATTATAGACTCCCCTTTGGGCAGAAAAATAACATGCTATTTGTTTCCTTCCTTTCATGAAGCAAAATAAAGACTATAAAAATTTAAAGAATTAAATCACCTTTAGGCAGAAGAAATTTTTTAAAATTTATATCCCAAGGCAATAAGAATATACAATTTAGAAAATTTAATCACCTTTAGGCAGAATAATTTTTCAAAATTATATATACTCACCAATATGCTCCAAGCTATCCTGAAATTAATATACATAATAACCACCTTTGGGCAGGAAATTGTATATATTAATTTAATAATCAATTCTATCAACAGAGGATTTTATTTTTTTATGAATTTTGATGACTCACCACGTTAATGGTAATGGTCGCAACAATTCATAAAAATTATCCCAGACTAGAATTCATAATATTGCCTCTCACTTTCCATCAACAAGGAATTTAACGATTTTATGAATTTTGATGAATAAATCACTTTATTGATAAATAATCTCAACAACCCATAAAACAAAATTTCCAGACTAAGAAGCACCATAAAATTGCCATTTTACAATTACCAATTAAAAAATATATTTTTAACAACAATTGATGCACTTTTTAGGGATTTTAAAATGGTAATTATTATCTTTAAAGTTTGCCTAGAGAGTACATAATCCAAACTATTTAACTAGGGAGAGTGACTAGTTCCAATAGATCCAGAAGGTGCTCAAATATTTTTTCATGATTTTTACATGTCAAAAAATGATTTAAAATATTTATTTTGAATTTTAAAACAATATATTATAAGAAATTCAAAATAAATATTTAAAGTTGTCCAAAAAATAAATAAAAATTAAGGAAAAAAATGAGAAAATTATGAGAAGCAAAATAGCGTTTGGATCACGGAAAACGGAGTTAGGGGTGGGCCTCACGCGCCACCCCCACTCAGCCCCCGAGAATGGGCTTGCTTGGGGACCCGGCTGGTCATCCCCTACCTCCAGCCGGGTCGCCCGTTTTGCAGGATCCCCCTCTTCTCCAGCGGTTTTTAAGCTCGATTTTCTTATGGGTTTTGTAGGTATGTTGTTTTCTAACATAAATCTTTGATCAATTTCTGGAAATTGTGAGTCCAAAACGCCTAAATTCGAATCGAAGCACCTATGTTCTATGTTACAGTCCCATCGGCCATGGTAGGAATTGTAATCCCAATTTCGCCGGTTTTAAGCCAGTTTCTTGGAGGGAAAAGGTAGAAAACATGTTTCTAAATACTCCTATGCCTTCAATTGCTAAGAATATTGGTTACAATTCTCGAATTTTGCATCAAAACATCTAGGGTTCATTCTTACGAAAATTGTGAAATTTTCTATCCTAATTGGGTATTTTAATCCAATTAAAATACATACTCAGAATGGAAATCATGATTTAAAGCATACCCAACAATCAATTTGATCAAAACAACTCAAATTGGCTCAAATAAAAACCATTGACATTCAAATTCGAAAAATTTAGCATGTTCATAGGCTCAACTTTAATATGCGATTTCTCTCAGTATACAGTATGAAATTGAGCATAAGATATATCAAAATAAAGCTTGCACGGAGACGATTAAAACCATATAATTTGTTTTGTACATACAAGCCAGATCATATGAAAAAATTTGGACGCAATCTTCTGAAAAATCATGCGTAAAATTCCAAAAGAATAAAAATTTCAAGATTTAACACCACAATTAACCAGGCTCTGATGCCAAATGTAAGATTCTTGTATCAATTGTGATGCTAAATCATTGAAAATAATCAAACATAATACGTACCTGATTTCGCCATCTTCAATCTAGAAGAAGTCCTGAATACCGGACATCGGACAACTACTCTACTAAATACCGAGAGCTAGGTCTTCCTCTCTATTCCCTGATAGTGCAGTGGCTTGGATGGGTAGCTCACTTAGGTTAGGGTTAGAGAGGGGACCTAGCCGGTGTTTATATGTTTCGTTAGACCCTCCCATTACGGGCTCTAACAAAACCCTGAAGGCCTACACCTAGCCACTCACCAAACTTTTAATTCAATGTGTGCTATGACCCAATAATATTATTGGCCCTACTTTAATGAACCCTGTATCAACCCTTTATTTAATTAAAACAAATAAATAAATAATGTGAGCCCATTATTTCTAACATGGGTTGCACTACGAAAATTCATAGGCTTAAGCAACTCGTAAATGAACACAATGGAAGAGGAGACTTTTACTATTATGAAAAGGAGGAGGGGAATGTCTGATGATAGGATAGCTAAGAAATGCAAAGTTGTCTATCGGGATACTGTTCGTGATGCAAAAAGGAAGACCTATGCAGATGGTGACAGAGAAACAGAAAGTCTCAATAGATGTGCTTCAAGTAAGAGCTTGAAGAAAGGTGGAATGGATATTAGATTGAAGGCAATTATCAACATTATGAAGAAGAAGAAGAAGACAATCCTATGTTTGTGTTCTTATCTTTTTATTTATGATTATCCCAAATTATCTGATATCATTTGTGGAATTGGATGATTGAGAAGAATAAAGATATAACTCTTCCTTGGATGTTATTGGGCAAGAAGCCTAGATACGAGATACGATTTGGGTTCGATACGATACGGATACGGAGACACGACTATTCTTTAAAAATTTAAGATACAACACTTCTAAGATACGTTAATAAATAATATAAAAATACATGTATATTTTAAATTTAAAACATCAATATAGTGCAATTGACAATATAATATCGAAGTTAAAATAAACATAATATAGAATTGTAAAAACTAGAAACAAACAAGTTGAATTATTGTTCTACAAAATGAAAATATAAACCTATTTAGCTAAAAAAAAGTGATCAAAGCTAAAACTGAAAGAAAAAGAGAGAGAAATGGTAATTGAATATGGGTGAAGTATGTATCGAGTATCCAAAGAGTATCGGTATCGTATCCAAAGAGTATTGATGTCGGATACGTATCCGACACAATACAAAAACTTTTAAAAGTATTCGTGTTTTCATAGGGTGACTTTAACCGTATTAGGTGTTTGGAAGAGAAAATTAGTAGTTTAAATAGATATGATGGTGCCGATGATTTTAACCAAACCATTAATCAATGTGCTTTGGTTGATCTTCATCCAAATGGTGGTTGGTTTACGTGGACAAATAAAAGGAAAGATGAAGACGTAGTTTGGGCTAGACTTGACCGAGCTCTATGTAATCATGACTGGATGTTGGCCTTTCCTGATTCCTTTGTGTTGTCACTCCCCATTGGAGCTTCGGACCATAGAAGGAGGCCTTTAAGATTTGAGAATATGTGGCTAAACTTTCCTTAGTGTAAAGAGGTTGTTTTGAATAGCTGGCAATGTAATATTAATGGTTCTCCTTCTTATGTAATTAAGGAAAAAATGTTTAATGTGGGTAAGAATTTGTGGAAATGGAATAGAGAGGTGGTGGGCAACATTAATAATAAAATTAAAATGCTTTCACAGAAGTTGGCGTTAATTCAGGCTACTGAAGATGTTGTCAAGAAGAGTCAACAGGAATTTTTAATTAGAATTGAGCTGGAATTTTACTTGGATTGTCAAGAATCTTTGTGGGCCTAGAAAGCTACGCAATTCTAGATAATTAAAGGGGATCGGAATACTAATTATTTTCATAGGTTGGCTAAAAAAAGGAGGATCCAAAATTGTATTAATGCAATATAAGATGATCAAGATCAGTGGTGTAACAATTATTAAGACATTCAACAGGCGGGTGTTGGTTATTTTCAGAAAATATTTAGCAGTACGAGTAATCTTAAAGTTGACCAAATTGTGCAACAGTTAGATGGTATAGACATTCCAACATTACAGGAACAACATCTTTATATTCTGAGTGCTGCTTTTCTTGATGGTGAAATAATGGAAGCCTTGCATCAAATGAAGCTTGATAGTGCTCTTGGCCCTGATGGTCTTAACATTCAGTTTTTAAGACAATTTTGGGATATAATCAACTCTGATGTGAAGACTATAATTCATCATTTTCTGAAGAGGGGTTTTATGCTGAGACAATTGAATAGATCCTACATTTCCCTTATCCCCAAATCGAATGGTCCTCAAAGTTTTAAGGACTTTAGACCAATCAGTTTAGCTAATGTTAGCTATAAATTGATGTCTAAAATTCTTTGCAATCGTTTAAAGAAGATTTTGGTGGATGTCATTTCTTCTATATTCAAAGTGCCTTCCTTAAGGGCCGGAATATCTCTGATAATGTTGTGTTGATGAGTAAGATTGCGCATAAAGTTAAATCTACTAGAAAGGGTAATACCAAATGGTGTGTTTTTAAGATGGACATTCAGAAGGCTTATGACGAGCTTTCCTAGAGTTTTATTGAAGCTATTTTAAGGAAAATGCACTTTCCTTCCAATTGGATCCAACTAATTTATAATCTTCTGATCAATGGTAATCTGACTGTTGATTTTCAACCTTCTTGTGGTATTCGACAAGGTGATCCAATTTCATCTCATCTATACATTTTATGTGCCAATGTTTTGTCTTGCCTTAATAAGAAAGAGGTGGAGGCTAAATTGTGGAGGGGAATTAAGATTGGAGGAGGTACCGTTGAAATTAGCCACTTGATGTATGCTGATGACACCATGTTATTTTTTGAGGTGAATGACCACAATGTTCAATCAATTCAACGTGTCTTAGATAAATATGCAGTGTTGGCTGGACAAAGAATGAATTCTTCGAAATCCTTCCTTGTCTTCAGTCCTAATACCCCTCATAGACTCAAAAGAAGTGTGGCAGAGACCTTCGGTGTGATATTCTTTGGATGTACTGGTAAGTGTTTGGGCACCTGGATTGATCATCATAAAAATAAAAGAGATATTTTGGAAGATGTAGTTGATAAGATTCAGAGTAAGTTGCAGGTGTGGAAATCCAAATGTATGTCTAAAGCAGCTCGTCTCACTCTTATTAAATCAGTTGTTAATTCCACATAAATCTATCTCCTGTCCACTACAAATTTTCCACTTAGTTACTACAGGAAGATTGAATCCCTAATTGCAAATTTTTTCTGGGGGCATAATTAAACCGAAGGCTCATCTTCAGATTGGAAAGATCTTTTTCTTCCAAAATCCAATGGAGGCTTGGCTTTGAAGGATGTCCACTCTTTAAACATGGCTCTTCTTGCTAAACAGATTTGGAAGTTAATTAGCCCTTCTCACAATTCCTTCTCTGGATCTATGTTGGGCTCTAAATATATGAATTTGCAGGGTCCAAGAACCCTTCCTAATCATTTAAATTGGTTTTGGATTTGGAAAGGTATAGTCAAATCTAAAGATCTAATTCTGGATAACCTGAAATGGAGAGTTGGAGATGGTAAAACTATTAAAACTAACCACCATTTATGATGGCCCATGCTTCGAGATCAACCACTGGTGAACTCAATGGGAGATTTCATACAACATCCTTCTAGTTTATGGGATCGAGAATTGTTAATTCAACAGTATGGGTACCCAGTTACTCATCAGATCATGCACACTCCAGTTTCCATTACAAGTGTTCCAAATAAGCTTTATTGGTCCATTTCAAGAGATGGTGATTACTATGTTAAAGACGGGTATAATTACTTAATTGCGAAGGAATTTGATATGAGGGGTCGAAACATAAGGCAGAGGGATAGTATTAAGGAGTTATGGGACTTCATTTGGAAACTTAGGCTTCCTTTCATAATTATTGTGTTTATTTGGAGGCTTATGTAGGATAACTTGCCAACTAACAAGACTCTACGGAAGCATCACATCCAATTAATGAAGGTTGTTCCATCTGCATTTCTGAGGTGGAGTCTAGAGAGCATGTCTTTCTCCAATGTTAATTCTTTTGCCAGAGATGTGTGGTTTGGTACTCATTTAGCTTTGAGGACTGATTGTGGGACTTCAACAGATCTGAGACAATGGTTTAATGGATATTATCGGAGTATTCATGAAGGCAGCATTGACAAGGATTCTATTAGATTCATTTGTATTTTTTTGCAGCTTATTTGGAGATGCAAGAATCTTAGAGTAATGGGAGGAACACAGGTCTCTCGGGATCAAGCAATTCATATGGTGTACTCGCAAGGGCAACAATTAATTTTGTTTTTCAGATTGGTGATGAAGGTTTATCAATGCCAAGGATAACAAAGAATACCTTTAATGGCTATATGGTTGAGTACAACCCTAGTAATGGTTGGACAGTTGTGGTAGGATGTATAAAGGTTAGGTCTCAAGGTAGGAAGTTGAACAAGGTCACGACAATCATTTTCAACAATGGCAAGATTTCTATGGTCTTTTTCTGTGAGTATAAAGATTGGAGAAAAGATCAGATGATATTGCTGGTGGTGATGCGTAAATGCTTAACTTTCATAACCAATGTCTTCCCTATTTCGAATCCTTGTTCTTTGGTGGTGCTGAAGAAAAGTCATGCTATGCTTCTTAATGGAGGTTTTACTAATGATGTTGCATTGCAGGTTTAAGGTCTGGATATCCAAAATATGTTGGATAAGTTTAGAAGCTTTCGGGTTTTAGTTTTATCAGTGAATAGTAGTTTTACTAGTAGGATAAGTGATGTTTGTATACATTTTGCTTCTGTTGGTTGGTTCTTTTGTTTTGTATTAAAAAAAAAGAGACAAAATACTATTTAGTCCCTGAATTGTTGGTTAAACTACTATTTAGTCCTCGAATTTATCAAAAATACTATTTAGTCCCCGAATTTGATAAAATACTATTTAGTTCCCGAATTTGTAACTATGTAAACTATTTAGTCCCCAAACTTGGCAAAAATATCATTTAATCATCGAATTTGTAACTCTGTCAACTATTTAGTCTCCTGACTGTTACCCGTTATAGTTGACAGAGTTACAAATTCGGGGACTAAATAATATTTTTGATAAATTAGGGAACTAAATAGTATTTTAGATAAATTCGGGGACTAAATAGTAGTTTGACCAACAATTCAGGGACTAAATAGTATTTCACCTTAAAAAAAATATTACTAGTTATGACTAGTCAAGGATTATATAGAGGAACATATTTAATTGGTTCAATGTGTATCCTCAAAACAATAGCATATTTAATCCCCTCGTAAAACAAGATAGTTATAAATGTCAACACTAAAATTACAATTACATAAAAACTTTTACGAAAAAGGAAATAGAAGCCATACACCCCTATCACAGAGCATGTTCAATACTACGATAGTACTGAACATCATTATATCCCTCCAATCAGTTGATCCTTAATCTATTCAAGGTGGATCTTCATTAATATGAATTTTAATTAATATTAACAAATAACATTATATAATTGAAATGATATACCGAAATTACTATAATACATAACTTTTATCTCTTTGAAAGATGTAAAATTATATAAAGGAATTGAGTTAGAGCCTCACTCAGGCCAAAAAAAAGAGAGCCTCACTATCAAACCATAATAATAAATTCAATTTAGAAGGAACTACAAATAGGAGAGATATAAAAATTAAAAAATAAGCAATCCCAAAATAATTAATCAAATCTCTAATAAAAACAACTAGACATGATAGAAATACAGGTCAATGATATACCTACAGAAACTACGAAAAAACCCAATACTTAGATCCTCAAAGACAACTTTACAAAATTAATAATCTGACTGAAGGAAGCTTAAAGATAAATTTAGAGAAGACCCCAATTATTTTATTAGAAGAAATTACCAAAAAAAGAGGATAACAAAGATGATAGGGTTATTACTAAACAGAAAACTAACTCTCTTCATCAAGTGATAATTGCAGAGCATGTTCTGCTTCTTTCAAGAATAAACGAGTGAGCAGCTTTTGTCCTCGTCAATATACTATTGAAGACCATTTGTTTCTACTCATCAACTTGTGCTCCTTAGACTCATTGCTGCTACATAATTTATAAACATATTAGAAACAACAATAATAAAACAGAGACACCCTAGGTTTTCTTCAGCTGAACATAATATAGTAGATTTAAGATACCAAATGTAGTTCATTTTAAGTGATTAATTTGGTAGTAAGAATAACCCACAAGATTACATCCACTAAATGAGGATACTCGACTAGTTTTAACTTTTAAGGCACCAAAAAAGATCTATGGAAGATTAACTGCAAATCGGGTTTTCCGGTCTAAGGGCAGTGAACCTTGCAAATATTGTAAAGTCCTATCTTGGGTCCCTTCAATAATTTTTTGTAGAGATCAATTTTAAGTTTAACCTCAACTGCTATTTTCAAAAGGAAAAGGATAGAAGACATTGTTTGAGGCTGAAAATTGTAAAGCATTTTACTTTTGAATCAACACTGAAATTAAAGATGTGCAGGTGCATAAGATTCATGACTGAGTTCTACTTTCAATACAATTTTTTTTATAGAAAGTTCTACTTTCAATATTGAAAAGGTAAAAACTAAAAGAAAGGAACTGAGTTACTTAAGAATAGGGTTTCAGTAACCGCGGTACTCGGTCACAAGATGTGCAATCCAAAGGATTTATGACGTATACATGTTTTTTTTTCAGAAAGGAAAGAGTTATAATGGATTTTAGTTAAATGGGAGAGAAGTTTATTGACCTTTCTCTGGGTTTTAATTTTAAATAACGGTATTTTAAAAGGTTTCCTTGGTGGATTTACAAACGAATTGGAAAAGATCTCTTAAGAGTTTCCCATTTTTCATTGTTTTGGTAGGACTTCTTGTCCTCGGATTTGTATTACTACTGTGGTCTGTTCAATATACATAAATTATCTTGTTCTCAGAAGATATGCATCTCACGTGACTTTTCTGCTGAAACAGTTCATAGGTAGAAGTGGAACACCACAATCAAGGAAACTAGTTCCTACCTTGAATTATTCTTCAGCTATTTTTTATCGTCCTGGCTATCAATAATAAGGGCCTTGTTGAGCAAATCAGTGTCATTTTCCTCCGTTTCGGAACTCTCTTCAAGATCCATCAACCTTGCATGTAGTGAAATTATGATCCCATACAAGATCTACTTTCCTCAATATGTGATAGGCCATATATTACACAACACAATAACAACATCATTTGGAGTTTCAAGAAGCTTTTAAATTAGGGTACATTTAGTTACAATTAATATAAAGCTATCTGCAATTAGAAAAGTATTTTCTGGCACTTACTTTACTCAGAGAAGATCGACAAGCAATTGCAAAGCTCCAGAATCGCCACAAACCTCCCAAACTGCAGATTGAACCTCTGTTTCTGATAGATCTTTATCCCCTCTAGATCCAATAAGCTTTAGAAAAAGAATTAAATTAAAATGTTAGATTCATATATAAATAAACAAAGAAAATGAATAAGATACTTATAAATTTGCTTCTCGGAGATGGAAGTAAATAAGTGAAATTTCATTTTAGTGACGGGGAAAAAGAATAGGCTTTGGTGGAAAAACACAAAATTGGTAAATACAAGGTTAGAGATGGCTACTATCTTCTAGCTAGTGGAAATGGTCCTCGGACAGAGTCCTCAAAGGCCACCCTGGCCCTCTTAGCCGGAGGCTGATTCACCCCTTCAACAGGGCCGAGGTCGGGAGGACGGGTAGAGAGAATCACCCTCATGGGTGATTGATGAACGGGAGCGGAAGTAGTAACAGAGGTAGGAACAGGGGCGAAAACTGGAGCAGCATCCCTTGCTGGAGCCACCGTCTGTGCATCCTCCGAGTTAGTACTCTGCCGTACGACATGCGGAGACAATCGCAAGTCCGCCCCAGCAGGACGCTTCTTGGGACCCCCTTCTCTGCTTTTGGCTAACTCCGCCGCAGAAGCTCCTCTCCTTTCCCCTTCCCGGGGCCCGCTCGCGCCAACCTTCCCGTCTTTCTTCCTCCTCTCCTTCGGAAGAACCTCTTTCCGAAGCTCTCTCTCGGAAGACGGGGGCACGGGAACGAGGACATCGCCGGATTCCACCGGAGACGAGCCCTGTTGACCATTTTTCCTCCCCCTGCTTTGACCGGTATCACGAGTACGGCTCAGAGGAGGAGGAGGAGGAGGGGAAGAGGAAGGAAGATCTTCCAAATCAGTGAAATAAAAGGGGTAATAGCTGTAATCGTCACCTCCACCAGCCATTGCGAAGATTCAATTCGACAAGAAGCAGGAATCAGAAAAAGCAAGAGCAGGTGAAACAGAGGCAACAGAGAAAGGTGAATGCAAATGTAAAGTCACAAACTTTCAATGATGGACATTTATAGGGCTACCCTCGGAAACGAACCCGCATTCTGTGAGGGGGAAACGACGGCAAAACGCTTAAATGACAGAGGCACCCGTTCAAGCTCTGACGCGTGGCACCTGCAACAAAGCTCGCTCCTTCAACAAATAGCCCTCATCGAGGAAACCATCGTCAGCCACTGACCATGGATGAACGTAGCCAGAGAGGAGCTTTTCGAAAAATGATCAAAGCAGCCCTTGGCCTTTGGATCTCCCTTACTGACCCTCGAAGGGTATTTCGGGAAACGCCCCTCTGAGCAATGATGACTCCACCTCGGTAAGTCGCGTACTTCCTGCAGAGACAGTTCGAAAACTTGCTGAGGAAGCCAAGCGGCCAGCCATCCAAAATGAGACGCGTGTCCTCTCCAAGACATCTCCTTTTCTACAGAGCAATGTGAGAGAGCCAACTTCGTGAGTCAGACGGCCAGCTCCCATACCCGCGACTCCAAGCGGACGAGCTATCCCACAAGTAAAGGCAGCGAAAATTCCTAAGTGTCTTACAGGCAAAGGAACTTAAGTCCACGAGCGCCCGACACCCGTAGACTTGGGGGACTTATGTAACTACAGAATATTCCGCCTAGGGACACGTGGCATTGACGTTCTAGAAGCACGGCCCCAGCACCCGCTGGAGACACGTGGCACCATTCATCCATCCATTACGTGGCCCTCGCCCACGTCACCACACGGAGCCTCCCCTCAACCAGACGTGGGATCTCCACAAGACTCGTGGGACGACCCACGTCCCTCGAGGTCATGGGTCGAGCACGTTCTCCCCACACACAAGTATAAATAGACCCTCACTCGGGGGACTAAAAAAAGAAAATCTAGCCTCAACAGAATTACATGCAACCTGAAGGGTTTTCACACATCCTCTCCGATATCCCACACTCTCTTAGTAACTGAGCACCCTCAGATACCTCTTACAAGCACTTTCAGCGCCTCGAGCTCCGTCATTGGCCCCCCACTTCGGCCAACCTCTAACCAGCTCACCTCCTCCTTGGAGCACACCGTTTACAAGGCTTCCAGCAGCCCTCAGAGACTATAGCTCTCTCCCACTAAGGCAACCCCCTAAGAGCGGCTCGCCCGCCTGGAGTACCTTAGACACGTCTTAGCTGCACACGGCCCAATACAGGTAATACCCTTGCCTAACGGCTCCGATAGACGTCACCATGACGAACTACGTGGATTTTGATCCCTCCCGAAGGGTACGTAGGCACCTAGGTGCATCACCTAAGGACAAGTTCCCCAAGGTTAAGACCCCATGCGGTCCTAATTTCACATTACAATTGTCTGAGCCAAAAATGACAGTTACAAAATTGAAAATGTGAAAACATGGTAAAACATCATATTTTGTTACATCACTTACATGGCTACAGTTCAAGACGTGAGGTACTCACTTCTTAACTTTTGATGGTGTGTTTTTGGCTGTAGTATTCAAGACGCCATTTGGCTTGGTTGCAACACGTGAATTGTGAACTTTTTTTTTTCTCTAAATGAGGCATGGAGTTTCCTATTATTTCAATAAGATCCCTCTGCAGTCTACACATTGTACTTTTCTGGAAAAAAATATAAATATTTCCTTCAACTATTATTCACTTGTAAATATCTGCCTCAACTATGATTTATAACAAATATCTCTTTATAGTTTGTACTTTAACATGCTTAAAAATAATTCTATTTAACACTTTTTTATTAACACTGTAAAATATTTCTTTAGAAGAAATTAAAATTGCATATATTTCCTTTCAACTATACGTTAGTTGCGAATACCCCCATAAGCTATAAAATAATCTTGCAAGTACTCCCTAAACTATATATAAAATCTTGCAAATACCTTTAACTATAAATTGTTATAATATAACTATGTACACCTTTATACCTTTACATAATTAAATTTAACTCCAATATTATATTTATGAATTTTATATAAAAACAAATCCCAAAAAAATTATAAAATTTTTCAATTCCCTTCCAATATTCACACATACAAAGGCATATGCACCAAGAATAATTTAAATTTAATGTAGCACATGAATTCACCATAAAATACACAAAGCACATGTATTGTGTATATATAGAAAATGGTATGCATGCATATATATGCACATAAATTTTTTAATTTGGATACTATGCATATTTTTAAAATTTAGTTTATTTTATGGTGCACTGTCTTTTGTATGTACGGATATTGGAAGGAAATTGGAGAATAAAAAAATTTTATAGTTCATTAGTGATTTTTAAAAAATTAAAATAGTTTAGGAAAAGGTATTTTTTACTAAAAAAATTAATAAGTCTAAATAAAATTCTTAGGTATAGAATTTGGGTTAATTAAATTTATGTGAAAGTATTATTATCTTTTGCATGTGTCAATATCTAGTGCATGACATCTTCTCTTACAAGTTAAAGTGCAAGTCCAAGAGCTTGTAAAAAAAATTTAATTATTAATCCAGATTTTATTATATATTTATAATGATTTTCATATTAAATTTGATTGTTAATTTAGATTAATATTAAAATTATTTTCTGGTTATATTTCTTACAAAAATAAAAATGATTGATTAATAAACTTTATTTCTTACTAAAGCAGAGGAAACAGGATAGTAGAGAAATACAAATGGAATGTTTAACATAAAATAAAATATGTTCAAAATTCTTAAACCATATGTGTTTTGTAATTTTTAGTTTTCAAAATATATTTAGATTTTATAAATCGAACACATTTTTAAAATTTTCAAAACTTCAAAATAAAAGCAATTTTTAAAAAAATGAAAATAGAAAATAGAAATAAAAAATGTTTTCGCAAATTAAACACCCTTAAATAAAGATATATATATATATATATATATATATATATATATATATATATATATATATATATATATAATTGGGGTTTATCATTGATTAGGTATATATCTAGAATATTTGATTAAAAAATTATATATATATTCAGTAGATTTGATACTTTTGAGTTTTGATAGTGGATAAATTATATTAAATTATTATTAAATGAATATTGGTGGATTATCTTAGTAAGATTTTTGTTTAGCTTGTTATTTTAATTAGTTTTATGTCACTTGTTACATTTATGTCAACTTATAAAGAAAAAAACTAAGGAAGAAAATAGGAAGAGACACTTGTCAAATTTGTAGGGTGTTAGGATTCTTTTAGTGTATATTTATATAAATATAGATTCAATTCCCTTTCAATATTCACACATACAAAGGCATATGCACCAAGAATAATTTAATTTTAATGTAGCACATGAATTCACCATAAAATAAACAAAGCACAATGTATTGTGTATATTTAGCAGATGGTATGCATGCATATATATGCACATAAATTTTTTAATTTGGATACTATGCATATTTTTCAAATTTAGTTTAATTTATGGTGCACTGTCTTTTGTATGTACGGATATTGGAAGGAAATTGGAGAATAAAAAAATTTTATAGTTCATTAGTGATTTTTAAAAAATTAAAATAGTTTAGGAAAAGGTATTTTTTACTAAAAAAATTAATAAGTCTAAATAAAATTCTTAGGTATAGAATTTGGGTTAATTAAATTTATGTGAAAGTATTATTATCTTTTGCATGTGTCAATATCTAGTGCATGACATTTTCTCTTACAAGTTAAAGTCCAAGTCCAAGAGCTTGTAAAAAATTTTTAATTATTAATCTAGGTTTTATTATATATTCATAATGATTTTCATATTAAATTTGACTGTTAATTTAGATAAATATTAAAATTATTTTCTTGTTATATTTCTTACAAAAATAAAAATGATTGATTAATAAACTTTATTTCTTATTAAAGTAGAGGAAACAGGATAGTAGAGAAATACAAATGGAATGTTTAACATAAAATAAAATATGTTCAAAATTCATAAACCATACGTGTTTTGTAATTTTTAGTTTTCAAAATATATTTAGATTTTATAAATCAAACACATTTTTAAAATTTTCAAAACTTCAAAATAAAAGCAATTTTTAAAAAATGAAAATAGAAAATAGAAATTAAAAACTTTTTCGCAAATTAAACGTCCTTAAATAAACATTTTTTAATATATATATATATATATATATAATTGGAGTTTATCATTGATTAGGTATATATCTAGAATATTTGATTAAAAAAATTATATATTTATTCAGTAGATTTGATACTTTTGAGTTTTGATTGTGGATAAATTATATTATATTAAATTATTATTAAATTAATATTGGTGGATTATCTTAGTAAGATTTTTGTTTAGCTTGTTATTTTAATTAGTTTTATGTCACTTGTCACATTTATGTCAACTTATATAGAAAAAAACTAAGGAAGAAAATAGGAAGAGACACTTGTCAAATTTTTAGGGTGGTAGGATTCTTTTAGTGTATATTTGTATAAATATAGATTGATATATTTCCAAATTTCTCAACAATATTAAAGAGAGCAAAAATTTTGCAATTGTAGCAATCCTTGCAAAAAATTATACTATAAATGCATGTATTAAATTAAAACTAAAGATTGCATGATCACATTCTATAAATTCACATTAATATGTATTTAATAATAGCAATTATTTGTTATTGTCATATTCATTTATGTTTTTTGGTATAAATATTGCTGGGGACCTCTGCTTCTTCATAAACATTATAATTTTCTTTTTCAAATTTAGTGAACTGATAACTACTGAGAACCTTGGATACAATGGCGAAAGCTTCAACCATCAATTTGGCTTGCTTTGTTATATTTTTACTCATCACAACAGGTACATGTGTATTATTTGCATATTACTTTTGGATAGAGCTGTCAAAATGGATTAAGCCTTACGGATCGACCCATTTGGCTATGTAAAATTTATATGGCCAGACTGAAGATTTTCTGACCCTAATAAAAAACACGCTAACCCAGTCCAACCCTAAAAAAATAGGGCCAAAACGGACTAGGGTCGGGTTGGGCTAGCCCGTTTTTCAATCATGAGTTGGCTCATTTAATTTACTTATTAAATAAATTGGGTTAAAAAAAGTTAGGTTCATTTATTAATGAGTCAAAAACAATCTGACTCACTTAACTCATGAATTAGGTGAGTCAACTTGCGAATTAGTTGAATTGACTCATTTAACTTAATTTCCTTTTTTCTTTTAATTTTTTATGCAATTAATTAATTTAAAAAATCTTAGCATTTGTTCAAAAGTGTGGTTCTAAATATTGACACCTCTAAACTTAACACAAATACAATTTCTACTTTAATTAGAAAAAAAGTCAAAATCACTATTTCTTTAATTTAATTTGGGATATGTATTATTAATATTTAGTTGTTTTGATTGTTGATGTAACATTAATGCAACGAGTCAAGTGTAAACATTAATTATCAAAATTTAAAAAGTACAAATTAATGTGTTTGATATTGTTGCGGTTTTCACTTTTCAATTTTATTTTGGAAAAAAAAAATTGAAAACTTATTTGGCTAAATGAGTTTTATTTTTAATTTTAGACTTAATATCAAAACATAATACATCATACAGGAAACCACAAAATGTGGTTTCCACAAATTTCATTTCAGTTTTTTTTTCAACCACTATCTACCACCACCACCAACCACCACCCACTACCACGACCACCCACGACCACTACCAGCAACCACCATCCACCACCATCACTCACCTCCACCAACAACCACCACCCACCACCACGACCACCCACCACGACCACCACCAGCAACCACCACCCACCACCACTAGCAACCACCACCTACCACCACCAACCACGTCCATCACCACCACTCGCCACCACCCACTACCAACACCACACACCACCTGCCACCACCATCAACCACATCCACCACCTACCACTAAGACCACGTGCCGCCACCACTCACTACTACCAGCAAGGTAGCAACCATCATCCACCACCACGACCATCCACCACTAGCACCACGCACTACCAACCACGTCCACCACCACCCCCAGCCACCAATAGTGCTGTCAATATGGGCCATGCCCTAAAAAAATATAGGGTCGGGTTAAAAAAATTTGGCCCGTTTTAAAAACTGGTCAGCCCGGCCCGACCCTAAAATAATTAGGGCGAAAACGGGCTAGGGCCGGGCTAGCCCCTTTTTTTTTCTAAAAAAGAAAATTTAATTATTATTTAATTTGGCCTAAATTCCTAACTTTTTTTTATAAAAATTTCCTAACATATTTAGTCTATACTTATTCAGTCATTTACTAGCTACTCACTCACTACTAGTAAATCAACTATTTTTTTTTTTTTATATCTATCAAAAAAAAAATTCATCTTTTTATTAAAAAGAAAGAAACACAAAACACAGAACAATAATATGCTGAAAAATATTATTTACACAACTAAATTAATTTTGATTGGAGATATTATACAAAAAATGAAATGATATTCTAAAATTTCTTTTCAACATTTTTAGCGCAAACTTTTATATAATAATATCTAATATTTAATTTTCATATTAATTAATTTACAAAAATGTCATTTCTTGTCCTTCTATAATTACATCTATTACAATAAATTTATAAATAGAACAACAATAATCAACGCATACTTTTGCACATGGTCCTAGTTTTCTTAAAGATATGGGTGTCTAGTTAGTTCCTCTTCTTCTTCCAAAAAGGGCTAGCCCGGCCCGACCTAAAGAAAACTTGGGCCTTATTTAAAACAGGCCGGCCCGTTTTGACACCTCTAGCCACCAACCACGACCACCACTACCATTACCATCCACCAACCACCACCACGCACCATCGCCCATTGCCACCACTCACTACCCACCATTCACTACTACCCGCCACCACCATCAAACCCACCACCAACCACCACCACATATTACCATCACGCACACCCACCATCAACCACCACCACGCACACCCACCACGAACCACCACCACGTACCACCAACCACCATTATACCACCACTTAGCATTCACCACGCACCATCACCCACAACTCACCACCCACCACCGCCACCACACCCACCACCACTAACCGCCGACCAACCAACACCCACCACCCACCATGAATGTGCATGAATCTTCTTGCTTTCAAAACATCCACGTAAGTATATTTTGAACATCCATAAATATTTATTTTCTGTTATTTTATTTATTTAGAAAACTGAAGATATAAAACAAAAAACAGAAAATAAAAAACAGAACACAAAAAAATAAACCACATATTTCAAATCTAAAAAATGACAGTAACATTAAACACCCCTTATAATTAAAAATCTAAAAAATAGCTAGTTGTGTAAGGTGAGCCAATTTGACTTACCACCCCGGTGAACCGAGTTGGTACTATTTAGTTCAGCAGAAATTATAATCCATGCGAGCTAACTCGTTTAATTCACGAATCGTGATGAACCACCTCGCGCGTGAATTAAGTTGATTCATTTTGACATCTCTACTCTTACTTTTGAGCTTCCACTGATATACCTAGGGTACTCAATGCTGATAAGCTCACGGTGATCCATTTGCTTAGAACACATAAATTTTTTATGTTTTACTTTTAAATTTTGAATCACATATATAACAAATAAAAATTGCAGGTTGGTGTGGAAGAGATGTAACAAATGAAGACTTTCCCGAGGATTATTGTCGCGATGTTGAAGACTGTGACTTCTTTTGCGACGGAAAGGAACACTGTCCTAAGTGTGTAAAAAATCATTGTGAATGTAACTGTATGGCAAACAAAGGTCCAAATCTCTAAGTTTACAAATTATAAGTTTGTAACATAAACAAGTTTAAAAATTATTAATAATAAGATAAATATCATTCTCTTAGCAATAACTAAATCACTTTTTTTTTCTATGGTGAAGATGACACGGTAGTGAAGCGGCAAGTTAACAATGCCACGTAGCACATAGCGTTCACATCACGTTGTGGGCCTGTGAGTTAATGAATAACATTTTAGAAATTAAATAATTGATGGGAATGAAAATTGAGGGACTAAATAGTCTATTTCTGAAATTCATATACTTCTTCCGGTTCACAATATCTGTTTCGTTGGGAGATTTTTTATGTTTCAAAATATCTGCTGTTTTACAAAAATAATATAGCATTAATTATTTTTTTTTTACAATTTTATCCCTATCTAATACCTATTCTCAAGATAAAATTAATGGAGAAAAAAGTAAGTAGGAGTAATTAATTAGTAAGAGTAATTTAGTCTCTTTATCTATTTTTTTTAATTTAAAGTGAATTAATGATTTTTTTTGTCTATACTTACCTACCGAACGAAATAGACAAGAGAGTATTAAATAATAGATTGACAAAAAAAAATTTAGAGAGCAAAAGATAACTCATTTATGACCTTAAGCATGAGCCATGTTCTCTTGAAGGTCAACATATGCAATTTGTCAAATCAAAACCAAAGTCATTTTATTGCATAGGGAATAAAAACATATTTCATGATGCCCCAGTGATCAAATTTGCAATCTTGAGAATCTAATATTTTTTCTTTATTTAATATGTGAATTATAGCATGTTTGTTTATACTTATTTTTATAGAGAAAGAACATATTTTAAAAAAATAGATTGTGTAACTACGGAATATTCCACCTTGAGACACGTGGCACTGACGTTCTAGAAGCATGGCCTCAGCACCCGCTAGAGACACGTGGCACCACTCATCTATCAGTTACGTAGCCCTTGTCCACGTCATCTCACAGAGCATCCCCTCAACCAGATGTGGGAACTCCACAAGCCTCGTGGGACGACCCACGTCCCACGAGGTCGTGGGTCGAGCACGATCTCCCCACACTCGAATATAAATAGACCCTCACTCGGGGGACTAAAAAGACAATCGAAGCAAAACAATACGCAACCTGAAGGTTTACCACACCTCTTTTGTGATATTCCATATGCTCTCTTGGTAACCTGATTACCCTCAGATACCTCATGTAATCCCTCTACACGCCGCGAGCTCCATCGCAGGCCCCCATTCCGGCCAACCTCCGGCCAACTCACTTTCGTCTCGGAGTGCACCATTTACAGGGCTTCCAGCAGCCCTCAGAGACCATAGCTCTCTGCCACTAAGGCAACCTGCTCGCCCGCCCGGAGTACCTTAGGCAAGTCTTAGCCGGACACGGCCCAATACAAGTAACAACCTTGCCTAACGGCTCCTATAAACGTCAGCATGACGAACTACGTGGACTTTGATCCCTCCCGAAGGGTACGTAGGCACCTAGGTGCATCACCTAAGGACAAGTCCCCCAAGGTTAAGACCCCTTGCAGTCCTAATTTCAAATCACAATTGTCCTAGCCAAAAACGACAGTTACAGTGGCGCCCACTGTGGTCTTATTCAGACCACAATGCCTTGTGCACTCTGCCGCTAAACGACATTTCTTTTTCGGGGAGTAGGAGTATACACATAACGCTTAGAAACCCACATTTTTGTTTTGATCTTCAATACAGATACAGGACACACATGATATAATACATCATGACCGATACGAACGTCCCCGCAACCACGACCGACACTAGCGCTCTGAGGCGCAGCACGAGGAACCGACAGGGAACGACCGAAGCGGTCACCACTGAGACGCTGAGATCCCTGCATCGAGACAGAGGTAGCGGCTCTACGTCAACAGCGATGGGAAGATGATAGGAGCCTCGCCCCAAAAAACGCGAGCGCCCAATTGCCGCTAGTACCGCACGGCGCGACGGCAGGGACCTCCAGCGACCCTACCAGCCTGCCTGCAATTCAGTTCGGGACCTTACCAATGGAGTTTGCACGATTATCACTGACGGCATCGGAACCTCCAGCAATGATCCCGCCAGGACCGACCATGGTCACTGGACAAGCGGCACAACCCGTCACGAAGTATCCGCAATCACCAGTCCCAAACTATTCTCCGAGATCCGACCTCCATATGCCATGGGCAGCGACCTACAACCCGTATGCTGCCTGCGGTGCGAATGCTTATCAGCGGCCCACGTTTGACTTCTAGGGAAAGGGGAGACACCCCTTCACCCAGCAAATCATAAATGAGCACGTGCCCATGGTCTTCAAAATGCCCTTCCACAAAGAACCTTATGGTGGAGAAATCGATCCACGGGATCACCTGAACTCCTTCAACTCGGCCATGTCAATATTGGGCATGACGGACGACCAATAGTACCGAGTCTTCTCGTCAACCCTAAAAGAAGCCGCCTTAAGATGGTTCTCGCTGTTGCCTACCAATTTGATCCACAGCTTCGAGCAACGGCGCAGAACTTCCTCACACAGTTCGCCAGCAGCAAAGAGTACTAGAAAAACGAAGACTTCTTCATTGGTTTCCACCAGGAGGAAGGGGAAACCCTGAAAGCCTTCCTGGCTCGCTTCACCAAACTATCACTCCAAGTCTGAGGCCTCCAGGACGCCGTCGCCATTTTTGTCATAAAGCAAGGTCTTTGATGTTCGCAGTTCTATGGGGAACATAACAGATGCCCCTTGTCCACCTTACTGGAGCTAATGGACCGTGCAGAATGCTTCATTTAAGAAGAGAACGCTCATATCACCACGGACAAGATGAGAAAGTTCCTAATAAGCAGGGCCGACATGGAACGAGCAGAAAAGAAAAAGGAGAAGACGGGAACCGAGAACCAAGCCCCTAAGGAGAAGAGCTATAGGAAAAGGTCACCACCTCGACCGCGGACGCCTCCCAGGGGACAGTTCACGAGTTATAATCCCCTCAACAAGTCTCATGTTGGGGTGTTGGAAGAAATTTATCACTCGGACATGCTCAGCTTCCCCCGCAGGTCAAAAGACGTAAGATGGGAAGGGTTGTAGATAAGTCCAAGTACTGCCAATTCCACAAGGATTACGGGCACGAAACCAACGATTGCATCCACCTAAAGGATCAAATCGAGGACCTAATCCAGAAAAGACAGCCCGGCAGATTCATCAAGGAAGAAAGCAGGGCTAATACCGAACACCCTCGAGAGGCCAACAACCAAGCGCCTACCCGCGGGGTTATTAACGTTATAGGAGGAGGACTACAGAGAGGGACCTCCTCACTACCGCAAAACAAGAAGAGGATGGAACGCTCCATACTCGCCCTCGATTACGCTCCGAAGCACAAGAGGAGGAGCGAAACCAAGGGAGATCCCATCACCTTCGACCTCACCAACCTAGAGGGACCAGTCCATGACGACCCCATGGTGGTGACCGCCATAATCGCCAACTACGAAGTCAAGAGAGTCTTGATCGACCAAGGATCTTCAGCAGGCGTTCTCTACTTCGACACCTTCAGAAAGGTCGGGTTGAATGAAGCCAGCCTAAGACCATTCCCCGGCACGCTCATAGGGTTCTCAGGAGCCTAGGTTCCTGCAGAAGGAATTATCACCGCCCGAATAACTATGGGCACCTTACCAAAGGTCACGATCCTTGATGTAGAATTCATCATTGTCTCAGCACCATCAGCATACAATGCAATCCTAGGGCGAACGTCCCTAAATAAACTCATAGCTGTAGTGTCTACCGCACAGCTCACAATGAAGTTCCCAACACCCCACGGGGTTGGAGAAATTATAGCGGACCAGAAATTAGCGCGAGCATGCTACACATCGAGCTTAACCGCCTTGGTCCCAAAGAAACACGCGAGGAACTCCCCGAGGGTAGAGAGTCAGGAGAAAAGAAGCCAGAGTCCGCCCGCCCGGACATAACCTCTGCTTAGACTCCGAACGCACTTTGCACTATTACACCACCTTTAGGCCAAGTCGCATATGTCTCTACTTTGAATTTAGGATTTTCAGCCTGACTAAGGCCCGCCTGACCTAGGCAATCCGAATGTAAACATTTTGCTTACCTTCAGCCTAACCAAGGCTAGCTCGACTGAGTCTGCACGAGTGTAACCATTTTGTCTATTATTCATAGTACTTCTTTCAGCTAGAGACAAGGCTTCAAACTTGCAAAGTACTCGCGTAAGTCCTGCCTCAGGACAATGGGCTCGACCGCCCTAAGAAACACTAAGAGCCCCTAGGGACAAGCTAAAATTTCCCCCAATAGCGGTAAAAACCCCTTGGGTGCGAAAACCACAAAACGAACGTTCGACAAACCATGCTAGCACATCGCATACAAACCGTCCTAATCACACGGTACTCATGCAAAAAATCTTTTTACCCAGACGTAAAGAGATAACTACGAAAAGAGAAGCTGCATACACGACTTTTTGCTCAGAAGTAAAAAGAAAAGCAGGAGAAAACTCTTTGCAAAAAATTACTCTCATTGGATGCCAAAAATGAGAGGGCGTCTGCCCATTACAAAGGGTAAACACCCTAAAAATTACATAAACCTAATCTTGGGCATCCCCAAGATCTACAAAGGCCTCGGCCCTAGTAGGCTCCGCATGGCCAACACCTTCCGATGACCCCCGCCAGGTCGCTTCAGTGCGAGCCTCTGCACCCCGCAAAGCTTCGCGAAGCGAATGCAGCTCCTGTTGACACCTCTCAACGTCATCTCGACGGGCGGCCAGCTCCCTGCGAGTCCTCTCCAACTCCGAGCGAAGGAGCGCAACCTTGAAAGGGGGACCAACTTCGGCCCTAAGACGGGCAACCTTGTGAGTCAGGGACTCAACCTTGTGTCCCTGGTCCTCACACTCCAACTTCTTTATGGACAGCTCACCGCGCACGTCCGCCAACCTCTTCTTTGAGACCTCTAGAGCCTGGCTCTTAGAGGACGCAACACCGGCAAACTGATCCCGGTCGCGACGAACCTCCCCCTACAAAAATACGAGAGTCAGAAACACAAAGAATAATCCAAAAAGAATGCAACACCAGAATGAAGAGACTCACCATACGCTTCTCCCACTCAAAATCGGCTTGGTGGAAGTCAGCCAACGCTTCAGCAACCCGACTAAGCCTCGTACAACAAGATTCAGGGGAGAAGTGTCCAGCCCACTGGGTTCCCTCTCCCGCATCTCCAGGGGAAAGCGCCTGCCCAATGCCACCAGCTCAAAAGACAATACCCCCTCCGGTGGCCCAAGGGGTTCAGAAGGACCGACACTCGACCCAGGAACAAGATCTCTCGTGGCAGCCGCTTGACTCGCCACTACATTCCCTCTATCTGAGAGGGCTCCGGCCTCCACGGCCGCATCACCAGATTCCGCGACTTCCTCTGCTGCAGGTTCGCCCGCCATCGCCTGAGGCGCGGGAGAGTATCCAACAGACTCCTCAACGGCCACCCTGGCCCTCTTAGCAGGAGGCTGATTAACCCCCTCAACGGGGGTGAGGACAAGAGGACGAGTAGGGAGTATCACCCTCATGGGTGACTGACGGACGGGAGCAGAAGTGGTAACAGAGGTAGGAACAGGGGCAGGGGCAGAAACAGAAATAGCATCTCCTACCGGAGCTTCCACCTGTACATCCCCCCGGTCAATGCTCCGCCGTGCGACTTGCGGAGATAATCGCAACTCTGCACCGGCAGGCCGCTTCTTGAGCCTTTCTTCTTTGCGCTTGGGCAACTCCGTCGCAGAGGCTCCTCTCCTTTCCCCCTCTTGGGGTCTGCTCACGCCAACTTTCCCGTCTTTCTTCCTCTTCTCCCTCAGAAGAACCTCTTGACGATGCTCCCTCTTGGAAAATGGAGGCACGGGAAGCCGTCCTTCCCTCTCACCACCAGCAGGCACCGCAGCAGGGACATCGGCGGCTCCCCCCGGAGACAGGCCCTGTTGACCATTCTTCCTCCCCCTACTTCGACCGGCATCGCGAGTACAACTCAGAGGAGGAGGAGGAGGGGAAGATGAAGGAAGATCTTCCAAGTCAGTGAAGTCAAAGGGGTAATAGCAATAGTCATCACCTCCACCAGTCATTGCGAAAACGCGACAGAAGCAAGAATCAGAAAAGAGCAAAGCAAAGGCAGAAAAAAAAGAGGCGACGTAAAAAGGTGAATGCAAGCAAATGTAAAGTCACAAACTTTCAAACGCTAGATATTTATAGGGTACCCAGAGGTGCGACGATTCAAAAACATCGACCCCTCGTATCCCGCAACGGATAAAACTTATTATCCTCTACAATCAAGCCCAGCTACAACCGCTCACTTCAACCGCACACGTGGAAAGAAAGAACGGACAAGATGCACGGCCAGGGGAATGGAGACACAAAGACTGAAAAGCCCCCGAGAACCCAAAAGTCGCCTCGAGACACCTGAGGGCCTTTTCGCGAAACTCTCTGCCCAGGCTATTGATGGCTACCCTCGAAAATGAATTTGCATTTAATGAAGGAAAAACGGCGACAAAGCACTCAAGCGACAGTGGCACCCGTTCAAACTCTGACGCGTGGCACCTGCAACAAAGCCTGCTCCTTCAACAAATGACCCTCAGTAAGAAATCCACCGTCAGCCACTGACCACGGACGAACATACCCAGACAAGAGCCTTTCAAAATGACCAAACGACCCCTGACCTTTGGATTTCTCCCACTTGCCCTCGAAGGGTATTTCGGTAAATGCCCCTCTGAGCAATGATGACTCCACCTCGGTAAGTAGAGTACTTCCTGCAGCGACGGCCCAAAAACTTGCTGGGGAAGCCAAGCACCCAGCCTTCTGAAACTGGACACGTGTCCTCTGCAAGAAGTCTCCTTTTCCATGGAACGATATGAGAGAGCCTAATTCGCGAGTCGGACGAGCTATCCCATGTATAGAGGCAGCGAAAAATTCCTAAGTATCTTACAGACGAGGAAACTTAAGTCCACGTGCGCCCGGCACCCGTAGACTTGGGGGACTTATGTAACTACGGAATATTCCACCTTGGGACACGTGGCACTGATGTTCTAGAAGCACGTCTTCAGCACCCGCTAGAGACACGTGGCACCACTCATTTATCAGTTACGTGGCCCTTGCCCATGTCATCTCACGGAGCATCCCCTCAACCAGACGTGGGAACTCCACAAGCCTCGTGGGACGACCCACGTCTCACGAGGTCGTGGGTCGAGCACGATCTCCCCACACTCGAATACAAATAGACCCTCACTCGGGGGACTAAAAAGGCAATCGAACCCAACAGAACAATATGCAACCTAAAGGTTTTCCACAGCTCTTTTGTGATATTTCATAAGCACTCTTGGTAACCTGAGTACTCTCAGATACATCACGCAATCCCTCTACACGCCGCGAGCTCCGTCGCAGGCCCTTATTCTGGCCAACCTCCGGCCAGCTCACCTCCATCTCGGAGTGCACCATTTACAGGGCTTCCAGCAGCCTTCAGAGACCATAGCTCTCTCCCACTAAGGCAACCTCCTAAGAGTAGCTCACCCGCCCAGAGTACCTTAGGCACGGCTTAGCCGCACACGGCCCAATACAGGTAACAACCTTGCCTAACGGCTCCTATAGACGTTAGAATGATGAACTACTTGGACTTTGATCCCTCCCGAAGGGTACGTAGGCACCTAGGTGCATCACCTAAGGACAAGTCCCCCAAGGTTAAGACCCCTTGCGGTCCTAATTTCAAATCACAATTGTCCTAGCCAAACATGACAATTACACATTCTATAGTTCATCTTATTCATGATAGTCATGCAATACAAAAGCCTGTCTAATGATACTGTTATTCCTGACCGAGAACATCAATAACATGTATCAAGAGATTTTAACATATACTTAATGATCAAGTACCTAACCAGGAACAATTAATTCAAACAAATATAATTGCAATTAGAAGATGCATATGATGAAGAACCCAATAAATAAATATGTATTTGAATCTCAAGAACTAGAAACACCAAGTGCTCTGTAACAAAAACAATGATTACTGACTCGATCATGGAAGAATCTAATAAACTAATGGCATGTGATCAAGAAGCAAAATACAATTTATAAATCGGAAAGGATGAAATACAAATGACGAATGAATTAACAAACCCTAATGAAGAGTCATTGGCTCATGCCTACACTAGTTCTTCTTGAAAACCCAAGAAGAACTTAACCGCTCATATTCTCACTACACTCTAAACTACACTAATATGTAGGAATCACGGAATGTCTTTTCAACCTTGTGAGACGCCTATTTATATTGCTTTGGGACCTTCAGTTCGAGTAGGAATAGGATGGAGATAACTATTAATTGGTATGAGATTTAATATTTGAATTTAAACCAATATGAAAACATCTCCAACTCCTTAGATGACTAAAATCCTTATTAAATTCACTCATAAGGTTGATGTTCACGTCATTAGCCCTGTTAGCCTCTTACTCGTTGTGGCTAGCATTTATGCTCGCCACAACGAATGGTGGGGAGCTCACTATGGCGAGCTGTTTTGCTCGCTGCAGCGAGTAGTCTTCTGCTTGCTGTGGCGAATGGAATTGCTTGCTGCAGCGAGTGCTCCGTTCCTTTCTTGATTTGCTCTTTTTCTATACCTTGCTTCGAGTTCTTGCTTTGAATCCGGATCACTTCGGCCAATTAATCATGCATGAGAATTTCTTTAAGAATATTTAGGACCAATTTATCAATACGCTCATTGCCTCACCAATGTATTGGGGAAATATTTCACTCATAACATACTTAGTTTGCTTCTTACCATAGGCTTGAAGAAGGTCTACATCTCCACTGTTTGATGCACACAAGTTCCCAGTCATGAGGTCTTTTAGGCTTGTAACATTGTTGATGGAGGCTAAATATTTTTATCCTGTTTAGAAAGAAAGAAATTTTGAATCCAAGGGTAATTTAGAAATTCCCAGGTGTTGCCCCATATAAGCATAATTCCAACCTTCAACCTTTTTACTATCTTGAGAATCTTTGAGCTTAGATGCTTTTCTTGATTTTTCTTTACTTTTCTTTTTCTTTGCATCATGTTTTTACTATATATTTTTCTTTTTGTTTTCATTTTTCATAAGTCCTTTTGGGACCTATTAGATTCTCTACTACTTCAAACACTAAGGGAGGTTAGAATTTAAATAGATGGAAACACCTTGGTTCTTTTTCCTACCCATGAACTTACCAGTTTAAGCTCAAAAAGGGTAACTAGGTATAATATGTTTGGGGTACTGCTTCAGCATAGGGTTACAAAAAGAACTGCCTATATCGTCCCAGGTCCTTGTGTGCTATTACAACCTCAATTAAGACCTACTGCAAGTTCTAAAAGAAAATAAGTTAAGCAGTTAAAACATTCAATAAATGTATGTGTGTATATCAGTGTTTGGGCTTATCCTTCCAACAGGGTTAGGCACTCAGATTGGTCTTTCAATAATCCATCTGACTTCCTCATGCATTTGTTAATTCGCTCAAGTAAACAATAATATCCTTCATGTTAAAAAGAAATTTCTAGTTCGGTTAACACCCTAAAAGTATTACTAAATCAAGAATTTTCTAGTTCTAAAATTCCTAAGTCCAGTTTGGAAAGCCTAAACGAGGTTCATTAATTTTTGAAAAATATCTTTTAAGAAAAGCATAATAATTAATTTTTGAAAAAAATTTCTAACTTCTACTGCTAGGTTTGATTCCTAAGATATTTATTTCGTTCATGATTGAATGTAGCAAGATAATGACATACGAAACATAGCAAATACAATCGTAAACTCGAAAAGGATAAATACAAAAGCAGAATGAAATTAATAAACCCTAATGAAGATCCATCAACTCATGCCTACACTAGTTCTTCTTGGAAACCCCAGAAGAACTTAGCCGCTCATATTCTCTCTACACTCTAAACTATACTAATATGTGGGAATCACTGAATGCTTTTTCAACCTTGTGAAATGCCTATTTATATTGCTCTAGGACCTCCAATTTGATTAGGAATAGGATGGAGATAACTATTAATTGGATGGAATTTAATATTTGAATTCAAACTAATTTAAAAGCATCTCCAACTCCTTTGAGAACTAGAATCCTCATTAAATTTGCTCATAAGGTTGCTGCCACCTCATCAACCCTTTCCATGCTGCAAAACTCGCTGTGGCCAACATTTGGCTCGCCACAACGAGCTGCTTGGTCACTCGTTGTGGCGAGCTGTTCCACTCACTACAGCGAGTGCTCTTCTGCTTATTGTGGCGAGCTGGTTGCTTGCTGTAGCGAGTACTCTGTTCCTTTCTTGATTTGCTTGCTTTGTAGACCTTGCTACAAGTTCTTGCTTTGGATCTGACTCCTATACTTGAAGTATGTCTTCTAACTGACCCCTGTTAAGCTTGCAGTACCCAACAAACATCAAACGTACCTATTCAATATTCTGTGAGTTTTACGGATAATCAAGAATATCAATAAATAGTGCTTTTTATGGACATTTTATCACATTTTTTCGCTCTACTCCTTATGTCAAAATGTTCAACCTTTTTGGTGCAAAATCATATGTTTTTATCTATAATTTATGCTATTTAGCACACTAAAGTTAGGTTGATTTTGGGTGCGATCAGATAGAGATAACTATTAATTGGTATGTGATTTAATATTTGAATTTAAATCAATTTAAAGGCATCTCCAACTCCTTAGATGGCTGAGATCCTTATTAAATTTGCTCGTAAGGTTGCTATCCACGTCATCAGCCCTGTCAGCCTTTGTACTCGCTGTGGCTAGCATTTTTGTCCGCCACAATGAATGGTGGGGAGTTCGCTGTGGTGAGCTATTTTGCTCGCTGCAGCGAGTAGTCTTCTTCTTGCTGTGACGAGTGCAATTGCTGGCTGCAGTGAGTGCTCTGTTATTTATGTCAAAATATTCAACCTTTTTGGTGCAAAATCTCATGTTTTTATCTATAATTTGTGCTATTTAACACCCTAAAGTTAGATTGATTTTGGGTGCAAAATCTCAGTATGCCAAGGTTCTTAAAGAGCTTTGCACGAACAAAAGGAAATTTAAGCCTAATATAAAAGTACTAGTGAGTTCAAACTTATTTGCTCTTTTCAAACCTAGCATACTAGAAAAGTGCCGAGATCTAAGGTCCTTCACTATTCTTTGCACGATTGGAAAGTTACCAATTAAACAAGCACTACTTGACCTAAGAGCTGCAATAAACGTGATGCCTAAATCCATCTATCAGGCATTAGGTGTCAAAACCCTACAACCGACTTCGATTGTATTGTGGCTCACTGATAAGTCTCTAGTCCACCCTAAAGGACTCATAGAAGACTTATTAGTACAAGTCAAAGGGCTCATTAGGTATCACCTTGAGACTTTTATGTTTTAGATATTGAGTCATCACCTTGAGACTCCACCCTTTTTTTGGGACGTCCATTCCTTATGATTGCCAACACCACAATTGACATGAAAGAATGTACGATCTCTATAGAGGTTGGAGGAGACAAAATTGATTTTCAACTTTATGAGGGGATGACACAATCATCTGACAATTGCGAAGTCAATATGATAGATAATACCAATAAAATCAATCATACTTCTACCTCTCTGAATAATATAACTGCTAATTTGACTGCTAAGGGCCCAACTAACATTTCAGGGAATACGGTACCTGAAACAAGACACAATGACACACCAACCATCCAGTCGCTACAAGAGCACACTGAAATAACAACGCACCTAACAGATAAAGTGTTGGGGGGGAGGTTTCGACTGAAATGGGCTGAGAGAAGAAAAAAGTAGTCACTCCAACTGAGTTGATCGCCCGAATACTTGAAAAGAACAAATCAAAGAAGGAGCTACTCGCAAAGATAACAACGCTCTTTCAAAAGAGAAGGGGCGAAACCCACAACAAGGCGGTGCACCTCCAAAGATACCTCCTTGAGCTAGGCAAGGAGTCTCATGAACCCCCTTGAGGGACAAGGTAAGTATTTTTTCCCTAAATTACCCGGTCTACTCTGAGTAAAATATTAACTATTAAATAAGTGTGGGGGAAAATAACATCTTACATAACAATTTTGTTTAAAAGTTCTGCATCCTCAATAATTTTGTCTATTTTCATTTTTATCCGTATTTTCTTTTCTTTTCGATTTTATTTTTTATTTTGAATTTTTAAATTTCTAAACGCTATGACTAAGTCATCGTTATTTTACGCCGCAATATCTATTTTTAGATTAATAGTTTTATTTTTGTCTGCTGAATCTGCCTTGTTTTGCTAAGTACCCTTCCATCTTAAAACTTCTTGTCCTTGAAGCATTGAGGACAATGTTTGTTATAAGTGTGTGTGTGTGTAGGGGGGGGGGGAATGACTCCGTATAAAAAATTTAAGACTTCAAGGTCCTGGTAATTATTTCGTTCTGGAAAATAAATAAATGGGTGAATTTTTCAAAAAAATTAATATCTTAGGCATCAAACCTAGCATGTAGCAATTAGAATTTTTTTTCAAAAATTTAACTAATATGTTTATTTTAAAAGATATATTATTTTTTCGAAAATGAATGAACCTCAATTAGGCTTTTTAAACTAAACTTAGGAAATTTAGAACTCAAAAATTCTTGATTTAATACAACTTTTAGGGCAATAACCCAATTAGAAATTTCTTTATACCATGTAAGATATTCTTATTTGCTTGAGCAAATTAACACATGCTTGAGGAAGTTGGAAGGATTATTAAAAGACCAGTTTGAGTGACCTAACCCTGTTGGAAGGATAAGACCCAAACACTGATCTACACGTTTACATCTATTGAGTGTTTTAACTGTTTAACTTGTTTTCTTCTAGAACTTGCAATGGGTCTTAATTGAGGTTGACTAGCACACAAGGACCAGGGAAGATTCAGGAATTTGTCACTTGTACCCAGTGCTCAAACACAAGCCTATATATATGCATACCCATATCACCCTGATTTGAGCCTTACATAAGCAGATTCTCCTAGCATATTATATTGATATTGATTGTTTGATTGTCCAGGTCAAAAACTTCTTATCCTCCCAGTCATGTGAAAAGCCCAGGGAATTCGATGAGCAAAAAAGGTTTATTCGAAAAGTAAAAAAAATAAATAAATAAAGAAAGTACAAAATTAGCAAAGTGCAAGGGCACAAAAATGAAACCCAAGGGCATAAATAAGGTTGAAGGATGAGAAGAAAAACCTTAGTCCTCAAATAGTCAGGACTTAGAGGCCTCTACTCTTTCTTTCTTTAAACAGTGAAAACAATATGGTCTCCATCAGCAATGTTACAAGCCCAAAAGACCTCTTGAATAGGAATTTGTGTGCAACAAACAATGGAGATAAAGACCCTCTTCAAGCATATTGTAAGAGACAGGTAAGTATGTTATGAGTGAAATCTTACTCCCAATATATTGGTGAGGCAATGAGCATATTAATAAATTGGTCCTAAATGATCCTGAAGAAATTCTCATGCATGATTAATTGGCCAAAGTGATCCTAGGATTAAAGTTTACTTAAGTACTTTCATGGTAGATTTTTATTTTTGATTGGGAGCACTAACCCTATAAGTTAGCTTGATCTTGAATGCTCTAGGTTTAGATCTTCTTTGTCCAGAAATACAAAAGTTTTAGTGTGGGGGATTTGATCGCACCCAAAATCAACCTAACTTTAGGGTGTTAAATAGCACAAATTATAGATATATATATATATATATATATATATATATATATATATGATTTTACACTGAAAAGGTTGAATATTTTGACATAAGGACTAGAGCACAAAATGTGATAAAATGCTCATAAAATGCACTATTTATTGATATTCTTGATTATCCGTAAAATATGTTGAATATTGGATAGGTGCGTTTGATGTTTGTTGAGTGCTGCAGGCTTAACAGGGATCAATGAGAAGATATACTCCAAGTGCAAGAACCTGAACCCAAGCAAGAACTCGTAGCAAGCCCTTGAAAGAGATCAAGTCAAGAGAAGAACGGAATATTCGCCAAGGTAAGCAAAACAACTCGCCACAGCGAGTAACCAAACAGCTCGTTGTGCCGAGCCAAAACACTCGCTGCAGCAAGCAGAGCAGCCCACATGGCAGATGACGTGGACAACAACTTAATGAACGAAAATAAGAAGGGGCCCAGTCGTACAAAGAGTCAAAGAAGCATTTAAATTGATTTAAATTCAAAAGTCAAACCGCGTATCAATTATCCGCTATCTCCATCTCAATCTGAATCATACTGGGACTCCCAGAGCATTATAAATAGACGTTTCGTCAAGTTGGAATTCACTCACAGTCTACCTTAGAGATTAGAATAGTTTAGAGAGACAGAGTATGAGCGGGTAAGTTCTTCTTGGTTTTCCAAGAAGAACTAGTGTAGGTATGAGCCGATGACGCTTCATTAGGGTTTGTTAATTCATTTGTCTTTTGTATTTTATCCTTTTCTATTTATAGATTGTATTTTCCTTCTTAATCACATGTCATTATTTTATTAGATTCTTCCATGAATGGGCATGTACTTAGTAAACTTGATCCTTCATATCGGGTTGGTAATCATTGATTATGTGGTAGAGCACTTAGAATTTCTATTTCTTGAGATTCGAATATATATCTATTAATTGCGATAATATTTATTTGAGTTAATTGTTCCTGGTTAGGCAATTGATCATTAGTTATATCATAAAATCTCTTGATGCATGTTATTGAAGTTCCTGGTTGGAGATAAGATAGACTTTCGTAATTCATGACTTTCATGAATTACTACAAAAAAAAAGTGTCTTTAGCGACGGTCAAATATTGCCTCTAGTGACGGTTTTGACCGTTGTTAGAGGTCTTAGCGACGATTGATACGACCGTCGTGAAGTGTAGCGTCGCGCCGATTCTAGCGACGGTCATCCCAACCGCAGGAATAACCGTCGTTAACCATTGAAAAGTTATCGCGACGGTTAGAAACCGTTGCTAAAAGTTTCTGCTTGATTTAAGGATTTGTGCCTTACCGACAGTTGCAACCGTTGCTAAATCACGCCATCTACCGACGGTTGCAAACGTTGCTAAATCACATCATCTAATGACGGTGGCAACCGTCCCTAAATATAGCATTTAGCCACGGTTTTGACCGTCGCTAGAGTCATCCTTGTACTTAGCGACGGTCTTGACCGTCGCAATTTTTTTCGTATATATCATGGGCTTAGCGACGGTTCTGACCGTCGCTAAATGTACAGATATTAATTTTCCCCTATTTTATTTTTGCCCCTTTCTTTTTTGTTTTACATACACATAATAAGCATATATATGCATATAAACCTTGATCTAAAAGTTTTTTTTTGTGAAGATAGGAGATATAATGAAACTAAAAGTGCAATACAAAGTCTTGAACATACATGAAAAATAACACAGGCCAAATGCACATAAAGCGTCCAGAAAGCCTTTAATGCAAAGTGAGTCAAACAATTAATAACAACATACATATCAATATTTAAAATAAAGTTTCACCACCAAAATATTCAAATTAAAAGAACTCCATGCAGACACCAAGATAGCATGGGTCCTATGAGAATTGACTATACCAACAACATAAGCTAGAAATGCTGCAACAACAAAAGTTAGAAGTCTCCAAAAAGAGTGAAGCCAAAATTCTTCTCAATTTCGTGCTTGGCAAGACAGTCGGCATAATTAGGGGGCATGGCTTGCTTCATATGATTGTCTACGTAATGGTGATGCCTCTGCACTACCTAGATCAAGTGGCTGAAAAAACATGCATTGATGATAAGATTCAACATTAAAATTCTAAAGTAAATATATTACTTTGTAAATTAATCAAAGAAAGAGGGAGGAAACAACATCTCCATTTGACAAAGTGTAATCACAATTCTTTCTTGCATTTTATCTAGCTCTTTCACATCCAATACATGAGAACACAATTTCCTAAAAAATAAGCTTAGCTCTAACACAATTGCAGTAACCTTATGATCAATTTGTGCATTTCGTAGTGCTACTGGAAGTAAATGCTCTAGAAGTACATGTGAATCATGACTTTTTAGGCCAGACAATTTACGATGCCTTGTGTCCACACATCTTGAAATATTTGATGCAAAACCATCTGGCATTCTCACATCCTTCAACGTTTGGAGGAAAACATCTTTCTGAGCATTTGTCATGGTAAAACATGAAAGTTTATACTTACCATTGGCATCCGGCCATAACTCTGGTCTTAATCCTAAATGTTGTAGATCCTTTCGAGCACTCAAGTTGTCCTTTGTCTTTTTAACTTCATTTAACAAAATGTACAGGACACTATTGTCACGACCCCCTATCGGACGTCCGTGACCGGCACGGGAGGTAGGATTTCTCCTATCCCGTAAGCCTCTAATCCCTTATTGACATTTTATATATGAATAACTACCCATTTCTAATACAAACAATATATAGTATATGTGGACATCCCTATCCAGTGACCTAAGTGGCACGCAATCCACGGCTCGCTCAACGCCGCTTTAGTCTATACATATACACATAATCAACCACACGTACATATAATATACATATTGATCACGCGCTTCAGGGCGGGTGATCTATCCTATTCACATGCAGAATTTCCTGTGTACAGTCAAATATATATATTCAATCACACACCTGCATATAATTTACATATTGATCACACGCCTCAATGCGTGTGATCTATCCTATTCGCATGCGGAAGCCATATTTTCACACAACCAAGTATTCAGTCACACATATATAAATTTACATATTGACCACACGCTCAGTGCGTGTGATCTATCCTATTCACATGCGGAAGTCACATCCATATATATATACACATGATATTCATCATATCATAACCTATATTCCCAACAACGAGACCAATCTTTAATCTGTATGAAGCCGACAATTCTAGAGTGTGACATATACATATATGTATATAGTAACTGTACAAAACAATGCTATACCAAAAGAATCATATACATATACATCCTGACAAAATACATATATCAATACTACCCACGCGAACAATGCGTGTGGCCTCTAAGTCTGTCCGCCTCCCTGAGATGAAGTGGAAGCGCTCCCAATGCCTATACCACCTGTGTCTGTAACATTTAACATTGGGGTGAGTCAAACGGACTCAGTGAGAGACTTTCCCATCCCTGGTGTAGTAGCGGGTACCACTACAACTGGGGAAAGGAGCCAATCACAAACACATACGCATCAAACAGATTTTGAATTTCCATATATTAAGTGGTCAGGCAATTAGCATATATCATATTCACAATAAAGAATTTAAAGCATGGTTCTACATACATTTAAATTCACACATACATCATATCATAGTTTAACATACAACTTCATGTGGATATCCATGTTCAACTAACCGTAATCATAAACTGGCCCGAAGGCATATCTCCGTTAGGAGAGAATCTGGCCCGGAGGCAATAACTCACGTGAGCGATATAGGAACCTAGTTGATCATTCTAGGAACCCCTGGCCCCAATACTTTACTTGGAACACTAATCTGACTCCAAGACTTCACTCGGAGCATAGCCGACGACTCATCTGACCTCGGTTTACCCAAGGCAATAGCCACAATGTGGTGTACTCATATACTTGCATTTCTGTGAGTCTGACTCAAGATAACAGACTCAATCTACCCGGACCATCCGTGATAGACTCGGTTCCCGCGTTGTACCATAAATGACCCCTATGGACCACTACTTATTTATTTTACTTCTTCTTACGCAAATCTAAGTTTCCAAGTGGTTTTCTAGATCGGAATCTCTCGGTTTAAAACAAAGTCACCTGTGTTCATTTTTCTTAAGAATCTACATACACAACCACACTTTTCAGATAACAATCAATGAGGTTGGTTTCTAGTACCCCACGACCCTCACAAATAAAATTGACTTGATCCTACCCCCGATATTATATAGGTCCCGAGGACCTTCATTCCATATAAGGCTCCTTGAGCCACCTATTGCTTTCATAGTTCGCATATACACATATAGCACGTTATCACATATATTATAATTTAGGAACAACAATAGCATATTATCTATTATATGATTCCTACAAGTAGGCAAGAAGGAAAGCCATATATCCATATGCGCAGTCAACCCTATAGGACAAGGATGGGAAAGCCCCTCACCTGGTTGGCCCCTTTGATCGGCTCTCGGGGTGTCCGAAGGTCCACTCACTGTATGGTGCCCTATACACATATACTTGAGAGATTCAGAAGCTTGAAAATTCAACCACTATCGTGTACATGCAATGCTAATGCTCATGTTCTCTCTAATTAATTCCATAGACTAGTTGTTGGCTTGGAATGCCCTCAACTAGTTTTCGAACACCTAGCATGCTTCTATTCGTGTCCAACCCTTGCTTAATCACACTATTCGGAAGCTTTGACTTGGGAATGCAAGGTTACCCAATTCCACCTCTATGTGTCCATATGAAATTCCCATTACCCAAGTCTTGAATTTATGGCTCAAGAGAGTCATAAATTCTACTTGTCCAAAATTTCCATTTACCGAAATAACTTTCAACACTTTACCTACATATGCATACACATATCCAGACACGCGTAAAATCGGAAAATTGTCTCTTTTTCCCCGAGTTGGGTTCCGGGTGAGACGGTGAGTACTCGGGTTTTAATCCCTCGTACATTCCAATAATTTTTAACAAGTATATAATTACCATTCAACCTCTCAATGCACCCCAAATCAGTCCACAACACCCTTAAACATTACCAATCATATTTTCCTACTAGTTTTCCAACCCGGATAAGTTTCCATCAATTTAGTTCTGGTTCCTAAGCTTCCAACTCACTTCATAACATTCAAATACTTCAATTTAGGACCCAGAATACTCAGATTGAATCAATTAGGGGTTTTCCAAAAATCCCTAAAATTGATAAAATTGGGGTTTGAGAGTTTCGGGACTTCTCACCTCGATTCAACCGGTTAGAAGGACGATATGGAGTAGAGGAGACTCCAAGCCACCTTCCCCAATGAATAGACGGCGTTTTCCGGCGAGAAACCCTCTCCCTCTTGGTTTCTCTCTCTAGCCCGCGAGTCTCTCTCCTCCAGCACAACGACGGCGAGCTCCGGTGGACGGCGTCGCACGTCCGGCTCCTCCACGCGTGTTGTCTTCCTCCTTGAGCTCCTCCGTGTGCACGATGGTGCTCTTCCCCTCTCTCGTGTTTCCTCCGTTCTTTCCCTCTTCCCTCTCTCACGCGATGGCCCTCTCCCTTTTTTTTCTTTTCTGTATCCTTCTCTTTTATAATATATATATATATATATATATATATATATATAAAACTAATTAATTAATATATATATACATATCACATAAAAAAAATATCTGATGTAATAATAATATAAAAATTAGAATACTTAGGACTTAAAATAATTTGTATCTACAAAATAATAAGTAGTAGGATGGTGTTTTCTTCTATCCCATTTTTCAACTTTAAATAAATTAATTAAATTAGATTTATGATGCTAATTAAATATTCTCGGGTATTACAATTATCACAAACATTTTTTTCAATATGCATCACATCTAAATTGTGTCTCAACTTATTATTAACCCAATATGGTAACTGAAAAACACACTTCTCTTCCTCCACTGTTGGGTCTCTCCTTCACTAACATTTTCACAACGTGGCCTTTTCTTTTCTTTTTTTATCTGAAGTTAGGTTCTTACCTAATGTCACATTAACACTATCCAATTGATTAAGTATCATAGCTCCAGATGGCATGTCTGGAGGCATCCGCCTCTCCACAGTCCCATCAAAACGATTCTTATTGAGTCTATACCTATGTTGGACTGGTAAAAATCTACGATGACCCATAAAACATCACTTGTTACCATGTGGAAGCCTTTTAGGTTCTTTATCAAAATTACACACCGGACAAGCATATCCTGTATAAGTATTCCATCCAGACAAATTACCTAACCCCGGGAAGTCACTTATAGTCAACATCAATGCCGCTCACATTCTAAACATTTGATTAGTTGAACAGTCATATGTATCAATGCCATCCACCCACAAATCAAGCAACTCTTTAATTAATGGCTGCAAATAAACATCAATGTCATTATCAGGCATTTTTGGCCCAGGTATGATCATAGATAACATGAAAGATGTTTGCTTCATGCACATCCATGGTGGAAGATTGTATGCAGTCAAAACAACTGGCCAAATGCTATAATTAGTGCTCATTACACCGAATGGATTAAAATCATCACTTGCCAACCCAAGCCTCACATTTCTAGGTTCTGTAGCAAAACCAGGATATTGAACATCAAATGACTTCCAAGCTTCACCATCTCTTGGATATCTTAGAAGGCCATCTAAGTTATGCTCTATAGCATGCCACCTCATATGCTCAGCTGTTTTGAAAGACATAAATAATCTTTGTAATCTTGGAGTAAGTGGAAAGTAGCGCAAAACCTTTGCAGGTTTGTTTTTTCTTTTCTTATTTCTTGTAAGTCCATTATTACTATCCACTCTTGCATTTTGTCTTCCATCTAGAAGTATTGCATCTTTTACATTTCTCTTGATCAACATCATCCCCCAATACAACATACAATCATTTGGACATGCATGAATAGTTTGATAATTAAGACCTAACTTGTTTATGGTCTTTTTGGCATCATAAAATGAATTTGGTAGTTTTGCATTTGGAAATGCATCCCGCAATAATTCTAAGATCATGTCCAAAGCTTTATCAGTCATTCCACATAAAAACTTAATGTGATAAAGCTTCACCAAAAAACAAAGTTTTGAATAATTCGTACAACCTTCATATAATTCTTGATTTTCATCATTGATTAAGTCATTAAACCTACGTGTTTCTTCATCTGGCCCATTAGTAACATCATTGTGCACTTCAATAATTGGAGGGTGGGATGACCCTACTTCCTCATTATTTCTTCTAATGACTCCAAAGGCATCATGTAATAAATCTTGCATATCTCCTTCTACTTGCTCCACTTGTTGTACTAAAGGCCTAGTAGGAGCATCATCTTCTATGTCTTCCTTATGCCTAACCCAAACAGTATATCCCAAAGGGAACCCATTACATATCAAGTGATCAAACATGACATACCTTGTTATGCATTTTTTGAAGCAACATTTAAGACATGGACATTTCACAACTCCTCTTACATGAGGCCTAGAGAAAGCAAAATCAAGAAAACCTTCTACCCCAGAGACATATTCAGGTGTATAGCGTGGCTTCGTAATCCAACTTCTATCCATTATTACACCTATATATTTGTGGAGATAATTAATACAATACAAAATAAATACTTACATACAATTATATAGTTCATGTTAGAAAAGGAATAAACTACAAATAATTTGCATAAAAAAATTATGAAAAGTAAATACTTTAGTCCTAGTCGTATTTAGATAAATCTTACATAACTCAACTAGTTGTAAACTACAAATGATTTACATCTAAAAATCTCTAACCTTCATAAAAAAATTCTCTAACTTGTTGGATAATAACTCTAACAACTTGTTCTTCTTCACTGAAATACAAGAAGTGAAGGGGGGGAACAACAAAGAGCAGCGTCAACCTGAAAATTGAATTATATTCGTTAAAGTAAAGTGCTTTGAACTTTGAAGAGATATAAGAATAAGATACTCTATCAAATTACTAAACTCTTAGAGAATTGCAAAGAACAAAAAAGAAGAATATATATATATATATATATATATATATATATATATATATATTCAACTTTCCATGCATTTAACATGTTATTTTATTTTTTAAATGAATATATTCTTTTTTATATATTTTATTTTTAATGTTATTTCAGATTCCATTCCATCTGCATCTTTGAGAAACTAAGATATGATAAAGAGAAATTCTGTACAGTGTCTTAAATAATCTCTCCTATCTAATAAAGATATGATAAAGTTAGTAGAAACACACGGCAAACCGTTTTATTTATATTCAGTCTCTTATATTTAACATAATAACTAAACAACAACAACAATTAAAGCTTTTTCTCATTAGGTGGGGTCGGCTATTTAACATAATAACTAATGAAAAGAAATATAAATAGTCAAAGTTAGTTATCAAAATCCACAATAAATAATTAAATATGCACTCACCAGCACCCCACCCAGTTCTAGCGCCAGTTGTTTCCTGAAAATTCCCGATGAACTGCAAGTATAGAAACCAAGAAGATATAGTTCCATTTTAGTCTCTTAGTAGATTTGTACACAGCAGAATGTTAATCCTAAATTGAAAAGCTACCTATATCAACACAAATTATTATTATTATATATATATATCCATGGGTTACTACAAATAACTTAAAAAAAATTATTATATATATATATATCCATGGAAGATTCATATAATAAAGGTGTATGCTTCATAACAAAACCTCTCCCTTGGCCTTACCAGTACGGCATTACCACATTAAATGCGAACTATGACCTAAACCTTTTTTTTCCAATTTTTAAAATATAGATATAGATATAGAGAGGCTTCCTCTATGTGGCTCTATAACTATATATATATATATATATATATATATGTATGTATGTATGTATGTATGAAAACTACTTCCATATACAGACGTTTGGGACAAAGTAATTAGACTCAAAAAACTTGATATTTGGTCTTTCTTGCTTGGAGAAGTTATTGAATTTACAGTCTCTGGGCAAGTATTTACATGAAGCTTTGTAATTAATGTCCCATTAAATAAATGAATGTGTAGTTGCTGCAGTTATAGTGGTTCAAAAATATGACTGCAAAAGCATACTCAATATTAAGCTTCTCATTAACTGGGTTTTTAAATTTTTTTGCCAATCAGAGCAATGAATGATCAGAAGCACAAAAAGAATGAACGCATAAGACTTTGAGGTTGGATCCTCTAAAGTGTGACTATGAACTCCCGTGAAGTGGACTGTTCTATAAATTAATCCCTTGCCCACTAGAGAGATGCTGATATTTAATGACATGCAATTTTAATAAAAAAAAAGTCTCGGAAGAAAAAAGAACCTCATGAGCCGTGAGAGTATTAAAAGGCTCAATTATACATAGAATGATATGATAAATTTATAGAACAGTGACAGTATTGAGGTCAAATATTCTTTTTTAAATGAATATATTCTTTTTTATATATTTTATTTTTAATGTTATTTCAGATTCCATTCCATCTGCATCTTTGAGAAACTAAGATATGATAAAGAGAAATTCTGTACAGTGTCTTAAATAATCTCTCATATCTAATAAAGATATGATAAAGTTAGTAGAAACACACGGCAAATAGTTTTATTTATATTCAGTCTCTTATATTTAACATAATAACTAAACAACAACAACAATTAAAGCCTTTTTCCATTAGGTGGGGTCGGCTATTTAACATAATAACTAATGAAAAGAAATATAAATAGTCAAAGTTAGTTATCAAAATCCACAATAAATAATTAAATATGCACTCACCAGCACCCCACCCAGTTCTAGCGCCAGTTGTTTCCTGAAAATTCCCGATGAACTGCAAGTATAGAAACCAATAAGATATAGTTCCATTTTAGTCTCTTAGTAGATTTGTACACAGCAGAATGTTAATCCTAAATTGAAAAACTACCTATATCAACACAAATTATTATTATTATTATTATTATATATATATATATATATATATATATATATCCATGGGTTACAACAAATAACTTAAAAAAAATTATTTTCCCCTTTAACAAAGTGATTATATTAGTGGATACTAAATGCCAGCGGTTCAACCTATGCAGTAATGATAAACGGCTTTCTTCTAGATCCTTTTAAAAATGTTCTGCAGATAAATGACACTAGTTGCAGAAAAAATACATCAGCAAGATAATATGCAAATTGGTCTGTCTCTCCGACTTCTCACAAAGTACACCAACGATCTTCTCACTTTCTCTCTATTCACCAATGCCCTATGAAGGCAACTCTTGTATCTCCCATTAGGCAATGCCTACATACATATATCAATTCATTCATTTGTTTTTCTTAATTATTATTGCACTCTTTCAAATCACATTATATGTACCTCATGTTTGGTACTTCATTTGTCTCATATATTTCCCCACTTGCATTCATAACACATGTATATCACATCAACCATCTTCGATCGCTTCCTCTTTTTTTATGTTTAATAATCACATCAACCATCGCAGCCCATGTGCATAATTATTTATTTCAGATTTAGGATAATAATTAAGCCCAACCGAAATTAATAATGTTAATTGTTAATTACATCTCAACACAATCTATATATATCTTTTTTATGTTTAGTAGGAATGTTCAAAATGTCAGTTCATGATAATTAATAAATTAATTAAGCTATATATATGCTACATATATTAATTCAATATATATAAGAAAATTACTTGTTCTATTTTTTTCTTCTTCCCATCAATTCAAATATAAGAAATTAAAGGTGGCATCTAATTAACCCCCTCCCTTCCCCACCAAGAAAAGAACAAAAGCTGCTTTCAACTGGCCTTGACATTAACATATTGTCTTCTACTATAGTATCAGAAAAAGCTAGCTTAGCTTGTTGCATCATTTTTTTTCCAAGTCTTCAAAAATTATCTGTCTTTTCCTGAATTGTGAAGTTTCTTGGCAGTTCTGGAGTAAGTTGTTTTGCAGACCTAGAATGATCCTCCTACTCTGTACTTTGGAGCATTTTGTTTTGATACTTGGTTTCAAGGTTTTGGAAGACAAGGAAAAGCCGCTAAGGTGCCACAAAAAGTCACTTCTTTTAGCAAGAGTGTGGAGGAATTGGCTTGTGAACTATTCTAGAACCCTTTTTTCTTAAAAGAATTTATTAAAGGGAGAAAAAGAATACAGTATAGGAGGATATGGGATCCACTTAACAGCAAAAGAAACAAGGATATATATACAATAGAGAAATGCTGCCTAATCCCTATGCATTTTAAATCAGAAAGCCTTTAAGAAACCATGAGAAAAATCCTTAAAAGAAGGAAAGAAGCCATATTGTCCTAGAGATTCACGGGTGGAGACTACTTATAGGAAATTCTAGAATTTCAATCTAAACAGCTGTACCATATACTAGAATTTTCAGCAACAGATCCTCACCGTTCATCATCTTTGAAATAAGAACATATTTCTTACTTCATCGTGGGTTTGAACACATGGATGATAAAGTATAAAATATAAAAATTAAAATTGGTAAATTCACTTATCTACTTGAACATGAACACTAACAAGAAAGTAATAATATATAGTCCAATCTTCTCCTATTCAGATTCTTATCAAGAAGCCAATTCCTCTGCTCCCCAATGTACTCATGAACCAATGACACAAGCAGAGTCTCCACATAGTTCCCAACATGTAGTTTATTGAAATCCGAGAGAGAGAGAGAGAGAGAGAGAAACAGAGAACCAATGTCGGGAATCAAAGAGGAAATATGAGGCAAAGATGAAACATGTAGTTTAGAGAAATCAGTCCGACCTACCTCGCTAACGTAAGTGCCGCTCACCATTCTTTAGTTCCGCCATCGTTCACCCTAACGAGAGACCAAACGACAATGAAAATGAACACAAGAGAAAAACAGAAAAACACAGGGAATCAAAGAGGAAATCGAAGGCAAAGATGAGAGATATGATTTAATGAAATCATTCAGACCTACCTCGCCGACCTATGCACCGTTCACCATTCGAGCGTCCTCCTTCAGCGTTGTCCTCCACGGAAAGAGAGTAGAAGATGAAAGGGTAGAGATTAGAGCAGAGATTGTAGTCGCATACCAAGAGGACCACGAAGACCGTGAGCACCACTCGCCGCCGTCAGAACCGCTCGCTGCCGTTAGCGCCGCTTGACACCGCCAACACCACTCACTGCCGTTATCGTTCACCACGAAGGAACGGGTTTAGGCGAGAAATGGGTAAAGTGAAAGAAAGAAAATGAAGAGTGAATGGGAATAAAAAAAGAGCGCCTATATTGAGCTCCAAAATGAATTTTTTTTATTATTCTTTGCACTTTACCCACGGTTATGACTGTGGGTAAGTAACCATGGTTAAATAATGAACACAATTGCATCTAGCCACGGTTGACAGCAACCGTGGCTATATGACCGACGTTAAAATCTTGTTTTTTTGTAGTAAATAGGATGAATTTCAGAATGAATTAATTAAACCTAAATATCTTTTGATTGACTATAATTACTAAGTTCTATTCTTCTTGGAACCTAATTCATTCTATAAATTTTGATAAGAGAATTTTTTAAAAAAAAGAATTTATTTAAAAGATTTTTTAGCCGAGTATAAGAGATCAAAGAAAGTGAGAGTTCTAAACATTCTCAAAATAACAGAAATAACAGTGACAAGATAAAACAAGACAAGCAATTGGGAAGGAACAACTGTCTTCATTTGGGACTTTGGGTGAAGGCATGCCATCATGGTAAAAGAATAATAGGAAATAAGAGATGTAAGACATAAATGCATATGCCAGTGATAACTCTACAAAAGAGAGTTATTTAAGCGTTCATTACAAGCAAATCTATTGCTTTAACGCCTAAGTTGCATTTTAGGTTGGTTTTAGAAGGAATTGCGAGATTTAGTTGTTTAATGATGATTTGCATAGTTTTGCTGAGTGTTGTTTGAATTTGAGTTAATTCAAATGAGTTTTGAGGACTCCCGCTTGATCATTAATGCAATGCTCTTATTTTCAGGTATGAAAGGTGCAAAACAACAAGACTTAATGCAATTGGAAAGTTTTGGGAGCGTTGAGAAGCAAAAAGGAGAAAGATTTGCATAATGGAAACAGAAAGTTGCTACTGCAGCCCATATGCGCCATTTGTGGAAAATTTTGAAGAACAAGATAGTAAAATCATAAAGTTGCTGCAGCAGCACCTATATGGTGCTGCAGAAGCATCTCGCAGGGGAAGCACGGGAAATTCACGAATTCACTAATATAAAAAGCGTTTTAGACCACAATCACAGATATTCTGAGCCGTGGGGTGAATTTTGAGAGTAAAGCTCTGCTAGGGTTGAGAGAAACACGTTCAGGTAGCGATTTTTGGTGATCTAGAGTTGAGCAGGAGCCGATTTAAGCTAGAAGACGAAGTTCCTTCCTTCCTTCTTCTTCTCTCTTCTTTTGAACATTGATGTTAATTTTGGGATTGTATTTTCTATAGCAATGCTAGGATAGGTTTTTCTATCCTAGAGTTATGGTTGCCTACATGAATATTATGCTTGTTTGATGATTTTTATTGTTGAATTCAATATATTTGGTATTTATTCAGTTTGTGCTTAAACCCTAATTGCCTTATCACCTCTTAGGGTAATTTAGAGGATTTAGGTGACCTTGAAAGAGACGCTTAAATTTAGTCGTAGAACTTAATACCGTATCTAGGTTGATTAATTAGATTTGCCCGGAGGATAGACATATACTCGAGGGTCTAACAGAGTTAGAATTAGTTTGAACAAATTAATGCAATCCTTTATTTAGATTTTTTGCATATACATATATGAAGACTAATATTGGGTTAGGGTTTTTATAGGATCGGCAGACCATACAACAATAACAGGGACTAAGACTAATATTGACATATTGAATTTAATTGTCAAAAGGAATCAAACAACATAATTGAAGTGTTAGGATTAACCATAACCGTGGGAACTCTTGAATTTGATCACGCTCATTATCACCTGCATTTAATTAATTTTTATTTGCTTTATTTACTTGCATCAATCACTAAACTCCCCATTTTGGTTACTTTACACTCTTTTGCACTGGGTTTTGGTTATTGGAAAAATACTGGAAATGTCTCAATTCCTGTGGGTTCAACCCTACTTACTTTATACTCAAATTTATGTTTAATTGAAAATAGGAAAATAAATATTGATATTAGTCTGCTATGTCAAAGGATGATGCTAGACATAGTTCCTTTACCCTAAAGAGAAAGTTGAATTCAATAGGAGAAGTCTATATGGAGGTGGCTAAAAGATCTAGGGAGGGCCCAATAATAGTTGGCACATTCAAGTTGTTGAGGAAAATGAAGTTGGGAGATGGAAATAGAAATGAGAAAGAAGAGGTGGTTTTGGAGAATAAAGAAAGCAGAGAAAGAAAAAGGCTTAAAAGCCATCAAATTGAGAAAGAGACATAGGAGTCTAGCAGAAGGAAACTTGATAATGGTATTCTTTATCATAATAAGAAACTTAAAGTACAACTGTCTTATCAAGTGTTTGAATGTGTGAAGAGGTACAAATGGAAGAAGAGACTTTTACTATTATGAAAAGGAAGAGGGTAATGTCTGATGATAGGATAGCTAAGAAATGCAAAGTTGTCTATCAGGATACTGTTCGTGATTAGGGATGGCAATCTTATCCAGATCCAATGGGTACTTGGAAAAATTACCTGATGGGTTCGGGTCTAGGTATTGAAAAAATGGGTCTGGATCCGGGTCTGGAGATTTTAATGGGTAAAAGTACGGGTCCGGGGACAGTAAGGGTGTAGTCACCTCGGACCCGGACCCGGTGATATAATATATATATAAGTATTTTATATATAAATATTTTATATAAAAATATATTATATATCATATCAAATTGTGTGTTTGAAGTTTGTTTTTCTTAAATTTGGAAATAATTAAATTTATGAATGTGTGTTCAATACTTGTGATTAAAGTACTTGTGATGAAAGCAGCAAATTTTGTAGAAAAAATAGTAAATTTTCCGAGTCTGGGGATCTAAGTATTCGATGGGTCCGGGGACAGGTATCAAATTTCATACCCGGTCGGGGACGGGTCCGGGATGGAAAAAATATTGACTACCAGGGCCGAGGACGGAGAATACAGTATTCTACCTAGACCCTACACATTGGTATTACTGCCAGTTTTTAGATTTCTGTTTTTTGAAAACTGAAATCTGTGGTCTATTTTTTTGTGTTCTGTTTTCTATTTTCTGTTTTTTGTTTTATATCTTCTGTTTTCTATATTAATAAAATAACATAAAATAAATATTTATGAAAGTTCAAAATATACTTACGTGGATGTTTATGGGAGAAAGAAGATTCATACACATTCATTGTGGGTGGTGGGTGTTGGTGGTGGTGGTGGTACGCAGTGGTGGTTGGTCGGCGGTTAGTGGTGGTGGTGGGTGGTAGTGGTGGGTGATGATGCGTGGTGAATGGTGAGTGGTGGTATAATGGTGGTTGGTGGTACATGGTGGTGGTTGGTGGTGGGTGTGTGTGGTGGTGATACGTGGTGGTGGTAGATGGTGGGTGTGCGTGGTGGTTGGTGGTGGGTGTGATGGTGGTGGCGGGTAGTAGTGAATGGTGGGTAGTGAGTGGTGGCAGAGGGCGATGGTGCGTGTTGGTGGTTGGTGGATGGTAATGGTAGTGGGGGCGTGGTTGGTGGCTGGGGGTGGTGGTGGACGTGGTTGGTAGTGGTGGTCGATAGTACGTGGTGTTGGTGGTGGCTAATGGTTGCTGGTAGTGGTGAGTGGTGGTGGCAAGTGGCCTTAGTGGTCGGTGCTGGACGTGGTTGATGGTGGTGGCAGGTGATGTGTGGTGTTGGTAGTGGGTGGTGGTTGGTGGTGGTGGCGAGTGGTGGTGGTGGACGTGCGTGGTGGCAGATGGTGGGTGGTGGTTGCTGGTGGTGGTGAGTGGTGGTGGTGGGTGGTCGTGGTGATCGGTGGTGGTTGAAAAAAAAACCGAAATGAAATTTATGGAAACCACATTTTGTGGTTTCCTTTATGGTGTTTTATGTTTTGATATTAAGTCCAAAATTAAAAATAAAACTCATTTAACCAAACAAGTTTTCAGTTTTTTTTTTCCAAAATAAAACTGAAAACCGCAACAATACCAAACACCCAAACTTATATAGCTAAAAAAAAGTGATCAAAGCTAAAAGTGAAAGAAAAAGAGAGAGAAATGGAAATTAAATATGTGTGAAGTAAGTATCGAGTATCCAAAAAGTATTGGTGTCAAATATGTATCTGACACGATACAAAAGACTTTTAACCGGATTAGGTGTTTGGAAGAGAAAATTAGCAGTTCAAATAGATATGATGGTGTCGATGATTTTAACCAAACTATTAAACAATGTGCTTTGGTTGATCTTCATTCAAATGGTGGTTAGTTTACTTGGACAAATAAAAGGAAAGATGAAGACATAGTTTGGGCTAGACTTGACCGAGCTCTATATAATCATGACTGGATGTTGGCCTTTCCTAATTCCTCTGTGTTCTCACTCCTCATTGTAGCTTCGGACCATAGAAGGAGGTCTTTAAGACTTGAGAATATGTGGCTAAACTTTCCTTAATGTAAAGAGGTTGTTTTGAACAGCTGACAAAGTAATATTAATGGTTCTCCTTCTTATGTAATTAAGGAAAAAATGTTTAATGTGGGTAAGAATTTGTGCAAATGGAATAGAGAGGTGGTGGGCAACATTAATAATAAAATTAAAATGCTTTCACAGAAGTTGGCGTTAATTCAGGCTAATGAAGATGTTGTTAAGAAGAGTCAGAAACAATTTTTAATTAGAATTGAGCTGGAATTTTACTTGGATTGTCAAGAATCTTTGTGGGCCCAGAAAACTAGGCAATTCTAGATAATTATAAGCTTGGTTGGTCTAGTGGTTAGCTCACTAGGTCGCTTAAGCAAGTGTTGGGGGTTCGAATCCCACCTTGTGTATGCAGCAACCAATTGGCCAGCGGCAAACCCTTAAATGGAGCTCAGATCCGCGGAGGATTAGTCCTTGGCCTGTTGGGCTGGGGGATACCTTGGGAAACCAAAAAAAGGGGATCGGAATACTAATTATTTTCATAGGTTGGCCAAAAAAAGGAGGATCCAAAATTGTATTAATGCAATATAAGATGATCAAGATCAGTGGTGTAACAATTATAAAGACATTCAACAGGCGGGTGTTGGTTATTTTCAGAAAATATTTAGCAGTACGAGTAATCTTAAAGTTGACCAAATTGTGCAACAGTTAGATGGTATAGACATTCCAACATTATAGGAACAACATCTTTATATTCTGAATGCTGCTTTTCTTGACGGTGAAATAATGGAAGCCTTGCATCAAATGAAGCTTGATAGTGCTCCTGGCCTTGATGGTCTGAACATTCAGTTTTTAAGACAATTCTGGGATATAATCAACTCTGATGTGAAGACTATGATTCATCATTTTCTGAAGAGGGGTTTTATGCTGAGACAATTGAATAGATCCTACATTTCCCTCATCCCCAAATCGAATGGTCCTCAAAGTTTTAAGGACTTTAGACCACTCAGTTTAGCTAATGTTAGCTATAAATTGATATCTAAAATTCTTTGCAATCGTTTAAAGAAGATTTTGGTGGATGTCATTTCTTCTATATTCAAAGTGCCTTCCTTAAGGGCCGGAATATCTCTGATAATGTTGTGTTGATGAGTAAGATTGCGCATTAAGTTAAATCTACTAGAAAGGGTAATACCAAATGGTGTGTTTTTAAGATGGACATTCAGAAGGCTTATGACGAGCTTTACTGGAGTTTTATTGAAGCTATTTTAAGGAAAATGCACTTTCCTTCCAATTGGATCCAATTAATTATGCAATGCATCACGACGATTTCTTATAATCTTCTGATCAATGGTAATCTGACTGTTGATTTTCAACCTTCTTGTGGTATTCGACAAGGTGATCCAATTTCATCTCATCTATACATTTTATGTGCCAATGTTTTGTCTTGCCTTAATAAGAAAGAGGTTGAGGCCAAATTGTGGAGGGGAATTAAGATTGGAAGAGGTACCGTTGAAATTAGCCACTTGATGCATGGTGATGACACCATGTTATTTTTTGAGGTGAATGACCACAATGTTCAATCAATTCAACGTGTCTTAGATATATGCAATGTTGGCTGGACAAAGAATGAATTCTTCGAAATCCTTCCTTGTCTTCAGTCCTAATACCCCTCATACACTCAAAAGAAGTGTGGCAGAGACCTTCGGTGTGATATTTTTTGGATGTATTGGTAAGTGTTTGGGCACCTGGATTGATCATCATAAAAATAAAAGAGATATTTTGGAAGATGTAGTTGATAAGATTCAAAGTAAGTTGCAAGTGTGGAAATCCAAATATATGTCTAAAGCAGCTCGTCTCACTCTTATTAAATCGGTTGTTAATTCCACATTAATCTATCTCCTGTCCACTACAAATTTTCCACTTAGTTACTGCAGGAAGATTGAATCCCTAATTGCAAATTTTTTCTGGGGGCATAATGGAGATAAACCGAAGACTCATCTTCAAGATTGGAAAGATCTTTTTCTTCCAAAATCCATTGGAGGCTTGGCTTTGAAGGATGTCCACTCTTTAAACATGGCTCTTCTTGCTAAACACATTTGGAAGTTAATTAGCCCTTCTCACAATTCCTTCTCTGGATCTATGTTGGGCTCTAAATATATGAATTTGCAAGGTCCAAGAACCCTTCCTAATCATTTAAATTGGTTTTGGATTTGGAAAGGTATAGTCAAATCTAAAGATCTAATTCTGGATAACCTTAAATGGAGAGTTGGAGATGGTAAAACTATTAAAACTAACCACCATTTATGATGGCCCATGCTTCGAGATCAACCACTGGTGAACTCAATGGGAGATTTCATACAACATCCTTCTAGTTTATGGGATCGAGAATTGTTAATTCAACAGTATGGGTACCCAATTACTCATCAAATCATGCACACTCCAGTTTCCATTACAAGTGTTCCAAACAAGCTTTATTGGTCCATTTCAAGAGATGGTGATTACTATGTTAAAGACGGGTATAATTACTTAATTGCGAAGGAATTTGATATGAGGGGTCAAAACATAAGGCAGAGGGATAGTATTAAAGAGTTATGGGACTTCATTTCGAAACTTAGGCTTCCTTTCATAATTATTGTGTTTATTTGGAGGCTTATGTAGGATAACTTGCCAACTAACAAGACTCTGCGAAAGCATCACATCCAGTTGATGAAGGTTGTTCCATCTGCATTTCTGAGGTGGAGTCTAGAGAGCATGTCTTTCTCCAATGTTAATTCTTTTGCCAGAGATGTGTTGTTTGGTACTCATTTAGCTTTGAAGACTGATTGTGGGACTTCAACAGATCTGAGACAATGGTTTAATGGATATTATCGGAGTATTCATGAAGGCAGCATTGACAAGGATTCTATTAGATTCATTTGTATTTTTTTGCAGGTTATTTGGAGATGCAAGAATCTTAGAGTAATGGGAGGAACACAGGTCTCTCCGGATCAAGCAATTCATATGGTGTACTCGCAAGGGCAACAATTAATTTTGTTTTTCAGAATGGTGATGAAGGTTTATCCATGCCAAGGATAACAAAGAATACCTTTAATGGCTATATGATTGAGTACAGTCCTAGTAATGGTTGGACAATTGTGGTAGGATGTATAAAGGTTAGGTCTCAAGGTAGGAAGTTGAACAAGGTCACAGCAATCATTTTCAGCAATGGAAAGATTTCTAAGGTATTTTTCTGTGAGTATAAAGATTGGAGAAAAGATCAGATGATACTGCTGGTGGTGATGCGTAAATGCTTAACTTTCATAACCAATGTCTTCCCTATTTCGAATCCTTGTGCTTTGGTGGTGCTGAAGAAAAGTCATGGTATGCTTCTTATTTCTTAATGGAGGTTTTACTAATGATGTTGCATTGCAGGTTTAAGGTCTGGATATCCAAAATATGTTGGATAAGTTTAGAAGCTTTCGGGTTTTAGTTTTATCGGTGAATAGTAGTTTTACTAGTAGGATAAGTGATGTTTGTAAACATTTTGCTTCTGTTGGTTGGTTCTTTTGTTTTGTATAAAAAAAAGAGGCAAAATCTTATTTAGTCCCTGAATTGTTGGTCAAACTACTATTTAGTCTCCGAATTTATCAAAAATACTATTTAGTCCCCGAATTTGATAAAATACTATTTAGTCCCCGAATTTGTAACTATGTCAACTATTTAGTCCCCAAACATGGCAAAAATATCATTTAATCATCAAATTTACAACTCTGTCAACTATTTTGTCTCCTAACTGTTATTCGTTATAGTTGACAGAGTTGCAAATTCGGTGATTAAATAGTATTTTTTCTAAGTTTAGGGATTAAATAGTTGACATAGTTACAAATTCAGGGACTAAATAGTAATTTTTCAAATTCGGAGACTAAATAGTTACATAATTAAACATTTCGGGGACTAAATAGTAGTTTGACCAACAATTCAGGAACTAAATAGTATTTTACCTCAAAAAAAAAATATTACTAGTTATGACTAGTCAAGGATTATATAGAGGAACATATTTAATTGGTTCAATGTGTATGCTCAAAACAATAGCATATTTAATCCCCTCGTAAAACAAGATAGTTATAAATGTCAACACTAAAATTACAATTACATGAAAACTTTTAGGAATAAGGAAATAGAAGCCATACACCCCTATAATAGAGCATGTTCAATACTACGATAGTATTAAACATCATTATATCCCTCCAATCAGTTGATCCTTAATCTATTCAAGGTGGATCTTCATTAATATGAATTTCTATTAATATTAACAAATAACATTATATAATTGAAAGGATATACCGAAATTACTATAATACAGAACTTTTTTTTTTGATGGGTATAATACAGAACTTTTATCTCTTTGAAAGATGTAAAATTATATAAAGGAATAGAGTTAGAGCCTCACTCAGGCCGAAAAAAAAAGAGAGCCTCAATGTTCAAACCATAATAATAAATTCAATTTAGAAGGAACTACAAATAGGAGAGATATAAAAATTAAAAAATAAGCAATCCCAAAATAATTATTCAAATCTCTAAGAAAAACAACTAGACATGATAGAAATACAGGTCAATGATATACCTACAGAAACTACGAAAAAACCCAATACTTAGATCCTCAAAGACAACTTAACAAAATTAATAATCTGACTGAAGGAAGCTTAAAGATAAATTTAGAGAAGACCCCAATTATTTTATTAGAAGAAATTACCAAAAAAAGAGGATAACAAAGATGATAGGGTTATTACTAAACAGAAAACTAACTCTCTTCATCAAGTGATAATTGCAGAGCATGTTTTGCTTCTTTCAAGAATAAACGAGTAAGCAGCTTTTGTCCTCGTCGATATACTATTGAAGACCATTTGTTTCTACTCATCAACTTGTGCTCCTTAGACTCATTGCTGCTACAGAATTTATAAACATATCAGAAACAACAATAATAAAACAGAGACACCCTAGGTTTTCTTCAGCTGAACATAATATAGTAGATTTAAGATACCATATGTAGTTCATTTTAAGTGATTAATTTGGTAGTAAGAATAACCCACAAGATTACGTCCACTAAATGAGGATACTCGACTATTTTCAAGGCACCAAAAAAGATCTATGGAAGATTAACTGCAAATCGGGTTTTCCGGTTTAAGGGCAGTGAACCTTGCAAATATTGTAAAGTCCTATCTTGGGTCCCTTCAATAATTTTTTGTAGAGATCAACTTTAAGTTTAACCTCCACTGCTATTTTCAAAAGGGAAAGGATAGAAGTCATTGTTTGAGGCTGAAAATTGTAAAGCATTTTACTTTTGAATCAACACTGAAATTAAAGATGTGCAGGTGCATAAGATTCATGACTGAGTTCTACTTTCAATACAATTTTTTTATAGAAAGTTATACTTTCAATATTGAAATGGTAAAAACTAAAAAGAAAGGAACTGAGTTACTTAAGAATAGGGTTTCAGTAACCGCGGTACTCGGTCACAAGATGTGCAATCCAAAGGTTTTATGACGTATACATGTTTTTTTTTTCAGAAAGGAAAGAGTTATAATGGATTTCAGTTAAATGGGAGAGAAGTTTATTGACCTTTCTCTGGGTTTTAATTTTAAATAACGGTATTTTAAAAGGTTTCCTTGGTGGATTTACAAACGAATTGGAAAAGATCTCTTAAGAGTCTCCCATTTTTCATTGTTTTGGTAGGACTTCTTGTCCTCGGATTTGTATTACTACTGTGGTCTCTTCAATATACCTAAAATTATCTTGTTCTCAGAAGATATGCATCTCACGTGACTTTTCTGCTGAAACAGTTCATAGGTAGAAGTGGAACACCACAATCAAGGAAACTAGTTCCTACCTTGAATTATTCTTCAGCTGTTTTTTATTGTCCTGGCTATCAATAATAAGGGCCTTGTTGAGCAAATCAGTGTCGTTTTCCTCCGTTCTGGAACTCTCTTCAAGATCCATCAACCTTGCATGTAGTGAAATTAGTTAGCTATTACTCATAAGATATATCAATGATTATGATCCCATACAAGATCTACTTTCCTCAATATGTGATAGGCCACATATTACATAACACAATAACAACATCATTTGGAGTTTCAAGAAGCTTTTAAATTAGGGTACATTTAGTTACACTTAATATAAAGCTATCTGCAATTAGAAAAGTATTTTCTGGCACTTACTTTACTCAGAGAAGATCGACAAGCAATTGCAAAGCTCCAGAATCGCCACAAACCTCCCAAACTGTAGATTGAACCTCTGTTTCTGATAGATCTTTATCCCCTCTAGATCCAATAAGCTTTAGAAAAAGAATTAAATTAAAATGTTAGATTCATATATAAATAAACAAAGAAAATGAATAAAATACTTATAAATTTGCTTCTCGGAGATGGAAGTAAATAAGTGAAATTTCATTTTAGTGACGGGGAAAAAGAATAGGCTTTGGTGGAAAAAGACAAAACTAGTAAATACAAGGTTAGAGATGGCTACTATCTTCTAGCTAGTGAAAATGGTCCTCGGACAGAGTTCTCAAAGGCCACCCTGGCCCTCTTAGCCAGAGGCTGATTCACCCCTTCAACGGGGCCGAGGATGGGAGGACGGGTAGAGAGAATCACCCTCATGGGTGATTAATGAACGGGAGTGGAAGTGGTAACAGAGGTAGGAACAGGGGCGAAAACTAGAGCAGCATCCCCGGCCGGAGCCACCGCCTGTGCATCCTCCCGGTTAGTACTCTGTCGTACGACCTGCGAAGACAATCGCAACTCCGTCCCAGCAGGACGCTTCTTGGGACCCCCTTCCCGTCTTTCTTCCTCCTCTCCTTCGGAAGAACTTCTTTCCGAAGCTCTCTCTCGGAAGACGGGGGCACGAGAACGAGGACATCGCCGGATTCCACCGGAGACGAGCCCTGTTGACCATTTTTCCTCCCCCTGCTCCGACTGGCATCACGAGTACGGCTCAGAGGAGGAGGAGGAGGGGAAGAGGAAGGAAGATCTTCCAAATCAGTGAAATCAAAGGGGTAATAGTTGTAATCGTCACCTCCACCAGCCATTGCGAAGATTCAATTCGACAAGAAGCAGGAATCAGAAAAAGCAAGAGCAGGTGAAATAGAGGCAACGGAGAAAGGTGAATGCAAATGTAAAGTCACAAACTTTCAAATGATGGACATTTATAGGGCACCCAGAGGCGCGACGATTCAAAAACTTCGACCCCTCGAATCCCGCAACGGGTAAAACCCCTTATCCTCTACAACCAAGCCCAACTGCAATCGCTCACTTCAATCGCACACGTGGAAGGAAGCAACTAACGGAATGCACAACCAGGGCAAAGGAGACGCAAAGATCGAAAAGCCCCCAAGAACCCAAGAGTTGCCTCGAGACACTTGAGGGCCTTTTCGCAAAACTATCCACCCAGGCTAATGATGGCTACCCTCGAAAACGAACCCGCATTCAATGTGGGGGAAACGGCGGCAAAACGCTTAAATGACAGAGGCACCCGTTCAAGCTCTGACGCGTGGCACCTGCAACAAAGCCCGCAACTTCAACAAATAGCCCTCAGCAAGGAAACCATCGTCAGCCACTGACCACGGATGAACGTAGCCAGAGAGGAGCTTTTCGAAAAATGACCAAAGCAGCCCCTGACCTTTGGATCTCCCTTACTAACCCTCGAAGGGTATTTCGAGAAACGCCCCTCTGAGCAATGATGACTCCACCTCGGTAAGTCGCGTACTTCCTGCAGTGACGGTTCGAAAACTTGCTAAGGAAGCCAAGTGGCCAGCCATCCAAAATGAGACGCGTGTCCTCTCCAAGACATGTCCTTTTCTACGGAGCAATGTGAGAGAGCCCACTTCGTGAGTCGGACGGCCAGCTCCCATACTCGGGACTCCAAGCGGGCGAGCTATCCCGCAAGTAAAGGCAGCGAAAATTCCTAAGTGTCTTACAGGCAAAGGAACTTAAGTCCACGGGCGCCCGACACCCGTAGACTTGGGGGACTTATGTAACTACAGAATATTCCGCCTAGGGACACGTGGCACTGACGTTCTAGAAGCACGGCCCCAGCACCCGCTAGAGACACGTGGCACCATTCATCCATCCATTACATGGCCCTCGCCCACGTCACCACACGGAGCCTCCCCTCAACCAGACGTGGGATCTCCACAAGACTCGTGGGACGACCCACGTCCCTCGAGGTCGTGGGTCGAGTACGATCTCCCCACACGCAAGTATAAATAGACCCTCACTCGGGGGACTAAAAAAAGAAAATCTAGCCTCAACAGAATTACATGCAACCTGAAGGGTTTTCACACATCCTCTCCGATATCCCACACTCTCTTAGTACCTGAACACCCTCAGATACCTCTTACAAGCACTTTCAGCACCTCGAGCTCCGTCATTGGCCCCCCACTCCGGCCAACCTCTGACCAGCTCACCTCCTCCTTGGAGCACACCGTTTACAAGGCTTCCAACAGCCCTTAGAGACCATAGCTCTCTCCCACTAAGGTAACCCCCTAAGAGCGGCTCGCCCGTTCGGAGTACCTTAGACACGTCTTAGCTGCACACGGCACAATACAGGTAACACCCTTGCCTAACGGCTCCGATTGACGTCACCATGACGAACTACGTGGACTTTGATCCCTTTCGAAGGGTACGTAGGCACCTAGGTGCATCACCTAAGGACAAGTCCCCCAAGGTTAAGACCCCTTACGCTCCTAATTTCACATTACAATTGTCCGAGCCAAAAATGACAGTTACAAAATTGAAAATGTGAAAACATGGTAAAACATCATAATTTGTTACATCACTTACATGGCTACAGATCAAGACGTGAGGTACTCACTTCTTAACTTTTGATGGTGTGTTTTTGCCTGTAGTATTCAAGACGCCACTTGGCTTGGTTGCAACATGTGAATTGTGAACTTTTTTTCTCTAAATGAGGCATGGAGTTTCCTATTATTTTAATAAGATCCCTCTGCAGTCTACACATTGTACTTTTCTGGAAAAAAATATAAATATTTCCTTCAACTAGTATTCACTTGTAAATATCTGCCTCAATTATGATTTATAACAAATATCTCTTTATAGTTTGTACTTTAACATGCTTAAAAATAATTCTATTTAACACTTTTTTATTAACATTGTAAAATATTTCTTTAGAAGAAATTAAAATTGCATATATTTCCTTTCAACTATACGTTAGTTGCGAATACCCCCATAAGCTATAAAATAATCTTGCAAATACTCCCTAAACTATATATAAAATCTTGCAAATACCTTTAACTATAAATTGTTATAATATAACTATGTACACCTTTATACCTTTACATAATTAAATTTAACTCCAATATTATATTTATGAATTTTATATAAAAACAAATCCCAAAAAAATTATAAAATTTTTCAATTCCCTTCCAATATTCACACATACAAAGGCATATGCACCAAGAATAATTTAAATTTAATGTAGTACATGAATTCACCATAAAATACACAAAGCACAATGTATTGTGTATATATAGCAGATGGTATGCATGCATATATATGCACATAAATTTTTTAATTTGGATACTATGCATATTTTTCAAATTTAGTTTATTTTATGGTGCACTATCTTTTGTATGTACGAATATTGGAAGGAAATTGGAGAATAAAAAAATTTATAGTTCATTAGTGATTTTTAAAAAATTAAAATAGTTTAGGAAAAGGTATTTTTTACTAAAAAAATTAATAAGTCTAAATAAAATTTGTAGGTATAGAATTTGGGTTAATTAAATTTATGTAAAAGTATTATTATCTTTGGCATGTGTCAATATCTAGTGCATGACATTTTCTCTTACAAGTTAAAATCCAAGTCCAAGAGCTTGTCAAAAAATTTTAATTATTAATCCAGATTTTATTATATATTTATAATGATTTTCATATTAAATTTGACTGTTAATTTAGATTAATATTAAAATTATTTTCTTTTTATATTTCTTACAAAAATAAAAATGATTGATTAATAAACTTTATTTCTTACTAAAGCAGAGGAAACAGGATAGTAGAAAAATACAAATGGAATGTTTAACGTCAAATAAAATATGTTCAAAATTCTTAAACCATACGTGTTTTGTAATTTCTAGTTTTCAAAATATATTTAGATTTTATAAATCAAACACATTTTTAAAATTTTCAAAACTTCAAAATAAAAGCAATTTTTAAAAAATGAAAATAGAAAATAGAAATAAAAAATGTTTTCGCAAATTAAACGCCTTAAATAAACATTTTTAATATATATAATTGGGGTTTATAATTGATTAGGTATATATCTAGAATATTTGATTAAAAAAATTATATATTTATTCAGTAGATTTGATACTTTTGAGTTTTGATTGTGGATAAATTATATTAAATTAAATTATTATTAAATGAATATTGGTGGATTATCTTAGTAAGATTTTTGTTTAGCTTGTTATTTTAATTAATTTTATGTCACTTGTCACATTTATGTCAACTTATAAAGAAAAAAACTAAGGAAGAAAATAGGAAGAGACACTTGTCAAATTTTTAGGGTGGTAGGATTCTCTTAGTGTATATTTATATAAATATAGATTGATATATTTCCAAATTTCTCAACAATATTAAAGAGAGCAAAAATTTTGCAATTGTAGCAATCCTTGCAAAAAATTATACTATAAATGCATGTAATAAATTAAAACTAAAGATTGCATGATCACATTCTATAAATTCACATTAATATGTATTTAATAATAGCAATGATTTGTTATTGTCATATTCATTTATGTTTTTGGGTATAAATATTGCTGGGGACCTCTGCTTCTTCATAAACATTATAATTTTCTTTTTCAAATTCAGTGTACTGATAACTACTGAGAACCTTGGAGACAATGGCGAAAGCTTCAACCATCAATTTGGCTTGCTTTGTTATATTTTTACTCATCACAATAGGTACATGTGTATTATTTGCATATATATTACTTTTGGATAGAGCTGTCAAAATGGACTAGGCTTTACGGATCGACCCATTTGGCCATATAAAATTTATATGGCCGGACTGAAGATTTTCTAACCCTAATAAAAAACGGGCTAACCCAGTCCAGCCCGAAAAAATAGGGCCAAAATGGACTAGGGTCAGGCTGGGCTAGCCAATTTTTCAATCATGAGTTGGCTCATTTAATTTACTTATTAAGTAAATTGGGTTAAAAAAAGTTAGGTTCATTTATTAATGGGTCAAATTACTCTTTTGGTCCTCAACGTTTGCACGAAATTTAATATTGGTCCTCAACGTTTCAAAAAGTTATTTTAGGTCCTCAACGTTTTTTTTTTGTCAAAATTGGTCCTCCAGTGTAACTCAATCTGTTTTTTTTTTTGTTAAATGCTGACATGGAAGGCTTATGTGGCACACCCTCTCTCCTACGTGTCATATTTGGATGATATAACACCCTCTCTCACTCCAACTCGGCAAAACGACACCGTTTTGCAGAGTTGGAGTGCGAGAGAAGTGATGCAAAATGGCGTCGTTTTGCTGAATTGGAGTGAGAGAGGGTGTCATATCATCCAAATATGACACGTAGGAGAGAAGGGTGTGTCACATAAGTCTTCCACGTCAGCATTTAACAAAAAAAACCAGATGGAGTTACGCTAGAGGACCAACTTTGACCCAAAAAAACGTTGAGGACCTAAAATAACTTTTTGAAACGTTGAGGACCAATATTAAACTTCGTGCAAACGTTGAGGACCAAAAGAGTAATTTGACATTTATTAATGAGTCAAAAACAATCTGACTCACTTAACTCATGAATTAAGTGAGTCAACTTACGAATTAGTTGGTTGAATTGACTCATTTAACTTAATTTCCTTTTTTCTTTTAATTTTTTATGCAATTAATTAATTTAAAAAATCTTAGCATTTGTTCAAAAGTGTGGTTTTAAATATTGACACCTCTAAACTTAACACAAATACAAGTCCTACTTTAATTTGAAAAAAAAAGTCAAATTCACTATTTCTTTAATTTAATTTGGAATATGTATTATTAATATTTAGTTGTTTTGATTGTTGATGTAACATTAATGCAACGAGTGAAGTGTAAACATTAATTATCAAAATTTAAAAAGTACAAATTAATGTGTTTGATATTGTTGCGGTTTTCACTTTTCAGTTTTACTTTCAAAAAAAAATTTGAAAACTTATTTGGCTAAATGAGTTTTAGTTTTAATTTTAGACTTAATATCAAAACATAAAACATCATATAGGAAACCACAAAATGTGGTTTCCACAAATTTCATTTCAGTTTTTTTTTTCAACCACCACCTACCACCACGACCACCCACGACCACCAACCACCACCTACCACCACGACCACCAACCACCACCTACCACCACGACCACCCACCACCATCACTCACCTCCACCAACAACCACCACCCACCACCACCAGCAACCACCACCTACCACCACCTGTCACCACCACCAACCACGTCCATCACCACCACTCACCACCACCCACTACCAACACCACACACCACCTGCCACCACCATCAACAACATCCACCACCGACCACTAAGACCACGTGCCACCACCACTCACTACTACCAGCAAGGCAGCAACCATCATCCACCACCACTAACACCACGCACTACCAACCACGTCCACCACCACCCCCAGCCACCAATAGTGCTGTCAATATGGGCCATGCCCTAAAAAAATATAGGGTCGGGCTAAAAAAATTTGGCCCGTTTTAAAAACTAGCCGGCCCAGCCCGGCCCTAAAATAATTAGGGCCAAAATGGTCTAGGGCCGGGCTAGCCCCTTTTTTCTAAAAAAAATTTAATTATTATTTAATTTGGCCTAAATTCCGAACTTTTTTTTATAAAAATTTCCTAACATATTTAATCTATACTTATTCAGAGATTTACTAGCTATTCACTCACTACTAGTAAATCAACTATTTTTTTTTTGTGGAAGTAAATAAACTAATTCATCTTTTTATTAAAAAGAAAGAAACACAAAACACAAAACACAGAACAATAATATGCTGAAAAATATTATTTACACAACTAAATTAATTTTGATTGGAGATATTATACAAAGAATGAAATGATATTCTAAAATTTATTTTCAACATTTTTAGCGCAAACTTTTATATAATATCTAATCTTTAATTTTCATATTAATTAATTTACAAAAATGTCATTTCTTGTCCTTCTATAATTACATCTATTACAATAAATTTATAAATAGAACAACAATAATCAACGCATACTTTTGCACATGGTCCTAGTTTTCTTAAAGATATAGGTGTCTAGTTAGTTCCTCTCCTTCTTCCAAAAAAAAATTATAGATGTTGAATTAGTTCTTAAATAACTTATTGTACTTTAGTTAATAATAAAAATAAAATAAAACACATCATAATTATTATTATTAAATGACCACTTTTTTAAAATAAAATAAAATAAAATTGAAAAAAGGGCTAGCCCGGCCCGACCTAGGCCCTAAGAGGGCCGGGCCGGGCTAAAGAAAAGTTGGGCCTTATTTAAAACAGGCCAGCCCGGCCCGACCCTAAATAATTAGGGCCCAAAACGGGCTAGGGCCGGACCGGCCCATTTTGACACCTCTAGCCACCAACCACGACCACGACCACCACTACCATTATCATCCACCAACCACCACCACGCACCATAGCCCATTGCCACCACTCACTACCCACCATTCACTACTACCCGCCACCACCATCACACCCACCACCAACCACCACCATGTATTACCATCACGCACACCCACCATCAACCACCACCACGTATCACCACCACACACACCCACCACGAACCACCACCACGTACCACCAACCACCATTATACCACCAGTCAGCATTCATCACGCACCATCACCCACAACTCACCACCCACCACCGCCACCACACCCACCACCACTAACCGCCGACCAACCAACACCCACCACCCACCATGAATGTGCATGAATCTTCTTGCTTTCAAAACATCAACGTAAGTATATTTTAAACTTCCATAAATATTTATTTTATGTTATTTTATTTATATAGAAAATTGAAGATATAAAACAAAAAATAGAAAATAAAAAACAAAAAAAAAAAAATAAACCACATATTTCAAATCTAAAAAATGACAGTAAGATTAAACACCCCCTAAAATTTATAATTAAAAATCTAAAAAATAGCTAGTTGTGTAAGGTGAGCCAATTTCACTCACCACCCTGGTGAACCGAGTTGGTACTTTTTAGCTCAGCAGAAATTACAATCCATGCGAGCTAACTCGTTTAATTCACGAATCGTGGTGAACCACTTCGTGCGTGAATTAAATTGATTCATTTTGACATCTCTACTCTTAATTTTGAGCTTCCGCTGATATACCTAGGGTACTCAATGCTGATAAGCTCACGGTGATCCATTTGCTTAGAACTCATAAATTTTTTTATGTTTTCTTTTAAATTTTGAATAACATATATAACAAATAAAAATTGCAGGTTGGTGTGGAAGAGATGTAACAAATGAAGACTTTCCCGAGGATTATTGCCGCGATGTTGAAGACTGTGACTTCTTTTGCGACGGGAAGGAACATTGTCCTAAGTGTGTAAAAAATCATTGTGAATGTAACTGTATGGCAAACAAAGGTCCAAATCTCTAAGTTTACAAATTATAAGTTTGTAACATAAACAAGTTTAAAAATTATTAATAATAAGATAAATATCATTCTCTTAGCAATAACTAAATCACTTTTTTTTCTATGGTGAAGATGACACGGTAGTGAAGCGGCGAGTTAACAATGCCACGTAGCACATAACGTTCACATCACGCTATGGGCCTGTGAGTTAATGAATAACATTTTAGAAATTAAATAATTGATGGGAATGAAAATTGAGGGACTAAATAGTCTATTTCTAAAATTCATATACTTCTTTCGGTTCACAATATCTATTTCGTTGGGAGATTTTTTATGTTTCAAAAATAATATAGCATTAATTTTTTTTAACAATTTTATCCCTATCTAATACCTATTCTCAAGATAAAATTAATGGAGAAAAAAGTAAGTAGGAGTAATTAATTAGTAAGAGTAATTTAGTCTCTTTATCTCATTTTTTTTAATTTAAAGTGAATTAATGATTTTTTTTGTCTATACTTACCTACCGAACGAAATAGACAAGAGAGTATTAAATAATAGATTGACCAAAAAAATTTAAAGAGCAAAAGATAACTCATTTATGACCTTGAGCATGAGCCATGTGCTCTTGAAGGTCAACATATGCAATTTGTCAAATCAAAACTAAAGTCATTTTATTGCATAGGGAATAAAAACATATTTCATGATGCCCCAGTGATCAAATTTGCAATCTTGAGAATCTAATATTTTTTCTTTATTTAATATGTGAATTATAGCATGTTTGTTTATACTTATTTTTATAGAGAAAGCACATATTTTAAAAAATTAGATTGTGTAACTACGGAATATTCCACCTTGGGACACGTGGCACTAACGTTCTAGAAGCATGACCTCAGCACCCGCTATAGACACGTGGCACCACTCATCTATCAGTTACGTGGCCCTTGCCCACGTCATCTTACGGAGCATCCCCTCAACCAGACGTGGGAACTCCACAAGCCTTATGGGATGACCCACGTCCCACGAGGTCGTGGGTCGAGCACGATCTCCCCACACTCGAATATAAATAGAACCTCACTCGGGGGACTAAAAAGGCAATCGAACCCAGCAGAACAATACGCAACCTGAAGGTTTACCACACCTCTTCTGTGATATTCCATATGCTCTCTTTGTAACTTGAGTACCCTCAGATACCTCACGCAATCCCTCTACACGCCGTGAGCTCCGTCGCAGGCCCCCATTCCGGCCAACCTCCGGCCAACTCACCTTCGTCTCGGAGTGCACCATTTACAGGGCTTCCAGCAGCCCTCATAGACCATAGCTCTCTCCCACTAAGGCAACCTCCTAAGAGCGGCTCGCTCGTCCGGAGTACCTTAGGCATGTCTTAGCCGCACACGGCCCAATACAGGTAACAACCTTGCCTAACGGCTCCTATAGACGTCAGCATGACGAACTACGTGGACTTTGATCCCTCCCGAAGGGTACGTAGGCACCTAGGTGCATCACCTATGGACAAGTCCCCCAAGGTTAAGACCCCTTGCGGTCCTAATTTCAAATCACAATTGTCCTAGCCAAAAATGACAGTTACAGTGGCGCCCACTGCGGTCTTATTCAGACCACAATGCCTTGCGCACTCTGCCGCTAAACGGCATTTCTTTTTCGGGGAGTAGAAGTATACACCTAATGCTCAGAAACCCACATTTTTTTTATCTTCAATACAGATACATGACACACAGGATATAATACATTATGACCGATTCGAACGTCCCCGCAACCACGACCGACGATAGCGCTCCCAAGCGCAGCACGAGGAACCGACAGGGAACGAATGAAGCGGTCACAACTGAGGCAGGCGGATCAAGCGCAACCCAGCCTCAAAGCTCCTCAATGACGCAGGTAGCCGTCGCGGAAATCGTGGTCTAGAACCCGGCACCTAGGGAGGACACTTGCCCTCAACACTCGTATGGCATGCCGCACGTCCCTTGCCTCACCACTGGCCGACAGGAGATGACAGAGACAGCAAGGAACCTGCGAGACGCTGAGATCGCCCACCTCGAGACAGAGGTAACGACTTTACGTCAACAGCGATGGGAAGTGGATAGGTGCCTCGCCCCAACAAACGCGAGCGCCCAATTACCGCTAGTACCGCACGACGTGACGGCAGGGACCTCCAGCGACCCTACCAGCCTGCCCGCAATTCAGTTCGGGACCTTACCAATGGAGTTCGCACGATTATCGCTGACGGCACCGGCACCTCCAGCAGTGATCCCGCCAGGACCGACCATGGTCACCGGACAAGCGGCACGACCTGTCACGAACTATCTGCGACCACCAGTCTCAAACTATCCTCCGAGATCCTACCTCCATATGCCATGGACAGCGACCTACAACCCGTACGCCGCCTGCGGTGCGAATGCTTATCAGTGGCCCACGTTTGACTTCTAGGGAAAGGGGAGACACCCCTTCACCCAGCAAATCATGAATGAGCAAGTGCCCATGGGCTTCAAAATGCCCTTCCACATAGAACCTTATGTGGAGAGACCAATCCACAGGACCACCTGAACTCCTTCAACTCGGCCATGTCAATATTAGGCATGACGGACGGCCAATAGTGCCGAGTCTTCTTGTCAACCCTAAAAGAAGCCGCCCTAAGATGGTTCTCGCTGCTGCCTACCAATTTGTTCCACAGCTTCGAGCAACTGGCGCAGAACTTCCTCACACAGTTCGCCAGCAGCAAAGAGTACCAGAAAAATGAAGACTCCTTCATTGGTTTCCACCAGGAGGAAGGGGAAACCCTGAAAGCCTTCCTGGACCGTTTCACCAAACTCTCGCTTCAAGTTCGAGGCCTGTAGGACGTCGTCGCCATTTTTGTCATAAAGCAAGGTCTTTGATGTTTGCAGTTCTACGGGGAACTTAACAGATGCCCCTTCTCCACCTTACTAGAGCTTATGGACCGTGTAGAATGGTTCATTCAAGAAGAGAACGCTCAGATCGCCAAGGACAAGATGAGAAAGTTCCTAATAAGCAGGGCCGACATGGAACGAGCAGAAAAGAAAAAGGAGAAGACGGGAACCGAGAACTAAGCTTCCAAGGAGAAGAGCAATAGAAAGAGGTCACCACCTCGATTGCGGATGCCTCCCAGGGGACGGTTCACGAGTTATACTTCCCTCAACAAGTCTCATGTTGGGGTGATGGAAGAAATTTATCATTCGGACATGCTCAGCTTCCCCCCGCAGGTCAAAAGACGTAAGACGGGAAGGGTTGTAGATAAGTCCAATTACTGCCAATTCCACAAGGATTACGGGCACGAAACCAACGATTGCATCCACCTAAAGGATCAAATCGAGGACCTAATCCGGAAAGACAACTTGGTAGATTCATCAAGGAAGAAAGCAAGGCTAATACCGAACACCCTCGAGAGGCCAACGACTAAGCGCCTACCCGTGGGGTTATTAACGTTATAGCAGAAAGACTACAGAGAGGGACCTCCTCACTACCGCAAAACAAGAAGAGGATGGAACGCTCCATACTCGCCCTCGATTATGCTCTGCAGCACAAGAAGAGGAGCGAAACCAAGGGAGATCCCATCACCTTCGACCTCACCAACCTAGAGGGACCAGTCCATGACGACCCCATGGTGGTGACCGCCATAATCGCCAACTACGAAGTCAAGAGAGTCTTGATCGACCAAGGATCTTCAGCAGACGTTCTCATCTTCGACACCTTCAGAAAGCTCAGGTTGAATGAAGTCAACCTAAGACCATTCCCCGACACGCTCATAGGGTTCTCAGGAGCCCAGGTTCCAGCAAAAGGAATCATCACCGCCCGAACAACTATAGGCACCTTACCAAAGGTCGCGAGCCTTGATGTAGACTTCATCATCGTCTCAGCACGATCAGCATTCAATGCAATCCTAGGGCGAGCGTCCCTAAACAAACTCAGAGCTGTAGTGTCTACCGCACAGCTCACAATGAAGTTCCCAACACCCCACGGGGTTGGAGAAATCATGGCGGACCAGAAATTGGCGCGAGTATGCTACGCAACGAGCTTAACCAAGACTATCAAGGTCGCCCGCCTTGGTCCCAAAGAAACACGCGAGGAACCCCCCGAGGGTAGAAAGTCAGGAGAAAAGAAGCCAGAGTCCGCCCGCCCGGACTTAGCCTCTGCTTAGACTCCGAACGCACTTTACACTATTACACCACCTTTAGGTCAAGTCGCATATGTCTCTACTTTGAATTTAGGATTTTCAGCCTGACTAAGGCCCACCTGACCTAGGCAATCAGAATGTAAACATTTTGCTTACCTTCAGCCTAACCAAGGCTAGCCCGACTGAGGCTGCACGAGTGTAACCATTTTGTCTATTATTCACAGTACTGCTTTCAGCTAGAGACAAGATGTCAAACTTGCAAAGTACTCGCGTAAGTCCTGCCTCAGGACAATGGGCTCGACCGCCCTAAGAAACGCTAAGCGCCCCCAAGGCCAAGCTAAAATTTCCCCCAGTAGCGCGGTAAAAACCCCTTGGGTGCGAAAACCACAAAACGAACGTTCGACAAACCATGCTAGCACATCGCACACAAACCGTCCTGATCACACGGTACTCATGCAAAAATTCTTTTTACCCAGATGTAAAGAGATAACTACAAAAAGAGAAACTGCGTACGCGACTTTTTGCCCATAAGTAAAAAGGAAAGCAGGAGAAAACTCTTTGCAAAAAGTTATTCTCATTGGATGCCAAAAATGAGAGGGCGTCCGCCCATTACAAGGGGTAAACACCCTAAAAATTACATAAACCTAATCTTGGGCATCCCCAAGATCTACAAAGGCCTCGGCCCTAGCAGGCTCCGCATAGCCAACACCTTCTGACGACTCCTGCCTGGTCGCTTCAGCTAGCTGCTGAGAAGTAGGTCCAATCCCTGGAGCACGCCCGCCGATTCAAGACAACACTTGGTGCTCCACCAGGCGGTCGGTCAACTGGCAAAGAAAAGCAAGATTCAACAGAGGGTCAGTCTCTATCCGACCGCAAAGCTCACCTTCAAAAAACTCCAAGGAAGGATGCAAGGAAGCCACCCACTCCGCTGGAAATCTCTCCCCACAAGGACGCTCGAGCGGCTCGACCGCCAGGAGCATGCCATACATCCTCTGCGCGGGCAACTCCCCCTGGAGATCAGCAACGTCGGCAACCTTGTCCTCGGCCGCCAGCTAACCAGAAAGGTTCTCGACAGCACAAGCCTCCGCACCCCGCAAAGTTTCGCGAAGCGAATGCAGCTCCTCCTGACGCCTCTCAGCGTCATCTCGACGGGCGGCCAGCTCCCTGCGAGTCCTCTCCAACTCCGAGCGAAGAAGCGCAACCTCGGAAGGGTGACCAGCTTCGGCCCTAAGACAGGCAACCTTGTGAGTCAGGGACTCAACCTTGCGTCCCTGCTCCTCACACTCCAACTTCTCTGTTGACAGCTCACCGCGCACGTCCGCCAACCTCTTCTAGGAGACCTCCAAAGCCTGGCTCTTAGAGGACGTAACAACGGCAAACTGATCCCGGTTGCGACGAACCTTCCCCTACAAAAATACGAGAGTCATAAACGCAAAGAATAACCCAAAAAGAATGCAACGTCAGGATGAAGAGACTTACCACACGCTTCTCCCACTCAAAACCGGCTTGGCGGAAGTCAGCCAACGCTTCAGGAACCCGACTGAAGCCTCGTACGGCAAGATTCAGGGGAGAAGTATCCAGGTCCCTGGCTTACCTCTCCCGCATCTCCACGGGGAAGCGCCTGCCCAATGCCACCGGCTCAAAAGACAATACCCCCTCCGGTGGCCCAAGGGGTTGAAAAGGGCCGACGCTCGACCCAGGAACAAGATCTCGCAGCCGCTTGACTCGCCACTACATTCCCTCTATCTGAGAGGGCTTCGGCCTCCACGACTGCATCACCAGACTCCGTGACTTCCTCAGTCGCAGGTTTGCCAGCCATCGCCTGAGGCGCGAGAGATTAGGGTGACGGAAGGATGGGAGCGGAAGTGGTAACAGAGGTAGGAACAGGGGTAGGGGCAGAAACAGGAACAACATCTCCCGCTGGAGCTTCCACCTGTACATCCCCCCGGTCAATACTCCATCGTGCGACTTGCGGAGACAATCGCAACTCCGCACCGGCAGGCCGATTCTTGAGCCCCCTTCTTTGTCCTTGGGCAACTCCGCCGCAGAGGCTCCTCTCCTTTCCCCCTCCTGAGGTCCGCTCACGCCAACTTTCCCGTCTTTCTTCCTCTTCTCCCTCGGAAGAACCTCTTGACGATGCTCCTTCTCAGAAGATGGAGGTACGAGAAGCCGTCCTTCCCTCTCACCACCAGCAAGCATCGCAACAGGGACATCGGCGGCTCCCCCAGAGACAGGCCCTGTCGACCATTCTTCCTCCCCCTACTCCGACCGGCATCGCGTGTACGGCTCAGAGGAGGAGGAGGAGGGGATGATGAAGGAAGATCTTCGAAGTCAATGAAGTCAAAAGGGTAATAGCTATAGTCATCATCTCCACCAGCCATTGCGAAAACTCGACAGAAGCAAGAATCAGAAAAGAGCAAAGCAAAGGCAGAGAAAATAGAGGCGACGGAATAAGGTGAATGCAAGCAAATGCAAAGTCACAAACTTTCAAATGCTGGATATTTATAGGGTAACCAGAGGCGCGACGATTCAAAAACATCGATACCTTGTATCCCGCAACGGATAAAACCTATTATCGTCTACAATCAAGCCCAGCTACAACCGCTCACTTAAATCGCACACGTGGAAAGAAAGAACGGACAAGATGCACGGCCAAGGCAATGGAGACACAAAGAATGAAATGCCCCCGAGAACCCGAAAGTCGCCTCGAGACACCTGAGGGCCTTTTCGCGAAACTCTCTGCCCAGGCTATTGATGGCTACCCTCGGAAACGAACTTGCATTTAATGAAGGAAAAATGGAGGCAAAGCACAAAAGCGACAGTGGCACCAGTTCAAACTCTGACGCGTAACACCTGCAACAAAGCCTACTCCTTCAACAAATGGCCCTCAGCAAGAAATCCACCGTCAGCCACTAACCACGGACGAACATAGCTAGAGGAGAGCCTTTCAAAATGACCAAGCGGCCCCTGACCTTTGGATTTCTCCCACTAGCCCTCGAAGGGCATTTCAGTAAATGCCCCTCTGAGCAATGATGACTCCACCTCGGTAAGTCGCGTACTTCCTACAGAGACGGCCTAAAAACTTGCTGGGGAAGCCAAGCATCCAGCCATCCAAAACTGGACACGTGTCCTCTCCAAGACGTCTCCTTTTCCATGGAACGATATGAGAGAGCCTACTTCGCGAGTCGGACGAGCTATCCCACGTATAGAGGCAGCGAAAAATTCCTAAGTATCTTACAGACGAGGAAGCTTAAGTCCACGGGTGCCCGACATCCGTAGACTTGGGGGACTTATGTAACTACGGAATATTCCACATTGGGACACGTGGCACTGACGTTCTAGAAGCACAGCCTCAGCACCCGCTAGAGACACGTGGCACCACTCATTTATCAGTTACGTGGCCCTTGCTCACGTCATCTCATAGAGCATCCCCTCAACCAGACGTGGGAACTCCACAAGCCTCGTGGGAGGTCGTGGGTCGAGCACGATCTCCCCACACTCGAATATAAATAGACCCTCACTCAGGGGACGAAAAAGGCAATCGAACCCAATAGAACAATACGCAACTTGAAGGTTTTCCACACCTCTTTTGTGATATTCCATAAGCTCTCTTGGTAACCTAAGTACCCTCAGATACCTCACGCAATCCCTCTACATGTCGCGAGCTCCGTCGTAGGCCCCCATTCCGGCCAACCTCCAGCCAGCTCACCTCCGTCTTGGAGTGCACCATTTACAGGGCTTCCAGCAGCCCTCAGAGACCATAGCTCTCTCTCACTGAGGCAACCTTCTAAGAGCGGCTCACCCGCCCGGAGTACCTTAAGCACGTCTTAGCCGCACACGGCCTAATACAAGTAACAACCTTGCCTAACAGCTCCTATAGACGTTAGCATGACGATCTACGTGCAATTTGATCCCTCCCCAAGGGTACGTAGGCACCTAGGTGCATCACCTAAGGACAAGTCCCCCAAGGTTAAGACCCCTTGCGGTCCTAATTTCAAATCACAATTGTCCTAGCCAAAAACGACAATTACACATTCTATAGTTCATCTTATTCATGATAGTCATGCAAAACAAAAACCTATCTAATGATACTGTTATTCCTGACCGAGAACATTAATAACATGTATCAAGAGATTTTAACATATACTTAGTGATCAACTACCTAACCAGGAACAATTAATTCAAACAAATATAATTGCAATTAGAAGATGCATATGATGAAGAACCCAATAAATAAATATGTATTTGAATCTCAAGAACTAGAAACACCAAGTGCTCTATAAGAAAAACAATGATTACTGACTCGATATGAAGGATCTAGTATACTAGGTACATGCCCATTCATGGAAGAATCTAATAAACTAATGGCATGTGATCAAGAAGAAAAATACAATTTATAAATCGAAAAGGATGAAATACAAATGACGAATGAATTAACAAACCCTAATGAAGAGCCATTGGCTCATGCCTACACTAGTTCTTCTTGAAAACCCAAGAAGAACTTAACCGCTCATATTCTCACTACACTCTAAACTATACTAATATGTGGGAATTCACGGAATGCCTTTTCAACCTTGTGAGACACCTATTTATATTGCTTTGGGACCTCCAGTTCGAGTAGGAATGGGATGGAGATAACTATTATTTGGTATGAGATTTAATATTTGAATTTAAACCAATTTGAAAACATCTCCAACTCCTTAAATGACTAAAATCCTTATTAAATTCGCTCATAAGGTTGTTCACGTCATCAGCCCTGTTAGCCTCTATACTCGTTGTGGCTAGCATTTATGCTCTCCACAACGAATGGTGGGGAGCTCACTATGGCGAGCTATTTTGCTTGCTGCAGCGAGTAGTCTTCTGCTGGTTGTGGCGAGTGGAATTGCTTGCTGCAGTGAGTGCTCTGTTCCTTTCTTGATTTGCTCTTTTTCTAGGCCTTGCTACGAGTTCTTGCTTTGAATCCGATTTCTATACTTAAAGGCTTGATCCTCCTAAACAGAAATAAAAATCTACCATGCAAGTACTCAAGTAAATTTTGATCCTAGGATCACTTCGGCCAATTAATCATGCATGAGAATTTCTTTAAGAATATTTAGGACCAATTTATCAATACGTTCATTGCCTCACCAATGTATTGGGGAAAGATTTCACTCATAACATACTTAGTTTTCTTCTTACCATAGGCTTGAAGAAGGTCTACATCTCCACTGTTTGATGCACACAAGTTCCCAGTCATGAGGTCTTTTAGGCTTGTAACATTGCTGATGGAGGCTAAATATTTTTATCCTGTTTAGAAAGAAAGAAATTTTGAATCCAAGGGTAATTTAGAAATTCCCAGGTGTTGCCCCATATAAGCATAATTCCAACCTTCAACCTTTTTACTATTTTGAGAATCTTTGAGCTTAGATGCTTTTCTTGATTTTTCTTTACTTTTCTTTTTCTTTGCATCAAGTTTTTACTATATATTTTTCTTTTTGTTTTCATTTTTCATAAGTCCTTTTGGGACCTATTAGATTCTCTACAACTTCAAACACTAAGGGAGGTTAGAATTTAAATAGATGGCAACACCTTGGTTCTTTTTCCTACCCATGGACTTACCAATTTAAGCTCAAAAAGGGTAACTAGGTATAATATGTTTGGGGTACTGTTTCGGCATAGGGTTACAAAAAGAACTGCCTCTATCGTCCCAGGTCCTTGTGTGCTAGTACAGCCTCAATTAAGACCTACTGCAAGTTCTAAAAGAAAATAAGTTAAGCAGTTAAAACATTCAATAAATGTATATGTGTATATTAGTGTTTGAGCTTATCTTTCCAACAAGGTTAGGCACTCAGATTGGTCTTTCAATAATCCATCTGACTTCCTCATGCATTTGTTAATTCACTCAAGCAAACAAGAATATCCTTCATGATAAAAAGAAATTTCTAGTTCGGTTAACACCCTAAAAGTATTACTAAATCAAGAATTTTCTAGTTCTAAAATTCCTAAGTCCAGTTTGGAAAGCCTAAACGAGGTTCATTGATTTTCAAAAAATATCTTTTAAGAAAAGCATAATAACTAATTTTTGAAAAATTTTCTAACTGTTACTGCTAGGTTTGATTCCTAAGATATTTATTTCGTTCATGATTGAATGTAGCAAGATAATGACATACGAAACATAGCAAATACAATCGTAAACTCGGAAAGGATAAATACAAAAGCAGAATGAAATTAATAAACCCTAATGAAGACCCATCAACTCATGCCTACACTAGTTCTTCTTGGAAACCCCAGAACAACTTAGCCGCTCATATTCTCTCTACACTCTAAACTATACTAATATGTGGGAATCACTGAATGCTTTTTCAACCTTGTGAAATGCCTATTTATATTGCTCTAGGACCTCCAATTTGATTAGGAATATGATGGAGATAACTATTAATTGGATGGAATTTAATATTTGAATTCAAACCAATTTAAAAGCATCTCTAACTCCTTTGATGACTGGAATCCTCATTAAATTCACTCATAAGGTTGCTGCCACCTCATCAACCCTTTCCATGTTGCACAACTCGTTGTGGCCAACATTTGGCTCGCCACAACGAGCTGCTTGGTCACTCGTTGTGGCAAGCTGTTCCACTCACTACAGTGAGTGCTCTTCTGCTTGTTGTGGCGAGCTGGTTGCTTGCTACAGCGAGTACTCTGTTCCTTTCTTGATTTGCTTGCTTTCTAGACCTTGCTACAAGTTCTTGCTTTGGATCCGGCTCCTATACTTGAAGTATGTCTTCTAACTGACCCCTATTAAGCTTGCAGTACCTAACAAACATCAAACGTACCTATCCAAAATTCTGTGGGTTTTGCGGATAAACAAGAATATCACTAAATAGTGCTTTTTATGGACATTTTTTCACATTTTTTTGCTCTACTCCTTATGTCAAAATATTCAAATTTTTGGTGCAAAATCATATGTTTTTATCTATAATTTATGCTATTTAGCACACTAAAGTTATGTTGATTTTGGGTGCGATCAGATGGAGATAACTATTAATTGCTATCCACGTCATCAGCCCTGTCAGCCTTTGTACTCGCTGTGGCTAGCATTTTTGTCCGCCACAATGAATGGTGGGGAGTTTGCAGTGGGGAGCTATTTTGCTCGCTGCAGCGAGTAGTCTTTTGCTTGCTGTGGCGAGTGCAATTGCTAGCTGCAGTGAGTGCTCTGTTATTTATGTCAAAATATTCAACCTTTTTGGTGCAAAATCTCATGTTTTTATCTATAATTTGTGCTATTTAACACCCTAAAGTTAGATTGATTTTGGGTGCAAAATCTCAGTATACCAAGGTTCTTAAAGAGCTTTGCACGAACAAAAGGAAATTTAAGCCTAATATAAAAGCACTAGTGAGTTCAGACTTATTTGCTCTTTTAAAACCTAGCATACTAGAAAAGTGCCAACATCTAGGGTCCTTCACTATTCCTTGCACGATTGGAAAGTTACCAATTAAACAAGCACTACTTGACCTAAGAGCTGCAATAAACGTGATGCCTAAATCCATCTATCAGGCATTAGGTGTCAAAACCCTACAACCGACTTCGGTTGTATTGTAGCTCACTGATAAGTCTCTAGTCCACCCTAAAGGACTCATAGAAGACTTATTAGTACAAGTCAAAGGGCTCATTAGGTATCACCTTGAGACTTTTATGTTTTAGATATTGAGTCATCACCTTGAGACTCCACCCTTTTTTTGGGACGTCCATTCCTTATGATAACCAACACCACAATTGACATGAAAGAATGTACGATCTCTATAGAGGTTGGAGGAGACAAAATTGATTTTCAACTTTATGAGGGGATGACACAATCATCTGACAATTGCGAAGTCAATATGATAGATAATACCAATAAAATCAATCATACTTCTACCTCTCTGAATAATATAACTGCTAATTTGACTGCTAAGGGCCCAACTAACATTTCAGGGAATACGGTACCTGAAACAAGACACAATGACACACCAACCATCCAGTCGCTACAAGAGCACACTGAAATAACAACGCACCTACCAGATAAAGTGTTGGGGGGGAGGTTTCGACTGAAATAGGCTGAGAGAAGAAAAAAGTAGTCACTCCAACTGAGTTGATCGTCCGAATACTTGAAAAGAACAAATCAAAGGAGGAGCTACTCGCAAAGATAACAACGCTCTTTCAAAAGAGAAGGGGCAAAACCCACAACAAGGCGGTGCACCTCTAAAGATACCTCGTTGAGCTAGGCAAGGAGTCTCATGAACCCCCTTGAGGGACAAGGTAAGTATTTTTTTCCCCAAATTACCCGGTCTACTCTGAGTAAAATATTAACTATTAAATAAGTGGGGGGGAAAATAATATCTTACATAACAATTTTGTTTAAAAGTTCTGCATCCTCGATAATTTTGTCTATTTTCATTTTTATCCGTATTTTCTTTTCTTTTCTTTTCGATTTTATTTTTTATTTTGAATTTTTAAATTTGTAAACGCTATGACTAAGTCATCGTTATTTTACGCCGCAATATCTATTTTTAGATTAATAGTTTTATTTCTGTCTGCTGAATCTGCCTTGTTTTGCTAAGTACCCTTCCATCTTAAAACTTCTTGTCCTTGAAGCATTGAGGACAATGTTTGTTATAAGTGTGTGTGTGTGTAGGGGGGAATGTCTCTGTATAAAAATTTGAAGACTTCAAGGTCCTGGTAATTATTTCGTTCTGGAAAATAAATAAATGGGTGAATTTTTCAAAAAATTAATATCTTAGGCATCAATCCTAGCATGTAGCAATTAGAAATTTTTTTCAAAAATTTAACTAATATGTTTCTTTTGAAAGATAAATTTAACTAATATGTTTAGGGCAATAACCCAATTATAAATTTCTTTATACCATGTAAGATATTCTTATTTGCTTGAGCGAATTAACACATGCTTGATGAGGAAGTTGGAAGGATTATTAAAAGACTAGTCTGAGTGACCTAACCCTATTGGAAGGATAAGACCCAAACACTGATCTACACGTTTACATCTATTGAGTGTTTTAACTGCTTAACTTGTTTTCTTCTAGAACTTGCAATGGGTCTTAATTGAGGCTGACTGGCACACAAGGAACAGGGAAGATTGAGGAATTCGTCACACAAGCCTATATATATGCATACCCATATCACCCTGTTTTGAGCCTTACATAAGCAGATTCTCCTAGCATATTATATTGATATTGATTGTTTGATTGTCCAGGTCAAAAACTTCTTATCCTCCCAGTCATGTGAAAAGCCCAGGAAATTCGATGAGCAAAAAAGGTTTATTCGAAAAGTAAAAAAAATAAATAAATAAAGAAGGTACAAAATTAGCAAAGTGCAAGGGCACAAAAATGAAACCCAAGGGCATAAATAAGGTTGAAGGATGAGAAGAAAAACCTTAGTCCTCAAATAGTCAAGACTTAGAGGCCTCTACTCTTTCTTTCTTTAAACAGTGAAAAGAATATGGTCTCCATCAGCAATGTTACAAGCCCAAAAGACCTCTTGAATAGGAATTTGTGTGCAACAAACAGTGGAGATAAAGACCCTCTTCAAGCATATTGTAAGAGACAGGTAAGTATGTTATGAGTGAAATCTTACTCCCAATATATTGGTGAGGCAATGAGCATATTAATAAATTGGTCCTAAATGATCTTGAAGAAATTCTCATGCATGATTAATTGGCCAAAGTGATCCTAGGATCAAAATTTACTTAAGTACTTGCATGGTATATTTTTATTTTTGATTGGGAGCACTAACCCTATAAGTTAGCTTGATCTTGAATGCTCTAGGTTTAGATCTTCTTTGTCCAGAAATACAAAAGTTTTAGTGTGGGGGATTTGATCGCACCCAAAATCAACCTAACTTTAGGGTGTTAAATAGCACAAATTATATAAATATAAATAAATAAATAAATAAATATATATATGATTTTACACCGAAAAGGTTGAATATTTTGACATAAAGACTAGAGCACAAAATGTGATAAAATGCTCATAAAATGCACTATTTATTGATATTCTTGATTATCCGTAAAATATCTTGAATATTGGATAGGTGCGTTTGATGTTTGTTGAGTGCTGCAGGCTTAACAGGGATCAATGAGAAGATATACTTCAAGTGCAAGAACCTGAACCCAAGCAAGAACTCGTAGCAAGCCCTTGAAAGAGATCAAGTCAAGAGAAGAACGGAGTATTCGCCAAGGTAAGCAAAACAACTCGCCACAACAAGTAACCAACAACTCGTTGTGCCGAGCCAAAATACTCGCTGCGGCGAGCAGAGCAGCCCACATGGCAGATGACGTGGACAACAACTTAATGAACAAAAATAAGAAGGGGCCCAGTCGTACAAAGAGTCAAAGAAGCATTTAAATTGATTTAAATTCAAAATTCAAACCGCGTATCAATTATCCGCTATCTCCATCCCAATCTGAATCATACTGGGACTCCCAGAACATTATAAATAGACGTTTCATCAAGTTGGAATTCACTCACAGTTTACCTTAGAGATTAGAATAGTTTAGAGAGACAGAGTATGAGCGGGTAAGTTCTTCTTGGGTTTCCAAGAAGAACTAGTGTAGGTATGAGCCGATGGCACTTCATTAGGGTTTGTTAATTCAGTCTTCTTTTGTATTTTATCCTTTTCTATTTATAGATTGTATTTTCCTTCTTAATCACATGTCATTAGTTTATAAGATTCTTCCATGAATGGGCATGTACTTAGTATACTTGATCCTTCATATCGGGTTGGTAATCATTGATTATGTGGTAAAACACTTAGAATTTCTATTTCTTGAGATTCGAATATATATCTATTAATTGCGATAATATTTATTTGAGTTAAATGTTCCTGGTTAGGCAATTGATCATTAGTTATATCATAAAATCTCTTGATGCATGTTATTGAAGTTCCCAGTTGGAGATAAGATAGACTTTCGTAATTCATGACTTTCATGAATAGGATGAATTTCAGAATGAATTAATTAAACATAAATATATTTTGATTGGCTATAATTACTACGTTCTATTCTTCTTGGAACCTATTTCATTCTATATATTTTGATAAGAGAATTTTAAAAAAAAAAATTCTTTAAAAGACTTTTTAGCAGAGTATAAGAGATCAAAGAAAGTGAGAGTTCTAAACATTCTCAAAATAACAGAAATAACAATGACAAGATAAAACAAGACAAGCAATTGGGAAGGAACAACTCTCTTCATTTGGGACTTTGGGTGAAGGCATGCCATCATGGTAAAACAATAACAGGAAATAAGAGATGTAAGACATAAATGCATATGCCAGTGATAACTCTACAAAAGAGAGTTATTTAAGCGTTCATTACAAGCAAATCTATTGCTTTAACGCCATTAAGTTGCATTTTAGGTTGGTTTTAGAAGGAATTGCGAGATTTAGTTGTTTAATGATGATTTGCATAGTTTTGCTGAGTCTTGTTTGAATTTGAGTTAATTCAAATGAGTTTTGAGGACTCCCGCTTGATCATTAATGTAATGCTCTTATTTTCAGGTATGAAAGGTGCAAAGCAACAAGATTTAATGCAATTGGAAAGTTTTGGGAGCGTTGAGAAGCAAAAAGGAGCAAGATTTGCATAATGGAAACAGAAAGTTGCTACTGCAGCCCATATGCGCAATTTGTGGAAAATTTTGAAGAACAAGATAGTAAAATCATAAAGTTGCTGCAGCAGCACCTATATGGTGCTGCAGTAGCTTCTCGTAGGGGAAGCACGGGAAATTCATGAATTCACTAATATAAAAAGCGTTTTAGACCACGATCACAGATATTCTGAGCCGTGGGGTGAGTTTTGAGAGTAAAGCTCTGCTAAGGTTGAGAGAAACACGTTCAGGTGGCGATTTTTGGTGATCTGGAGTTGAGCAGGAGCCGATTTAAGCTAGAAGACAGAGTTCCTTCCTTCCTTCTTCTTCTCTCTTCTTTTGAACATTGATGTTAATTCTGGGATTGTATTTTCTATAGCAATGCTAGCCTAGGTTTTTCTATCCTAGAGTTATGGTTGCCTACATGAATATTATGCTTGTTTGATGATTTTTATTGTTGAATTCAATATATTTGGTATTTATTCAGTTTGTGCTTAAACCCTAATTGCTTTATCACCTCTTAGGGTAATTTAGAGGATTTAGGTGACCTTGAAAGAGACGCTTATTTAGTCGTAGAACTTAATACCGTATCTAGGTTGATTAATTAGATGTGCCCGTAGGATAGACATATACTCGAGGGTCTAACAGAGTTAGAATTAGTTTGAACAAATTAATGCAATCCTTTATTTAGATTTTTTGCATATACATATATGAAGACTAATATTAGGTTAGGATTTTTATAGGATCGACAGACCATACAACAATAACAGGGACTAAGACTAATATTGACATATTGAATTTAATTGTCAGAAAGAATCAAACAACATAATTGAAGTGTTAGGATTAACCATAATCGTGGGAACTCTTGAATTTGATCACTCTCATTATCACCTGCATTTAATTAATTTTTATTTGCTTTATTTACTTGAATCAATCACTAAACTCCCCCTTTTGGTTACTTTACACTCTTTTGCACTGGGTTTTGGTTATTAGAAAAATACTAGAAATCTCCAATTCTTGTGGGTTCGACCCTACTTACTTTATACTCAAATTTATGTTTAATTGAAAATAGGAAAATAAATATTGATATTAGTATGCTATGTCAAAGGATGATGCTAGACATAGTTCCTTTACTCTAAAGAGAAAGTTGAATTCAATAGGAGAAGTCTATATGGAGGTGGCTAAAAGATCTAGGGCAGGCCCAATAATAGTTGGCACATTCAAGTAGTTGAGGAAAATGAAGTTGGGAGATGGAAATAGAAATGAGAAAGAAGAGGTGGTTTTGGAGAATAAAGAAAGCAGAGAAAGAAAAAGGCTTAAAAGCCATCATATTGAGAAAGAGACATAGGAGTCTGGCAGAAGGAAACTTGATAATGGTATTCTTTATCATAATAAGAAACTTAAAGTACAACAGTCTTTATCGAGTGTTTGAATGTCTGAAGAGGTACAAATGGAAGAAGAGACTTTTACTATTATGAAAAGGAAGAGGGTAATGTCTGATGATAGGATAGCTAAGAAATGCAAAGTTGTCTATCAGGATATTGTTCGTGATTAGGGATGACAATCTTATCCAAATCCAACGGGTACCTGGAAAAAATTACATGTTGGGTCCGGGTTTGGGTATTGAGAAAATGGGTCTTGATCCGGGTCTGGAGATTTTAACGGGTAAAAGTACGGGTCCGGGGACGGGTAAGGGTGTATTCACCCCAGACCCGGACCCGGTGATATAATATATATAAAAGTATTTTATATATAAATATTTTATATAAAAATATATTATATATCATATCAAATTGTGTGTTTGAAGTTTGTTTTTCTTAAATTTGGAAATAATTAAATTTATGAATGTGTGTTCAATACTTGTGATTAAAGTACTTGTGATGAAAGCAGCAAATTTTGTAGAAAAAATAGTAAATTTTTCGGGTCTGGGGCTGGGTCTAGGGATCTAAGTATTCGATGGATCCGGGGACAGTACCAAATTTCATACCCGGTCGGGGACGAGTCCGGGATGGAAAAAATATTGACTACCGGGGCCGAGGACGGAGAATACAGTATTCTACCCAGACTGTACAAAACACAGTGTGGGAAAATGAAATTTCTGAATCCTACATTTCATTTCATTCATGTAATGCCTATATATACACAGAGCAAGCAATAAGCAGTAGGTCTGTAACTGACCCAACGAATCTGCTAACAGATTACAAACAGAAACCTATATTTGACTAACAGCAAACGGTGCATTTTGTTAATAGAACTAGGATACCAAAACGCAGCGTTCCATTAAAAATGAAAAAGGACTAAGAAACTATCTGTTGTAGAATTAAGAAAGTATCCGTTGGAGGATGCACAGCTGAAACACTGAAGCAAAGGAAACAGCCTTTTCATTTATTCTACACCCGCCCTCAAGTTGAAGAGGGGCAACAAACGACTCCCAACTTGGGAATCATGGCTGAAAACTGAGGATGAGCCAATGGTTTGGTGAAAAAGTCTGCAAGCTGTTGTTGGGAAGGAATGTATTTGGGAAGCATGAAGCCCTCCTTTGTTTTATTGCGCACAATATGGCAATCTATTTCCAGGTGTTTAGTGCGTTCATGAAAGACAGGGTTGGCTGCAATATTCAGGGCAGATTGGTTGTCACACCATAAGTAGATTGGGAGAGATATAGGAACGCCAAAGTCTTGAAGAATATATACGATCCATTGTAATTCACAAATAGTGGTGGCCATGCTTCTATATTCGGCTTCGCAGGAGGAGCGAGACACAGTGTTTTGCTTTTTTGTTTTCCATGAAACAAGAGAATTTCCAAAGAAAATGCAATACCCAGTTAGAGATTTACGAGTGACAGGGCAAACGGCCCAGTCACTATCACAAAAAGCAGATAAAGTGGAAGAGGATTGAGAACTGTAAAAGAGTCCTAGAGTAGGAGTTCCTTTAAGGTATTTCATCACCTGAATGGCAGCGTCCCAATGAGTTACCTGAAGGTCGGATACAAATTGGCTAAGCTGCTGAACTGAGTGTGATATGTCAGGACGAGTCATACTAAGGTAGAGCAAGCGCCCAACCAACCTACGATACTTGTGAATCTCTAAGAAAGGAGGTGAGTTTTCATCAAACCTATGGTGTTTAGGTAAAGGAATTTTGGCAGTATTTGCCTCTGATAAGCCTAAATCAGAAATAATATCAACCAAATATTTCTTTTGGGAGAGAAAAAGGCCACTGGGAGTTCTAAAAATTTCAATGCCAAGAAAATATTTAGCAAACCCGAGATCCTTGATAGTAAAAGTAGTATGCAAAAAGTTTTTAACGTCCAAAATGGATGTCTCATCATCCCCAACTAGTAAAACATCATCCACATACACTAGAAGGGCTAGGAAGGAAGTAGAGGTTCTTTTGAAGAAGAGACAATAATCGTGGGTGGATTGAGTAAACCCAGAATGAATTAATTGAGTGGTAAGCTCAGAGTTCCACTCTCTAGAGGCCTGTTTAAGACCATAGAGTGACCCCTTGAGCTTGCAAACCTGTCCTGGTTTGGCTCTAGAATACCCTTCAGGTGGGTGCATATACATTTCTTCTTTTAAATGTCCATGAAGAAACGCATTATTGATGTCAAGTTGATGAATTCCCCACCCTTTCATGCAAGATAGAGAAAGAAAAATTCTAACAGTGACCATTTTGGCCACTGGGGAGAAGCTTTCAAAGTAATCAACCCCATAGTTTGATTATAGCCTTTGGCAACTAACCTTGCCTTGTACCTGTCTATAGTGCCATCAGCCTTGTATTTTACCTTAAAAACCCACTTGCTTCCTATTACTGGCTTACCATCAGGTAGGGCTGTAAGATCCCAGGTATGATTGGATTCAAGAGCACTCAATTCTTGTTCCATGGCACATACCCATTTTGATGTTTTGGCCGCTTGGGAGTAAGTATAGGGTTCTTGAATTTGTTGGACTTGGGTCATGAAGGCAGCATAAGAGGGTGAAACTGTGTAAGGGGGGATTTGGGATTGTTTTGTTCTGAAGCTTTTAGCATGCACACATAATCTTGTAACCAAGATGGTGCCTTCCTTGGTCTAGTAGGACCCCTTGTGTTGTCTGTAGGATTAGGTGATGAATTATCTTCCCGAGGTTGTGTAGCAGTAGATATGTGATTGTCAGTGTTGACTTCATTAGGGATAAAGTTTTCAGAAGTTGCATCAAGTGGCAACATATCCTCTTCGTCTGTTGCTTGAATGGGCATGATGGGGGCCCCAACATGCGTGGAATGAGTCTCGGTTTCTGGCAAAGCTGAAAAAGGAAAGTCATTTTCATAAAAATGGACATCACGTGAAACAAAAACCTTTTTCAGAGTTAGATCATATAATTTGTATCCCTTTTGGCCATTTGGGTATCCTAAAAACACACACCTAATGGCACGAGGAGCAAATTTGTCTTTATAAGGTATGGTATTAGTTGCAAAGCAGAGACATCCAAAGGTTCTAAGGATGTCATACTATGGTTGCTTTCCCTGAAGTTGTTCATAAGGTGATTTCCATTTTAAAAGTGGGGTAGGTAAACGATTTATAATGTATGTAGCAATAAGTATGGCCTCCCCCCAAAACTCTTTTGGCAAGTTAGAGTGAAATAGGAGTGCCCTAGCCACCTCTAATATATGCCTGTGCTTTCTTTCCACTACCCCATTTTGTTGTGGGGTGTAACTACATGTTTTCTGATGCAGTATTCCTAGCTTAGTGAACAAATTCATGCAATGTTGGTTTACAAATTCTGTACCATTGTCCGTTCTAATTACGTTCACAGTTGCATTATATTGCTTCTGGGAGTATTCAAGAAAGCTTTCAAGTGTGTGATGAACTTGCATTTTATTTTGAAGTAGGAAAGTCCAAGTAGCTCTAGTATAATCATCCACTATGGTTAAGAAGTATTGAGCACGATTCAAGGCAGGAAGCTTGTAGGGTCCCCAAAGATCTATGTGTAGTATTCTAACTTGTTTTCTGCCCTAGAGTCACTAGTGCTAAAGGGGAGCCTAGTCTGTTTGGCATTATGACATGCTACACAAGGCATTTCTGTAAAGTCTAGTACACGTATTTGCTCTATATGTTTAAGTACACTACTGGACGCGTGTCCCAATCTACAATGCCATGAGATATTTGAATTTTTATTTGTGTGTAACTCAGGATTTGCATTGCATTTTTCATTGTCAGGACAGTGTACATCATGTTTTCTATTTGACTTAGAACTAGGTTCAGTAACAGTTAGCCCATCATATTTGGCCAGAGTCTTAGAATTACAGAAAGGAAAATTGCTAAACAGAAAATTAGAACAATCAAGCTCAGAATCAGTATTGAGGTAGTAGAGGTTTCCAGCTGCTGTTCCTTTAGCTAATATACTTTTACTCCTCTGGTCCTGCAATACACAAGACCTTGAGCCAAAAATAAAAGAAATATTTTCATCCTTAGACAGTTTGTTTACAGATAAGAGATTGTACTCAAATGATGGAATAAACAAGACATCCTTCAAGAGTAGTTTAGAGGAAATTGGTACAGTTCCCACACTATGTATGATCTTCTTAGTCTTATCTGGAAAATGCACTATTCTAGGATGGTTTAGTTTCTTTAAGTTCTTCATTAGCTCAATATTTGAACACATATTGACAAAGTTCACCTGCTCATCTTTTGTTCCCTTACTCTTCCCAAGTCTCTGTACTTCCTTCATCAGGTAGGCAACCATATTTGCCAAGTCTCCTTTGCTGTTTTGATCGCTATCTTGGGAGGCAGGTGTCTCCCCAGTTGACTCATGGCTGAGATTCACAGCCTACTTTCTTGGCTTAAAACCCCTTTTCTCTCTCATTTCCTTGAACCACTCTGGATACCCATGAATCTTGAAACAGGTATCTCTAGTGTGCCCATTGGCTTTGCAATGATCACAGTATTTGTCAGCCTTGGAGGCATCCCTCTTCTTGTATCCATCATTTCTGTTTTGAGTGGATTTAACCATCAAGGCACTACCTGCTCCCCCCCCCCCCATTCGAGTATGACAGGTTAATCTGCTTCTGGCTTTCTTCAGAAATTACCATGGCATATGCCTTGTGGATTGAGGGAAGAGGTGTCAAGTGAAGGATTTGTGTTCTTATGACATCATAGATGGGATTCAGTCCCATCAAGAATTGCATTAGCTTTATGGACTCATCAAGATCGGCCACCTTCTTCTCCAGGTTACAGGTGCACTTCCCACAAGTGCAGGTAGGTATAGGTGCCAATCTTCCCAATTCATCCCAACACCTGTTGATTTTATTGAAATAAGTGGTTATAGAATCAGTACCTTGAGTCATAGAGCTGGTGTACCTATGCAAATGGTACATCTGTGACGAATTTGCCACTCCATATCTTGCCCAAGAACATCCCAAAGTGCTTTGGAGGATCGACAAAACACGAACATGTCTGAAATCTCTTTTGAGATTGAATTCACCATCCATGATTTAATCATGGAATCAGCCATTTTCCATTTCTTGAATTCTGCAGTATCTTTGGGTGGGTCAATAGATCCATCCACGAATCCCACCTTGTTCTTGGCCTCCAGTGCCGTCATAACAGATATACTCCATGCCCAATAATTCTTTCCGTCAAGAATGGTGTTCACAAGAGGCATGTCAGGATGATCAGAGCTGTGCAGGTGATACGCACTTGCATCAGAATTGGATCCCTTATCTGCAACCTGCTTGTCTGTCATGTCTTCCTTCCCGAGATGCAGAAACGCAGCGTTACTGTTATCCCGTCAGGTACACAAGAATCCCTCCGTTGGAATCTTGAAGAAAAGGAAGAAGATCAATCTTTAAGGAGCCTTAGCTCTGATATCATGTACAAAACATGGTGTGGGAAAATGAAATTTCTGAATCAATACGCTACATTTCATTTCATTCATGTAATGCCTATATATACACAGAGCAAGCAATAAGCAGTAGGTCTGTAACTGACCCAACGAATCTGCTAACAGATTACAAACAGAAACCTATATTTGACTAACAGCAAACGGTGCGTTTTGTTAATAGAACTACGATACCAAAACGCAGCGTTCCATTAAAAACTAAAAAGGACTAAGAAACTATCCATTGGAGAATTAAGAAAGTATCCGTTGGAGGATGCACAGCTGAAACACTGAAGCAAAGGACACAACTTTTTCATTTATTCTACACAGACCCTACCAATTGTCTGATGCAAAAAGGAAGACCTACTGGTGAAAGAGAAACAGAAAGTCTCAATAGATGTGCTTCAAGTAAGAGGTTGAAGAAAGGTGGAATGGATCTTAGATTGAAGGCAATTATCAAGAATTTGAAGAAGAAGAAGAAGGGCGAAGGGGAGGCATGCCCGAAAAAGCCTCCCAAGGCTATATGAGGCTCTGGCCTGGAACTGTCATAGTGTGGGTTGCACCACGAAAATTCATAGGCTTAAGCAACTTATAAATGAACACAATCCTATGTTTGTGTTCCTATGTGAAATTAAGAGACGTATAAAGTATGTGTATGGTATTGTAGGCAAAATGGGGTATATTCATCACACAGGCACCAACTCTAACGGCAAGGGAGGAGGAACCTTTCTTGCGTGGCAAGATTCAGTAACTATTAAAGTGGTGGATATTACAGCTCATTGGATTCATATCATGGTCAACAATAATGAAAAGGTCAGTCTTTCATTATATCTTTTATTTATGGTTATCCCATATTATCTGATATCATTTGTGGAATTAGATGATTGAGAAGAATAAAGATATAACTCTTCCTTGGATGTTATTGGGTAAGAAGCTTAGATACGAGATACGATTCAGGTTCGATACGATACGGATACGGAGACACGGCTATTCTTTAAAAATTTAAGATACGACACTTCTAAGGTACGTTAATAAATTATATAAAAATACATGTATATTTTAAATTTAAAACATCAATATAATGCAACTGACAATATAATATCAAAGTTAAAACAAATATAATATAGAATTGTAAAAACTAGAAACAAAGAAATTGAATTATTGTTCTAGAAAATGAAAAAGTAAGGGGGTGTTTGGTATTACTGCCAGTTTTTAGATTTCTGTTTTTTGAAAATTGAAATCTGTGGTATGTTTTTTTGTGTTCTGTTTTCTATTTTCTGTTTTTTGTTTTATATCTTCTGTTTTCTATATTAATAAAATAACATAAAATAAATATTTATGAAAGTTCAAAATATACTTACGTGGATGTTTATGGGAGCAAGAAGATTCATACACATTCATGGTGGGTGGTGGGTGTTGGTGGTGGTGGTGGTACGCGGTGGTGGTTGGTCAGCAGTTAGTGGTGGTGGTGGGTGGTAGTGGTGGGTGATGATGCGTGGTGAATGGTGAGTGGTGGTATAATGGTGGTTGGTGGTACATGGTGGTGGTTGGTGGTGGGTGTGCGTGGTGGTGATATGTGGTGGTGGTTGATGGTGGGTGTGCGTGGTGGTTGGTGGTGGGTGTGATGGTGGTGGCGGGTAGTAGTGAATGGTGGGTAGTGAGTGGTGGTGGTTGGTGGATGGTAATGGTAGTGGTGGGCGTGGTTGGTGGCTGGGGGTGGTGGTGGACGTGGTTGGTAATGGTGGTAGATAGAACGTGGTGTTGGTGGTGGGTGGTCGTGGTGGTGGCTAATGGTTGCTGGTAGTGGTGAGTGGTGGTGGCAAGTGGCCTTAGTGGTCGGTGCTGGACGTGGTTGATGGTGGTGGCAGGTGATGTGTGGTGTTGGTAGTGGGTGGTGGTTGGTGGTGGTGGCGAGTGGTGGTGGTGGACGTGCGTGGTGGCAGATGGTGGGTGGTGGTTGCTGGTGGTGGTGAGTGGTGGTAGTGGGTGGTCGTGGTGATCGGTGGTGGTTGAAAAAAAAAACCGAAATGAAATTTATGGAAACCACATTTTGTGGTTTCCTTTATGGTGTTTTATGTTTTGATATTAAGTCCAAAATTAAAAATAAAACTCATTTAACCAAACAAGTTTTCAGTTTTTTTTTTCCAAAATAAAACTGAAAACCGCAACAATACCAAACACCCAAACTTATATAGCTAAAAAAAAGTGATCAAAGCTAAAAGTGAAAGAAAAAGAGAGAGAAATGGAAATTAAATATGTGTGAAGTAAGTATCGAGTATCCAAAAAGTATCGGTGTCAAATATGTATCTGACACGATACAAAAGACTTTTAACCGAATTAGGTGTTTGGAAGAGAAAATTAGCAGTTCAAATAGATATGATGGTGTCGATGATTTTAACCAAACTATTAAACAATGTGCTTTGGTTGATCTTCATTCAAATGGTGGTTAGTTTACTTGGACAAATAAAAGGAAAGATGAAGACGTAGTTTGGGCTAGACTTGACCGAGCTCTATATAATCAGGACTGGATGTTGGCCTTTCCTAATTCCTCTGTGTTCTCACTCCTCATTGTAGCTTCGGACCATAGAAGGAGGTCTTTAAGACTTGAGAATATGTGGCTAAACTTTCCTTAATGTAAAGAGGTTGTTTTGAACAGCTGACAAAGTAATATTAATGGTTCTCCTTCTTATGTAATTAAGGAAAAAATGTTTAATGTGGGTAAGAATTTGTGCAAATGGAATAGAGAGGTGGTGGGCAACATTAATAATAAAATTAAAATGCTTTCACAGAAGTTGGCGTTAATTCAGGCTAATGAAGATGTTGTTAAGAAGAGTCAGAAACAATTTTTAATTAGAATTGAGCTGGAATTTTACTTGGATTGTCAAGAATCTTTGTGGGCCCAGAAAACTAGGCAATTCTAGATAATTAAAAGCTTGGTTGGTCTAGTGGTTAGCTCACTAGGTCGCTTAAGCAAGTGTTGGGGGTTCGAATCCCACCTTGTGTATGCAGCAACCAATTGGCCAGCGGCAAACCCTTAAATGGAGCTCAGATCCGCGGAGGATTAGTCCTTGGCCTGTTGGGCTGGGGGATACCTTGGGAAACCAAAAAAAGGGGATCGGAATACTAATTATTTTCATAGGTTGGCCAAAAAAAGGAGGATCCAAAATTGTATTAATGCAATATAAGATGATCAAGATCAGTGGTGTAACAATTATAAAGACATTCAACAGGCGGGTGTTGGTTATTTTCAGAAAATATTTAGCAGTACGAGTAATCTTAAAGTTGACCAAATTGTGCAACAGTTAGATGGTATAGACATTCCAACATTATAGGAACAACATCTTTAAATTCTGAATGCTGCTTTTCTTGACGGTGAAATAATGGAAGCCTTGCATCAAATGAAGCTTGATAGTGCTCCTGGCCCTGATGGTCTTAACATTCAATTTTTCAGACAATTCTGGAATATAATCAACTCTGATGTGAAGACTATGATTCATCATTTTCTGAAGAGGGGTTTTATGCTGAGACAATTGAATAGATCCTATATTTCCCTCATCCCCAAATCGAATGGTCCTCAAAGTTTTAAGGACTTTAGACCAATCAGTTTAGCTAATGTTAGCTATAAATTGATGTCTAAAATTCTTTGCAATCGTTTAAAGAAGATTTTGGTGGATGTCATTTCTTCTATATTCAAAGTGCCTTCCTTAAGGGCCAGAATATCTCTGATAATGTTGTGTTGATGAGTAAGATTGCGCATAAAGTTAAATCTACTAGAAAGGGTAATACCAAATGGTGTGTTTTTAAGATGGACATTCAGAAGGCTTATGACGAGCTTTCCTGGAGTTTTATTGAAGCTATTTTAAGGAAAATGCACTTTCCTTCCAATTGGATCCAACTAATTATGCAATGCATCACGACGATTTCTTATAATCTTCTGATCAATGGTAATCTGACTGTTGATTTTCAACCTTCTTGTGGTATTCGACAAGGTGATCCAATTTCATCTCATCTATACATTTTATGTGCCAATGTTTTGTCTTGCCTTAATAAGAAAGAGGTGGAGGCCAAATTGTGGAGGGGAATTATGATTGGAAGAGGTACCGTTGAAATTAGCCACTTGATGTATGCTGATGACACCATGTTATTTTTTGAGGTGAATGACCACAATGTTCAATCAATTCAACGTGTCTTAGATAAATATGCATTGTTCGTTGGACAAAGAATGAATTCTTCTGGGGGCATAATGGAGATAAAACGAAGGCTCATCTTCAAGATTGGAAAGATCTTTTTCTTCCAAAATCCAATTGAGGCCTGGCTTTGAAGGATGTCCACTCTTTAAACATGGCTCTTCTTGCTAAACACATTTTGAAGTTAATTAGCCCTTCTCACAATTCCTTCTCTGGATCTGTGTTGGGCTCTAAATATATAAATTTGCAGGGTCCAAGAACCCTTCCTAATCATTTAAATTGGTTTTGGATTTGGAATGGTATAGTCAAATCTAAAGATCTAATTCTAGATAACCTGAAATGGAGAGTTGGAGATGGTAAAACTATTAAAACTAACCACCATTTATGATGGCCCATGCTTCGAGATCAACCACTGGTGAACTCAATGGGAGATTTCATACAACATCCTTCTAGTTTATGGGATCGAGAATTGTTAATTCAACAGTATGGGCACCCAGTTACTCATCAAATCATGCACACTCCAGTTTGCATTACAAGTGTTCCAAACAAGCTTTATTGGTCCATTTCAAGAGATGGTGATTACTATGTTAAAGACGGGTATAATTACTTAATTGCGAAGGAATTTGATATGAGGGGTCAAAACATAAGGCAAAGGGATAGTATTAAGGAGTTATGGGACTTCATTTGGAAGCTTAGGCTTCCTTTCATAATTATTGTGTTTATTTGGAGGCTTTTGTAGGATAACCTACCAACTAACAAGACTCTGCGGAAGCATCACATCCCAGTTGATGAAGGTTGTTCCATCTGCATTTATGAGGTGGAGTCTAGAGAGCATGTCTTTCTCAATGTTAATTCTTTTGCCAGAGATGTGTGGTTTGGTACACATTTAGCTTTGAGGACTGATTGTGGGACTTCAACAGATCTGAGACAATGGTTTAACGGATATTATCGGAGTATTCATGAAGGCAGCATTGACAAGGATTCTATTAGATTCATTTGTATTTTTTTTGCAGGTTATTTGGAGATGCAAGAATCTTAGAGTAATGGGAGGAACACAGGTCTCTCCGGCTCAAGCAATTCATATGGTGTACTCGCAAGGGCAACAATTAATTTTGTTTTTCAAATTAGTGATGAAGGTTTATCAATGCCAAGGATAACAAAGAATACCTTTAATGGCAATATGATTGAGTACAGTCCTAGTAATGGTTGGACAATTGTGGTAGGATGTATAAAGGTTAGGTCTCAAGGTAGGAAGTTGAACAAGGTCACAGCAATCATTTTCAACAATGGCAAGATTTCTAAGGTCTTTTTCTGTGAGTATAAAGATTTGAGAAAAGATCAAATGATACTGCTGGTGGTGATGCGTAAATGCTTAACTTTCATAACCAATGTCTTCCCTATTTCGAATCCTTGTGCTTTGGTGGTGCTGAAGAAAAGTCATGCTATGCTTCTTAATGGAGATTTTACTAATGATGTTGCATTGCAGGTTTAAGGTCTGGATATCGAAAATATGTTGGATTAGTTTAGAAGCTTTCGGGTTTTAGTTTTATTGGTGAATAGTAGTTTTACTAGTAGGATAAGTGATGTTTGTAAACATTTTGCTTCTGTTGGTTGGTTCTTTTGGTTTGTATAAAAAAAGAGGCAAAATACTATTTAGTCCCTGAATTATTGGTCAAACTACTATTTAGTCCCCAAATTTATCAAAAATACTATTTAGTCCCCGAAATGTTTAACTATGTCAACTATTTAGTCGCCGAATTTGTAACTATGCCAACTATTTAGTCCCCAAACTTGGCAAAAATATCATTTAATCATCGAATTTGCAACTCTATCAACTATTTAGTCTCCTGACTGTTACCCGTTATAGTTGACAGAGTTGCAAATTCGGTGATTAAATAGTATTTTTGCTAAGTTTGGAGATTAAGTAGTTGACATAGTTACAAATTCAGGGACTAAATAGTATTTTGTCAAATTCGGGGACTAAATAATATTTTTGAGAAATTCGGGAACTAAATAGTATTTTAGATAAATTCAGGGACTAAATAATAGTTTGACCAACAATTCAGGGATTAAATAGTATTTTACCTCAAAAAAAAATATTACTAGTTATGACTAGTCAAGGATTATATAGAGGAACATATTTAATTGGTTCAATGTGTATCCTCAAAACAATAGCATATTTAATCCCCTCGTAAAACAAGATAGTTATAAATGTCAACACTAAAATTACAATTACATGAAAACTTTTACGAAAAAGGAAATAGAAGCCATACACCCCTATCACAAAGCATGTTCAATACTACGATAGTACTGAACATCATTATATCCCTCCAATCAGTTGATCCTTAATCTATTCAAGGTGGATCTTCATTAATATGAATTTCTATTAATATTAACAAATAACATTGTATAATTGAAAGGATATACCGAAATTACTATAATACAGAACTTTTATCTCTTTGAAAGATGTAAAAATTATATAAAGGAATAGAGTTAGAGCCTCACTCAGGCCGAAAAAAAGAGAGCCTCACTGTTCAAACCATAATAATAAATTCAATTTAGAAGGAACTACAAATAGGAGAGATATAAAAATTAAAAAATAAGCAATCCCAAAATAATTATTCAAATCTCTAATAAAAACTAGACATGATAGAAATACAGGTCAATGATATACCTACAGAAACTACGAAAAAACCCAATACTTAGATCCTCAAAGACAGCTTTACAAAATTAATAATCTGACTGAAGGAAGCTTAAAGATAAATTTAGAGAAGACCCCAATTATTTTATTAGAAGAAATTACCAAAAAAAAGAGGATAACAAAGATGATAGGGTTATTACTAAACAGAAAACTAACTCTCTTCATCAAGTGATAATTGCAGAGCATGTTCTGCTTCTTTCAAGAATAAACGAGTGAGCAGCTTTTGTCCTCGTCGATATACTATTGTAGACCATTTGTTTCTACTCATCAACTTGTGCTCCTTAGACTCATTGCTGCTACAGAATTTATAAACATATCAGAAACAACAATAATAAAACAAGAGACACCCTAGGCTTTCTTCAGCTGAACATAATATAGTAGATTTAAGATACCATATGTAGTTCATTTTAAGTGATTAATTTGGTAGTAAGAATAACCCACAAGATTACATCCACTAAATGAGGATACTCGACTAGTTTTAACTTTTAAGGCACAAAAAAAGATCTATGGAAGATTAACTGCAAATCGGGTTTTCCGGTCTAAGGGCAGTGAACCTTGCAAATATTGTGAAGTCCTATCTTGGGTCCCTTCAATAATTTTTTGTAGAGATCAATTTTAAGTTTAACCTCCACTGCTATTTTCAAAAGGGAAAGGATAGAAGTCATTGTTTGAGGCTGAAAATTGTAAAGCATTTTACTTTTGAATCAACACTGAAATTAAAGATGTGCAGGTGCATAAGATTCATGACTGAGTTCTACTTTCAATACAATTTTTTTATAGAAAGTTCTACTTTCAATATTGAAAAGGTAAAAACTAAAAAGAAAGGAACTGAGTTACTTAAGAATAGGGTTTCAGTAACCGCAGTACTCGGTCACAAGATGTGCAATCCAAAGGATTTATGACGTATACATGTTTTTTTTCAGAAAGGAAAGAGTTATAATGGATTTCAGTTAAATGGGAGAAAAGTTTATTGACCTTTCTCTGGGTTTTAATTTTAAATAACGGTATTTTAAAAGGTTTCCTTGGTGGATTTACAAACGAATTGGAAAAGATCTCTTAAGAGTCTCCCATTTTTCTTTGTTTTGGTAGGACTTCTTGTCCTCAGATTTGTATTACTACTGTGGTCTCTTCAATATACCTAAAATTATCTTGTTCTCAGAAGATATGCATCTCACATGACTTTTCTGCTGAAACAGTTCATAGGTAGAAGTGGAACACCACAATCAAGGAAACTAGTTCCTACCTTGAATTATTCTTCAGCTGTTTTTTATCGTCCTGGCTATCAATAATAAGGGCCTTGTTGAGCAAATCAGTGTCATTTTCCTCTGTTCCGGAACTCTCTTCAAGATCCATCAACCTTGCATGTAGTGAAATTAGTTAGCTATTACTCATAAGATATATCAATGATTATGATCCCATACAAGATCTACTTTCCTCAATATGTGATAGGCCACATATTACACAACACAATAACAACATCATTTGGAGTTTCAAGAAGCTTTTAAATTAGGGTACATTTAGTTGCACTTAATATAAAGCTATCTGCAATTAGAAAAGTATTTTCTGGCACTTACTTTACTCGGAGAAGATCGACAAGCAATTGCAAAGCTCCAGAATCGCCACAAACCTCCCAAACTGCAGATTGAACCTCTGTTTCTGATAGATCTTTATCCCCTCTAGATCCAATAAGCTTGAGAAAAAGAATTAAATTAAAATGTTAGATTCATATATAAATAAACAAAGAAAATGAATAAAATACTTATAAATTTGCTTCTCGGAGATGGAAGTAAATAAGTGAAATTTCATTTTAGTGACGGGAAAAAGAATAGGCTTTGGTGGAAAAAGACAAAATTGGTAAATACAAGGTTAGAGATGGCTACTATCTTCTAGCTAGTGAAAATGGTCCTCAGATGGAAGAAAATTTCAAACATTGGAGGCATTTACATATGTGAACACCCTATTTTGTCCGGACTTAATAAAATAAAACAAAGAAATGAGGAAAACAAAGAAAAAGAAATAATAAAAATAAAATACAGGAGTTGCGACCCCCTGCTTATAGTGGTCACAACCCCCAATGAACAATTTTAGAGTTTCCAGAAATTCAACAAGGGGTATGGACACGTGTCTTTTCTTTCTGGAAAACATGAGGGGTCGTGACCCCTTGTGAAGTCGAAGTCGAAACCCTCCATGCATTTTTTGTTGAAAATGATCAACCACTTCGATTGAAGCGCAGCGTTTTCCAGGGATTTATTATCCCCAATGTGTCCCAAAAATTCAACTATAAATAGACTTGCAGATGAAATTTCTTTGTTACTTGATATTCTTACTTCTTTTCGTCCCTCCTCCATTCCAGATAGGAGGGCTTGGAGTTTAGATTCCTCAGGCTCATATACTTGTTCTTCACTCGCAGGTCAAACCTTAGCTCCACTTTTTTATCTAAATCTTTTTGGAAGTTCAAGGCTCCTTGAAAGGTAAAGGCTTTTGTTTGGACAGCAGGGCTTAATAGAATTAACACGAATTATCTACTTCAGACCCATTGACCTAATATGGCTTTGTCACCTAATGTGTGTGTGATGTGCTTTGGTAGTTTTGAAACGAATAGCCATCTCCTAATGATCTACTTCCTGCATTGCGATGTGGCAAGGTTTATTTGGAATAAATTGTTTGGCTATTTTGAAGAGAGCTGGGTCTGCCCACCTGATTTGGGAGCCTTTCTTGCTATAAAGTTTGTGGGCTTTGGAAGGAACAAAGAACATAAGCTCTATGGCATTGTGCAGTTCTCGCAGCCTTGTGGTGTCTTTGATTGGAACTGAATGCTAGGATCTTCAATAATAGATCCCTCCCTCCTCATCTTTTGTGGGACAGAGTAACCTTTTTGGCTTCTTTGTGGGCTTCAACAAATGGATTGTTTGGACAGCAGGGCTTTCTGTAATTTCTAGGTTAGTGCATAACCCCTTCTCTTTTCTTCTTCATGTTTTCCTTGTATGTTACAGAGACGCAACCCCCTCTTTTTATTACTTGTGGATATATGACTGTTAAAATTGCCTTTAATGCTTTGCTATGAAGCACGGAAACTTTAACTTGCAAGCGTGTTGGACACCGACCCTCATACGACACATTGATGGCACGTGTCTGACACGCTCCGTACGTGTCCAAATAAAAAAATAATCTTTTTCGGCTTGGACACACGCTTGACACGGCTTCGACACGACAAGTTAAAATTTTTTTAAGAAAAGAAAGAAAACAAAGGGGGTAAAATGTGTATTTTATCTTTGGTCTATCTTCATATATACTAAAGTGTGTTTTTTATTTGGCTTTTCTCTCCCAATTTGCTAAAAAGTGTGTTTCATTCTCCAACCCATGTTCCTTTTCTCTCCCATCTATCTCTTCTCCCTTCTTCTCTCATCTTTGTAGTATTGTTGTATCTTTTATGATTTTTTTCTTCAGCATCTTCTATGTTCTTTGAATCTAATATTTTTCTTACTTCTATATTATTTTTAATTTATATATATGTGTCGTGCTGTGTCCTATGATTTTAAGAATTTCGTGTCTCCATGTCCGTGTCTATGTCGTGTCTCGTGTCTTGTGCCTGTGTCTGTGCTTCATAGATGCTTTGCAAATAGGTGGCGAGAGAGGTTCTCCTCCTTTCGGCACACTCCACTTAAGTGCTCAGAGAGCTTTTATTCCTTTAAGCATCCACACACACACCTATTTGAAATGCATGTTAGATATGTGCTCAAAGAGAGCCTTTGTCCATTAGTGTTCACACACACACACACACTTGATTTGTTGAGAATATTCTAGATTTATGTTGTAAATCAATTAGAATCATTAGGATATGATTTAGTCCATCAATTAGGAATCAATTGTATTTATTGTATTTATTCTTATTTCTCAAAATAGGTTTTTCCCTCTTTTATAAATACCTACACTATTTTCATAATGAAATATATAGCAAATTCTCTCATTCTACATGGTACCAGAGCCATTATAATTGCTTCCGCCTCTTTTCTGTGTGGCTGTGTTCTTCTTCCAACCCTAAAATTTTTTCTCCCTCTTAGTTGTCCAATCGGATCTTAGTCCGACAACTTCCCGGCCTCCCCCGCCACACCACCGTGTTCGGGAGGTGCCGACCGACCGAACCCCGTTTTCTCCGGCGTCATCCGCCGTCTCACGCGCCGCCGCTCAGTCCGTCAGAAGTCTCACGCGCCGGAGCGTGCCGCCGTTTCCGGCGTCGTCTTCAGCCGTGGTTTACACCGCTGTGATCTCCGGCCTCTTCTCCTCACAATTCTGGGGTTGGTTTGCCGTTTCCTCACACTTTATTTTCGCTCTTCTCTAAGTGGAGCTATTCTCATTCCTTAACAGCCATGGCTACTACTTCCAAGTCATCTGTGGCTGCCACTATTGTACAAACCGGTAACGTAACTACTTGCTTTGCCCGTTTCCCTGACATTGGATCATGGGTTCTTGATTCAAGTGCTTCTGAACACATCTCTGGTAATAAAAATCTTTTTACCCATCTTTCTAGTTCATCTTTACTTCCGTCAGTAACTTTGGCCAATGGCTCTAAAACTGCTGCTATTGGAATTGGTAAAGCACAAATTCTTCCGTCCATATTTGTTGATTCTGTTCTTTATGTCCCTGAATCTCCTTTTAACCTTATTTCGGTTAGTAAATTGACTAAATCTCACAATTACTCCATCACATTTGCTAATCAATGTGTTTCTATTCAGGATCGGAGTACGAGACAGACGATTGGCATAGGACGAGAGTCACAAGGCTTGTACCACCTTTCACCTCCTCCATCCCCAGTTGCGTGCACATCCAGTTGTTCTCCATCTATTATTCACAATCGTTTGGAGCACCTAAGTCTTTCAAAACTTCGCAAAATGGATGCCTCTCTTTCTACTTTGTCTACCCTCCCTTGTGAGTCGTGCCAATTGCGTAAACACACACGTAGCTCTTTTTCTACTAGTCTTAATAGTCGATCTTCATCTCCTTTCCAACTTGTTCACTCTGATGTTTGGGGTCCTAGTCGCGTGTCTTCTACGTTTGGCTTTCAATATTTTGTAACTTCTATTGATGACTATTCTCGTTGTACTTGGGTGTATTTGATGAAAAATCGTTCTGAGGTATTTAACATTTTCCAAAACTTTTGTGCCGAAATCAAAACTCAGTTTGATACCTCTATCTCTATTTTGCGTTCTGACAATGCTAAAGAATATTTGTCTACACCTTTCCAAACATTTATGGCCACTCAAGGAATTTTACATCAAACCTCTTGTCCTCATACCCCACAACAAAATGGGATAGCCGAACGTAAGAATCGCCATCTTATTGAAACTGCTCGTACTTTGCTTATTCATCATAATGTTCCTCTTAGTTTTTGGAGTGATGCTGTTCTCACTGCATGTTATCTGATTAATCGCATGCCTTCTACTGTGTTGAACGATCAAATCCCTCATACTTTGTTGTTTCCTAACGACCCTCTTTATCATCTTCCTCCTCGTGTTTTTGGTTGTGTTTGCTTTGTGCATGATTTGACCCCAGGAAAAGATAAACTTGCAGCAAAGTCCGTCAAGTGTGTTTTTCTCAGATATGCTCGATTACAAAAGGGCTACCGATGTTATTGTCCAACCACTCGACGTTGTTTCACCTCTCCTAATGTGACCTTCTTTGAGTCCTCCCCATTCTTTGCATCTTCTCTGCCTGCAAGTCCCTCTGTGATTGAAGTTCTTCCTGTTCCTTCTCTTCCTTTTCCAGAGGCCTCACCCCAAAACACACCTAGTCCTCCTCTCCTGACATATCATCGCCGTCCTTGTCCTCAGCCCACAGCTACTCTTCCTGACTCTCTACCTTTGTCTGAATCACCCGCTGCTTCGGTCCAATTGCCATCCACTAGTCCTCCGATTGCCACTCATAAAGGTATTTGTTCTACTCGTAATCCTCACCCTATTTATAATTTCTTGAGCTATCATCGTTTATCTAGTCCATATTATGTGTTTGTGTCTTCTTTGGATTCTATTTCTATCCCTAAGACTACAGATGAAGCTCATGCACATCCGGGTTGGAGGCAAGCCATGCTTGATGAGATTACTGCCTTACATTCTAATGGTACATGGGACTTGGTTTCTCTTCCTTCTGGAAAGTCTCCGGTTGGTTGCCGATGGATCTATGCAATTAAAGTTGGTCCCGATGGTACAGCTGAACGCCTAAAAGCTCGATTGGTGGCCAAAGGCTACACTCAGATATTTGGCTTGGACTATGGTGATACATTCTCCCCTGTTGCCAAATTCGCTTCCGTTCGTGTCTTATCAATTGCGGCCATTCATCATTGGCCCCTTTATCAGCTTGATATTAAGAATGCTTCCTCCATAGAAAATTGAAAGAAGAGGTCTATATGGAGCAACCACCAGATTTTGTTGCTCAGGGGGAGTATGGGAAAGTATGTCGACTCCGTCGTTCTCTTTATGCACTCAAACAACACCTGTGTAACCACTTCCAAACCAAAGATCTAGGGAAACTTAAATATTTTCTGGGTATTGAGGTTGCCCAATCTAGTTCTGGTGTGGCCATTTCACAACGGAAGTATGCACTTGACTTGTTAGAGGAAACATGCATGATAAATTGTAAACCAGTTGAAACTCCAATGGATCCAAATGTCAAACTCTGTCATGGACAGGGGGAGTTGGTAGACAATCCTGAAAGATATCGAAGACTCGTGGGAAAACTTAATTATCCCACTATCACTCGTCCAGATATATCGTTTTTTGTGAGTGTAGTCAGTCAGTTCCTACAGTCACCATGTAATAATCATTGGGATGCAGTTGTTCGTATTCTTCGGTATATCAAAGGATCGCCAGGCCAGGGATTATTGTATGAGGACAAGGGGAACTCCCAAGTTATTGGCTTTACTGATGTTGACTGGGCTGGTTCACTAGATGATAGGCGATCCACATCTGGATATTGTGTTCTCATCGGTGGTAATCTAGTCTCTTGGAAAAGTAAGAAACAAAATGTAGTTGCAAGGTCTAGTGCAGAAGCTGAGTATCATGCTATAGCATTAGCAACTTGTGAACTCCTACGATTGAAACAACTTCTTCAAGAGTTGAAATTTGGAGACATAGATAAAATGGAGTTGGTATGTGATAACCAAGCAGCTATGCACATTGCCTTGAATCCAGTGTTCCATGAGAGGACCAAACATATTGAAATTGATTGTCACTTTATTAGAGAGAAAATTCAATCAGGATGTCTTGCTACTCGATTTGTCAATTCGAATGATCAACTGGCAGATATCTTCACTAAGTCTCTTAGAGGTCCTCGGATAAAATACCTGTGACAAGCTTGGTGCCTATGATTTATATGCTCCAGCTTGAGGGGGAGTGTTGAGAATATTCTAGATTTATGTTGTAAATCAATTAGAATCATTAGGATATGATTTAGTCCATCAATTAGGAATCAATTGTATTTATTGTATTTATTCTTATTTCTCAGAATAGGTTTTTCCCTCTTGTATAAATACCTACACTATTTTCATAATGAAATATATAGCAAATTCTCTCATTCTACAGAACCGAACTACATGGACTTTGATCCTTCTCTGAAGGTAAGTAGACCCTAGGCTTTCATCCTAGGTCAAGTCTATCTGTAAATTGACCGATAGAACACTGATTGAATAAAGGCCAAAGTAAATTGTATTCTTATCTTAGGGTAACCGTCCTTTGGATGGGAGATTGATGAGTGCCTAATGCCTTCTCCTTATCTCAAACAGACTCCCGAACCAAACTCATGTTTTTGCATGACCAGTCTTTTTTTTTGATAGAAAAAGAAGTATTATTAAGAGAGAAAGAAAGTACAAATGAAGAGGACAAGAAGTCCTCTAAACAATCAAACAAAAAACAAAGAGAAAATCAGGAAAGAAAACAAAGACTTAGCTCAACAGAGCATTCCAATCCCTTTGTAAATCCGTAATAGAAACCCCTCTAAACATTCCATTAGCCGAGACCCATAGAGACGCCGAGAAGGTGATTCTATCCCATAAAAGATGAGGAGAGATGAACTTGTTATTGAAGACCCTAGCATTTCGCTCTAACCAGAGACACCACAAAGTAGCGAGAATAGCAGCGTGCCACAGAGTTCTATGTTCTTTGTTCCTCCCAAAGCCCGTAAACTTGATAGAAAGGAAAGTTCCTAGATCTTCCGGGCACACCCAACTCTCCTCAAAATAACCAAACAATTTATTCCAAAGCAGTCTTGCGACCTCACAATGAAGAAAGAGATGATTATTCGTCTCAGAGTTATCAAAGCACATCACACAGACGTTAGGAGATAAAGCCTTATAGGGACGCCGAGTTTGGAGCAAATCATTTGTATTGATTCTGTTAAGGGCTGCCGTCCAAACAAAAGCCTTAACTTTGCACGGCACCTTGATCTTCCAGAAGGATCTAGATAAGACTATACAGTTCCTGTTAGTACTTCTAGTTAAAAATCTAAAGAAAGAAGAACAAGTGTAGGAGCCCGAGGGATCTAAATTCCAAACTCTTTTATCAGGGGTTGCGGTAATACGAAAAGGAGCAAGAACATCCAGCAACAAAGCATATCACCAGCAAGTCGATCATTAAGATTTCTGGAAAAGTGGAAGTTCCAAGAAGCTTGCTCATTATTAACCACCAGAAAATCAGATATTCGGCCATTGTGTAAGGACGATAACCCATAGAGACGAGGAAAGAGCTCACGAAAAGATATTTCTCCTATCCAGTTGTCCTCCCAAAACCGAAAACGCATACCGTTGCCAACTCGAAGGGTAAGAAAAGTCAAAAAGGATGGGTAACCCTGAGAGACAAATTTCCACGGACTAGCATGAGTTGCACCATTTCCGGGATTAGCATCCCATCCATTCTGTTGTACTCCATATTTACTTCTAATGACCCTGTGCCACAAAGAATTAGGTTCCAAAGGGAACCGCCAAAGCCATTTAGCGACTAAAGAGACGTTTTTAGCCAATAAATTGCCTAAACCCAAACCACCATCCTCCTTTGGCCTACAACACACTTCCCAACTCACCAAATGGTCCTTCTTAATCTCACCCTTACCCGACCATAGAAAATCCCTCATAATACTTTCAATCCTTTTGGACACCGTAACAGGAATCTTAAACAAAGAGAGATAATACAAGGGGATACTAGATAAACATGCTTTAATAAGAGTAATCCTGCCTCCAAGAGAGAAATACGCCCCTTTCCAAGTTTCGAGTCTTCTAGAGATCCTATGGATCACCGGATCCCAAAAAGACTCTGCCCGGGGGTTACCCCCTAGCGGGACACCCAAATAGGTCAGTGGCCACTTCGAAACTTCACACCCCACCATTTCTGCCAGACTCCCCACGACAGTCTCATCAACATTGATCCCTGCCAAACCGCATTTGGAAAGATTAATACGAAGCCCTGAAACAATTTCAAATACTTGAAGTAAGGAAAGAACATTCTGAAAATTGTCCTTGTCTTCGGGAAGGAAGAGGATGGTATCGTCAGCAAACTGCAAGTGAGAGATCTCTACCTCCTCACTACCGATCTTCAAACCTCTCACCTCTCCTACTTCCATCCCCCTAGAAAGCATCCGACTTAAGACATCCACCACTATTGTGAACAGGAAAGGAGAAAGAGGATCCCCTTGCCTGACACCTCGAAACCCTTTAAACCAACTCCCACAAGACTTTTGCTGAATATTTTGAGGCTTTTGTTGGGATTAAGTAGACATTTTCAATTTCAAAATGCCATCTTAATCTTAGTAACAACATTAAAAATTTACGATAGAGGATAGAATTCAATTTTACCCACAATGCATAATGCAATTTGCCATGCATATTGGCTCCAGAACCCCCTTTGCAATTTATGACTATGCACTAAGTGAATTAAAAGGAGAGTTTCAACGACTTTAACTAGAAGCTAAAAGCCTAATATTTCAACAAGAAAGAGAAAAAGTGATGTTGCATAAAAAATGCACCTCTTCGAGCAGTGAGGAAACCTTGAAGATCTCATTCTCTTGCATGGCTATGGTCCTTAAGGCAGTCATAAATTTCTCAGGAAAAACCAGCTTATTTGCATAAGATGGCATTTTGCGCTGACCACTCCAACTGTAGCTGCAAACTTGATCAACCTCGCAACTGTTAATTTCTTTGCCTTTATGGATGCCTACGGGAAAAAATCCATGGTCCAGCAAAGCCTTGGGTAAGAGACATCTCATTTCAGCCTTCTGTAAATATAAACCAGAAAAAAAAAATGTCTATTTACAATTGTAGAAAGAAATCAATAATAGATTAAATCAAAGAAAATTTGTGAAATTCAATGTATTCTATTCTACATAAAGACAAGCTGTACAGTGATAGATAAATTACTAGGTACTAGCACACCTGAGCCTCAAGAAGCTGCCTTTTGGAATCTGAACAAGATACAGTATCAATTGCTTCTACTGGATAGTGGACCTGCAAGTATTAAACATCATTGATAAGTTATTAAATATATCAGACCACATTTATTGTTATCACTTGAATCACAACCAATGATGGAGCAAATAACAGAAGTAACCATCACGGACAGTAATAAAGGCTACTGCAGTTTTTAAAATGCTTCTGTTGCTATTGCATAGAACATAATAAACTCCAGTATAGAAACATGCATAAATTTACATTTTCAAAACATGTATTTAAAAATGCACTAGCGTTTATACTTCAATTGTTATTATAGTTGTACAATTCCTTGTTTGTTATTGCATAGTACTTGATAAACACAAGGTAGGAATGGAGAAATATGCTTACGAGTTCAATTTAAAAAAGTTATTTGAAACTGTATTAACTATTTAAACGTTTCTAGAGAGCATCATTTAGAAGTTCATATATTTCCTTATCAAAATTAAATTTTAGATTTCACAAAAATGTAAGACTTGTTCTAACATCAATACAGCAGTTTAATCTATATAAAAAGTAGAAGATTTTGATGTAATATTTGTATAGAACTTTTTCTCTAGTGAATTCGGAAACATAAGAGGAAATACTGGAAATGATATTAACAACAAATGCAGAATTTTAAGAAAGACTGAGTGCAATCACCCTAAAAAAATGGGCCTTTCTTGTGTTGTGTATAATTGACTAGTCAACGAGGAGTATTTGGGCATGTTTGAAGGTTATGTTTTTTATTCCTTAGAAGTTAAAACGTCCTCTATCTTTACCAGTTACCACTTTTTCCATATTGATCCTCATTCTTTCAAAAGTTTTAAATCAGTCCTCTAATTTGTTCCATATTGGCCCTTTTGTGTAACACCGTCAACTAGAACTGTTAACTTGGTTGATCTCCGGTGATGTATCACAAATCGAAGAAAACACGATTTGGAATCCTCACAAAGAATGCGAGAACCGCATCGGACATAATCTAGATAGAATTGCCGAACACATTTTGCTTCCATCTCTAGAACGCATGGGAGGAACCAGTGAGCAACGAGATAATTGTGATGAAGGGTACATTCTATTTGAAATCAGAACTCGCTAGCTAATCATCCTCCCATGAGCAATGGTCTTAGTAATGGTAATAAGCCAACCCATCAATCGCATCATCAGCAAAGCTACTCGCATTCTGGAATTAACATGAAGGGAAGGGAAGTAGAAGACCCTAAGACTAAAGCCACAATGAAAGCAATGGCAGCAACATTTCTTCTCCCAGCTGAGAAGAAGAGGATTAGGGCCACGTTAGCAAAATTTACCATGTAGGAGAGAGGGAAATGTCACATTAGTATGCCACGTCTGCACTTAAGGATTCAAGTGGATGGTGCTACACAAAAGGATCAATATGGAACAAGTTGCAAAGATAGAGGATTGATTTAAAACTTTTGAAACAACGAGGACCAATATGAAAAATGTGGTCAAGATAGAGGACCAGTATGCCACGTCTGCACTTAACGATTCAAGTTGACGGTGCTATACAAAAGGATCAATATAGAACAAGTTGCAAAGATAGAGGATTGATTTAAAACTTTTGAAAGAATGAGGACCAATATGCAAAAAGTGGTCAAGATAGAATGGGGTTTTGGCCCTTTTATGTTAGTATTATTTTCATGTATTTATACATATGTTAATTATAAAAAGGATTTATTTTTTGTGGAAAAAATTGAATTCAGAAGATCTTTTAATTGCTCTATGTTTTTTGTTCTCAAAACACATTCTTTTTTTTTCAGTTGAAAACAGTAAATCAAAGTTTTTTCTAATTTAAAATAAAAAATAGTTCTTAAAAACTGCTAAGAAACAGGTCCGTTGTCATTGTACTATAAATTTTACTTATTTCTAGGATACGCTATTTTATCTTTCTAGTTAAAATTAATAAACACATTCATTGTATATGACTAAGATGATGAACACAGTAAAGTTTCTTTCAGTTGAAATTGATTCTGTTGTAGGTCACTATAAAGAGGGAGGGGGAATAGAGTGTTAAAGAGAAATTTTACTAGGGGTGCACAAGGTAAACATACTAAGTGGAAGTTGTTACCATGAGATAGTCATCTGGGTTACCATCAATGACAAAACCATACAGATACAGAAGTTCCTGCAGAATGGTAGAAGAAAAAGGAAACCATGTAATACTTGAAATAATGATAGAGCCTACTAATCTGAACCCAGAAAAATAACAAGACAGCAACAATATAGCACCAAAAAAACAGAGAAGGTACTGAATAAATACAAAAATACTGATATTACTCAAACTTCAGATAAAAACAGCCCACCCTCTAATGGAGAATAGGAATTTCAGAAGACTCAAGGTAGGTAAACACTCACAAAACACACCTAAAGACTAAGGACCTCACAAAGAAAACATAACATAAAGTTGCCTAGCTTTCGAGAGGCTAGACTCTCTCCCAAACCTTTCCTAATATTTTTCCTCCCCTTCCCAATTGCTATGCTCTCCAATATATAGAAGTTGCTACTGTGGTCCCCTGCCCTCTATATTTCTTCTTGAAACTTCTAGAATATTGGGGGTCCATCAAATAAGCTTCAGAGTAACTTATACATCAGCATTTAACTGGATCAAGGTTTATGAATTTATTAAAATAGGGTTTATCTAACAAGTGCCTTAAATAGGGTTTATCTAACAACTGCCTTAAGGCACTTGTTAAGGTTTTCTCTCATTGGTTGAGAGAGAATGTTTTGTCTTGATCTTGATGAAAAGTCAAAAGGAATAATTTTTTAAGCTCTCTCATTGGTTGAAATAAATCCTTAAGCAATGCCCTTAGGGCACTTGTTAACAAAACCCATTAAAATATAAGCACGTATATATTCACTGTATACCTAATCATATGAATAGGAATATGTCACAAATGGTGCATCCGTACATGTGGATTCATACACGTGGACTCAAAAATTAGTACTGTCAAAGTTACTTTCTCTAGCAGTCATGTTTAACTGGAATTTGCAATTATTTGATGTAAAAAATGCATTCCTACATGGAGATTTGGAGTGAATAATTTCTGTGTGTATTATAAAATAGACTGTACATCTATAGATATAAGAGGGAAACCCTAACTTACGCCTATACACATCCTAGCCAGCATATTTACCCTAGTCAATTCAATTTAATATATACAACTCATTACATAACTCATAACATGCACCAAACCAGATGTTGCCTAGTCAGTTGGGATAGTGAGCCAATTTATGCAAGATCCAAAAGAGAAACACCTGCAAGCTGTCTTTCAGATCCTATACAATTTGAAGTCCACTCCTGGAAAGGGTATTCTCTTCAAAAGATACATTAACTTATCCTAGAAGCCTACACAGATGATGAATATGTGGGATCTCAAGATAAGAAATCAACTTCTAGATATTGTACTTTATGGGAGGTAATTTAATAAGGAGAGACAAGAAACAAATTGTGGTGGCACGATCAAGTGCTAAAACAGAATTCAGAGCCATGAGAAATGGAATATATGAGCTACTATGTATGAAAATAATCCTTGATGATCTCAAGATTAAAAGAGAAGTGCCAATGAAATTATACTGTGACAGTATCTCTCTTTAATAAAAGGATAGCATTAGGAATGAATGCATTAGAAATAGCACCCATCATAGAAAAGTTGGTAGAAATGCGGCTTAGGTGGTTTGATCATGTACAGAGGAATCGTTAGAGCCTCCTATATGAAGAGCTTATTAGTGGAAGATAATCCAATAACTAGAGATAGGGGAACAATAAAGAGAATTATTAGGATGGATTTAACTATAAATAATCTAACTATAAAAATAAGCCAAGTTAAAACACGTTGGTGTCATTTGATGCATATAATAACTCCACCAAGTGGTAAAAGGCCTTGTTTGTTGTAGTATCTCTCTTTAATAAATTTCCTTTTTTATCAAAAAAGAAAATACTGTGACAACAAATCAGGCATAAGTATTGCACAAAACCCAATCCAACATTACTAGACTAAGCATTTCGGGATTGATAGACACTTTATAAAGGAGAAGCTTGATTATGGCCTAAAAAAATTGGCTATATGCCATAAGAAAAACAGCTAGTAAATATTCTTCCAAACATCTCCCCTCAACAAGATTTCAAGAAATAACTGGCAAGTTGGGAGTCGAAGACATCCACTCACCAACACAAGGGGGAGTGTTAATTGACAGTCAATTCTCATTATTAAGGGAAATCCATCTTTATTAAGGGGAAATCAGTTTCCTAAGATTTTTCCCTTAAATCCTAGATTCCCTGTAATCAGCTCTAATTTCATGGCAATGTATACTGCTAGAAATTTAATTTATAATAGCTAGAAGTTATAGACAATTAAGTCCAACATTTATGGAAAATTAGGGCTGCTATATGTATAAATCGTAAATTATCCACATGAATAAGAGGAAAAAATTACTTACTTTTTCACACATCTAATTCAAGGTAAAGTTCGTAGGATGGTCCTCTAAATCCCAAGATGTCTTTCTATTTTCTAAAAGTAGAAATCCGTTGCACTCCTAAAATCAAGCATGGGAATTTGTTGTACATTTTGGACCAAAATTTCTAATGTGACTTTGTGCATTGGTGCTGAAACTATCATGTGAGACTGCACCGGCTTCTCACTTTGGTTTTTGGCATCTGATTTGATAAAAAAAATGTTCCAGAAGAAACATTATAATGCATGTCAAGCTCAAAACAAGAGATACCCAGCTTAAATGTTTCCAGCACACAGACACATGTGCTTTGTCATCATATATTAAAACTGTAAAGGGCAGAAAGAAAATTCACATTAACCATAGAAACAGAGATAATGGTTAAATGTCAAAAATTATATAAATAAACCAGTTTAATCAAATAAAAAATACAAAAAGAAAAATCATGGTCTCCTCTAAAGGAAAGTTAATGTCTTTTATGTTTATAGGATGGTGTAAAAGTGCATACCAAACTTCAAAATATGCAGAAGGAGAACAAAGTAAACTTTCAAATCTATATAATAATGTAGGAAATTGGGCACATTGTTTTACTTCTGTTTTTAACATCTGAATGGAACAAGAAGAATACCTCATTGCCTTTGTTGCCATAACTAATGGAAATTTCTTGATGAATCTCCAAGGGACTTTGTGCAGCTTTACAATTGAGAAAATATATTCAAGTAAGGGGAAATTACTTGAGAAATTAATTGATGAAGCTACTTAAATTGGCAGAGAAGAAAATGAACTAGATCAGTAACTAATACTACATCTGTCTCATGCGTGAACAAACAAATTTCAGAATTTAACAAGGGCATAATTGCCATACAGAAAGAGAATGATGACAACACTACCAGAAAAAAGGTACATGGAAGAAGAAACTCCTGTTACTGATCCATCTCCATCAACTTCCCATGTTGCTATTGGCTTCAGATCTGAATGGCCATGTAATCAAAGTAAGTGACGGAACATTTGAACTCCATTCAAAATTTATTTAATTTGCATGCATCTTGTATGTATTGCAGAAAATTAACCCATGTTGTACATGGCCATGCATACATGTATACACATACAGACAACTTGTTCAGCTATGTTTTTTATCACAAAAGGAATAACTTATATTTATTTGACATTGTTGAAACTCAAGTAACTTGGGGAACCCTCCCTCAAAAGCTAGCTGTTAAGGGGGAAGAACCAAACTACTTAAATACCTTATTGAGTATCTCATCCTATTAGATATGAGACTTTGTATCTCCAATACCCCACTCAAGTCCAACTAGTCTTTGCAAGTTGTGACTTGTCTTTTCTTTCCTATTTTTGGCTTGTGTTCTTTTGATTCTCAAAGACCTCTTCTTTTTTTGTCAGGGCTTGTACTCTTTTTTTTTTTTAACCTCAGAGGTCATAAGACCTTTTTTTCAATACTGAGGCTTTTTTTTCACATCTTGGACTTTTGATCGTCATGATCCGTGAGGCCATTATGCTATAATACCATGTAGAATTTTAAATAGGAAAAATTCTTCTATTCCAAAATTAATTTGATTACACCTATGGACCCTAAATTCATAGACAGGTTTCCTAATCTAATTAGGAAACAAAATCAATAAAAGGTTTATCCTAATAAATTAAATAAATACTTATCCTAATAAAATAAAACTTCTTAAAGATAAATAAAACTACCTAAAGGGGTGTTGAATAGGATTAGGATTAATATGATGTTTTGAAACATTGGGTTGGGCCCTAAGCTACCTTCCCAGAGTGCTACGGTTGTGATTGCAGCATCCTGGGCATTGGGTTTGGAGTGGACCCGTTTGGTCTCTCAACCCGTGCCCAACCCAATGTTTCTCCAAGGGATAGGTCACTCGAGCCTTAACCACCTAATGCTGGCATGTAGAACGCCCAGCATCAATAAGTTGCTGCTTTGGGCCATTCAGTTTAGGGTTCCTAATCTTAGGGCCCACCTTTTTGGGCCTACTCGTTGATTTTGGGCATGTCTTTCCAATACCCAGTAGATACTCCTCTTTCCATCAACCCCTAGGAATATCCTTAGTGTCTTTTTAAAATTTGAATTGGAGTCTGTTGAGAATATTCTAGATTTATGTTGTAAATCAATTAGAATCATTAAGATATGATTTAGTCAATCAATTAGGAATCAATTGTATTTATTCTTACTTCCTAGAATAGGTTTTCTTCTCTTGTATAAATACCTATGGTATTCTCATAATAATACACACAGAAATTCTTTCACTCAACATGGTACCAGAGCCATTGTAATTGCTTCCGCCTCTTTTCTGTGTGGCTGTGTTCCTTTTCCAGCCCTAAAATTTCTCTCCCTCTTAGCTGTCCAATCGTGTCTCTCAAGTCCGACACCTTCCCAGCCTCTTCTTGGAACACGCGCCACACCACCGTGTTCGGGACGCGCCGACCGGCCGAACCCCGTTTTCTACTAGTCTTAATAGTCAATCTTCATCTACTTTTCAACTTGTTCACTCTGATGTTTGGGGTCCTAGTCGCGTATCTTCTATGTTTGACTTTCAATATTTTGTAACTTTTATTGATGACTATTCTCGTTGTACTTGGGTGTATTTGATGAAAAATCGTTCTGAGGTATTTAACATTTTCCAAAATTTTTGTGCTGAAATAAAAACTCAGTTTAATACCTCTGTCTCTATTTTGCGTTCTGACAATGCTAAAGAATATTTGTATACACCCTTTCAAACATTTATGGCCACTCAAGGAATTTTACATCAAGCCAGTTGTTTTCATACCCCACAACAAAATGGGATAGCTGAACGTAAGAATCGCCATCTTATTGAAACTGCTCGCACTTTGCTTATTCATCATAATGTTCCTCTTAGTTTTTGGAGTGATGTTGTTCTCACTGCATGTTATCTGATTAATCGCATGCCTTCTACTGTGTTGAATGATCAAATCCCCCATACTTTGTTGTTTCCCAACGACCCTCTTTATCATCTTCCTCCTCGTGTTTTTGGTTGTGTTTGCTTTGTGCATGATTTGACCCCAGGAAAAGATAAGCTTGCAGCAAAATCAGTCAAGTGTGTTTTTCTCGGATATGCCCGACTCCAAAAGGGCTACTGATGTTATTGTCCATCCACTCGACGTTGTTTCACCTCTCCTGATGTGACCTTCTTTTAGTCCTCCCCATTCTTTGTATCTTCTACACCTACAAGTCCCTATGTGATTGAAGTTCTTCCTATTCCTTCTCTTCCTCTTCCAGAGGCCTCACCCCAGGACACACCTAGTCCTCCTCTCCTGACATATCATCGTCGTCCTCGTTCTGAGCCCACAGCTACTCTTCCTGACTCACTGCCTTCATTTGAATCACCCGCTGCTCCGGTCCAACCGCCACCTGCTAGTCCTCCGATTGCCATTCATAAAGGTACTCGTTCCGCCCGTAATCCTCACACTGTTTATAATTTCTTGAGCTATCATCGTTTATCTACTCCATATTATGTGTTTGTGTCTTCTTTGGATTATGTTTCTATCCCTAAGACTACAGATGAAGCTCTTGAATATCCGGGTTAGAGGCAAGCCATGCTTGATGAGATGGCTGCCTTACATTCTAATGGTACATGTGACTTGGTTTCACTTCCACCGAGAAAATCCCCAGTTGGTTGCCGGTGGGTTTATGCAGTTAAAGTTGGTCCTGATTGCAAAATCAAACGGCTGAAAGCTCATTTAGTGGCTAAAGGGTATACTCAGACCTTTGGATTGGACTATGGTGATACCTTTTCTCCTGTTACCAAAATTGCTTCTGTTCGTGTTTTTCTATCCATTGCAGCTATTAGTCATTGGCCACTTTATCAACTGGATATTAAAAATGCTTTCCTCAATGGAGACTTGGAAGAAGAAGTTTATATGGAGTAACCGCCTGGTTTTGTTGCTCAGGGGGAGTATGGGAAAGTATGTCGACTTCGTCGTTCTCTTTATGGACTCAAGCAGTCACCGAGAGCTTGGTTTGGCCGATTTAGTTCTGTGGTTCAAGATTTTGGAATGACTCGTAGTGAAGCTGATCACTCAGTTTTCTTTCGCCATACTTCAAATGGCAAGTGCTTATACTTAGTTGTCTATGTGGATGACATTGTTATTACAGGAAATGATGATTTAGGCATTACTCAACTCAAACAACATCTATGCAACCACTTCCAAACTAAAGATTTGGGGAGGCTTAAATATTTTCTGAGAATTGAGGTTGCCCAATCTAATTCTGGTGTGGCTATTTCACAACAAAAGTATGCACTTGACTTATTAGAAGAAACAGGCATGTTGAACTGCAAACCAGCTGAGACTCCAATGGATCCAAATGTCAAACTCTATCCAGGACAGGGGGAGCTGATAAACAATCCCGAGAGATATCGAAGACTTGTGAGAAAACTCAATTATCTCAATATCACCCGTCCAGATATATCGTTTGTTGTGAGTGTAGTCAGACAGTTCCTACAATCACCATGTGATAGTCAATGGGATGCAGTTGTTCGAATTCTTCGATACATTAAGGGAGCGCCAGGCCAGGGACTGTTATATGAGAACAAGGGGGACTCCCAAATCATTGGCTTTACAGATGTAGATTGGGCTGGTTCACCAGATGATAGGCGATCCACATCTGGATACTGTGTTGTCATCGGTGGAAACCTAGTCTCTTGGAAAAGCAAGAAACAAAATGTAGTTGCAAGGTCTAGTGCAAAGGCTGAGTATCGTGCTATAGCATTAGCAACTTGTGAACTCCTATGGTTGAAACAACTTCAAGAGTTGAAATTTGGAGACATAGATAAAATGGAGTTGGTATGTGATAACCAAGCAGCTATGCACATTGCCTCGAATCCAGTGTTCCACGAGAGGACCAAACATATTGAAATTGATTGTCACTTTATTAGAGAGAAAATTCAATCAGGATGTCTTGCTACTCGATTTGTCAATTCGAATGATGAGCTGGCAGATATCTTCACTAAGTCTCTTAGAGGTCCTCGGATAAAATACCTATGTGACAAGCTTGGTGCCTATGATTTATATGCTCCAGCTTGAGGGGGAGTGTTGAGAATATTCTAGATTTATGTTGTAAATCAATTAGAATCATCAGGATATGATTTAGTCCATCAATTAGGAATCAATTGTATTTATTCTTACTTCTTAGAATAGGTTTTCTTCTCTTGAATAAATACCTATGGTATTCTCATAATAATACGCACAGAAATTCTTTCACTCAACAGACTCCAATAGCAAACCCTTAGTTGTTGGCAAAATATCCTCCCTTTAATCACGTAGCTTCCCCTTGGCTTGTGGCAAAAAATCTTCTCTAGATTTTTTAAGACTCATTGCATAACTACCACCTTCTCCCTCATGTCCAAGACAATTGGCAGCCCCTCTCATGCCCATTAGAGCTTCAGCAAAGGTAATGGAGTTCAACTAAAGAGGTTGCACAATTTTCTCCTCTATTCTCTTCTCTTTTCTATCTGAAGGACTCAAGACAAGCAAGGATATAAGAGCCTTTCCAAGCTTTTGCCACCTTGAGGCACCATCACTGCCACCTTCCTTCCACCACTGAAAAATTCAGTGATGCACAGAAACCTTCCTCTTTGATTACTTCCAACATACGCTAAAAACAATTTGTCCTGCTCCCGGAAGCGTCTGCATTGTGGATCCTTCCATATCCCCTCATTTAATTCTCTCACTATTGACATCAACCAGAATGCAGCATCTCTGCCTAATAAAATTTGAAACAGGAAGTCCCTTCCACTCTCCAACACATTAAGCCGAAAAAAAGAACTAGACTGCTCTAAAGAAATATCGTAAGTCTTAGCTTCAATGGCTAATCTCCAAGTACCCATCTCCAAAAGCTTAAAACTGAACCAACAAAAGCTAAAGACAGACTATAAACTTTGCCCTAAGGGTAACAATCTCTGATTTTGGGTAGTGTCACTCTCCACTCATGGAGGAAAAACTCTACCGCACCAGAGACCTCCTTCTTGTGATCGTCCAAGTTAAAGAGACTTCTTGGCCAAAGAATTACGAGACCCCTCAACCCTCACCACCCTATCGGAGAACTGTCACCAAACCCTAGTAGAGCAACTTACGTGCAATAAAACCAATTCCCAACTTATAAGTAGATGATTATTATACTATAACTTAGAATAGTCTACTTAGCTTTAATTCTCTTATTTTGCTCGGGCGTGCACCTTTCTATCGCCTCTCGCCTAAGGCGTTTTAGGGCCTTAAGGGTGCCTTTCACATTTGACTACCCTATTTTAGACAATAGGTTACCTAGACCCAACCCACCATCCTCCTTTTCCCTACAACAAAGTTCCCAACTAACCAAGTGGTCTTTCTTAATCTTGCCCTTCCTAGACCACAAAAAATTGTGCTTGATTTGTAATTATAATTACAGTAATACTTGTTTTTAAATTTTCTTAAAGTAATTTTAATGTAAGTTTATAGTTAGAGATGTTTCTTTTTATAGTTGAAATTGATACAAAAAATTATTAACATTGAACCTTTTTAATAATTTATAGCATTTTTAAAAAAAAAATCGATCAATCGACCTAATCCAAACCTATTATTGTTGATTTGGATTGGATTGATAGATTGGCTTTCAAAACATTTGATTGATTGGATGCCTAAAAATGTTCATTTTAGCCATCAAATTTAGTCAGTCCGCTTGGTTGGATGGTCAGAACAGATTCAAAGCGAACCAATGCTAACCCCTAGAAAGAGGTTTGAGGGTAAAGACTGATAGTTTATAGATCTTTCATTTACAATTTGCAAATGATATTATTATCTTCCTTCTTGAAGACAACTGAAATTTTCAACATTTTCTATCCTTACATCAAATATTTGAAGTAGTGTCTGCACTTTGTATCAATCTTTCTAGGTTTCTTTTATTTTTTTTTGTGAAAAAAGAAATTTATTGATGGAATAGTATAAATACAAGAGATTACATAAAAAGAGATCAAGAGGTCCTCTACAATTAAAAACTAACAAACAAAAGAAAAGGACCAAGATTTTCACTCAACTAAGCCTTCCAATCCCTTTGGAGATCCATAAGGGATACTCCTCCAAAGAAACCATTTGAAGAAACCCACAAGGAACGCAAAAAGGTGATTCTCTCCCAACTACCAGATAAATTTAGGAGAGAGATGAAGGTGCAGTTGACTCCTAAGACTTATGAGAGGAAGAAAGAAAGAGCACTAAAGAAGTTGCAAAGATTAGCCACTATGATTAATTATGAGGAGAGTAAGGGAGGCAAGGCAAATCAAGTAAATCACGAGAACCGTTAGTTGGAAAGTCAATGGGTTAAATCATAGGAAGGTTGAGGTGGTTCGTTTGAGGAATATCTCTCATGGACCTCCAAAGGGATTGGAAGGCTCTGTTGAGTTAGAATATTAGTTCTTTTCTTTTGTTTTTTTTAGTTTTAACAGAAAATCTTTTGTCCTCTATTCATGTGATCTCTTGTATTCACTTTCTTTCTTCAAGAAAATTCTTTAGTTTTTCTAAAAAAGTATAACTCTTAGCCATGATTTTGCACAAGTATGCAAAAGTGAGATACTCATTAGAGAACCAATTGACTTAAAAGATTAAGCTCTTAGGTAAAAGCCTAATAATGACTTTTGTCTCTAAGAATATTATTTATTCACAAATATATTTAAAGGGGGAAATCAAAAGAACCCAATCAATGGAGAAATGAAGGGTTTGTTTGGGGGAGGCAAAATGGAGGGGAAGGGAAGAGAAGTTTTTTTTTTTTCCCTTTTATAAAAGAGAATTTAATTTAACATATTATGACATTTTCTTCATGTTCTAAATTTAACATATTTTTCTTTCCTTCTCATCCATTTCTTCTATCCAAACATATTATAAGAGGAAAAACAAATGTGATATTTCATTCTAAATTATATATATAAATATATAAAATGTCGACTTTGGATCCTCTAAATTTGAGAAATGGTACATTTCTCTTAAGAGAGAGAAAAAAAATTAAAGACCCCACACTAATTGGGACCCACCATAAATGGATTACGGACCAACATTTTTTTATTTCTATCTCTCTCCTACTTCAAGGAAATATACCATTTCTCAAATTTAGAGGAAAAGTTTCACTTCCCCTCTATTAATGATAGATTTCATTCTAAATTTTAAAAACATGTTTATTATAAAAATTTCGAGGCAAACTACTTTTTAGTTCTTAAATTGTTGGCCAAACTATTATTTAGTTCCTGAATTTTGAAAAAATACTATTTTTTAGTCCCCGAATTTGCAACTACGTCAATTATTTAGTCCTCTGAACGTTACCTGTTAGATAATTTAGTGACGTGGCCGTTAACTGCTGCCATGACGTCATTATGATAACGATGCAGGTTTCGTCGCCGATGTTGGAGAGGATTTTGTCGTGAGGCAAGGCATGGTGTGGCGGGACCTAGTTTTTCACAAGGCGGGAGGAGGAGTAAGGAGAGGAGTCCAGCCTCATCAACAGTTAACAACCATGTCAATTGATTATCGAACGAGTAACGTCCAGGGGACTAAATAATAATCTGACCAACTATTCGAGGACTAAAATGTAGTTTGCCTCTTAAAACTTCACTTCCATTCTTTTCCCCTCCATTTTCTCTCCCAAACAAACCCCAAAAGAAAAAAAAAATTAAGAATATATAGTCTTAAGTAAAATGTAAGGGTTTCGTTCAATGGCTTACCATGGTTGCAAAAATCAATGCCTGGGACAAGACCCTCCACCCAAACAGTGCCTCCTTGTTCCGTTTTACATGTCATTTCATTGGCTTGATCATCAGACTTTTGAACTTGGCTCCCTGAAATAAAACTATTCAACATTACCATGATTATCAACTTCTAGATTCCGAAAAGACTCGTCAATTAAATACACAACAAAAGAAATAATTCTTATAAGAAGGAACCAATAAGGCAATAAGGAAATGATGAACTTGCTTTTTTCATCAGAGTCACCATTAGTTGAAGTCTCGACACTTCCATTGATTGGAATGCAACTATCATGCACTTCTTCCATTTTTGGAAATACATAAGAATGAGGAAATGGGATGTTCAAAGCGCGGCTCCAGAATACTGAGTTTGCCCTAGTATGAAGGATTGAAGTTCTGAGCGTTGAGATAAGTATATAAAGATTAATCAATTGGTGTGATAAGAAAGTTCACCAGAAGCACGTACCAAAGGAAATCTTCGAAGCTCACCTCACTGGAGAAACAAGTTAGACAAAAAGAAAGCATCATTAATATATGATTAAATTTAGGTTAGAAATGATTGTTGGAAAACTTACACAGAAATATCATACTTTTACTACATTTGAAGATAATTATGATGGAAAAGATTTGCAGGTAACCGGCAAAAAACACAGAATGGAAAAAAAAAAAGGAGGGGGGGGCAGTATAAAGGTGTTAGAAAGATATTTTCTTATCTAGAACCACAAGATCCCCCAATATTTTTTGTAGCACAAATATGATTGTAAAGTATTCCCGTAAACTTCTCTCTTACACTTACTAGCAGATATACCTTCATTCCCTGCTATTGTGAAATACATGCATCTGATGTGCATTCCCCAAAAAATGTTAAACTAGAAACTAACATCCTATGTGGATTGTGGAGAAAATGACATATATAATATACTGTTAATTGTACTTTCTACATTTGATTGGAGCTTTAGCTTCAAGCATGAGCCAGTAACATCTATCAAGAGAACTTTGCATAACAATAAATGCCTGAATAGCATGAACATGATAAAATATTTAAAATTTTAAAACTATAAATGGCATAACATAAGAAACTTACCAATTGAACCCATGTCTGGACAGTAAATAAAAGAAGAGTGCATAAAACGTTTTAATCAATCCTAAGCCAATACTAACTCCTATAATCTTATTTCTATGAAAAAACAATACTTTGAATGTGAGCCTATAGCCTCTAACATTCTTTTAATGTTCTGAAAAGAACTGTCTTAGGAGTTCCCTTGCAAGACTTATCATTAAACAAATCCACGAACAAATGGCTTGCATCTGCATCAAATCTAAAAAGGACACATATGCAAGGAAATACGACAACAACAATCAAACCCTTATCCCACTAGGTGGAGTCGGCTATATGGATCAAATGACGCCAACGTTTTTGTTTTTACACATTTCAATGGTTAGGTTATTAATAAATAAATCCATCTTAATTGTTTCTCCTATTGTTTTCTTTGGTCTTCCCCTACCTCTAGTAATTGGGCTATCTTCTATCTGGTTAACTCTACGTACAGGAGCCTCTAACGGCCTTTTTGCACATGAGCAAACCACACGAGGCGTGTTTCAACTAATTTTTCTACAATAGGTGCTACCCCAACTTTCTCATGTATGCAAGGAAATATACATGTTTAATTTAGTTTTTAAAAAGAAGTATTATTAAGAGAGAAAGAAAGTACAAATGAAGAGGACAAGAAGTCCTCTAAACAAACAAACAAACAAACAAAGAGAAAATCAGAAAAGGAAACAAAGACTTAGCTCAACAGAGCATTCCAATCCCTTTGTAAATCCGTAATAGAAACCCCTCTAAACATTCCATTAGCCGAGAGCTCGAGACCCATAGAGACACCGAGAAGGTGATTCTATCCCATAAAAGATGAGGAGAGATGAACTTGTTATTGAAGACCCTAGCATTTCGCTCTAACCAGAGACACCACAAAGTAGCGAGAATAGCAGCGTGCCACAGAGTTCTATGTTCTTTGTTCCTCCCAAAGCCCGTAAACTTGATAGAAAGGAAAGTTCCTAGATCTTTCGGGCACACCCAACTCTCCTCAAAATAACCAAACAATTTATTCCAAAGCAGTCTTGCGACCTCACAATGAAGAAAGAGATGATTATTCGACTCAGAGTTATCAAAGCACATCACACAGACGTTAGGAGATAAAGCCTTATAGGGACGCCGAGTTTGGAGCAAATCATTTGTATTGATTCTGTTAAGGGCTGCTGTCCAAACAAAAGCCTTAACTTTGCACGGCACCTTGATCTTCCAGAAGGATCTAGATAAGACTATACAGTTCCTGTTAGTACTTCTAGTTAAAAATCTAAAGAAAGAAGAACAAGTGTAGGAGCCCGAGGGATCTAAATTCCAAACTCTTTTATCAGGGGTCGCGGTAATACGAAAAGGAGCAAGAACATCTAGCAACAAAGCAATATCACCAGCATGTCGATCATTAAGATTTCTGGAAAAGTGGAAGTTCCAAGAAGCTTGCTCATTATGAACCACCAGAAAATCAGATATTCGGCCATTGTGTAAGGACGATAACCCATAGAGACGGGGAGCTCACGAAAAGATGTTTCTCCTATCCAGTTGTCCTCCCAAAACCGAAAACGCATACCGTTGCCAACTCGAAGGGTAAGAAATGTCAAAAAGGATGGGTAACCCTGAGAGATAAATTTCCACAGACTATCATGAGTTGCACCATTTCCGGGATTAGCATCCCATCCATTCTGTTGTACTCCATATTTACTCCTAATCACCCTGTGCCACAAAGAATTAGGTTCCAAAGGGAAACGCCAAAGCCATTTAGCGACTAAAGAGACGTTTTTAGCCACTAAATTGCCTAAACCCAAACCACCATCCTCCTTTGGCCTACAACACACTTCCCAACTCACCAAGTGGTCCTTCTTAATCTCACCCTTACCCGACCACAGAAAATCCCTCATAATACTTTCAATCCTTTTGGACACCGTAACAGGAATCTTAAACAAAGAGAGATAATACAAGGGGATACTGGATAAGCATGCTTTAAATGTTTAATTTAGTAGTATAGACAACTCGCATTGGGTTCCTATTACCAACATGGTTTTTATTTCAAGTCAAGTAAACTAGTAAAAAATGAATTAAATACATCATTACTGATAAGAATTTTGAAATCATAGTCCTCACTCCAACCAAATTAACAGGCGTCAAACAATGTTCACTATAATGTCCCATGTCAAACAAACTAGAAAATTGAGTATAAAGCCAGCCAACACATACATCTCCATATCCCCATAAAGAGTCAAGAGTTTCTTCACCAAAGCCTTCACTTTCGTATCATACAACAACAGCAGGTTTTTCTTCTGCAAGATAAGGAGTCGTCACATATGCTATTAAGATAAAAAGAAGCTTGTAGAAGAATAAGCATTTGGTTATTTCCAAAACCACAGTAAACAAACTATATATGTTTACTCAAATGTTGAATCAGCCAAAAACTAAACCAAAAAGATCTCAAATATATATCAGAGATAAACATTACAAAACTAGGTTCAAAATTTAGGTCATGTTCATACATATTACTTATAAATTATAATGTTAGTACTTGCTGTGCCATTCAAGTAATTAGCAACAATATAATGTAGACTCTAACTCAAATGTACTAAATACTAATATTATGCAGAGCATACACAACAGCTTCAGCAAAGAAAGAACAACACCAGACTACTATATGAAGTTGAAAATCATACAAAGACATCAGCCATATAGGCAGAACAAAATTCATAACGAGCCTTATTCTATATCGTAGTATGTTTTTAAATGAGTAGGAGAATCATAACATTAATCAAAGTGGTTGAACATTATCAAAAGATGAGTCCCAAGATAAATTACCTGCAATTCAGTTGCACGGTACAATGTTGTCCCCCTCAGCTCTTGAAGTTCATCGTCACTAAACCAAAGTGGATTCCCAAACGTGGTAGGAAGCATATCAAGGTACCTGATTTAATTTTTCACAAGTGAAACTCACAACAAAGAATAATGAAAAAATTATAAATGAAGAACAGACATAGTCAATTATACATACGGCTTCCATGAAGAATTTGTATGTAAATGCTCCACAGTCAAGAACAAAATCATTAAGAACCTGTCATCCACTTCTCCTTCTTCAAACATCGCCCTGCATTCTGGTCCTAAAGCAGGATCTTGCAATACCCTCATTGGAGTTATTGCTAAATCTAATGGCACAACCATCGGAACCTCTGCTTGATAGATTATCAGAAGTTACTTTCTCTATTTTCTAATCATTATGGAAAAGAGAGATGAAATTAGAAAGGGGGAGGGGGGAGGAATCCCACCTCTAAACTTCTATCAGGAAAAATGCAAACATTGCCTTAATTCTATTTTTTGGCCATAAAATAGACTCTTAAATTCAAGCCATGTAGAAGCATTAAACTAAGTGCATGCATTAGACATAATTTGACTGAGATGTTTTCCTCAAAATGCAGTAATGGTTATCTAAACTTAATGAATCATGCAAGAGGAGTTGAGGACTTTATTTCAGGTTACACTTTCATATTACTACTAACTTCCTATTTCAAGATATACCAACTCTTGTCTTGGATTGACTGCTCTCATTATACTTTCTTGCTCATTTAACTAAATTATTTAAAAAGTGAAATCCTAAAATACCTAATTTTCCATCCAAATGCAACCTATATCACTTTCTTTTGTCCCCAAATTTTCTTATAAAACATGATCACTTATTTACTTCCCATGGATTGATCAAATAAGACACGAGCCTTACAACACATGGTGGTCAACCTAAAAGAAATATATGGAAGATGCTATATAAGACCAACACCACATAGCTAGTATCTTCAATATTTCGTTTTAAATGTGTGCCAAAAGCTAAATGTGTGTATTTTCAATATTCCAACAAAAAATACCAACAAAATTTCTCATACAGTGTACTAAATTGTCTGAGTTCGCCCAACAACAACTAAGTCGTAAGTCAAAACTCAACTCCTTCTAACAACGCTAGTCCTTCGTTTCCTCAACTAGTAAAGACAGAATAAAGACAAGCAATCGTAGGATACTTCGTGCTTAAAAGAATTTCAGTGCTCACTAAATATACTTGATTGAAGTGTTTGGAAGATTCATATTACCATCCGAAAAATCTTTAGCTGAAAAGATTCCAAACCCTTTCTTGGAATCGCAGTACTCGATCTTGCAACCTCGTAGTTCAACTCTATTTGCCTAAATTCAAAACACAAGTTTTAATAACATATACGATAGACTCTACAATACATTTCTGTATCTATTAAGATCAAAACTGTTTCAAGGAACCTGTAACCACTGGAGGAACCGTTCTAACTTCGCTGCCTCTGGGCTCGCCATGGCTACTCAAAGCAAGTTGAGAGGCTTATTACGAGATGGAAGAATCGAATCAGTTTCCAAGGTTTAACAAAATGAACATTTGGTCAAAAAACAAGAAGTGTGATTCTTCGACCCATTCAGTTGCGCTAAAAATTATTAATATTCGAGAGAGAGAGAGAGAGAGAGAGAGAAAGAGGCTAAAATTGATTTTGGCACTCTATTCCCTCTCCCTCACCTCTTATCCCACAAACCAAACAACTCTTTAGATTAGTATTTCATATAATCATATACTGTGTGTATGCGGTAGAAGGAGAATTTACTGGTTCCAAAATTTTAAAGAATATTAGTCCTTCCTGTGTTTATGAAATTAGGGTACGTTTGGTATAAATGCCCGGATGTAAAATAGTATTATAAAGAAAGTACGGTAGAATATAGTATATTGTAGAGAAAAATGAGGAGAGAAATAGAGAAAAAAATTAGGATAAAAAGTGTGCTTAGTATGTATAAAATATTATGTAAAATTTTTTGAGAATCATGAAACATCATGATTTTACTATTGTATTTCTTAATGAAAGTGGAATGGAAATGTATTAAAATTATCACTTTACCTCTTATATTAAAATAATAAAAAGAAAATAAAGTTATGATTGTATCAAATCAAAGGATATAATAGACATTTTGTATTTTGTATTTTCTTTTTTCAATTATACATATTTTTTAAGATAGAAATAAAAAAATAGGTAATATGTGGGGCCTACATGTTTTTTTTCCATACTCTACCGAACGTACCCAAAGAAAAGTAATGTAAATGGAATGAATGTAAAGTAATTGTAAAGATAAAAAAATATGTCTATTATGAGATAAAATAGAATGGAAAGTTTGTAATGTAAAATTTGTCAAATGACCAAAATGCCCTTATTATTATATTTAAAAAGAAACTTTATATTAAAAAAGTGGTAGTGGATGGTGGTGGTTGGCAATGGTGGCTAGTGTGGGCGGTGGTGGTTGACGATGGTGGTGGTGGTGGCCGGTGGTCGATGGTGGTCGGTGGTGGTGGATGGTGGGTGGGTGATTGTGAAAAATGAGAGGAGTAATTTTGTCAAAAATTTTCAATTACCTAAGTAAACAAGTTTTACATAGAATTTTAGATGTCATCTGTTTTACTTCATTTGATGTAAAGTGGATTACAATGTAAAGTAGATTACAATGCTTTAAAATTATACCAAACAGTTGCATTCCTTGAATTTTGTGCAATTACACTACATCCTTCAACTATCATCCCTACCAAACGAGACCTAAATATTTGGTGGTGTAATGAGGGGATCAGGTAAACTCTCCTTTGGGGTACGTTTGGTAAGTAGGGAAGGATGTGAATGAAAGGGAAGGGATGTTATGCAAAATATAATAAAAAAATATTTGGTATGTAAAAAAGTATGATGTAAAATTTGTAATGTACTCTACCAAAAAAAAATTTGTAATGTAAAATTGACAAAAGACCAAAATACCCTTAATATTATATTTTAAAAATAATAAACTTTATATTTAAAAAAAAAAAGTAGTGATGATGGTGGTAGTGGCAATGGTGACGATGGGTGGTGTGGTGGGTGGTGGTGGTAAGTGATGGTGAGTGGTGGGAGGGCTAATATGATCTTTTCTACTATCTGCATAATACTCACAATGAAAAGGAGAATTTTAGAGTACAATTTCATCTTACATTACAATCGGGCTATCAAACAGCGGTGTTTTTCGTGATATGCAATTTTACATTGCATCCATTTAATTTGCATACCAAACACACCATGGGTTGATGAAAGAATAGTAATTTGGTGCTTCCAAAATGAGATTGGCGGGAATAAGGCATGAACATCATTATAAAAGAATCCCTAGTCTATTTTGATGATAATGAAGTTGAATCTTTTACAAATTGTTCAAAATGTTTAATTGGTAAAATTTTGACAATTAAGAAAATAAATAGATCTTCTTTGGAGGTAGCTTTAAGAAATATTTGGGGGAGTCCACAAGGAATTAAGGTCAAAGAGATTCGATCCAACTTATTCCTATTCTTCTTTGATTCTGATTTAGAAGCAAAAAAAGTGTTACAAAGAAGAATATGAAAATTTCAAAATAGGTGAGTCATCTTAAAAAAATGGAATAGAAATGTAGAAACTCTAGAGAAGAGTTTTGAAAAGGTGAGTATTTGGGTTCAAATGTGAGATCTACCTCCATAGTGTAGAACTCTAGCTATGGCAAAGAAAATTGGTTTTGTACTCCGAACTTGTCAAAGGGGTTGGGATATTTGAATTTCCTGGAGTAACAGAAGCTATTTGTCTAAAAATAGTTAAACAAAGGAAATGTTCATAAAATATGAAGAAAAAGAGAAATTAGCATTAGGTAGTTGACACCAAAAATGAAGGAGAAAGAAGGAAGTATATAAAATCTCAATTAGTTTTAAAAAATATGTCGCATTTTTAATTTTACAACAATTAATTGCAACTTACAACCACTAATCAAAAAGAGCCTCATAGTAATATGGTGTGCTAATTAAGATTAAACCAATTAAAGAAGAGATAGATCTTGGAGTATAACTGATAGAGTTTATTATCGTAATCTAAACCAATAGAAGCTTTTAAGAGCCTTAATACAAAACTTTGAAGAAAGAAAGATCCCACTACAAACTGAAATCGGAAAATACTGCTATTTTAAGAGTGGGCTAACACATAGCAATACACCTTGTATGTTTATATAAATATTTCACATTATCTCAAACTCTTTTTTTGTTTGCTTCAAAATTATATTCCCACTAATTATACATTATATTGATTGGAGCATAGAGAATTTTTCATTATATGATAAATGAAGAAAATTAACACGAATAACAATAATTGTAGAAATTGGTATTATAATAATGTATGAAAACAAGAAGATTTAGCTATATGAACAAGAGACTTGCAAGAAATAGAGAATTGGGAAGGATGAGAGTAATCATTTTATTCATGTTATCACTTGTGTACATATCATCATAAAATGCCTCTATTTATAGGCTAGGTGACCTTGAGAGGTTACTCAATACATCAATGCTCGTCAAGAGATTTCATGGTGGAATTAAGCCAAGAGGTTACATACACATTGATGAAGTAGGCCAAAGGTTGAGAGGTGAATCGTGGACATTCACATATAATATTATTTCATAACACTCCCCCTTGAATGTCCATAATTGATGATACGCATTATTGGCTGCCTCATTAAAAACCTTGCCAGGAAAACCCAGTGGGACAAAACCATAGCAAAGAAAAAAAAGAGTGCAGTGCGTATTTCCCCCTCATTGTAGCATCATTAAAGGTCGACACATTCCAACTTTGTGAACTAGCTTCTCAAACATTATGGTTGGTAATGCTTTAGTAAACAAATATGCCAGAGTTGAATGATACATGTCATATTATCTTCATACAATATGGTTGGCATCTTCTATTGTAAAGGCAAATTACATATCTTCTGGATATGTTGAGTTCATAATCCCAACCAAATACATTGTCGACTTGTCTTATGTATAGCAATTATTTTGAGAAGTAGCAGCCAGTATTAGCTTCATTGAATGCTATGATGTAATAGAATAAATAGCTAATTTGAAATCGACCTCTATTGGGATATGACAAATATTCAACATTTGCAAATTCAACTTATGGAAACTTTGATTCATAAAATAATATTATGTCAAGTGTCCATTGGAAATATCTAAATATATGTTTAATTTCATTCCAATATGTTTTAATTGGAAAAGAACTAACTCTTGCTAATAAACTTACAACAAATGTCATATCAAGTCAAGTGTTGTTAGCAAGATATATTACTACTCCTATAGTACTAAAGATATATGGTGCTTCTGGACCAAAAGTTCATCATTCTCACGAGGACAAAAATGACCCTTATTTATATTCAATAATCTTACAACCATTAGGGTGCTCAACGGATGTACTTTGTCCATAAAAAATTGGATTAACACCTTTTTAATCATAAGATGACAAGAACTCTACTAATAATGTGCTCGATCTTCAGACAGAGATAAAAATTTGACATTCCAAGTTTTATCATCTCAAACTAATTAATTTTTTTAAACAATTTACTGTGTTTTGAAGCTTTTTAGGAGTTCCAATAATATTTAAATCATCAACAGACACGGTAATTGTTGCAAACTTTAATCAATATCCTTTTTTTAAAACACATACACTAATTATATCATTTTTATATTTTTCTTTCAATAAATATTCATTGGGACGATGATATCACATATGTCCAGTTCATTTCAATCCATACAAGGGTTTATTTAATTTTATTGAACAATTTTCCTGAAAATCTTCATCGCTTCTGGCAATTTAAATACTTTAGGGATTTCTATGAAAATTTCATTATCCAATGAGCCATATAGATAGGTTGTAGCTGCATTCATTAGACACATATCAAGTTTTTACGTACTGTCAGATAATATGATATCTGAAGGTGATTGCATCCACCACAAGAGAATATATCTCCATATATTTATCAATATCAGGTCTTTGAGAAAAACCATGCACCGCAAGTCACGCTTTATACCTTATGACTTCATTTTTCTCATTTCATTTTTTTTCATACAAAAGGATTCATTTGTACCCTATTGACATTATATACACCTTCAGTCATTTGGACTACAGGTCCAAAGAACTTCACATTACTCACAAGTGAAGTTAATTCTGCTAGAATTGCATGTTTCCAATTTGGCCAATCATTTTTCTGTCTACATTCCTTGACAGATTTATTTTCAATATTCTCTGTTGTTTTAATTGCAAAGTGTTGTCGACAATAATATTCTTTCGGTTTCACCTTTTCCAGTGTTGACATAACTTATCTAGATCTCTTCATTATCATTCTCAGGTAATTGATCCTCTATCGAGATTTCACCCGCCTCCATAATATAACCATCTTAATTCTTTGTTCCTTTCCTTTTTCAAGGACTTTTATCTTTGGAACCAATTATCTACCACGTGGTTTTTATTCATTGTCACTAATAAATTGTCCTTCTCGGACATCAATTTTGAATTGGAGCATTTTCAACTTGTATATGAGATTTTGTAACTCTTTTAAGGTCAGTAAATGCGGCTGACAATTTATTGAATTATCTTTTGAACTTATGGTTCACATTGCTTTATGTGAGGATCTAAAAAATAATTTTTTCAATCAATCTCATTTTCCAATATTTATTTTCTCCATCAATATTGGAAATATTTGATTCATCAATATCACAATCAGCAAATTTTGCTGGAAATAAATCATCCTGTCATTGGTTCAAGATACTTAAGCATAGCAGGAGATTAATATCCAACATATATTCATAACCTCCTTTGAGGACCCATCTTTGTGCGTTGTAGTGGAGCAATTAGAACATATATACTGCACAACCAAAAATTATAAGATGGGAAATATCTAGCTCCTAATCAAAAATAAAAAACCAATAATAATAGAGAGAATTTACGATAACTTGTTGGCCTGATACGTGTAATAGTATATCCCCATGCTATAACATGAAAAGTTGTTCTCATAAATATTTGTCTATCTATTAACTAGAGACATTTAATAAATGATTATACTAGACCAATATTTTAGGTGTGAACATAAACTTCAGGATGTTCAACTATAATTACAATTTAAGGCAAACTCACTAGAATTATCAAGACAATTTGTCTTAATTGCATAATCTGAAAATTGCGCTATTGATCAAATTATCTCACAAATACCATATTGCAAGTTCATAGTAAGCACACATCAACCATTTTATAGATGCATCTATTAAAATCATAAAATAATTCAATGGTCTGCATGGTTGATGAATGAGCCCATATATATCACTTTTCATATATTCCAGAAATGCAGGGGACTCAATCCAAACTTTATATAGTGATGTCTTTGTAATTGATTTATCTTGAGAACAAACTGAACAAAAGAACTCTTTAAATTGAAGAATCTTCTGGTTCTCCTCATTTAAATTCTCAATAATTTTTCGCATCATATATAATTGAACCGGGATGGTCTAACTGGTCATGCCAACTAATATAGTTATTTGAACTAGTAAACTTCTGGTTTACTATAGAGCATGCGTCTCAACTATGTAAAATTCTGGTTTACTATGAGATGCGTCTCAACCATGCTAATATCTGCCGGAGAGGGCCCCAGCCTCCATGGCCGCGTCATCACCCTCTGCAATTTTGGCTGAAGCCTCAGCCATGGACTCGTCTGTCGGAACCCGAATCACGGCATCATCATCAGTAGGCTCGTCAGCCGACCTCCTGGCTTTCTCGGCACCAGGCTCGTCAGCCCCACTAGCAGAACTTGGAGCCATGGAGCGTGTAGACAGAATCACCTTCATTGGTAATTGATGGACAGGAACAGAGGTAGGAACAATACCCCCCCGCGCGTCTGCTTGGTCAGGCCTCTGCTGGGAAACCTGGGATTGCAACCGCAAACCCGAACCAGAAGGTTGTTTCCTGAACCCTCCTCCTTTACTTTTGGACTCCAATATCACGGTGGCCACTTTTCTCTCCCTTTCTCGGGGAACGCCAACGTCTCCCCTACCGTCTTGCCTCCTTTTTTCCCCTTTGAGATTCTCTGGCCGGCGGGTTTTATCGGAGTGCGGCGGAGCAGGAAGACGCGCCTCTCTCCCGCCTCCGCCAGGTACCACAGCGGGTGTTTCCGCAATTGCTCCTGGAGAAAGGTCCTGCCCAGATTTCTTCCTCCTACTTTGACCACCGTCGCGAGTACGGCTAAGGGGAGGAGGAGGAGAAGAAGAAGGAAGGTCTTCCAGGTCAGTGAAATGAAAAGGGAAGAAGCTGTCGTCACCGGCTAGAGAAAATAAGAGAGGAAAGGAAGGGAATGAGAATTAGAACAAGGAAGTGAGGCAAGAAGGCAAGAAACTTTGAGAACAGAAGACAGCAAGAAGGTAAAACCACGAACCATTCAAACACTGGACATTTTTAGGAACTCGGAGGTGCGATGATTCAAAATCTCAGCACCCCTCATATCCCGCAATGGATAAAGCAAAATTATCCAGTACACTCGGCTCGAGTCACAACTGCCTCCCCCAGTCGGACACGTGGAGAGAAAGAACGACCCAAATTCGTAGCCTGGAAAGTGGAGGCACAAAGAATGAAGAGCCCCTGGGAACCCAAGAGTCGCTTAAAGACACCGAATGGCCTTTTCGGAAAATCCCCAACCAAGGCTAATGATGGCAGCTCTTGGAAATGAACCCACATTAAATAAAGGAAAAACGACGGCAAAACGCTCAAAGATCAGCGGTACCCATCAAAACCTTGACGAGTGACACTTGGTGCAGCCCGCTCTCCCAACAGACAACTCTCAGCAAAGCTTCTTGCCAATCATTGTTTGCGGACGAGCCCGACTAGAGGAGAACGTCTCGAATGACTAAAATGCCCTTGACCTTTGAATTTCCTCCACACACCCCCAAGGGGTACTTCCAAAAACTCCCCCGAGCAATGATGACCTCTCCTCGGTAAGTCACGTACCTTCAGCAGAGACGGCTCGAGAACTTGCTAAGGAAGTCAAGAAGTTAGCCACCCTTATCGAGACGCGTGGCACCCCCAAATGTCTCCACTCCTACGGAGTAAACCCAGAGACACGCAGGGCCCCGAGAGTCAGACGACCTCCCCAGATGGCCAAGCCACTCGCGGACGAGCTCCTCCCATGACCCAAAAAATCGGCAGGTGAAAATTTTCCTAAGTGGCTTACTAACAGAGAACTTAAGTCCACGGGCGCCCGACACTCATAGACTTGGGGGACTTATATAACTACGAAATATTCTGCCTAGGGACACGTGGCAATAAGCTTCCAGAAGCATAGCGGTAGCCCACGATAAGGACACGTGACACCACTCTCTTACCACTTACGTGGCCCTTGCCCACGTCCTTCCGTGAGGGCTCCCGTCCAAGAGACGTGGAGACCCCTTGCGCATCGTGGGACAACCCACGTCCCACGAGAACGCGGGTTGAGCACGTCCTCCCTGCACTTAGTATAAATAGACCCTCACCCGGGGGACTAAAGGACACGAGATCCGAGACATCGAAAGTACCTCCAGAGAACGTTACCCATAACCATACCGAACACTCTCAATCCTCCATTTACCTAACATTTGTCACAGATCCCAAGCTCTGCCTTGCCTACCGCCAGGCTCGATCATCGGCAGTGCACCTCCATTCCGGAGCACCCTTCCAACAGGAGCCCTTTGAGACCCAAGCTCTGTCACACTAAGGCAACCTCCTAAGAGTGGCTCACCCGCCCGGAGTACCTTAAGCACATCTTAGCCGCACACGGCCCGATACAGGCAACCACCTTGCCTAACAGCCCTTATAGACGTCACCATGACGAACTACGTGGACTTTGATCCCTCTCCAAGGGTACGTAGGCACCTAGGTTCCACTCCTAAGGAGAAGCCTCCCAAGGTTAAGACCCCTTGCAGTCCTTAAACTGCAAATTACAATTGTTTTCAAAATTTTGTAAAAGGGATGGCATCGGTCGGCCATCCTTGATAAAAATCGATTGAGGGCTGCTAGCCTCCCGTTGAGCGTTTGCACCTCTTTCATTGTTCGCGGAGGTTCCATGTTGAGGATAGTTGCACATTTTTCGGGGTTGGCCTTGATTCCTCTTTGCGTGATCATGAATCCCAGGAACTTTCCTGCCGACACGCCGAAGGCGCATTTGGTTGGGTTTAGCTTCAATTGGTGCGTCCGCAAAACTAGGAAGAGTTCCTCCAAATGTGCCAGATGTTGTTCGAGCTCCATGGATTTAACCACCATGTCATTGACATAGACTTCGAGGTTTCGACCTATCTGGTCCCTGAAAATGACGTCCATCATCCTTTAATAAGTTGCACCTGCGTTTTTCAGTTCAAAGAGCATGACCTTGTAGCAGTAGATGCCTCTGTCTGTGATAAAAGAGGTCTTCTCTTGATCCTTTGGGTTCATCTGGATCTGGTTATACCCTGAGAAGGCGTCTAGGAAGCTCAGCATCTGGTGTCCAACCGTCCCGTAGTCCAGCTTGTCAATGTTTTGGATGGTCGACCTAGGACTACGTTGTACGTCGACGGGGCTGTTGATACAGTGAACCTAACTTTGGTGCGGGCGACCTTTGGTTGTACGCCGAGGGCGAGCCATGCTGTAAGGGTTCCTTGTGTTTCAACGGCTTGCCCAGAGAAGTCGACAAGGGTTCCTTCGGCTGACACCAGCTGATCCTTGCAGTTGGTCATCTCTTCCAAAGTCCCACAAATAGTATATCAACGGCTGACCCGGGGTCTACCAGTATGCGTTTGACATCAAATCCTGAGATATTGGTCGTGATAGCCAATGGCTTGTTTATCTTAGTCTCGTCACCAGTGCCATCAAAGGTCACGAACTGCGTTTTGTGCCGCTTGCTTCGGTTGCTTTGGAGGTCACCCGGTCGGTCGTGCAAGGGTTTTGGGGACTTGCAGGTGCTAGCCATGCGAGTATTGCCCTGTAATGTATCCTGTATTCAAGATAAAAAATACGGGTTTCTGAGTGTTAGGTGTATACTCCTACTGCCCGAAAAAGAAATGCCGTTTAGCGGTAGAGTACGCAAGGCATTGTGGTATGAGGAAGATCGGTGTGGGCGCCACTGTAACTGTCGTTTTTGGTTCAAACAATTGTAATTTATAATTAAGGACCGCAAGGGGTCTTAACCTTGGGGGACTTTTCCTTAGGTGGTGCACCTAGGTGCCTACGTACCCTTCGGAAGGGATCAAAGTCCACGTAGTTCGTCATAGTGACGTCTATAGGAGCCGTTAGGCAAGGTAGTTACCTGTATTGGGCCGTGTGCGGCTAAGACGTGCCTAAGGTACTCCGGGCGGGCGAGCCGCTCTTAGGAGGTTGCCTTAATGGGAGAGAGCTCGGGTCTCTGAGGGCTAATGGAAGCCCTGTTGGCGCAATGCTCCGGGGACGGAGGTGAGCTTGCCGGTGATCAGACCTGAAGGAGCCTACGACGGAGCTCGGGATGCCTGCTAGAATGGCTGTGAGTAATGCCCTCTGGAGGTATTTGAGGTATCTCAGATCTATTGTTATAGTCCTTGAACTTGCGTATCTTTAGTCCCCCGGGTGAGGGTCTATTTATATTGAGTGTGGGGAGAACGTGCTCGACCCACGATCTCATGGGATGTGGGTCGTCCCACGATGCCCAGGGAGTTCCCACGTCTAGTTGAGTGGGTGTTCCTGTGAGAGGATGTGGGCAAGGGCCATGTAAATAGCATATAAGTGGTGCTACGTGCTGCTAGCGTGTGCTGGCGCTAGGCTTTTGGAAACTTAGTGCCACGTGTCCCAAGGCGAAATATTCCGTAGTTACACACATTAAAAATTTTAAATTTATTCAGATTTATCTTACGAAGGTATAGTCATTTCTATTTAGTAAGTAGATTATACATAAGTAAATTACACACATAGGTAAAGCAGACAATACGCACGGGAGTGCGTATTAGATGCTAGTACTATATATGAAGATAGCATTGGTAGCTTGGCAACGTGTTAACGGTTTCAGGAGTGAACTTTCGTGTCATCCATTTAATTTTCTTTGAAACTTATAGTTAAATTTTATAAGTCAAAATATAATTAAAGTTATCAATATGTGTATAGGACTTTATAACATAAAGTATCACAGCATAATTTTTTAAATTTGACGGTATGAGACCATTGATATTTTAATTCAATTTACAATCTAAAATATGAAACCCAAAAGCAAATTTGTTTAAGAAATACATCAAATTAGAGGGAATGCTTAAAAAAATTACAACTCGTTCTAAAGTTTCAGTGTAAAAATTTTAAAATGACATCACTAATTATTAAGAAGAATATGAAAAAATAATGTTAATCCTTCAAATTAAATCCAAATCCATTAATTTCTAGTTTGCTTAAAACTTCTGCTATATATATTTGACTGAGAATTTAATATTTAATTTTCAGTTATAATAATCATTTATGTAAAAGCAAAAAAGACCCAAGCGATACCATATCATATGCATCCTGTCTACGTTGTCACTTCGTCACTATATGCTATTCTTAATTAATCTAGTGCTCCTAATCCTACCTCACGCCTTCATTTTTATTTTTATTTTCTTGTGAATTTTATTTAAAAGCATCCAAGTTCATTTATCATTTTATTTGTTCAGAATTTTGAAAGTAAAATCTAAATATTCTTATTACGAAAAAAGAAATGTTTGATGAGTGCACGATGGAGATAAGAAAAATTAAAAGAGAGAAAAGTTAAGAAAAAAAAAATTATCTCTTTATTTCTCTCATAAACTCCATCAACAAATGCAAAGACTGTATGTTACAATAAGGACACAAATCTCAATTGCATAGTCTGAGCCGTTGGATGAGACTATAACAATAAGGACATGAATCTCAATTTTTATCTGACAGTCTGAATCGTGTACTTTATACACTTGCACTTCACTTGATGCTAATGCCCAGAGGATCTACTTTTACAAAAAACTTGAAGTGGGTGTTACACGTTCAAATAATGCAACTATGAATGAGTTTCAAACTGTTAGAACATAGTTGCATTTCAAGTTTTCAACAACCAAACATCAGATTTTAGTTAATGGGAAATTAACTGGTAATGTCTGTCGTGGTCGGGGTATTCGTCAAAGGGATCCTCTTTCCCCTTATTTGTTTATTCTTGCTATGGAAGTTTTATCCAGGTGTATTGACCTTGAAGTGGCTAGAGATAAAAGGAAGTCTCCCATGGTTAGTGGGATCAAAATCTCACACTTACTTTACGCTGATGATGTTCTGTTGTTCAAACTCTCCTCTCATCTTCATTTTCTCTATTTTCAACTCTTCTTTCTTCTGCATCTTCATAAATAATCATTTACTTCTTTTGTTCATGGTTACTCTCTCTCTCTCTCTCTCTCTCTCTCTCTCTTTCTCTCTCTCTCTTTCTCTCTCATTTCTTCTCTTCTCGTTTGCTTTGTATCTCCCATGATCTTCTTAATGTTTCTTTCTCTCTTTCTTCATCTTCTATCCATTTTCTCATGTTTCTTATATATATTTTTTGACAAAAATACTATTTTGGTCCTTTACGTCTACCCTCTGTCTCAATTTAGTCCCTAACGTTTGATCAATCTTAATGTGGCCTGTCACGTTTGTAATTAGTGTCAATTTTGTCCTTCCGTTATTTTACTAAACAATTAACGGATTGCTTATGTGGACAGTTAAATATTTAATGATATGTACACTTAAGCATGTTGAGTTGACATTTTTTCACCTCTATATTTATTAAAATGTTGTAAAACAAGAACTTAGGAACAAAAGAGCATAAGATAAAGAATAACAAGAATATTATAAAGATGCACCAAATTTATTCATACCTTCACTTGTTTACAATAGTCTCTATTTATAGGACTTTAGCCATAAGGTAGCATTAAGAACATAATAATGTACCTTTAAGCACACTAATTGGAAGGTTACACAATACTCTTAAAGAGGCTTTCATGGAGAGGTTACTAAGGATATAAAGAGACAAGTGATCATGTGGAGGGTTTAGGAAGAATCCAATGTCGAAAATGTGGTCATCCACATATAAATACATATATTTATAATACTTCCCCTTGGATGACCACTCATTATGAACATTCCTCATTAAAACCTTGCTAAGAAAAACCCAGTGGGACAAAATCTTAGCTAAGGAAAAAGAGTACATAATTCATAATTAATTTTCTTCCCCTTAAGTCTTCAGGACTTCGTATCAATATGTCTCGTTAAAACCTTGCTAAGAAAAACCCAGTGGGACAAAATCTTTGCTAAGGAAAAAGATTACATAATTCAAACTTAAAATTTCTTCCCCTCGAGTTTACATCTTATCATGAATGACTTTAAGACTTCTTATTCCAATGTTGTACACATGGTTCTTGAAAACTTTAGTTGGCAAAACTTAGGTAAAGAGATCAGCTACATTGTCGCTTGATTGAATTTTGCGAACATCAATATCACCTTTCTTTTGTAGCTCATGAGTATAGAAGAATTTAGGTGAAATGTGTTTAATCCTATCACCTTTAATGAATCCATCTTTAATTTGTATGATACATGCTGCTATATTCATACAATATTGTTGGTTCGGCATTGGTTGTAGACAACCCACATGCATCTTTAATACGATGAATCATTGTTCTCAACCAACACACTCACGGCTTGCTTCATGAATATCCAATATCTCAGAATGATTTGATGATGTAGCTATGATGGTTTGTTTTACTGATCGCCATGAAATGACAGTTCCCCTAAATGTAAAGATGTAACCTGCTTGTGAACGAGCTTTGTGGGGATCAGAAAGATATCCAGCATCAGCATATCCAATTAATTCTGGCTTTCATTTCTTTGGGAAAAATAAACCAAAATCAGATGTTCCACGAAGATATCGAAGAATATGTTTCACTCAATTCCAATTTCTTTTTTTGGTGCAGAACTAAACCTTGCTAATAAATTTACAGCAAAAGCTATGTCTGGTTTAGTAGAATTTGCAAGGTATAAAAGTGCTCCTATTGCACTAAGATATGGTACTTCAGGAGCACGAAATTCTTCGTAATCTTCTCGTGGACGAAATGGACATGTTTTTATATCAAGTAGACGAACAACCATCGGATAACTTAAAGGATAAGATTTATCCATATTAAATTATTTCAAAATGTTCTCAATGTAAGATGATTGATGAACATGAATTCCACTTGGTAAATGTTCAACTTGGAGTCCATATAAGTATTGTGTAGTTTTTGAAATCTCTTCTAGAGTTCCTACAATATTTATGTCATCAACATAAGCTGCAATAATAGAAAATCCAGAATTTTTCTTCTTTATAAAAACACAAGGAAAAATAGGATCATTCCTATATCCTTCTTTCAATAAATACTCACTGAGACGATTATACCACATTCTTCCAGATTGTTTCAATCCATATAAGGAACTTTGTAATTTGATGGAATACATATCCCGGGGTTTTGATTTATATGCTTCAGGCATCTTAAATCCTTCAGGGATTTTCATGTATATGTCATTATCTAATGACCCATATAGATATGTAGTTACTACATCCATCAAACGTATATCAAGTTCTTCAAAGGATACCATACCAATTAAAAATCGGAATGTAATTATATCCATAACTGGAGAATAAGTCTCATTATAATCTATACCAGGTCTTTGTGAGAAACCTTGTGCCACAAGTTTTGCCTTATATCTCACAACTTCATTTTTCTCATTTCTTTTACGGACAAATACCCACCTATACCCAACAGGTTTAACATCTTTAGGTGTTTGGGTAACTAGTCCAAAAACTTCTCGTTTTGATAACGAGTCTGATTCGGCTTGTATAGCCTCTTTCCATTTTGGCCAATCATTTCGTTGTCGACATTCTTCTACAGTTTTGGGTTCAGGTCCCTCATCATTGGTAATTTCAGAAGCAATTGCATATGCAAAAATATGATAAACAATAATTTCATTTCTTTCCCACATTTTTCTATATTTCAATGAGATCTCATAATTTTCCGGTACCAGATCCACTTCTGGGGTTGAAACTACTTCTTGAGTTACCTTTTCAGAAATTTGGGGTTGTTGATTGATATTTGAAATATCCTCAATATCTTGAAGAGTATTTTCTCTACTTTTTCTCTTTTTGGGAATGGTATCTTTTGCACCAATTGGTCTACCACGCTTCTGGCGTATTTTAGATTCATTAGCTGCTGTACTAGTAGATTGTCCTACAGGGACATCTAATCATGTTGGAATATTTGCAGCTGGTATATGCGATTTAGTGACCCTCTTAGTATCCACAAAATTATCTGGTAATTGATTTGCAACATTTTGCAAATGAATAATTCTTTGAACTTCAAGTTCAGATTGATTTGTGCGAGTATCATGAAAAGACAATGTAGATGTATTCCAACTAATATCTTGTACTTTTGCAACCTTATCTTTTTCTTCCTCTAAAGGTGGAAAAATTGATTCAATGAAAATAAAATCTAAGAAACGTGCTCTAAAAAGTTCACTAGTTAAAGGTTCAAGATATCTAATAATAGACGGTGAATAAAAAACAACATAAATCCCGAGACGACGATGAGGTCCCATTTTAGTACGATGAGGAGGTGCAATAGGAACATACACAACACAACCAAAAGTTCTGAGATGAAATATATTTGGTTGTTGACCAAAGAAAATTTGTAATGGAGAAAATTTATGGTATGCAGTTGGTCTAATACGAATTGTAACTATGGAATATTCCCCTCTAGTGACACATGACACTGGGCTTCTAGAAGGGCTGCAAGAGCTCAAGTCAGTGACACGTGGCCCCATATATTCACCCCCTATGTGGTCGATACCCACGTCTCTCCTCTTGAGCTCCCGTCCAAGAGATGTGGAAAGCCTTCAACCATCACGGGATGACCCATGTCGAGCAGGAATGTGGGTCGACCACGTCCTCCCCCACACTTGGTATAAAAAGGGCCTGACCCGGGGGACTCGAAGGACATGAAGTCAGACAGACTCCGAATACACAGAAGCTAGACTTAGCCTTCCAAATATGGTACACCTCTTCATTAATCTTAGAGCTTGGATCACTGCATCCCAAGCTCTACCATCAACCGACATATCTCCGCCCCAGAGACCTCCATCAACAAAGCTCCCAAGACCTCTGAGAGACCCTTGCTCTCTCCCAGTCTAAGGCAACCTCCAACGAGTGGCTTGCCCGCTCAGAGTACCTTACACATGTCCTAATCGCACACGGTCATCTACAGGTAATCGCCTTGCCTAACGGCTCCAACGGACGTTATCACAGCGAACTACATGGACTTTGATCCCTTGATAAGGGTACGTAGGCACCTAGGTTCTCACCTAAGGACAAATCTCCCAAGGTTACAACCCCTTGTGGTCCTTATTTTTCACTTAGAATTGTCTGAACCAAAAATGATAGTTACATTGGCAACCATCGCGGTCTTTCTCAGACCACAATGCCTTGCACACTCTGCCGCTAAACGACATTTCTTTTTCAGGGAGTAGGAGTACCCGCCTAACACTCAAAAACCTATGTTTTAAATTTTATCTACAGGAAAAATCTGGAAATGACCGACTCAAATGCTCCAACGACCACGACCAATGCAAGTGCCCTAAGGCACAACACAAGGAATAGACAGGGGACGATTGAAGTTACCACAGCGAAAGTAGGCGGCTCAAATACAACCCAACCGCAGAATGCCTCGATGGCACAAGTGACTATCATGGAGACCGTTATCCAAACGCCAACAACCAGGGAGGAAGCATGCCCTCAGCATCCCTATGGCTTGCCGCATAACCCATGCCTTCCAGCTAGCAACCAAGAGCTAACAGAACTGGCGAGGAGCTTGCGTGAGATGGAGCAAGCTCGACTCGAGGCAGAGATAACGTCCATACGTCAACAACAGTGGGAAGATGATAGAAACCGCCCTAGCAAATACGACCATCCAAATACCGGTAGCACCGTACAACACACCTGCAAGCCCTTCCAACGACCCTACCAGCTTACCTGTAATACAATTTGGAACTCTGCTTATGGAGTTCGCATGACTATCACTAACAGCACTAGCTCCCCCACCATCAATCCCACCTGGGCCAACAATGGTCACCAGAAAAGCAGTACACCTGCCCACGAACTACCCGCGACCACCTATCCCCATTTACGCGACAGGGTCTTACCTGCATATGCCTTGGGCAGGAGCCTACAACCCGTATGCCCCCTATGTACGGTATGACTACTCACTTAGGACAATATCACTAGCCTGGCTTCAACTTCCAAGGGAAAGGGAGGCACCCCTTCACCCAGCAAGTCATGAACGAACATGTGCCCATGGGTTTCAAGATTCCCTTCCATATAGAACCTTATGGCAGAGAGACTGATCCACGGGACTACATCAACACTTTCAACTCAGCTATGTCGATACTCGGCATGACAGACGGCCAGCAATGCCGAGTTTTCTCCTTAACCTCGAAGGAAGCGGCTCTAAGATGGTTTTCACTACTGCCCACGAACTCGATCCACAGCTTTGAGCAGTTGGCACAAAAGTTCCTTACCCAGTTCGCTAGCAGTAAAGAATACCAGAAGAACGAGGATTCCTTCATCGGCCTCCATCAGGAAGAAGGAGAAACGTTGCAAACTTTCTTAGCTCAATTCACAAAACTCTTGCTCCAAGTCAGGGGCCTCCAAGACACTGTTGCGATCTTCGTCATTAAACAAGGCCTCCGATGCTCACAGTTCTAAGGGGAGCTCAACAGATGCCCTGTTTCTACATTGTAAGAGCTAATGGACTGAGCGGAATGGTTCATCCAGGAGGAGAACGCCCAGATTGCCAAAGACAAGATGAGAAAATTCCTAATAAGTAGGGCCGACCTAGAGTGATCCGAGAAAAAGAAGGAAAAGACGGCAATGGACAACCAAAATCCCAAGGAGAAAAACAACAGGAAGCGCTTACCGCCGTGACCCCAAACACCTCCCAGAGGATGGTTCACCAGCTACACTCCTCTCAACAAATCACATGTCGGAGTCCTTGAGGAAATTTACCACTCGGACATGCTCAGTGTCCCCCCACAATTCAAGAGGCAAAAGACTTGGAAGCCGGTGGATAAATCCAAGTATTGCCAATTCCACAAAGACTATGGGCATGAGACAAACGACAGCATTCACTTATAGGATCAGATTGAGGACCTGATCCGCAAAGGACAGTTGGGCAGATACATCAAGGAGGAAAGCAAAGCCAATACGGAACACTTGAGGGATACCGCTGACCAAGCGCCTACTCCTAGGGTTATCAACGTCATTGTAGGCGGATTGCAGAAGGGAACTACCTCGCAACTGCAAAATAAGAAAAGGGTAAAATGCTCTATACTCGCCCTCGACTATGCCTCGAAGCATAGAAAAAGAAGCGAAGAATCTAAGGGAGACCTTATCACGTTCGACCTCACGAACCTCGAAGGACCAATTCACGATGACCCAGTGGTGGTGACTGCAGTCATTGTCAAATACGAGGTCAAACGGGTCCTAATAGACCAAGGATCCTCAGCGGACGTCCTATATTTCGACACTTTTAAGATGCTTGGGTTAGACGAGGCCAACATGAAGCCCTTCCTCGGCACTCTCATAGGGTTCTCCGGAGCTCAAGTTCTTGCAGAAGGAATCATATCAACCCGCACAACTATGGGCACTTTACCGAAGGTAGCAAGCCTTGTCGTGGATTTCATCATCATTTCAGCACCTTCGGTGTACAACGCCATCCTTGGGCGACCGTCCCTGAAAAACCTCAAAGCTATAGTGTCCACTGCACAACTTACTATGAAATTCCCGACGCCGCACGGGGTCGGAGAAATCATGGTGAACCAAAAACTGGCGTGAGCCTGCTACACGACAAGCTTACCAAAGACCATCAAGGTCGCTCGCCCTGGTCCCAAAGAATCGCGCGAGGAACCCTCCATGGGCAAAGAGCCAGGAGCAAGTCCCCTAGAGTCCGCCTGCCCGGGCCGAGCCTCCATCTAAACTCTAAGCGCACTTTGCATGCTCAAAATGCTTCTCGGTCAAGCTACACATGTCTCCGTTTATTTGAAAGTTAGGAATTATTACTTTCAGCCTGACTAAGGCTATTCAAATGTAATCATCTTGTTTCCCATTAACTGAAGTTTTCCTTTTGAAAAAAGAAATGGCCTATATGCGCAAAGTCAACTCGCAAAAAGTCCCAAGGATGGGCATAGGGCCGACCGCCCGAAGAAAATGCTTAAGAGCCACCAAGGCTAACCGAAGATTCCCTCGACGTACGGCTAAAAAGCTTCTCGGACGCGAAAACATGAAATTAACGTTCACACAATACATGCTAGCAAAAATATACGATCATCTTGATCACATGGTACTCATGCAAGAATCGTTTTACCCAGAAGTAAGAAGATAACCAAATCAAAAAGACTGTACTCACGCACAACCTCTTTTCCTAGAAGTAAAAAGAGGGACAATTAAAAAATTTAACATTAATTCTCATTAATGTAACAAAAGGGGGAGGCATCCGCCTATTACAAGGAACAAAACCTAAAACCCTACATAAACCTATTCTTGGGCACTCCCAAGATCTACGTTTGCTTCGGCCTCCACAGGCTTCACGTTGCCAAAATCTCCCGACGGCCTCCTCTGGACAACTTCGGCCAACTGTTGAGAAGTATCTCCAATCTCTAGGGCACGCCTGCCAACGATGGAAAGTACTTGATGATCTAGCGGGGGGGACAACCAATTGACGGAGATAGATGAAGTTCAAAGGAGGGTCAGTCTCCAGCCGGCCTCTAAGCTCACCATCAAGAAGCTCTAGGGAAGCCACCATCAAGACGCTCGAGTTGTTCGACTGCCAGCAACATCCCATACATCCTCTGCGCCAGCAGCTCCCTATGATGATTAGCAACGTCGACCACCTTGCTCTCAGCCTCTAGCCTGGCCGCAAGATTTTCGCTGGCGCGAGTCTCGGCACTTTTCAAAGCCTCACGAATAGAGCGCGTCTCATGACGGCGCTTCTCCGTGTCCTCCCGATGGCTGGCAAGCTCCTTGCAAGTCTTCTCTGACTCCTATCGCAGAAGTTTAACCTTGAAAACCTGAGCACCCTCAGCTTTAAGGTGGGCCACCTCATGAGTCAAGGACCTTATCTCACGACCCTAGTCCTCACACTCCATCTCCTTCGCAGACAGCCATCCGCCCACATCCTCCAAACTCTTATGAGCAGCCTCTAAAGCTAAGCCTTTAGAGGCCAAGAAACTCTGCACAAAACGTAAAAACGTTAACAACCCAAAAAAGCCTCAAGTAAAAAACAAGTAAGGGAGAGAGAGATTACCACTTGTTTTTCCCACACAGTCCCAGCCTGGTGGGAATCGGCCAATGCCTTGGCAACACTACCAAAGGCATGAATAGCAATGTTTAGGGGATTGGTGTCCATCCCCTTGGCGGCTCTCTTGCTCATATCTACGGGAAAGCACCTGCCCAAAGCCACGAAGTCAAAAGGAGGTTCCCCCTCCGTAAGCTCGGCAGGCTCAAATGGGTCAACATCTAACCCCAAAGAAAGATCTTCCGTGGTGGTCAATTGACTCACCACTACATTGCCTCCTCCAGCGAGGGTCTCGGCTTCTTCAGCCGCTTCACCAGCTCCGGCCCTTCCAGTTGGAGCTTCAACCATTGTTTCATCTCCAGCGGCCCTCTCCCTCTTAGAAGGGTCACTCACAGGTTCCTCGACTGCTCGCTCAAACTAAGCTTTCTTGCTCGCAGGCTCCTCAGCACCTCTAGCAGAATCCGGGGTCACGGTAAGAGACGAAAAAGCCACCTTCATAGGTGATTGACGAACAGGCACAAGAGGAGGAAGAGTACCCTCCACCGAGGCCACCACCTTCGCAGCCGCCGTAATCGGTTTCTGCTGAGCAAACTAAGAAGACGGCCTCGAACTCGCACCAGAAAGCTTCTTGAACCCCCTTCTTTATTCTTAGGGTCCACTTCCACTACAACCTCCCTCCTATCTCTCCCCTTCGAACCTCCACCGTCTCCTCTCCCATCCTTCCTCCTTGTTTTTCTTTTAGGATCCTCTTGCTGGCGCACCTTATCAGGGGAAGGCGGAGTATACATTTAGACATCTTTCCCACCACCACCAGACATCCTGACAGAAGCTCCAGCGACTCTTCCTTGGCAAAGGTAAAGGTCCTGTCCAGATTTGTTCCCCTTACCTTGGCCACTATCCCGAGTACGGCTAAGAAGAGGAGGAGGAGGATGAGGGGATAGATCCCCCAAATCAGTTAAACCAAAAGGAAAAATATTGTCATCATCACCAGCTATGATGAAGCTTTATAGAGGAAAATGACAATTTCACAGAGGAGAAGGGTGCAAGAACTAGAGAGAAAGCTCTGATAGAATAGGGAAGGATGAAATAAAGAATTCATTGAAGATGAAGGTTGGCATTTATAAGAAGCACAAAGGCGTGACGATTCAAAAATCTCTACCCCCCCTCGAATCCCGCAACGGATGAAATCATTATCCAGTGTACTCATCATAGGCTGCAACCGCCTGTCCTAACCGAGCACGTGGAAAAAACGAAACGGCCCAGATCCATCAGCCGAGAAACTGAAGGAATAAAGACTGAAAAGCCCTAGAAAACCCAAGAGTCACCCAAAGAGACCAAATGGCCTTTATGGAAAATCCACAACCAAGGCTAATGATGACAACCCTTGGAAACACACCTGCTTTAAATAAGGGAAAACCACTACAAGAAAAAATAGGATTAGCTAGGAAAAATCCGTAGCTAATCCCTAATCCGGGATTAGCTACGGATTTTTCCCTAGCTAATATTTGGACGCTAATTGCTACGAATTTTTTCGTAGCTAATCCCTAGCTAATCCATAGCCAATCCCTAGCTAAATTCCTTAGCTAAGCCGTAGCTAATCCCTAGCTAATTCGTAGCTAATCCCTAACTAAATCAGCCCCTCCGACAATTGCCACCGGCGACCTCCTCCACCGGCCTCCGGCGATCTCCGACGACGGTCGCCGGCGATCTCCTCCACCTCTAGCGACCTCCTCCTCCGGCGACCCCCTCCGACGACGGATGGCGGCCTCCTCCACCTCCGGCAACCTCCTTCACCGGCCTCCGGCGACCTCCTCCGGCGAACACTTTATATTTCTGAAAAATTGTCCTAGGAGGACTCGAAGACGGAACATCATGGATGGTAACATTTACACCAACCACTAGGCCATTTATCATTTTTTGATTTATTAATGTAAAACATTTTATATATATACATATAATAAATTAGCTAGACATTTTTTCCCTAGCTAATCCGTAGCTAATTAGCTAGGGATTAGCTAGGGATTTTTTTCCCTAGCTAATTAGCTAGGGATTGGCTAGAGATTTTTTCCCTAGCTAATTAGCTAGAGATTGGCTAGGGATTTTTTTCCCTAGCTAATTAGCTAGGCAAATCCGTAGCTAATTAGCTAGGGATTTTTTCCCTAGCTAATTAGCTAGGGATTAGCTACGGATATTTTCCCTAGCTAATTAGCTAGGGATTAGCTACGGAATTTTTCCCTAGCTAATTAGCTAGGGAAATCCGTTGCTAAATTTTCCCGCCTTTTCGCGCCAAACTTTTTTAACAAATTAGCTAGGGATTTTACCCCTATTTAATCCGTAGCTAATTAGCTAGGGATTTTTTCCCTAGCTAATCCGTAGCTAATTAGCTAGGGAAATTTTCCCTAGCTAATTTCCGTAGCTAAATCAGTTTTTTCTTGTAGTGAATGGTTACAAGTCACCCAAGGCTATGAAAGCTAGTCAGACCATGACACATGGTGGTGACGATAGCTAGCCCGCTTCTTTAAGAGATAGCTCCTCACAAAGTCCCCTCCGGCCACAGCTCGCGGACGAGCCTGTTCAAGGAAAGACATTCTGAATGTCCAAAATACCCTTGGCCTTTGAGTTTCCTTCGCACATCCCCAAAGGGCACCTTCGGAAATTCCTCTCTATACAATGATGACCTCTCCTCGGAAAGACGCGTACTTTCCTGCAAGACGGCTCAAGAAACTTGCTAAGGAATCAAGCAGTCAGCTGCCTAGATCGAGACGCGTGACATCTTCGACATCCATACTCTCAAAGGAAATAAGGGAGAGATACGCGAAACCTCTTCAGCAGAACGACCGACCAAGATGGCCAGACCAACTTGCGGACGGGGCTCATTTGGCCAAAGACAACAAGTAGGAAACTTTCCTTAAGTAGCTTGCTAGAAGAAACTTAAGCCCACGGGCGCCGAACACCCGTAGGCTTGGGGGACTTATGTAACTACGGAATATTCCCCTTTAGGGACAAGTGGCACTGGGCTTCTAGAAGGGTTGCAAAAGCTCAAGTCAGTGACACGTGGCACCATATATTCACCCCCTGCGTGGCCAGTACCCACGTCTCTCCTATTGAGCTCCCGTCCAAGAGATGTGGAAAGCCTTCAAGCATCGTGGGATGACCCACATCGAGCAGGAACGTGGGTCGACCACGTCCTCCCCCACACTTGGTATAAAAGGGGCCTCACCTGGGGGATTCGAAGGACATAAAGTCAGATAGACTCCGAATACACAGAACTTAGACTTGGCCTTCCAAATACAGTACACCTCCTTATTAATCTTAGAGCTTGGATCACTGCATCCCAAGCTCCACAATCAACTGACATATCTTCGCCTCAGAGACCTCCATCAGCAAAGCTCCCAGCACCTCCGAGAGACCCTTGCTCTCTCCCAGTCTAAGGCAACCTCCAACGAGTGGCTCGCCCGCCCGGAGTACTTTACACACGTCCTAGCTAAACATGGCCATCTACAGGTAATCACCTTGCCTAACGGCTCCAACGGATGTTATCATAGTGAACTATGTGGACTTTGACCCCTTAATAAGGGTACGTAGGCACCTAGGTTCTCACCTAAGGACAAGTCCCCCAAGGCTATGACCCCTTGCGGTCCTTATTTTTCACTTAGAATTGTCTGAACCAAAGATGCAGCATGTATTATAGCATGTCCCCAAGCAGTTGCAGGGAGCTTTGACTTCATAAGCAAAGGTCTAGCAATAAGTTGTAACCTTTTAATAAAAGATTCAGCTAAAATATTTTGTGTATGAGTATGAGCTACTGAATGTTCAACAGTAATTCCTATTGACATAAAGTAGTCATAAAATGCTTTTGAAGTAAACTCACTAGCGTTATCTAAACGTACTGTTTTAATAGAATGATCAGGAAAGTGTGCCCTTAATTTTATTATTTGAGCAAGTAATTTAGAAAAAGCTACATTACGAGTTGAAAGTAAACAAACATGTGACCATCGAGTAGAAATATCAATTAAAACCATGAAATATTGAAATGGACCACATGATGGATGAATAGGACCACAAATATCTCCTTGTATACGTTGTAGAAAAGAAGGAGACTCGATGGGTAATTTAGAAAGAGATGGTTTAACAATTAATTTGCCTTGAGCACAAGATTCACGAATGAAATTATTTGATAATAGGATCTTCTGGTCCTTTAGTGGTTGTCCACATGTATTTTCTATGATACGCTGCATCATAATTGAGTCAGGATGACCAAGACGGTCATGCTAAAGTATAAAAGTCTTAGGGTCTTAGCACTTTTTGTGCATAAAATTTGATTCAACCATTTTTATTGTTGTAACATACAATCCAGTAGAAAAAGCTAGAAGTTTCTCTAATACAAGCTTATGGCTTGATACGATGGAAGTAATGTTTAAATATTCTACATCACTTTAATTGTTTGTCTCAATGTGATACCCATTACAACAAATATCCATGAAAATGAGTAGATTTCTTCTAGATCTACTAGAATATAACACTTCATCAATTGTTAATTTTGTCCTATTTAACAATAGATTATGAGCTCTTCCAGAGCCTTCTATAAAATTTGCAGAACCAGATATTGTATTAACATTAATTTCAACTAATGTTAATTCTTGAAAATATTTTTATCTCGAAGAATTGTATGAGTTGTACAACTGTCCACAATGCATATGTCATCCTCTGTAATGCTGAATATAATTCCTTATCTAAAAATAAATTAAAATAATTTTAATACTTTGAAGTAAATAAAATTAAGGGAATAAAATTACCATTTTATTTAAATTCAAACAAACTCAGAAAGTAAATTACACTTTAAAATGAAACATAAACACTTGAAAATAAAATGAAACATAAACTAAAACTCTCTAAACAAAGTAGTCATTTCCATCACAAATCAAATGGTCAAATTTGCCATTAGGATCTTCAAAAAAATCAACAACATCAAAATCCAGTTTCATTTGTGATCCATCAGAAATAGTAGGATTAATGGGCTCAGAAAAATTCACTTCATCCTGGTTTCCTTTCTGCTTATGAAGTGATGCTTTGTAAAGATCAGCCAAATGTTTTGGAGTACGGCAAACACGAGACCAGTGGCCTTTTGTGCCACATCTATAGCAAATATCTTCACCCCTTTGGGATTTAGTTTTTTTTTCTAGATTTTCTTCATTTTTGGTCCCTTTCTTGTGCTTTTGAGTAGCACTATTATTCTCAAAATTTGAAGGAGAATTATTTTCACGAGTCTAAGTATTTTTCCTTCCACGACCTCGTTTTCCACCATGGCCTTGTCCACGACCATGAGAAAAAGTCATATTCGCTTCTGGGAATGGAGTTGATCCAGCTGGATGAGATTGGTGATTCTTCATCAAAAGCTTGTTGTTTTGCACAGCCATAAGCAAACATGAAATTAGCTCAGAATACTTAGTAAACCTACGCTCTCGATATTGCTGCTGCAGGACCACATTCGAGGCGTGGAAAGTAGAATATGTCTTTTCCAACATATACTCATCAGTGATTTTCTCTCCACATAATTTTAATTGAGAGCTAATTTTAAATCAGGCTGAGTTATATTCACTTACGGTTTTAAAATCTTGCAAACGTAAGTGAATCCAATCATAGCGAGCTTTGGGAAGAATAACAATTTTTTGGTGCTCAGATCTTTCCTTCAAATTTTTCCAAAGGACTAACGGGTCCTTAACAGTGAGGTACTCACTTTTCAATTCTTCATGCAAATGATGGCGAAGGAAAATCATTGCCTTTGCACGATCCTGCAGGGATGCTTGATTTCCTTCTTTTATAGTCTCTCCAAGATTCATTTCACTTGGATGAATTTAAGCATCAATAACCCATGACAGGTAATTTTTTCCAGAAATATCAAGTGCAATGAATTGAAGATTTGTAAGATTCGACATTGTGAATAAACTACACTTTTAAAATTAAGAGTTAGAATTCAAACACTAAATATATAAATTTATGAAAAGTATATATTTCTTTACTACCTTGATGTGATGGAAACAACTTTAGAGATCTTTCAACACACAAATTTTAGAGTCTCGTGCTGATAACGTGTTATAAAACAAGAACTTAGGAACAAAAGAGCATAAGATAAAGAATAACAAGAATATGATAAAGATACACCAAATTTATTCATACATTCACTTGTTTACAATAGTATCTATTTATAAGACTTTAGCCATAAGGTAGCATTAAGAACATAATAATGTACCTTTAAGCACACTAATTGTAAGGTTACACAATACTCTTAAAGAGGCTTTCATGGAGAGGTTACTAAGGATACAGAGAGACAAGTGATCATGTGGAGGGTTTAGGAAGAATCCAATGTTGAAAATGTGGTTATCCACATACAAATATGTAAGAATATGGGCCAATCCACCCTTGGTGGATCGGACCCAAGCCCAATTGATATTGGGGCAAATATGTAAATAAGATATAAATGTGGGTTATGGAGTGTAATTTACTCCTTAAGTTTATTTAATTTAAAACTGAGCCAGTTACGTTATATGTTAACGTGATAGAGAGAAGTGGGACAGATTCATTCCTACATCATTCTGACAAGCAAAAAACCAACTCTCTACTCTCAACTCTCTGTCATTCTCACTTTCGGTGCATTTGCTGTGTATCTTACTCGGAGTCCCTACTTGGTGACCGGAGTGCACATGGGTACCTGACATTGGAGTCGGAGTCGGATTCTTCACAGGTACGCCCGTTTATTTACAGTGGCATCAGAGCAAGGTTCCTTCCGCTGCGAAAAAAATATGTTTGCAATAACATGATTCTCACATTGCTTGTATGCCATCCTCCATGAACATATATATGTATGTACATATGAATATACAATATATTGCGTTTTTTGAAATTGACAAGTTAGGCTTCGCAATTTGTCTCATTGTATAGAGGGTGAAACAACGAGAGTGTACATATAAAATTTATGCAAAACTTAAATTTGTGAATCGAAGTTTCGGGTTTGAAATTTGGGTTACCAAAACTTAAAGATTTAGGCTTCGAAATTGCTCCCATTGCGTAGAGCACGAAAAATCGTGTGAAATCGACATAAAATTTGTAGAAAACGGAGTTCGGACGACTGAGATATTGACCTCTGAAGTTTTCCAGCGAGCTCCACCGCTTCCGGTCGCCGGATTCTGGAAAAATGGAGGCTGAAGTTGAAGATGACGGTTAGCGGCAGTTTTGGGAACCGCTGTTAGAAAACCGTCACTAAACCGTTTTCTTGGCGCGGCGGTAAGCCTGACCCGGTAAAAAAGTTTGGACCTGACCCGAAAAATTTTGGGCCTAGCCCGAAAAAAAAATATTCTTTGGGCTAAAAACAAGAAGAAAAAGTTTTTTTTGGTCTAAAAAAATAAAAAAAATTTTGTTTGGACGCGGACCCGAAAAAATTTGGGGGGCCGGACCTATAAAAAAAACTATTTTGGGCCTGACTTGCAACCAAAAAAAATAACAGAAATGCCATGTTGCGCGTGAGGCCACGTGGCAGCTCCGTTCGGCGCGTGGCACACGTGGCCGTGTAGCCACCGGCAAGTGGCGGCCGATGGGGCGGCACGTGTTACCGCCGGCGGCGCGTGAGCCACTCCAAAAAAATCATTTTTTCTTTTTTTTTCCTTCTAGGGGCGCGTGAGGGAGCGTGCGACCTCCGATTGAGGTGCCGTCTGTCTCTAAAAATCCGTAAAATTGAGATCTTCAATTTGACATATAATTCGACTATGTTTGGGGTGATTTGGGATCTGTTTATGTGTATTTTAGTGCTTTTCTGGTACCATTTTTTATGTGAAAAAAATTCCAGAAAAATTAAAATAATTTATTATTATTTTTTTAGGGCAAATTGAGGCAAATGGCTTCTAGTAGCACTGAAAACACTGACTATAGTGCGATGGAATTCTCATACCTGAATGAGGAAGTTCCTGAATACGTACCAATGGATGAACATCTCGAGGAGGATCCTGAGGGAGATCCAGAGGAAGATCTCGAGGAGGATCCTGAGGAAGATCCCGAGGAGGAACCTGTAGAGGATCCTCAACCAATCCCAGAAGAGACGATGATTTTCGGACCAACGTCAGAAACACTATTTCCACTTGAACTCCTCAGCATAGAACCTCACTTAAACTACAACGACCCATTAAATCCAATAGTGGTCCAAGAAATTGTGGTAGAGGAAGGCGAAGAAGTCAATCAACCTTTAACCCCTGCATTAGCTATGGATATAGCTGAGAGAGATTCAGCAAGACTAACAGACATAAAAGACATAAATGGCGTACTTTCCAAATACGTCAAAAGCATGACTGATAAGGAAAACACTAAATTTTACCTTAGAGTCATATTGGAATACATAAGAGCTGCAAGGGTTAGAGGCAAACCTAGAGGCCGACCTCCTAGCAAAATATACTGGTTTTTGATGATAGAAATGGTATGCCGAGTAGCCAATAGACCACACCGACAAAAGATATTAAGAGACACAGTGATTGATTACATGCGAGATTTTTACTATGATGTAATTTTTATTTTATGTTATTGAACATGATTCATGCATTGTAAATTTTTTCATCGTTAATGAACAATTTATTTTATTTAATGAAGTTATTTGTTCTATGATTACATGTATGAATTAAATATATGCTTTTATAAGTGGGAGCTTTTAGAAGATGAGTCTTCTAAGAGACGCATTTTTTTAAGGCACTTATATTTAATTCTTGATAGAATACACTGATTGTTGCTTGTATCTATGTGATGGGAGATACAAACGTATTCTCTTGATCATGGGTCTTGCAATGTCATTGTCTTCTGATCAAGAATAATATAAGGGCATGACATTGTATATTTTATGTGCTATATATATAAACTGAAATGTTCTTTGGTACGTCTCTGTTAGAGAGATCGTTGAATAATGTGGGGTCAATTTGTCACAGAACTAAGAATGACCACAAAGAACATTATAGCTGAACTGAATAAGGGGAAAAAACTAAACGGTGATAATTGGGATATTTGGCATAGAAAGGTACAATACATCTTGGAGGAACAAGATGCAGTTGACCCTTTGACCAATATCTTGGTCGAACTAGAAGCTGGGAATACTGCCCAGCATAGGAGAGACAGTGAAGCTTACCAAACGTGAAAAAGAAGAATAGCATTGCTAGGATCATACTTTTGAGTGCAATGGCTGATGACTTAATGTGCGAATTTGAGAAGCACAAAACTGCGCAAGCTATGTGGATAGCTTTGAAAGACAAGTTTGGTGGTACCTCTACCACTAAACTGAGGAGGTTAACGATTAAGTCCGATACCTATAAGTTTAAGCCAAACACTCCCATGAAATAGAATCTACGAGAGATGGCGAACATGATAAGAGAACTCAAGGAGGCTGGACACGTATTGTCTGATGAACAACATGTTCAAGCTGTCATCAGGTCGCTCCCTTCTAGTTGGCATCTTGAGCTGGAGGATGAAAGATTAGAGGCATACAAAGCCTCTGGGCAAGCTTTTTACACTGAGGAGGCCGGTACTTCCCATACTAAGCCCAATTTGAAGAAGGGCAAAAGGTTTCAAAAGAAAGGGAAGAAGGGCGGTCCTCCTCTATACAAGGGAAAGAATCAATTCAAGAGGAAAGGAAACAAAGGTGGGAAGAAAAAATGAGACCTAAAGAAGGTTAAATGCTTTGCCTGCCAGAAAATGGGCTATTTCGCACGTGACTGTTCTAAACAGACTGAGAGCGAAAAGGTATTAGTGAATTATGTGAATTCACATGTTTCTTATGTATCTAGTACTGTTTTTCTAAAAGAACCTGTTTCTTCTTCTTGGATTATTGATTCAGGCTCCACAGACCACATAACTAAGGAGCGAGGATCTTTTATGGACTACCGTCGGTTGCCATATCAAAGCAAGTGGCTTTACGTTGGAAACAACGCGAGAATTGAGGTTCAAGGCATTGGCAGCTGTAAATTTACCTTGCGTGGTGGCAAGACCTTCATTCTCCATGATGTACTCAATGCTCCTGACATCCAATGGAACTTGATATTTGTTACATGTCTTTTACATTATGGTTTTTGTGTAAACTTTCATGACAAAGTTGTTGACATTTTACGCAACCAAACTCTTTATGGTTCAGCTTTCTTATTTGATAAGTTCTTTATTTTGGATATCATTGGTGATTCTTTTAATGATAGTGAATGCTTTGCTATTTCTTCTAATCCTGTTGATGTAAATGTTTGGCATGCTAGACTAGGGCACATTAATCAAAATAGAATGATTAAATTAGCCAAAGAAGGGCTGTTAGGTACAATTCCAAACATGAAAATGTCACTATGTGAAAATTGTCTAGCTGGTAAGGCAACAAGAAAACCTTTCGGTAAGGGAACTAGAGCCGAAAATCCATTACAATTAATCCATTCTGATATATGCGGTCCAATGAGTGTGAGGGCGAGACACGGAGCGTCATATTTCATTACCTTTATAGATGACTATTCACGATATGGTCATATTTATTTGATTTCGCACAAGTCTGAAGCTCTTGCGTGCTTCAAACGATACCTAAACAAGGTAGAAAATCAAATGGATAATAAAGTCAAAGCATTACGCACTGATCGAGGTTGTGAATATTTGTCTGAACAGTTTAAGCAACTCTATGAAGAAAAAGGGATAATCAGGCAACTGACTATCCCTGGCAGTCCACAACAAAATGGAGATGCCGAAAGAAGAAACAGAACTCTTCTAGACATGGTTAGGTCAATGATGGCCCAAGAAAACCTACCAATTTCATATTGGGGTGATGCTTTATTAACGACAGCCTTCATACTTAATTGTGTACCCTCAACATCAGTCGCTTCCACACCCTATGAGTTATGGATGAAACGCAAACCAGATTTAAGCATCTTAAGGCCCTGGGGGTCAGCTGCGTATATCCATGACAATTCCCATAAGTATGGAAAACTGGGTCTCAGAGGAAAGAAATGTATCTTTGTCAGATACTCAGAACAATCAAAGGGATATGTTTTCATAGGTGAAAACGAAGATGGCACGGTGACTGAGATAGAATCAAGAGATGCAAGATTCATTGAAACTGAATTTCCTAATCGAGGAGATGTTGACCGCACTGTTTCGTTTTATGAGACACCAGAACAAGACAGTGCAGAACAAATTGACAAACTAGAATCGTCTAGGATTGTCAATCTGAGTGGGAGCTAAGAAAGGTCAACACCAAGACCTGAACAAGAAAAGAAAGATAAGAAGATTGCTCCTGTTAGAAGGAGCAATAGGGAAAGTGTTCCCAAACGACGCTTTCAAATTGAAGGCGAATCTTTCTTAGTTACTCCAGAGGGAGATGATGAACCTCGTTCTGTACACGAAGCCTTGTCAAGTCCTGCCAAGGAAGAATGGAAGAAAGCGATGGAAGAAGAAATGGACTCAATGCAAAAGAACAAAGTTTGGGTGTAGTTGATCTACCAAAAGGGCGTAAAGCCATTGGGAACAAATGGATTCTCAAAATTAAAAGAAAAGTTGATGGATCAATTGAGAAATATAAGGCTAGGTTAGTAGCAAAAGGTTACACACAATAGCAAGGCATAGATTACGATGACACGTTCTCGCCTGTTGTGTGTTTTAACTCCATTAGACTTATTCTGGCAATAGTAAATAGTTTAGACCTAGAATTACATCAGATGGATGTAAAAACCGCATTTTTGAATGGTGATCTGGATGAAGAAATCTATATGGAACAACCATTAGGTTTCATTGAAAAAGGAAAAGAGTCAAAAGTTTGTAAACTTAAAAGAGCTATTTATGGATTAAAACAATCATCCAGACAGTGGTATTTGAGGTTTCACAAAGCAGTAACCTCATATGACTTCCAAATGATAGAGGAAGACCACTGCGTCTACATCAAACGGTTTGAGGATAATTTTGTTATTTTATCCTTATATATAGACGATATACTATTGACCAGTAATAGTCTAGGTTCTGTAACAACCATAAAAGAATGGCTTTCATCGAACTTTGAGATGAAAGACATGGGTGAAGCAGAGTACATACTTGGAGTTAAAATCCAAAGAAATCGTTCGAAAAGAATCTTGTCTCTTTCACAAGAGAATTACATCAACAAGATTCTTGAGCAATTTAACATGAAGGATTGCAAACCTATGAGCACTCCTGTAGCTATTGGATTAGCCTTGAGTCTTAACATGTGTCCCAAAACCGAATCAGACAAGAAGAAAATGGAAAGAGTTCCATATGCCAGTGCAATTGGCAGTCTAATGTATGCAATGATGTGTACAAGACCAGATATCTGCTATGCAGTAGGACTGGTAAGCAGATCCAATCTAATCCCGGTGAAAAGCATTGGAAAGTAGTGAAGAGGATCTTGAGATACTTAAAGGGCACTTCTGACTATGCATTGTGCTATAAAGGAAGTGATTTGCGTCTTGTTGGGTACTCCGATGCTGACGTAGGCGGAGATGAAGAAGAACGAAGGTCAACTTTAGGTTATTCCTTCTTACTCAACAACGGCACCATATGTTGGAGCAGCAAGAAGCAAACGTGCATTGCCTTACATTCAATGGAAGCCGAGTTTGTGGCATGCACTGCTGCCGTACAAGAGGCATTATGGCTAAAGAGATTTATAGAACATCTTAGATTTGGAAATAAGAGTACCAATCCAGTGTTATTATACTGTGACAATACTGCAGTCATAGCCTATACTAAGGATCCTAAGTATCACAACAAGACCAAGCACATTGATATAAATATAATTTTGTTAGGGATTATATAGCACAAAAGATTGTAACTGTACAATACATTTCGACAAAATGTATGATAGCAGATCCCCTGACAAAGCCAATAGGTGAAAGAGTGTTTAAAGAACATATGTAAGCCATTGGCATGCGTAAAGTGTTATATGCAGAATTTATAAATAAAGAATGATGTTCTAATTTTTCTGTTATCACTTTATGTATTTATTTTTTGGAGTATACAATGTCTAGTATGTCGTACAGGTTGAAAGGTTGGCTCTCTCACACGAGCAACCACCTTTGACACTCAAGGAGAGTGTGCAAAGATGAGACATTTGTGTTCACCAATAAAACAGCTAGAAGTGCTGATATGGTAGAGAAGAAGCACAAAACTACATGTCGCCTTGACTAAAGTGTCGCAAGTCAAGATGAGATCCACATAAACAAAACTGGATCGAAGTTTGGAACCCCACTTCGAAAATACCTGTAGCCAGATAACAAAATCTTCAACGTCGACGTCATAAACATGAGCAGAGTTGAAGAATTTGGGTTTTGATACTGAGTGTGTCTATACTTAAGTCTGTACGGTGTTAATGATAATTATAAAACGACATATGCTCTTATAATAAAAGAGTAACGCCGTAGCATGTGTTTCATACCACATGAGCTGGGAGAACCGCAAAAGGAAATCAAGTGATAGATCCCTGCTTCATTGCTGTGTGAGTCCCAAGGAAGAACAATTTTCCCATTGATGTCCTTTGAACTTTGACAATAACATGGAGATATGTTTTAGTGTCTACTACATTAGCATTTCTTCTATGTTCACGATAGATGCGATCCAAAGTACTATGCTAAGAAAGCGACTGATTCATATTAAAGTGTTATTTGGGCGAAAGGAAGATTAAATGAAATATACACAACTATGCTAGTGTCTGTGACATGTCCCTTATGACATTTTGTTGTCATAAGTGTGGATACTAGACATATGAGGAAGGCAATCTGAATCATACATTGATTCGAGAGGGATTAGTTTTTGCCACGTGAAAGTGTATGTAGTTAAATCTAAGACATTTGAGGCATAATTTAAAATTCTAGCTACACGAAGGAGACTGTTACTTGTACTAGTCCTATAAAAAGGATTGCTAGCACAAGTACCTAAGTGAAGACGTCATGCCCACGCGGTCACGACAAAGCACTAAGTATGAAATTGAAAGGAGGTTGAGAGATTTAACCCACGGCATCTAATCCACCAAGTGTGAGTGGGAGATGTAAGAATATGGGCCAGTCCACCCTTGTGGATCGGACCCAAGCCCAATTGATATTAGGGAAAATATGTAAATAAGATATAAATGTGGGTTATGGAGTGTAATTTACTTCATAAGTTTATTTAATTTAAAACTGAGCCAGTTACATTATATGTTAACGTGATAGAGAGAAGTGGGACACATTCATTCCTACATCATTCTGACAAGCAAAAAACCAACTCTCTACTCTCAATTCTCTGTCATTCTCACTTTCGGTGCATTTGCTGTGTATCTTACTCGGAGTCCCTACTCAGTGACCGGAGTGCACGTGGGTACCTGACATCGGAGTCAGATTCTTCACAGGTACGCCCTTTTATTTACAAAATACATATATTTATAATATAAAATTAATTTTTAAATAAAAAATTAATTAAAGCCTAAAATTCTAAAAATGAATACTACATCTCACGCCCCTTTGGTAAAAATAAATACTACACCCGTCGAACTGGCCTTCCTTTTCTTTTGACCAACAAGAAGAAGAAGAAACCCTCTGCCACCACCACCACCCCCTCTTCTGCCTCTGATCGTATCATCTTCAAGCGCAGCAAATCCACTGTTGTACCCAGAAGATCTGAAGCTCCTTTCTTGGATGAAACCCTGATTTAGTCATCGATTCATCTTTAGGAGATTATTGGTGCCTCCACCTCAAAACGTCATGGTTCAAGCCCCCTTTCTCCGACATTGCCGTCGCCGCCTTTAATCCCCCCCACCAAGATGCCTCACATGCCTCGAAACGGCAAGCACCACCACCACCTCTCTTGGGCAAAGCATCAAACACCTAGAGGGCATGAAGAAAACAAAGGTTCTAGAAACCCATTCTTCCATTATTTGGTGCCGGAAGTTGGGTCCAATGAAACTCCAATTCCCACGACGAAAATGACGAGCAACTTCTATATCGCGTCCCCATCTCCGACCCCTTCGTCACCGACCTCTATTCTAGTAAGACTGAAACCAGAGTTTCATCGGACAAAAAATTAATCCACTGCAGGTAAAAGTTAAGAGGCTTTTGGTCCTTTCTTCATCTCTCTTCCATGGTTAAGTGTGCATATCACTAAACAAATTAGTTTTTAAATGTCATTGGTGGCTTTCTTCATCTCTCTTCAATAATATTCTTCTTTCCCTCTTCCTCCTCACAACCGTGATCCTCTCCGATACCGCCTCCGGCAAAGGTAGTTGCTACAGATTCTAGCAACAACAAAGAAGAAACCGAAATCGAACGAATCGAAAACGTAGATTTGAAGTTTTTTTGTCCAAAGGATGAAGTTGAAGGTGAAGAATGGCATTGCAACTTTTTAGAATTTTAGGTTTTAATTAATTTTTTATTTAAAAATTAATTTTAATAAATATGGAGTTGGAATAATGCCAACTTAGCATGCTTAACTGTACATATCACTAAATATTTAACTGCCCACATTAGCAATCAGTCAATCAGTTAACTATTTAACAGTATGATAACAAAAGGAACACATTGATTCTAATTACAAACGTTAAGGACTAAATTGAAACTGATCAAATGTTAGGGAGCATATTGAAACAGAGGGAAAACATAAAGGACCAAAATGGTGTTTTTGTCTATTTTTTTTCTCTGAGATGTTCTGTTTCTGTCTTTCCAAATCCAAGGAAGACTGAATATTCCCAAACTGGTAAAACCTTTAACTGCCCAATTTGTTTGATTCTATTAGTCGTTGATTATTTTTTGTAAAGCCAATTTTTAAGAGTGGTTGGACCAGAATACCATGGTCGATTAACCAATCTTTTGATCCAATTTGATTTTCTAAGTTTTTCGTTTTTCTCGTCCTAACTTCTTAAAATACCATAAGGTTGTTTTTGATATAGTAAAATTAACCAAATAAAATTGGAATTGGGCTCAATTCCATCAAGGACCCATGTTTGGTATTGCTCCTTGAAGATGGAATCTTGCTTCCATTGGAATATGATATTCCCTCCCATGTTGCAATTGTATTCCATTACTCGGCCTATGGAAAGTTCCATTTATCAAGGAATTCAAAAAAAATTGGATGAATTTGCCATTCTCTCCCAATTTCATCTCTCCCTTGCCCATTCCCCTCCCTCCTCTCACCTTCAGTGCCGCAATTGTTAGATCCCTATATCCCTCCTCCTCTCCCTCTCACTCTCCCTCTCCCACCTCATCATCTAGGTTGTTGTTGCCCAAACCTGATGCATTAGTGGCTTCAAATCCTAACATTGATGCTAAGAGCTTGCCTCATCTTGGCCACCAATAAGCTTAGGGCTTGGTTGGGATGACGGTTTGAGACTGGTGTAGGGGTAGGGTGGGATGACTTGTAGGTCTTGACCTTTCGTTGGGGATTTAATGAGTAAATAGGGTAAGGTGGTTTAGAATGATTTGTAGTTCTTAACCCTTGATTTGCATTATATATTGTTTAATTCCATTTTAACTATCTTTTTCCTACTTTTATTTATTCATTATAAGGGTAACATCGAAATTTTCACCTCTATCATCCTCTTCATTTCTTTTAAAACTCTCAATCAGTGAAATGGTTTTTTAAACCGTACTTCCCCAGTCCACCCCACTCTCTTCAAGACTACCAATCAAGCCCTCAGGGAGATGAAGATCATGTTGCAGAGCGGCGAAAGTGAGTACGAAATTGTTGCAAACGATGAGTTTGAAATTTACTACCAGGAGCCTCCCAAGAGCTTGCTCGATAAGTTCAAGAAAAATTGGGCTCTGCATTTCTAATTCTTAACTCATTCTTCTCCTCCTCCTCCTTCTTCATCTCATTTATTTGCATATCAAACATGATTTTTATCTTTAAAATCTCATTCCATCACTCAAAAAATATTTCCTCGTACAAAACACAACATTAACAATAAAAAATTATCTTCAAATTAGGTTAAAAAACACATTACCTTAAAAACAAATAGAAACTGGACATTGCACTTTAGATTCCTATATGAGATACCTTTATTTTGTATATTTATATTCAAAATTTCAAAATATGTCTATAACCCACAATGCTAATTAGTTATGTTTAATTACATAAAAAGTATCGAAGTTTCTAAGGAATGTCCTCAGAAAGCAACTATAAGTCATATGCCTGTGAAGTATACTAGTTGAAAATGTTGTTGTAGCCCTTCCTATGATATTCTGACTTAAAAAGAAGCTCTTCCATATGATATTCTGCCTTTGAATTAGTTCACTCAGATGTTTAGGGACTGTGTCCTATTATGTCTGAACCTGGATTTAGGTATTTTGTCACCTTTGTAGATGACTTCTCTTGAATGACTTGGACTTATTTTATGAAGAATCGATCATAATTGTTTACCCATTTTTCTTTCCTTTTGTCCTAAGATTAAAACCCAAATCAATGTTTTATGCGCATATTAAGAAGTGATAATTCTAAGGAATACTTGTCAGAGTCATTTCAGAAATACATGACTCAACGTGGTATTATCCACCAAACCTCATGTGTTGATACACCTTGAGACTGGCCAAGCATTACTGTTCCAAGCCAAAGTACCTAAGCAGTTTTGGGCTGATGCAGTTTCTACTACATGCTTTCTGATTGATCGAATGCCATCTACAGTATTGAATGGGGATATACCTTACAGTGTTCTCTTTCTAAGCAAACCTTTGTTCCTGGTGGAACCACAGATATTTGGCAGAATTTGTTATGTTCGTGATGTATGACCCCATATCACTAAGTTGGGCCCCAAGGCCTTGAAATGTGTCTTTTTGGGATACTGTCGGCATCAAAAGGGATACATGAATAAATATTTGGTATCGATTGATGTGGTCTTCTCGGAGAAAACACCATTCTTTCCCTCTCCACCTAACTCTATTCATCTGGAAGATGAAGATGAATGGCTTATTTATCAGACCACTTCTTTGAGCTCTGCTACTAAGCAATCAGATAATGATATTCCACCTGATGATTGATCTTTCATCAGTTCAGACAAGACCGCTAGTTGTTCAAGTATATATTAGATGGCAAGGGGCTAATGATACATGTTCTATACTGCATGCTTTGTCATCGGATCCTCCACTGAATGAACCACCTACTCTATCATCGGATCCTCCACCGAATGACCCACTTGCTCTATCATCAGATCCTCCATCAAATGACCTTGATTTGCCTATCAGTCTCTGTAAAGGTACACATCAGTGTAACCTTCCTAAATGTACTTATGCCTTCGCTAATTTTGTTTCATGTGAGCACTTGTCTCCTTCGTCTAATGCCTTCATTGCCTCTTTAGACTCTATCTCTATTCGCAAGACAGTGAAAGAGGCTTTATCTCATCCTAGTTGGCGTGTAGCAATGGTTGAGGAGATGATGACCCTTGATCAGAATGGTACATGGTCATTTGTGGATTTACCAGTGGAAAAGAAAGCAATTGGATGTAAGTGGGTCTTTACAATCAAGGTTAACTCTGATGGCTCTGTTGCTCGTCTAAAAGCACGGTTGGTTGCCAAAGGGTATGCATAAACCTATAGTATTGATTATTTTTATACTTTTTCTACCCTGGCTAAGCTTACTTCTATCAGACTCTTTATCTCTGTGGCTTCTTCTATAACTGGCACTTGCATCAACTAGATATCAATAATGCTTTCTTCCACCTAGGTTTGTTGCTCAGGGGGAGTGTGGGAAGGTGTGTCATCCTCGTAAGTCCTTGTATGGATTGAAGCAAAGCCCTCGGGCCTAGTTTGGAAGGTTCAATGAAGCAGTAATGCAGTACGGGTTGCTTAAGTGCAAATGTAATCATTATGTGTTTTATTAGAAGATTGATTTAGGCATCATTCTTCTTGTTGTATACGTGGATGATATTATAATCATAGGAAATGATGACTCTGCCATTTCTTCACTAAAGTCTTTCCTTCAGTTTCAGTTTCAGATGAAGGACTTAGGGCAGTTAAAGTAATTTTTTGGGAGTTGAAATTACGAGAAGTAAGAAAGTTATTTTCTTGTCTAAAAGAAAGCACATTCTTAACTTACTAGTGGAAATAGGGAAATTGGGTGCTAAGCCTTGCAATGCACCATTAACTCCAGGCCTGTAACTCCTAAAAGATGACAGTAAACCTTTTGATGATCCTGAGAGATATAGGAGATTGGTTAGGAAATTGAATTATCTCACAATGACTCATCTTGATATTGCCTACTCTATGAGTATCGTCAGCCACTTTATGGCATTGCCGACAGTTAAGCATTGGTAAGCCCTAGAACAAATCTTGTGTTATTTGAAGGGTGCCTTGGGACGAGGACTATTGTATGGAAATAATGGGAACACTAGTATTGAGTGCTTGTCCGATGTAGATTGGGCAGGATCCAAGGCAGATTGAAGATCGACAACATGATATTGTGTATTTGTGGGGGGAAACTTAATCTCATGGAAGAGTAAGAACCATAATGTTGTTTCCCGTTCAAGTGCAGAATCTGAATACAGGGCTATGGCTCAAACAACTAGTAAGGTTTTGTGGATAAAACAATTTTTGGGACAAAGTGGGTTGAAGGTTCCGTTGCCTGCTAAGCTATGGTGATAATCAGGTTGCACTTCATATTGCCTCTAATCTAGTCTTTCATTAACAAACCAAACACATTGATATTGATGGTTATTTTGTTCGTGAGAAGATTGAGGAGAAGTTGATTTTCACAGCATATGTGAAGACCGAAGAACAATTAGGAGACATGTTCACTAAAGCTTTGAATGGAGTAAGGGTTGATTATATTTGTAACAAGTTGGGCATGATTAATATCTATGCTCCAACTTGAGGGGGAGTGTTATGATATGAATATATTAGGTGTAAATAGAATTGACTAAGATGATATTATAGAGTAATCTTACGGATTCAGATTTGATTATTTTTATTGTATTTTCCTATTTTAGGATTCCCTACTTGTATATATACATGTAACTTGTATAATGCAAAATACAGAGAAGTTGCCCACTTCTCTGCTCTACACCACTCAAAGCCAAACTAAACCTCAAATAAGCAATTGATTCAAAGATCTGTACTAAAGAAAACCATAGATACATAACAACATGCCACCACTCAAAGCCAAACTAAACCTCAAAAGATGACTATCTTACTGGAGTTGCCAAGGAACCAGCCGAAACAGACGCTTCATTCAAACAATGGAAAGTCGAGAACCACATGGTGATGTCTTGGCTCATAAACTCAATGACCATGGCAATATGCGACAATTACATACTCTACTCGACAGCTCATGAGATCTAGGAGGTAGCAAAGGAGGCATATTCCGCACATGAAAAATCAGCTGAAATCTTTGACGTGGAGGTAATTCTTCACGAACTCAAACAGGGTGATATGCCTCTACAACAATACTATAATTCACTAACAAGATACTAGCAAAAACTTGATTTACTTGAGAGTTATAGCTGGACTTGTTCTGCCGATGCACAATATTTTAAGAAGTTGGTGGAAGAAAAGAGGTTGTACAAATTTCTTTTGGGCTTTAATGAAACCTTTGAGGAGGTTCGAGGTCAAATTCTTCGGAAGATTCCGTTGCCAACACTCAAAGAGGCTTTCTCTGACGTCAAACGTGAGGAAAGTCACAAGAGGATTAATAATATCTCTAAAAATCCTCTAGAACATTTAGCTCTAGCTGCTAAAGGATCTACCCAACAATTCCAACACTAAGGAGCTCTTACTGCAAAATATTGTGACCATTGTCATAAGAAGGGTCACACAAAGGACACCTGCTGGGAGATACATGGCAAACCCCCTAATTGGAAGCCACGGTCTCGACCTCCTACTACTCATAAAGTGGAAACTACTGTTGAACCTCAACCTTTCAGCAAAGACCAAATTGAGTTTCTCCAAAAACTCTTTAGTCAGTCCTCCACTTCATCTATTATGCCAAGCATAGGGCATATAGCCCAATCAGGTACTTCTTCTGCCATGATTAGGGGTGGCAATGGATACGGGTATTTCGGGTATCCGTGGGTACCCGTCCGAAAAAATATCCGATATCTATCGGATATCGGGTATTTCGGATATCGGATATTTGAAATACCCATCGGATATTGGTCGGATTAGGATATTAGTCTCGGATACCCTATATCCGTCCGATTGAATGGGCGGATAGGGTATCCGATATCCGATATCCGTTTTTATATAATATATTAATTAAATATAATATTATATATATATATTTAAATATAAAATAATATATATATATATATATTATAAATTATAATATTAAATATTAAATAAAATATATTTTATTAAATAAAATTTTATGGTTCAATTAATAAAATTAGTATTGTTAATTTTAATTTATAAAAATTATCTTAATTTTTTAGAAAACTTAACTTTTTTATAGTAATTTATTTAGTGGATGGATATTGGGTAATGGATATAGGATATTGGGTATCCTATATCCGTTATTTTTTTCGGGTATTTCGGATATCGGGTAGTTTCGGGTATTTCGGATATCGGGTAGTTTCGGATACGGATATTGGAACTGTAATTTTTTTCGGATTCGGTTAGGGTTCGGGTATTGGGTGTAATGGGCGGATTCGAATTCGGATAGTGAAAAAATGAGCGGGTACCCGCCCATTGCCACCCCTAGCCATGATTATCTCTAAAACCCCACTGACTCATGGATTGTTGACTCTTGTGTATCGGATCATATGACGGGTAATGCTTCTCTGTTCTCTGATTTGACACCTTGTAAAACCTCCATACTAGTCAAAATTGTTGATAGAACTATGGTAAATGTTTTGAGAATTGGATATGTTAAAATTGCTGACAACCTCACTCTACTTAATGTTCTTCATGACCCTACACTAACTTGCAAGTTATTATTTGTAAGTAAACTCACACGAGATAACCACTGTGATGCTAACTTTAAATCTCATGGTTGCTTCTTTCAGGACCTGGCATCAAGAAAGATGATTGGCAGTGCTGAGGAGTCTAATGGTCTCTATCTTCTAGGATCCGCTATTTTTCCAGCTTTCAATAAAACTCTTCTTAGTGTTACTTGCCCTCTAGATATTCTCTTATGACATTATAGACTAGGACATCCTAATTTTCATTACATGCAAAAGTTGTATACAAGTTTATTTCATAATAGAAGTTCTGTTTTACTTCAATGTGAAATTTGTCAATTTTCTAAACACACTAGATCCACTTACTCTCCACATATATATAAGCCCTCTCAACCCTTTTCCCTTATTCATAGTGATGTTTGGGGACCTGTTAACACACCAAACATCACATGCTCCAAGTAGTTTGTAACCTTTGTTGATGAGCATACTCAATTAACTTGGATCTTTCTTATGAAGGAAAAATCTAAAGTTCCTCATATCTTTAAAATCTTCCATAAGTTTATTCAAACTCAATTCCAAACCAAAATTCGAGTCTTAAGGTGTGACAATGGCAAAGAAATCTTAATTCTGTATTTAATTCCTACCTAGCCCAAGAATGTATCCTACATAAAACATCTTGCGTGTATACACCTCAACAGAACGGTGTAGCCGAAAGAAAAAACCGTCACATTCTTGAAATAGCTCGATCCTTATTATTTACATACAACACCCCTAAACATTATTGGGGTGAAGCTGTTCTTTATGCTATTTAACTTATAAACCGAATGCCTTCCAAAAATCTAGGCTTCAAAACCCCTTATGGTCACCTTCTTTCATACTATACTACATTACTACTACACAAATTCTAAACTCTCTACCACCCAAAGTCTTCGGCTGTAAAACCTTTATTCATTCCAACAACCAAAACAAATTGGCTCCAAAGGCTGTGAAGTGTCTGTTTCTCGGTTATTCATGCACCCAAAAAGGTTATAAGTATTATTCACCTTCTCTTAAAAAGTTCTTTGTCACTATGGATATTACCCCAAAATATCCATTGGGGGGGGGGGAGACTATAGAGGAGGAATGGAGTTTTATAGACCGAATTGAAACACAAACCCAACCTATTGAGTCATCAAACCAAACTTTAAACCATGATAAGAGATTTAAGAAGGTCTACACTAGAAGACATGAGACCCATACAACTCCAATGATGCAAACTGACGCCGAGATTCCCAGGCCTAAGTCCTATAAATCCTGAGGATTCTAATGAAGATATGAATTTGCCTATTGCACTAAGGAAGGGGGTAAGAACTTGTACTAAGCATCCAATTGCTAACTTTTTTTGCTATTGACAAAAAATAAGTCTAAATAATGCTATGTTATTCACATTAGATAGAAGAGAGGAATCTAGACAAGATGGATGAGCCTATTCTAGAAAAGAATCATAAATACAATCCTAATTACAATCATAATCTAATCCCAAATTGCTTGGGTCAATGATATACAAAATATTCTAAATAATTACAAAATCTTCTAACAATCCCCCTCAAGCTGATGAATGGATATCTTACATGCCAAGCTTGTCAATCAAAGTCTGAAAGTTGATAGTACATAGGCCTTTGGTGAGCACATCTGCAAGTTGGTCACTAGAAGAAACGTATGGAGTGCATATAAGACCGCTATCCAACTTTTCTTTAATGAAATGTCAGTCAATCTCAACATTTTTAGTACGATCACGTTGAACCGAATTATGAGCAATATTAATTGCAGATTTTTTGTCACAATAAAGCTTTATTGGTCCTTCACAAGTAATGCTCAAGTCATCAAGGACAATCTTAAGCCATAGTAGTTCACATATACCAAGTTCCATTGCTTTGAACCCTGCTTCTACACTTTATCTTGCAACCACATTCTGTTTTTTACTTCTCCAAGTTACAAGGTTTCCTCCCAAGAAAGTACAATACCCTGTAGTTGACCGTTTATCAATAAGTGATCCGGCATAATCTGCATCTGTATAGGCTTCCAAAGTCAAGCTCTCCCCTTTCTTAAATAGAATGCCCTTCCCTGGTGTACTCTTTAAGTATTGCAGAATCCTATGAACTGCCTTTAGATGAGATTCTTTCGGATTATGCATAAACTGACTAACAATACTCACTGCATAAGCGATATCCGGTCTAGTATGGGACAAATAGATTAGCTTACCCACAAGCCTTTGATATGATCTTTTATCAACCAACGCTTCTTCAAGTGCATCGTACAGACAATGATTAGGCTCCATATGAGTTGGAACTGGTTTACAACCCAATTTACCTGTTTTTGTTAATAAGTCAACAATATATTTTTGTTGGAAAATAAAAATCTCACTATGTGAATGAGCCACCTCAATACCAAGAATGTATTTGAGTCTCACAAGCTATTTAATCTCAAACTCCTGCACCAATTGAGCTTTTAACAGGGCAATACTTTCAATATCATCTCCAGTGATTATAATATCATTAACATATACTAAGAGAATAGATACTCCCCCTGAAGGGGAACGTCTGACAAATAAAGTGTGATCACCCTCACTTTGCTTATAGCCCATACTCAACATAGCCTTGGTAAATTTCCCGAACCATGCTCTTGTTGATTGCTTGATCCCATACAAGGCCTTTTTTAAACGACAAACCATGCCTTGCTTAGAATTTGAAGCAAATCCTGGCGGAACCTCCATGTAAATCTCCTCCTCCAATTCTCCATGCAAGAATGCACTCTTGACATAAAACTGTTGCAATCGCCATTCAAAATTCGCTGCAAGAGATAACAATACTCTGACGGTATTCTTCTTGGCCACTGGGGCAAATGTCTCCATGTAGTCTACACTTTATGTCTGAGTGTATCGTTTGGCTACAAGATGAGCTTTGTATCTTTCCAAAGTGCCATCAGAGTTGTACTTCTTGGTAAAGACCCATCTACGACGAATTGGTTTTTTACCTTTTGGCAAGAGAACCAGGTCCCACGTTTGGTTTTTCTCAAGAGCATCCATCTGAGCTTTCATAGCCTGCAACCAATTTTCATTCAACAATGCTTCGGATAAAGGATTGGGAATATTAATGGTATGAAGATTAGTCAAGAAAGCTTTATGATTAGTGAACAAATTCTCGAAGTTAAGAAAAGATGATATGGGATGGTTAGTGCAAGTTCTTTTACCATTTCTTAAAGCAATAGGAACATCATAATCATATGATGGAGGAATAGATGGATTATTTACCTCAACATCTTGGAGCTCTGAAGACGATGATTGGACAGGCTCACTTGTAGGAGGTGGCACTTTTCTCCGAGAGTAAACTTGTAATGGATGAGTAGAATCCAAAGTTTGGTTGGGCTACAAATTAAGATCAGGGTTAGGAATAATTTGAGGTGGGTCAGCAAGTTGTTGGGGCTGCAAAGCTGTATCTTGTATTTGAGGGCATAGGACAGGAAAATCAGGAAATGGGCTATATTCAAAGATGGATTGGTCCTTCTGGGAAGGAGTCTGAGTGTTAGTGAAATAAGTGGTAAGTTCAGCAAAGGTAACATCAGCAGAAACATAATATTTCCCAATTCAAGGATGATAACATTTATAACCTTTCTGAGTCGATGAGTAACCAAGAAAGACACACTTGAGAGCCTAAGGATCAAGCTTACTTCTTTGTGGAAAGTGAATATGAACAAAGGCAACACAACCAAAGACTCTAGCTATTAGATTGTTTAAGGCATTGAAGTTTGGAAAAAAATCTGTGAGAACTTGCATAGGACTCTTGAGATCAAGAACTTTGGTGAGAAGTCTATTAATCATGTGGGTTGCTAGTAAAACAGCTTTCCCCCAATATTTTTGTGGAACATGGTTTTGATGCAAAAGGGCTCATGTGTGCTTGAAACAAGATGACTATTTTTCCATTCAGCAACGCCATTTTGTTGCGGTGTATGTAGGGGTGGCAATGGGTGAATATCCGAAGCTTTTTTCACTATCTGTGTCTGTATCTGTCAGAAACATTCAATATCCGAACCCTATCTGAATTCAAAGAATTTTACACATTATGGTTTCCGTATTCGAAAACATCCGATATCCAAAATATCCAAGATACCCAAAATACCCAAAATACCTGAACATAATGGGTATTGGATATTGAATATCCTATTCTCAGTACGGGGTACCCGATACCCAATTCCTTTTTTGTTCTTTCATTTTGTTTTTTCTCTATATTTATCATCAGAACTCCAATCAAGACCAAGTTCATCAGAGATTTTTTTTACCTCCACAGTCCAAACTCACAAAACTTGCTTAACATAACATCTAATTAATAGCAAAATCACAAATCACAAATCAAGTTCCAATCGCAAATCACAATATGTATTGAAGCTGAATCTTAGTCTTGTGCTATATTCCATTTGGATGTGAAACGAGATGGGAAAGGGGTCATTTCCTCCACGCGCATAAAAGGTTTTCAAAGAAAAAAAATGAATACAATATAAACAAAACTCCAACAATTAACTAATGCTGAAGAGCTTAGCAAAGTAGAACAACTACAGTTAAACTTGAAAAACTTAATAAATCTAGAGAAAAAACAAAATGAAAGAAAATGGCGTGATTATAAGAAATGCGAGACTTGTCTTTCAACAATGCTCATGTGATTTTGTTAGAGAAAGAGCTTTCATCAAATAAAGCACAAATACTAGCAAGGGTAAAGGAGGTGGGAGATTTGATCGAATGCAGAATAGGAAATCCAAGCTCTGGTTCAAGAGATGTATCGGTTGACTCGAGTGACATGAAATGGTTAGTTGAACAGCCTGTGGGTGTTGGAGTTTTTATGCAGCAACAAGCCTTCACAGAGGCTGGGCGAGCTATAGTTGCAGAGATGAAGAAGAAGAAGATGAAGGCTGAGGATGTTGTGAGGTGACTTAGGGTTCCTTTTTGAGAGGAACGAAATTCTGTGGTGGAGAGGACACACGGTTTCATCTTACTTCTTTAACATTATCTTTCAGTTTTTATTTTATTCTATTTATATATATATATATAATATTTAATTAATATATTATATAAAAAATGGATATCGGATATAGGGTATTCGAGGCCAATATCCTAATCTGACTAATATCATATGGGTATTTTTTATATTAGATATCTGAAATACCCGATATCCGATATTCGTCGGATATCGGGTATTTTTTTGGGCGGATACTATCAGGTATTTTTTTGGGCGGATACTATCGGGTATCCAAAATACCCAAACCCATTGCCACCCCTAGGTGTATGGATACAAGAAGACTCATGGATTATACCCTATTTCTGAAAAAAAAAGGATGAAAGAGATTGATTACAAAAATCTTTCGCATTATTAGAACAGAATTGTTGTATCCTTACCCCAAACTGGGTTTGAACCATATTGTAAAGTATAGGAAATATAGAAGTGACATCAGACTTTTGTTTGAGCAAATATATCCAAGTCATACGAGTTTAGTCATCAATAAAAGACACAAACCAACGGGCTCCAGAAATATTAGAAACAGTAGATGGTCCCCATAAAACAAGTAGAACTATTTATAATCTAAGCTGCTGATTTTTGCTGGTTCAGTAACAGACTGGTGGTTTTGTAATTACATTACCATATTGGTAAATGCTACATTTTTTAGTTGCTTGGTTAAAGCTGGCAAAGCTTCATGCAGATTTCTTTGTGTATTTTTTTCTTTATATGAGATTATAGGGAACAAAATATAGTAATCTCATGGTGCTGGATAAGTTCAGCTCTAGGGAATCCTATGGATTGTCATATCTGATGTGAACCTCACGAACCCGCCGTGAAACCCGACAATAATATATGGAAATCAAACCCAAGATCGCCAAAGAAGGATGAACAATAGGAATATTAACCCAATGATTATTAAGAATTAAGAACCAATACTATCAAATTAAGATGGAAATAACAAGTTCTTACTTGAAATCTCCGCAAGTTTTGTTTAAGACAGCAAAGGAGAGAAACTCTGACAAGTTTTCAAATTCAACAAATCTAACCTAATTTGGTGGCTCCAAGCATAATATAAAATGCATCCTAGGGTTTTCTAAAAATATTGGGCTGGACTAATTAGATGTTTAAGTTAAAACAACCCAATTACAAGTTTGTTGACTAAACACACATTTGGGCCTTAAAATAAGATTACTTAAGCCCAAAAAATGAAATTACATCACTTAAACAAAAATTACACTAATTAAATATCAATTGTGGCCTTCACTTAGGCTTTAATTGAACTTGCAAAATGTTGACAGCCTTTAGGTCTTGTTCCATGCCCAATTCTTCTAAATCAGCTTTATCTCCATGAATTTGCTTCATAAGACCTTGCATAGCTTGTTGGATCCTCTTAGCTTTAGCTCTTGTTATTGGTCCAGTTGGCAAATGTAAGTCATCTTGATTCGCATTCTGGTCCATATCATTCTCCCCCTCTTCAAAAGGATTCGTCCTCGAATCTGAACCTACATCAAAAGGACAAAGATCAGATACATTAAAAGTAGCACTGACTTGATACTTACCTAGAAGATCAATCTTATATGCATTATCATTAATCTTCTCAATGACTTGAAATGGTCCATCTCCACGGGGCTGCAACTTGGATTTCCTTTATTGTGGAAACCTCTCCTTTCTAAAATGACCCAAACCCAGTCACCTGGTTGAAAGTTCACTAACTTTCTCCCTTTATTTGCATGTTTTGCAGCTTGCTTATTCTTTGCCAAGACATGTAGCCTCGCCTCCTCATGGATTTTTTGCACTAATTCTGTCTTTCTCTTTCCATCAAGACTAGCAATCTCATTTACAGGTAAAGGCACAAGATCCAATGGAGTTAATGGATTAAAACCATAAACAATTTCAAAAGGAGAAAATTTAGTAGAAGAATGCACAGACCTATTATATGCAAATTCAATCAATGGAATGCAATCTTCCCAAGCTTTCACATTCTTTTTAATAATAGCACGCAACAATGTTCCCAAAGTTCTATTAACTACCTCAGTTTGTCCATCTGTTTGAGGATGACAAGTGGTAGAGAATAATAGTTGTGTACCCAACTTACCCCACAAAACACGCCAAAAGTGGCTAAGAACTTTTGCATCCCGATCACTCACAATGGTTCTAGGAATTCCATGCAATCACACTATTTCTCTAAAGAACAAATTTGCAACATGTGTAGCATCATCAGATTTATTACAAGGAATAAAATGAGCCATTTTAGAGAAACGATCCACAACAACAAAAATAGAATCTCTCCCATTCCTAGTTTTAGGCAATCCTAAAATGAAATCCATTGACACATCAGTCCAAGGATGAGTAGGAACGGGCAATGGCATATACAATCCATGGGGTTTAACCTTAGACTTTGCTTTCCTACATGAAATGCACTTGGAACAAAGTTTCTCAACATCACGTTTTATATGAGGCCAGAAGAAGTGTTCCTTTAACATATCTAAAGTCTTTAAAACACCAAAATGCTCAATTAAGCCTCCTCAATGTGATTCACGCACCAGAAGTTCACGCATAGAACATTTAGGCACACAAAGTTTGTTCTCCCTAAACAAATACCCATCATGTCTATAGAACTTATCAAATGGTCTATTTTCACATTCACCAAAAACATTGCCAAAATTTGGATCATTCATGTACAATTCTTTAAGATGTTCAAATCCAAGAAATTTGGCACTAAGAGTGGAGACAAGAGCATACCTTCTTGATAAGGCATCAGCCACCACATTTTCCTTACCTTGTTTGTACTAAATGACATATGGAAACGTCTCAATAAACTCCACCCAACGTGCATGTCGATGGTTCAATTTGTCTTGTCCCTTCAAGTGCTTTAGTGATTCATGGTCAGTATGTATGACAAACTCCTTCGACCACAAGTAATGTTGCCAAGTTTCCACTGCTCTCACCAATGCATAAAGTTCCTTATCATAGGTTGAATAATTCAGTGTTGCCCCATTAAGCTTTTGACTAAAATAAGCAATGGGTCTCTTGTCTTGTATAAACACAATACCTACACCAATACCAGAAGCATCATATTCGATTTCAAAGGTTTTGGAAAAATCAGGTAAAAGTAATAAGGGAGCAGAACTTAGCTTTTCTTTTAGGGTGTTGAACGCCTCCTCTTGCCCTTTTCCCCATTTGAATCCCACATCCTTCTTGATGATTTTGTTCAAAGGAGCTGCTATGGTACTAAAATCTTTCACAAACCTCCGATAGAAGCTAGCTAGGCCGTCAAAACTTCTAACTTCAGTGGTTGTTGTGGGTGTACGCCACTCTTTGATGGCTTTAACCTTCTCTTCATCAACATTTACACCCCTGGCACTAATAACAAAACCAAGAAATACAACTCTATCCATACAAAATGTGCACTTTTTCATGTTAGCATATAATTTCTCATGTCTCAAAGCTTCAAGCACACACCTCAAATGCTTAAGATGATCATCTAAATTCTTACTATATACCAAGATATCATCAAAATGTACAACTACAAACTTTCCAATAAATGCAAGCAAAACATGATTCATGAGTCGCATGAAAGTGCTAGGTGCATTGGTTAATCTAAAAGGCATTACCAACCACTCATACAAACCATGCTTTGTTTTAAAAGTTGTTTCCACTCATCACCCTCTTTCATGCGAATCTGATGGTATCCACTTTTTAAATCAATTTTTGTAAATACTGTGGAACCATGTAATTCATCTAGCATATCATCCAAATGAGGTATGGGGTGTCGATACTTTACTATTATCTTGTTGATTGCCCGACAATCCACACACATCCTCCAAGTCCCATCTTTTTTTGGAACCAACAAAACAGGGACAACACATGGGCTCATGCTTTATCGAATATGCCATTTAGCTAGCAATTCCTCAACTTGCCTTTGGAGCTCCTTTGTTTCATCAGGACTACTCCTGTAAGCTGGTCGATTTGGAATGGACGATCCTGGAATGAAATCAATCTGATGTTCAATCCCCCTAATAGGTGGCAATCCTGGTGGAATTTCCTCGGGAAGAACATCTCCAAATTCCTGCAAAAGTGAAGTCACAACACTAGGCAATGGAGAATCAATGTCAGTATATGAAATATAAGAATCCTTATATATAAACAATACCATTGACTTGTTGGCTCTATAAGCACTCTTAATTTCACTTTCTTTTGCAAAGAAATTCATTTTCTTCTCTTCTTTTTTTATCACTACTGAACTCTCAGATTTCTCTCTCTCACTACTCTCTCCTTTTATTTTCTCTTTTCTCTCTTTTTCTCATTTTCAGAATTTTCTCTTTTCTCTCTATTTTGAAATTCTCTCTCTTTTTCTCTTTTTACCTCACTCTCATTTTCTTTTGTAGTGGCAGCAATTGATTTCTTAATTTGAAGTTGTTCCTCATACACTTGTTGAGGTGGTAATGGCACAAGTGTAAAGCTCCTCCCATCCTTGCTGAGGCTATATCGGTTTTTGAAACCATCATGTGTAGTTCTTCTATTGCCAAGGCCTACCAATCAGTAAGTGGCTTGCTTGCATAGGAACCACATCACACAAAACCTCATCCTTGTACTTTCCAATGGGAAAGGAAATCAGCACCTGTTTAGTTACCTTCAAATCACCACTTTCATTCAACCATTGGAGCCTATAAGGCCGTGGATGCTTTAGGGTACACAACCCCAACTTGTCCACCATCAGTTTACTTGCCACATTAACACAACTTCCTCCATCGATGAACAATCCACATACTCCATCCTTCACATAGCAGCGAGTGTAGAAAATATTTTCTCTTTGCAAATCATCACTTCCCCTCTCTAATTTGAGTATGAAATGCTCTCAAAACAACATGAGATTGTCCAGTGACAGCATGCTCAACTTCACTATCTTCTTCAAGTGAGTGCACAGAATCATTATCTCCTTCCCCTTCAGTCTCAATTTCCCCATTTTCCATCATAATCATAGTCCTCTTATTAGGACATTGAGAAGCAATATGACCTGATCCCAAACAGCGAAAACATTTAATGTCACGGTTTCTTTGAGATTGAGTTGAAGAAGTACCTTTTTCTTTATTGTCATTTGATCCCTGAGCTACAACTTTCTCTCCTTTTTGTTTCCAGCCTCTCTTTTCCTCTTGCTTTGACGAATAGTCCCATTTTGTCTTCCAATTAGTTGATCCCCCCGTCTCAAACTTAGAAGATGATCGTCCCCCTTTCTGGAGCTGTCTCTCCACTTTCATGGCCATATGTACTAAATCTTCAATTTCCACATAATGCTGTAATTCAACAACATTTGCAATCTCTTTATTAAGACCACAAATAAAACGTGCCATGGTGGCTTCTCGATCTTCCACAACGTTAGCCCAAATCATGGCTATCTCCATCTCTTTATAGTACTCCTCCACACTTTTAGAACCCTGCTTAAGATTCTGCAATTTCAGATGTAAATCACGATAATAATGTGAAGGAACAAATCTCCTTCTCAAGACAGATTTCATATCCTCCCAATTGTCAATAGGACGCTCAAAGTTTCTACGTCTACTTACGATAAATTGATCCCACCATACAATTGCATAATCAGTAAATGCCACAGCTGCAAGCTTAACTTTCTTTTCCTCCGAATAGTTATGGCAATCAAAAACTAGTTCAACTTTTCTTTCCCACTCAATATAAACGTCAGCATCACTTTTACCTTGAAATGGGGGAATAGAAAGTTTAATTGAACCTGTGTTACGGTCAACAACATTTCTTTCATGTTGCTCTCGGCGAACACGCCGCCGCCTTTCATGTCTGACTTCTCTATCTCTCCTCCCCGATGATGCTCTAGAGGTCCACTCATCCTCCTCTTCATGGACATGACGTAATTGCTCAAATCTCTGATCATGCCTAACCAACCTATCTTTGATTTCATTAAACACCACATTCATGCGTTCAAATTATTGTTGTATGGCCCGAAGAGTCATATTCTGATCAGCCCCAACTTCATCTCCTTGAGACATTTTGAAATCTGCAAGAAAAGTGTTAAGGAAAAAAAGAAATCCCCACCCTCTACCTCATGTGTTTCACTCAAAAGAGATGTCACTCTACCCTCGTGTTTCACACAGATTATTTGGCTTTTTCTTCACTCAGATGAACTCACACACTCTTGCCTTTTTCCACTCTATTTCCTCCTTAATGTGTCTTAAGAAAAACTAGGCAACTCAATTCCAAGCTTATTCCCAAATTAACAAAAATAATATTGATCGAGTAATATTATGGAAACAAAGTCAAATTCAATGAGAGAGCAAAGCAAAGTACTCTAGATTTTCACTACACAAGAAAGGAAAAATTTAGTCACTAACAAAATCCTTAAGCATTCACATAACACAACTGAAGATTTTTTTTTGACCTTTTCTTCTTGTTTATATATATATATATATATATTTTTTTTTTCTTTTCTCTTTTTTTTGCAAATAAATTGCAACAATATCCTTTTTTTTTTTCAGAATAGTATCAAATAACACAATGAACACAACAAAAGACCAGGAACATATAACTTAGCCAAAATATCCAGAAAAACGCTACTGTTCGAAATGGCTATAACTTTTGGTACAAATTTCCGATTCTGGCGATTCTAGAACGAGATGAAAATTGAGATTCTGAAACACAAGAAAGACCTACTAAAGGTCGAAAATAGACAACGGGAAGTGGATGAATGAACGATTTTATGAAAACGTCCAGACCAGAACAAAAAAAACGAAACACTTTTTTTGTTGACGTATTGATGATGAACAAACGAACAGAATGCCGAAAAAAGACAAACGAAGATAAACAAAGGATAGAAACCTGATTTAGAACCAAAGCTTTGATGCCAACTGATGTGAACCTCACGAACCCGCCGTGAAACCCGACAACAATATATGGAAATCAAACCCAAGATCGCCAAAGAAGGATGAACAATAGGAATATTGACCCAATGATTATTAAGAATCAAGAACCAATACTATCAAATTAAGATGGAAATAACAAGTTCTTACTTGAAATCTCCGCAAGTTTTGCTTAAGACAGCAAAGGAGAGAAACTCTGACAAGTTTTCAAATTCAACAAATCTAACCTAATTTGGTGGCTGCAAGCATAATATAAAATGCATCCTAGGGTTTTCTAAAAATATTGGGCTGGACTAATTAGATGTTTAAGTTAAAATAGCCCAATTACAAGTTTGTTGACTAAACACACATTTGGGCCTTAAAATAAGATTACTTAAGCCCAAAAAATGAAATCACATCACTTAAACAAAAATTACACTAATTAAATATCAATTGTGGCCTTCACTTAGGCTTTAATTGAACTTGCAAAATGTTGACAGCCTTTAGGTCTTGTTCCATGCCCAATTGTTCTAAATCAGCTTTATCTCCATGAACTTGCTTCATAAGACCTTGCATAGCTTGTTGGATCCTCTTAGCTTTAGCTCTTGTTATTGGTCCGGTTGGCAAATGTAAGTCATCTTGATTCGCATTCTGGTCCATATCAATATCTGCATGAATTTTAAAGCTCCATGAAAGTAAAGTAGATTACATGAAGTGCACTGTGGCTGCAGTATACATCTTTATCATTCATTTACATATACCTTCTTCATTGTTGACGTCAACAATCAAATTTTTATTGAATGAATAGTGGAGATGTGCATTCTGACTGCACTATAGTCACAATGTACTTCAACGAATTCGGTTCCCCATGAAATTTATTAGCAATTACAACAACCACTTACAAATCCAGAAGTAATGGTTAAGAAAATAATTGTTTGAACCATCTTATAAAACTAGTAAATATGGAGAGACAAATAAAGGTATCCCATAAGGTTGATCTTTACTTTTCTATTCGAAAACATATTCTTACCTGAACCCCAACCTCCACCCCCACCCCAAAATAAGAAAATATTTTAAGGGTTATGGGGCCATCATGTAATAATATAAATGGCGCATTATGATTTTTAATTCTGTTAATTGAAACCAGTGTTTAAAATTTCGGACCAGCTTGGGTGGGTTGATCCAGGCACCAAGCCGATCCAGATAATCTCAAAGGACCGAAGTGCACTTGACCTGGTCATGACTCGAGTCAACCCGACGAGTTTTAGCCAGAACCGGTGACCCATGACCGGGTCATACTTAAATTGAAAAAAAAAACTCGCTGCAAAACGGTGTATCCAGTTCTGTGAGCTTTGCCTCTGAGATGATGATGATGTTGGTGATGATAATGAAGCATCAAATTTGAAAAATATAGAATTGTTTGATACTTTTAATATTTGACTTTCTTTGTCAACTAAATTTGCAAGTTTTTGGATTGTTTGATGTGTTGGAATTGTTCGAGTTATGATTTATTTGGTATTTTGATGTGTTAAAACTTAGATGTTTCTTATTTAAATTTTACGTGTGGGGTTAAAATTTAAGTGTTTAAAATTTATTATGTGTTATTATATGTGTATTTAGACTTATTATGTTCAGTTCCACCCTTGAATTTGAATTATAATAACTTGTTATGGCCACGTTCGGAATCGTTGAGGGAAAAGAGGATGGCTTTGCCTTCTCCCTTGTTCGTTACAAAGAAATGGCGTGGGAATGGAATGGAACATTGCATTGAGGCTGAGGGTGCATTGGGCGAGAATGCTAAAATGCCAATGGAAATGTCAGGAATGCCCTTGTACCTACTTCATCGCCAAAGAGTGTATACGATTCTGAAGCACAACACTGAGAAAAAAAGGTGGATAGCTTCTTCTCTGGTAGGGCACGCCATGTTTGTAGGACGCCGTGTTAGCTACATCAGAGCATGTCGTGTTCGCAGAACGCCGGTGGTGGTAGGACGTTGGAGGTGGTGCCTAATGTGAAAGCTGCTCCTTGTCGTCTTCTTCGTTGTAGCATCTGGACACGGTAAGAAACTCTTACTCTGAGATTTTGGTTGTTGCGCTTTGGATCTTCATACTCTGTGGTGGGCTTGTCTCTTTTTTCCTCAAATACGCCTACCCCTTTTATTTTGAGCTTATGTTTACACTAAAGCCCCTGAAACAGAAACCAAGTTGAATTTTAGTAGAAAAATGGAAGTTCTGATATTTTCTAATTGTTGAATGCCTTTAGCATCATTTCACTCCCCTGATTCATATTTCATTAGTTTTCCTCCCATAATTAGTCAAACGGACCTCAAGCATACAATATATTCCGCCAGTTAGTTTTTTGTTCTTGTTGACTTGTGCTTGGACTGTCAAGGTTCTTTCTGTTGTGTTCCTAGAATTAGTTATCTAAAAATTTGTATGGTGCTACAATTATTGAAAAATACAGAAATGAAATAGTAAAATATAAATAATTGAAAAGAAATACTATAAACCTTTTTACCTTTTTGTAATCTTCACTTTTTTTACAATACATATACATTACCAAATTTCAGTTGGGCATCACGAAGGGTGAAGGAGACTTTATTCTTGGTTTGATCAATTTGGGGTTTGTTTCATTTTCATTTGCATGGTTACAACGCTATCATATCAAGAAATTAAAATCTTGAGTTAATTTTCATTACAATCGAAAGGGGTTAATTGCACTTTGGAAAGCTAACGAAAAAGTTGAATTTTTTTAACATTTAATCTAAATGATGGGTGTGTATGGAGAGAATTTCATTCATAATCATTACACTAAAATTTCTTTAAAAATTTACTGTACAAAGAGATTAGTTACTAGTCACTATTATATTTTAATATTGGACTCACAAAAAAAAATAGAACAGTGTATTTTAATAATTGTACATTAATTATATCTAATTAGTTTTATGGATGACGCACTACTTTACAGTCATGAAGATTTCAATGAAAACTGAATTTGAGAAAGAAACTGTCTACACCAGGCAAAATGACATTGCATCTAACCTGTCTAGGGTCTCTCTTTCTAATCATGCTTTTACGCACCCTATTCATGTTTTTTTGTTTACTGACGTTGGTTCTGGAAATAAGTACATTTTGGATTTCTTGTTGGAAATTATTCTTTCATTATAGGTCATCATTAGATTGGCATTCATTTAAAAGTTTATCACTACTATCTGGAGTTTCTCCATTATTTGTTGGGTTTCATCATGCTTATAATTTGATTACTTGATAATGCTTTATATACCGGGTTCACATATTTGTTCAACCAACAGTTAGCCGTTTGATAAGCAGGTGATGATTAGCTTTCAATAGTTTATACATATCAAAAGTGGGATATAGTTGTCTATCTGAAAAGTATTTTTTAGTTATACTAATTTAGTGGCTGACAAATTTTAATGAGGCCTTGGTTGTAATTATACTGGGTCACTCACAAGAATACTATCTCTTTTCTTCTTACTACAACTGTCTGTTGATGCTACTCGTAAGTATTGGTGGTAAATGATTGGGTTTAACCATTAGAATCAGGTAAAAAATTAGTGGACCAAATATGACATATTAACCATTTATCCATTTAAAATTGTTAAGGGAAGTGTTTACTTGTTTGTATAAAAAAAAAGGGAGGTGTTTACTTGTGTAATTTATTTAATATTAATATGAACTTATGCCTCTGTGTGTTTGTATGTGTGTATAATTTTATGCTATCATGCTTTATTGTAGTTGGCTTTCTATCAATCCTTTTATATGCTTTGCTGTCCTTTTCTACATTTATGACAGTTGCGAATTTGGCTTGGTTTCAAAGGAAGTTGGCTTTTAATCATCTAAGTTTAATTATGGTAATTTAAAGTGTGTGTGATGATTAACTTGGATGAGATTGTGCCTGAGGTGCTTTAATTTGTACAATCATGGACGAAGTGACAACACAAAATATCGTCGAAATAGTCGTTTGCACGGTGACTTTAGTTGTTGCAATACACAATTTTCTAATGCGTGAGGCACTTAGCATTGGTCTACGTCGTAATTGCTTGTGTAGTAGGTCTTTTACCTTAGACTTTCACAACAAACGATCCCGGTTTAGGAACCTGGTTTATAGTAATGACAACAACTGCTACAACGTTCTTCGCATGTATAGAAATACATTTGATCGCCTATTTTCCATGCTTGACGAAATAGGTGGGTTGAAACCAACGAAATACATGCTTGTGGATGAGCAAGTGGCAATGTGTTTGAACATACTTGCTCATCATGCGAAGAATAGGGTCATTCAATGGAATTTTGGTCGATCGGGGTCAACAATTAGCAAGTATTTCAACATTGTTTTGAAAGCAATAATACGCTTGAATCGAGTAGTTTTATATAAAACTCCAACCGCAGTCCCAGAGGATTCCACAGACCAGAGGTGGAAATGGTTCAAGGTAAAAATGTTTTTTTGTACATGGTTAGTTTGATTTTCCATTTCTGTAATAAGAACTGACAATCAGTGCAATGTTTGGTGCAGAATTGCCTACGTGCACTCGATGAGACACGTGTGAAGATAAGAGTGTCTCCAGACGATCAGACACGATTTTGAAATCGAAAGGGTGATGTGACCTTTAACGTACTCTGTGCCTGCTCCCAAGATGCGCAGTTCATTTATGTTTTGTCTGGCTAAGAGGGATCTGCAGCTGACTCAAGGGTCTTAGAAAGTGCCTTGAATAGGCCACGTGGCTTCAAAGTCCCTGCCGGTGAGAATCGAACTTGTAATTTTATATTTAATTTTCAAAGTTATGTCTTTGAAATTGAACATCCTTTTACGGTGCAGAGCGATATTACCTAGTTGACGCAGGCTACAGCATTGCAGAAGGGTTTCTTGCACCATTTCGAGGCCAAAGATACCACTTGAATGAGTGGAGAGAAGGTCGTCATCCAACAAACCCGAGAGAGTGTTTCAACATGAGACACTCGGCTGCCCGAAATCTCATTGAGAGATGTTTCGAAATGCTGAAAAATCGATGGGCTATACTGAGGAGCCCCTTATATTACCCTGTGAAAACCCACAACCTGATTGTTATTGCTTGTTGCTTGTTGCACAACCTGATACGTCGTGAGAATGCCCGGGATCCCCTGCACGATGAGGTTGAAAATTTGGTCCCCGAACCCACTGAAGAACCAGTGCAAGATGACCCCCAATAAGCACAGTTGAAACTAGTGAAAGATGGACTACGTTTAGAGAAAATCTAGCTGCGGAAATATTTAACGAGTTTAGACGTGGAAGATGAACACTTTATTTTCTTTTGTTTCATTTCACTATCGTGAATTGGAATGTGTTATATGAAATTATATGTAAAACTTGTACATTTGACTTAAGTGAATTGGATGGATTGTACTTGTACATTTGGTGACTTTAATTTGTACTTTACTTCTTGCTTCAGTGAAACATTAATTGGTACAGTTCTTGACTTTTTGTTTCAGTGATTGTTATTAATTTCCAGGGAAAATTCAGGAATGGATTCACAAGCTGATAACGTTGAGAACAGAGGCTCAAAATACAATTGGTCTGTAGAAGAAGACGTCGCACAGGTGTCTTGCCTTGTTGTTATGAAAGAGGAGCAAAATCACATGCAGGGTTTTAAATTCTATAATGTTTATCTCGGTGTGCTTGAGAAGATGATGGAAGAGAAGCTCCCGGGTTGTGGGTTAAGGGGAAACCCCCACATACAATCAAGGATCAAGACACTGAGGAATAACTGGATGATTGTGCACGATATGGTGTTTGGCACAGACACCAGTGGCTTTGGTTGGGACGACGACCGACAGATTGTGGTGGCAGAGAGAGATATTTGGGATGCATACATAAAGGTGAGGAATCTTTCTTTACGTTGTCAATGAAGTCCTTTATTATGTCATTACTTAGGGTTGAAAATCAGAGTTTGTCCCACTGATGTTTTCCTAATTTATTTGTTTTGGAACAATCCCATCCGGATGCTAAACAATATAGGTACAAGTTGTTCCCACACTTAATCGATCTGACGAAGGTATGGGGGAAGGATAGAGCAACTGGGGGTGAATATCGGGATGCCAAGGACATCAATGAAATGCCCGATTAAGACTTCAATGGTTTGGAAGGACTAAACAACATTGAACAAAATCAGACTCCCCTGGACAGCATTCGTCGGACGAACAGACACAACCCTTACCGACAGAGTGTGAAGGGGCCTTGACTTCCTGCAAGAGGAAGCGAAAAAGCCCTAGTAATGATGTCATTGATGGTTTCAAGGAGATTACTATACATTTTTTGCACCGCCTTGATAAAATAGCTGACGGGATGGATAAGATTGCTCGCGAGAAAGCCCTCGATGATAAAAGAGAGGCTCTAGGTGAAGCACTTTCTAAAGTGGACGGGCTCACAGACGATGAGTTGGTCCATGCGCATCTGAGGCTTGCAAGTGATCCAGTGCTCTTAGTGGCCTTCTTCAGCCTTCAGGACCGCCTCAAGCTGCGGTGGCTTCAACAAATCATTGGGTAAATACCCCTAGACGGGGAACCTTTTTTGGAACTTTTTGTTGGGTCCTATATGTACCCTATATATATTTTGTGTTTTGGTCATTGCTTCACTTCTGCAAAGGATTGGGGCGTGTCTACACCTGACCAAGGGACAACCCTCTGAAGGTTAATTTTTTCCATTTGTGCATTTACATGCTGCAGAATCTGTGATTATATTTACATTTTTTGATGTTTTATTTCTCAGCGTATTCTGGAGATAGACGCGTGGATGCCCTCCTAATGTTTATTTCTGTAGCATTGGATGAAGGTATTACTGCAGAACATTAAAAAGGACCAAACTCGGAAAGTGCATTCTGCAGAATGCATTTCTGCATGCATTCTGCAGAATGCACAATTGCATTCTGCAGAATGCATTCTGGAGAATGCAAAAATACAGAACTTGTCTTTATTTACTTGTTTTTTGTTTTCTTTTGTTGGGGTCATCCTATACTTGGCTTACGTATCTTTTTTGGCGTGTGTCTAAGATGATGGTAATGGTTTTTGCACAGTAGCAGTCATTTGGATTTTGATAAAGAGTAGCATGCTCATATGAAGTTGCTTAAAACTTTGCTTACTCGTATCACTTCATATATAAAACAATTCAGCATAAGAAGGACAAAGTACTGTGGAGTGGATGAACTGGAGTAAAAAAAGAGGCATTTTGCAGAATGCAGAAATGCATTCTGCATCTCTAACTTTAGGTTCCTAACTGGTTATCTTTTCTTACTTTGGATTCAAGCATTTGCTCCCAATTTTTTTAAGAGAAACCTAAATGGTTGCCATCTTTTGACTGTACTAGCTCATATATATATATATATATATATACATTACTCACTCATGGAATGAAAAAAGAGCCATGCATTAGTAATTATGCAGTCCTCACTCACAATCGCAATCACCATAACATGACCTTTTTCCTGTTTTGCTTGTAGATTTAACGGATGCACTGCTGGAAGATTTTCAAGCGTTGGTTCTGGCCAAAGAAAATACTATGTAGTATTTTAATTATATGTTGTAATGTAATTTCTTTATAAGACACTTTCATGTGTCTTCTATGTATGTGTATCGCACTTTTATGTATGACTCAAACACTTCCCCAAGGGTGATTGTACTACATATTCTCAAGACTCAAGATAACGTGGTTCACCTATCATTTGAGTTGCTAGTTTATTAAAATTTCACTTTTCCTATTGCTATTCTTTATGCTTTTGTAGTGATGAATATAATCTATAAATTCAATTATATATATACCGCTCAATATAAATAACAGGTACTAATAAAAAATGAACACAAAGAAGAACCACATATTTCCAATTTTACATTTAGAAGTGACATTACAAGATATACACAAATACTTCATAACAATACATAAACCTTACATCACAAAAGGGTTCCAACATCATTACTGCTGAGAAGTTTCGATAATGAATTTTAATTCGTATATTGGATTTATGAGATACAATAGAAAACCATAATAAATAAAACCACAGACACAATAATATGCGTAATCATCCACGTCTTCAGCGTCGTTAGATCACCCTTCACCATCATGAAATCATCCTTCAACTTCACTTCAGACCCCATCTTTGATGTCCTTTGTACATACAATGACGTCGTTGTGTTAGTTGCTGCCATTTTGATCCCGCCTTCGCTACTGACCTCAACGTCCTTCATTGGTTTAAGCCAACGAAAGAAATTGCACTCATCATTCTCACAACAAACGTACAACCTGTTTGGATTTGCATCGCTATGTGAAACTCTGATGCGGGCAACTTTTCGGCAATTGCAGTGTGCATTCTTATATCTAAGGTACTGCTTGCCACTGCTGTCTCCAACACTCGACGTTGCCATCAAATCTATATCAGACAATATTGTAGATAATGTAAGATTTTGTGTTCTACTCCAAATCAAACATTCACAATCTAGGTAGACAAGAGAGTTAATAATAGACGTACTAGTGAGCAGTATAACTTCAAGATAATAGCATACACATTGCCCAAATCTATAGAGATCTAAAAGATATATAAGTTCCTCTAGTTTATGAAGAGCCAAGCCAAGCATGCCTTGTCTTACCATCCAGAGATTATAGATCAAATTTTTTGTAAAAAAAATTACTTAGTGCCAGATAATGCAAGATCATTTTTTGGTTGACTCTGTTGGTTGTGTTGGGCACACCAAGTCTTAAGTTCACAAGTTATCCAGGCCATCTATATATGAATCATTATTTCCTGAAGTTGGTCTTCTAAGGATCTGTTATGGATGAGACTCTAAAATATGGAAATGATATCCTTCTTTTATGATACTTTAATCAGAGATTTTTTATGGATCAATGGGTAATCGAAGTATTTTGGTTAATAAAATGTTTCCATTTTCCAAAAGCTTATTAATGAAGTCAAATAATGGTATAAGGTGCATGTAGGAGTATTACTAATGCTGAAGCTACATTTTCATAATTATAACTACATAAGTAGGCAAAGGTTTTGTTTGATCAGAGAACAACTTTGAAATTATTATGCTAGATACTTACATCATTGTAAAACTAAAGGTTTTGATCTTGTAGGCACATAACGAGGCTTTTGAGGTTTTCTGCAACAAGGGTGTTGCTGGAAGTTCAAGTGCAGAACTGCTTGCTACTTTTTGTGATAAAGTTTATTTTGTGTTTTTTTTTATGCTAAATGTGAAATTGCAGCCAAAAGACGTTGAACCCATTGAATTGAAATAACAAAACCATCACTGATATGACATCTCTACTAAGCCTTCTGCAACTACGAATTATTCCGCCGTGAGACACGTTGGCAGCACATGCTAGCAGCACGTGGCACCACTCATCTGCTACTTACGTGGTCCTTGCCCACGTCACCTCGCGGAACACCCACTCAACAAGATGTGGGAACTCCCTAAGCATCGTGGGACGACCCACGTTCCACAGTATCGTGGGTCGAGCACGACCTCCCCGCACTCAGTATAAATAGACCCTCACCTGGGGGAGTAAAGGATACACAAGTTCAAGGACTATCACACTAGACCTAAGACATCCCAAATACTCTTTGAAAGTAGCACTCATCGCCCTTCTAGCAGGCAGCCTGAGCTCCACCGCAGGCTCCGTCAGGTCCGACCACCGGCAAACTCTCCTCCGTCCTCGGAGGATACCATTAACAGGGCTTCCAGCTGCCCTCAGAGACCCGAGCTCTCTCCAACTAAGGCAACTTCCTAAGAGCGGCTCGCCCGCCCGGAGTACCTTAAACACGTCTTAGCCACACACAGCCCGATACAGGTAACTACCTTGCCTAACAGGTCCTATAGACGTGATCATGATGAACTACGTGGACTTTGATCCCTTCGAAAGGGTACGTAGGCACCTAGGTGCATCACCTAAGGACAAGTCCCCCAAGGTTAAGACCCCTCGCTGTCCTTAACCCCAAATCACAATTGTCTGAACCAAAAACGACAGTTACAATGGCACCCACCGCGATCTTTCTCAGACCACAACGCTTTGCGCACTCTGCCGCTTAACGACACTTCTTTTTCGGGGAGTAGGAGTATACACCTAGCACTCAGAAGCCCGCATTTTTATCTTATATACAGGATATAGTACAGGATACACTACAGCATGACCGACTCGAACGCCCACACAGCCACGACCGACGCAAGCGCTCTAAGGCACAGCACAAGGAACATGCAGGGAACAACCGAAGCGGTCACGACTGAAGCAGGCGGTTCAAACGCGATTCAGCCTCAAAACACCTCAATAACACAGGTAGTCGTTGCAGAAATCGTGGTCCAGAACTCGACGCCCAGAGAGGAAACCTGCCCTCAACACCCTTATGGCATGCCGCATGTTCCTTGCCCCACAACTGGCAGTCAAGAAATGGCAGAGCCAACAAGGAAACCGCAAGATGTAGAGCTCGCCCGCCTCGAGGCAGAGATAGCAGCCCTACGCCAACAGCAGTGGGAGGAGAACAGGAACCTCACCCAAGCAAACACAAGCGCCCAACTACCACTAGTACCACACGGCGCGACGGTAGGAACCTCCAGCGACCCTACCAATTTGCCTGCAAGACAGTTCGGGACCTTACCAATGGAATTCGCGCGACTATCGTTAACAGCACCAGCGCCCCCAGCGGTAATCCTGTCTGGACCAGCAATGATTGCCGGACAAGCAGCGCGACCCACTACGAGCTATCTGCGACCGCCAGTCCTAAACTACCCTCCGGGATCCTACCTCCACATGCCATGGGCAGGAGCCTACAACCCGTATGCTGCTTGCGGCGCAAATACTTACCTGTGGCCCAGTTTCAACTTCCAGGGAAAAGGGAGACATCCTTTTACCCAACAAATCATGAACGAGCACGTGCCCATGGGCTTCAAGATGCCCTTCCACATAGAACCACACGGCAGAGAAACTGATCCTCGGGATCACCTGAGCACCTTCAACTTGGCTATGTCAATATTGGGTATGACAGACGGCCAACAATGCCGAGTCTTCTTATCGACCCTGAAAGAGGTCGCCCTAAGGTGGTTTTCGCTGCTACCCACCAATTCGATCCACAGCTTCGAACATTTGGCGCAAAACTTCCTTACGCAGTTCGCCAGTAGCAAGGAATACCAAAAAATCGAGGACTCCTTCATTGGTATCCACCAAGAGGAAGGAGAAACCCTGCAAGCCCTTCTGGCCCGTTTCACCAAACTCTCGCTCCAAGTCCGAGGCCTCCAGGACGTCGTTTCCATCTTTGTCATAAAAGAAGGTCTTTGATGTTTGCAATTCTACAGGGAACTCAACAGATGTCTCGTCTCCACCTTACAGGAGCTGATGGACCGCGCGGAATGGTTCATCCAAGAGGAAAACACGCAAATCACCAAAGACAAGATGAGGAAATTCCTGATAAGTAGGTCCGACATGGAATGAGCAGAAAAGAAGAAGGAAAAAACGGCGACAGAAAGCCAAAAACTCCCAAGGAGAAGAACAACAGAAAGTGATCGCCCCCTCGACCACGAACGCCTCCCAAAGGGCGGTTCACGAGCTACACTCCCCTCAACAAATCCCACGTTAGGGTCCCTGAAGAAATCTATCACTCAGACATGCTCAGCTTCCCTCCTCAGGTCAAGAAGCGAAAAACGAGAAAACCAGTAGATAAGTCCAAGTACTGCCAGTTCCACAAGGATTACGGGCATGAAACCAACGACTGCATCCACCCAAAGGATTAGATTGAAGACCTAATCCGCAAGGGACAGCTCGGCAGATACATCAAGGAGGAGAGCAGAGCTAACGCAGAGCACCTACGAGAGGCCAACGATCAGACACCTACTCGTGGAGTCATCAATGTCATCGCGGACGGTCTACAGAGAGGAACTTCCTCGTTGCCACAGAACAAGAAGAGGGTGGAACGCTCCATACTCGCCCTCAACTACGTCCCAAAGAACAAGAAGAGGAGCGAGCCCAAAGGAGATCCCATCACGTTCGACCTCACCAACCTTGAAGGACAAGTCCTTGACGACCCCATGGTTGTAACTGCCATAATCGCTAACTACGACGTCAAGAGAGTCTTGATCGACCAAGGATCCTCGGCAGACGTCCTCTACATCGACACTTTTAAGAAACTCGGACTAAACAAGGCCAGCATCAGGCCATTCCCCGGTACACTAATAGGGTTCTCAGGAGCCCAGGTTCCCACAGAAGGAATCATCGTTGCCCTGACAACCATGGGCACCCTACCAAAGGTCGTGAGCCTCGATGTAGAGTTCATCATCGTCTCCGCACCATCAGCATACAATGCAATCTTAGGGCGACCGTCCCTAAACAAACTCAGGGCTGTAGTATCCACCGAACAACTCACAATGAAATTCCCAACGCCCCACGGGGTTGGAGAAATCATGGCAGACCAGAAAGTGGCGCGAGCATGTTACGCAGCAAGCCTAACCAAAACCGTCAAGGTCACCCGCCTTGGTCCTCGAGAAACACACGAGGAACCCCCCGACCAAACCTCCGCCTAAACTCTGAATACACTTTGCCCTCTCATACCACCTTTAGGTCAAGTCACGTATGTCTCTTTATTTCAAATTTAGGATTCACTTCAACCTGACTAAGGCCCGCCTGACCTAGGCAACTCGAATGTAATCATCTTGTTTACTTTCAGCCTGACTAAGGTTAGCCCGAATGAGGCTACACGAATATAACCATTTTGTCTATTATTATTGAAGTAATCCTTTCCGAGAAGAGACAAGACTTCAAATCTACAAAGTACTCGCACAAGTCCTGCAAAAGGATAACAGTCCAACCGCCCAAAGAAACGCCGAGCGCCTCCAAGGCCAAGCTAATATTCCCCCAGAAGCGCGGTGAAAACCCATTGGGTTCGAAAACAAAAAATGAACATTAGACTAAACCATGCTAGCAAACCGCATACAAGACGTCTTGATCATACGATACTCATGCAACAAGCCTTTTTACCCCGACATAAAGAGATGACAATGAAAAAGAGAAACTGTACTCATACACAACTTTTTGCTCAGAAGTAAAAAGAGAGGCAGCAAAAACTCTTTAAATTCTCATTAAGTGTCAAAATATGAGAGGGCGTCCACCCATTACAAAGGGTAAACACCCTAAAAATACATAAATCTATTCTTGGGCATCCCCAAGATCTACAATGACCTTGGCCCTCGCAGGCCCAACGTCACCAACTACCACTAGCGGCTCCTGCAGGTTCACCTCAGTCAGTTGCTGAGAAGTGGCTCAAATCCTTGGAGCACGCCCGCCAAAATGAGACAGCACTTGGTGGTCCATCGGCCGATCAGCCAACTGACGAAGATAGGCAAGGTTAAAGGGCGGATCCGCATCCGTCCGACCGCAGAGCTCACCATCAAAAAGCTCCAAAGAAGGATGCAGAGAAGCCACTCATTCCACTGAAAACCTCTCCCCATGGAGACGCTCAAGTTGCTCGACTGCCAGAAGCATGTTGTACATCCTCTACGCCAGCAACTCTCCCTGGAGATCAGCGGCATCGCCGATCTTCTCTTCAGCTGCCAGCCAGTCGGAAAAGTTCTCAGAAGCATGAGCCTCTGCACTCCATAAAGCTTCACGGAGAGAATGAAGCTCCTGTCGACGCCTCTCGGCATCCTCCCAAAGAATGACCAACTCCTTCCGTGTCTTCTCCAATTCCCAGCGAAGAAGCACGACCTCGGAAGGGTTCCCAGCTTCAGCCCTAAGACGGGCCACCTCGTGAGTCAAGGACTTAACCTCGCGTCCCTGGTCCTCACACTCCAACTCCTTCGCGGATAGCTGCTCGCGCGCGTCCGCCGCCCTCTTCTTGTAGACCTCTAGAGCTTTGCTCTTGGCGGTCGCAATATCAGAAGCCCGGTCCCTATCAGCACGGGCTTCCTCCTGTAGGAAAACAAAGAGTCAAGACACAGGGGAGAACATAAAACCACATAAAGCATTGGGGACGAGGAAGCTTACCACATATTTCTCCCACACAAGGCGAGCATGGTGGAAGTCAGCTAACGCCTCAGCAACCCTGCCGAAGCCTCGAACAGCCAAATTCATGGGAAAAGTGTCCAACATCCTAGCATCCCTCTCCCCAATCTCCACGGGAAAGCGCCTACCCAGAGCCACCAGCTCGAACGAGCGTCCTCCCCCCGGTGGCCCGACGGGTGCAGAAGGGCCGGCGCTTGACCTCGAGACAACATCCTTTGTGGCAACTGCTTGACTCACCACTACATTCCCTCTGTCGGAGAGGGCTCCGGCCTCCTTGGCCACATCACTAGACTCCACAACTCTGGCTGAAGTCTCAGCCACAGGCTCGCCCGCCAGAACCCGAGTCGCGACGGAATCTCCATAAAGCTCCTCAACCGCCACCCTGGCCCTCTTAGCAGCAGGCTGATCAACCCCATCAACGGGGCTCTGGACGAGAGGACGAGTTGATAGAATCACCCTTATGGGTGACTGATGAACGAGAGCAGAAGTGGGAACAGAGGTAGGAACAGAGGCGGGAACAGAGGTCAGAACAACGCCTTCCGCCGAAGCCTCCACCTGCAAACCCCCTGGTCAGAACTCCGTCGAATCACCTGCGATGAAAATCGTGATTCTGCACCGGAAGGTCGTTTCTTAAACCCTCCTTCTCTGCCCTTGGGCACCTCCACAACAGAGGCTCCTTTCCTTTCCCCTTCCCGGGGGCCACTCACGCCGCCTCTTCCATCCTTCTTCCTTTTCTCTCTTTGGAGACCTTCCTGCCGACGGTCTTTATCAGAAGACGGCGGTATAGGAAGCCGTCCTTCCTTCTCGCTTCCAGCAGGTACCACGGCAGGGACATCTACCACTGCCTTTGGAGAAAGACTCTGTTGACCGAATTTCTTCCCCCTACTCCAACCACCGTCATGAGTACGGCTAAGAGAAGGAGGAGGAGGAGAAGAAGAAGGGAGATCCTCTAAGTCAGTAAATTCGAAGGGGTAAAAACTATCGTCATCACCAGCCATGGCGAAAATCCCGGCGAAACACAGAAGGCAGAAAAGAAAAAAGGGGTGAGAAACAGGGCAAACAAAGTAAGAAGGTAGAAAGGCGGAGAAAAGTGAGGATGCAAAACCACGAACTTTCAAACACTGGATACTTATAGGATACCCAGAGGCGCGACGATTTGAAAATCTCAGCCCCCTCGTATCCCACAACGGATAAAAATAATTATCCTCTACAACTAGCCTAAGCTGCAACCGCCCACTTCGACCAAACACGTGGAGAAGGAGAACGTCACAGATTCATAGCTGGAGCAATGGGGATACAAAGACTGAAAAACCCTCGGAAACCCAAAAGTCACTTGAAGACGCCAAGGGGTCTTTTCGGAAAATCCTCAACCCAGGCTAATGATGACTACCCTCGGAAACAAACCCGAATTTAATGAAGGAGAAACGGTGGCAAAACACAAACATCAGCGGTACTCATCAAGACCCTGACGCGTGGCACCTGCAGCAGCCCGCTCCTTCAACAAACAACTCTCAGCAAAATGTCTTGTCCAGTCACCAACCGCGGACGAGCTCAACCAGAGGAGAGCATCACAAAATGACCCCAAAACCCCTGACCTTTGGATTTCTTCCGGTTACCCACAAAGGGTATCCCGGGAAATTCTTCTCTGAGTAATGACTCCTCCTCCTCGGTAAGTCACGTACTTTCTACAGAGAAGGCTCAAAAACTTACTGAGGAAAACAAGCAACCAGCCACTCGAGACGAGACACGTGTCACCTCCCAAACGTCTCCATTTCTACAAAACAAAGCGAAGAAAATTGTCTCGAGAGACGGACGACCAGCTCGAAGCGGCCATGCCCTCGCACAGACGAGCTTCCCCTCAGACAACAAAAAATTCCTAAGTAGCTTACAGACAAGAAAACTTAGTCCACGGACACCCGACACCCGTAGACTTGGGGGACTTATGTAACTACGAAATATTCCGCCGTGAGACACATGGCACTAAGCTTCTAGAAGCCTAGCAGTAGCACACGCTAGCAGCACGTGGCACTACTCATCTGCTACTTACGTGGTCCTTACAAACGTCACCTCACGGAACACCCACTCAACCAGACGTGGGAAATCCCTAAGCATCGTGGGACGACCCACGTCCCACAGTATCGTGGGTCGAGCACGACCTCCCCACACTTGATATAAATAGACCCTCACCCGGGGGACTAAATGATACACAAGTTCAAGGACTATCACAATAGACCTAAGACATCCCAAATACTCTCTGAAAGCAGCACTCATCGCCCTTATAGCAGGCAGCCTGAGCTCCACCGTAGGCTCCGTCAGGTCTGACCACCGGCAAGCTCTCCTCCGTCCTTAGAGCATACCACTAACAGGGCTTCTAGCAGCCCTCAGAGACCCGAGCTCTCTCCCACTAAGGCAACCTCGTAAGAGCGGCTCACCCGCCTGGAGTACCTTAGACACGTCTTAGCCGCACACGGCCCAATACAGGTAACTGCCTTGCCTAATGGCTCCTATAGACGTTATCATGACGAACTACGTGGACTTTGATCCCTTCGGAAGGGTACGTAGACACCTAGGTGCATCACCTAAGTACAAGTCCCCCAAGGTTAAGACCCCTTGCGGTCGTTAATCCCAAATCACAATTGTCTGAACCAAAAATGACAGTTACACCTTCCATCTACAATATCTAACCACCTATTAAATTCTTATCACATAGCAGTGGTAATAGTACTAATGATCTATATATGTCTAAGCTAACTAATAGCCACAAGAACTATAACATGTCTTAGACTTAGTATATTCAATCTAAAAAAATTTTCAAACCTTTAGAACACATCTAATTAAGTATCCCTTTTAGTTATTAGTGTATTGATTTGTTTCAGTTTGTATTGACTGTGTTATGAATTGAGTTTGAATTCTAGTATGCAAATTTTAGTAACTTCTTGGACTCCAATTTAACTTAATCTGCCCACTAGAAAATGGTTTGTAATTGAATTTTGGGTATGCCACAAAGTACTTGGACTCCAAATTAAAATCCAATTAGACCTGATCAAACTTCATGTGGCTAGTCCTGTTATATTTCATATCTTTATTGCTTTGAGTTTTATGGAGATTTTTATGAGTTGATATATGTACTCTTTTCATTTCAAATGCAGAATGGGATGCACCGAAGACAAGTTGATTTCTGAGTTGAGGGAGAAAATTCTGAGATTTTATGGTTGGGTAATTGCAAAGTTAACAAATAGGCTATTTTTGTGTGCTTGAAATAGAAATACAGAACTGATGGCCTTTTCCAGTTGTCTCTTACCAAGTGCAAGGATATTACCTTCTGGTGCATGCTATAAAAAGTAGAAAAATGGAGTGAACTACTTTTTATTGCTTTTCAAGGATGTTCTATATATTCTTTTCTTACAAATTCTCTTCATTTTTTTATCAAGTCATTTAAGATGTTCCATAATTTTATCAGCAGCTATTTTCTAAAGATCCCACTACTATTTTTCGGGTTGTTTCCAAGAATCAAATTTAGGAATGCCATTGAAAGATGTTTTTTTGTTTCCTTTTATTTTAACTATAGTGTAGGGCTCTCACCTATGATGTTGCATAAAAGATAAAAAGATTATTATTCAAAACAACTAAAAGGTGAGATAAGAGAGACAGTTCACAAAAGAGGAAAACAAAAAGACGTAGGGATCATAAAATAAATTATTCACGCCCTCACACCCATCACAAGACAACAACGACAATATTGAACATATGCTAGCCTATTTTGAAGAGATCCAGCAAGCTTTATTTAGATCTGAGCAAGATTCGATTCATTTCCTTATCTTAACGGCGAAAGACGGAATAACGGTGGGAACGAACGGGGAACGATGGGATCACGACCAGATCGAACGGCGGAAGACAAAATGACGAGGGACAGATTCACGGCGTGAGACAAACCAGTGCCGCAACGGAGATAACAAGCCAAAGAGTTTAAGAGAGAGAAAGTCAGAGGAGGCATGCTCTCCGGCGGCGATGGTGGCTCAGCAACGACGGACCTCTCAACCGGACATTTTCAGCTTGCTCTGCTTCTTCGATGAGACTCCTCGCTGCCACGCCTCTGCTTAACGACTTCTTTCTCTTATTTTCAACACTTTTATTATTTAATAACATAAAAATAAATAAATAAATAAATAATTATTTTAATTTTAGTGGCAAAATAGTAACTTTACACTCCAACTTTTTCTTTATCATTCCTAAATCTTACTAACAAACAAAGAAAATGCATTCCCTTTCTCTCTCCCTCTTCCTCTCACTTTCTGCTTAAAGAACGTGACCTATGTGCTTTTTATATTTATTTAATATATATATATATATATATATATATATATATATATTTCAGTTTCTTAAAGGAAAAAACTTATGTCCATTTCCTTATGTCCATTTCATCCAATTCCCCAATATAATTATGACACGTGGCAAAAAGTGTTTAAATGACCAATCACAGTAGAGAGAGAATATAGAAGACCATCTTTTATATGACGAATCATAGAAGAAAGAGAGTGTAAATATAATATATGATTAGTGGAATTGAATGAAATGAACATAAGAAAATGGACCTAAGTTTTTTCCTTTTTTAAACTTTGACTAAGCTAACCGGATTTGAATAGAAACCTCACTAAAAATTAGCGAATCCTATCCTCAATGAATGGTTAAATGATCTAAAATTATATTAAACTATTCATTTGCATACAATTATACTATCCAACAAAATTGACAAATACAGGGAACAAAACTTTGAGCTGCTGTTTCGTCATCATCTGGTAAGTAATCCAAAGAAATCTCTTTCTCAAGCCTAATCAAAAGTCCTTGAGCAACTTCCTTACTTGTTCAAGGGTTACAAACAGCACCACAGTAAAAGGCCCCTGCCTTGAAATTGTAGGAACAAATCCCTTATACAGGGCCATAGGTCCTTCAGCTCTGACTGTCTTCAATGCACAATCCAAAGCCCCATTATACGGTGGGGTTGCCCCTGCCTCCACCTTCATGTTCATCACTCTTGTCTTTATCACATCCACCGGATTCGACGCCACCGCTGCCACAAACCCCGCCGTGAAACTCGCCGTGACATGAGTCCCCAGCCCATCCTTCATCAAACCCTTGGCCAGAATCATCTCCTTGAATTGATCATACGATGCCAATTGAGAAGCCGTCACGATCATCGCGCGGTTCACGTAAGAGCCGAACCGCGCCACAGGCTAGCAATTCCTTCCTCACTCGACATGCGCATGATCGCGTCGAACACGCCTTTGTAGCCGCGTCGTTGAGCCGCCGGAAGCCGACCATCGGCTTGCATTCGTACCATCGCCACGTCAGCAGGATTCCCAATGGTTGCACCAATCCCGCCGGCGATTAGCCCCGCCGCTATCTTCCGGATTAGAGGCATATTACCCGCATCCGGATCGGCCCATTTATGCTTGAGCACATCGTATAGACCCATACGGGTGGTGGAATAGAGTGTTTGGCGGAGTACGGTGGCGGATACACCAGAGAACAGGGCAGCGACGCCTTCGGACTGAACAATGCGCACACCAACCGATATGGGTCCAGCCCGACGTTGAAGACCGAGTATGGTTGTCGGAGGAGCCGTCGTCGTCGAAAATTGTGAGTGAAAGGCAAAAGCTGGACGCATATTGATAGAACAAGAGTGATTCTCGCCTTGAAGCTGCATTCGAACTTTGATGAGATCAAGTGGATGAGTAGTGCATCCGGCAACGATGGAAGCAATACCGCCTTCAACAAAGCCTTTGACACTCATTATAAGGTATAAATTAATTAACACGTCAATTCTTTCACTGAGAAAACTTGAAATTTGATAGTACTCTGTTCAGGAATCAGGGTCTTGAATTCGTAGGCAGTGCTTTATTATATATTATTAAGTTATGAACTTATAATTATGAACCGCCGCAGAACAATAGTCAATAGCTCCCAACCCAAGGGTCTTAAAATTAGGATAACCATCTGGTAGACTAATAAGATATATATATGAGTGAGTCAAGGTTGTAACTATCCAAAATTCCTAATCCTATTTTAAGGTTGTAACCATCCTAAATTCCTAATCCTAATATAATTCGGATGGGCCAGAAAGTGTTGGTTATGATTTGTTCGTATTGTATAATATATTAATATAATATATATTTGTTAATTTTATAAATTATAAATATGATATAATTATCACTTAAAATATAAAATTTTTAATCATCAATGGTGAAAACTAGAGTGGCTTAAATACTAAAAATATTTTTTAGATAAATTATATTTTAGTGGCATCTATTTTGGCCCAAATTCAATTAGATGATATATGTTTTATTTTTCTTACACTAATTTTTTTATTATTAACAACTTAGTATTTCTTAGTTTAATTTGTTAATTTTTTAGATAAATTACTTTTGCTATTGTACTATCTCGATTATGCATAACCATAAAATCAGTTGGGAGTGACTCTGAGGAGCTCGAGCCCTCATTGGTCACTCCATTTTTTTTAAAAGAATTAATTTTTAAAGTTTTTTCTCTCTCCATATTTAGGACGAGGTCGTCCTCCCTATAGCATAGCCCAAATCAGTTTAAGGTAAATAAGGTATAAGGATCACAGTTAATTTCAAAAGACCAATCCATGACATGATACTGGATTTTTTGACCAATATGTAATTTCAAAATAAATTATTTATCAAAATTTAATAAAACAAATTTTATTTCTCAAGATATAATAAAATCAAACAAAAAAAATAATATTATTTTAATGAGCCTTTGGCCATTTGTGACATAATGGACCTTCACTTCTAGGTGGAAGGCCCCTAATATATTTGATCAAATATTAAAATATTATAAATTGACATATAAAAAATAATTTATTTTATATATTAATAATAAATATTACATATTTATACAGACTAAATATAATACTATGAATCAAAGTAAAAGTCACCGAGGTTCTACTATTACTAATAGGAAAAGAGACACATATATGTTTAGCAAGTTCACAAACTTCACAATGAAAATCCTCAATAGCTAATCCTCCAAACAAATCGAGAAACAACACTTTTAAAGTATGAAAAGACGGATGTCCAAGACGAAGGTGATAAAGCCAAATTTTGTCTTTATGGGATTTAGGGGAAAGTCTATGAAAAGAATGGGTTGACAAACATTGAACACTACGTCCCTTATTACCAATTTCAACATAATATAGACCATTTTGCTCCTTAGCATGTCCAATCATCCACTTTGTGCTCTGTTCCTGAAAAACACAATGGTTAGGGTGAAAAATTGCACTACACTAAATTCAACGGTAAGCTTATGAACTAGTGGCTCGCCCGCCTGGAGGAATATGCGCATCCTAGCCGCACACGGCGACCACAGGTAACATTCTGCCTAACGGCCCCTATGGACGTTTCCTCTTCAAACTATGTGGACTTTGATCCCTTAACAAGGGTATGTAGGCACCTAGGTCATCACCTAATGACATGTCCCCCAAGGTTACCACCCCTTGAGGTCCTGATTTGTAATTATGAATTGTTTGAACAAAAAACGACAATTACATTGACGCCCACTGTGGTCCTTCTTAGACCACAATGCCTTGCGCATTCAGCCGCTAAACGGCAATTATTTTTCAGGGATTAGGAGTATATACTCAACACTCATAAACCCATTTTTTTATCTAATTCTCTTAACAGGTAGCTTTCACGAATGAATGACTTGAGCGCACCTGCTGCCACGAGTGACGCAAGTGTTTTGAGACGTAGCACGTGAAACAGACATGGAAGAACTGACACCAACATTACCATAGTTGAGTCAGGAACTTTGATGCCAAGTTAGCCACAAAATGCCACAGCATCCCAAGTGACTAATGCAAAAAACATTTCCCAAACACCAGCAACAAGCGAAGAAATATGCTCTCAACATCCTTACGGCATACCACACGTCCCGTGCCCACCTGCTAGCAGCCAAGAACGAGTAAACCTGACAAGAACAACCGCTCATGAAAATGACATAGCACGACTATAAGACGAGATAGCATGGATACGGCGACGGGAACGAGAAATGTACGGAGGACCCCCTCAATCAGAACAAGTTCAAGCAAACACAAGTGTCCAGATTCCAACAGCGTTGAACATCGCACCTACTCTCGCAGGTCCATCAAATGTATTAGCACAAGGAACAGCCAACCCGCCACCGGTGATCACCATACAGTTCGGGACTCTACCAATGGAGTTCGCTCGACTATCACTCACCGCGCCGCCTCCACCACCAGTTGTCTAGCTAGGACCAACAGTGATCGTTGAACAAACAATTTGTCTGTCTATTGACTATCTGCGGCCGCCCGTCCCAAATTATCAACTAGGATCTTACCTGCACATGCCATGGCCAGGCGCTTACAATCCTATGCCTTCTACGGAGCATCCGCGGTCTACCCAGGTCAATATCACTAGACAGGATTCAATTTCCATGGGAGAGGGCGACACCCTTTCACCCAACAAGTCATGAATGAGCACGTCCTCATGAAATTCAAGATGTCTTTCCACATAGAACCCTATGGAGGAAAGACTGACCCACGAGACCACCTCAACACCTTTAACTCAGCAATGTCGATACTCGGCATGACTGACGGACAACAATGCCGAGTCTTCTCATCCACCCTGAAAGAAGAAAATCTTAGATGGTTCTCACTACTGCCTACAAACTCAATTCATAGTTTTGAGTAGCTAGCTCAAAAATTCCTTACCCAATTCGCCAGTAGCAGAGAATATTGTGAACACCTCACTTTGACCGGCCGAAAATATGATATAAAATGACAAAACAAAAACAAAAATAAAAAAATATAAAATAAATAATAATAATAATAATAAAAATAACAAAGGGGCGTTGCGACCGAAAATGCTACCCGTCGCGACGGAAAACGCTATACCGTCGCAACGGTGGTGGATGCGTCTCGACACAGCCAGCATTTATGAGGGAATCTATCAGAGTGATACCCGTCGTGACGGGTAAGTCCATACGTCATGACGGACTGGGTATTTATGATAAATCCGGGATCGTATCTGTGCGATACCCGTCACGATGACAATCAGTAGGCGTCGCGACGGGTGTTCCATTAATGGCCGGATTTCTTTCTCGGAATAGTTCTTTGTGACCTACTATAAAATAAGCCCCGCCTCACAGTGATGGGGACGGAGAATTTACGAACGAAAAGGCAGGAAGTAGAAAATAAGAAGCAAGCAGGTAGCATACACACTATGAGTGATATTTTATTCTTTCTTTGATTTTATTCACACTCATTTGATTATTGGTAGCCACTTTTGTTCTTGTATAAACATATTCCTCTTGGGTTGTGACCCCTCAGTGTTGGTATTCCACCCAACATTTGATTCACGCACCCCGAAAGCATCATCTCTCTCTTTTCTGCCTTCTTTTTCTCTGAAAAATCAAAGGGGTCATGACGGGTTCCCACCACCATCGCGACGCCCCCCATGTAGAAGAGACGTCGCGACGCCTTCTTCCATGCGTCATGAGGGTCTCCGGTTCACAACAGTAGGTCGCGACGGTTAAGGTTACCCGTCGCAACCCCCTTTCTTTTGGGGGATAAAAAGGTTTTATTAAGTGCTTACTTAACAGGAAAATTTTTATTATATAATCTAGTGCCACCAAGAGATCTTTATCTTTATAGGAGCACAAGCCTTCACGCCATCTTGGTATTATGCCTGATGAGCCCTCACACATGCACTTTTTTTATTCTTTGATATCTCGTATGGTAGATAGGTACCGAAAGGCATTGGTCTCTTTAGGCACATTGCACTGGGAGGCCATCTGAGTATTCACTTGATGAGCCTCCCCTCACTCACACACTTGTATGTCACAGGAACTACGTGGGCTTTGATCCCCTATTGTGGGTACGTAGGCCCTAGGCTTTTATCCTAGGTCAAGCCCTCCCTCTTTCCTTTCCTCATTTTCCCCCATGATTGTATATATTTTGAAGGCCAAATAATTTTAACATTAACTTTTAGGGTAATCGTCTTCAGACGGGGGAAGAAGGGTGCCTAACACCTTCCCTTCATCTCAATCAGACCCCCGAACCCAACATTTTGTGAAAATTCATTTTCCCCCACTTTTAAACTTATTTTTCTTTTTCCAAATTTTGATTGAAAATTTGGTGGCGACTCCCGTCGAAGGCTCCGGTCTTCACAGTTGGCGACTCCGCTGGGGACTTTTTAGTTAAAGAGTCAAGCCCTTTTCTCTTAAAAATTAATATTAAAATTGTTTGGCCTTCCATATTTGTTTGTTTGTATGTATTTCTCTGTATATTTGTGGTTTTCTTTGTTTTGCAGTGCTTCCACCTTTGAGTGGAAGGGAAGGGTAGTTAGGATGCTCCATAAATTCACAAATGCACTTTTTATATTTATTTCAACCTATTGGCTCCTATACCCGGAGTACGTCCAAATAAGTAGAATGGGATATGAGAATCTTTCCCTGTTGGGCCTAGGCCTACAGAGGTTGACCTATCTATCGTACTTAGATTGTTACTTGCCTTAAGGGTTGATTCGCGCAGACTTTTCTGTGACAGAATCCTCTCTTAAGTCAAGGTCTCTACCTCTGGTAGGGGCAATCTAAGGGCCTTTTTAGGGTATCTAGATCCCAAACTAAACCATGCGCAAGTTGGCCTTAAAAGCCTGCCCTTATTAGGACAGCCAATTTTGAGACCCTAAGAGCCTAACCTGTAGGACACAAGGAGCAAAAAACCTCCCATATTACATGCATTGCATATAATTTCTCTATGTATTATCCAAATAAATGATGTACTAACCTTCTTTTTCCTTTTATCTCTACAAGATTATTGTTTGTACTTTCTCTTCAAAATTTTTTGAAATGGCATCAGAACATGTAACGGCCTTTTATGCTCCTACAAGCTTGGCCATCACTGGGAGGAGAATTCAAATTAAAGTCCAAGCCAATGCCGTTGACGACCTAATCAAGATGAGGGAATGCTTACTAGGAGACGAACTCAAAAAGTTTCGAGGTCAGTACGGGGATATCTTAGATCTTCTGGACATAAAAATCATGGAAGAGGCACTACAAGCTCTCCTACAGTTTTGGGACAACAAATTGAGAGCTTTCATATTCCCCAACTTCATGTTATCCCTCGTGCCAGAAGAATATGCTAGGCTATTAAGAAGCCCCCTCCTCTCCACAAGTCAAGTGTACAGGTTTTCAAGGATTCTTCCAACCCAAAAGGAGGTCACTGAATTACTCGGTGTTCCAAAAAAGAAGGCCATCATTAGAAACCATGCCCAAGGGGGGACTCTCTCCACCAAGTTCCTTTTGGAACACATGGAAGCCATGAGAAGAAAAGGAGATTGGACAACTTTTGGGAGGACGCTTGCTCTATCGGTCTATGGACTTGTCCTTTTCCCCACCACACTTGACGTGGTTAACTTATCTTCCATTGGGGGTCTTTCTAGCTGTCGAGAGATACGGAATAAACCCTGTACCCGCCATTCTAGCGGAGAAAGTAGGTTCCCTTACCTATTGTCAGGCAGGGAAGGGAATGAAGCTACAGTTTTGCCTTCAACTCCTCACAGTTTGGCTAGCTAATCATATCTTTGGCAAAGGGTATTCTACCGGAGGAATTCTGGAAGTAAATCATCACCCTTACGAGATTTTTCTCGACGAGAGGGCCTTCACTTGTACGTTGTTGAATCACAAGGCCCTATGGGGGCAGAATGGTGGATACATTTCTTGGCTCAAGTCAAGGAAAAGGATATCCGTTGGAAACTGGTCTGGTGGTTAAGTGAGGAGGTGCTATACAGTTGTGGTCCGTTCTTCAATGTGCCATTAGTAGGACCAAGGTTTGCAGCCAACTATAATCCTTCCTTGGCACATTCCCAGCTGACATTCCGTCAAGACGTACCCGCAGAAGAATTGGTACGCTCATTCTTACATTCCCTTAGAGGACCTGACTCTATACATGGCATCACCATTTCGAAGGCCTGGGATCACATGCACTTTAAAGGGAAAGCTGAGTTGGGAAGTCGAGGGCTGGCACCAACTAATGACTTTAAGGTCTGGCTGAGGGAAAGAATCAATGGCAAAGTGGTAGAGAGATTCGTGCCGTTGAACCCTGTCCTAGGGAATGATCAGTTAAAGATCGAAAAAGCTCTGAAGAGAAAGATCGATGAGCATAAGGACACGCTGGAAAATCTCGAAATTCAAAGGGATAGGAAAATCAAGGCTATCTGCGAAGCAGAAAGAGAATACGTCAGCCTAAGGGCAGATAGCGAAGACGTTCGCAGGAACTCTCTTCCATTGACGGAGAACAGGAACCTCAAGGAAATGAATCATAAGTTAAGAGAGGAATTGGTTGAAAAGGAGGAAAATTGGGGTAAACTCATGAAGACTGAAATCCAAATTAAGGAATCTAGAGCTCAAGCATTAGAGGCTCGTGTCAGAGATTTAGAGGCCCACAACTAGGGGTTGCAGGCCCAACTCCTCAATTACAATCCAATTGCTCAAGACCAACTTGATTGGGCCTTACTCCATATCCACGCTATAGGTTTAGCAATGGAAAGCCTGCAAGAAAAATGCAAAGCGAGGGAAAAAGTTATGAAAGAGCTTCAAAAGGAGATCGAACCATGGAAAAATGATGTGATCCGACTGCATAATAAGATCGAGCAGATGGCTCGATTAATCAACATGTCTGTCCCGTCTTTCATCGACGCCTTTAAGAAGGTTGAATGGCGAATCAACCTGCCGCATGTCCCGCCCGAGTTGGAAGAACTCATAGTGTTCGGCCGCATCTTAATCAACAAGTGGAACGTGATGCTAAGCATGTAGCGTAGGGCGAAAGGCCGAGATAGGTGCATGATAGGCCCATAGCTTTCATAGCACTTTATCAACTGTTCCCATCATTGAATTTTGTATTTATGAATGGGAATAAGGATGTTTTGATCGCCATATAAATTAATAAAACTTGCAATTTTTCTTTTCTTATTTATGTGTTATTCTATTGTTCTCTGGTTCTATTCTCTGTTTAAATAATAAAATGGGTTTACATTAATATCAGTAAAAATGGCACCTAAAATCCACCCAACTGGAAAGTTAGAGAACCTTCACGCTCAGCTGGAAGAAAAAAGGCATGCATTAAACAAACAAGAGTTGGAATTTCTTAGACAAGAGAACAAGATCCTCAAAGCAGGAATGACAATGCAAAAACGCTCACACTTGAAAAAGGAGAAGGAACTTCGCCAGCAGGCCGAGAAATATTGCTTTGAATCGCTCGAGAAGAAGCAGCTGGCATCCAATTTCCACCACGCATACTGTGAGATGTGCCGTTGGGCGGACCTGGCTAAGCTCCAAAGGCTATATCTTGAAGAACAGGCAGAAAAAGAAGCCGCCAAGAAGTAGATTATAGGAAAAATATATGCAAAAGACTCCTCATAGGAAACAATGTTAGGAGGAGCATCTCTGAATAAAATCTCAAATAAATAAAGTTTCCTATTGTATCCCTACGTTGTGTTTTTCGCTCATAAGCTCGAGCTGGTTGGCCATGATAATTGCATGATGAACATAGTTCTCGTAGCAAACTATCAACCTTCTTCTCCTATTGGGTATTCTAACTCATAGAGGGATAGAAGGGGGGTTTTAGGTGCTAAATTACTAATATTAACAAAACAACCCGACTCAAAAATGAATTTAAAATTACTAAGGGAATTTGGTCTTACAGGCTTTCCAAAATAGCGCAATCAAGTCATCAATACTTCACTCGAACTCAAAAAGCACAGATGGACTCCCAAGCAGCTGAATCCGCAGCAAGGATAGCAGAAATGGAGAAAAGTCTAGACATGACTAAGTCCCAGGTAGCTACTTTGGACGACAAGATGGATCAAATACTGGCCTACCTAGTAGGAAACCAGCAAGAACAAGGGGAAGGCTCGGATAAAGCCTCCAAAGGAAAAAGGATTCCCCAGGTCATAATTCCCGAAGACCATGAGGAAGAATATGTTGAAGAAATACCTGTAGAAGAATCACCCAAGGTTCACGAATCTAAGACGAACATAGGGATCTCTATCAACGTAGCCACAGTAATGGCCGCCTTAAAAGCCCAACAAGACAAGCAGAACCAGGAGAAGGAGGATGGAGACACGATTAGGGAACAAATAGAGACGGAGGTGAGTCGTGCACTCAAGATGGCTACTCGGGCCGAAGACAAAGACGAGGTGGCTCTGTTCGACTTCCCTAAAATCCAAATTCCCCCCAAGTTCAAGCTTCCAATTTTTGAAAAGTACGATGGTTTGTCGAACCCAGATCATCACGTCAAGGGATAATGCGCAACTATGGCCACATATAGCTCTGAACCAGCATTCTTGCTTGCTCACTTCCACAACAGTCTGAAGGGAGCCGCATACAAATGGTTCATGAGACAAGAGAATGAGACCATGAAGTCATGGGCCACGATGATAAAGGTCTTCCGCAACAATTTCAAGCATAACATCCACAGTGAAATGACTAGGGAGAGCATGGTGGCACTAAAGAGAAGGACTAGTGAAACCTTCCGCGAATACGCCTCCAGGTGGAAGGAAGCCTCAGTAGATGTCCAACCTCCAATGAATAAGAGAGAAACTTGCCTTTACTTCGTCAAAGCACTAGATGATCTGGCTTATGAGGTTCAGGCAATCATGCCACATCAAGATTTTGCGGATTTGGTCGCCATAGGGGAGGACATCGACGCAAGAAACAAAGAGTCACCCCCACCAAAAAAGAACTTTACCCTTAACTCCGGAAAAAAGATGGAAGAAGGAACCACCTTTGCGCCAAATACACCAAAGACATTTTCAGTCAACGCTGTGGGAAATTCGGGGACTTCCCAGCAGAACCAGACACGAAAAAGTAATAGAGTGAACAATCGCGATAGGGAATTGCCCGAGCTAGGCCTCACACGGATTGAGTTGTTCGAGCACCTAAAGGATCAACAGATGATGTGTGCTCAGCTAGGAAAGAACTAGGAACCCCCATACCCGGCCTGGTACAAACCAGAATTGTCCTGCGTGTACCACCAAGGCACCAAAGGGCACTCAATCGACACATGTAACCACTTCAAAACACACGTCTTGCAAATGATAGATGCGGGATGGATTAACCTCCCAAACATCACCAAAAACCCCTTACCTGAGCATGGGGTTAGTGCCATAGAAAAAGAGGAATGGACAAACAAAGAGCTAGCCCATGTGTCCTTTTCCCTCGAACAAATATACAAAGCCCTGGCAGAGGCTGGTTATGTACCACATCTCAAGGAATATAATGTGTTTTCTTGCTATTATCATCAGACCATCGGCCATTCAACTAATGAGTGTAAGTTTTGGAGAAAACAGGTGCAACACTACATGGCCATCGGGATCATAACGGTAAAAAGAGGAAAGCCTGAGATTCAGGTATGCGCAACCTCTAACCAAAAGGGGAAAACGTTACCATTCACTCTCAAAGTCCCCAAAATGGGACCTCCCTCACCAACTCTGAGATCTTCACCCCTTTTTACTATTAGAAAGCCCAGTCCACCAAAAATAACGCGCCCGCAGATGACCATCTATCCACCAAATCCCACTCCGTACGCCTCCAATAAGGCAGTACCTTGGAGATATGAAGCGATTGTGGAAATCAAAGGAACAAAAGGGGAGACAGGAGGATTCCTCACGAATACCAATGTGACTCCTGGACAGGGATTTACTAGAAGCGGGAGGTTGTATCCAAGAAACATATCAGCGACACCAAAAGAAATGCTCGATACAGAAAAAAGAAAAAGGCCTTGAGAACCAACCAGAAGAAGAGGGGGGCAATTTTGAGAAAGAATTCCTGAGCATACTTAAGAAAAGCGATTACGATATCATAGACCAGTTGAGGAAAACTCCGTCTAGGATTTCTATGCTGGCTCTCATGCTAAATTCCGATGTGTACCGTCAAGCTCTCCTTAAGGCATTAGCTGACACAAATGTCCCAAAGGAAATCACGCCAGAGAAAATGGTGAACCTGGTAGACGCTGCCAGACATGCTTCCACCCTTTCTTTCTTTGAAGAAGAGATTAGCCCAGGAATGAAGGCTTTACATGTCACTGTGAAATGCTATGGTTTCACGATAGCAAAAGTACTCATAGATGGAGGGTCAGCCCCGAACGTCTTGCCAGTCACTACCTTTCAACGACTCCCCGTAGAATCAACACGGATCGATGCGAGGAATATGATTGTCCGGGCTTTTGATGGAACCAGAAGGGAAGCTATGGGGGGAGTTACTCTTCCAATCGAAATAGGGCCCCTCACCTTCGACATCATATTCCAACTCATGGAGGTTGACGCCGCCTACACTATGTTATTAGGACGGCCCTGGATCCATGAGGCTAAGGTCGTACCCTCTACTCTCCATCAAAAGATCAAATTCCTCAAAGAAGGAAAGGTCATCACTATCAAAGGGGAGGAAAGCATGTTGATCAGTCATCCTTCTCCCGTGCCCTTCATTGACAGTACCGAAGAGGCTATGGAATTCTCCTTCCAAGGATTGGAAATAGAAGGGCAACCTAAAGAAACTTTTCAAGTCAACAGCGTAGCCTCCAAAATTATGGCAAGACAAGGCTACAAACAAGGGCGAGGGTTGGGTCCCACGCTGGATGGAATGTCGCGATGCATCGAACCAAAAGAACGAGAGGCCTTGGTCGGACTAGGATACACTGAGACCACCCAAAATGAAAGGGGCCAAAAAGAAAACATTCCTCTTACCCAAAGGTTCGTGCCAGCCGAAAAGGACAACCACGTCTTGGTCATTGAAGAAGAAGCAGCGTGCAACAACCCTCTCATATGGCGCACAACTGAGGAAGCAGATCAAAAAAACTGGGAAGCAGACTGGATCCTAGAAATCAATAGTTCCAAGTAAAATATGAATTGTACTTGATCTAGAGTTGAGCCCTAAGCTCGGATCAAAGAATAATACACTTATGAGCTTATCTATTGTCATTTGTCAACTTTTTAATAAAAATGACTTGCATATTTTACTAAAAAAGTCTGTACGTGTTTTTTTCTAAAGCTATCGTTCACTTCTTAATTCATGTCTTTCTTTACCCTCAGGGAATTAGCATTCTCTGAAACTCCGCCCCATTCGGCGGTTCCTGGTTTTTACGAACATTGGGATAATGAACATATGCAAAATGAGAATTACTCCGATGAAGAGGAGACTCCCCTAGTCTTCGCCAAAATGGTTAAATCTGATGAAAAAGGAATAGTCCCATATCAAGAAAAAGTTGAACTTATAAACTTGGGGACTGAGGAAGAAAAGAGGGAAGTAAAAATTGTGGACAATCCGGACAGGGAAGAATTAATCTCTCTATTGAGAGAATACTCAGATGTATTTGCATGGTCATATCAAGATATGCCCGGGCTCGATTCAACAATCTCGGCCCACAAAATACCAACATTCCCCCACGTGGAACCAAAGAAGCAAAAATTGAGGCGCATGAAACCCGATATGTCCCTCAAAATAAAAGAGGAAGTACAAAAACAATGGGACGCCAGTTTCCTAGAGGTATCAGTTTATCCAGAATGGATGGCCAACATAGTACCAGTCCCTAAAAAAGATGGGAAAGTCCGAATGTGTGTTGACTACAGGGACCTAAACAGGGCCTCTCCCAAAGACGATTTCCCAATACCACACATCAACGTATTGGTAGATAACGTAGCTGGAAGTTTCCGCTACTCATTCATGGACGGGTATTCAAGTTACAACCAAATTCTCATGCACCCTGAGGATATAGCTGGAAGTTTCCGCTACTCATTCATGGACGGGTATTCAGGTTACAACCAAATTCTCATGCACCCTGAGGATAAGGCCAAGATTACCTTCATTACGCAATGGGGGAAACTATTGTCATAAGGTTATGCCCTTCGGACTTAAGAATGCAGGAGCAACCTACCAAAGGGCCATGGTGGTTCTATTCCATGACATGATTCACAAAGAAGTCGAAGTCTATGTAGACGACATGGTGGCCAAATCAGCGGAAGGAGAAAGTCATGTCAAAGTCTTGAAAAAGCTGTTTGATAGACTCCGAAAATTTAAATTACAACTCAACCCCAACAAATGTGTCTTTGGGGCTTAGTCTGGCAAGCTTCTTGGGTTTATTGTAAGTCGAAAAGGAATTGAAGTCGATCCTGATAAGATCAGGGCCATAAGAGAGATGCCACCCCCACCATAGAGAAGCAGATATGGAGTTTCTTGGGCAAGGTAAACTACATTGCTCGCTTCATACGTAACATGACGGCCACGTGCACGCCCCTCTTTAGACTTCTAAAAAAGAATCAATCGCTAGAATGGAGCGCAGAGTGTCAGTCAGCATTTGACGCAGTGAAGGAATACCGAACCGCTAATGTTAGTTCCACCTACGCCAGGAAATCCTCTAAAATTATACTTAACTGTCCTAGAGGAATCTATGGGAGCCATCCTAGGACAATACAATCCTGCAACGAGGAAGGATCAGGCCATTTACTATCGAAGCAAGAAATTCGACCCAAACGAGTCGCAATACCCCCTGGTCGAGAAAATGTGCTGCGCTCTCGCATGGACGGTACGACGATTAAGGCACTACATGCTCGATTATGAGACATTCCTCATATTGCGGATGGATCCAATGAAGTACATCTTTGAAAGCCCACATGTGTCTGGACGAATTTCCAAATGGCAGGTGATACTGGTAGAATATGACATCAAACACGTCACCCAAAAATCCGTTAAGGGAAGTGCCATAGCAGATTATCTCGCCAACAACCCTTTGGATGAAGAGCATGTCTCAGATTGTCAGTTCCCAGACGAAGGGTTAAACGCCATAGAAGAAGAACCTTGCGTAAAAACCTGGGAGATGTTCTTTGATGGTGCAGTTAACATCTTTGGCAACGGGATCAGAGCCGTCCTTATATCTCTAGATTGGAAACAATTTCCAATCACGATGAAGCTGGATTTCGAATGTACCAATAACATGGCTGAATACGAAGCTTGCATTTGTGGATTACAGGCTGCTGTAAGACTAAAAGTCAGGGAGATAGAAGTCTTTGGCGATTCAGCCTTAATAATCTACCAAATCAAAGGGGAGTGGCAAACCAAGGATCCGAAATTGATCTCATACCAAAAGTTCCTCACGGAACTAACAGACCAATTTGAGTCCATAAACTTCCATCACTTGCCAAGATGTAAGAATTCATTTGCCGATGCCCTGGCTACCTTGGCATTAATGCTTGATACCAACTGCGGAGTACTGCTCCAACCCATCAGGATGGAATACAGAAACACTGAAGTTCACTGCTCGATGATTGAACAAGAGCCCGATGGTCTCCCTTGGTTCCATGATATTCAGACATATATGGAAAATCAAGAATATCCCGATGGGGTCAGTGAAAGCGAAAAAAGGACCCTTCGACGACTAGCCACATGCTTCTTTCTCAGCAGGGGAACACTGTATAAGAAAAGGCCGGACGGAGTTCTACTTCATTGTGTTGATGCATCCGAAGCCGATCAGATATTAACCGAAATTCATGAGGGGGTGTGCGGGACCCATTCCAATGGATATACTCTGGCACGAAAAATACAAAGGATGGGGTATTTCTGGATGACGCTCGAAAGTGACTGCATTGAGTACGTCCGCAAGTGTTACAAGTGCCAAGTCTATGCAGACATAATTAATGCTCCTTCAACAATGCTTCACAATATGACTACCCCGTGGCCCTTCTCTCTATGGGGAATTGATATTATTGGTCCCATAAATCCTAAAGCATCGAATGGTCATCGCTTCATTCTAGTAGCAATTGACTATTTCACCAAATGGATAGAAGCAAACTCTTATGCCAAAATCACACAGAAGACGTTTGTGCGATTCTTAAAGGACAATATCATTTGTAGATATGGAGTCCCAGAAAGAATAATTACTGATAACGGGACTAATCTAAATGGAACCGAGGTGCAGAAGATCTTGAAAACTATGGGATAAAACACCACAATTCGGTGCCATATCGTCCCCAAATGAACGGTGCGGTAGAAGCAGCTAATAAAAATATAAAGATCTTAGAAAAGATGACCACTGCATACAAGGGCTGGCATGAGATTCTCCCCTTTGCTCTGCTAGGATATCGCACCACCACTCGCTCCTCGATAGGAGCCACCCCTTTTTCACTAACATATGGTACGAAGGCAGTCCTACCCATAGGAATCTAAGTCCCCTCCCTGCGAGTCATCGCGGAAGCTGACCTTGATGAAAACCAATGGGTGCGGCACCAATATGATCAGATTAGCCTGATCAATGAAAAACGTCTAAAAGCCATATGTCACGGGCAGCTCTATCAGGCAAGGGTAGCCCGAGCCTTCAACAAAAAGGTACGACGTCGCACATTAGAAGAAGGAGACCTGGTGGTAAAAAAGATTCTACCGAATCAGAATGACCCAAGGGGAAAATGGGCTCCAACGTACGAAGGACTATTCAGGGTCAAGCACGCATTTTCAGGCAGTGCCCTCATCCTAGAAGACCTAGACGGAAAGGAATATGGTCGATTGATTTACTCTGACTCGGTCAAAAGGTTCTATGCATAAGGAAGTTGGCCTCTAAAGAGAGATATTTGAATTGCATATGATCTGTATCTCAGTAAAAATCATGGAATCGCCGGGCAACGTCCTTCACGCATTTCTGGAAAAACCGCTGCAAGTTTCCAGTGGTCCTTAACAATTTCTCAAAAATGTACCAACTTTGACTCATGAATATTAAAAAGAGAATTATTCCTTCAATAAAATCTCTTTACCTTTTTCCTGTAGTGCAAGTCATGTACTATTGCATTGTTGATTTAAAACAATAGATGGATAAATATGTGTTAATTCTGCAATTCTTATTTTACCCCTGAATAACTGTTTGACTTACATAACAGGAAAGCGACTGGGTGACAATAGATCACTCACTCAGTAGAAATGGGAAATAGCAATTTCTATGAGGGTGGAAAGCTCTTCGCCCTTACAGGGTATATTTCGTCAAAAGGAGTTCTCAATCCAACAGTTATTTACAAAGCATTGCACCAAAGAGCTTCTTATCATATCTCGCCAATAAGTGTTTCGAGATTTAGAATCCTACCAATAAGTGCTCTAGGATTCGGTATCCTATCCCACCCGTGACTATTCTCGGAATTGGGTACGAGAATCAATATCCCGCCCAAAAGTGTTCAGGGATAACGATACCATATTTTTTTATCAAATCTCGCCAGTAAGTGTTACGAGGTCTGGTCTCATCTAATCCTACCAGTAAGTATTCTAGGGTTCGGTATCCTATCCCACCAGTGAGTGTTCTCGGGATTGGGTACGGGAATCAATATCCCGCCCATAACTGTTTGGGGATAACGATACCCATATTTTTGATCAAGTCTCGCCAGTAAGTGTTACGAGGCCTGGTCTCATCGAATCCTACCAGTAAGTGTTCTAGGGTTCGGTATCCTATCCCATCAGTGAGTGTTCTCGGGACTGGGTACGGGAATCAAGATCCCACCCAGGAGTGTTCAGGGACGATGATACCCACATTTTTGCCAAATCACACCAATGAGTGTTACAGGATTTGGCTCTTAGTTGAAGGCTTAAAGCCTCGAAAAAAAAAGTGTATGTGTCGTCGCAACGCAACAAATATAAGTCGCGAAGAGATGACGTGTCATAGACACCGTCGCGACGTCTTCCCCAACGGTCGGTCAACGGGTCAAAGGGAGTGAAGCGTCGCGACGGGCGGCACTAGGCGTCGCGACGGTTAAGGTGGCGCTTTCTGATTAACCCCGAAAGGCAGCTTCATCAAATATGCCGTCGCGACGGGGACTTTATGCGTCGCGATGGGTATCATAAAAAAATCTTTTAAGGAAAGCCCATCGCCCTCAGAACGTCACAGCTACGAACTCTTTCCCTCAAAATCTCTGAAAAGAAAAAGGAAGGAAGACCGGATAAAAGAAAGTCCCCGAAGACTCTCTGCATACCATCTTCGTCCCGGACCTCACTGCCTCGAGGTCAGTAAAAAGCATGGGGTCGCGACGCCACCATGAATCCGTCGCGACCCCCTTCTTTTCTTCCTTCCGACGCGACGGTTCTTATTCCCGTCGCGATGGCTAAGTTGGGTCGAGACGCCTCGTCCTACCAGTCGCAACCCGAAGCATTCATGGGTAGCATTTTTTTTGGGAACTTGATTATTTTCTAGTACTAACCCAGGACTCATCCTTTTTAGGAAAATGTCTCATCAAAAGAGATCTCGTACCACTGCCTCCTCTTCGTCTCAACTCCCCATAGATCAGGAGTGTTACCGAGTTGCTATTTGAGCCAGGTCATTAAACCTGGAACGGAACATGGAGCGTTTGGAGATAAGCCCCTCGTTCGCGGAAGGCATCGAATTTTATGGTCTCCACGACCTGCTAAAGATCACGAATCAAAGAAACGTCCCTCTGGTTTATCAATACCATGTGGGGCACGCCACCACGCGAAGCAGAGCATTCGTACTCAGGGAATGTGCTCTCTCGGAGGTGACTCCCCAGCACTTCGCCGAAATGTATAATCTGTGAATGGAGCCCAATTGCGTATTTGCACAGACATTATCAAGGGGGTACCCGAAGGAAGAGATAGCAGCGACCCTCACTTTTCCTGGGAAGGACACATGGGAGTCCAAAAGCGGCGGGCTCAAGAGAAATGTTACCCATAACATGACCAAGAATTGACAGAATTTCCTCACCAGCAATGTCATCCCCGTAAAACATAGGGAGTCCTTGAGTAGGAAGTTAAGCGTCCTCATCTTCCTGATCATGAAGAGAGCACCGCTCTGCTTCCCCACCATTATGTGGAGGGAATTCCACAACAACGCCAACGACATTAGGCTGGAGCCAGGATCTCGAAGCCCTCCTACTGCCATTGCCTTCCCCCATTTCTCTCTCCTTATTTAGGACGAGGTTGTCCTCCCTATAGCATAGCCAAAATCAGTTTAAGGTAAATAAGGTATAAGGATCATAGTTAATTTCAAAAGACCAACCCATGACATGATACTGGATTTTTTGACCAATATGTAATTTCAAAATAAATTATTTATCAAAATTTAATAAAACAAATTTTATTTCTCAAGATATAATAAAATCAAACAAAAAAATAGTATTATTTTAATGAGCCTTTGGCCATTTGTGACATAATAGACCTTCACTTCTAGGTGGAAGGCCCCTAATATATTTGATCAAATATTAAAATAATATAAATTGACATATAAAAAAATAATTTATTTTATATATTAACATATTAATAATAAATATTACATATTTATACAGACTAAATATAATACTATGAATCAAAGTAAAAGTCACCGAGGTTCTACTATTACTAATAGAAAAAGAGACACATTTATGTTTAGCAAGTTCACAAACTTCACAATGAAAATCCTCAATAGCTAATCCTCCAAACAAATCGGGAAACAAAACTTTTAAAGTATGAAAATATGGATGTCCAAGATGAAGGTGATAAAGCCAAATTTTGTCTTTATGGGATTTAGGGAAAGTCTATGAAAACAATGGGTTGACAAACTTTGAACACTACGTCCCTTATTACCAATTTCAAGATAATATAGACCATTTTGCTCCTTAGCATATCCAATCATCCACTCTGTGCTCTGTTCCTGAAAAACACAATGGTTAGGGTGAAAAATTGCACTACACTGAAGTCAACGGTAAGCTTATGAACTAGGGGCTCGCCCGCCTGGAGCAATATGCATGTCCTAGCCGCACACGGCAACCACAGGTAACATTCTGCCTAACGGCCCCTATGGACGTTTCCTCTTCGAACTACGTGGACTTTGATCCCTTAACAAGGGTATGTAGGCACCTAGGTCATCACCTAATGACAAGTCCCCCAAGGTTACTACCCCCTGCGATTCTTATTTGTAATTATGAATTGTTTGAACAAACAACGACAATTACATTGACGCCTACTGTGGTCCTTCTCAGACCACAATGCCTTGCGCATTCAGCCGCTAAACGAAAATTATTTTTTAGGGATTAGGAGTATGTACTCAACAATCAAAAACCCATTTTTTTTATCTAATTCTCTTAACAGGTAGCTTTCACGAATGACTGACTCGAGCACACCCGCTGCCACGAGTGACGCAAGTGTTTTGAGACGTAGCACGTGAAACTAACAGGGAACAACTGACACCAACATTACCATAGTGGAGGCAAGAACTTTGATGCCAAGTTAGCCACAAAATGCCACAGCATCACAAGTGACTAATGCAGAAAACATTTCCCAAACACCAGCAACAAGGGAAGAAATATGCTCTCAACTCCTTACGGCATACCACACGTCCCATGCCCACCTGGTAGCAGCCAAGAACGAGTAAACCTGACAAGAACAACCGCTCATGAAAATGACATAGCACGATTAGAAGACGAGATAGCATGGATACGTCGACGGGAACGAGAAATGTACGGAGGACCCACTTAATCAGAACTAGTTCAAGCAAACACAAGTGTCCAGATGCCAACAACGTTGAATATCGCACCTACTCTCGCAGGTCCATTGAACGTATTAGCACAAGGAACAACCAACCCGCCACCGGTGATCCCCATACAATTCGGGACTCTGCCAATGGAGTTCGCTCGACTATCACTCACCGCGCCGCCTCCACAACCAGTTTTCTAGCTAGGACCAACAGTGATCGTTGAACAAACAATTTGTCTGTCTATTGACTATCTGCGGCCGCCCGTCCCAAATTATCAACTTGGATCTTACCTGCACATGCCATGGCCAGGCGCTTACAATCCATATGCCCTCTATGGAGCATCCATGGTCTACCCAGGTCAATATCACTAAACAGGATTCAATTTCCATTGGAGAGGGCGACACCCTTTCACCCAACAAGTCATGAATGAGCACGTCCTCATGAAATTCAAGATGTCATTCCACATAGAACCCTATGGAGGAAAGACTGACCCACGAGACCACCTCAACACCTTTAACTCAGCAATGTTGATACTCGGCATGACTGACGGACAACAATGCCGAGTCTTCTCATCCACCCTGAAAGAAGAAAATCTTAGATGGTTCTCACTACTGCCTATAAACTCAATTCATACTTTTGAGCAGCTAGCTCAAAATTTCCTTACCCAATTCGCCAGTAACAAAGAATATTGTGAACACCTCACTTTGACCGGCCGAAAATATGATATAAAATGAAAACAAATAATAAAATAAAAAATAATAATAATAAAAATAACAAAGGGGCGTCACGACGGAAAATGCTACCCGGCGCGACAGTGGTGGATGCGTCGCGACATAGCCGGCATTTATGAGGGAATCTATCAGAGTGATACCCGTCGCGACGGGTAAGGCCATACGTCGCGACAGGCTGGGTATTTATGACAAATCCAGGATCGTATCTATGCGATACTCGTCGCGACGGTAATCAATAGGCATCGTGACGGGTGTGCCATTAATGGCCGGATTTCTTTCCCGGAATAGTTCTTTCTGACCTACTATAAAATAAGCCCCGCCTCACAGTGATGGGGACGGAGAATTTACGAACGAAAAGGCTGGAAGTAGAAAATAAGAAGCAAGCAGGTAGCATACACACTATGAGTGATATTTTATTCTTTCTTTGATTTTATTCACACTCATTTGATTATTGGGAGCCACTTTTGTTCTTGTATAAACATATTCCTCTTGGGTTGTGACCCCTCAGTGTTGGCATTCCATCCAACATTTGATTCATGCACCCCAAAAGCATCATCTCTCTCTTTTCTGCCTTCTTTTTCTCTGAAAAATCAAAGGGGTCGCGACGGGTTCCCACCACTGTCGCGACTCCCCCATGTAGAAGAGACGTCATGATGCCCCCCATGTAGAAGAGAAGTCGCGACGCCCACTTCCATGCGTCGCGACGGTGTCCGTTTCACAGCAGTAGGTCACGACGGTAAAGGTTACCCGTCGCGACCCCCTGTCTTTTGGGGAAAAAAAGGTGTTATTATGTGCTTACTTAAGAAGAAAATTTTCATTATATAATCTAGTGCCACCAAGAGATCTTTATCTTTATCAAAGCACTAGCCTTCACGCCATCTGGGTATTATGCCTGATAAGCCCTCACACATGCACTTTTTTTATTCTTTGATATCTCGTATGGTAGATAGGTACCAAAAGGCAACGGCCTCTTTAGGTACATTGCACTGGGAGGCCATCTGAGTATTCACTTGATGAGCCTCCCCTCACTCACATACTTGTATGCCACAAGAACTATGTGGGCTTTGATCCCCTATTGTGGGTACGTAGGCCCTAGGCTTTTATCCTAGGCCAAGCCCTCCCTCTTTCCTTTCCTCATTTTCCCCCATGATTGTATATATTTTCAAGGAAAAATAATTTTAACATTAATTTTTAGGGTAACCGTCTTCGGACGGGGGAAGAAGGGTGCCTAACACCTTCCCTTCATCTCAATCAGACTCTCGAACCCAACATTTTGTGAAAATTCATTTTCCCCCACTTTTAAACTTATTTTTCTTTTTCCAAATTTTGATTGAAAATTTGGTGGCGACTCCCATTGAAGGCTTCGGATTGAAAATTAAAGTTTTTCCAAATTTTGATTGAAAATATGGAGAAACATTGCAAGACTTCCTAGCGCAATTCACTAAGCTCTCACTTAAAGTGAGAGCCCTCCAAGACGCAGTTGCCATCTTCATTATAAAACAAGGTCTCAGATACTTGCAATTTTACGACGAGCTCAACAGATGCCCGGTATCCACCGTGCAAGAACTGATGAACAGAGCAATGTGGTTCATTCAAGAAGAGAACGCTAGATAGCGAAAGATAAAATGCGAAAATTCCTAGTGAGCAGAGCTGACCTGGAACGGTCAGAGAAGAAGAAAGAAAAAGGAACAGTTGATAACCAAAATCAGAAAGAAAAGAATAACCGAAAGCACTCACCGCCACGACCTCGTTCGCCCCCTAAAGGACGATTCACCAACTACACACCACTCAACAAATCCCACATTGGAGTTCTGGAAGAGATCTACCACTCCGACATGCTCAGCTTCCCCCTCAGGTCAAGGGGCAAAAAATCAGGAAACAAGCGGATAACTCCAAATACTGCTAGTTCCACGAACACTACGACCACGAGTTAAACGATTGCATACACCTCAAGGACCAGATCGAGGACTTAATACGAAAGGGCCAACTGGGTAGATATATCAAGGATGTGGACAAAACCAACGAGGAGCGACCAAAAGACAACAATGAGCAATAACCTCATCACAGAGTCATTAACGTTATCGCAGGAGGGCTACTGAAGGGGATTGCCTTACAACCCCAAAACAAGAAGAGGGTAGAATGTTCCATATTCGCCATCGACTACATCCCCAAGCAAAGTAAGAAGGATGAGGAGCCCAAATAAGATCCCATCACATTCGACCTTTCAGACCTCCAAGGGCCAGTCAATAACGAATTCGTGGTCATAACCGTAATCATAGCAAATAATAAGGTAAAGTGAGTCCTCATAGACCAAGGATCCTCGGCGGACGTCCTTCACTTTGACACATTTAAGAAACTCGTCCTAAGCGACGCCAGCATGAGGCCATTCCCTAGGACACTCATGGGTTCTCCGGAGCCCAAGTCCCCAAGAAGGATGACCTGTTATATCAACCCGCACATCTCTAGGAACTCTATCTAAGGTAACAAGCCTAGACATAGACTTCATCGTCGTCTCGACACCCTCAGCTTACAATGCCATTCTAGGACGACTCTCCTTTAACAAGCTGAAAGCTATTGTGTCCATGGCACAACTTACCATGAAATTTCTGACACCGCACGGAATTGGAAAAATCACGATAGACCAAAAACTAGCGCGAGCATGCTATGCAGCCAGCCTTACTAAGACTATCAAGGTCGCTCGCCTTGGCCAGAAAGAACCTTGGGAGAATCCCCCGGAAGGCAAAGAGGCAGAAGCAACACCTGAGGAGTCCGCCCGTGGATAAAGCCCTCACTTAATCTCTTTGATGAACTTTGCTTAATCTCGGCATTTTGGCTGAACATATATAGTCCATGTCGTTTCGAGATTTTATAAGTTAGGAATTATCATTCTTAAAATAGACCTTCTAAGGTCCATAGGTTTTCAGGATTGTACCCTTTCGATTTAACTGATTTGGAGGACTTTTCACCTCCTCCTCCTCCTGCCCTGAATCGTACCAAGGATGATAGCTAGGGCAAGGGAAGAAGGGCGAGGCAGGGTTCTTCCCCCAGCCGAGAGAGGGTTGTTGGAGTTAGTATTAGGGTGCTTGAAGGAGGCAGGAAAGTGGAGAGAAGGGAAGGTTCTTGTCCTGTTCTTGGTAATACTAGCGAAGATTGTGTCCAGCGGAAAGAGGATCTCCAAGGAAATGAAAGGAGGAAAGAAAGGAGGGGAGAAGGAGGAACCCTAAAGAGAAACAAGGGGGAGACCAAGAAGCATGTCGAAACAGATTCCCGACCTTCTTTCCAAGTTCCTCTATATTTTTCCACCTCCGGAGTCAACTTATTGGTCGCCCTTGAGAGTGATTATCTCACTCTCTCCTTCTTCTTGTTCTACCGAGCCTACACTACAAGAAAAAATAAGATTAGCTAGGCAAAAATCCGTTGCTAATCCGTAGCTAATCCCTAGCTAATCGGATTAGCTACGGATTTTTCCCTAGCTAATATTTGGACGCTAATTGCTAGGGATTTTTTACGTAGCTAATCTGTAGCTAATCCCTAGCTAAATTCCCTAGCTAATCCGTAGCTAATCCGTAGCTAAATTCCCTAGCTAATCCGTAGCTAATCCCTAGCTAAAATTCCCTAGCTAAGCCGTTGCTAATCCCTAGCTAAGCTGTAGCTAATCCCTAGCTAAATTCCCTAGCTAATCCCTAGCTAACTCACCCCCTCCAAAAATTGTTGCCGGCGACCTCCTCCAACGACCTCCGGTGGCCCCTCCAGCGACCCCCTCCGACGACGGCCGCCGGCGACCCCCTCCGATGACGGCTGCCGGCAACCCCCTCCGACGACGGCCACCGGTGACCTCCTCCACCGCCGGCGACCTCCTCCGGCAACCACTTTATATTTTTGAAAAATGGTCCTAGGAGGCCTCGAAGACGGGACATCTTGGATAGTAACATTTAGACCAACCACTAGGTCATTTATCACTTTTTGATTTATTAATGTAAAACATTTTATATATACACATATAATAAATTAGCTACAGATTAGCTAGGGATTTTTTTCCCTAGCTAATTAGCTAGGGATTAGCTTGGAAAAATCCGTAGCTAATCCGTAGCTAATTTCCCTAGTTAATTAGCTAGGGATTTTTTCCCTAGCTAATTAGCTAGGGATTAGCTACGGTATTTTTTCCCTAGCTAATCCGTAGCAAATCCCTAGCTAAATTTTCCCGCCTTTTCGCGCCAAATTTTTTTACCAAATTAGCTAGGGATTTTATCCCTAGCTAATCCGTAGCTAATTAGCTAGGGATTAGCTAGGGAAATTTTCCCTAGCTAATTTTCGTAGCTAAATCAGTTTTTTCTTGTAGTGCTATGGTCTCAGTTTCTGCTGGGAGTTTTGAGGAACCGGCAAGCAAGAGAGCTTGAGTTGAGGGGTGATTGACCAAATCAATGCTACTACTGGGAGGACGGCTGAGGCTCCTACCGAAAGGGAGAATGAAGCCTTTGTTGAAGGAGGGAATGTAGTAGTAAGTCAAATAGCTACCAGTAGTTCTGGAGACGTGGCTCCAGAAAATTCTGTTTTGGAACCCAAGGTTACGACCCCTTGCGGTCCTTATTTGTAACCCTTTTGTTTACAATTAATCGAAACTCTTTTTTTTTCAAGGACATGAGCCACACCAAAATAAAGACTAAGTCTGCAAAGTCAACTCGCAACAAGCCCTTCTAATTCAAAAGGGTCGATCGCCCCCTAAAGATACTTGGAGAGCTACCAAGATCATGCAAAGGTTCCCCATGATAAGACAGTGCCACTTGTCCAAGTAACCTCTCAGGAACAAAAAAAATAGCCTTGTAAAGGCAGATACTCCACATGGAGTCTTAAACAAACGTTCACGAACGGACTATGCTAGCAAAATTTCCTAATTCATGCAAAACCATCAAGTAAATCGAAATTAGACAAAAGTCATTTCATTTATATCAAGTCAGGTAACTGCTTGTTACACTTGGCAAAAAACCTACAAAATACAATCTATTCTTTAGGTGCTCCTCCGATTGGAATTTTTTAAGTTTCTATTCTTGTATTGTGAAAGTAAACGCACAGGTTTTGAGTCCCTTGTTTGTGGATATTATCAACCGAGTAGATGCCATTTTGTTTTCATTTTAGACTTTTGGAATTAATGATGCTAATCAGGAATTCCATAAGCACTGTTTGATATCTACTCAAAATTTTTTTTCAAAAATTTTCTTTGGGAACCACACTTAACTTTTGGACCTACTTAAGCTTTACAGAAAATGTTTTCAAGTTGTGATGTCAGGACCCAATAGAATGCACAATCGTTTCAAGAATAAGAAATAATTTTTAAGAGATTAGTGCTCTCTAATTCACAACTTAAGTAAGTCTCTTATGTGAGTAACTAATTAGGCATGCATTGATCGTTCTGAGAGTAACCTAGCCTTGTTGGAAGACTTTGAGCCAAACAATTTATTGTTTTTCTTACATATATCTATGTGTTGCCAGCTTACTTAGTCACTTTCTAGAACTTGATTGAAATCTTGTTGAAGCTTGTCATGTGTTAGTTAAGTGAAAATGATTGAGGCGTTTGTTTCTCTCACCCATATCCCATACACAGACCACTTCTTTTGTTATCCATAGTCACCTCCTTTGAGCTCTAATTTTTGCATTTTGCACTATCACTTTTAATTAAATTCATGGGTTGAAATTTTCTATTTAATCCAGTCAAGCTAAAAGCTTAAAAAGAAAAGAAATGTATATATATATGGAAACATGCAGGCAATAAATAAAAGAAAAACGGCTTCACAAAGAATTACGAGATATCCGAAGTGACAATAGCTGACAGGATCTTGTCACGTGGCTACCCACTCCTTCGAAGTGATTCCCAGTGAAACCCAAGGTGTACCCTCGGATGCACGCTCGACCGCCTTTAGCCCTTTGATAGCGTGGCCGACCTCACTTCACGGGCAACTCATGGCAGATGACCTTTCTCCCAATACTCTGCAAAAGCAACTTAAGTCCACATGCGCTTAGTACCCATAGACTTAGAGGACTTATGAAATTCCATAATATTCCCTCCTATGGAAACGTGGCACTAGTCTTCTAGAAGCATAACTAAACCTCAGATTAGTGACACGTGGTATCACTCGATGGCTTCGTGCATGTCCCTTACCCATGATTCTCCCAAACTCTCTTGTAATAGAGACATGAAGGAAGATCAGAAACATGGGTCGAGCACGATCCACAAGAATGTGGGGTGACCACGTTCTTCCCTACACCATGTATAAATACCCCTCAGTTGGGGGACTCAACTAAGTCTAATCGACATAACTCAAAGCTCACTTATTCTCTCATTCAGACTACCATTCAGAGACCCCAGTTCTCTCACCCTTCACTTACATATACCTCCAACAGGTGCCTCGCCCGCCTAGAGCAATACACACGTCCTAACCAAACACAGTGACCACAAGTAACATTCTTGCCTAACGGCCCCTATGGACATTTCGTCTTCGAACTACATGGACTTTGATCCCTTAACAAGGGTACGTAGGCACCTAGGTCATCACCTAAGGACAAATCCCCCAAGGTTACGACCCCTTGCGGTCCTTATTTGTAATTATGAATTGTCTGGACCAAAAACGATAGTTAGAATAACCATACATAAATAAACAAGAACAATAATGCCAGTTACAAAGAGCTTGATAAAAAATAATGAAAAAGAAAAGAAAGAATTATCTTCACCCAATAAGTGGCATTACACAAACTAAATTGTTAGAAGTTTTAAAAGCGTATCATTTGAACCAAATTTTAAAGCCACCCTTTAGAAATTAGAAACATTCATTAGACCAAATAAGAAAAATTGGAATTTTATTTTCTTCCATCTAACTAAGATTAGTAACAAAAACCAATTTGGGTTGCTAAAGAAAGAAAATTACATCAGTAAGTTATTTTAACATTAGAAAACATGAAATTCAAAAATGACCTTTGTAGAATTTTGAGCTTCTAATGAGTATTTTAGTACAAGGAGTTTGCCCTTTGAGAAAAAGATTGGAAGAGGCTTTCATATTTTGCTTGCTTTTCCAACAAAATCGGTTTGATTTCTCGAAAAGAAACTATCACACCTGATACAATGAGAAAACAAGGGAAACACAGAGTAAATAGAAAATACCTAATACCCCTCTCTAGCAGACAAAAAGTAATGTCGGAGAGATGATTTTTGGTTAAATTATTCTTGTAGTCCCTCTGCCAAAGGTGCAAAATACTAACTTGGTTATTTTAATATGAAGCCAACAACTGCAGATTGTTGGATTCCACTAATCAAGAATCAACGAAGTAACTAGAAAAACAAATGTCAGCATTTTCCAATGTATCCTTTTCCATTAACTTTGTTAAATAAAATTAATGAATTCGCAAGAATACAATTGGTAATCACATACACGCATACATAAAGGATTAAATAAGTTGAACGAATCCCTATCACCACCCTGAAGGGTGAATCCTTGGGAACCAGCACAATACTTGCACACTTTGAAACATCATTTAAGCACTTCAAAGAAGAGATTTCAAGTGGGATAAGTAAACCAGCAACTAACACTATGTTTGCAAACTTCGAAACATCATTTACGCACTTAAAGAAGAGATTTCAAATGGGAAAAATAAACTAGCAATGAACACACATTGTTTACTAAGTTTAAAACATCATTTAAATAGTCAAAAAAGAGATTTCGGGTGGAAGAAAACCATCACCATATTCACACACTTTGAAATGTCCTTTGAGCACTTAAAGAAGAGGTTTCAAGTGAAAAAACTAAACCAGTAATTAGCACCATGTTTACACACTTGAAAACATCATTTAAGTTTTGAGACAACACTATTACTTTGGTATGACATTGATAAGTTTTGAGACAGAACTATTACTTTGGTTTTGGAAAGCTAATATATTATTATTGTTTTATATATTAGTTCTGATTTCCCTACCTATGATTTTGATAAGTCCTTAAGGAAATATTTCTATTTAGAAAGGATCTGTAAATTATTTTTGAAAGCTTATTTATCATTATTGAATTATGAAATTTTTGTTGGAAACCATATTTGTGAAATACATGCGAAAAACTCGTGCCTATAGGTTTGTTCCATTCCTGGTATGGTAGGTATTATCTGCTCAATAAGTTGCAAAACTCACCCTTGCTCATTTCATTTTCCAGATACAGGTGTACTTTTGACCAATCTCCTTCAGTGTTGTTCGAGGTTCTATATTCTTGGTGAGCCTGTTCTGATTTCTTTTCCATTAGTATTTTTGCCTCTAGATAGCTCCTAAGATTACAGGCAGGGTCCTTATAGTTTCTTCGTTGTATTAATTGTGGGTTGTTTAACAAATTGGGAATGTTTAAATTTGAGATGAAACTCTATTGAATTTTCATTGGAAGTCTCTTATTCCTTCATATGAACATATTAGGAATTGTATGCGTATGTCTTGGTGTTCAGGCTTACCGGATCACCCCTCTTTTACTTTCCTGGGGGTGTGAGATCCACCTAAGACCACACATTAACATGTTACTGAGCGTCTAGTATCTGTACAAGTAGCCCAGTCAGCATCTGCATAAGCTTCCATAGTCATTTTGTAATTTGAAGCATAGAAAAAACCCTTAGAAAGGATTGGCCTTCAAGTATTTCAATGTATACAACACAGCTTCCCAATGTTCTTCTGTTGGGTAATAAATTGACTCAATGATGAGTAGCTTAAGTAACGACACATAAGCTCTTAATTCTTCGGAGTTATTTTAATTTACTATTTGTAACTTCGGAATATTCCACCTTGGAACACAAGCACTGACGTTCTAGAAGCACGGCCCCAGCACCCGCTGGAGACACGTGGCACCACTCATCCACCTATTACATGGCCCTCGCCCACGTCACCACACGGAGTCTCCCCTCAACCTGACGTGGGATCTCCACAAGACTCGTGGGACAACCCACGTCCCACGAAGTCGTGGCTCGAGCACGATTTCCCCACACGCCAGTATAAATAGCCCCTCACCCGGGGGACTAAGAAAGCAATCCAGTCTCAACAGAATCACATACGACCCAAAGGGTTATCATACGTCATCTCCGATATTCCACACTCTCTCGGTACCTGAGCACCCTCAGATACCCCTCACGAGTACGTCCAGTATCTTGAGCCCTGTCATTAGCCCCCCGTTCCGGCCAACCTCCGACCGGCTCACCTCCTCCCTGGAGCACACCGCTTACAGGGCTTCCAGCAGCCCTCAGAGACCATATCTCTCTCCCACTAAGGCATCCTCCCAAAGAGCGGCTCGCCCGCCCAGAGTACCTTAGACACGTCTTAGCCGCACACGGCCCAATACAAGTAACAACCTTGCCTAACGGCTTCGATAGACGTCGCCATGACGAACTACGTGGACTTTGATCCCTCCCGAAGGGTACGTAGGCACCTAGGTGCATCACCTAAGGACAAGTCCCCCAAGATTAAGACCCCTTGCGGTCCTAAATTCACATTACAATTGTCTGAGCCAAAAATGACAGTTACAGTGGCGCCCACCGCAGTCTTATTCAGACCACAATGCCTTGCGCACTCTACCGCTAAACGACATTTCTTTTTCGAGGAGTAGGAGTATACACCTAACAGTCAGAAACCCGTACTTGTTTTTGTTTTGATCTCCAATACAGATACATGACACAATACATCATGACCGACTCGAACGTCCTCGCAACCACGGTTGACGCCAGTGCCCTGAGACGCAGCGCGAGGAATCGACAGGAAATGGCCGAATCGGTCAAAACCGAGGCAGGCGGATCAAACGCGACTCAGCCTCAGAGCTCCTCAATAACGCAGGTAGTCGTCACGAAAACCTTGGTCTAGAACCCAACGTCTAGAGAGGAAACTTGCCCTCAACACCCGTATGGCATGCCACACGTCCCTTGCCCAATGACTGGTGGTCAAGAGATGACAGAGCCAGCAAGGAACTCATGGGACGCTGAGATCGCCCGCCTCAAAGCAGAAGTAGCAGCTCTACACCAACAACGAGGGGAAGAGGACAGGAACCTCGCCCCAGCAAATGTGAGCACTTAGCTACCCTTAGTGCCACATGGTGCGATGACAGAGACCTCTAGCGACCCTACCGGCTTCCCCGCAATTCAATTTGGGACCTTACCGATGGAGTTCGCACGGCTGTCACTGACGGTGGTACCACCCATAACGGTGATCCCACCTGGACCAACCATGGTCGCTGGACAGGCAGCACGGCCAGTTATGAACTATCCACGACCACCAGTCCCAAACTACCCTCCAGGATCCTACCTCCATATGCCATGGGCCGCGGCCTACAACCCGTACGCAGCCGCCGGTGCAAATGCCTACAAGTGGCCTGCGATCGATTTCCAAGGAAAGGAGAGACACCCCTTCACCCAGCAAGTCATGAACGAGCACGTGCCCATGGGTTTGAAGATGCCCTTCCACATAGAGCCTTATGGAGGAGAAACCGATTTGCGAGATCACCTGAACACCTTCAACTCGGCCATGTCAATACTGGGTATGACGGGTCTTCTCATCAACTCTGAAGGAAGCCGCCTTGAGATGGTTCTCCTTGCTGCCCACCAATTCGATCCACAGCTTCGAACAACTGGCTCAGAACTTCCTTACACAGTTCGCCAGCAGCAACGAGTACCAGAAAAACGAAGACACCTTCATCGGTTTCTACCAGGAGGAGGGAGAAACCCTGCAAGCCTTCTTGGCCCGCTTCACCAAGCTCTCGCTCCAAGTCCGAGGCCTCCAGGACGCCGTCGGCATCTTTGTCATAAAGTAGGGTCTTCGATGCTCACAGTTCTACAGGGAACTGAACAGGTGCCCCGTCTTCACCTTATAGGAACTCATAGACCGTGCGGAATGGTTCATTCAAGAGGAGAACACTCAGATCGCCAAGGACAGGATGAGGAAGTTCCTGATAAGCAGGGCCGATATGGAACGGGCAGAGAGGAAGAAAGAAAAGATAGGAACTGAGAACCAAGCCCCCAAAGAAAAGAGCGGTAGGAAGAGGTCACCTCCTCGACCACGGACGCCTCCTCGAGGACGGTTCACGAGCTACACTCCCCTCAACATAGCTCATGTTGGGGTGTTAGAAGAAATTTATCATTCCCACATGCTCACATTCCCCCCGCAGGTCAAAAGATAGAAAATGGGAAGACCGGTGGACAAGTCCAAATACTGCCAATTCCACAAGGATTACCGACATGAAACCAACGACTGCATCCACCTGAAGGATCAGATCGAGGACCTAATCCGGAAGGGACAACTCGTAAGGTTCATCTAGGAGGAAAGCAGGGCCAATACCGAGCACCCCCGGGAAGCCGACGGCCAAGCACCTACCCACGGGGTTATCAACGTCATAGCAGGCGAACTACAGCGAGGGACCTCCTCCCTAGTGCAAAACAAGAAGAGGATGGAACGCTCCATACTCGCCGTAGACTATGCTCCAAAGCACAAGAAGAGGAGCGAGACCAAGGGAAACCCCATCACCTTCGACCTCACTAACCTAAAGGGACTAGTCCACGACGATCCCATGGTAGTGACCGCGATTATCGCCAACTACGAAGACAAGAGATTCTTGATCGACCAAGGATCCTCAACAGACGTTCTCTACTTCGACGCCTTCAGAAAGCTCAGGTTGAACGAGGCCAGCCTAAGGCCGTTCCCCAGCACGCTCATAGGGTTCTCAGGAGCCTAGGTTTTAGCAGAAGGAATCATCACTGGCCGAACAACAATGGGCACTTTGCCAAAGGTCGCGAGCCTTGATGTAGACTTCATCATTGTCTCAGCACCGTCAGCATACAATGCAATCCTAGGGCGACCGTCCCTAAACAAAATCATAGCTGTATTGTCTACCGCACAGCTCACAATGAAGTTCGCAAAACGCCACGGGGTTGGAGAAATCATGGCGGACCAGAAACTGGCGCGAGCATGCTACGCAGCTAGCCTAACCAAGACTGTCAAGGTCGCCCGCCTTGGTCCAAAAGAATCACGCGAGGAACCCCCGACGCTAAAGAGTCAAGAGGAAAGAAGCCAGAGTCTGCCCGCCCAGACCTAACCTCCGCTTAAGACTCCGAACGCACTTTGCATTATTATGTTACCTTTAAGTCAAGTCATATGTGTCTCTACTTTGAATCAAGGATTTTCAGCCTGGCCAAGGCTCGCCTGACTTAAGTAATCCGAATGTAAACATTTTGCTTACTTTCAGCCTACCTAAGGCTAGCCCGACTGAGGCTGCACGAATGTATTCATTTTGTTTATTATTAAAAGCACTCCTTTTCAACTAGAAACAAGACTTCAACTCTGCAAAGTACTCGTGTAAGTCCTATCACAGGACGTCGGGCTCGACCGCCCTAAGAAAACGATAACTCCCCCAAGGCCAAGCTAAAATTTCCCCAAATGCGCGGTAACAAGACCCCTTTGGTGCGAAAACCATAAAACGAACGTTCGACGAACCATGGTAGCATCAGGCATACAAACCGTCCTGATCACACGATGCTCATGCAAAAAAATCTTTTTACTCAGACGTAAAGTGATAACCACAAAAAGAGAAAACTACAAACACACGCAACTTTTTACCCCGAAGTGAAAAGGAAAGCAGGAAAAACTCTTTGCAAAAAACCATTCTCATTAATGTCAAAAATGAGAGGGCGTCCGCCCATTGCAAAGGGTAAACACCCTAAAATTTACATAAGCCTAATCTTGGGCATCCCCAAGATCTACAAAAGCCTCGGCCCTAGCTGGCTCCATGTGGTCGACCTCTTTCGACGACCCCCGCCTGGTCGCCTTGGCCAGCTGCTGTGAAGTAGGTCCAATCGCTAGAGCTCGCCCGCCAATTCGGGACAACACTTGGTGATCCACCAAACGATCTGTCAATCGACGAAGATAAGCAAGATTCAACGGAGGGTCCGTTTTCGTCCGACCACGAAGCTCACCCTCAAAAAACTCCAAGGAAGGATGCAAGGAAGCCACACACTCCACTGGGAATCTCTCCCCACAGAGACGCTCGAGCTGCTCGACCGCCAGGAGCTTGTCGTACATCCTCTACGCAGGTAGCTCCTCCTGGTGATTGGCGACATCGGCAACTTTGCCCTCGGCCGCCAGCCGACCAGAAAGGCTCTCAGCAGCACGAGCCTCTGCGTCCCGCAAGGCCCCACGAAGCGAATGCAGCTCCTGCTGACGCCTCTCAGCGTCATCCCGATGGACGGCCAGCTCCTTGCGAGTCCTCTCCAACTCTAAGCGAAGGAACGAAACTTCTGCAGGGTGACCAGCTTCGGCCTTAAGACGGGCGACCTCCTCAGTGCAACCCCCTTCATCTCAGACTCAGAAAAGCATGATTTTCTGCCTCCCCTGCCTTTTTCTCTTTTCCTCTCATGTTATATTGCTTGAACTACTTTTTTCTCAATATGTGTAACCCTAGTGCCACCAAGGAGCCTTTGCTTCTATAGAAGCACTAGTTTTCACGCCATCTAGGCGTGCTGCCTGATGAGCCTCACACACACACTCTTTTCCTTTATCTTGATTAAATGTGAATGCTTGGTAGATAGGTGCCAAGGGGCCTTTCTCTCTTTAGCCACATTGCATAGGGATGCCATTTGAGCTTTTGCTTGATGAGCATCCCCCCCACACACACATGTGTACCACATGAATTACATGGGCTTTGATCCCTCTTTAAGGGTACGTAAGGCCTAGGCTCTTATCCTAGGTTAAGTCCATCTTTGCTTTCTTTTATATTTTTGTATTTTATGTTCTTTTCCAACTCTTTTTAAGGCCAAACGATTGAAGTATTAGCTTTTGGGGTAACCGTCTTCGGACGGAGGAAGAGGGGTGCCTAACACCTTCCCCTCACCTCAAGCAGACTCTCGAACCGAATTCTTTTAAAAACCCACTTTTACTTAAAGTTTCGAAACAATTTTTCCTTTTCCAAGTTTTATGGAAAACCTAGTGGCGACTCCGCAAAGCCCACTGAAGGCGCGATCTTCACAGTTGGCGACTCCACTGGAGACCTCAAAAGAGAACCAAGCCTCTTTCTTTAAAAACTAATATTTAATTTGTTTTGGCCTTTAATGTTAGATGTTCATTTGTAAATATCTTGTTATATCTATTTTTCCTTTGTTTTGTTGTGTTTCAACCTTGAGGTGGAAGGGAAGGGTAGTTAGGATGCTCCTAATCACAGTGCAAAAGTTTCTTTATTTAACTATCCTTAATTCGCTTCTATACCCGAAGTAGTCCGTAATAGTTAATGGGGGTATGAGAATCTTTCCCTGTTGGGCTTCAGCCTACAAAGGTTGACCTATCTACTCCACTTAGATTGTTACCTTCCTTAAGGGTTGATACGCGCAGACTTTTTTGTGACAGGATGCTCTCTTAAGTCGGGGTCTCCACCGTTGGTGGGGGCAATCTAAGGATTTTTTTAGGCTTTCTAGATCCCAAGTCAAGCCATGTATAAATTGATCATGGAGCCTACCCTTATTAGGTGAGCCAGTTTTTTGAGACCTTAGGAGCCTTACCTTTAAGACACAAGGGGCGAATTCCCTCATTGCACGCATGGCATGGCATGCATTTTATCGTTTTCAGCATTGTAAATAAATCTTTTCCTCTATTCTTTTACACTAATATTTTCTGTTTATTTTTCATCATAGTCACATTTTTAAAAGGAAAATTTGAAATGACATCAGAACTTAACATGGCCTTTTGTTCACCCACGAGTCTCGCTTTCACTGGGAGGCGGTTAAGATCCAAGATTCAAGTCAATCCGATGGAAGGTTTGATCAAGATGAGAGACTATCTGCCTGGGGAAGAGCTTAAGAAGTTTTGAGGTAGCTATGGGGATATTTTGGATCTCCTTGATATTAGAGTTGTCGATGATGCACTTCAAGCACTCATACAATTCTAGGACAATCAATTGAGGGCTTTTGTGTTCCCCAATTTCATCCTGTCCTTGGTACCTGAATAATATGCAGGGCTCATGAGGGATCCTTTTCTTCAAACTAGCCATGTATACAAGTTCTCTGGGTCTGTACGCTCACAAGATGAGATTGCCAATCTGCTAGGGCTACCTTTAAAAGATGTCACTATCAAGAGCACCTCACAAGGGAAAATTTTATCCCAAAAGTTTCACCTAGACCACATGAAGACCATGAGGATAAAAGGGAATTGGATAACCTTTAGTAGAACCCTAGCTTTGGCTATTTATGGACTAGTGATCCTCCCTTCTACCCTCCACATCGTCAGCCTACCATCAATCAGCGTTTTCATGGCAATGGAGAAACATAGAGTGAATCCGATGCCAGCCATACTAGCAGAAACTTTTGGGTCTCTCACCTATTGCTTAGTAGGGAAGGAGAAGAAACTCCAATGCTGTCTCCAAATCCTCACCGTATGGCTAGCTAATCATATGTTTGGAGAAGGATTTTCCTTTGGAGGTATCCTCGACATGATCCACCACCCTCTCAGGGATTTTTCCCATCGTGAAGGGCATCGTTTATATAATCCCAATCCTCAAGACCCTACAAAGTTAGAAGGTTGAGTGAGATTCTTAGCAAGAGTTGAAGAGCATGACATACGGTGGAAGTTAGTATGGTGGCTCAAGGATGATGCACTATATAGTTGTGACCAGTATCCCAATGTACCTCTGGTTAGACCAAGAATGGCGATTAACTATAACCCTTCCTTGGCTCACACGCAACTGACATACCGCCAAAAGATACCCTCAGAGGAATTAATTTGCCCAATCTTTTACTCTTTCAAGGGACCTGAGGCAGCCTAAGGCAGGTTAATTTCAAAGTTCTGGGACAGTATGTTATTCAAGGGGAAAGTTGAGTTGGGAAATAGAGGGTTAGCGCCAACCTGTGAGTTCAAGACTTGGTTGAAAGAAAGGCTCAACAATAAGGTTATACAAAGACACCTTGGAGAATCTGGATGCTCAGAGAGAAAGGAAAATAAGGGCAATCTGCGAAGCAGAAAAGGATTATGTTATCGTAAAAAGAGACAGTGACAATGCTCGGAAAACACCCTAATCTTTGTAGAAAACAAGAAACTCAGAAGAGAATCTGGGTTTGAGAAATAAGCTGATCGAAAAGGAACAAGAATTGGGAAGGCAACCGGCTGTTGAGGTTCAAGCTAGAGAATTGAGGGCACAAGCGCTCGAAGCCCGCATCACTGAGTTGGAATCTCACAAATACGACTTGCAAATAAAAATGTTCAATAATGACGCTACCGCCAAAACCCAACTAGAAGGGGTTCATTCCCAACTTCAAGCCATGGGCCTAGCAATGGAGAAATTGCAAAAGTAGTGCGAATCAAGAGTTTAAGTCATAGAAGAGCTCGAGAATGAAATATAGCCCTGGAAAAATGAAGCTGCCAAAGTTTGTAATAAGATAGAGCAGATAGCATGACTTATTAACCTATCAGTGACTTCTTTCATTGAAGCCTTCAAAAGGGTAGAATGGCAAATTCACGAGCCTCAAATCCCACCCGAGCTAGAAGAGCTGCTAATCTTCGGTCGAATCCTGATCAACCGTTGGAACACAATGCTAAGAATGTAGTTGTGGGTGAATAGAAAGCTAGGATGGGTGTGCAATGAGCTTATGGCATTCGCAACACACTTTTTCAACTAGTTTCCACCATTGAATCTTGTATTTATGGACAAAAATTAGGAAGTTTTGAATGCCATTTCAAATTAATCAATAAAATGACTATATTTATTGCCTGTTGCTTTTCTTTATTGTTTTCCTTTTTAACTTACGCAAAAGATTATATTATTAATGTCAGTGATATGGCGCCTAAGACCAATTCGACCAATGAGCCAGAGAACTTTCGTTCCTAGTTGGAGGCCAGAATAATGGCTCTGGAAAAAGAAGAATTGAAACTACTGAGGGAGGAAAACCATATCCTAAAAATGGAAATAGTTCAATGGAAATGCAAAGCCGCGAAAAAGGCAAAAGTGGTGGATCATAAGAAAAGTTCAGAGGATATGTGCCACGCCCATATCTGGAAACCCTATATTCTGAGGACAAAGCAATGAAGAAAGCTTTCAGGAAGTAGTAATAAGATTGCTTATGTAATTCAGAATAAAAAAAAGTATATATATGACTTCCTTAGGAATAAATGGTAGTGGAAGCATGTCTCTTGTAAAAATGACTTTCACATAAATAAAAATATCATTTTTTCTCTATCAGTGTACAGTTCCCAAGTCAAAGGCTCATTGGTCATGATAATTGCATGAGAAACTTTGTTTCTATAGCAAGTTTATCAACCCTCATTTCCCATTGGGTACTCTAACCTATGGAGGAGTCGAGGGGAGGCCACGAGGCACAAAGTTACTGGTATTAATAAAATAATCAATAAAAAGAGAAACCTTAAAGCATAATGAAATCTTCTATTGGCAGGCGTATAATCAAAATTGCGCAACCTATTCATCAGTATAACACTCGTGCCCGTAAAGCTCGCATGGATTCCCAAGCTATAGAATTCCCTGCCAAATTAGCTAAGATGGAGAAAGGGCTCAGTGCAACCAATGTTCAAGTGTCCACGACAAGATTGACCAAATTATGGCATTCTTGACTAAGAACAGCCAAGATCAAGGTGAACCTTCAGACAAGACTGCCAAAGAAAAGAACGTGTCGCATGTCATACCCACTGTCCACCCACAGTCCCCGTGGACAGTGTAGAGGAGGTTGATGAGGAAATACCATTAGAAGATCCACTAAAGAAGGATGAGGGCATCTCCATTAATGCCGCCGGTATTTTAGTGGCCTTGATAGCGCAAAGGGGAAAGCATCTCTAAGAGGAGGAAACTGCTAAAGGAATAAGGGAACAAATTGCTAAAGAGGTAAGTAGAGTCCTCAAGTTGGCTGCCCAAACAGAGGATGAAGATGATCTTCCCCTCTTTGATTTTCCTAAAATTCAGGCCCCGCCCAAATTCTAAATCACGCATTTTGAGAAATGTGATGGGTCTTCCAATCCAGACCACCATGGTAAGGGATATTGCACCACAATGGCTACTTATAGCACAGAGCCTGCTATCCTGCTAACTCACTTCGATAATAGTTTAAACGGGGCTGCTTAGAAATGGTTCATGAGACAGGAAAATGAAACAATGAAGTCTTGGCCGGCCATGATAAAGGCCTTCCGCAACAATTTCAAGCATAACATTAATAGTGAAATGACAAGGGAAAGTATGGTTGCACCAAAAAGAAAATCGAGCGAAACTTTTCGTGAATATGCCTCTAGGTGGAAAGAGGCATCAGTTGAAGTCCAACCACCAATGAACAAGCAGGAAACATGTTGCTATTTTGTTAAGGCGTTGAATGATCCTGCCTATGTTGTCTTGGTGATTTTGCTACATCATGATTTCGCTGACCTTGTCACAGTTGGTGAAGATATTGATGCCAAAAGCAAAGAAGCGCCACCAACGAAGAAAAATTACTCTCCCAATTATGGGAAGAAGAAGGAGGAGGAAAGCATAAACTTTGTGCAAGGCACTCCCCAAACTTTCTTAGTCAATGCTGTGGCGAATCAAGGGAGTTCTCAACAGAGTCAACCCCAAAGAAACAACAACAACAACAATAGAAACAACAATAGAAGAAATAGGGAACTACCTGAGCTTGGACTCACTAGGACAGAGCTCTTTGAATACTTGAAGGGGCAACAAATGATATGTGCTAGGCCTGGAAGAGTATGGAACCAACCCTATCCACCATGGTACAAGCCAGAGTTATCCTTTGTATATCACCAAGGTGCCAAGGGGCACTCTAATGACACCTGTTCCCACTTCAAGAATCATGTGCTACAGATGATTGAAGCAGGGTGGATCAATCTCCTAAGCATCACTAAGAACCCTTTACCTAAGCATGGGGCAAATGCTATAGAACAAGATGAGTCCTTACTAAAAAACATCACTCGATCCTCTTTTACTCCATAGGAAATTTACGTAGCCTTAGTTGCTGATGGCCATGTCACTTATGTGCATTCGGACAATGATGTTTTCTGCCATTATCACCAATGTGATGGGCACACTACTAATACATGTGCACTAATTTCATCGTCGTCAAGGCCCTCTCCACTTTTTACCATCAGCAAGCCTAGCAGGCTAAGCCCTTAACACCCATAGGCGACTATTTACCCACCAGGATCAATGCCTTACATTTCTAATAAAGCAATCCCATGAAGGTACGAAGATGTTGGGGGCAAGAAGATGGAAGTTAGCAAGACTCTCACAAGCGCTAACATTACTCAAGGACAAGGGTTCACTGGAAGCAGACAAATATACGCGAGAAATCTACTAGAAGTGTCAAAGGACACCCCTATAGTTGGCAAAGAAAAGGATATTTCAGAGAATCCACAAAAAGAAGATGTTCCCGAGGTTAGAGCTGAATTAGAAAAAGAATTCTTAAGCGTGGACAAGAAGAGCGACTACAACATTGTGGAACAATTGAAAAAGACCCCCTCTAGGATCTCAATGCTTTCTTTAAGATATACATCGCCAAGCTCACTTGAAAGTGCTGGCTATTGCCCATGTACCTACCGAGATTAAACCAGAGAATATGGTGAGCTTTATCGACACTGTCAAACACGCGACATTCTTGTCATTTTCTGATGAAATGGTCTGTCCAGGCACAAAGGCTCTTCACGTTACCATCAGATGCTATGGCTTCACAATAGCAAAAGTTCTTGTGGATGGGGGGTCTGCCCTCAATGTGCTGCCTGACGCCACTTTTCAGTAATTTCCAATCGAGTCAACACGCATTGATGCAAACAACTTCTCTTTTAAAAACCTACTTTTACTTAAACTTTTGAAACAATTTTCCCTTTTCCAAGTTTTATGGAAAACTTGTTGGCGACTCTGCGAAGCCCGCCGAAGGCGCGGTCTTCACACATACCGATACAGTCGCGGCCGTCGGCCCATTTTGGCCGTTTTGGGCCATTTTTGGATCCTATCTCTTCTTTTATGTATTTTTGGGGCTCTTAGTCTAATTTTCCTATTTTCTCTCAATATTTCTCACTATTTTCCATCATTATTTCTCGAGATTTTTGACGATTAAAGCCTGAACAAAATGGGATGTCTACAGGACTTATGGTATTACTGGGGTTGGCAATCATCATGACTTGTGCCATTGCAAATCTCATAATTAAAATCTATCTCCACTAATCGCTTTTCCTGGCTAAGACCCATAATTGAATCTCACATTCCAGCCTATATAAAGAGCCATCCCTGGCTTTCCGCATCATCACAACTCTTAGCCATTAGAGCATATGTTTGCACATGTAGCCTACTCTTCACACTTCTAGGTTCTCTACAACCTAGAAGCCCCTATGCCTCGTGAACTACTAGGACTCTAATCTCACACTTGGTATGTAGGCTCTCAAGTCTAGAACCCGAGTCGAGTCCACCTCTTTCAACCCTCCATCCTCTTCTGGACTTCATCTTTTCAAGGTCACCGTAATATCATAAGCACTTATTATTTTAATAATCACTTATTAAAAAAATTGAGCTATTTGTTAAAATAAGTTATTTCTAATTGTAGCAGAATGTACTTTTTAAGCTTTAAGCATAAACTAAACATTGAAGCTTCTTTTTCTGATTAGTATACAAAGCTAAAATTTAAATAATTTAGGACGAAAATGCCCTTAATAAAATATTATATTTTACATTGTTTCCTTTATTATTTTAAACGAATTTTGAGACATGTTAATTTATATAGTATATGAATGCATTTATGTGATTATATTGTAATGTTCTTTGTTAAAAAAAAAAAATCATAAGTAATAAAATTACATTCAGGAAAAAAGAAGTAACAAAAATTAATTAAAATTAATAATTTATTTAATTAACATTTTAATAAATTAATAAAAATTTTATTTTTATTTGTTTAATAATAATTAACAAATAAAATATTGATATCCATTTATCTATTTAATAGCACTAATTATAACATCTTAATTTATACATGCCCTTCTTGGTAAAAAACATTTTTTTATACAACTTTTTCAAACACAAATTGTTTTTCAGCTACTGATAAAACTATTTCTCAACTCAATTTGCCAAACACAAACAACTTCTCTTTCACAGAATTTTTATAAAACTCCATTTAAAAAGAAGTTATTTAAAAATCAACAATTTTCATAAGTATGAGTAGGGATGATAAAAATATCCAGACCCAGTGGTTACCCACAAAATTTACCCAGTGGCTCTAGGTCTGGGTATTGAAAAAATGAGTATGGGTTCGAGTATGGGAATTTTAGCAGGTAAATGTAAGGGTCCGGGTTCAGGGGCAATATATATATATATTGTAACTACAGAATATTCCTCCTTGGGACACGTGGCACTAGCCTTCTAGAATGTTAGTACGAACACGAACCAATGACACGTGGCACCGATCTCCGGCCTCGTATGTGGCTTGTACCCACGTCTTCCCACACACGCTTCAGTATTAGAGACATGGGATATGCTCAACCATCGTGGGTCAACCCACAACGAACAAGAACGTGGGTCAACCCACAACGAACAAGAACGTGGGTCAACCACGTTCCCCTTTACACTTAGTATAAATACCCTCACCCGGCAGACTTGACGAAGGCAAGTAAGATAGAATACTCTAACTACAACATACTATCACCTCCACATCCAAGCATGATCAATCACCTCCCATGGTTAAGCAATCAGAGCTCATCTACCCCTCTGGATATCTCTATCCACAAGCTCCAAGTAGCTCAGAGAGACCCTTGCTCTCTCCTTCCTTCAAGGAAACCTCCAACCGGTGGCTCGCCCGCCTGGAGTACTCCCTACACATCCTAGCCGTACACGGCTTTTACAGGTAACACTCTCGCCTAACGGCACCTACAGATGTTTACTCATCGAACTACGTGGAGTTTGATCCCTTGTGACATAGCCGTACATAGGCACCTAGGTCATCGCCTAAGGACAAGTCCTCCAAGGTTGCGACCCCTTACGATCCTAATTTCTGATTTAGAATTGTCTGAACCAAAAATGACAGTTACATATATATATATATATATATATATATATATATAATATTGACTGTTTGAATTTTTAGATTGCATCTTTCTCTTATTTTAGTTCTTGTTCTCAGTTTGGGTTGATGAATAGCTACCGTTATGATCTTCTTGGCATAAAAATGATGTTTACATGATTAGATAATGGCCTCAAATGTTGTTTCTTGTTTAATGTTCACAGTTGATTTATAATTGGTTCAAATTTTACAATAAACAAAATAATTTTTATTTGTTTACTTTTGTAGTTCATTCATTCATGAATGTTCCATCTGGGCACCAATTATTATAGATATTCCTAGATCAAGGCACACCTTAGAGGGACAAAGAAAAGGTTGGAACAATCAGAATAAAAATGTTGATCATTGAAAAAATGTGAAATATAGTACATATATATATATATATATATATATATATATATATATATATATGCGCGCACAATTATATATAGATGACACAAAAATAAATAAATGAAGATGATAATAACGTGAAGAAAGCAGCAAATTTTGTAAAAAAAAAAGAAGGAAGTTTTTGGGTCTGGATCCAGACTCGGTGATTTAAGTATTCGACGGGACTGGAAATGGGTATCAAATATCATATTGCTAGGGGATGGTATTTTTTTTTACGGGGTTGGAGTTGGGAAATGCAGTATCCTCCCCATATCTTACCCATGATCATCCCTAAGTTTGCACAAACGGGTCTCTGAAGTGTCTATTAGTTGCTAGGAAGTAAAAGTAAAAATGCAATATTGTTTTTACAATAAAAAAAGAGACAATATTTCTTTTAAAAATGTAAAAGACAATATTGACCTTAAAAAATTGGCAATTTACTAATTCCGCCCCCATTATCTCTATCAATTCCCTAGGCAGTAGTAGGGGTGTTCAAAACCGAACAAAATCGGTGTTCTGTAGCTGATCGCACCCAAAATCAATCTAACATTTGGTGTTAAATGGCACAAATTATAGATAAAAACATGTGATTTTGCACCAAAAATCTTGAATATTTGGACATAAGGAGTAGAGCAAAAAATGTGATAAAATGCTCATAAAATACACTATTTATTAATATTCTTGAATATCCGCAAAACCCATGGAATATTGGACAGGTGCGTTTGATGTTTCTTGAGTAGTGCAGGCTTAAAAGGGATCAATGTGAATATACACTACAAGTACAAGAACTGGAAACCAAGCAAGAGCTCGTAGCAAGCTCCTGGAAGGAGATCAAGACAAGCAAAGAATAGAACATTCGCCATGGCAAGCAAAAAGACTCGCCAAAGTGAGTACAAGGAGTTGGAGATGTATTCAAATTGGTTTGAATTCAAAAGTCAAACCACATATCAATTATCACTTATCTCCATACCAATCTGAATCAAACAGGGACTCCCGAAGCATTATAAATAGATATTTTCATCAAGTTGTAACTAGTTCAGTGATTCCCACATGTTAGTATAGTTTAGAGTGTAGATAGAATATGAGCGGCTAAGTTCTTCTTGGGTTTCCATGAAGAACTAGTGTAGGCATGAGCCATTCATTAGGGTATCCTGATTCATTCGTCTTTTGTATTTTATCATTTTCGATTTATAAATTATGTTTTGCTTCTTGTAATTCCATAATATACCTATGCAGACGTTGCATTAGCCTTCTAGAACGTTAACCGGACCACGGGTCAGTGACACGTGGCACCGCTCAATGGACCCGAACAAGGCTTCTCCCACAATCACCCACATGCTCTCCCGCATTAGAGATCGTGGGTCAAACTCACGACACTAGAACGTGGGTCGACCGCATTCTCCTCTACCTTGAGTATAAATATCCCTCACCTGGGGAATTGAACAAAGGCAACCCAGAAGCGAACAAGACAGTTCTCACAACACAAGAGCATATCACGAGATCATCGTTACTTGAAGTCTACATAATAGACATCAGCTCATAATCACTCCATCAACAGGATACACTTATCCTCTTGCTCTAAGCAACATCCAGAGACCCTTGTTCTCTCCCTCTACCTACGAGGTACCTCCAACAGGTGGCTCACCTACATGGAGAACACACACATGTCCTAGCTGCACACGGCCACTACAGGTAACATTCCTGGCTAACGGCCACCACGGATGTTCCCTCTTAAAACAACATGGGATTTATTGAGGGTAGTGTAGCTCGTGAACCGTCCTCTAGGAGGCGTTCGTGGTCGAGGGGGTGACCTCTTCCTGTTCTTTTTCTCCTTGGCAGCTTGGCTTTCTGTTGCCGTTTTTTCTTTCTTCTTTTCTGCTCGTTCCATGTCAACCCTGCTTATCAGGAATTTCCTCATCTTGTCTTTGGCGATTTGCGCGTTCTCTTCTTGGATGAACCATTCCGTGCGGTCCATCAGTTCCAGTAAGGTGGAGACGGGGCACCTGTTGAGTTCCCCGTAGAACTGCGAACATCGAAGACCTTGTTTTATGAAGAAGATGGCGACGATGTCCTGGAGGCCTCGAACTTGGAGCGAGAGCTTGGTAAAACGGGTTGGTAAGGCTTGTAGGGTTTCTCCTTCATCTTGGTGGAAACCGATGAAGGAATCTTCATTCTTTTGGTATTCCTTGCTGTTGGTGAACTGCGTAAGGAAGTTTTGCGCCAATTGTTCGAAGCTGTGGATCGAATTGGTGGGCAACAACGAAAACCATCTCAGGGCGGCCTCTTTCAGGGTTGACGAGAAGACTCAGCATTGTTGGCCGTCCGTCATACCTAATATCGACATAGCCGAGTTGAAGGTGTTTAGGTGATCCCGTGGGTCAGTTTCTCCACCGTAAGGCTCTATGTGGAAAGGCATCTTGAAGCCCATGGGTACGTGCTCATTCATGATTTGTTGGGTAAAAGGATGTCTCCCCTTTCCCTGGAAGTCGAACGCGGGCCACTGGTAAGCATTTGCACCGCAAGCAGCGTATGGGTTGTAGGTTCCTGCCCAGGGCATGTGGGGGTAGGATCCCGGAGGGTAGTTTGGGACTGGTGGTCGCGGATAGCTCGTAGGGGGACGTGCTGCTTGTTCGGGGATCATTGCTGGTCCAGGTCGGATCGCTGTTTGGGGCGCTGGTGCTGTTAGCGATAGTCGCACGAATACCATCGTTAAGGTCCCGAACTGTATTACGGGCAGGTTGGTAGGGTCGTTGAAGGTCCTTGTCATCGCGCCGTGTGGCATTAGCAGTAGTTGGGCGCTTGCGTTTGCTGGGGCAAGGTTCCTGTTCTCCTTCCACTGTTGTTAGTGCAGGTCCGTTACTTCTGCCTCGAGGCGGGCGTTCTCTGCGTCCTGTGGGTTCCTCATTGTCTCTGTCATTTCTTGACTGCCGATTGTGGAGCAAGGAACATGTGGCATGCCATACGGCTGTTAAGGGCAAGTTTCCTCTCCAGGTGTCTGGTTTTGGATCACGGTTTCCGCAACAGCTACCTGCGTCATTGAGGCGCTTTGGGGCTGGGTTGCGTTTGATCCGCCTGCTTCGGTAGTGACCGCTACGGTCGTTCCTTGCCGGTTCCTTGTTCTGCGCCTTAGAGCGCTTGCGTCGATCGTGGTTGCGGGGGCGTTCGAGTCGGTCATGCTGCATTATATCCTATATATAAGATAAGACATGCGAGTTTCTGAGTGTTAGGTATATACTCCTACTCCCAGAAAAAGAATTGTCGTTCAGCGGCAGAGTGCGTAAGGCATTGTGGTCTGAATTAGATCGCGGTGGGCGCCACTGTAACTGTCCTTTTTGGTTCAGACAATTGTAGTTTGAGATTAGGACCGCAAGGCGTCCTAACCTTGGGGGACTTGTCCTTAGGTGATGCACCTAGGTGTCTACGTACCCTTCGGGAGGGATCAAAGTTCGCGTAGTTCGTCATGGGGATATCTATAGGAGCCGTTAAGCGAGGTGATTACTTGTATCGGGCCGTGTGCAGCTAAGACGTGCCTAAGGTACTCCGGGTAGGCGAGCCACTCTTAGGAGGTTGCCTTAGTGTGAGAGAGCTCGGGACTCTGAGGGTTGCTGGAAGCCCAAGTGGTGATGTGCTCCGGGACGGAGGTGAGCTTGCTGGTGGTTGGTCTTGGCGGGGCCTACAACTGAGCTCGGAATGCGTGGAGAGGATGTGTGCAAGGTATCTAAAAATGCTCAGGTTGCTAGGAGTCTATGAGGAGTCTTAGATTAGGTGCTGTAGTCCTTCAGGTTGCATATCTCTAGTCCCCCGGGTGAGGGTCTATTTATACTGAGTGTGGGGAGGTCGTGTTAGACCCACGATCTCATGCATCGTGGGTCGCCCCACGATCTCATGCATCGTGGGTCGCCCCACGATGCTTAGGGAGTTCCCACATCTAGTTAAGTGGGCGCTTCGTGAAGTGACGTGGGCTAGGGCCACGTAAGTAGCAGATGAGTGGTCTCACGTGCCACTAGCATGCACGACGGCTAGGTTTCTAGAAGCTTAATGCCACGTGTCCCAAGGTGGAATATTCCGTAGTTACAATTAGTTTATGTAATGTTTTTTATTTTAATTTTGAAACTAGTTTAATTCTATTTGGACTAAATTTGAAAAAATAGTACAAGTGTTATTTACTTTGATTGTAACTTTCTTCAATTATCAATTAGTTAAGATAATCTATGATTTTTCTTGTTAGTGTAAATGAAATGTTTCTTTTTCTTATTATTATTTGTAGATAAATTTAAATATCTAAATTTATCAAATTAAATTACTGAAAACTGTTATATCAATGGCTCGATCATTCATTATTTGATTTAGAAATCAAATCCGCAAACCAAACCACCAAAATAAAAACTCATTGGTTTGATTTAAACATCTGTTCAAAGGTCCCAAACCCAACCAACAAATAGCTGCCTCACGTCGAGCAAAGAGGGGGAATCCCTGTGAACGAGTGACAGTGACGTTACGATACTGTCGACGGTGGTCGAAATTCAAGATGGAGGTGGGTGACAATGAAGGTAAGTGCTATTTGTGTATTTCCCCAACTAGTATCTCTGAGTTCTCTAGGGTTCGTCGATTCGAGTGTTGAAGAAGAAAGTGAGGTTGAATATGTTAGAATTTTATTCAAAATTATTATTTGAAATTATCTAGTAGTTATAGTCAATTCGTAATTTTAAATTATTGTTAGTAGTTAGAGATAATATCTTTATCTCTTCATAATTTTTAGGTTTATTATATTTAATAGTTTGTTATGTAATTGCCTATAAAAGGTTTTATTCCTATCATCAATAATAACGTGAATGTATTCTTCTTCTTCTTCTCTATTTTATTAAAAAAATATAACATGGTATCAGAGCCTGGTTACGTTCTTCTTGAGAGTCTATGAGATTGTGTGAAAATTATGGCTAAAGAAGAAGAAGAAGAAGCGAAAGCTCCAAGAGCTTTATTTATAATTCATTTAGCAATTTCTGAAACAATTTTCATAAGAATTATGACTTGTGAAACTGCTAAAGAAGCTTGGGAGATGCTGAAGAAATTATGTCAAGGCAATGAAAGAATGAGGAAAATGAAAGCCCTGGCTCTCAAAAGGGACTTTGCAACTTTGAAGATTTTTACATGAAGAGACTCTTTGGTGAGAAGTGCACCAAGATTTTTAAATTTGGGGAGATGTGCTCCAACAGAAAAATGATGAGAAGTACATCATTAAGAAAATGATGAGAAGTGCATTATTAGAAAAATGATAAGAGGTGCATCATTAGAAAAATGATGAGAGGTGCATCATTATAGAAAGAAGATAAGTGCTTCTGTAAAATTCTGGACAGAAGTGGTTCATGAAAAAGTTGAAGATTTTTGCAATTTTGAATCAAGTGAGCATGTTAGGATTTGATTGAAAATTATTATTTGAAATTATCTAGTAGTTAGAGTCAATTCGTAATTTTAAATTATTGTTAGTAGTTAGAGATAATATCTTTATCTCTTCATAATTTTTAGGTTTATTATATTTAATAGTTTGTTATGTAATTGCCTATAAAAGGCTTTATTCCTATCATCAATAATAACGTGAAAGTATTCTTCTTCTTCTTCTTCTTCTTCTTCTCTATTCTATTAAAAAATCTAACAGAATAAGGGATAGTAATGAGTGGTGCGCGAGATGTAGAAACAGAGTACGTTGGAACTCAGATATGTTTTGACTTACTTTCCAGCCCACTATTTTGAACTTTACCCCATGTTCTAACTCATGTTCCCCACTACAACATATCATTTACTTATTTAATTCATGCTATTTACATTCCACTTACGAATAGAGTATCATCGATAAATATCGTCTCTATTCTGCACTTCTGCTTTTTGTTCTGTTGTCCGTTTCTGTTCTACACTTGTGCTGGAACTCTGATTTGTTTTGAGGTTGCCATAATGGTTGGGTGTCTTTTTTCTTTATGATTTTGTTTACTTACAAATAGAAATATAGAATATTGGGCCGAGATTTGCTTTTTTAACTTATTTTAAACCTAAAAACCTGACTTTTCATCCAAAAAAGAACAGAACAGCACCGCACACCTAATATTTTGGTGAGGCGCCTAAGGCGCTTGCCTTTTGGATGGTGGAGGCATAAGAGGCAGTGCCTCTTTGAACCTGACGCATCTCAAGGCCTGAGAGGCTCTGGGCCAGATAAACGACTTGCCTTAGTGCCTTTAACTACAATGGGTGGAAATGGTTTAAGGTATATGATGTGTTACTTTTTTTTTATAGAAAGGTATATGATGTGTTACTAAATATGTGTTATCATTATATTAACAATATTGTGTAAGCACAAATTTTACTGAATTATCTAGGTTTGTGACATGTAGAATTCCCTTGGTGCTCTAGATAGTACTCACATAAAAATTACAGTGCCATTGTATGAAAAACCCCGTTACAGAATGTATTATGGGTGTGTTCACATGATGGACAATTTATATACATCTTACTAGGTTGGGAAGGATCAGCAGTAGACGCGAGAGTACTGCGTGATGCTATTATCCGGGCTAATGGCCTAAAGATGCCTTAAGGTGAGTTTGTTATTATCTTTGCCTTTTAATGGCTGGTCATCTATTCTCATTCGCACTTTTTCAATGTAGGTCGTTATTATCTAGAACATGCCAGGTACACGAATTGTGAAGGGTTTTTAGCGACACTCAAGCGCGCATAATGTCATAAAACATTGTTTTGGGATGCTAAAGAAGCAGTGGGCAATTCTAAGGAGTCCCTCGTTCTACCAGTTAGGACACATAACCAAATAATCTGCTTGTTGTTTGATGCACAATTTAATTAGGCGATACAATTCTTCATATCTAATGGAGGAGGCCATAACGGATGATGGGGAAGGAGTTTGTGAGGTCAACACATTGGACAGACAACCTATTTCAAGTATTGAGACATCTACTGCATGGACCAACAGGTGGGACAGTCTAGCGAATGGGATGTTCGATGACTTTAGAAGTCATAGATGAGTTTATGATTTGTCTTTTATGAGTATATGACCATTGAATCTTGTGAACTATTTAGAAAGTTAATTAACAATACCAATGAGAAGATATCTTTGTCATCTGTGCTCTTGTATATACTATTTGGATATATCTTATTCTACTTCATAGCCATGTGCTTATGAGTTTTGGTGTAAATACCAAGCAATTCTCTAGCTAGTTAGACATTAGTAATTGCCATGAATTTAAAAGGTTTCTTTGTTTAAGGATTGCTCTTCAGAATTCATCAGTCAGATTGTAGATAAGAGTTATATTTGCCATATATGGAGTGGAATGTGACTGGTTAGTTTTTAGCAATTCTTGAACTACTGCTTTTTATTGTGTTTTATGGGCCACCTTTTAAGAACTTAAAGTCCATTTTCTTTATGGGCCACCTTTAAAGTTGAAAATGATTTGCTTTATGGGCCACCTGTAAACTTGCAGATGTTCTGCTTTATGGGTCAGCAAGACACTGCTCTTCATTAATGTAATTGGTTTGTTTTTAGCACTTCCTGAACTTCTGTTGTTCATTTATTGTTTTTAGCTTAGCAACATGCTTCTCTTCATTAATGTAAGACTTGAATTGCATTTTCAAGAGCAATAATGTTTCTTTTCATTTCTTTGCATTTACTGTTGTTCATTTATTATTTTTCAATGAGCAGTAGGCTGCTCTTCATTAATGTAATACTTGAGTTGGATTTTGCAGGAGCAGTGTTTCTTTACATTTACTGCTGTTCATTTATTGTTTTTGGCTGAGCAGTAGGTTGCTCTTCATTAATGTAAGACTTGAGTTGCATTAGCATTAGGCAATTCTCATTTATTTCATTCCTTTACATTTACTACCAACACGTGCTCTCTTTTTTGAAACTTTATCCACATATTCATACGCTTCTGCTCCAAGTTCTATCACACTCTTCATTGCCTCGGTCTTTTAATTCATGTGCATTAATGTTATAGTTGAGATGGATTTTGGCGGTGCAGTACCATGCTCTTCATTACACTGCTGTTTTAATTTCTCTGCATTAATGTTAGAGTTGAGATCCAAGTACTATTGTGATGTCATACAACATGTTGTCTTTCAGACTCATGGAGTAATACGTCTATTGTTGTCAAAAGGGATGTGTCAATCAAAGGTATGCTTGTGTCTTCCTTTCACACCTTTCACATCTAATCATAACAGTCTATAATCACACTTTTGAGATCTATATAATGCATACCATGCTCAATAAGCATAGCACTGACTTCACTAACTTCCAGCCACTCTTCTGTTTAGGTATGTCACAGCAACAACTAGGAGGAGGTTCTTCAATCAAAGGTATGCTTGTGTCTTCCTTTCACACCTTTAATATCTAATTATAACAGTCTATAATCACACCTTTGAGATCTATATAATGCATACCATGCTCAAAAAGTATAACACTCACTAGTCACTTCGCTAACTTCCAGCCATTCTTTTGTTTAGGTATGTCACAGCAACAACAGGAAGGAGGTTCTTCAAAATGCCCCATCCGCCTTTGAACTCACGAAGAGGACAAGGCACTGGTGTATAGCATGCTTGAACTACAATTAGGAGGTACTTGCAATGCTGATAATGGTCTGAAGCCAAGTAGTTTAAGGGACTTGGAGAGGAAGATGGAATCCAGGTTGCCTGGATGTGGGCTCAAAGCAATTCCCCACATCCAGCCCAGGTATAAGAGTCTGAAAGCTGCTTGGAAAGAGGTCTTTGATATGGTTTATGGCCCCAACACCTCAAGATTTGGATGGGATTCTGATAGTTGTATGGTGATTGCAAAAGAAGATGTTTGCGATGGCTACATTAGGGTAATTGTTCACTGCCGCTATATATGTCATATGGTCTCACGTTTCTGTTTTACATGATATTTTTCACTGATCATATATATGTTTTATGTATATATATGATGTTGTAGTGCTAATGGAGAATTAAATAATTATGAAAATATATTCTAGAATGAAGAAAAGAATTAATGCTATCTAGGAAGAAGGAAAGAGATTTAATGAAGAATTAAATTGCACCTAGGAAATGATATCTTTTGAAGTTGATACATGAACCTAGTTTTATTATTTTTGGAACTTGTAATTTGCTTAATTATTAGGGTGAGTGTTGTGTTTATTATTGTTGACTTGGGGTGCCTATATATATTCAGTCATCTCTCTTTTGTCAGCAAGCTTGATGAATAGAACATAATTTTTAGAGTTTGTTCTCATTTCTCCTTCTCCCTACTTTCGTCTATCAATTCCCTCCCCCCTTTCTCTTGTCCCTCCTTTCTTTCTTTTCTCCCACATAATCTCTTCTATCCTATCTTGTCCTACATCAATTTTGTATCAGAGCCTAAACACTTTCCAACCACGTTCACTGCCCAACCTTACCTTGAAAATTACCATGGAAGACTATAAGCAAAAAATCATAAAGAGCTTGGACAACCTTGAGGTTGCTCAAAAAGAAAAGACAGTGCATTGAATCGTTGTTTTGATGAAATGATGGGTGTCATCAAACTGTTGAGTAGTCAATTGACTAGAAAAAGAGTTGAAGATCCCGTTAAAAATCAAGTTGAATCTAGGAGCCCACATCAAGCCATAATTTTGGAACACCAGTCTAGTGTTCTTGAAGAGAGCACAATCATTGATATCGTGGAGCCCTTGAGTGCCCTTCTAATATTGAAGATGAAATCATAATGGTTGATCAAACCTTAATTCAAGAAAATTAGGTGAGTCTAGTTGAGGAGGCCATAGACATTGAAATTGTGAAACCCCTTGAGTGTCCCTCTGATGCTAATCAGGAAATCATTATTGAACATCCTTCTCATCCTATTGACCCAATGCCTTTACCATTGAACACTCATATTTCTAAATCTGTTGAACCTTTTCACCATCACACTCAACACTCTTTTAAAATGTTACCTACAAATGATTTTAGTCAATTTCATGTTTCCTATAAAATTATGCCTAATGCAAATTCACTTAAATTACCATCAGATTTAACCATTAGGCTAGTTTTCACCATTGAAGATTTGTTTTTGAACCACCCTCATTACTTTTTAATGATCATGTAGGTGCCATCTTGAATGATCAGAATCACATCTCCTCTCTCGATTTTTTCTACCTATACCTCATTTATTGGAAAGGATACTCCAACATACATGCTTCATGGAACACAGAAGATGAATTTTTCCCGCCTTGACTTGTTAGAGTATTACAAGCACTTTTACTCTCCAGAGGAGAATTATCTTCAGTCGGGGAGAATAATGGAGAATTAAATAATTATAAAAACATATTCTAGAATGAAGAAAAGAATTAATGCTATCTAGGAAGAAGGAAAGACATTTAATGAAGAATTAAATTGCACCTCGGAAATGATATCTTTTGAAGCTGATACATGAACCTACTTTTATTATTTTTGGAACTTGTAATTTGCTTAATTATTAGGGTGAGTGTTGTGTTTATTATTGTTGACATAGGGAGCCTATATATATTCAGTCATCTCTCTTTTGTAAGCAGACTTGGTGAATATAATATAATTTTTAGAGTTTGTTCTCACTTCTCCTCATTTCTCCTCCCTACTTTCGTCTATCAATTTCCTCCCCCCCCCCCCCTTCTCTTCACTCCTTTCTTTCTTTTCTCCCACATAATCTCTTATATCCTATCTTCTCCTACATCAAGTGCATTTTAGGAATTATGGGTAATGCATAAATTTTTTTCTTAAGAACACTGTGATCTTGTTCCTTTCAAACACTACTCCCACATTCATGTCTTCCATATGAAGGCAGTGAGTGTATATATATATATATATATATATATATATATATATATATATATATATATGATTTTCTAGTCCATTTTAGGAATGATGCATAGTGCATAAATCATTTTCTTATGAACATTGATCTTTATTTGAAAATTAGTTTTACTGTATTTTTTTATAGAAAAAGACATTATTAAGGAAGAAAAAGAATGCAAAAGAGGAGGACTAGGAGTCCTGTAAAAGAAAAAAAATAAAACCAACAAAAAGATCACCGTAAAAGAAAAACAAAAATGTTACTCAAAAGGGCTTTCCAATCCCTTTGGAGGTCCATAATGGAGACCCCTCTAAACATTCTGTGTGCCAAAACTTAGAAAGAAGCCAAAAAGTTACTCTATCCCACAAAAGATGAGGTGGGAGGAATCTATTATTGAAGATCCTAGCATTCCATTCCAACCAAATACACCATAAAGCTACAAAATCTGCACAATGCCAAAGGACTTATGATAAGCTTTGCTGTTATTTAACCCATTCATAATAAAGTGAATAATTCTTTAATGCTTTTTCTTTATCGATGTACATAAAACTAATAAAAGATATATATAACCTGCAACTAAGTGATCAATTATTTCATGGATTTTCATTATTCATGTACATAAAACCATACTACTTACTATAACGGCAATTGTTTCTTACAAATAACAATGTACATGTTTTTCTGGTTTTCATCTGTTCAGAGCCACAAGTGTGCTTCATTTAGGAGCAAATTGTTCCCACTTTTTGATCAGTTAACTGAGTTGTTTGGCAAAGACCATGCCAATGTGCAAGATGCTCAAACCCCGTCTAAAGGGGTTGGAGAACTATCAAAGGAAGCTGAGATTTAGGTGTTGTGCAATGAGATTGAGGGTGTACCGGGACAGTGAGGAGGTTGACATGGGATTCCATGAGATTCAAACACAAACTACTTAGTCAAGTTCAAGCAAAAAGCAAAAGCGTCGCAAGGTGAACATGGGTGTAGAAGATGTCTTTAACAATGCAATGAACACGATTTGTGCTGGGCTTGAAAATGCAACTAAGGTGCTATGCTTCCATTTGATCAATGAGGCAGAGGTGGCAGAGAAGGTGGATATTTTGTACAATGACTTGCCATTATTCAATGGTATCACATTTGAAAATATCTTTGCAACTCACATTCAGCTTAGCTCCAATCCTCGCCTACAGTCATGTTTCGAATAATGCGAAGCTCATTTGGATTCGTAGATTGTTACAAAACAAGTGAACTCTTAGGAATCATAGTCTGTTGTTGGTGGTTGTTGGTGCTAGTTATTTTGAATGCTATATATGGTTTTGTGAAACATGTTATTTTGGTGGTGGTGCTTAGGATGGTGGTTAGTTGTTCTCTCTCTTTACGATTTTTTGAAACATATGTATTCTACTATTACAAGGGGTAGGGAAGATAAATCGAAAGTTAAATAGTAGAATATATGTACTACTTTAGCCTTCATTTTGAACATATATAAGCACTTTATTTCTCTCTTTAAAATTTCCTACTTATTAAAATGGATACATCTGCATTATAGTTTTCATTGTATGGCCTCTTTGTTGACATATGAAGGGTTTGTGTTAACAAATAATTTATTTAACAAATAATGGTTAATATAAATGGCAGAATTTCAGGCAAAATTGCATGTTTGTTATATCTGACTTTAAGTTTTAATTGTTTAGCAGAAAACTCAAAAGTGAGGGAGATACTTTGCAATTTTATCATTACACAGAAAGTGTAGTTAGTTATAAATAATAATGGTCTCTCCAACAGTTGGAAAACGGAATGTGATGGGAATGAGAATGAAAATGGGTTTACTACGTTTGGTAGTAGGAAATAATAATGGAATGAGAATGGAATAAAAGTGAGTAAAATGATCATTTTACTCTTATATATTACAATATTAAAAGAAAGTAAGTGCAAAAATATAATTTCTTCACGTTGTAAAAAATAAGGGTCGTTTGATAGACTAAATTTGCAAGGAAATGTTGAATTGTCTCCAACATTTTTGCAACCAAACAAGCCTAAGATCTTAAGCACCTACTATTTTTATACTGCATTGTTATTAACAATGGTCAATTGGGACTCCTCATGTTTGTCATGGAAAAGTTCTTTGATAAAGGTGACAGGCATACAATATTCAAGATCAGTTTTTTTATATTCTTTGAAACGGTAATTGACAAAAGAGAGATAAGACATTAGATTCAAAACAATACAACATACTTTAGAATCAAAACTAATCTCCACACTTGCGAAACCTATTGCTTGTGCTAGGGAATCACTTTTCTGGGGCAACAAGCCCTAGGTCTTAGGCCCTGTTTGACTAAACTTATGAATATTGTTTATTTTTAAATGACTTTTTGAGTGCGTTTGGATCAGCTTTTTTTTTAAAAAAAGCACTTTAATGTTCAATTTAAGTACTTTTATAAAAATTTTAATGTTTGGATGGGGCTTTAAAAAAAATAAGAGAAGCTAAAAAAATAGCGAAAATAATGCTTTAATTTGAAGCCTTATTTTTCAGCTTAGGAAAAAAAAGGCTGCAATAGAGGAAATTAAAAATACGGAGGTGCACCAAATTTCATCTAATTGGACAAAAATAACCTTAACAAGTATATGAAATTACAACCCTTACCCTTTTTTCTTTTAACCTAATCTTGTCGTAGTCTTCTTGCTTCTAAGCATCTTCTTCAAGTCTTCTTCTTCCTTCTATCTTGACGTTTCACAGAGAACAGAAAAAACTGAAAGAGTGATCACCTTCTAAATTTTCATCTTCAATAATAATTAATTAACCATACTGTAGGGAAAGACCCGGATCCACATGATTCGACCCGACCCAGGGACCGAAAAGAAAAACTGAAAATAAATCCAAGAAAATATAATACAATGCGGAAGCTACTAACCTGGATGCCATCGCTAAAACCTCGGATCTTCCCAGTGCCTCTGCTCCACCAGGGCTGACCTCCAAACGAAGAAATCCGAAAAGGGACGCACCAAACGGAGGGCTTTACCTACGATAGGTAGAGCCACATTTCATGACTGATGCGTGGAAGATGACTCAAGAGAAAGAGAAAATTATACTGAGTGGAGTTTCCCAAATGGGACCCCCTTTCCAACACATGGAATGAGCAACTAGAAAGGTGTGGAGTCACTCTTATTTATAAGAGGATGAGAGAGCTCCCATCATAGATTTAACGGATGTGGCACTTAAGAAAAAGAATAGAATAATCATTTTAAAATTATGATTATCTAGCCCGCTTTGGGCCACGAGTACGGGCTCGTGTGACCTCCGATGAGAATCATTTTCATTTTGTTTTCTTCGTCTCTCTGCAAGCTTTTCAAGGGATTCTCACTCGACTCGATCGGACTCCATCATGGGCGGATATTTAGTCCCAAAGATCCCATTATATCTAACACATACCCTTTAATTTCTAGTATTTATTGATTAATTGTTTTGTTTGCAAACTTTGAATTAATCATGATCACGACATGTTTAACCTAGGCTTTACTACTGCAACGTAACAATATTCTTTCTATATTTTACTCCCAATAAATTTCTATATTTTCCTTTTTGGTAAATTTCACATATTAAAAGCACTTTTGTAAATCTACATCCAAACGTTGTTTGTATTATAAAAAGTACTTTTAATTATGACATCCAAACGGAAAGAACTTATTTTTAAAATAAAAGCTCTACTATTAAAAGATGAATAAAAAATAAGTACCTCTTTTCAAAGCCAATCCAAACGCACCCTTTCCAAATGGAGTTTGGAGAAGCAGTTTGTGTTGACAAACTGAGTTTAGAAGTATTTTTCAAAAACAATTTGTATTAAAAAGTATTTTTGACTGTAAAATTACCAAAAAAGGTATATGTAGATTTAAGTGTTATTAATATTATTAAATAGATAAATTATATAAATATTTATTATTGTTAAGTTTTATTACCCAAATAAATATAAAATGACAATTAGTTTATTAATTTAATAAATTTTATATATGATTATTATTTTTATTAAGTATCTATTAATTACATTTAAATAAAAACTAATTATAAATATTTATTATTATTTTGATAAAATTATTATTATTATTATTGTCTTAATTAATTAAATATTTTTTTATAAAAAATACAAATAAGATCACAATACAATCATAATAATATTTCCAAACACTTCATACTTTAATTTATATGTCTCAAAATAATTCATACATAAATATTCATTTTTAAAAAGTTCATACATGACGTTGTAAGAATGGGTAAAATGGGAATTTTAAAATGTTAGTAAGAGTATTCTTCTCTTAAAATAATTAAATTTTAGTTTATGCTTTTGGTTAGTAGTAGAAGCTCCAATTTCTAGCTTCTGCTTAAAGCTGAAAAACTGTTTCTACTACAACTCAGAAGCACTTATGGATAATTTGCCAAATACCTCATTTTAAGAAAATAAGCGCTTTTAAAGAAAATAAGCGTTTCTGAGACCAAAATAAGCTTGGCCAAACAGGCCCGTAATAATTGTTACTAAGTTAGCTTACGAATGTTGATATTTTTCTCCTCTTCTGTGCGAGTCACATACTCTATTTGGTCCTGACATTATGTTGATTTTCCTGCCGAGGCTTTAAAAGGTAGTTGTTTGGATATATAAAATTAGATTAAGTCATTTCGGATATTTTATTGGTTGTCCACCTGGTGTCCGCGACACTGCCTCGACTAATTTAGACTCGACCCACATTGCGCATCTGGTTATGGTGGATAGTCTCGAACTGTGATAGTTGCGTTCATAGGGTCTCAAACCCAAGACTTTATTTAAGTGGTACCAAACTATTTACCACTTGGACCAATCCCTTATTGGTGGCCATTTCGGATATTGATTCATCTTCTTGCTAATGATTATAGGGGCGTTCTGTTTTGGGATAATGGTTAATACATCTTTTGTTCACAAAATAAGGTTAAAAACATTATTTTTTTCCTTTATGTTTTACTGAAGTTCAATTTTGGTCGTCTATGTTTCGAATTTTGTCAAAATTTGTCCTTTCCCTCACACCGTAAGCTTTTTTCGTTAAATGTTGACATGGACTGCTTACGTGGCTCGAGTCTCTCTCCTATGTGTCCATTTAAGCTGACGTGGCTAGACATGTCACTGACCACGTCATCACTGGCCACGAAGGAAGCTGATGGTGTGAGGCAAAAGGACTAATTTTGACAAAATTTGAAATATAAAGAACTTATAATGCCATTTTGAAACATAGAGGATAGAAACAGAACTTTGGTGAAACATAGAGGACCAACAATAGTGTTTTTCTCATATAGTAATAATAATAATTGTGACTACGGGATATTTCCCCTAGGGACACGTGGCATTAGGCTTCCAGAAGCTCCACAGTAGCTTGTACCAGTGACACGTGGCACCACTCATCTATCCCCTACGTGGCCGGTACCCACGTTTCTCCTTCTAGACTCCCGTCCAAGGGACGTGGGAAACCTCCAAGTATCATGGGACGACCCACGTCGAGCAGGAACGTGGGTCGACCACGTCCTCCCCCACACTTGGTATAAAAGGCCTTCACCCGAGGGATTCAAAGACATCCAAACAAGAGGCAAGTAACACAAACTCTTATTACACAAAAGCTAGACTTAGCTTTCCTTACACAATACATCTTACAGCTAGCTCCAGAGCTTAGCTTACGACACCACCAAGCTCCGCCATCAGCAAGCATACCTCCATCCCGGAGACCTCCTCCACCAGCAGGGCTCCCAATAGATCTAAGAGACCCTTGCTCTCTCATAATCTAAGGCAACATCCTATGAGTGGCTTGCCCGCCCGGAGTACCTTATACACGTCCTAGCCACACACAGCCCCATACAGGTAACTACCTTGCCTAACGGCTTTCACGAACGTTATCATGGCAAACTACGTGGACTTTGATCCCTTCACAAGGCTACGTAGGCACCTAGGTTTCCACCTAAGGACAAGTCTCCCAAGGTTACGACCCCTTGCGGTCCTTATTTACAAATTAAAATTGTTTGAACAAAAAATGACAGTTACATTGGCGCCCACCGCGGTCTTCCTCAGACAACAATGCCTTCCCCACTCTGTCGCTAAATGCCATTTCTTTTACGGGGAGTAAGAGTATCCGCCTAACACTCAGAAACCCGCATTCTTTATATTACATACAGGAAAAATATGGAAATGGCCGACTCAAACATTCCTACAGCCATGACCGATGCAAGCACTCCAAGGCGCAACACAAGGAATAGATAAGGGACGATCGAAGTTGTCACAGCAGAGGTAGGCGGCTCGAACACAACGCAGCCGCAGAGCACCTCGACGGCGCAAATGGCTATTGCAGAAACCGTTGTCCAGAAACCAGCAGCCAGGGAGGAAGCATACCCTCAACATCCCTACAGCATGCCACATAACCCATGCCCTTCAGCTAGCAACCAAGAGATAACAGAACCGACGAGGACCTCGCGGGAGATGGATTTGGCACGACTCGAGACAGAGATAGCGGCGATACGTCAACAACAATGGGAAGAGGACAGAAACTGCGCCGAAGCAAACATTAGCGTCCAAATACCGATAGCACCGTATAAGGCACCTGCAGGCTCTTCCAATGACCATACCGACTTGCTCGGTTTACAATTCAGAACTCTGCCCATGGAGTTCGCACGATTATCGCTAACAACACCAGGTCCCCCGCCATCGATCCCACCTGGGCCAACAATGGTCGCCGGGCAAGCAGCGTGACCGCCCGCGGATTACCCGCGACCACCTATCCCAAACTATCCACCGGGGTCTTATTTACATATGCCTTGGGCAGGAGCCTATAACACGTACGCCCCTTATGGCATGTCTACTCACTTAGGACAATATCATTGGCCCGGCTTCGACTTCCAAGGGAAAGGGAGGCACCCCTTCACCCAGCAAGTCATGAATGAACATGTGCCCATGGGTTTCAAGATGCCTTTTCATGTAGAACCTTATGGCGGAGAAACTGATCCACGAGATCACATCAACACGTTCAACTCGGCTATGTCAATACTTCGCATGATGGACGGTCAGCAATGCTGAGTCTTCTTCTCGACCTTAAAGAAGGCAGCTCTGAGGTGGTTCGCGCTACTATCCACAAAATCGATCCACAGCTTCAAGCAGCTGGCATAGAAGTTCCTCACCTAGTTTGCCAGCAGTAAGGAATACTAGAAGAACAAGGATTCCTTTATCAGCTTCCACCAGGAAGAAGGGGAGACATTACAAGCTTTCTTAGCCCGCTTCACCAAACTCTCGCTCCAAGTTAGAGGCCTCCAAGATGTCGTTGTAATCTTCGTCATTAAGCAAGGCCTCCGATGTTCACAGTTCTACGGGGAACTCAACAGGTGTCCCGTTTCTACCTTACAAGAACTGATGGACCGTGCGGAATGGTTCATCCAAGAGGGGAATGCCCAGATTGCAAAAGACAAAATAAGAAAATTCCTAATAAGTAGATCCGACCTGGAACGGTCTGAGAAAAAGAAGGAGAAGACGGCAACAGACAACCAAAGTCCTAAGGAGAAAAATAACAGAAAGCGCACACCACCGCGACCTCGAACGCCTCCCAGAGGATGGTTCACCAGCTATACTCCCCTCAACAAATCCTACGTCGGGGTCCTCGATGAAATTTACCACTCGGATATGCTCAGTTTCCCCCCACAAATAAAGAGGCGAAAGATTGGAAAGCCGGTGGATAAATCCAAATATTGCTAGTTCCACAAAGACTACGGACACGAGACCAACGACTGTATTCACTTGAAAGATCAAATTGAGGATCTGATCTGTAAAGGACAGTTGAGCAGATACATCAAGTAGGAGATCAGAACTAATACAGAGAATCCGAAGGAGGCTAGCGACCAAGCATCTACCCGCGGGGTTATCAGCGTCATTGCAGGCGGATTACAAAAGGAACCACCTTGCAACCGCAAAATAAGAAAAGGGTGGAATGCTCCATACTCGCCCTTGACTATGCCCCGAAGCATAAGAAGAGAAGCGAAGAATCTAAGGGAGAACATATCACGTTCGACCTCACAAACCTTGAAGGACCAATCCATGACGATCCAATGGTAGTAACCGCAGTCATTGCAAATTACGAGGTCAAACGAGTCTTAATAGACCAAGGATCCTCGGCGGGCGTCCTCTATTTTGACACTTTTAAGAAGCTAGGGTTGGACGAGGCCAACATTAGGCCCTTCCCCGGCACAAAGTTTGCACAAAGTTTAATATTGGTCCTCAACGTTTAAAAAGTTATTTTAGGTCCTCAACGTTTTTTTTTGTCAAAATTTATCCTCTAGCGTAACATCTGTCTGGTTTTGCAATTAAATGCTGACGTAGAAGGCTTATGTGGCACACCCTCTCTCCTACGTGTCATATTTAAATGGCATGGCACCCTCTCTCACTCAAACTCAGCAAAGCGACACCAAAACAGAACATTTAAATGAATCAAAATGGTGTCATTTTGCTGAGTTTGAGTGAGAGAAGGTGCCATGTCATTTAAATATGACACGTAGGAGAGAGGTTGTGCCACATAAGCCTTCTACATCAGCATTTAATGGCAAAACCAAATAGATGTTGCGCTAGAGGACTAATTTTGACCCAAAAAAAATGTTGAGGACCTAAAATAACTTTTTGAAACATTGAGGACCAATATTAAACTTCGTGCAAACTTTGAGTACCAAAAGAGTAATTTGGCCTTTTCTATTAGGCTCAAAATAAGGTGCTAAGGATAAAATAATTCCAAGCCAGGCTTGAAAGGCTCCAATGCAGAAAGAACGTGCCTAACTTATCTCTCTAAATCATGGAATACCTAGGATTTTGCCTCAAGAAAATATAGGGTAAGTGCTAGAGTCATAGTTTCCAAATAAGCATACAAACCAGTTAATGCAATCTATCCTTCTAATTCAGGAAATCAAGTCATGCTAAACTACCATGTGCACATAATGTTTTCCAGAAGTAGTAAAGAAATAAGTTTACTCATAGACCTAAGTATTGAATAACATGAATCAAAACCTTCCAATCAACTATAAAGTACATAGGCATGAACCTCATTGGAGTTCAACCAAGCATAAAACTAGAAGAAAATAAAACATAAGCAAAAATTTTTTTAAATTTTTTGCGATTTTACTCTAAACTGAATAGAGGCAAAAGTTTAGCAAAATTTTGCGTTCCCACCCTCAAACTAAAAATCAAACATTGTTTTCAATGTTTACACTATCAACTCCTGGAGGGATTGGTATACATGAAAGGGTTGAAATATGCTTTAACAGGTCAAAAAGTCATAGACTTAACTAAATCAATTCAGTCATTTACTGCAGTTATTCAATTACACTAATATCATCAAGTGATCAATAAAATTATTACAGTTATCCCCACACACCAATAAGAACCAGTTTGATCAAATCGCAGAAAGGCAGGCAGTAAAAGCATAATTGCAAAAAGCAAATATAAAATATAACAAAACTAAAAGGGAAGAGAAACAAAAGGAACTGTAATATAGAGGCGTCCGATTATGGTGAATGTAGCAGCAGGTATGTAGATCAGGACCTGAAACAGACAGGAACCCAAGTAGATCAGAAAGTTAAAAAATTCAAAATAAACAAAATTAAAGCAAAAATTATGAAATAAAATAAATTCAAAATTACTTGGGCTGCCTCCCAAGAAGAGCTTAGTTTAATGTCCTTAGCTTGACTACCAGTTTTTTCTCAAATCAGTCAAGATCAATTAGAGCACAAGTGGTTGATTTAGCTTTGCGAGGATGCCAATTTCTAGCGTCCTTGCTGGTTATGTTTTTATGCACCCCTGGTGTAAAGGATAAGTTATGGTTTATAGTGTGTGGGGATTTAGATTTATTGCACCAAGACGGTGCATTTAACATTGTAGGACCCCTAAACTGGTTAGCAGCATCAATCTTAGTTACATGTTGTTGTGATTTCTCCCATGGGTCAATTTGATGGTCCTTAAAATCACCATCTATAGGTGCCTCACTCACCCCTTCTTTAATAGTTTCAACCTTAAGGCATTTTTCATTCTATTTAGGAGATTCTATTGAGTTTAACATCTTAAATTTTACCTTCTCATCCTTGACCCTCATAGTAAATTCACCCTTTTGGACATCTATCAAGGTGTTACTAGTGGCTAAGAATGACCTGCCCAAAATGATAGGCGTATCTCGCTTGACCTTATAGTCCAACACAAAGAATTCTACAGCAAATATGAACTTGTCCGCTTTTACCAATACATCTTCAATTTTTCCTTCAGGGTAAACGATGGATCCATTAGCTAACTGTAGAGTCATGGTGGTTGGATGGGCTTTACCTATTCCCAATTTTTTAAAGATCGATTTGGGCATTAAATTAACACTTTCCCCTAGGTCACATAGTGCTTTGTTGCATTAGTAGTTCCCAATTGAGCAAAGTATAGTGAAACTACTTGGGTCCTTTAGCTTTTGTGGCAACTTCTGTTGCACTATGCCGCTACACTCTTAAGTAAGTGTAACATTTTCAAATTCCTTAATTCTACGATTTTCTTTCACTAGATCTTTCATTGCTTTGGCGTAATTGGGCATCTTCTCCAAAGCTTCCACCAATGGTATGTTGATGTAAAGTTGCCTTAATATTTCCAAAACCTTCTTAGCCTGTTAATCTAGGTTATGAAGTCTCTGAGGGTAGGGAGGTGGTTGCTAGGGTTGCTCAGTCACCTTCTCAAGAGTCTTAGCAGGTGCTTTCTTTATTGGTTTCCCAACCACCTTTTGTTCTATAGCCTTAACCTTTTCAGCAATTTCAGGGTGTCCCTTTGTTTCAGTTTCACTACCTATACATATGGCATTAACATGATCTTTAGCCTCTTTTTGTAGAATTTGCAAGGTAGCACTAGGGAAATTTTCTTGAGGTCTAATGCTTAAGGCAGTGGTCAATTGCCCAATTTGTGTCTCTAAACTTCTCAAAAAAGTAGCTTGACTCTGAATGAGTGAGTCAGTTATAGACATATATTGCATGAACATGTCTTCCAAACTGGGTTTCTTTTCAGAATGAAACCCGGGTGGGATATTAGGTCTTGGTGCAAATTGTCCTACACCCTGGTTATCTCTCCATCCAAAGTTGAGATGGTTTCTCCACCCTGGTTTATAGGTGTTTGCGTAGGGGTCATACCCTTTTTAATGCTCAAATTCCCCTACAGCCTTAACTTGATATTGAGTGTTCTCTTGAAGGGAAGGACACATGTCTATGGGCTGCCCAACACTTGCACATATCCCACATACTCTAGCTAATTGGGTTTGAACTTGCTAAATCAGACCTAGAACTATTTTAGAGACAACATCAATGAGTTGATTGAGTTTAGATCAAGGTAGCCAAGATCGCGATCTAGATCGTAAGATCGTTTAAGATCGCAATCTTTTGACTATAAACCTTGTCAGATCGGATGAAAGATCGAAAATGAGTAACATGGGAGCAAGATCGAGATCTTGATCGTAAAATCGTAGGAACGATCGATTCATGTGATCTTGGAAAGACACTGCAGTTAACTCCATGCTAGATGACAAAATGTTGTGTTTTAGTCTTGGGTAGAAGAAAATACTGTTGAAACTTGGGTTTTCTACTATGTCTTGCATTTTCCAGCTTTTTATGGATCTTTTCTGCCATGGCGAACTTGCCTTTCTCTTTTCCATTTGTGTTCTGCATCTCCTTTGCCTTCTTTTTGTGTGTTCATATCTTCCTCTTTCTCTGTTTTTTCATATTTTCCTCTTTCAATTTTGATTTAGGTTTTGCTTTCCAGTTGTATTTTTAATTTATTACTACTCTAGTCTCTAGGATAAAGTTATTGGAACTTGGGAGTCAAATGCTGCTCATAATGGACTTTTAACATTCTAAGTTTTATATTAAAGATAGTATAAATCTTTTAATAAATAATATAAAATATAATTGGAAAATTATAGAATTATTAAGCATTTACATCTACAAGAATTCATAATTTATTATGAATAAAATAAATGAATTAAACTAAAAATTAATAATTATATAAGAGTTTTTAATTTATTATTAAATATATATTTTAATTATTTTTTAAAAAATTACTAAATTCTTATGATCCCCGATTCGATCTTGCGATTCGATCTATCTTATGGCTCCTCCAATTATAAGTAAAATCTCGATCTTGATTACCTTGGTTTAGATTCAAGGGATGCAGTAGCGTTGAACTTATTTACTCCTTGTCATGCCCTGAATTGTTGTGAGGTGGATGCCACGATTTCAATCAATTGTCTATCTTCAATGGGGGTCTTTTTTGCAATTGAACCACCACTTGCACCATCTAACGAGATCCTCACATTAGGCAACAAGCCTTCAAAGAAGAAATTAATGAAGGCTTCTTCAGGTATACCATGCTGAAGGCAACTACCACAAAGCTCCTTGAAAGGTTCCTAGTAATTCAAAAGAATTTCATGTGTGCGTTGCTTAATTCTGCAAAATTCTTGTCTTACATTATTGACCCTAGAAGTAGGATAGTACCTCTCCAGAAAATTTTTCATCATTTGCTCCCAAGTCGTGATGGACCCAACGTGTAGATAGAACAACCACTTATTTGCCTTATCTTCCAAGGAGAAAGTGATGCGAACCCACTGGGGATTGATTCCACGAACCCACAATCAATCTGAAATATACGTACCCCAAGAAAGCTAAACAAAGGTCGAATGATCCACTTGAACCCTTGAACTCGAACGAACAAGGACCCGAAGTGTTAGAAGACGTCACAAGGATGATCAAACCATGATAACTCTGTTAGTTCAATGAAGAACCCTAGAGAGAATCCACTCCCAAGATGAATAATCAAATTCTCATATAATTCAAAACTTAACTTCCAAATACAAGATAGAAAATGAGTATTTATACACAAAAAAAAGAAAACTCTGGAATCCTAAAACAATTAAAACCCTAAATCTTAACATAACTTTAAATAATTGAAACACTAAATTTTAAATAATTGTCTAAAAAAACTAATGGACTTTAAATAATAAAGCCTAAATATAATTATTTTCGCACAAAAATTTAACCCAAATTAAAATAAGCATTTTAAGCCCAAAATAAGAAGATCTAGGCTTAAACAAGTCTCCACATGTATAGTACATGGTCCAAACTCTCCAAATTAATGTTTTCAAGCCCAAAACATGTTGTGCAGCTCCACTTTAACCCCAAAATGTGTAACTCACGTTTTTACTATTATCGTGCGGCTTTAATTTGATTTTCTTGACTCTTCTTGCTTTAAATAATACAATTGTTTCGGGAGATAAATTATGGCCACTATTTGTGCTTTCCCTGCTCGCATCAGAAAGGGAAGGCTCTCAGTTTGTTATGCTCTTCAGTTATTCTTTTAGGTTTCATACTTAAGCAAACCACATGGAATTCCTTCAAGAGATTGTAAGGATCTTCAATTGCCAACCCTCTGAATTTAGGAAGCAAATGGATTAAGCCTGACTTAAGTTCAAGCGGCGCTTGAAAAGCAGCAGCAGTAATGCATAGTGGAGCTTGTTGTACCGGTGGAGCATCAAGCTCTTTCAAAGTCTTCTCTTCGGCCATATTATTCAGAGATGGCCCACCTGCAGCAAAAATTGCAAATAAATCAGTAGAAATATCTAAATCTCCAGCAAGAGTTGAGGCTTTTAATGCCTGCTTTTCAGCTATAGATTTTTTTTCTCAATTCTCTTGCCGTCTTTTGAATTTCAGAATAAAAAAAATTATTCTTTTGCACGAGCAGTCCTGGTCATAAAGAGGAATAAAAATCAATTGAAAAACCAATCCCCGGCAATGGCGCCAAAATTTAATGCGTGCTCTGCGCATTCAATTTAATATAAGAATTTATTTTCTTACTTCCACTTAACATAATTTTGAGTATAGAGTAAGGGGGGTCGAACCCACAGGGATTGGGGGTTTGGAATGATTGATGGAAGTAAATAAATTAAATAAAAGCAAGTGATTAAGAGTGAATTCAATATTAAAGAGCTCCTAAAGTCATGGTTTATCCTAGCACTTCATCTATGTTGTTGGGTTTATTTTTAACAATTAAATTCAATACATCGATGTTATTCATAGTCCTATGTTCATTGCATGGTCTGTCGATCCAATACAATCTCTAACTCAATATTTGTCTTCCCAAATGCCTATGAAGAAAATCATAATAAAGAGCAGCATTCATTCAAGCAAGCTAATCTAACTCTGTTACACTCTCGGGTATATGTCTATCCTCCGAGCAAATCTAGTAACTATACAAGTAATTAACCTAGATCTAACAGTATTTAGTTCCTGGACTAAACCTAAGCGCCTCTTTCAAGGTCACCTAAATCCCTTAAATTTGTTGGGCCCCGCACAAAAATATAAGCAAAAGAGAAAGAAGAACACACAAAAATTTTAATGTGGTTCGGTGCCTCAAGACCTACTATCATGACCCCCACTGGGACAAACTTTGCTACTTGTAATTTTTGAACGAAAAAATTACAAACCCTCCTCAATACATAAAAATACCTAAAACCCAATACACCCAAGGGTTATAGGCTAGTATTCTTATGTGTGTTGGAACTTATATAACTCACACCTATTTATATAAAGCTCCTCACCCACTCACTCCACACACCCCACCAATGTGGGACTTTAAATTACACACACAACAAATCCTCCCTTAATCCAAAGTCCTACATTATTTCTCTCTATAAAAAAAAACTAAACTCTCCTATTAATTTTCTGACTTCTGCTTCTGCAAGTCCACCCTGTAGTCTGGACATCTCATTTGCATGTGACCCAACTGTCCACAGTAATGGCACTCAACAGTGTTCATGTCTCTCGATCGAGAATTTCTTCCAAGTTGATCACCCTTCTTCTTCCTGTCACTATCCAATGCTAGTATATGATTGTCCCTGAAAGACTCTTCACCACCCATCATCCTTTGACTCTCCTTCAAGGTACACATCACTTCATCTAGTTTCAGTGTGCTCTTTCCTGCTAGCATTGACTGGACTAGAGGCTTGAAAGATTTTGGTAGTGAAGCCAAGAGAAGAAGCGCTTGCTCTTCATCCTTAATAGTCTCCCCTGCATTCAACAATCTAGATACCATCTCATTAAATTTGTTAATGTGATCAGTCACATTACCTCCCTCTTCCATCTTCAATGAGTACAAATCCATCTTCATCATCAATCGATTGGTCAATGTCTTCGATGCAAACTTGCACTCCAACGTGTCCCACAACTTCTTCGGTGATGTCTCCTTCAGCACAGTCACTTTTATCTATGGGGCTAGTGCCAACCGAATTGTACTAATAGCCTTTTTCTGAATTGTACTCCATTCTAACTCTTTCATTTCACTCGGTTTCTCATCCTGCAATGCTAAATCAAGACCCTGCTGGACCAAATAATCTTGAATCGTGCATTTCCACAGTGTAAAATCCGTTCTCTCATCAAACAACGAAACTTCAAACTTCAGGGTGTTCATTGTATTTAACCCAACTCTTGGCTAAATACTTCCCCACTCACATAGCCAACCAACCACCACCACAAACAACCCAAATTCAAAAAAATCTGACTTAAAAAAAAGATAAAATAAGCCAGAACCAACCTCTCTCCAAATTGCTGACTGGATGATGACAATTCCTTCCTCTTGCTCTTTCTCCCTTCTTCCTCCCTAGGCCAGAACCAAAGCTCTGATACCACTTGTTGGGCCCCGCACAAAAATATAAGCAAAAGAGAAAGAAGAACACACAAAAATTTTAACGTGGTTCGGTGCCTCAAGACCTACTACCACGACCCCCACTGGGACAAACTTTACTACTTGTAATTTTTGAACGGAAAAATTACAAACCCTCCTCAATACAAAAATATACCCAAAACCCAATACACCCAATGGTTATAGGCTAGTATTCTTATGTGTGTTGGAACCTATATAACTCACACCTATTTATATACGCTCCTCACCCACTCACTCCACACACCCCACCAATGTGGGACTTTAAATTACACACACAACAAAATTACCCTAAGAGGTGATCAAGCAATTACGGTTTAAGCACAAAACTAAATAAACATCGATTGCATTAATTCAATTGTAAAAATCATCCAACAAACATAGAATTCATACTAGGGAACCATAATCCTAGGATAGAAAAGATCTTGCCTAGCATAATCATTAATCCAACCACAAATTTTAGAAAAGACATGAGATAAATCAGAGAAAAGAGAAGAAGAAGAAGAAGAAGAAATCAAATCTGAAGCTTACATCCACTCTTCCTTTCCTCTGATCCACCAGACGACCACCAAATTCGTGTTTTCTTTCAAACCCTAGCATTCTCTTCACCCTAAAATGTCGCTTAAATAAGCTAGAAATCGCGAAACTGTCCCCGTCACGAGGCTATATTGATGTGTAGTGACGCTATAGCACCGTGCTTTTGCATATTGCACCAAACTTGATTCTTTTGCTCCCAAATGCTTCCTTGGTAAATCTTGTTGCTTTACAAATTTTATGCCTGAAAATAGGAACAACACATCAACAATCACTCAGAAAACCACCAAAGCATAATGAAAATAACTTGAACTAAACCAAAACTGAATTAAACTATGCAAAACATCACTAAACAACTAAATATCACAAATCCTTCTAAAACCCAACCAAAATTCAACTTAATGATTGTTAAAGCGGAAGATTTTGCCTTTAATGAGCGCCTAAATAGCTCTATTTTATGGAGTTATCATTTTTGCTTCATTTGTTCAATTTCTAAACTTACTATATGCAATATTCCCTCATATGGACACATGGCACTAGTCTTCTAGAAGGTTAACTGGACCGCGGATCAATGACATGTGGCACTGCTAGATGGCCCCAAACGTGGCCTCCCTACATGTTCACCCGCGAGTCCCTTCACAACAGAAATGTGGGGGAACCTTCAGGGTCGTGGGTCGAGCCCCATGTTCAGGAATGTGGGTCGACCACGCTCCTCTCTACCTCAAGTATAAATACCCCTTACCTTGGGGACTTGAGAAAGGAGAACAAGAAACACAACATAGTAACATACAATGAGATTATTATTACCTGAAGTCTATCCAACAGACATCAGAGCACATTCATTCCCTCATAGGACTCATACGTCTTCTTGCTCTAAGCATCGTCCAGAGACTCTTGTTCTCTCATCCTCTATACGAGGTACCTCCAACAGGTGGCTCGCCCGCCCGGAGCATCATATGCGTCCAAGCCTCACACGGCCACTATTGGTAACACTCCTGCCTAACAGTTCTTATGGAGGTCCCCTCTTCGAACTATGTGGACTTTGATCCCTTACCAAGGGTACGTAGGCTCCTAGGTCATCACCTAAGACAAGTCCCCCAAGGTTACGACCCTTTGTAGTCCTTGTTTCACATTATGACTTGTCTGAACTAGAAATGATAGTTACAATATACATGAAACCTCCACTTAAATTTTAATAAATGCAATTTTACTTGTTATTTTATTTAATTTCGGACATATATTATTATTATTATTTAGTCATTTATATTGTTGGTTTTGTTTTTTGATGTATTATTTTTGTCCTTCTAATGTAATATTAATGCAATGTATCATGTGGAAGAATTAATTATCAAATTTTTTTAAAAAAATTACATTTTAAAATAAATTTTTCAAAAATCTAAAAAAAAAAAATTGGGTGGTTTAAGTGAGTCAACTCGACTCAGCACCTTGGTGAGCAGAGTTGCCATTTTTCTTGCTCTCCTGAAATATCAATCCGCTTGAGCCGACTTGTTTAAACCACAACCCATCAGATTGACTCATTTTGACACTTCTAGTATAATGATATTGTATCGCTGACTAACCAACATGATTTTTAACTTCATATTGATATAAAAAGAATGTTTGGTAGCAATGTGGTGTGGCATAGATGATAAAGGGTCTGCGTTCCCTAAACTATTGTCTTCTAAGTTCAATCCATGAAGGGATGAGAATGGAATGTCATCCTGTAATACCCCGAAAAACTTCGAGGATTAAAAAATGATTTATTTAAAATTTCAAGGATTTAAGAATAATTTATTATTGGGCTAGGAATTAAAACCTTAAAAAAATATAAATAAAATATGAAAGTTAAAAAGAAACCGGAAAGGAAAATTTTTTTTCAAAGATTGTAATACCCAAGAAAATTTATCGAAGTTTAAAATAAAACGAAAGGGAAAGAAAAGAAGTAGAAAATAATTTTTGGGATTTAATTCAAAACTTAAGAAATTGGAAACCTGAATTAAATAGGGAAAGGGATTAAATTTAAAATATAAATTAGTTATTATTTATTTAATTATTAATTAATTTATTTTTAATCATATTTATTTATTTATTATTTAATCATTTAATTATTAATTATTTTATTTTAATTTTTTTTATTATAATTATTTTATTATTATTGTTATTTAAATTGGGGGGTTGCCGTGCTTTGGTAAAACAAAAAGAAAAGGAAAGAATAAATAATAGAGAGGGAGAGAGACACGTGAAAACGAGAAACAAAGAGAAAAAGAGAGAAGAGAAAGGAGAGAGAGAAGGAAGAAGAAGGGGGAAGGAGGAGGGATTTTGCCGGAGGAGAGCGGTCCGACGCCGGCCACGACTACCGGAGCTCGACTCCAACCTCTTCCACACCTCCCACCAATCGAATCAAGGTTGGTGACCCCAATTTCATTCTAAACCCTCAATTTCTCCATTTTTAGGGATTCCTTCGATTCACCTTCGATTGAATTGTTTCAAGGGTAGATTGAGACCTAGAAAATGTTTTTCAACACTTAGTTGGGGTAGGAATCGAGATTTTTTTCTCGGATTTGCCCAAATTCGAATTTGGAAAGATTTGGGGTTGAAATTATAATTATTTTCAAATTGGGAAAATTGTTGATAATTAGGATTGAGCTTGGATTTGAGTAAATAGGCTTTGATTGATGTTATTAAAATTATATAGTTGAAATATTAGCTGAACAAGACCCATGAAGAGTTGCCCCGAGGTTACTAAGGTTGAACTTTGATGTTAACGTGCCGAGTCCCTGCTCGGTTTGCTCAATACACTTTAAGGGTGATGTTGAGGGCTCCAAACCTCTTCTTTTCAATCTTAAACACCCTAGAATAATTCTAAGTATGCTACCAATAATCAATGATTATTTTAGGTACCTTCTTGTTTCTCAAGGATGGAAACTTGCGGAACAATGAAGTCCAAATTCTAAAATGTCAACCTTATTCCTTCATAATTATTAGGAAGCCTTAAGTAGGATGAATTAGAGGTGTATTGAGGTTTAGAAACTAGATTTCTTAGAACCCAAATAGGAAAACAAGTTGAATCAAATGCTTAGACCTTCCTAAAATTATAATTCCTTCCAAGCAAGCTAGATAAGCTTCCTTAAATGCGAATACAAGTTAGATAGAGGTCTAATACTCAAATCCAAGTAAGTGAAAGACTCGAGTAGAGTGTTATATGCGAGTAAGTCAAGTGTCCGAGGAAGGATACACATAAGTTGGGATAGAGAAGTCCGATAAGACCAAGAGCTTGACTCTGTGGCAACCATGGACTACACGTGAGAGTAATGGAGAGATAAATAACAATCTAAGCTAAGTAATAATCTTAATGAAGTAAATGTTGTTCTTATAGAAACAACAGCACGCAAAAGAGTGCAACAGGAACTCCGAGGAGACTAAAGTCACAGGAGAGGATTGCATGAAAGGTTGACCAAGGTGAGGGTTCTTCCATCTCTGCTCCTAGGGTTGTATGCTTATGTGGACTACATGAGTATGTATATTCTCTGCTTGTCTGGTATTTGTTAGCTAGAGATATAGAATGCTAAAAGAATGAAAGAACTAGAAAATAGGTTGTGGAAAGTAGCTTGGATAGGAAGACATAGGAGTAGAGTATAATTGTTTGCTATGATTGGTGTGTAACAAATCCAACTCATACACTCCGGAGGCATAATGAGTATTTTATTAAATCTTTTCCACGACGGTGGCAAGAGTCCTTGTACGGAAGGGCTAAACTTTATTTTGAAAACTCGTCACGACGGTGACTTAAATTAAAATCATGCAAAGGGAGTTATTGGTGGGTTTCGGATTTGGTTATGCTAGCGATGTGAGACATCGAATAGAACAACGTCAGATGGCACTTGAGACCTCATTTTTATAATCACCATGACGATGGTCATTGCCCTATCCTGGAAATAGGGTCAGAAAGGTTTTATATTTCTATGACGATAGCTTGAGGCTCAGAGAGTGCATCTGGACGAGTATATGAGTTATATCCTGTTAAGGATACTGCTCCATATTAATAAGGAGAATAATTGTTGATCCTTCGGGAAAGATACAAAGAATCCTATTAATATGTGAGACATCGACTAGAACAACGTCAGATGACACTTGAGACCTCAGTTTTATAATTACCATAACGATGATCATTGTCCTATCCTGGCAATAGGGTTAGAAAGGTTTTATATTGCCATGACGATAGCTTGAGGCTCAGAGAGTGCATCTGGATGGGTATATGAGTTATATCTTGTTAAGGATACTTGTACATATTAATAAGGAGAGGAATTGTTGACCCTTCGAGAAAGATACAAAGAATCTTATTAATATGGGATACCAAGATAAGGAGACACGGGAAGAACCTATGGGTGAACTGTGAGCCTGATCTTGCAGAAGAGAAATCATCCTGTTGAGATGGTCCAGGGTGTATCAGTGGCCAGGCTTTGAGACGTCGTGTCGTGCCCGCCATTGTGGCCTGGTTGGGTAATGGACGAGTGGGCTCAAGCTATTGCCCCACAGCTAGGGGTTAGGACTTGCCACGTGGTGGCTATGCGTCAGTTGTTTGATAGATAGAAGTTGATTGTGTTTGATTAATAGAATTGTCACGAGGTGACCAGTACCCAAGCGAATGGGTTAAGTATGTTTTGCCACTTGGTGGCCAGCAACTCGAGTGCACGGGTTCGAAGTGGGAAAGCCACGTAGTGGCTAGTAGATACCCCCAGAGTTGGAGAGATTAAGTAGGTGTATGTTTAGCATCTGTGTGTATGTACAAATTATCTGTGTTTTCGTATAATTGCTGATTGTGCAGTGTAGTAGTAATGTACAGGATTGCGTCACCACACGTCTTGTTTGATTTAGACATGCTAAAACGTGAGAAGACCGGTAGGTAAAAGCCGGCACTATATGTTAGATGTTTACTTGCTGATTGATGACGTGGAATAAACTGCTACATGTTTACGGTTATTAAATGCATGTGAGTGTTTGGGTGAAATTTCGGTTGTTGTGTGATCACCAAGAATGTATGCTAACAACAGTAACTAGTTGTTTTTGCATGTGGTTGTGTATGACTCCCAATCCCAGCGCCAAGGTACCCGCCTTACACCAGGGATGGGAGAGTTCTCACTGAGTCGCGTGGTTAAGACTCACACCTCATTTTTACTACACAGAGACTGGTTAAGTACAGTGGAAGAAGTCTCGATGGAGCGAGGAACGAACAAAACTTTCCGAGACCCACAACTTGTTCATGTGTGTGAATGAATTGTAATTGTAATTTAATTTGCTTTATCATGTATCATAAAGTAAAGGGTAGACTTACCCAATTATATTGTATCACTAAATCTAGAACTGTCAGCTTCACACACCTTAAAGATCAGGATCCGTTAGATTACGATTCAGGGAGAACTTGTTTCCAAAATATATATATATATATATATATATATATATATATACATATATCTGTTGCATGCCAATAGGATAGGCAGCATCTTCGGATGTGTAGCCAATACACAGGTTATATATTATGTGATTTTTCCTATATCTATATCCTGAAGCAGCACTGGCCGTAGATTTTCAATAATAGATATTCTGTCAATTTGGTGATAAGACTTACAGGCAGAGGGGTATTCCCTGTGTCTGTGCCGGTCACGGTCCCCTAAACGGGGGTCGTGACACATCCGATCCATTGAGAGTTTCTCCCTCAGTAATGGGCCTCAAAGTACCCAAGGAATTAGTGAATGACTCACTTTGGTAGATAACCTGATCATAGAAAAAAAAGCCTTTCGATGTTAGATTAATTGTTGAAGGCGCAAGTAAGAATGCATATTCTAATGTGATTCTTTGTTTTCCTTAGTCAAAAAATTATTTACGAGGTAGATTATGCATACAATTCATGCCTAATTAATTTTGCAAATTAATACTCAAATTAATTGTACATTTTGTTTGAAAGGGTCATTTCACTATACATAAAAAAGGTAAGGTAGTTTCATAAAGCTCAAAACTATTTTAGCATATAGTTTTGAGTTTTCATTTCGTCCTATTGTTTGGCACATAGTTTTGAGTTATAATGGAAAAGATAAGCAAGTTTCAGAAAATTCAAAACCGGCACAGTTTTGAGCTTCTCAATCCTGCCCATTGTTAGGTACGTTGCTTTATGCTATAACAGAAAAGAAAAGTTAGTTTCATAAAGTTCAAAATTGTGACGGCACATAGTTTTGAGTTCTCATCACTTCCCATTGTTTGGCATATTGTTTTGATCTATAACAAAAAAGATAAGGTAGTTTCATAAATATCAAAATTATGTTAGCTCTAGTCAAAGTTTTGAGTTTCCATTCCTGTCCATTGTTTGGCACATAATTTTGTGTTATAATAGAAAAAATAAGGTAGTTTCATAATGCTCAAAACTAGGCTGACACATAGTTTTAAGTTCCAATTCCTACCCATTGTTTGGTACATTGTTTTGAGCTATAACGAAAAAGATAAGGTAGTTTCATTAAGCTCAAAACTGTATTGGCGTATTGTTTTGAGCTTCTCATCCCTACCCATAAATGTTTGGCGCATTGTTTTGAGTTATAATAAGATAAGGTAGTTTCATAAAACTCAAAACTAGGTTCAAATCTAGTTTTGAGTTCTCATTCTGCCCATTGTTTTCTCAAACTCCCTCTTATAAAAGGCCATTAACCTCTGAGTACATACACAAACTTGTAGTTTCATCTCATCAAATTGTATTTGCCTTAGCTTAATTTTATGAAGAAATTGGTCGTGATAGCAAAATGACTCCTTCTATCGTTTTATCAAAAGGCACCCCCAATAGTCTACTATTTCTTCCATTCTCTCCCAAACTTATTACTTCAAAAGAGCTATTTGGATTCAAGGTAATTACTTTTCTCTTCTCATTTCCATGTATTCTATTCAACTTGTTATTGAAGATAATCCTTCAAAGAAACATATTTCCTCTCTTCTATTTGTGTTAGTCCATTTTTTTCTTACAAGACAATCCTCTGAAGAAAAAAAAACAACTCTTTGCCCTCACTTATAAAGACTTGGATTTTTTTTGTCATGCTTCAATGTAACACAACTTTAACTAATTTTAGGGTGGATTTGATTTACCAAAGTATTTTTAGTTCTTTCTTAAATAAAGTTTTTATTTAGAAGTTCTTAATATTTTAAATATATATTTTTCATGCAAAGTTAAAATTTTGTTTATATTTCTTTATAAGTCAAATAAATTAAATGTTTATAATTTTATTAGTTACTTAGTTTAAAATTATTAAATGATAATATTTATATGGATATATAAAGGTTTACTTTTAAAAAAATACAAAATATAACATACATGATTATGTAAAAACGTATTTATGCTTTTACCTTATTTGAAATAAAAATTCCAAAATTTTCTTATATTATATTTTGCCTTACACACACCGTCATTTGTTTTAGTAAAAATAAAACCAATAAACAATAAAACCAAACAAAAGTTTAAATATAACCTCTACATTACTTACTTAAAACGCAAAGTGAAATTGTTGAACAAATAAATCATGTAAAACTTTAATGATTTGTCCAAGTCTAAAGGCTATGATTTAATATTATGCATATATATAGTGAGACTTTTTAGTGGCAACCACTATCATCATCTTCTTCATCTCTCATGACTAATCTCTTCCAAAAAGCTAAATAATAAATAATGAAGATGAAATGGAATTATAAAATGTTAATGATTATTTATAGATGAGTGATAGTGGGTTTAACTAGATAAAATCATAAAATAATGGGAAAAACTGAAAAACCAAAACTATGTGCATGTCTAGTTTTGGACTTTATAAAATTACCTTATCCTTTTATTTATATATGCTTTAATAAGATAACTTAGATTCCATGAAATAGATTAAAGCTAAGAGAGTGAAATTCTTCAAATATAAAATGCATAATTGACATATATGAAGTGTTTATATATGTACTTATTCGTTGCATAATTAATTACACAATATTTTTACCAAAAAAATTCTTATTTTTATGGAAATCAATTATGGTTGCCATATATAAAATGATGAAATCATTTTCATATGGGTTTCATATCACCAGTTGTACATTTCTTTTCTTTTTGCAATACTAATAAAATTTTTTAAAACATCTTTTAGACATTTTTTTTTGCTTTTTCATATTTTGAAAAAAAATCAAAAAAATATTTTGTATTACAACTAAAATATTAAATTATTCAACATATCAATTAATTTAATATGTAATTGATTATATATTCGTAGTTTAGCAACTTCGCTCTCTTTAATTGGTTTTGTGCAATCTAATTAGGTATCTTTATACAAGCGTATATAAATGAAAGCATAGGTGGTTTTCTAAAGCTCAAAACTAGGTTGGCACATGGTTTTTATTTTTTGTTTTTAGTTTTGTTAATTGTTTTATGTCTTAAACCCACTATTGCTCATCTATAAATGACCATTAATATGTGTATATAGTTCCATCATTATTATTTATTTACCCTAGATTTTTATATTTTTGAAGATCTTTGTTATGAGAGATGAAGAAAATATTTAGATCTAATAGTTTGGTGGGTACATAGAGTGTCATCGATCTCATCATCATCGTCATCTCTTTGAGTCAACTTCTTCATCAAAGTTAGGTCAAATAAAACTTAATGAGAATAGAATTAATTGGAAAAAAAAAGTTTACCTTAACATGTGTACATAGACAAATGGCCTATTATAAATTAAATGAAATAGGGTTTAAGGTACAAAACAATAATAGATGTGATTATCTTTAGTTAATACATAAATAAGTGGTATAATACACCTAAGAACTTCTCTATCATGTATAGTTTAGGCTAAAAGATTTTAATTACTATCATATCTTAATTTAATATTTGTAACTACGGAATATTCTGCCTAGGGACACATGGCATTGAGCTCCCAGAAGTTTAGTGCTAGTATACGCTAATGACACGTGGCACCATTTGCCTGCCCCTTACATGGTCGTTGCCCATGCCTCTCTACGAGGGCTCCCATCCAAGAGATGTGGGAGACCCCCTGAACATCATGGGACGACCCTCAACCCGCAAGAACGTGGGTCGAGCACGTCCTCCCCACACTTAGTATATAAAGACCCTCACTCGGGGGGTTTAAGGATCGAATTCAGAACATCAAGAGAACGTCACTTATAACCATTTAGGCAGACGTTCTGAGTACCCTCAGACATCCTCTTGCCCAACTCACATCACACATCCCGAGCTCTACCCTCAGCACCGTCAGGTCCCGCCACCGGCAGACACATCTCCGTCCCGGAGTATTCCACCAACAGAGCTCCTAACAGCTCTCAGAGACTCAAGCTCTCTCACACTCTATGGCAACCTCCCTCGAGCGGCTCGCCCGCCCGGAGTATCTTACGCACGTCTTAGCCGCACACGGCTCGATACAGGTGCCTAGCCTAAGGGCTCCTATAGACGTCATATCCACTCTTTAGACTCTAATTCACCCTAATTTCTCCCCATATTTGGATTCGTCTCGCTAAAATGAGAAAAAATGACTCAAAAATCGTCAAAATCGGAGCTAAAACTGAGAAATTATGCGTGACAGAAAACTTCACGACGCTGGTCAACGCCGTTGACCCCTTGTGGTCGCCGGCTGTTAACGGCGGCGCAGCGCCGGACCAACACCGGCCGACCGCCGTATCCGGCGGCGCCGTCGCCAGAGTACCGTCGACTGCTATCATCGGAACACCTCTGGCAGCGGAAGTCGCCGGAGCAACTTCGGCCGCGCCGGCACCGGCAACCCGCGGCGGCGGAGGTTGCCAGACCTCCGCCAGAGCCGACGACCTGCGGCGGTGGTGGTCGCCGGACCTCCAGCGCCGACCGCCAGACCCCTGTCAGTCGATGGCGGTTCACGGCGGCGCCGACGACCGTAGTCGGCCGGCCGGCCACCACCGGCAGCTACGTCAGCCGCGCCAGTAAAACCTCCCCCTCTCCTTCCCAAAACAGCAGCGTTCATGTACATGTATATATCTAATTCGTAGGGTATACATACCTTTAATAATATATACATGCATGCATATTAGGGTCTTTAATATTGAAAGGGGAACCTAAACATGTTTCTAAGTTTTAGGGTATGGGTTACCAGTCAATATTGAATTAAAAAAGAAAATTAACACATATAATTTATATTCAAAAAATTATGGGACCCTACCCTACAATATATGACTATCACATGTTTTAAATCAAAATTAAAACATATAATTAAAACTAGGAACCTAAGCATGTTCCTAAGTTTTAAATAAACAAACCCTAAGCATGTTTCTAACCCTTTTCGGTTCATCAATCCTTGGAGAACAGAGCTCTAGCCGGATCCACATGATCCGACCCGACCCATGGACCGAAAAGAAAAAACGAAAAATAAACCAGGCATAAATATAAATATTGCGGAAGCTACTAACCTGGACGGTATTGCTAAGACCTTGGATCTTGCCAGTGCCTCTGCTCCACCAGGGCTGACCTCCAAACGACGAACACCGAAAAGGGCCGCGCCAAACGGAGGACTCTACCTACGAGAGGTAGAGCCACATGTCCACGACTGATGCGTGGAAGAATGACTCAAAAGAAAAAGAGAAATATTATACTATCTGGGGTTTCCCAAACGGGACCCCCCTTTCCAACACATGGAATAAGCAACTGGAAAGGTGTGGAGTCACTCCTATTTATAGGAGGATGAGAGAGCTCCCATCATTGACGCAAGCAATGTGGGACGTGGAATATGAACAAATATCATGCTTCTATCATGATCACCTAGCCCACTTTGGGCCACGAGTGTGGGCTCGTGTAACCTCCGATGAGTGTCATCTTGGTGTCGTTTTGTTCGTCTCTCAGCGAGCTTTCCAACGGATCCTTACTCGACCCGATCGGACTCCCACATGGGCGGATATTTAGTCTCGAAGACCCCAATATATCCAATACATTGACTAGGTTTAGACTTTGAAAATTCCACTCCTTGCCCAAATGGGGTGGCTAGAGGTGATCTTCATTGTGTTTGGGGAAAACCAATAAATGTCTCATATCCTTGATATAGCCAACTCATTTGCTTTTATTAAGGCTTCTTTCCTTATTTTTCTTTTTCTTTTTTTGTTTTTATATTTCGGAAAACATGGCTAAGTCTGAGGTATACAAGGCAAGTGGCCATTCCCAAGAGACTCATGACTATGCATATGTGCGGTATCTTCTTTTATAAATCAAGTTAATTGCCAATGTGATATCCAATCAGACGAGGATTTTGAACATTTGAATGCCCGAGGAACACATGAATAAGAATGAGAGAAGAACTAGAATGAAGAATATGGAGTAAATGAATTACGGTTACTGATGGAAAAGACACTTTACTTTGTTCCAAAAATAAGTGTGACGAAGTTCATTCGAAAAACATATTAAGGCATTTCAAACATTTGATGTCATTCACTCTAACATTTCCTAATCAAGCTTGTCGCATTTTACCCTCTTTGCGAATCTACCCTCAAACTCAGGAGTTGGGGTGATCTTGTTGTTCCTCATTAATATTTGAACATTGACTTAAAAAATGCTACCTGCCTCAATTGGATGACCACACACATTCACGTGGCATTCTCATAAAGTTGTGGCTTGTACCATCTGGGGTACGGAGGCGTTAATGGAACCATGGGTCTTGGGCTTATGATAACCGTCTGAATAATTCCAGTTGAGATACTTCCAGAATCCGAATATGATTATCTCGCAATGCATGCACTAAGGATTTTAAAACAATGAGATTCTAAAATGATGCCTTTCCCACATAGGCATTGAGTTTGATGTATAACAGTTCCCCGGTGCAGGCACTGAGTTTTTAAGGCAAGGATGTTAGTTCTAAAGTGTTGACCCTCTCTATATTGGGAATTTAAGACGAGGATTCGCACTGAGGCCTTAAGGCACAAATGAATTTGGAAGGTTGATCCCTTAGTTACTATTTAGCTTCAACAACCAGACTCGTTCTTGAGGTCAAACAATTATTGGATGCCATCCCAATACAACTATAACTTATGAATGCAGTGCAAACATGCAAAAAATAAAAGAAAAGAAACAAGTCAATGACAGAAATGACTTCACCACAAATACTATATTGAGTTCTTCGAAAAATAATGCATTAAAGGCTCGTTACACACGCATTAGGTTTCTTTGGCTTTTAGTCTAACATTGCGACCAGCAAATGAGATTCTTAACGGAAATGGTGTTTTCCTCAAAGTATAAAAATTCATGATTAGTAGGAAAAAGAATATTTCCTTTACGTTAAACATCTCAATTACCAGTCACAACCTTGACTTTAGCTTGCGTAAAGCTTGCTTGTACAACACCAAAAGATTGACACCATGCACCTCAATAATTGTAAATATAACCACTGTTTGTCGACTATGCAGATAAATGAACAAATGTTGATACAATCCTAAGTCCTAGGAATTAATATGAGAGAGAAAACATACTCGTCACATGTACAAATATTATTTACAACACGGGGAAAAGAAAAACAATGATGATTTATATTAGAAACAAATGTGTGGTAAAACTTTTTTTTTATACAATGCATATAAAGTCATAGGAAAAATTTTGTTTATATACAATGCAAAGAAAGTTATGAGAATTTTTTTTTATATATATATACAATGCAAAAAGAATTTATGAAAACATTTTTCTTTATATAGCGCAAAGAAAAGTTTTTATATATATATATATATATATATATATATATATATATATAATGCAAAAAAATTTTGTTTTTCTATATATACAAAGTAAGTGGTTTCGTTTACTTTTATTGACATTTCAAAAGACAATTTTATAGAATGGAAACAATAACTATTTTTATTTTTTTATATATGCAATGCAGAAAAAAAAATTCTTTACATATATATACATGCAAATGATTTTCTTTTTTTTCATATATGATGCAAAGGAAAAGTAATTTCCCGTTTCTTTTACAAAAGAAAATTTTATAAGAAATTTTTTTATTATTATACAATGCGAAAGATTTTCTATTTTATACAATGGAAAGGAAAAATGGTTTCTTTTTCATTTATTCACAAATCAAAAGAGAATTTTATATGTAATGCAAAGGGAGTTACATAAAATAAATACATTTTTGTATACAATGCAATAAATTTTTTTTATATATATATACAAAGCAAAGGAAAAATTTTTTTATTCATAACTCAAAAGAAAATGTTAAATGCAATGCAATCAAAATTATAAGAAAAATGATTTTTTATAAGAAAAAGGAAAATTTTTAATATAACAGAGAAATTTTATATATACAATACAAAAGAAAAGGAGATTACTTTTCTTTTATTCACAATTCAAAAGAAAATTTTATATACAAATCAAATAAAATTATAAAAAAAAATTTATTATTTTTTTCATATATACAATACAAAGGATTTTTTTCTTTTTTTTTTATATAATGAAAAGAAAAAGAGAATTTTAATATGCAATACAAATGAAAAGGAAATTTTTTATAAAGAAATTATTTTTTTTTCATATATGCAATGCAAAGAATTTTTTTTATTCATAATTCAAAAGACAATAATGTAAAGAAAATTATAAGAAAAATGAAACCTCTTATTTTTTACTTTTTATATATACCATGTAAAGGATTTTCCTCTTTTTCTTTTTTGTATATATACAATGCAAAAAAAAATTTGTTTTGCAAAAAAGTTTTTTTTATATAAATCCCAAAAAGGAATTTTTTATATAACGCAAAGAAAATTTTTTTTATATAAACATGTGCGATGCGAAAGATGCTATGAGAAAATTTTTTATATATATATAATGCAAAGAAAATTTTTTTATGTATATATAATTCAAAAGAAATTATGAGAAAAAGGAAAAATTTTTTATTTATAATGCAAAGGAAATTTTTTTTTTATATCCAATGCAAAGAAAAAGTAGTCTCCTTTTCTTTTATTCACAATTCGAAAGGCAGTTTTATATACAATGCAAAGAAAATTATAAGAAAAATGAATATTATTTTATTATTTTTTTTTTACTTTTGTTTTTTTTTAAATGTATGCATGTAACGAAATGAGGGAGTTCGCTCCTTGTGTCCTAAAAGTTATGCTCTTAAGGTCTCAAAAATAGGCTAACCTAATAAGGATAGGCTTTAAGGTCAATTTGCACATGGTTCGGCTTGGGATCTAGATATCCGAAAAAGACCCTTAGATTGCTTCCACTAAAGGTGGAGTCCCTAACTTAAGAGAGGATCCTGTCACAGAAAAGTTTGCGCGTAACAACCCTTAAGTCAGGTAACAATCTAAGTATGATAGATAAGTCAACCTCTGTAGGCCTAAACCCAATAAGGAAAGATTCTCATATCCCATTCTAACTTATTTGGACATGCTCCTGGTATAGGAGCCAATTCGTTGGTGAGTATAAATTTAAATAGTGCATTTGTGATTTTTGGAGAATCCTAGCTCCCCTTCCCTTCCACTTAAAGGTAGAAACATTTTGAAAGCAAAAATCACAAATATAAAAGAATATATACATACAACCAATATTAAAGGCCAAACAAATTGAATATTAATTTTTGAAAGGGCTTGACTCTCTTAATATAAAGTCCCCAGCGGAGTCACCAACTGTGAAGACCAAGCCTTCGACGGGAGTCGCCACCAAGTTTTCCATGAAACTTGGAAAAGAAAAATAAATTTGAAAATTTGAAAATTGAGTTTTAAAATATTTGGGTTCGGGAGTCTGCTTGAGATGAGGGGAAGGTGTTAGGCACCCTTCTTCCCCCGTCTGAAGACGGTTACCCTAAAAATTAATTATTTAAATTATTTGACCTTAAAAATTGGTGAAAGATATAAATGCAAAACAAAGAAGAAAATAAAGGTGGACTTGACCTAGGATAAGAGCCTAGGGCCTATGTACCCTCAAAGAGGGATCAAAGTCCACGTACTTCGTGTGGCATGCAAGTGTGTGAGTGAAGGGGAGGTTCATCAAGCAAAAGCTCAGATAGCTTCCCAGTGCAATGTGCTTAAAGAGGCAAAGGCCCCTCGGCACCTATTGATAACTCTATGAAAATAGAATTATTTAGGCTCATTTTCCAGTTAATTGTGATGTTCATCTGCGATTTAAATGCATTTTGGACTAGTTTTGATATGATTTTAGGTGCTTGTATGCCAAGTCATGTTTTTATAGGAGTTTAATGAATTTAGATCTTGTTTTTGATAAGTTAAAGGGTAGTTGATTAATTTCTAGAGGCTGAGGAATGTTTACTTTTGTCTTTCAGGACCTAAAGGTGCAAAGGAGTAATTTCAGAACACATTGGAGGACTCGGAAGATAAGTTAAAAGCAAGGAAAGGAAAAAGGAACTAATCTGAAAGAAACAAAAGTTCTGGCGCTGCTGCGCCAGAATGGGCGCCATAGCCCCCACTTACTACCCAGTGGGGTAAATTTGACAGAGAGTGGGCGTTGCAGCGCCCGGTCGCAGGGACAGTTACGGAAATTCGCGATTTTCACTGATTTAGTAGGGTTTGGCTGCGCGATTTCAATTTTTGGAAGCCATATTTCAAGTCTGGAGGTGGAACTCTACTTGGGTTGAAGGAAAGCAAGTTCGTGGAGCGACTTTGGTGGTTCGAGATCGAGAACGAAGTCGAGTTTAGCTTGGAAACGGAATTTTTACTCTTCTTCTTCTTCTCTATTCTTCTGAATTTTTCTGATGTTTACTTCTAGAATTGTGATTTCCATTATGTCAATGATAGGCTAGACTCTTTTATCCTAGGGTTATGTTTTTCTAGCATGGATACTATATTTGTTTGATGATTTTCATGGTTCAATTTAATGTATTTGGTATTTATTCAATTTATGCTTAAACTCTGACTGTCTAGCCAGCACTTAGGGTAAATTGGAGGATTTAGGTGACCTTGAAAGAGGCATCTAGATTTAGTCCTAAAATTGAATACCGTTAGTTCTAGGTTGATTAATTGATTAATTACAAGATTCGCCCGAAGGATAGACATATACCTGAGGGCCTAACGGAGTCAAAATTAGCTTGAACGAATTAATGCAACTCTATATTTTGATTTTCTACATAGACATATGAGAAGACTAGTATTGAGTTAGGGCTTGTATAGGATCGACAGACCATACAACAACATTTGAGACTAAGATTAATATCGGTACATTGAATTTGACCTTGAAAAGAACCAAACGACATAGTTGAAGTGTTAGGATTGACCATAACCTTAGGAACTCTTAAGACTTGATTTCATTCGTTTTCATTTTGCTTTCATTTAATTTTGTTTAACCAAATTCAAAAACCCCCCTCTTTGGTTACATTGACTTGTTTTCACTACATCTTCGTTATTAAAAAGTACTAGAAATCTTTCAATCTCTGTGGGTTCGACCCTACTTACTCTATATGCAAATTGTGTTAAGCGAAAGTAGGAAAATTATTAATATTAATTTGATTGCGCTCGACACACAACACCTATCTACCATGCAATATGTTATAAAAAAAGCAAGAAAAGTGCACGTGTGAGGGCTCATCAGGCGGCGTGCCCAAATGTCGTAAAGACTAGTACTCCTATAGAAGTAAGGGCCTCTTGGTGGTACTAGGTTACACATTATATGAAAAGTATTTAGGAAGTAAAACGAAGAACAATTTCTGCCTTTAAAGGGGGCAGGGGGTCGCGACGTATAAAAAGATACGTCGTGACCCCTAGCTTTTAAAACAAGGGGGTCGCGACATATGAAACGATACGTTGTGACCCCTAACTTCTAAAACAGGGGGGTTCGCGACGTATAACATAGGGGGTCACGACCCCTAAACCCTAATTTATGTGTAGGGGAAGAACCAGAAAAAAAGCAGGAGAAAATTCGGATTTTTGGACTTTTTCGAGGGGGGGGGGGGGTTCGCGACCCCTTCCTTACAGAGCCTTTTTCTTGTCCTCCCGGTGTCCGATTTGTGCAAAGTATATGTCTGTTTTGAAGAAGTTTTCGTCCTCTATGCAACAGAAGAAGTTTCAGGTGCATCTAAATTAAGATGAAACCTTGGTGACCAAATCTTTGATGACTGTCAGATTTTAATTTTAAAAGACCTTCGTCCTTCATCCAAGTCTTCTCCCGGACTCATTTGTCTTCCACCCGATACTCGATTCGCACAAATCTTATGTCAGTTTTCAAGAATTTTTCATCCTCTACGCAACGGAAGAAGTTTGAAAGCCAAAATACATTAGATGAAACTATAGTGATCGAATCTTCGTCTATTGTGTCCCTTTTATTTCAACCTCAAATGACTCTTATTTCATCTTTTATTTTGACACTCAACACTTCTCTTCTCCAGGTTCTTTCCACCTTACAATCCTTGGAATTTTGGGTCAATCCTAATTGCGCCCGTTTTCATTCATTAATTTTAAAAAGTCCGGACAAAATGGGGTGTCTATAATCACCCACTTATATAATTTAATTTCTTTACTTTACATAACTATTTCTTTCTAAATAAATGCTTCCAAGTTTTCAATCCCATGACCACAAAGCTATTTCAAGCCCTAAATCCATCTAATAGACCTCAAGAAAAATGTTAATCAACCATATTTAGGAAATAGAAGAATTACATACCTAAATCCAAACAAAACCCCCAAAATTTCACCAAGCTTTGCTACCCACACCCTAGTCAAAAGAAGGTCTGATTTCCCCTATTTTTTAGCAAGAAAATGATGCTAAAATGACCGCCAAACCAACTCTAGATGCATCACAATATACTGTATAACCTCCAGTTCTTGAAGGCAAGGTGAGAATTGGTGCTAAAGTCAAGCACTCCTTCAACTTTTGAAAACTTTCCTGGCAAGCATCTTTCCATTGGAACTTCACATTCTTCTGTGTCAACTTAGTTAGAGGTGTAGCTATTCTTGAAAAATCCTTCACAAAGCGACAATAATAACCCGGAAAGCCCAAAAAGTTACAATCTCTGTTACTGTGGTAGGTCGTGGCCCCTTTTTCCATAGCCGTGCAAGTTTTTCCTTTTATTGTTTTATTGATTTAGGACAACGGATAAAACTTGTGCATATATTATATAATTCATTTCTTTGCTTGTGGCTAACTAATTGATTTAGATATCAGAAGAGTAAATTCCTTAAAAAAGGTAAGATTTTTTACATTTAGTATTTACTTTTAGGGAATTGTTGCGTGTCAAAATCCCCTGCTATGGGTTGGCTTTAGGCGAATGAGCATTCACCATTCATAACTTTTAGAGACCTTTTAGATCCCTGTGGTAATCGGTTCTCGGTACTCAAGGATTTCCATTGAGTGCTTTGAAAATTCAACACCCATAACTTTTAGGGACCTTTTCGATCCCTGTGGTGATCGGTTCTCGGTACTCATGGATTGCCATCGAGTGCTTCGAAAATTTGTCACCCATAACTTTAATGAATTTTTAGATCCTTATGGTGATCGATCCTCGGTATTCATGGATTGCCATATAGTGCTTCGAAAATCTGACACACATAACTTTTAAGGACCTTTCAGATCCCTGTGGTGATCGGTTCTCGATACTCAAGGATTGCCATTGAGTGCTTCGAAAATCTAACACCCATAACTTTTATGGACCTTTCATATCTTGTGGTGATCGGTACTCATGGATTTCCATCGAGTGCTTCAAAAATCTAACACCCATAACTTTTAAGGACATTTCATATCCTTGTGGTGATCGGTTCTCGGTGCTCATGGATTGCCATCGAGGGCTTCGAAAATTCGACACCCATAACATTTAAGGACCTTTTAGATCCCTGTGGTGATCAGTTCTCGGTACTCATGGATTGCCATCGAGTGCCTCGAAAATTGGGCGCCCATAACTTTAAAGGACCTTTTAAATCCCTGTGGTGATCGGTTCTCGGTACTCCTGGATTGCCATTGAGTGCTTCAAAAATTTGACAGCCATAACTTTTAGGGACTATTTAGATCCCTATGGTGATCGGTCCTCGGTATTCATGGATTGCCATAGAGTGCTTCGAAAAATTGACACCCATAACATTTAGGGACCTTTCAGATCCCTGTGGTGATCGGTTCTTGGTACTCATGGATTGCCATCAAGTGCTTCAAAAATCTAACACCAATAACTTTTAGGGAGATTTCAGATCCCTGTGGTGATAGGAACTCATGGATTGCCATCGAGTGCTTCGAAAATCTGACACCCATAACTTTTAGGGACCTTTCATATCCTTGTGGTGATCGGTTCTCGATGCTCATGGATTGCCATCGAGGGCTTCGAAAATTCAACTCCCATAACTTTTAGGGACCTTTCAGATCCCTGTGGTGATCAGTTCTTGGTACTCATGGATTGCCATCGAGTGCTTCAAAAATTTGACACCAATAACTTTTAGGGACCTTTTAGATCCCTGTGGTGATTGGTTCTCGGTACTCATGGATTGTCATCGAGTTCTTCAAAAATCTGACACCCATCACTTTCAGGGACCTTTCAAATCCTTGTGGTGATCAGTTCTCGTTACTCATGGATTGCCATCGAGTGCTTCGAAAATTCGACACCCATAACTTTTAGGGACCTTTTAGATCCCCGTGGTGATCGGTTCTTGGTACTCATGGATTTCTATCGAGTGCTTCGAAAATCTGACACCCGTAACTTTTTGGGACCTTTCAGATCCCTGTGGTGATCGATTCTCAGTACTCATAGATTGCGATCGAGTGCTTTAAAAATTCGACTCCCATAACTTTTAGGGACCCTTTAGATCCTTGTGGTGATTGGTTCTCGATACTCATGGATTGCCATAGAGTGCTTTGAAAGTTCGACACCCATAACGTTTTGGACCTTTTTGATCCTTGTGGTGAATGGTTCTCGGTACTCATGGATTGCCAGGAAGTGCTTCAAAAACCTAACACTTATAATTTTTGGGGAGTCTTGCTCGCCAAAATCCCTTCCATCATCGTAAGATCGTCTACGGCACTCAAAATTAAAATTGATACGGTAAGGGAATCTAGAGCCGGACAAGGTTGTGAGCCCCTCATTAATGGGTCGCGACCCATTTCTTGTACAGTTGTGGAATACGTTGCAACCCCACTAGTAGTCAAATGGTCGCATATTTGACCGTCATGGGTTGCGACCCACACACCCGTATGTCGCGACACACGCCACATGTCAGCCTAGCATTAGCCCGTTCAAATGACCACATTAATGCTCTGGGTCGTGACACATGATCTGTACATCGCGACCCCCGTTACTGAAGGTGCTTTTAAGGGGAATCAAAAAACATTTGTGGGTCACGACCCCCTTTTTTACTCTAGTTTTTCTCCCAAAGCTTGAGTTTGCCCAAATCCTTCTCCCAAAACCGCTGCGATCAAGTGAAATATCACATCTCCGACATCGTCCCCACCGATTCAGAACTCCCCTCGTCACCGAAATACTTAGGTAAGGTCTTTTGTTTTCGCAAGGGGGTCGCGACGTATTCTTTTTTATGTCGCGACCCATAGCACTATGGGTCAAGACACATAGACTTCTGTGTCGCGACCCATAACTCCTCGGGTCGTGACCCTCCTTCTGTATGTCACAACCTATTGCATGGGGGCATATTTTTGTATTTTGGGTATCTTTTTCTCCTTTATAGGACTAACAACCCATCTACTTTTCTAGAAAAAATGGCTAAGAGACCACGTCAAGGTGCCTCATCCTCATCTCAGCCAGTTGCCCATGACCTGGAGGTGACATTGGAGCAGTACCAGAGAGGTATTTAGGCCAGGTCATTGAACCCAAAGAGGACCATGGCCAGGCTAAACCTGAGTCCTTAATTCATGGAAGGGATTCAGTTCTAGGGCCACCAAGGCCTTTTGGAGGTGGTAAATCAGGGAAACGACCCCCTGGTGTACTAGTACCATGTGGCGTATGCCAGCACACACAGTTGGTCTTCGTACTGAGGGATGTCACAATCCTCATAGTCACTCTAAAAACCTTCTTTGAGATGTACGATTTGAGGATGGAGCCTAACTGCACTTTTGCTAAGACACTTACCGAGCCATACTCCCGAGAGGCCATAGCAGAAGCACTGACATACCCAGGGCAGGACAAGTGGGAGGCCAAGAGTGCCCTCAAGAGAATTTGCAACCACCACATGACGAAGAACTGGCAAAAATTTTTGGCCAGTAATGTTTTGGCAACAAAGCACAGGGGATTTCTCAGCAAAAGGTTGAGCACCCTGATCTGCCTGATCATGCAGAAGGCTGCACTTTGCTTCCCCAACATTATGAGCTAGGAATTCCAAAGCAACGCTCAAGATTTCAAGCTATAACTTAGGCCTAAATACACACCGACAACAATAATCTTTCCCCACATCCTCACTGCCTTCTGGGAGCTTCACCATGTACAATCTCGGGGCCTGGATTACTACGATTCTGCCTCTACTTACAAGATGAAAAAGGATCAGGATATGGCAGACTTTCCACTGTCGGAGCACCTTGACTTTGAGGCTGAATGCCATACCATCTCCTCCGCCTCAGCAACAGCAGCAACTACCTCAGCAGGGACGGCAGCTGCAACCGCAACAGCAGCAACATGACATTCCACCTGGGACTATGGAGGCAACACTGACTCCTGATCTTTTGACCCATCTTGAAGATGAAATCCAGGTTAAGGATAACGCTATCGAGGATTTGACTTGGGAGGTCCGAGAACAGCAAGAAGAGATCAGAGAGCTGCGGAAAGATGTAAATGAGCTGAAGGGCGGCATGAAAGCCTTATTAAAGCACTTCTGCTTGTTCGAAAAGGGTGGTCCTCCCCCAAGGCTGGCGCCATTTGCAGCTCCAAACAACTCTAATGACGAGGATGGGGATGATTAGGAGTAGCCATTTAGGAGCCCTAGGACCTTTTTCTTTTTTGGAATCCCATAGGATTTTTCCTTTGTTCTACTTTAAGTGTGTTTGACTTTTGATTTTAATGACAAAATTTGGTTTCCTTTTCATGTCTTTACTTGTTCCTTCAATTTAAACAAAGAAAAAGGAAAGAGGGGACTCTATGGACACCACATTTTGTCCGGCCCCAAAAGATGCAATAGAAAAAACAAGAAAAACATAATAAATATGAGCAAAATATACAAATATATATATATATATATATATATATATATATATATATAATAAATAGATAAAATAAAATGTAAAATATAAAAAGAAGAGATAGAAAGAAAGAGAAAAGGAGAAAAATTGCAAGCCTGTGGATCGCGATGTACGAATTTGTACGTCGCAACCTCCAAGTGCCAGATCAGAGGTGTATCGCGACGTATAACCCTCTACGTCGCAACCCCCTTAGCATTTATGACAGAATCCAATCCGATCGGAAATCACGTGTATCGCGACCCTTATGACTTTTAGGTCGTGATCTACACGTCATAAATGGTCGAATTTTGTTTCCCAGAATAGAGCTGGTGCAGTCACTATAAATAGGAGGTTTTGCGTCAGTTAACCAGACCAAGATTTTGAGCTCCGAAAGGCTGCCAGATTGCTAGGAAATTGGTAAGCTTTTTCTCCTACCCCTTTCATCCACACTCTTAACTTGCATCCCCTTAACTTGCTCCACGTCCTAGATTCGGAGTCTAGAACCCCAAAATTTCAACTTTTCTTCTCTGACTTTTCCGTGAATGGGTCGCGAACCCCTAGTGTAGGGATCGCAACCAGAAACCCGTTTGAGCACCGGTGACCCTCTGATCTTCTCCTGTTCCTTTATTTATGGAAATTTGAGTGTTGATCCCGACGTATATTGTCATACGTTGCGACATATAGCTTGCCATTGACCTCGAGACTTTTTCTAGAGGCTATGGGTCGCGACTTATCTTTGCGTCCCATGACTTGTCACTGGTCTCGGGCTTCTGACCAGAGGTCGTGGGTCGTGACATGTCGAGCTATCGGTCGTGACCCCCTTGATCTCAGAGGTAGAAAAGTATTTTTGCCTCCCTGCCTTTTTCTCCTTTCCTTTCATGTTATATTGTTCAAACTACTTTTATCTCAATATGGGCAACCCTAGTGCCACCAAGGATCCTTTGCTTCTATAGGAGCACTAGTTTTCACGCCATCTGGGGGCGCTGTTTGATGAGCCTCACACACACACACACTCACTCTCTCTCTCTCTCTCTCTTTTCCTTTGCTTGATTAAATGTGAATGCTTGGTAGATAGGTGCTGAGAGGCCTTTGTCTCTTTAGGCACGTTGCACAGGGATGCTATCTGAGCCCTTGCTTGATGAGCATCCTCAGACCCACACACATGCGTGTCACACGAACTACATGGACTTTGATCCCTCTGAGGGTACGTAGGCCCTAGGTTCTTATCCTAGGTCAAGTTCATCCTTGCCTACTTCTATGTTTTGTGTTACGTATTCTTTTCTAACTTTTTTAAGGCCAAAACGATTTAAGTATTAGTTTTTGGGATAACTGTCTTTGGGCAGGGGAAGAGGGATGCCTAACACCTTCCCCTCATCTCAAGCAGACTCTCAAACCCAATTCTTTTAAAAACCCTTCTCATTTATATTGGATTTTCGAAACAATTTTTCCTTTTCCAAGTTTATGGAAAACTTGTTGGCGACTCAGCGAAGCCCGTCGAAGGCACAGTCTTCACAATGCTGTTGGTGCAATTTTCAACTCAAAGGACATCACTAAAACCTCATACATCACCAAAACCTCATAGTTTCTATATCGTGTATGAAAAGCCATCTTAGGAATATCCTCTGCTTTAATCTTCAACTGATGGTATCCAGAATATAAATTTGTTTTGAAGAAACACTGAGCACCTTGTAACTGATCAAACAAATCATCAATACGAGGTAACGGATATTTATCGATATTTTTACCTTATTCAATTGGCGGTAGTCAACACATAACCATAAAGACCCATCTTTCTTTTTCACAAACAATACTAGCGCACCCCATGGAGATGAACTTGGCCTAATGAAACCTTTGTCTAGAAAATCTTGCAATTAGTTCTTCAACTCCTTTAGCCATTCTATATGGAGGAATAAACATTGGCTGAGTGTAATATCCGCCTCTCCGAGATGATGAAATGATTGTTTGTTAGATAAATTAAGTTATTGTATGTGTTTGATGCATTTGGAAGCATGTAGAATTGCATTAGTGCTAGAATGATTAAGGTTAAAGGGATTTAAATGAAAGGAAAGACGAGTTTAATTGAAACAGGACTCGGATGTAAAGAAAAGTGATATGGGGATAATAAATTATAATTTTAGCCAAGGCTCACAGCAACAAACAGAATTTTGAACATTTCCCGCCCGGGTGTCAATGGACTTAATTGCAAACTTTTCTTAGAAAGCCTTGAGTCACCACACCCACAAAAGAAAGGGAAAGGGGTCAGCATACACACACACACGCACTTCATTCACACAAAACAAGAGAGAGAGAGAGAGCTAGAGAGAAGGTGGAGAAAATTTGGAGGATTGGGATTGAAGAACTCAATTCCAGCTAGGATAATTCGTAGGAAAGTATCTACACATCACAAGAAACGTAATCAAGCTCGGAAACAAGGTAATCGTAGCTTCCTACCTCTCATTTTCAAAATTCATGTTTTTAGCTCAAAGAGAGAAATTTTGAAATATGATGTTTCAAGCTGAAAAAGGGGATTAAAACTTGCATTTTTGAGTTTTTAGAACTTGAATGGATGCTTAGATGAGGTTGCATGTATGGTTGGATGCTAGAAAATGAGAAATTTGTCATGGGTTTGGTTATGGGTTTTGATGGTACCTTCATATTGAATTTAAGCATGAGAATACATGTGTTTGAGCTGAAATTTTCATGGGTTTTGCTGTGAAAATGATAGGAATTAAGTCTCATGAATTAAATTCTTTTGATTTTCAAGTTTGGGGCTTAAATCTGGGCATTTCTGCCCCGTATCAGTCGGCTGATAGCTAGAATAGACGGCTGATGTGTTCATAAATTGCCTAGAAAATTTTCCAAAATAAGAAGACCTGACTGATGCTTTTACTTTTCCCAGAATGTTCATATTTTTGCTCAAAAACGTCCATATTTTACCCAGAAATTTCCAGAATTAGAACAGCCGGTTGTCGTACTTTTATGGTGGCTGAAGTAGCTTTACAAAGAGCTATCAGCTAGCTGATAGGTCCTAATAGCCGGTTGATGCGTCTCTGGAAAATATGATTTCTCAAAAATTAAGGGCCAATCAGCCGGCCGATGGCCCCAAATAGCCAGCTGATTGACCCCTGTTTTGCATAGTGAACTTAATCACTTTAAATGATGTTTTAAACACCTAATTTCATTCTCAAACATGGTGTTCAAGGATTATAAAGTAATTTGAAATATGAATCAAGGGGAAATAGCATAGAAATAAAAAAAAAGAGAGTTAAGCATTCAATGTACATGTATCGGTAAAGAATGTGTCCATGATCGATTGACCAATTGTCTGTATGGGACGCCCGTTGGGACTTCCTCGGTTGTGTCATTATTTGGGAGGGTAAAACATCCATTCGATTAAGAATGTAATTTTACGAAAACACCGAGTTGGTTATCGAATTTTAAGCTAGTATGCCCTATGTGGCCATTCAAGAGCGACATGCTTAAAATTAGGTGAACTATGATTGGGACCAATTCTTTCCAATACATGTATATGTGAATAGCATATCACGGAGATGAATTGTTGACTGTTAAGGAAAGATACTATGCATATAATTTGTTGATCCATAGAGAAAGACACAATGTATGCAATATGTTGATTCTTAGGGGAAGACACAACGAATTCTATGATTGTATGTGTTCATGGAATTGAATAGTTGATCGTCTGGGACAACATGATGAATCCTAGGTAAATGTAAATGTTTATGGGAGGCAAATTGTTGATCCTTCGGGAAAGACGCAAATGGTCCTCGAATGATGATGTTATGAAGGACGAATTGATGATCCTTCGGGAAAGACGCAAAGGGCCCTACAATGATGATGTATGTATGGATGTGTGCGAGTGTTCGCGTTACGGCACTCCCGATGCTCATATGTTTTATGGAAATTAGGGCTAGATGCCCACTTGTTTATTCAGTTTGCTATTTCAGTACCCTTGGGGTTATGAATGATGATGATTTGATGGGATGTTTTATGTAATTTCATGTTACTCTAGTTTATGATGTGTTGCAAAGATGAGGATGATACTATTGCATGCCAAACCAATGAATGATTTGAACGAATGTTTTGAAGGGATGTAACAAATGTTGCATTCACAATAATACATGCTATGCTTTATTATGTTTTCAAGAAATGAATGATATTGCATCCATGTTTTAAATGTTATGAAATGTATGAGGAAATGTAGGGATTTTCTGTATGATGATACAGTGGTACACATTAACAGTTTTTAAAATCGGTTGCTATGATTACTGAGATTATAAATCTCACGATTACGTTTATGTGTATCAGATGCCTAGATACTTAGTTACATTGGAGGCCAAGCTGGAATGGATGGATGATCCAGTACTGAGCTGGATCGTAGTGATTAGCGATGTGATTGTACATGTAGTGACTTATCTGACGCCTTCTCAAGGAACATGATCATATAGTACATGTTTTCTTTTGTTTTTGGAATCCTCATTCCCTTGACTTTGTCCTTTAGTATCTTTTTGGAAAGGTTACAATGTCCTAGTAGTTAATATGTATAGGAAGGGATGGATGACATATTTTGGGTATGTATATGAATGGTATGTAAGTACAGACTAGAGTCTTTATCCACTAGTAGGTTAAGGGCTAAGATCTTAAGATGCTTGCTATCCTTAGATCTTCTCCCTTCATAGGACTCTAGCTTTGATGATGGATGGTATGTTTATAGTAAATAGAAGGTTATGTAATGACGATGCTTGTGTTTGTTTTTAATTTAATGCTTCCGCTGAGAGAGACGAGTAAGATACCCGAGAGTAGCAACCCAAACTAACTCAACTTAATTAATCAACTTGGTAAAATTTTAAATCAACTCGGGTAAGAAAGGCTAGTAACACACTAATTCATATAATTTATATACTAAAATGGAAGTAGGGAATTGGGGTGTTACAGATTTAGTATCAGAGCAAACACTACCATAGTTAAAACTGGTTAAGGGAGTTCAAACTAGGTAGATAGGATTTAGATTCCTCATAGGAAGACTTGAATCGGGTTAGTTAGCAAAGGATAGGTAATAGTACCAGCTTGTATTTTAGTCTGACTGGAGGAATGGAGTTTAGGTTTGGGTAGTCTGTATTTCTATTTGAGTCATATTAACTCTATAAATAAAACTGTTATTTAGAAGTCAGTACTGTTTGTTTTGTAGAGTGAAATATGCCTCCAAGAAGGAATGCTAGGAATCTTCGAAGGGCTGAAGGAAACCCTGAGAATATGACGTAGATTATGCGAGAAATGGCAGAGGCAGTGAAACGACAAGCTGATGCCGCTGACCGCATGCTACAATACATCCAAGTAGATAGGGATGATAGGCCTCACGGACATAGAGCTAGAGATGGTGACTAGCATGGGTGGGCAGAATTTCAGAAAGCAAAACCACCAACCTTTAGGGGTGAGTTTAACCCGACCCTAGCTGAAGAGTGGATTCAAGAATTAGAGAAGTTGTTCAAAGTGTTGAGGTGTTCTGATGAGCAGAAAGTTGAGTATGCCATCCATATGTTAGCTAGTGATTCCGAGAACTGGTGGAATGGTGCTTGGCATATGATGGAGGCTCGTGGCACTCAACTTACGTGGGAGAACTTTAATATTGCCTTCCTTGAAAAATATTACCCAGTTAGTGTGAGGAACCAAAAGGAGATTGAGTTTATGCAGATGAAACAGGGAAATATGCCTTTTGAGAAATTCATAGCTTAGTACGAGGAGTTGTCGAACTTTTCATCTTATCTGAAAGATAATGCTGATGAGGCATGAAAGGTTATGCATGTGACGACGGCTTTGAATACTGCCATGCAGAATGTAATAGCTCCTCTTGTTATTAAGAATTATGCGGGACTGGTGAATAGGTGCCATATTGTTGCTAAAAACATAGAAGTCGCAGAGAAACTGAAGCAAGGAACTAATTTTAGCAAGAAAAGACCATTGAATTTCTCTAAGAGCGGAAGTAGCAAAGGAAAGAAACCTATGGTGAGTAAGTCTGCACCTAACTCTTATCCCAACTGTGGGAAAACACATAGAGGGAGGCCGTGTCTATTTGGCTTGAATGTCTGTTTCACTTGCGGTCAGATAGGGCATTATGCTAGAGACTGTCCTCAAAAGAAGCAGACAAGTGAGGGAGCAAAGCCTCCAACTAAAGGGAGAGTGTTTACTCTCAAAGGTGAAGAGGAAACTGAATCGGATGATCTTCTCGAGGGCACAGATATGATAAATGGTAAACTATTGACGGTATTGTTTAATTCAGGTGCTACGCACTCTATTATTAACTCTAAATGTGTGAAGGAACTAAACTTGCCTGTGACTACTCTTCCATTTAATCTGTCAATTTCAACTCCTACGGGAGAATCTGTTGTGATTTCTTTAGTATGTTTAAACTATCAAATTATTGTGGAGAATAGATCTTTTAAAGTCGATCTTATATGTTTAAATTTATTAGGTATTGATGTAATCTTAGGAATGAACTGGTTGTCTGAAAATCAGGTGGTCCTAAATTTTTGTGAAAAGTTTGTCTTTCGTAGATACCAATACCGTTAGTAAGAGAAATGAGGGAAAGAGTCAAAGAATGAGTTTTCTATATTCCTCTGAAGTAGAGATTCATCATAAGCTTGATAATATTCCTATTATTGAAGATTTCTCTAATGTTTTTCCAAAGGAGATAACTAATCTCCCCCCTGAAAGAAGTTGAGTTCTCAATAGAGTTGATCCTTGGAACGGGACTAATCTCTATAACACCATATAGGATGTCTCCTCCCAAGTTAGGTGAATTGAAGACACAGATAGAGGATCTTCTAAGTAGGCAATTCATCAGGCCTAGTGCATCACCATGAGGTGCACCGGTATTGTTCGTGAAAAGGAAATATGGGAGCCTTAGAATGTGTATCGATTATAGGCAGCTTAATCGGGTAACTGTCAAGAACAAGTACCCACTTCCTAGGATAGATGATCTTTTGGATCAGTTAAGAGGAGCCACAGTGTTTTCTAAGATTGATTTGAGGTCGGGGTACCATCAAATCAGAGTCAAGATAGAAGATATTCCTAAGACTGCCTTTAGAACCAGATATGGCCATTATGAATTTCTTGTGATGCCATTTGGTTTAACAAATGCTCCATCCATTTTTATGGATTACATAAACCGCATCTTTAGACCCTACCTCGATCAGTTTGTAGTGGTGTTTATTGACGATATTCTTGTATATTCTAAGAATAGGGAAGAACATGAAGAACACCTTAAGATCGTGCTACAAGTGCTTAGGGAGAAGCAGTTGTATGCAAAGTTACCCAAGTGTGAATTCTAGTTAGAAGAGGTAAAATTCTTAGGTCATGTTATGTCCAAGGATGGAGTAGCAGTAGATCCTAGCAAGACGAATGCAGTAGCCAATTGGGAGAGACCTAAGACAGTGACCAAAATTTGTAGTTTTCTTGGATTATCCGGTTACTATAGGAGATTCATTCAAGGGTTTTCGCAAATTGCGTTGCCCATGACAAGGTTGACCCGAAAGGGTGTACCTTTTATGTGGACCTTAGATTGTGAGAATAGTTTCCAGACTTTGAAAGAACGGTTGACTACCACACCTGTGTTAGCCATACCCGATCCTTTCGGTGAGTTTGAGTTATACACCGACGCGTCCAAGAAAGGATTAGGTTGTGTGTTAATGCAGGAAAAGAGGGTAGTAGCCTATGCTTCTAGACAGTTGAAACCTCATGAGGAGAACTACCCGACTCATGATCTAGAGTTAGCCGCCATAGTGTTCTCCCTAAAGATATGGAGGCATTATCTTTATGGGATTAAATTCAAGATATTTAGCTGTCATAAAAGTCTCAAATATCTCTTTGATCAGAAAGAATTAAATATGAGGCACAGGAGATGGATGGAGTTCTTCAAGGACTATGACTTTAAGTTAAAGTACCATCCGGGGAAGGCAAATGTGGTTGCCGATGCCTTGAGTAGAAAATCTCTGTATATGTCACAATTAATGGTTAATGAATTCAAGTTAATAGAGAAATTTAGAGATTTGAATCTATCCACCTCAATTTTATCTGATAGAATTTATTTGAATCAATTGAGGTTAGAATGTGACCTCAGGGCTTAGATATTAGAAGCTCAAAAAGATGATGAATTCCTAAAGTCTCTGAAGGGCCCAAGGGAATTCGTTGAGTCATCAGATGGATTGGTAACATTTCAGGATAGAATATACGTCCCATGTCAAGGAGAACTAAGGGATAGGATATTAGAGGAAGCAAATAGGAGTAGATATACTGTGCATCCAGGTACCACTAAGATGTACCAAGATCTCAAGAAGAGATTCTAGTGGCCAGGTATGAAGAGGGATACAACTGACTATGTCTCTAGGTGTCTAATTTGTCAACAGGTGAAGATTGAACATCAAAAACCTGCGGGATTCTTACAACCCTTAAACATTCCTGAATGGAAATGAGACCCGATTTCCATTGATTTTGTGGTAGGTTTGCCTAGGACTCAATTGGGAAATGACGCTATATGGGTGATAGTGGACAGGTTAACTAAATCTACACATTTCCTACCAATTAAGATCAGCTTCTCACTAGATAGGCTAGCTCATCTGAACATTCAAGAGATAGTGAGGTTACACGGAGTCCCAGTTAGTATTGTTTCAGATAGAGACCCTAGATTCACCTCAAGATTTTGGAAAGCCTTGTAGGAAGCTTTCGGCACAAAGCTGAATTTTAGTACTGCATATCATCGTCAAAGTGATGGACAGACTGAGAGAACCATTCAGACTCTAGAGTATATGCTTAGGGCATGTGCTCTAGAACAGAGGGAAAGTTAGGGTGAAAACATTCCTTTAGTGGACTTTGTGTATAACAATAGTTTTCAATCCAGTATAGGAATGACTCCATATGAAGCCTTGTATGGGAGAAAGTGTAGGTCACTAATTTGTTGGTTTAAAACTGGTGAAACATAGTTGTTAGGTCCTAAGTTGGTCCAATAAACTATTGAACAGATAAAAATGATTAGGGAAAAGATGAGGAAAGCCCAGGATAGACAAAAGAATTATGCTAACAATAGGAGGAAACCATTAGAATTCAAGGAAGGGGATCATGTTTTCCTCAAAGTTTCTCCAATTACAGGTATTGGTAGAGCTATAACGTCAAAAAAGTTAAATCCTAGATTTATGGGGCCCTTTCAAATTTTGAAAAGAGTCGGTTCATCAGGCTACCAGATTGCATTACGTACATTTTTGTCAAATCTACACAATGTTTTTCATGTGTCACAACTACAGAAATATATTCCAGATCCTTCACATCTTTTAGATGTTAATACAGTACAATTGAAAGAGACTTTAACTTACCATCCTAGACCGGTAAAGATCATCAGTTCGGATGTCAAGCAATTGAGAAATCAGACCATCCCTTTACTGAAGGTTTTATGGGAAGAATCTTCTCCTCAAGAGGCCACCTGGGAGAAGGAAGATGTTATGAGACAATCATATCCAGAATTGTTCCAAGAAATAGGTATGATGTAAATTTCGAGGACGAAATTTTAAATAAGGAGGGAGGAATTGTAACATCCGCCTCTCCGAGATGATGAATTGATTGTTTGTTAGACTAATTAAGTTATTGTATGTGTTTGATGCATTTAGAATTGCATTAGTGCTAGAATGATTAAGGTTAGAGGGACTTAAATGAAAGGAAAGACGAGTGTAATTGAAACGGGACTCGGATGTAAAGAAAAGTGATATGGGGATAATAAATTATAATTTTTGCCAAGGCTTACAGTAACTAATAGAATTTTGAACATTTCCCGCACGGGTGTCAAGGTGGAATACATAGTTTCATTAGGATTAGGGAAAATAGCATGGTGACTCTATGGACTTAATTGCAAACTTTTCTTAGAAAGCCTTGAGTCACCACACCCACAAAAGAAAGGGAAAGGGGTCAGCACACAAACACACTTCATTCACACAAAACAAGAGAGAGAGAGAGCTAGAGAGAAAGTGGAGAAAACTTGGAGGATTGGGATTGAAGAACTCAATTCCAGCTAGGATAATTCATAGGAAAACATCTACACATCACAAGAAATGTAATCAAGCTCGGAAACAAGGTAATCATAGCATCCTGCATCTCATTTCAAAATTCATGTTTTTATCTCAAAGACAGAAATTTTCAAATACGATGTTTCAAGCTGAAAGAGGGGATTAAAACTTGTATTTCTGAGTTTTCAGAACTTGAATGGATGCTTAGATGATGTTGCATGTATGGTTGGATGCTAGAAAATGAGAAATTTGTCATGGGTTTGGTTATGGGTTTTGATGGTATCTTCATATTGAATTTGAGCATGAGAATACATGTTTTGAGCTGAAATTTTCATGGGTTTTGCTGTGAGAATGATAGGAATTAAGTCCCATGAATTAAACTCTTTAGATTTTCAAGTTTGGGGCTTAAATCTGGGCAAAATGAAGTTTTTAAAAGCATTTTCGCCTCGTATCAGCCACCTGATAGTTAGAAAAACCGGCTGATGTGTTCATAAATTGCCCAGAAAATTTTCCAGAATAAGAACAGCCGGTTGATGCGTTTATTTTTCCCAAAATGTTCATATTTTTGCCCAGAAACGTCCATATTTTACCCAAAAATTTCGAGAATTAGAACAGCTGGCTGATGGCTTAAGAACAGTCGGCTGTCGTGCTTTTATGGTGGCTGAAATAGCTTTACAGAGAGCTATCAACCAACTGATAGGTCTTAACAGTCGGTTGATGCGTCTATGGAAAATATAATTTCTCAAAAATTAAGGGCCAATCAGCCAAGCAGCCAGCTGATTGACCCCTATTTTGCTTAGTGAACTTAATAACTTCAAATGATGTTTTAAACACCTAATTTCATTCTCAAACATGATGTTCAAGGATTATCAAGTAATTTGAAATATGAATGAAGGGGAAATAGCATAGAAATAAAGAAAAGAGAGCTAAGTATTCAATGTACATGTATCGGTAACAAATAGGTCCATGATCGATTAACCAATTGTCGGTATCGGACGGCCGTTGGGATTTCCACGGTTATGTCATTATTTGGGATGGTAAAACATCCATTCGATTAAGAATGTAATTTTACGAAAACACCGTGTTGGTTATCGAATTTTAAGCTAGTATGCCCTATGTGGCCATTCAGGAGCGACATGCTTAAAATTAGGCGAACCATGATTGAGACCAATTCTTTCCAATATATGTATATGTGAATAGCATATCACAGAGATGAATTGTTGATTCTTAAGGAAAGATACTAGGCATATAATTTGTTCATCCATAGAGAAAGACACAATGTTTGCAATATGTTGATTCTTGGGGAAGACGCAACGAATCCTACGAATGTATATGTTCAAGGAATTGAACAGTTGATCCTCTGGTACAACATGATGAATCCTAGGTATATGTAAATGTTTATAGGAGTCAAATTTTTTATCCTTCGGGAAAGACGCAAATGGTCCTCTAATGATGATGTTATGTGGGACAAATTGTTTATCCTTCGGGAAAGACGCAAAGGGTCCTACAATGATGATGTATGTATGGATGTGTGAGAGTGTTCGTGTTGCAGCACTCCCGATGCTCATATGTTTTATGATGATGATATGATGAAATATTTTATGTATATTCATATTACTCTAGTTTATGATGTTTTGCAAAGATGAGGATGATACTATTCCTTAGCATACCAATGAATGATTTGAACGAATGTTTTGAAGGGATGTATCAAAGGATGCATTCACAAGAATACATGCTATACTTTATTATGTTTTTAAGAAATATTTAATGATATTGCATCCATGTTTTAAATGTTATGAAATGTATGAGGAAATGTAGGGATTTTTTGTATGATGATACAGTGGTACACATTAGCGGTTTTTAAAATAGGTTGCTATGATTATTGAGATTATAAATCTCACGATTACTTTGATGTGTATCAGATGCCTAGGTACTTATTTACATTGGAGGCTAAGCTGGAATGGAGGCATGATCCAATACTGAGCTGGATCGTAGTGATTAGCGATGTGATTGTACATGTAGTGACTTATCTGACGCCTTCTCAAGGAACATGATCATATACTACATGTTTTCTTTTGTTTTTGGAATCCCCATTCCCTTGACTTTGTCCTTTAGTATCTTTTTGGAAAGGTTACAAAGTCCTAGTAATCAATATGTATAGGAAGGGATGGAGGACATATTTTGGGTATGTATATGAATGGTATGTAAGTACAGACTAGAGTCTTTATCCACTAGTAGGTTAAGGGCTAAGATCTTAAGATGCTTGCTATCCTTAGATCTTCTCCCCTCATAGGACTCTAGCTTTGATGATGGATGGTATGTGTACACATATATGTTTATAGTAAATAGAAGGTTATGTAATGACGATGCTTGTGTTTGTTTTTAATTTAATGCTTCCACTGAGAGAGACGAGTGAGATACCCGAGAGTAGCAGCCCAAACCAACTCAACTTAATTAATCACCTTGGTAAAATTTTAAATGAACTCGGGTAAGAAAGGCTAGTAACACACTAATTCATGTCATTTATATACTAAAATGGACGTAGGGAATTGGGGTGTTACACTGAGTCGCAGGAATTACATCCATCATGAATTCAACATCTCTATCAGGTGATAACCTTTGCAACTCCTTGGGAAAATCATCTGGGAAATCCCTCACTATTGGCAATTCCTTCAAATCGAAAACACCTTTCTCCACATCCTTTACCAACGCTTGATAACTTTAATAACCCTTCCTTAATAATCATCGAGCTCCTAAAGTTAAAATCAAATTACATGGCGCTGCATTCTAATCACCCTGGAAAGAAAAGGACGGTTCCCAAGGGAGGTGAAATATCACTTCCTTAAGATGGCAATCAAGGGTCGCATGACATAAGGCTAGCCAATCCATACCTAACATAATATCAAAATCCACTATATGAAGTACCATCAAGTTTGCTTGGGTCTATCTACCGGCCACTAAAACCTCACAAGATTGGTACCCATATTCCACTAGTAAAGTTTCTCGTACTAGATTTGCTACAGGGAATGATTTATCTAGCTTATTTGGAGTTCTACCAATATGCTTGGAAAAATTTGGACAAACATACGAATGACTGGAGCCAGGATCAAATAAAACATAAGCCTCATGAAAACAAACTTGTATAGTACCTGTCACCACTACATTTGAAGCTTGTGCATCTTGTCTGGTCAAGGCAAACACTCTTGCTTGTCCTCTTCCTACTAAAATTTGACTTCTATCCCCAAATCCCCTTTCTACTCCACCTCTACCTGCTAATGTGAAAGTAGTTCTCATGGCTTGTGGCATTGAAGAAGAAGGGTGTGAAGGCTGGATGGAATCTTGACCAGATTTGAATTGTTGTTGTGGGAAGTTCTTTATATGACCCACTTGAAGCAAGTTTTAGTATCCCTATAGCATTGTCCTGAGTGAGGCTTTCCATAGGTAGAGCATAAAGGCCTATTATTCCCTGGCTGAGTCGAACCTTGGAAACTAGATTACCCCATACCTCTTGCCTCTTATTTGGACCTAGTAACATTGGCTGTAGACTATGTTGAAGATGTAGGTGCTTCAGGTTGAGTGTGTGCTTGATTTTGCAGCTTAGAACCTCTGATTGAGCCACCTTGTACTAGGGATTTCCCTTCACTACCCCACTTGTGCTTCTTCGAGAAATAACCATATTCTAGATTTCATGTTTCTATCCTTCTAGCACTATCTACAGCCACTTGATCGATGCAAAATCATTCATCCGATCTGCTACTTCCAAAAACAACGGGCGAATGAGTCCATCAACAAACCTCTTAATTCTGTTCCGTTCAATGGTGACTAGGTGCGGTGCATATTGTGACAATCGAGTAAAGAAGCAATCATATTCAATAATAGTCATGCTCGGTACTTGTTTTAATGTTTCAAACTCTTTGGCCATAGCATCACTGACACTTTGAGGGAGGAACCGATCTATAAAAGCACCCCAAAATTCCTCCCAGGTCATAGGGGGTAAACCTGTTGTCCTTTTCCTCACTAATGTCTTAAACCATATGTTAGCCACACCTTCGAGTTAAAAAGAAGCCAATTCTACTATCGTCTGACTAAGGAAACCTAGTGCTTCACGAATCGTCTCAATATTATCCAGAAATTGTTGGGGTTCTTCCTGGCTGTCTAAACTTGAGAAGGTAGGTGGCTTCAATTTCAAGAACTAAGATAAAGATACGACAATGTTTCTACCTTCATCCTGTATTGGTTGCACTGATGACTCTGGTTAGTTTGGTGTAACCTCTGGTGTTACTTGAAGGGCATCCTCGGCTCTTTGTTCAGCTATTCAACCTGTTAAAGCCTCTACGACTCCTTGCAACCCTACAACTACTGCTTCAAGTGCTGAACGTCGTTGTGGGAAATGATTTTCTATTTCTGTAGGAATGCTCCCTCTAGTGGCTTGGGCGGCTTTACCACCACTCACCCGTGGTCCTCGACCTCTACCTCGACCCTGTGCTTCTTGGCCTCTACCTTGGCCCTGACCTCTTATATGTTGATCCGCAGGTTGAGTAAAAGCCTCATCAGAATTCTCACCATTACTTGCCACACTACGAAGTGTATGTCTTCGAGGAGACATCTTCACTACAATAAGTTAGATAACTCATATTTAGAATCGAATGCAATTTAGAAGTCCTAATACTAAACAGAAGTAAAGACACAAAAGAAATGAGGAACACATACCCTATAAGGCCTTTAATGTTACCTTACCTATAGTTATGCTCGGGTTTCATAATGATAGATAAGATACCACTAAAGGACACTTTGCTCTATAATCCATAGGAAAACCTAAGATCTGATATCATAATTGTCACACCCCACATAAATTAGATGTGACCGGCAGAGGGTCCAAGATAACAACCTCGTCCCTATAAGCCTAACTCCAAAGTACACAAATTTAAGCACATTCAGTACCTATCCCTCCACATACAACTATACTTGGCAAATAATTAATCCATATGGTTCAATCTCTAATCTTATTATAGCTTTTACTATCACTAGTTTTCCATTTCATCAAAAATACTAACATTAATTGTTTGCAAAAATTTCGGCAGAGTTTCCCCTAAAATTAGAGGTTCTCAAAATTTGTACAAACAACCAAACCACAATACATAGGAGAGCTCAGCTCTTCATATTACACATTATAACATACCAAAACAAGGAAAGGGATCCTGCCTATGGAATATACAACGACATCTAGAGACAAAATACAAATAAAGAGTTTTCAAAATATTAAAGCCCAATGGCACAAAGTTGGGCTCACCGCTGAAATCCTACTCTGCTGCAACACCTGAAGGAGGCTCAGTATCTACCCAGTTATCTGAATAAAATGAAGAAGTAGTAGGATGAGTGGAAAACAACCCAGTGAGTAAACAACACGCGCTACAACTGAAATGGGACAAATGAGGCACGAGTGTTTTTCGATAATCAAAGTAGTGCTTATACAATTGGCAATTAAGGGTAATTTTAAAAATGATTCCAAGAGAGCATTTTATGACTTTAAAACCTCAATTAATTAAAATGGACTATAATTAACATATTCAAATGCAATTATATATAAATCAAGCTTGTGGGAAGGACAATTTACATAACTATCTCAGATACCCTCCAATTTCATCCCTCCTGAACACCATATAATCACAAAACTCCAATCTCCAGCCACAACTCCTTTATGTGGCCCTAAATCCTCCATAAATACACATACACTCCACGTGTGAGGGGGTTGCACATGGGGCTAGCATCACCTAACCTCTGTTAGCTAAGGCTTACAGCTACGCGCGCATAGAGCTACAGATACAGCTGTAGCACCCGTGTTCCACAAAGAGTTCCTCCCACTAAAAGCATACCAGAATTAAATTTCTCGTCTAGATAACCAATTTAAATCCATTGAGCAACATATATATATATATATATGTATAAATAAATAGTTCTCAATAAATTTCAAATTCATGTATTGCAATAAACTCATATAGTATTTAAACATACCTTCAAAGCATTATATTCAATATTCTAAACTAAACAAGATATCAAATGAAAAATAATTCTTTTCTGAAATGTAAACAACCCTTAAACGGCTTGTCCCAAGGCTAGGCAGATATAAACAATAAAATAGAGGATAACTAAAAGGGTTGGGTACGTAGAAAATTAGAAAACGCATGATAACGCGCATCGACTACTCATAGTGAGGCCGAACAAGGGATTCAAGATGGATCTCTTGGAGTAGTAGGCTCTTCCAATGCACCTATATGCACACCATTATGCTTGATATCAATAATGTGTCTCAAATACAGTTAAATTTAGTACCATCGGCATATTCAAATTTCTTTTCTCTTACCCAAAGTCATATTCTTCAATAAATTTACTAGTTTCTTTATATATTTATAAGCATTCCCTTTTAAATATTCTTCCAATAATCCTTGATTTAAATTAGTTGAATAATACTTATACCTCTCATAATTGCTATGTTTTCACCTTCTTTAAAATTTATTTCACACACACACACACACATATATATATATATACATATACACTTATTGTCTAAAAGATTTCATTTTATCACCAAATACCTGTGAAGACCACGCCTTCAGCGGGCTTCGAGGAGTCGCCACCAAGTTTTCTATAAAACTTGGAAAAGGAAAAATGGGTCAAAAGTTTAAATAAAAATGGGTTTTAAAAGAATTTAGGTTCAGGAGTCTATTTGAGATGAGGGGAAGGTTTTAAGCACCCCTCTTCCTTCGACCGAAGATGGTTACCCCAAAAACTAATACTTAAATTGTTTTGGCCTTAAAAGAGTTGGATCACACAAAAAACAAAGGAGAAAACAAAAATGGACTTGACCTAGGATAAACGCCTAAGGCCTACGTACCCTCCAAGAGTCTTCAAAGTCCACGTAGTTCGTGAAGGCACGCATGTGTGTGTGTGTGAGGGACACTCATCAAGAAAAGACTTAGATGGCATCCCAGTGCAATGTGCCTAAAGAGTCAAAGGCCCCTCGGCACCTATCTACCATGCATTTACATTCAAACACGACAAGAAAGGTGTGTGTGTGTGATGCTAATGATGCAGCGCGCCCAGAAGGAATGAAGACTAGGCTCCTTGGTGGCACTAGGGTTATACATGTTGAGACAAAAAGAAATTTGAATTAAAAAAAACATAGAAGGGGGGAGAAAACAGAGGATTTCTGCCTCTGAAAGGAAATGGGTTGTGACATATAATGGGATACGACACAACCCATGACCTCGGGCCAGGCTCTTGAGGTCAGTGATAAGTCAGGGGTCGCGATGTATAACGGGATACGTCGTGACCCACGACCTCAAACTAGGGTCGCAACGTATAACGGGATACAACGTGACGTATGTATCAAATTCTAGCAAAGTAGGAGCAGAACAAGAACAGCAAGCAAACTGTGCACAATCAGTTGAAAGGGGGTTGCGACCCATAAGTGAAAATAAGAAATAGATGAAAACTTAGGGTTTTGGCCCTTAGATCTGGGATTTGGAAGGGATCTTGGTCGATCCTCAAAGTGGCACAAGGTCTGGCTTCTATCCCATGTATCCAAAATAAAAAAAATTTGGTTTACAAAGAGATGGCAAGCATACAGATGAGAAATGGGTGTGCAAGTGATTAAAAATTTTCCTGCTTCCCAGTATGCATGGGTATCATAGGTGATTGAAAAGGATTTCCTGCTTCCCAGCTTACCTGGACTTCATAGGCCATTGGAAAGCTTTTCTTGCTTCCCTGTATGCCCGGGCATCACAATTGGTTAGAAAGGTTTTCCTGCTTCCCAGTATGCCTGGGCATCACAAGTGATTAGAAAGGTTTTCCTGCTTCCCAGTATGCCCGGGTGTCACAGGTGATTGGAAAGTTTTTCCTGCTTTCCAGTATACCTAGGCATCACAAGTGATTAAAAAGCTTTTCCTTCTTCCCAATATGCCTGGGTATCACAGGTGTTTAAAAAGGATTTTTCTGCTTCCCAGCTTGCCTGGACTTCAAAAGTGATTAGAAATTTTCCTGCCTATTAGGTTACCTGGACTTCACAAGTGATTAGAAAGTTTTTCCTAGTTCCCAGTATGCCTAGTTATTACAGGTGACCGATGAGATTTTCTTGTTTCCCAGTAAGCCTTGGTATCACAGGTGATTTTTCTTGCTTCCCAATATGCCTGGGTATCACTGGTCATAGACAAGATTTTTCTGTTTGCCAATCTACCTGGGTATCATAGGTGATTGACAAGATTTTCTTGTTTCCAGTATGTCTGGGTATCACAGGTGATTGACAAGATTTTCTTGTTTCCCAGCATGCTTGGGTATCACAAGCGATTTTTCTTGCTTCCCAATGTGCCTGGGTATCACAGGTGATTGACAAGATTTTCCTGTTTCCCAGTATGCCTAGATATTACAGGTGATCGAGAAGATTTTCTTATTTTCCAGTATGCCTAGGTATCATAGGTGATTGTCAAGATTCTCTTGTTTCCCATTATGCCTGGGTATCACAGGTGATTACCAAGATTTTCTTGTTTCCCAGCAAGCCTGGGTATCACCAAGTGATTAACAAAATCTTCTTGTTTTCCAGTATGCCTGGGTATAACAAGATTTTCTTGCTTCGCAGTATGCACGGGTATCACAGGTGTAAGAATTATGCAAAACATATGTTTCCTAGTTTCCCAACTTGCTCGGGTTTAGCAGGTGACGGGCTCAAAACATATTTTTGCTGCTTTTCCCACTTGCTCGGGTTTAACAGGTGCGAAAACCATGTAAAACATATGTTTCCTACTTTTCCAACTTGCTTGGGTTTAGCATATCCACAAGATCATGCAAAACATATTTTTTTTGCTTTTCCAACTTGCTTGGCTTAATCAGGTGTGAAAACCATATAAAACACATGTTTCCTGCTTTTCCAACTTCCTTGGGTTTACAGTTGTAAAAATCATGCAAAACATGTTTTTCCTACTCTTCCAACTTACTTTGGTTTAGCAGGTAATAAAAGGATTTTCCTACTGTTCGAACTTTCTTGGGTTTAGCAAATTTGAAAGACTTATGCAAAACATGTTTTTCCTGCTGTTCCAACATACTTGGGTTTAGCAGGTGCAAAATATGTTTTTCCTGCTTTTTCCAACTTGCTTGGGTTTAGCAGATGATAAAAGGGTTTTCCTGCTATTTCAACATGCTTGGGTTTAGCAGGTGTAAAATATGGTTTCTTGCTTTTTCCAACTTACTTAGGTTTAGTAGGTCTAAAAACTTTGGAAAACATGTATTTTCCGCTTTTCCAACCTACTTGAGTTTAGCAGGTCTAAAAGATTTATGCAAAACATTTTTTTCCTGCATTTTCCAACTTGCTTGGGTTTAGCAGATTCGAAAGATTTATGCAAAACATGTTTTTCCTGTTGTTCCAACTTACTTGGGTTTAGCAGGTGATAAAAGGATTTCTTCGCTGTTCCAACTTAATTGGGTGTAGCATGTGCAAAATATGTTTTTCCTGCTTTTTCCAACTTGCTTGGGTATAGAAGGTCTAAACACCACGACAAACATGTATTTCCTGCTTTTCGAACTTACTTGGGTTTAGCATGTTCAAAAAACTTATGCAAAACATGTTTTTCCTACTTTTTCCAACTTACTTGGGTTTAACAGGTGATAAAAGGATTTCCCTGCTGTTCCAACTTACTTGGGTTTAGCATGTTCAAAAGACTTATACTAAATATGTTTTTCCTGCTTTTTCCAACTTGCTTGGGTTTAATTAGCAAGTTTAGAAACCATAGCAAACATGTATTTTCTGCTTTTCCAACTTACTTGGGTTTAACAGGTGACAAAAGGATTTCCCTACTGTTCCAACTTACTTGGTTTTAGCAAGCTTAAAAGATACATAGGTTGATCATGCAAATTCTTACGCGAACATCATGCGGCTATAAATGCGATCATCATGCCAAATGGAAACACGAATGTAAAAACCATGGGTATGATGTAGCCATCACACAATAATCACGGGATAACTTATGGAAATGTCATGTAAATGAATACACGTGCGAATGCAGCAACAATGTCAACACACATGTGAAGATAATTTCCAGTCAAGCAAGTCAAGGATACACATGCAAAGATAATGAACATATATAGGCATAGTGATAACACGAGCATATAAGAGACATACATATGGTTCAAAACATGACTTAATTTATCTTTATTTGATTTTCTTTTTATATGAGACTTGAAAGGACAAATGGAAACAACATTGGGGGTACTCATGCGTCGACACTTTGAGAGGATATGATCCCCTTGACTTACCTATGGAAGGAATGCCGCAGGCGCATGGAGATCCTGACAACCGAAAAGGATGATTCCCCAGTCCATCGAGAATAGAATTGAGGAAGATTCAGGGCACTGGAGACCCTATACAAACAGAAGCATATTTTGGGATACTAGGATCCCAACACTAGATGTAGAGGGAATGATTCCCCAGTCCGTGAGCAGGGGAGTTAAGAGATAATTTGAAACATTCGAATCCCAAGATAAGTAGAGAGAGGTATGTTTCAGGATACTTCAATCCCGATAGTAAAAAACAAGATGATTCCCCAGTCAATGGGTGGGGATTAAGATTCCATTCAGGAAAAGAGGATTCCCTGGTCAAGAGATTGAGACAAAATGATTTTTTGTAAAAATTATTATCCTAATAATAATAAGGAAAGCGAAGATAAACGAAGGCAAACATTATTTTGTCATATCTTAATTTTTTAAAAACAAGTGACGAGGATTAAAGACGCTTCAGTTTTGACCAAGTCGTCAAAAGCCAAGTAAGAAAAGCTAATATTTTATTTAGAAATTTATCTTGATTCTAAGTATAGAATACTGATCAAGCACTTCTTCTTCCTTCAATATTAACTTGGTCCTGGCCATTGAAGATCGAGTAAAGAAGTAAATAAACACTGGAGTTTCAATTAGCGAGAACCCAATGGAAAAATAGCATTGTCGAAGTGACTTGTTTCCAATTCTCAAAATCAAACATTGTTGTTACCTCATGTTTTAATTTTTCAAAAATTGGCATGTAGATGTGATGTACAAACTCAATCCATGTTAGAAAGAGATCACCAAAGAGTTTAAAATGCCTTGCTTAAAATGATAGTCCAATAAAGAAAGATTTATCAAATTTATCTTGCGACTAATGCAAAATGTCTATATGATACACATATGGAAAAGGAGAAATCTATTAGAAGAAAGAACGGACATGGTGTTTGAAAGCAAGTTGTCCTAAGTGATCATCTTGACCACTTTACTGATAATAACAAGATACCATAAATATACATATAGAATTTCCAAAGAATGACCACCAATGGGATGAAATGGGATTTTTTTTTTTTTGCGTTGTGGATTTTGGCTGCAGTTGATGGTTGGGATATGCTGGGGAAAAGAGGACTTCCCTATCTTTAAAAGAAGCGGATATGGTGCTCGAGTAAAAGAAAGTTACCTCAGTTTTATTAATGGCTAAATTTGGCAAGAGAATCAGGGAATTCGCTTTTCTCGCAAGATCTCGGCTTAATATTTTCCAGGGGGAGTTTATTTCTTTCCTTGATTGCTAAGATCGAAGTGTTTCTCTCATTTTACTTTATTTAGCCCTACACTCATCATTTTGAATTTGCTATACCTCAACGAGGACTTTGTAAGCTTGTAACGTGGCCTCAAGGTTGTCAGGCTCATGAAATGAAAGGACAATAGGCTGAAAGCCTTATAACCCTTACCCCAGACTCCTTCTTTTGATAAACTTCTACTCCTATTTATCAACTCAGCGTATACCAGGGTTCATTTGTGAAAAGAACTCTAAAGGTTTATAACATGGCTAAACGGGTGCAAGATGTGAGCTCATGAAATAAAAGGAAAAAGGCCCAAAGGTTTAGAACTGAAACTACTTTAAACCCATGAGCTTTGCCTTTGGAGGTCAACAAGGACTTTTCATTGATCAGCAGGTCTGAACACCTGCCCTTGTGGGGTAAGTGCTCAAACCTTAACCAACTATGGGAATCGACTCCTAGAGTCTTATTGTTTCCTCTTTTCTTTTTCTTCTTTTCTTTTATTTTCCTTCATTGTCGTCATTTTTTATTGACGTTCTTCGTTTCTTTTCCTCTCTTTTCTTTACTTAGATCCCTTTTAAGCAAGACTATTATCATGGGCTAAACTCGTATGTGAGACGTCCTCATTATTCCCTAGGGGTTTTTTTTAATGTCGGGTATGTTGAAAGATATATGCCTCCAAGCTCAAAGTGGCTGTCAATGGATAGTGGTGTTTGGATAAATGATAGAAACTGTTCCTTTTAATAATTTATTCCCTGGCATAGACAAAGTTGAAAGACTACCCATCCCCAAGTGAACATTGACTAGGTTTAGATTTTGAAAACTCTACTACTAGCCCAAATGGGGCGACTAGAGGAAATATTCATCACGTTTGGGCAAAACCAAGAAATGCCTCATATCCTTGATATAACCAACTCATTTGCTTTTATTAAAGGCTCTTTCCATATTTTTATTTATTTATTTTTTCTTTTATATAATTTTTTTTATATTTCGAAAAACATGGATAAGTCTGAGGTATGTAGGGCAAGTGGCCATTCATAAGAGACTCAAGACAATGCATATGTGTGGTATCTTTTTTTATCAATCAAGTTAATTGCCAATTAAATTAGACAAGAGTCCCGAACATTCGAATGCCCGAGGAGCACATGAATAAGAATGGGAGAAGAATTAGGTTGAAGAACATGGAGCAAATAAATGAAAGTTACATATGGAAAAGACGTTTCACTTTATTCCAAAAAATAAGTGACACAAAGTACATTCAAAAATTATATTAAGGCATTTCAAACTATTTGATGTCATTCACTATAACATTTTCTAATCAAGCTTGTCGCATTTTACCCTCTTTTCGTATCTACCCTCAAACTCAGGAGTTGTGGTGATTTATTTAGCACTTCCTTTATGGATCTTGTTGTTCCTCATTAATATCTGAACCTTGGCTTGAAAAATGCTACATGTCTCAATCGAATGACCAGGCGGATTCGCGTGGTACTCGCATGAAAGTTCTGGCTTGTACCATTTGGGGTACAGAGGTGTTAATGAAACATGAGTCTTGGGGTTATGATCCCTCTATCTGATAACTGTCTGAACAATTCAAGTTGAGACACTCCAGAATCCGAAAAAGGTTTATTACCCATTAGATTTATGGCCCCTCTTTTCCTCTTCTTACTATGGCTAGGCTCCTGATTAGCCAATAACTTAGCATGTTGGACATCCTCCTATCAGATACCCTCAGCTTGGTTCACGACTCTGTTAGAGGTTTACAAGTAAGGCTCATATGGGTGAATGGCGATGCATAATATCGATGGAGAAAGGGAGCAAGTTGAGGAAATAGTAGGGACATTGAATGGTTCGATGGGGTTTTGGTATTCTGGTAGTGGTGGGAGGTATGGGACATCTAAGGAGAAAAGCGAGGTTTTTGTGTGCATGCGAGGGACCACGAACAAGGCTGATGTGTTTAGAGTAATGGACACAAGCTGGTTAAGACAGTTAGCAAGTGATGTCGGGTCATCGGGGACCTCCCCTCCTCGCACTGTATTGAGTTGAGTTCCAATAAGATGGCCCATGTACCCTTCTTGTGTTTCAAAATCTATATCTTCCCCCATAGTGATCAATTGGGAGAAGTCCTCAAAGGGAACAACAAGCATAAAGTTGTAACAAGGATTTTTGAGAGATCTCAAGAAATAATGGCATACCTCCTGCTCAGTCATGGGGTGTTGAACGTCTATCGCGATTTGCTTCCATCTCTAAGCGTACTCACGAAAAAAATCCCCATTTTTTTGACTCACCTTCTGTATCGATTCACGAGTGAGTTCTATCTTGCTATGATTAAACTGTTTCAGGAATGCTTGGACCATATCATGCCAAGACCTCAAGCTTTCTTTACAAAGGCGTATGTACCATTAGAATGCAAACCCCATGAGACTGAAATGGAAATGCGCGAGAAAGAGGTTCTCGTTTCGTCCCCACTTCCCCATGGTCAAGTAATAAGCTTTAAGATGAAACTCTGGGTTGGTAGTTCCATCATACTTGACGAAATCAGGAATTTTGAATCCGGCGAGGATTTCCACTTCAGGGAATACACAAAGGTCCTCCAAATCCCAAACCCCAGGGAGCTTTTCCCTAGATTTCGACTCATGGATCCCCTCTTCTTGCACCGATTTTTTCCTAGTCCGAGTTCAGTATGTTTGGCTACAAAACAGAAGACTAGTAAGGGCTGAACAATCTTACTAGAGTTGACGAAGGGTAATTGGTGACCCTCACTGGAGGCAATAATTTACTCCTTGTAAAAGGAAAAAAGTTCAAAGTTAGACATTATTCATGTAAAGTGATCTCTTTTGGCAGTTGTTGTCAGACTTAGCATCCAGATCCCCTTGATTCTCTGAGTAAGAAAAGGTCATACCAAAAAAGCAAGGTTCATAACTAGGTTAAAGAAACAAAGGCTTTTCGTGCTAGCATCATTATAAAGGCCCTTTTCTTATTGAAATTGCTTTATTAAATATTGTTTAGCTCATTGGAACGTAACAGTAGCTTTTAACACATGAGACATCATTTGGAACAGAAAATGACTTCATTCCATTGATATTAAAATCGCAGTACATAAAGTTCTCTTTATTACAACGGAATTCTTTGAAGAAAACTTCCTAACTCTACTGACAATGAAAGTAAGATAGTGGGGGCCAAAACCATATTGGTTGCTATAGAGGATCCTCCATTTATGAATTGCCCTATGCTTTCAAGTTGTCTGATCGTCCTTGACTTGGGCTATCACATTTGTCATAACTTGTTGGCTTGTGACCTAGTCTCCTAAAGCCTTCAATTCAGCCATCAAATTCTGCATATGAGATTATTTTTGATCAAGCTGGAGGCAGTATGTTTCATTCTCCTTTACGGAGCTCTAGCTCCCTTCTTTCCATCCTAGTCATTTCATCCTTGAGCCTCTATGCTTCTCTTCTTAAGCCCAGGTTTTCTTCCTTCAGTTGAAGGTTCTCCTCCCTTAACTCTAAGCCTTTTAACTTTAACTCCAGGTTCTTCTCCTTAAGCTTTTGATCATCCCTTCGGGTCCCATTTCTTTGTGTCCTTAACTCTTGGGGTCCCCTTGACTTCCTCTTTTTTAATAACAGGCCCTTGTAGACTAATCCGCCTAGCATCCCACAAGGACAACACGTGATTCTTGAACTACTCGCATGATTCGATGGAATGCCCCATAGTGCCCCAATGGTAGGCACAAGTTAGATGCACCCGAAACCATGCTGGAAATGGTGCTGTCCATATCTTTCCTGGCTTCGAACACATGAGTTGTTGAAGGATGAGCAGAAGGCCATTGTCTGTTTGGATGCTGAAGCCATAACCATTTTCATTTGCCAAAAGAAATCACAATCTGAATAACATAACAGGAATCTTTAAATGCGTGAAAGAATGTAAAGAGGGCATCTACATCATGGATATCAGAGCCTCGTAATGAAGTCTTTTTAAGTGCAACAGTGTAGTTTAGAAAAAAAATGTCCTCCTTGTAGATGCAAAAGCATCACAGTGAGGTTTCATGATTTGAAAAGGGTATGAGAGGAATGGCTTCTCTAACAAATACCACAAGAAGTTTTCTTGAAAATGATGCACTAAAAAGTCCCCATTATAGATGCAAAGATATCTTGAGGAAAATTTATATCAGAAAATTAGGGTTTATGTTTGCAATTACTATAAGGATGATTCTCTGGATCCCTTATGGTTTCCTTGTTAGTCAAGGGATTTTATAAGAGATCAAGGTTGGAGTGTAAAAAAAGGTTCGTTTCCAATGCCTTTGCGTTTCTTTTGCTATTAGTCAAACGTCGCGATCGGCCTATGAGATTCTTAACGGAAACGGAGATTTCTAAAAGTATGAAGATTCAAGTTTAGTAGGAAAAAGAACATTTTCTTCACGTTAAGTATCTCAATTACCAGTTGCAACCTTGACTCTAGCTCGCATGATGCTTGCTAGTAAACGGGCAAAAGATTGACACCAGGTTCCTCAACAATTGTAAATATAGCCATTGTTTACTAACTATGTAGATAAATGAACAAATGTCAATACAATCCTATGCCCTGGGAACTAATGTGAAAAAAAAGGCCCTCGTCACATGTACAAGTTTTCTATCCACAAGAGGAAACAGAAATGCCTTTAAAAAGGCTAGTTTACATTAGAAGCAAAAATGTAGCAAAAAAGAAAAAGAAATTTTTTTTTTATATTTTGCAAAGGAAATTATAAGAAAAAGGGAAAATTTTATATTCAATGCAAAGAGATTTTTTATATATATATACAAAGCAGAGGAAAAGTGGTTTCCTTTTCTTTTATTCATAATTCAAAAGAAAATTTCATATGCAATGGAGTGAAAATTTTTTTTATATATACCATGCAAAGGATTTCTTCTTATATATATATATATATATATATATATATATATATATATATACAATGCAAAGGAAAAAGTGGTTTCCTTTTCTTTTATTCACAATTCAAAAGAAAATTTTATATACAATGCAAAAAGGAAATTATAAAAAGATACATGTGATGCAATAAGGGAAACCTCTTTTTTTAAAATAAAAATGTATGCATGCAATGGAATGGAATGAGGGAGTTCGCTCCTTGTGTCCTAAGGGTAGGCTTTATGGTCAACTCATGCATGGTTTAGTTTGGGATCTAGAAACCTAGAAGGTTCATAGACTACCCCCATCAAAGATGGAGACCCCGACTTAAGAGAGGACCCTGTCATATAAAAGTCTGCACGAATCAACCCTCAAGGAAGGTAACAATCTAAGCAGAGTAGATAAGTCAACATCTGTAGAACGAAGCCCAACATGGAAAGATTCTCATACCCCCACTAACTATTACGGACTGCTTCGGGTATAGAAGCGAATTGGGGGTAGATAAATAAAGAGATTTTTGCACTCGTGTGTAGGAGAATCTTTACACTGCAAAGCAAATAGAGAGAACAAATACAACAAATATGAAAAAACAATAATCCAACATTAAAGGCCAAAACAATTTAAATATTAATTTTAAAGAAAGGGCTTGACTCTTTAATTGTCCCTCACCAACTGTGAAGACCGCGCCTTCGGTGGGCTTTGAGAAGTCGCCACCAAGTTTTCTATAAAACTTGGAAAAGGAAAAATGGTTCAAAAGTTCAAGTAAAAATGGGTTTTAAAAGAATTTAGGTTCTTGAGTCTATTTGAGATGAGGGGAAGGTGTTAAGCACCCCTCTTCCTTCGTCCGAAGACGGTTACCCCAAAAACTAATACTTAAATTGTTTTGGCCTCAAAAGAGTTGGATCACACAGAAAACTAAAGGAGAAAACAAAGATTGACTTGACCTAGGATAAAAGCCAAGGGCCTACGTACCCTCCAAGAAGGATCAAAGTCCACGTAGTTCGTAAAGGCACGCATGTGTGTGTGTGTGGGACACTCATCAAGGAAAGGCTCAGATGGCATCACAGTGCAATGTGCCTAAAGAGACAAAGGCCCCTCTGCACCTATCTACCATGCATTTACATTCAAACACGATAAGAAAGGTGTGTGTGTGTGATGCTTATTAGGCAGAGCGCCCATATGGCGTGAAGACTAGTGCTCTTATAGAAGCAAAGGCTCCTTGGTGGAACTAGAGTTAAACATGTTGAGACAAAAAGAAATTTGAATAAAAAACATAGAAGGGGGGAGAAAATAGAGGATTTCTGCCTCTAAAAGGAAAGGGGTCGCGACATATAACAGGATACGTCGTGACCCACGACCTCGGGATAGGCTCCTGAGGTCAGTGATAAGTCAGGGTCATGACTTATAATGGGATACATCGCGACCCACGACCTCGGGCCAGGGTCCCTGAGATATCTGAAAAAAAGAAAAGAGGGGGGATTTTGTAAAGGGTAACATATAAGGGGGATTTAAGTGAAAGGAAAAGGTGGAAGTGGGGTTAAAAATTTGGAACCCTCCCTTTTATTTTTTTCAACTTATATGTCGAGCCCTCACTCCCACCCAAACCATTTTCAGCTTGAACAAAAGAGACGGAAGAGAAGAGACACGCTAGGGCAAAGGGAAGAAGGTAGAAGAGAGCCTAAGTGACTGGAATCCAGAAAATCAGAACCGGAGAAGCTCACCGGAGAAAAAATCTGACATCATCTACATCCCCTCAACATCATTCAAGGTTAGTTAGAATCAAAACTTCAACTTTTTCTCCAAATTCATCTCTTCTCATATTTAGGGTTCATCTCTAAGTAGCCGGAAATGGTCGGAAATGGAGGTTGTGGTGTTAGGATTCATGGAACCCATTTTTTCCCCCAAATCGTAAATGTTGATGGTTGATTGGTGATTTGAGCTTGATTAGGTGTTTTTTTTTATGTTATAAATGATACATATGTTTAGGAAACCAACACTAAATGTTTATATCAAGTTTTTATAGCTTGGGACACCCAAAAATCGAAGCAAGGGAGCTTAAAACAGCAAAAACACGAAGTTCTCAGGCTTGGTTCGTTGCAGCGAGCAAAAGCAACGTTTCCGTTCGCTGCAGCGAGCAAACGCGATACTTCTGTTCGCTGCAGCGAGCAGATTTGTTCGCTGCAGCGAGCCCCGCTTCAAATGGGCATAACTTCTTCGTCCGGTGTCCGTTTTTCGCAAACCATATATCAATTTTCAACGTTTTTCCGTCCTCCACGCAATGGAATACGTTTTTAAGCCTAATAAAGTTAAATAAAGTTGCAGTAGATGGATTTTCACACACTGCCAGATTTTTAGTTTTGAAAAGTTTATTTTTCTTCCCTATTGAGTAATGATGTGGAATTGAAATGAATGTTGTTATGTATGAATGTATTTTAGGGCACCGCGAGGCACCCGAGATCGGAGGTGCTCAGGGAGGTACACACACTTGGGAGTTGTCAAGGTGAGGGACCCTTCCATCCTAGCCCCAAGGGTTGTATGATAACCTTGATTTGTGGGCTTGCTTATACGTGAATGTTTGTAAATATCTAATTTTATGCTTGCTAGTAATACTCTGTCATTATGTTGGCGATTGCTGGAAATTTGTACAATGAATTGTTTGTGATTGTTAAAGTGGAAATATGGTGGATCAAGCACATATGGCGGACGATGAAGAATTCCGCACACATATGTGCTTGACTCGAGAATTATGGCAATAAGATGTATGGTACCAAGGGTAAGGGCTTTCCGTTGGGTCAGGTTCGGAAAGTGCCTTCATGTTGGCATTTCGTCGGGTAAGGTTTGAAATTGCCTTCATGTGTATATACACTTGTGGATACTCTGTTGAGCAGATCCAGAGTATGCCACCATTACTAGTTGGTTAATCCGTTGAGATGGTCCAAATTGAACCTAGCGGGCTTCCCGAGACAATGGTCCGAAAAGTGCCGATGTAGATGGACACCTCGACGGGTTGGTACCAGGGTGCGCGACCGAACACAACATTCTGAGGAGACGGTCCCGGAATGGGTTGTGTGCCTATGCGTATCGATGTAAGATACTGAGTGTATAGGTACTCAACATTAGTGTAAACCCTCAATGTCCTTGGTATGCACTATGACTAGATTTCCTTTTCTTTGAACATGCCATGACGATGGCCGGTATCCTCACGTGACGTCAAGACAAAGCTATTTTCTTAAAAAGGTCATGACATCGATTGTTGTCTTGACGTGGCGTTGAGGAAACCTTGTTTTAAAATTACTATATTTCAAATCCAACCGACCATGACGATGGGTTAAGTCTTGTAGTGCATTGGGATAGATAGGGAGGACCGACACATCACGGCGACAACAAGGTAAGCAAAGGTACATAAATTTGGCGGGTGAACTGCACTTGGATGTTAATTTATGTTCGGTGTTTCTTGATACACACATGTCAGTATGCATGATTAATGTATGTTTTGGTGCGGTTAAAGTAGAGTTTGTACATGTTCTATTGCTTGAGAACATTTATACAATTATCAATGATGAATTGAAGTGTATGCATATGTGAATGTGGTTTCTCGCCTTCCCGGTCGTAGTGGTACCCGTTACTACGCCTAGGATGGGAGAGTCACTCACTGAGCCGTTGACTCACCCCCTAGTGGTTTACTTTTTCAGATACAGGTACCGATCAGACTTCCACGTCGGCTCAGTGAAGGCGATGTTTTGCTAGCACTCACATTCTATCTTCGTGGGTGGCTTTGATTTTATTTTGGATATTGTAATGAATTGATTACACTTTGTGGTTATTATACTCTAGACTTTTCAGCTCCACATACTTAAAGACAGGATTATTTTGGGGGACTTATTATTATTATTATGTATACGACTTTGCATGTGAATAGGATATGTCACACACCAGAGTGTGTGGCAACGTATATGACGGATATATATTATGTGTGTTTAAGTATACATATAAATTGAAGCAGCACTTGGCTGTGGATTGCAGGTGTAAGATAGGCCACACAGGAGATGTGAGCCATATATATTGATAATGTGTGTACGCGAATGGGAATGATAGTTAAATGAAATAGGTGTTAAGGCTAACAGACTTACGGTTAAGCCCTCTGTCTGTGTCGGTCATGTGCCTCCGGATGGGGGTCATGACAGTCCCGAGGTTAGTGATAAGTTAGGGGTCACGACGTACAACGGGATACTTCACGATGTATGTATCAATTTCCAGCAAAGTAGGATCAGCACAAGAAACAATGCACAATCAGTTGAAAGGCAGTCGCGACCCCGTATGAAAATAAGAGACATATGAAAACTTAGGGTTCTGGCCTTTAGATCTAGGATGTAGAGGGGATCTTGGTCTACCTTCGGATTGGCATAAGGCCTGGCTCCTATCCCATTGATCCAAAATAAGAAAAAATTGGTTTAGAATGAGATGGCAAGCATACAGATGAGAAATGGGTGTGCAAGAGTCATACCAGAGATTCAACAATTCAGTAGAGATTCGACCCTCAAAAATCTGGTCCTTTCAACTGAGGCGGAGCCTCCAATTTATAATGACCGAAAAAGATATTCTGGGTCCGGCCATTTATGATGCATGGGCCGCGACCTAAGGGCTATGGGGTTTGCGACTTATGCTTGATTTCAGATCTAATTGGATTTTGTCATAGATGAGAAATGGGGTCATGACCTAAGTGTTCCTACGTCACAACCCACTTTGAGTTGACAGTTGGGGGTCACGACCTACAAGTTTATGGATCGCGACCCCTAAGCTTGCATTTTTTGGTTGCTTTTCTTTTATTTATACTTTTTTTTTTACTTTTCATTTATTTTTTGGTTGCTTTTCTTTTATTTTGATTGCACTTGTGGTGGACGGACAAAATAGGGTGTCCACTATACATTCATCACCCACTTATATAATTTAATTTCTTTACTTTATGTAACTATTTAATACTAAATAAATGCTTCCAAGTTTTTAATCCCATGACCGCAATCTATTATACTCACATCTCATTTCATAATCAAACTTAAGCTCTCAAGTGGTTCTATTTTGACTTCTACATTATGAGTAAATTTAAACTTACCTAATGATAACATTGTAACTAATTTTCAACAAGTTTCAAGACCTAATTCCATCTAATAGACCTCAAGAAAAATGTTAATCAACCATATTTAAGAAATAGAAGAATTACATACCTAAATCCAAACAAAACCCCCAAAATTTCACCAAGCTTTGCTACCCACACCCTAGCCAAAAGAAGGTCCATTTCCCCTATTTTTCAGCAAGAAAATGATGCTAGAACCCCTTTTTTCGGAGATGACTAGTGGTGGCTGACCAACGACTCCTAGTAGTGGTGACCCACGACTTGAAGAAGAGGTGAAGTTGAGAGATTGAGAGATAATGAGATATTTTTCTTTTCTTTGGTGGAATAAGCAAGTGGAGGGCTTGGTGGAATGAAGAAGAAGGTGCAGAGGAAGTATGTTGCGTGGCTGGAAATGTAGAAATGTGGGTCCACCCTTGACGTATAGGACCCACCCAAAGCCATAATTAAATAATAAGTAATTAATGAAATTGTTATTAATTGTAATATTTAATTAATTACTTAGATAATTAATGAAATTGGTTAGTGGGATAGAGGGAGATAATGGTGGGATCCACTATCTCACCCACTAACCTATTTGGAAGTGGCTATATAACCAACTGATGAGTCAGTTGAAAGTAACGTTGTTATTCAATTTGTAAAGTGAGAGTTTTCCTACGGTAGTTTCAAGAGAGCAGTTGTGTGACAACTTGTCAGTTCTTCTCGACTAATCTTCTTCATCCTTCTTCAGTGAATTTGCTGTGAAGACGTAGATCCGCATTCGACATTCATGACCGGGTCTTCGTGTGGCACTTAGATTTGGATTCGACACCAGGTATGCCCGAAAACCTTAAGTGGCATCAGTGCCAGGGTTTTAAAACTTCTGTTGTCATTTTCTTGATGATAACTTCTGCTTTGATAATCATGATGATTTTGTTTTCTAGTAATTGAATTAAAACATGTGTTTGATATATAGTAAGATGATAAATTTCACATTTACCATTCATATGAAATTTTGCAAAAGCATGCATTTTTCATTCTGTAATATGTTGTAAATTGTGCCATATACATATAGGTTAAACTTTGATTCAAAGTATAGTAGTTTAGGATCAAATCAATGCATAAAACATTAATTTTTTAGAAATTCGAAAATAGGGTTCAGAAAAACTTCTTAATTAGGCTTCAAAAGCTATCTCAATGCGTAGAGCATGAAATATCGATAGAAATCGATATAAAATTTGCAAAAAATGAAGTCCAAACGGCCGAGATATTGAAGAGAAAAGTTTCTGGCAAAATCGGGTCTGTCGGACTCGACTCGTTTACCAATCACTGGGTTGGGCCGACCCGGTTAGAGGTTGAAGAAGAAGAAGGTTTTAGTTGCGATTAATAAACTGCCGTTGTTTGTATTTTCGCAGCAGTTGAAACCACCCCGTAAAACTGTAAATAGAGGTTGAAGAAGAAGACGATTTCAATAGTGGTTAAGAAACCGCTGCTGTTTATTTTTTCGCAGCAGTTATAACCGCTACCTATAATTGTAAATAAATCTCTAACTCCTGCATTAGTTATGAATATAGTTGAGAAGGACGCAGCAAAACTAAAAGATATAAAAGACATCAATGGTGTACTCGCCAAATACATAGCTCTATTAGAGAGAACGTAGAATAATGTGGGATCAATTTGTCACAGAATTGAGAAGTGAAACCAAGAACATTATTAGTAAACTAAATACGGGGGAATAACTTAACGCGGACAACTGTGATATCTGGCATCGTAAAATACAATACATCTTGAAGGAATAATATGTTATTGGGCCTCTCTCAGATGTTTGGTTGAACATGAAACTGGGAACATGGGCTAACATTGGGGAGACCACGAGGCTTACCAAACTTGGAACAAGAAAAATAGCATAGCAAGGACAATGTTTTTGAGTGCCCTGGCTGATAACAAAAAGGTGCGAGTTTGAGATGCACAAAACTCCACGAGCTATGTAGATAGCTTTAAAGAATAAGTTTGATGGTATTTCTACCACAAAATTTAGGAGGTTGATGATTAAGTTCGACTCCTATAAGCTTAAGCCAGATATTCTTATGAAGCAACATCTAAGAGAGATGACCAATATGATCAAGGAACTAAAGAAAGCTAGACATATTTTTTGGTTGATCAACAGCAAGTGTAGGATATCATCAAATCGCTCCCTGGAAGTTGGGAGCATAAGAAGGTGAATCTGACACATAATAAAAACATTGTTACTTTTATGGAAATTGCAGGTATAAACTTTTCTTTTAGTAACTAGACAAAAAAAAACTGCTACAGAATTCAAATTAGTGCTGCTATAACCAATATTATTCTAGCAAATTAGCACTACTGCTATAGGGCCAAGATCAATGCTTGTATAAATCAATTTTATAATGGAAAAGTATGAAATAACTGCTAAATCCTTTGTGAGAAATATACTAATTATCAATATTAGTATAAAAAAATTTAGTGCAATTATTTTAACCATTAATAAACAAAAATATAAAAGTTCTATTTATTAGCAATTTCAAACAGTGATGATATCATGATTTCATAATTTAATAGAGCCCACAAAACACAACTATATATTGAAATATTCAAAATATAGAATGGTTTGATGTATAGAAATATCTATTTCCAAACAATATTGTTTATGACTTTTGTAATTATAAAACTTTGTAGCATTTCCACAATTATTTTCAATCCTATTGAATCAACAATTTTTGAGGATTTCCTGCAAATCTGTCACCTTTTGATCCTTGTACCTCTTCAAAATTTCTATTATGTATATATTAAGAAAGTCAACAAATAAAAGTACTTACAATAAAATAATATATCTCATCATAAGAGTACTTACAATCCTTGTGCCTCTTCAAAATTTATATTCTCCATGGGTTGGCATCTAGAATTGATCAGAAGAGAAATAAAAACAAAAATTATTGATGCTTTCTATAAGAAATGATGACAATAACAAAAAAAGTTTCTAACATTGGCAAAGTAAATTCTCTTTTGTAACTCAACATACTGCATCCATGATACATCATAAATAAACGTTAATAGTGAAAAGTAAAAACTATATATATAAACTATAAAGCAAAAATTGATGAGCGCAGGAGATAAGCACAAAAATTAAAGAGGAACCAACAAATATAGATGAAATTGTCCATAATCTAAGTGTGTTTGCTTAATTTGATGCTAATAATAAGAGGCAGAGTCAAAAAAATTGTAGCCAGAACTTGGTTGAATGGAGACAAAAGGAAGATGGCATGCATAGTACTTCTATTATTTATTTCAAAAGGCAGCAGCATACAATTAATCCTTTTGAACATAAATTAAGATATTAAAGTCAGACTCAAAGGAGCTGCAGTTATTGTTGCTCAAGAAAAACACAAAAACTTCAAATTCAAAGTCTTCTCTTTGAACCCTTTTGAACATCACATCATTCTATGAATCACTGAGAAAAAAAAACCATATCTTCCTCTGCATAACATAACTCAGACATGAACCAAACTAGAATTTGAAAATAAATGAAAATATCTTACCTTACAAAGTGACATGAAGTTGTTAGTCTCGTTGTCCCCAAGTCACTAGAAACATAATTGAGTATTACCAGTTACACATTTGAAAAACTGTGAGATCATGGAATTTATTTTCATTTTCATTGCTATATCTTTCCAACATTGGATGTATTAGCAAAAGAAAAATCCAAAAATTTATTGACTCCTTGAAAGTACTCAAGCAAAATCCAAGTTTTATCCATTGTCTCATAAAAAAACTGTATTAAAAACAAACATAATTAGTGACTAACTAGACTACATAACAAAGAATAGGATATTCAAACTTTCACCATTGAAAAAATATACAAATGGCTTAATCAAGGTATGAAAAATAAGAGACATACTATTGGAGAATGAAAGAAACAAAAAGAGAGATGAGGGTGAGAATTTGTACCTTAGAGAAGAATCAAGATAGAATCTAATGGTAATATGGTATAATAAGCTCCTAACACCATTGAGAAAAGAAGTGGTGCTTCCTAGTTATTGGAAAAACAGCTAGAAGCCAAAATATTGGACTTTTTTTTTTAAAAAAAAAAAGTCATATTTAGTCTTTTTTCAAGCTTTTTCATATCACAAAAAAACAAGCTCATCCCAATACATTTTTTAATAAGTGTAGTTTTTTCCACAAAAAAGTAAGGTAAAGCAAACCTCTGTAGCTGCAGAAGCCAGAGTTGGGAATAGAATTGTTAAACAAAAAACGAAATGAATAAGAAAGAAGGATTAGAGAAAAGAGAGAGGAAGGCATAAGTGTAGAGAGCGTAAAGCAAACCATGGCGAGGAAGAAAAGGATGTATAAAGTTTAGTCATTTAATAAATCTATTAGTTAATTGAGAGCTACTGAATCACCTTCACATGAATGATCAAATCTTTGAGGAATTTTACTCTTCAATAGTAATAAGTGATAAGTGAAAATGACAGTATTGGACATAAAAGAGGGAGCAAGAAAGCAATATAATGGTGATAGGTCATGTGAGTGTAAACACATCTTTCTTTCCTCCAAAGACAGCAAAAAAATATTATGTAAAGTGAGTGTAAACACATAACAAATTTACCTTGAAATTACTCTTGCTTCATGAAGAATTGCATAGTTGATTTCAGTTGAATGGTTAAGTGTTGTGTGTGTAAAACAAAGTCCCACATTGGTGGGTTGTGTGGAGTGAGTGGGTGAGGAACTTATATAAATAGGTGTGAGTTATATAGGTTCCAACACACATAAGAATACTAGCCTATAACCATTTGGTGTATTGGGTTTTGGGTATTTTTATGTATTGAGGAGGGTTTGTAATTTTTCCGTTCAAAAATTACAAGTAGTAAAGTTTGTCCCAGTGGGGGTCGTGGTAGTAGGTCTTGAGGCACCGAACCACATTAAAATTTTTGTGTGTTCTTCTTTCTCTTTTCCTTATATTTTTGTGCGGGGCCCAACATTAAGGACACTCCAGAAACAAAGTATCTGATTTGAATGGTGCAAAAATAAATCACTAAGCAAAAGTCAATATCAAGCAAAAGGATGAACAACTTATTAGATAAGAAACTTGTAATAGCATGAAACTTACATTTCCAATTGCTAGCAATCCCTTGTCGAAGAATATAATCCCAAGGAATGAAAAGAATATGTCAAAGCCAATTAGTCTAAATCCAATCGCTGTTTCAAGTACCAATTCAATTGCATACATCAAATGATTTGAAATGAGAAAACTGTATAAAAAACTTGCATATGAAACTTATATAAATGCAAACTACTAACATGGATAAGATTTATATTCTTCTACCAGCAAAGAAGACAGAGCAAAACAAGGCACATAATATCTGTCCCTTATATCGTTTTTATGTAATATGAGATTAAGCAATATAACTAAAATGGAACATTTTCAGTTCAAAAATCCAAAACAATTAATCATCAGATAAAGTCAATTGAGAACATTGAAAATCACTCCAAATAAACAACGGAAATAAACTTATAGGAACTGGACAAAAGGAGAATTAAAAATCGAAGAAGTTTTTTATAATAGTAGTAAGATATATATTAGACACGAGAAGAGGCGAAAAAAATACCTCCAACGAATAAGTGGAGAAAGCTGAAAGCAAAGTACGAGCAAACGAGCGGCGGCGAAACATCAGATCGGCTGAGCGGAAGCGATGATCTACTGTAGACAACAAGCGGAAGCGGCGATCTACTACCGTCGACTAGCGAAAGTTGCGATCATGGTGAAGACGATGAAGACGATGGCTGTAGGTTGAGCAAGAGACGACACGATAACTTTTGTTTGAGAAGCTAGGGTTTGTTATTTGATATAAATAATTTTATTATTTGATTTAATTAACTAATGTATATTCATTTTATATAAATAATGTTTCTATGAATTTATCAACTATAGTAGCTTGTGTAACAGCTACTACAGTAAAAATATTTACTAGCTCTTCTAATTGAAGTGCTACTAAAAGTAATACTTATAGTAGCAAGTTGATAAATTGCTACAATAGTAAAGTTTTACTAGCTGTTTCTAAAAGTGCAACTGAAATAAAGCTCCTAAAGCTTATTTTTGTAGTAGTGACTGATGCAACTAAATGAGCTCAATGAGCTACGCTTTCAAGCTTATGAAAATGCCAAATTTAACAAAGAAAAAAAATGAAGAAATGGCATGATAGGAGAATTGCATCAAGAACATTTGCTCCTGGCCGGCAGGTTATACTCTTTAATTCCAAGTTAAAGCTTTTTCTAGGAAAATTAAAATCAAGATGGTCATGTCCTTTTTCAGTGGTGACAGTTTTTCCACATAGAGTTGTAGAGTTACAAGATGTTACCAATGGAAGCAAATTCATGGCTAATGTGCAAGGAATCAAGCACTATTGGGGAGGTCTAGTGGAGAGGATCAAGTCCTTAGTGAGCTACTTCGAAGTCATATGAAGGAAAAGGTGTCGGGTTGTCGACGTTAAAAACTAGCACTATTGGGAGGCACACCAAGCTTTCTTTTGATTTTATTGTTTTTAATTTCTTAATGTTAACTCTGAGTTTCCAAATTCTATTTTATTTTATTAGCTTTTGGTATTTAATTTGGATGATTTTTGGTAAGATTTGCTGAGTTAGGCTGTGTTTTGTGTGCAGAGTTGGTGAAAAACATGAAAAAATAGAAGTAGTGCAGTTTGTGTTATGCTATAGCATAGCCGTAGCATAATTTCGTTATGCCTATTGCACTTGGAACAAAGTAGCGTCCACCGCAACATAATTTCCTCAGCCGCAATCACCGACGCCTTTCTCTTATCTTCTCGCAAGTGGCTTCCATTGAGCGAAAAGAGTTTGTTTCTGCTAAAACTAGCAAGTGGATTGAGTTCGAAGTCCTTCTTTAACGTCGTGTTTGCGATTGATTTTGGTTAGGTCCTACATAACTCATCTTTGTTGCTAGCCATAGCTTCATTTTAATATTCCTCATTGAGATTTTAAAAACAACACGCCAAAGAGGAAATCAGTAGCGAGGAAGCCCAAGTTGGTCACAAGGTTTATTTCTTAAGAAGCTAAAAATTTATTTGAAACTGTGGTTTTAAATAAAACCATAGAATCTAAAAGACGGTTTGAATTGAAAGACACAGAAGACATGGGATTCCCAGCTGAAATTAGTTCCATTATTGCCCAACGTAATTGGAAAAATTTTTGCAAACAACCCGAAGAGGCCATTATACCATTGGTGGGGGAGTTTTATGCCAATTTTTCAGGTGCCGAACCAAATGAGAAGTTAGTCTGTGAGTCTCAAGTTTCATTCTCACCAGAGGCTATTAATTCTTTTTACGAGCTCACTACAGTAAATCATAATGATAATTGCACCTCGTTGATAGAGCATATCATGCCTAGTAGTTAAGAAGTAGATGACATCCTTACTACTTTGCGCATTGAAGGAAATGAATGGGAAATTTCATCACAAGAGGCCTATACTTTGGATAGGAGTAATTTAAAGCCGTTCGCAAAGGTGTGGTATCACTTTGTGAGATCTAGACTAATTCCATCGTCCCACACACATAAGGTATCCCTTAACAGAGCTGCTCTATTGTACTACTTGCTAGCTGGTTGACAATTCAATGTTGGGAAGCTAATTTACCCTCAAATTTGTCTCTGTGCAAAAAGAACATCGGGTTATCTATGGTTTCCTTCTTTGATCACACTGGGCTTTATGAAGTTGCAAGAGTTCCATACAGTGATGGGTATGAGGTTGAGGATTATAAAGTTGCAGACTTTTTTAGCAACTCAGTCCTTTATGGTTCTACTTTCTTGTTTAAAAAGGTTCTTTGTTTTTGATAATTATTGTGAATGCTTTATTGTTTTTCCAAGAAATGTTGACATAAACTCCTAGACTAGGACACATTATTCAAAATAGAACGATTAAATTAGCCAAAGAAGGGCTATTAAGTCTCATTCCAAATATGGAAATGTCACTTTGAGAAAATTTTCTAACTGGTAAGGCAACGAGAAATCATTTCTGTTAGAGAACTAGAGTTGGAAATCCATTGCAATCATTCTATTCCGATATATGTGGTCTAATGAATGTGAGGGAGAAACACAGACATGGTACTTTTATTACCTTTATAGTTGATCATTCACGATATGGTCATGCCCATTTGATTTTACATAAGTGTGAAGCTCTTGAGTGCTTGAGATGATACCTAAACGAGGTAGAAAATCAAACGTACAAACATTACACATTGATCAAGGTCGTGAATATTTGTCTAAGCGATTTAGACTACTCTATGAAGAAAAAGAGATAATTAGGCAACTGACTATCTCTCGCACAACACAATTAATGGAGTTGCCAAAATAAGAAATAGAACTCTTCTAGACATGGTAAGGTCTTTGATGGCTCAAGCAAACCTGCCAATTTCAAATTGCGGTGATGCTTTATTAACAGAAACCTTCATACTTCACCATGTATCTTTATAATACTCAGATCAATAAAAAAGATACATTTTCATATGTGAAACCGAAGATGGAATGGTGACTGAAATATAATCAAGAGGTGCAACATTCATTGAGACTGCATTTCCTAATAGAGGAGATGTTGACCGCACTATTTTTTCTGAGACACAAGAACAAGACAGTGTGTCGAGCAAATTAACAGACTACAATTGCCTATACGTCAATTTGAGTAGGGACAAAGAAAAGTGAACATTGAGACCTAAACAAAGAAAGAAAGAAAGATAAGCAAATTGCTCCAATCAGAAGGAATGATAGGGAAAGTGTTCCTAGATGATGCTTTCAAAAATGAACGAAAATCTTTCTTAGTTGTTCTAGATGGGGATGATGAGCCCCGTTCTGTACGAGAATCCTTTTCAAGTCTTGCCAAGGAGGAATGGGAGAAAGCAATGGAAGAAGAAATGGACTCAATAAAAATAACCAAGTTTGGATGTTAGTTGATCTTCACAAAGGGCGTAAAGCCATTGAGAACAACTGGGTACTCAAGATTAGCATAAAAGTGAATGATCAATTGACAAATATAAGGCTAGATTAATGGAAAAGGGATACACACAACAATAAGGAATAGACTTATTCTGGCAATATTAAATAGTTTTGACCTAGAATTACATCAAATGGATGTAAGAACCACATTCCTGAATAGGGATCTGAATGAAGAAATGGTACAACCATTAAGTCTCATTGACAAAGGAAATAAGATCAAAGTTTGTAATCCATTTATGGATTAAAACAATCATCCAGAAAGTGGTAGATGATATACTATTGGCTGGAAATAGTCTAGGTTATGTGATGGCTCTTAAGGACTGACTATCATCAAACTTGAGATTAAAGACATCAGTGAAGCAGAGTATAAAATTGAACTTAAGATCCAAAGATATTGTTCAAAAAGAATCTTGCATCTTTCACAAGAGAATTGCTTCAACAAGATTCTTGAGCGATTTAACATGAAAGATTAAAGACCCATGAGTACCCCTGTTGCATCTTGAGTCCAGACATGTGTCTTAAAACCAAATCAGAGAAAAGAAGATGGAAAGAGTTTCATATGCCAATGCAGTCGATAGTCTAATGTACACAGTGATGTGTTGTGTGTGTAATTCAAAGTCCCACATTGGTGGGGTGTGTGGAGTGAGTGGGTGAGGAGCTTATATAAATAGGTGTGAGTTATATAGGTTTCAACACACATAAGAATACTAGCCTATAACCATTGGGTGTATTGGGTTTTGGGTATTTTTATGTATTGAGGACGGTTTGTAATTTTTCCGTTCAAAAGTTACAAGTAGTAAAGTTTGTCCCAATGGGGGTCGTGGTAGTAGGTCTTGAGGCACCGAACCACGTTAAATTTTTTGTGCGTTCTTCTTTCTCTTTTCTTTATATTTTTATGCGGGGCCCAACAAGTGGTATTAGAGCTTTGCTTCCGGCCTAGGGTGGAAGAAGGGAGAAAGAGCAAGAGGAAGGAGTCGTCGTCATCCAGTCAACGCCACGTCAGCAATTTGGAGAGAGGTTGGTTCTGGCTTATTTTCTAATTTTTTTTTCAAGTCAGATTTTCTTTTGAATTTGGAATGTTTGTGGTGCTGGTTGGTTGGCTGTGTGAGTGGAAGTATTTAGCCAAGAGTTGGGTTAAATACAATGAACACCCTGAAGTTTGAAGTTCCGTTGTTTGATGGGAGAACGGATTTTACACTGTGGCAATGGACGATTCAAGATTATTTGGTTCAGCAGGGTCTTGACTTAGCATTGCAGGATGAGAAATCGAGTGAAATAAAAGAGTCAGATTGGGGTACAATTCAGAAAAAGGTTGTTAGTACAATTCGATTGGCACTAGCCCCACAGATAAAAGTGGTTGTGCTGAAGGAGACATCACCGAAGAAGTTGTAGGACACGTTGGAGAGCAAGTTTGCATCGAAGAAATTGACCAATCGATTGATGATGAAGATGGAAGAGGGAGGTAATGTGACTGATCACATTAATAAATTTAATGAGATGGTCTCTAGACTGTTGAATGCAGGGGAGACTATTAAGGATGAAGAGCAAGCGCTGCTTCTCTTGGCTTCACTACCAAAATCCTTCAAGCCTCTAGTCCAATCAATGTTAGCAGGAAAGAGCACACTTAAACTAGATGAAATGATGAGTACCTTGAAGGAGAGTCAGAGGATGATGGGTGGTGAAGAGTCTTTCAGGGACAGTCATATACTAGCAGTGGATAGTGACAGGAAGAAGAAGGGTGATCAACTTGGAAGAAATTCTCGATCGAGAGACATGAGGACTGTTGAGTGCCATTACTGTGGACAGTTGGGTCTCATGCAAATGAGATGTCCAGACTTCAGGGAGGACTTGCAGAAGCAGAAGTCAGAAAATTAATAGGAGAGAGTTTAGTTCTTTTTATAGAGAGAAATAATGTAGGACTTTGGATTAAGGGAGGATTTGTTGTGTGTGTAATTCAAAGTCCCACATTGGTGGGGTGTGTGGAGTGAGTGGGTGAGGAGCTTATATAAATAGGTGTGAGTTATATAGCTTCCAACACACATAAGAATACTAGCCTATAACCATTGGGTGTATTGGGTTTTGAGTATTTTTATGTAATGAGGAGGGTTTGTAATTTTTCCGTTCAAACATTACAAGTAGTAAAGTTTGTCCCAGTGGGGGTCGTGGTAGGTCTTGAGGCACCGAACCACGTTAAATTTTTTGTGCGTTCTTCTTTCTCTTTTCTTTATATTTTTATGCGGGGCCCAACATGATGTGTAGAAGACCCGATATCTGTTATATAGTGGGCCTGGTAAGTAGATTCCAGTCTAACCCCAGTGTAAAGCATTGGAAAGCTGCGAAGAGGATCTTAAGATACTTAAAGGGCACTTCCAATTATGCATTGTGCTATGGAGTAATTGACCCACACCTTGGATACTCCGATACTGACGTAGGCGGAGATGAACAAGAAAGAAGGTCATACCTTCTTGCTCAACAATGGCACCATATGGCAGAACAGCATGAGGAAAATGTGCATTGCCTTAATACAATAGAAGTTGAGATTGTGGCATGCACTAAAGTGGCACAAGAGGTTTTATGGCTAGAGAGATTTATAGAACACCCTAGAATTGGAAATGAGATTACCAAAATGGTGTTATTATACTGTGACAATATTGTAGTCATACCCTATACCAAAGATCCTAAGTATCACAAAAGACCAAGCGTATTGGCACCAAATATAATTTTGTTACAAATTATATAGCACAAAAGGTTTTAAAATACATTACGACAAATATATGATAGCAGAACCCCTGATAAAACCAATAGAAAAAAAGGTTTCAAAAAGAACAAAAGCAAGCCATTAGCATGTATAAAGTGTAATGTATAGGCATTATAAAATGTGATTTATAACCTTCTATCATAACTTTATGTGTCTGTATATAATCTCTAGTATGTCATACAGGTAGAAAGGTTGGCTTTCTCACACAAGCAACCGCCTTTGACACTCAGGTAGAATTTGCAAAGATGAGACATTAGTGTTCAGCAATAAAGCAGCCAAGAGCGCTAATATGGTAGAGAAGAAACACGGATCATATGTCGTCTTGACTGACATGTAGCTAGTCAAGATGAGATCCACATAAACAAACTTGGATGGAACATGGAACCCCATCTACATAAGTACCTGTAGCCAGATAACAAGCTCTTCAACATTGACGTCATGTGAGCAGAGTTGAAGAATTCAGGTTTAGATACTGGGTGTATCTAGTACTTAAGTCTGTACGGTGTTAATAATAATTTTTTTAAAAAAATGATGTATACTCTTTAAAGAAAGAGTAACATTGTAGCATGTTTCATGCCACATGTGCTGAAAGAACAACATAAATAGGGAAGCAAGAGAAAGGTCCCTGATTCATTGCTATGCGAATCCCCAAGAGGAATCAACCTTCCATTGATGTCCTTATGACTTTGCAATATCACGAGGATATGCTTCAGTGTCTACTACTTTAGAATGTTTACCTATGATCCTGACTTATACGGTCTAAGGTATTATGCTAGGAATGAAAACGACTGATGCATTTCTAAATGATATATGGGCGAAAGGAAGATTAACTGCAATATACACATCTATGTTAGTATATGTGACTAGTCCCTTATGACATTGAGTAGTCATAAATATGGATACTAAACATATGAGGAAGGCAATCTGAGTCAAAAAAATTAATCGAGAGGGATTAGATTTGCCATCTGAAAGTGTATATAGTTAAATCTAGGACATCTGAGGCATAGTTTTAATATTTCAGCTACACAAAGGAGAAGTTAACTTGTTCTGGTCCTACAAAAGGTCTTTATATTACAAGCACCTAAAAGAGACGTCATGTCCACATGTTCACGGCAAAGCACCTAGTATGAAGTTGTAAGAAGAAGAGATTGGTACAACTACCATGCAATACATCAAGTGTGAGTGGGAGATGTAAGAATGTGGGTCCACCCTTGGTGGATAAGACCCACCCAAAGTCATAATTAAATAATAAGTAATTAATATTATTATTAAATTATTATTAATTGTAATATTTCATTAATTAATTTGATAATTAATTAAATTCATTAGTGGGATAGTGGGAGATAATGTGGGATCCACTATCTCACCCACTAGCCTATTTTGAACTGGCTATATAACCAACTGATGAGTTAGTTGAAAGCAATTGTGTGAGAACTTGTGAGTTCCTCCCGACCAATCTTCTTCATCCTTCTTCGATGAATTTGCATTGAAGACGTAAATTTGCATTCGTGATTCGTGACCGGGTCTCCACGTGGCACTTGGATTCGGATACAAATTCGACACCAGGTATGTCCGGAAACGTTCAGGAAAAAAATTTTTGAAGTCGGTGACTCACATATTTGGGTTAGGGATTTTAGGGCAATATGAGTATTTGACAATTTTTAGGGTATGGTATAACAGAATTTTAATAGAATTTTCTTGTCTAGATTTTCTTGGGTAAAAATAGAAAGGATTTGAAATCTTTTGGTAGTCATAGGCCTACTAAAATTATTTGATAAAGGGGCTCCTAGCTAATAAAGAATTTCTATTGGGAAAAAGTTTTAATTTTGAAATTTTTTAAAATTTAAATTACGAACTCCCCAAAATTCTTAGGACCACTTTTTAACTAAATTAATAATTTTCTACCTATGTTTCATATTTAATTTAATTCCTAAAAATTACTTACTTTTAGAATCCCATATATAGCCCAAAAATCTTATTATTTTATTTTATTTATATTTTTTTAAGAAAATTATTATATTTTAGTCAGGTAACCTAACCCCAATGTCACATTTATCTGCATATATATTATTATTTTATTTTTATTATTTGAGTTATTATAAAAATAATCTTCTTCGCATGTGAAGAATAATTTCATTGAAAATTTTAAGTTATGAAAATATCATTTAAAGTTATTTTGCTGTCTACAAAATAAAACGCTATGACAAAAGCAGTGAATGCTCTCACTAATAGCCTCGATTGCTTGCTTTCTTCGTCCATTAGCTTGGACATGAATGTCTAGTCTACTTTGATAACCGATGAGAAATAATTCACTACTTTAGCCGTACACATGGATTGAGAATTTTGTGATGATGACCAAGACTACGGTAAATCGATTGTGGCAAGCTACTATGAAGCTCGTTCCACTTCTTCTCACATATCGCAATAATATCACAAAAGCCAGATACCTGTGAGGATTTTCCATTCAATTTTAAGAGTGATGGTCACCATGAAGAAAAACTATTTTGAACCTTCAGAGATTGGAGACGTTAGACGAAATATATCAATAGTGGTGTTCGATTCTCAAGCTTCTGATCCTTCTAAAACATAGCCACTCATGGATGGGGGTAATTAAAGGGATGGAAATGGGCTTGAGTGCGAATTTAAAGAACCAAGAAGGACCATACTATTGTACCTTTGTTGATGCGTATAATGAGAATGCATACAAAGTGTTTGATGAAATGAGTGACAGAGATGTAGGAGCAAGGATTAATATGATTGCTGGACATAATTGGGTAAGCTAAAGGGTTAAGTTGTTGCACGGAAAGAAATTTAGTAACAACATTCTAGTTCCTCTTGCAGTAGTTATACAACTTCAGCTTATTAAAGGTCCACATATGGTAACTAAGGGCTTGAAGACTCTTATATATTGTGTGGTACTGTGGTTGATGCTATGGTTATTGCAAGCAGAGAAGGCATTTCAATAAATTCAAAAATTGCCGTTAATGTGGATCAAATATCTTCGTCCCCTTTTGCACTCTTCTTGATGTTTAAATATTTTTTACCCTTGCAACAACACTTCACTTTTGACCTTGAGGACAAGGTCCTTAAAAGGGGAAGGCAATGTAATGAGAGTTGGATAGAAAGGGTAATAGAATGGGAAATTAGTCGTGGAATGAATTTTGATGTATCTCTCTCCTTGCGATTCTCTTCATGCTCTCAATCTTCTTCCCTACGCTTAGTCATCTTCTACTATACTAGATTCTTCTGCTCCTTCTTATAGTACTTGTTGGATATGTTGGATTTCTCGGGACTAAATATCCACTCATGGGGGTTCTGATCGGGTGGGGGAGTCCGATCGGGTCGAGTGATGACTCATTGGAAAGTTCGCAGAGAGACGAACAAAACGACACCATGAAGACACTTATCGGAGGTCACACGAGCCCGCGCTCGTGGTCTAAAGTGGGCTAGGTGATCATGATGTAAGCATGATGATATTTGTTCATATTTTCCAAGGCCTACATTGCTTAAATCAATGATGGGAGCTCTCTCATCCTCCTATGAAAAGGAGTCACTCGCCATCTTTAGATTTGCTCATTCCATATGTTGGAAAGGGGGTCCCATTTAGGAAACCCCACATAGTATAATTTTTCTCTCTCTTGAGTTATTGTTCTGCGCATCAGTCATGGACATGTCGCTCTACCTCTCGTAGGTAAAGTCCTCCGTTTGGTGCGGCCCTTTTCAGAGTTTTTCATTTGGAGGTCAGCCCTGGTGGAGTAGAGGCACTGGCAAGATCTGAGGTTTTAGCGATGAAATCCAGGTTAGTAGCTTCCGCAATATTTATATTTTGCCTGGATTTCTTTTTAGTCCTTGGGTCGGGTCGGGTCATGTTGATCCGGGCCTTTCCCCACATTGGTATCAAAGCCAGGTTATGCCAGAGCTATATTCTCTAGGGATTGATGAACCGAATAGGGTTAGGAGCATTTTTAGGTTTTATATGATTTTTGTTTTGTTTAAAACATAGGAACATGTCTAGGTTCCCGGTTTAAATTTTGGTTCTAAACATGTGATAGATCATATATTGTAGGGCAGGGCCCCATGACTTATGGATTGATTTTTGAATTTAACATGTGATATTTTCAAATTCAATATTGATTGGTAAACCAAACCCTAAACCTAGAAACATTTTTAGGCTCCCTTTTCTTATTAAAGACCCCAAGTTACAAACATATATATTTATATATTAGTATTTTAAGGTATGAGTGCCCTACCTATATATTTACCCTTGTATGCTGCTGTAACTTTGGGAAAGGAAAGGGTTGACTGACATTGACTGGCCAACAAGGTTTGGCGGCCAGCACCGCCGTGGACTGTCCACAGAGGTGGCCGGCTGGTGAGGATTGGCAGTCGGTGCCACCGTAAACCTCCGTCGACGATGGCTGGCTGATAGAGGTACAACAACCGGCGCTGCCAAGATCGCCAGTGGTTCTCCAGTGACCAACGCCGCTGTGGTTTGCTGGAAACGGCGGCCGACCGATGGTGATCCAGAGGCCAGCTCCACCTCTATCAACCGGCGCCACTACCTACTGTGGTCAACCGGTGGAGGTTCGACAATCGGCGTCGCCGTGGATCTCCGCCTGACGGTGGTCCGACGATTGGTGCCACCGCGGACCGCCGACGACGGTGGTCGACTGGCGAAGGTCCGGCCTCCGTTAATCGACAGTTGACTATTGACCACCTCTGGTCAATGGTTGACCGTTGATTGGTCAACGCTGACTGTTAACCAGCGTTGCACAATCTTCTGTCGGGCATAATTTCTTTGTTCTAGCTTCGATTTCGACGATTTTTGAGTCATTTTTCTTGTTTTCGCGAGACGAATCCAAATATGGGGAGAAATTAGGGTGAATTTGAGTGTAAAGAGTGGTTATGACCATCTCTTGGCTCATTTACATACACAATGAGAGAGAAGATTTAAACGGTATGCGATCGTTTAAATTACCTTAAGCGTTTTGTTAGAGTGGAGCTAGGGGCAGCATGTGGGAAACCCATAACTCGATGTGAATGCTTATCCACGTGGGAATTTAAACAGTAAGTGACTATTTAATTGATCGTAAGCGTAGTAATCAAGTGGAAGTTCGAGGTCTTGCTTTTGGCAACTCGATGTCCTTCTTGAACTCTTAGATAGTGGGAATCCAAAAGGTTTTTTGAATAGTATGTGACTATTTTATAAAAATTGTTGAGTCAAGCAAAGAAAGGTTTACATATATAGGCTCTCTATGTGATGAGAGTGGTTGATCCCACTTCTCGAATACAGAGATTGACTATATCTACACTCTTCTTGTGTTGATTACAATTTTCCATGATTATGTGTTGTGTAATTTGTGTTAACATTTAGGATTGATTGATAGTGTAACTACAAAACCTGTAAATGTGGATCACATTAGAGAGACCAGTTTGGTGACACTGTGGTCACGAAACTGAGGCAGCTTACAATCAAGTTTGATTCCTTCAAGATTTGCTCTGACAAGAGCATGAAGACACATCTAGGGAGAAATCAAACATAATTTGGGAGTATGAGTAAGCCTGAAACTTCCCACTGGTAAACAGTGAGTTCAAACTGTTGTAAGATTTCTTCCCTCCTATTGGGAGTGCATATAGGTCATTCCGACCTCTACTAGTAGCATCAAATTTCTTGATCATATTAAACACCACCTAGTGCTCAAGGATTAGTGGCACACGGCTGCAAAATCCATCGAGCACATAGCCTAAGTGGCTAAAGTTTCTTAAAGCTCCAAGCTCCCAGAACAAGGACAATGGCTCCGAGAGACATGCTGCTAGGAAGAGAAAGGTTGAATCTAAGGTAAGTAGCCTCAGTTCAAAGGAAAAGCAAGCGAGGAAAAGATATTTTGGCCAAGGTCAAATGTTAATTGTGCCAACCCATAGGGAATTGTGCACAAAAATTGTTTGCAGCAATTCTTTCCCTCTCAGCCATAAGCATTGGTTCGTGGAGTTCCGCCCTCTGCCCAATGAGAGCAGAAGTATCCTTCTAGGAACAAAGCATTAATAAAGTAAAGAGGTTGGGCAGCTACAAAACGAAGTTGCGTAGTGGCCACTCTTTATCTTTATATTGGTCATGTGTTCTAGATATTGAACAGAACTCATTATGAGCTATTTTTCTGAGAGAGAACATACAATATAATGTGATCTACATGTTTATCATGACTCTTTAGTGTTAGTTTTGATTTTATGACAATGGTTATGTTGTGATCCACTTTGAATTACATTCTCATAATTCAACTAGTTACTTTGTTGTGTCTTCCTCTGTGGTTGACATACCTATTTGGCAGGTGCGTGTGAGACGCAATTACGTATTATCAAAGGAGAATTTGTAAGGAAAAATTCTCAATGTTAATTTTGTAAACGTTGCGTTGCAGACAAAGCAACCTGAAAACCATTCAGACATGAAATCAGAAAACCCGCATCAAATTAGACCACTCGAACATCAGCGGTCCAATAAGTGTGGGGCAAGGCAAGCGGCCCAGTATTTTCTCACAATTACGTGATGAAATTAAGATAGTTAGACAACTAACTATTCCACACACTCCACAGCAAAATGAGTTGCTCTTGGAGTTGGTTGAGTTGAAAATGGCCTAGGTGAACGTTCCCATTAGAGATATGTCTTGCCAACAATCATATTCGTGCTTAACCATATGCCCTCCAAATTATGTTAGTGATTACTTGTCACGACCCAAAATTGGGAACATGACCGGCACGAAATCCAAGGACGAACCTCGAATCTCGTAAGCCTAACAATCAGAATAACATATTCCAAATCTAAAATTTATAGTAATTTAACAATTAACATAAATCTCTCAATAATTAGGAAGTGAGAATCTTGCATATGGAATTATAGAGCAACTCTAGAATACAACAAAATTTTCAAACGACGGTGCCCAACGAACAATGTCAGGCTTGTCATGGAATTCACTCTGCGACACCTTGCACAAGTGCTTAGCATTACTTGGCTACCTGGAAAAATATGTAAAAAAAATAGGAATGAGTAGAAAACCACCCAGTGAGCAGACAACACACGCTACAACTGATGCAGGACAAGCCGAGGCACGAGTGTTTTCCGATAAAGAAAATAAAATTTATAATGCCAAAATCAAGGTGAGGTCATAAGCCATTTCAAGAGTATACTTGAAATGGGGCAATATAGGTATATCAAATCATAAAGTATCTTGAAAATGATTTCAATAAATTAAATAAGGCCTTAAAAATATTGAGTACCTCAAATAATATATATAAACTAAATTGAGGTTTCCAAATACATCAAAATCAAGTTTTATGAGAGAATCATCTCACAGAACATTTCATATAGCCTCCAAATTTCATCCCTCCTAAACACCATAATGATACAACCACATAACTCCGGCCACAACTCCTTTACATGGCCCCAAACCCTCCATATAATGCACATATACTCCACGTGTGTGGCCGCACACGGGGCTAGCATCACCTGACCTCTGCTAGCTGAGGTTTACACCTACGCGCGCATAAGTCTACAGATACAGCTGTAGCACCAGTGTTTTAGAAAGAGTTTCTCCCACTAAACATATCAATGAGTAAAATCTCCAAGTAGTTTATGTTTCAAGTATATCTCATCCACGTAGATCAATTTGAATAAAAAGAACATAGAGAAATAATTACTTTATGACAAGTTGTTAAATTATGTTATCACAATAAACTCTTAACTTTCAATCATAAATTTCTATCCTTGATAATCATATATGAATAAGATATATCATATAGAAAGCAATCTCTTTTTTTTTTCAAAGGAAAATAACTTATCGGATGGCTTGTCCCAAGGCCACACAGATATAATACAATGAAATGAAGGATGATGAAAAGGGTTGGATATATGAAAAACAAGAAAACGCGTTATAACGCGTAACATCTACTCACAGTGATGACAGACAAGATTTTCAAGCTAGGCCCCTGAAAGTGGAGAACTCTTCCGAGACACCTAATTAGCACAATATTATGCTTATTGTTACTAACAAAATCTCACGTAACTATTTTATTTCAGTTACCATCTGATTGCCTCAAATTTCCATCCCACTTGAAAGCAAACCACATTTATCCTTTCATTAAGTAATACCATCTAATTATTTACAATTCCCTTTTTCTAATTCCTATCATTCAACTCCCACATTTTCCACAACCCTTTATAGTTCAATGTTTTATAATTAAATCCTCCTTTTGTTTCTCTCACCGGTCACCAATGAATAATTCCTAGACAATAAGGCATTATCTAAAATACTTACACTTAGCTATACATATTAATATGCAAAAATCAAAATTGAAGTCCTCAAATGTATAATAAATTTTACTTTTACATATTCTAACTAGGTTCATAAAATTATTTATGATAAATTATAACCCAAACCCCAACAAATACATCTATACCAAACTTTCTTGCTTAAACTCATGCTCTAATATGTGGATTTAAGCTTACCTAGCAAGGTATGTCAATAGTAAAGAATAACCATTTAATTAGAGAGAAATTTCTAGATTTCCCCATTTCAAGTTAAGCTTAGGGTTTACCCTGGATTCAATCTCAACTCATTCCAACCAAAATGTCAACAAAAGCCAATGAACAAGGTCTCTTAGATAAGGAAGTTTACTCACCTAAATCAAGAATAAATCTTTCCCCTCACATCCTTTCTTCTTCCGTTTAAACTCACACACCATGGAAGAATGATTCTCTTCTCCTAGCAGTACATATACGCTGCCACAAGCTACAAAATATAGAATGAAAGGCAGTGGGTGGTCGGAAGCGGCGGTGACTTGCCGGAAATTGAAAAACCATGGATTTAGTGGAGGGATTTGAGAAAATGAAGTGAGAAGAAGTAGAGAATCGTGAGAGCTGCGGAAATAGGAAAAGAAACGTTGTTATTAGTACTGTCAAACGGGCTGGCCTGGCTCGGCCCGCACCGGCCCGTCACGGGACGGCCATTAAACGGACTGGAGCGGGCCGGCCCGTTTATTAAACGGTCTTAAATATGCTACCCAAGCCTGCCCATTGTGGCCCGCGGGCCACTTTTTTTGTAATTTAATATTATTTAAATTTATTTTTAAATATTTTAAAATTAAATTTTAATAAAATAAAAGTAATGTTACTTTTTTTATTTTATTTAACAAATTAAACTTTTATATAAAACATTCAATTTTGAACAAGCGGGATATATAAATTATAAAACAATTTGCTAGGATCAAAATTTCTAACATCTACCATGGGTGGAACTTGTAGTTCTATGCACGTAAATACTAGACACAAAGTATATAATATTTTTTTAAAAGAAATGATTAATCTGAGCTTAATTATTTTATATAATTAATTTGTTCCAAGTGAAAATAATTAATGTATAATAAAATTAATTTCAAAGAATGAAACACAGTAGCAGTGCTTGTAGGTTTTACTTAATTGTATCATCAATTAATTTTTTAATTTAAATTATAAAATAAAAATAGTTAAACAATACATAAATTCATCCTAAAATTATTTATTTATACTTAGAAGAAATTAATTTATATTATTTTTTGAATTTTCTTTTTTTTAATATTTTATTTATTTTCGCGGGCCAGCCTGCGTGCGGCCCGCGCCCGGCTTGTTTAGCCCATAGACTAAACGGGCCAACCCGTTTAGGCCTATTTTCTCCTCCCCAAGCCTGCCCATTTGGCGGGCGGTCCGGGCTGGCCCGCGGGCCAAAGCCCATTTTGACAGTGCTAGCTGCTGTGTTGCTTTTAACAGTAGGCAATGGGGTTGTTTTTATATATATAGAATGGCCATTTAAGCCATTTTGAAGAAAAAGACAATTTTAGGTCTTGTAAAAATATCATTTTGAACAACAATTCTGGCTCAAGTAGGGTTATAGGTAACAATGGAAAAGATTTGAAAACTTTTGGATTTTCCAAAGCATCTTAATATTATCTGTCATTACGTCTCTAGCAGATAGTAAATTCTTACACTGTAAAATTTTTAATTTCGAAAGATTCTCAAATTTAAACTGTAAGTTCATAATAATTTATATCATCATTATTTAATTAAATTTTATTTTTTCTACTTAATTTTTTTATTTTAATTACTAAAGTTATCTAACATTAAATTTTATATAATTTATAAAATTTGTAAAAAAAATTATGTTTTACAAAAGTAAAACTCTAATTCATTCGGTCACAATATTTACTTCAAAAATCACATATCATAAAATTTTCAATTATCCTATTAATTTTAATTAATATATTTTGCAATGTTTTTAAAACCAGACCGGTCATTGAACCAGTCGAGGCACTGGTTCATGGTTCAATGGTTCAACCGTGGTCAAACCGTGGTCGAACCGGTGGCATTTAAAATATATATTTTTAATTAAATATACTAAAATATATCATAAAAAAATTATATACTTCATAATTATATGTCTCCATCTCGATCTAAACATGATAAGAAATAGAACAAGTTGCAAATGACCACAATATCATATTAAACTCTTCAAATAAGTTCAAGGATCAACATATTTAAGTGTCAAGTCTGATCACAAACCAAACAATAAATATTAAATACTGAAATAGAACAATCCTTACAACTATAAGTCACAACAAATTCTCAATAAATACTAAATCATAAACAACACAAATTAACAATGAAATTCAATCATAATATTCATTCACGTCAATTGCATCAAGTGACACCAAGGCTGGATCCACATTAGTAGGATCACCAATACTATCACTATCAAACACACCCACATCCAATATTGGTTGATCTGTGATGTTCATATCATTTTCTTCAACACCTTGTCTTGATGATTCTGCAGGAAATGCATGCTCTTGATAGATGAGATTCTCATTATCAAACTCCTGATCATCAAAATCTGGAGGTGTTTCTTCAGTAATCCAAAAGTCAACTTTGTCAATAGATTCATAATCAATAGGATCATAATTTTTCTTCTTGCACCTAAAATAAAACCATTAAAATATCAATAGAAGTATGATTAAAATTCAAGTTACAACAACTTTTAGAGGTTATACATACCTATTAGCCAAACGCAAGTTATATGTAATAAAGATATGATCACTTAGCCTTTGATGTTCTAGTCTATTTCTTTTCTTTGTATAAACGCGTTAAAAAAAACTCCAATTTCTCTTGCATCCCGAAGAAGATGCAGTTTGACTAAGAACACGTATGGCTATCTTTTGCAGAAATGGAGCACTACCTCCATATAACCTCCACCATTGATCTACATAAAATAACTCAATTACAAAATTAAAATTAAAATAAAATAAACAAAAATTCATAAGTACTTAAGTTTAAATTGTTGCTTACCAGGCCGTATTGTCCTTGTCATTGTCCGAGCACTTTCTCGACCAAAACTTCCTTTGCGATCATAATATACTTGCATCTCTTGAATTCCCTTTGCAAGGTCATTACAAATGCTTCTTATCTCAAGTAGACGAAGAACTGCTTGAGTTATATTGTTCTTCTCTACAAATTTTTCATCATAGAAGAAGGCAGGATTGAAATAGTAAGCTGCTGCATGAAGATCACACTTGAAATGCTTATGCCATCGAGCCTTGATAATATCTGTATAAGGCTTGTAGATTTCCTTCTTCCCTTTAAACATCTCTTTTATTGCTTTCTTTGCCATGTGCATGCCTTCGTAAACATAACCCATGGAAGGCTTTTCATCAGCATCAACTATCCTTAGCAAGTGGACAATTGGAGCCACAATTTTTACTACAATCAAACAATCATTCCAAAATTTATTATCCAAAACAATATCACTAAAAGTCTTCCCCACTGCAGTCTTTGCTAACCTATGTTTAACAAAGTGATCATGCGTAACCAAAGCTTGTAAGTGATGCTTATGATCATGAATGCTCTTCAATGTAATGAAAGTAGTAGCAAATCTAGTTACTCTCGGACGCACAGTTTCTTTCCAACCTTCTCTTTTCCTAAGCCAAGCCAAAAAAGTCATATGGTTGTACACAAAGATAGTTACTTTCGAAGCTCTTGATGCAACACCTGACACAAAAGGCATGCTACCAATATCCTGCAAGAAAAGATTAAAACAATGGGCAGCACAAGGAGACCAAAAAATGTGATCATATTTTTCATGTACCAACCTACCGGCTGCTACATAATTAGCTGCATTATCAGTTACTATATGAACAACATTAGATGGTCCAACCCATTCAATAACCTCAGAAAACAAATTAAACAACATTTGTGCATCTTTCACCAAATCAGAAGCATCAACAGATTTCACAAATGTTACCCCTGCAGTACAATGGACTAAAAAATTTATCAAAGTTCTTTGTCTTTGATCGCTCCAACCATCAGCCATAATTGTACATCCAGTTTTAGCCCAATTGCTACGATGATTTTTAACAAGTAACTGACATTCTTTCTTACAATCTCCCTACAAATTAACCCTCAATTCATGATAAGATGGGCCTTTAAACCCAGGGCCAATGGCAGCAACTGCATGTACAGCTTCTTGGAAGTAAGGTGAATTTATTGCATTGAAAGGGATACAAGCATCATAAAACCATTTAGCAATAGCCATCTTAGCTTTATATATTGCTTCTTTACTAGATAAAACGCTCTTCAATGTTGGTTGGGAACCAGGAGTTGTCCTTGGAGCAAAATAATTTTTGGGAGTTGAATTGCGTTTTTTACCTGAAGCTTGGGCAAAGGCAACTCTCTTAGATGGCTGAGGGCTTTCTTCAGCTTCTTGTTGATCATCATATGCTTCATTAAGCTCTTCAGTTTGCTTTTTTTGTTGCACATTTTTTAATGACTCTAGCATTTGATGACGAACATCATGGGGAACTTTTTTGCAAGACGTTATCTGTCTCGTTACACCGGCAAGATGTTGCTTCATTCTATTTATGTCTCCACCTTTATATACTGATAAACAATGAAGGCAAGTGTAAACATTAGTTCTCCCTTCTTTTTTAAAAGAAAAATGGTCCCATGCAGGATCAGTCTTTCCACGTTGACTCAAAGTAGATGAGTCAGTAATTGATTGTTGGCCTGATGATGGTGTTGATGCATTAGCATTTGAAGCACTACTAGGATCCATTCCTATACAAGAAAAATGAGTTACAGATCAATCAAATTGAAACAATAGTAGGATAATATTAAAACAATCTATTAGATAGGTAAACAATCAATAAAAGAATAATGGACTAAAAGGCAAAGTGACAGAGATATATTTCTTATTGACTTTGAATTTAGATATGAAAGCTTCTAATCCATGTCCAACTAAAGCATGCAACTTCTAAATTAGAAAATTATACTTTTGAAATAAACCTCAGATATGAAAATGTAATTCCGAAAAATAATACCAAATTCAAATTCCTTAAAAGTTGATCTCAACTTCTTTCTAAAGTCTGTCCTTGTACTGTTGTACATGCACCCTGCCATTGATATTTTAGAAAATATGGAAATGTCGAAGTCATCATTTTGTCTTCTATTTAGGAAATTAGAGATTGCATACCAAATTGTTTGGATCTTGTTTGACTGTTTGCCTTTGTTTACCAACTTTTTTGGTTAGCTTCCATAAACAAAATATTTTTAAATTATTAGTGGTAAAAAAACGGCACAAAGCACTACGAGCCATCAAGGGCTAAAATTTTTTACATAAAAATTTATTAAACTCAAATTGTAATCTGTATATAAATAACTCATTCCACTAGTATATAATACAAACCTTAAGGATACATCTTTTTTGCTCTCTTCGGGAATAGGTAAACTTTTTCATCTTCCATTAATTCCTCTGTTTTTTCCCTTGCTCTTCAACTTCATTGCTTCCCCTTTATACAATTATTCATTGATCTATCTCTTCAATTTCTGTATTTGAATGATTACTAATCATATGGATTGATTTCTTTGCCTTCTATGGTTTTAGTTGATGTTTTATTATTCAGTTCTCTAGCAAGATTTAATCACTAGCTTTCCTCTGGTTCTGTCTAATCCATCCTCAAATATAAATTTTCATTATGCTCTAGGTTTTGTTTTTGCTTTTCGCAGGCATTATCCATTCAATTTTCTTTTTGGTTACTAACTTACTAAAGTTCTATATCTATAAAAGAGGAAATACAAGAAAGAAGAAGATGAGATTAGAAGGAAAGTACCTGCTTTGATTTTAATTTTTATTACTTTGCTCCTCTTTGCTCTACTCTTGCGTGGCCTCCTGCTACTACTGTGCTGCCGCTTACGGTAAAAGAATGGATGAAGAAGTGATAAATTAGGGTTATTTGGGTTTTGGTATAATCGACGCCTTTTTGTTTTTGTTTTTTTTTTATAAAACATAAAACGACGTCGTTTTTTATAAATTTTTTTTTTTTTTAAAAAAAAGAACCGGTCAAACCGTGTAAACCACCGGTTTGGCCGGTTCATGACCGGTTTGACCGGTTCTTGACCGGTTTTTAAACTGCTCGGTTCATTGATTATTCCGCACCGGACTGGCAGGCGGTTTACCGGTTTTTCGGTCCGACCGGCTGGTCCGGTCCGGTTTTGATAACATTGATTTTTTGTTAAACAAAAACATATAATATATTTTTGGGTTATTACATTACTTATGAGTTCTAGTTGGGTAAAAGACCTGATTAGAGTAAGCGGAGACTTTGAGGGTGTACAACATACACGATTCTTCCTATTAGTATGGGAAGCTTGACCTTAGAGGGAAGTAGCATGTCTTAATAAGATAGCTTGGTCACTCAAAAGGATACGTCGTCATTAGCAAGGATGAAGACGCACTAGTCACATAATTTGAGTCTAAGGATGTAATGGTCCTCAAGACTATCTTCTCTAGAGCAAGGGAGACGGATTTTGGGACGTGCACCTTTATTGAAAGGAGGCAGACATACAACACGTTGAGAAGAGCGTACAGACGCACCTCTAGTTGCTAAGTCCAGTGGGAGTATTGCTTACGAGGAGCATTTCTTCCACAAAGCACAATCCAAGAGGAATACTATATGTTCAAGCCCAGAGCCTAAGATTAGTTCAAAAGGCTCTCTCCGACCCTACTAGTAAAAGGTGGACTAAAATGATGGAAGAAGAAAAGACGAAGTCTATAAGGATAAACCAAGTATAAGACTTGGTGAAGCTGCCCCCGCCACAAGGCATTTTTGAGAACAAGTGTGCTCTTAAAATTTAAGAGAGGAAGATGGGTCAATTGACCGCTACTAGGCACATTGAATAGTGAAGATGTTCACACAACAGGGTATCGACTGTGACGAAGTCTTCTCATCTGTTGTGTGGTCAAAGTCTGATTCTAGCTTTGCTCACCAGTTTATGTCTAGGGGTACATCGATTAGGATGACAAGACCACTTTCTTATATGGAAACCTAGGTGGAAGGGATCTACGTGCACTAGCATATAGGTCTCATGGCAAAAGGCCAGGAGCGCAAAGTATGCCGTCTCCAGAGATATGTCAAGATCTTACATATTCATCTAGACTCGTGGTAATTGACCACTTAGTCCTCTTCAAGAAAGCTGAGAGTATTTAATTACCCGCACACCGTATGTAAAAGACATATGCCTAGGTAGAAACACCACAGAGGCTGCTTTAGCTGCTTAAGAATGAATATCCTTTCATCTTTTAAGATAAAGGAAATGAGTAAGACAATGAGAGTCAAGATTCATGGAGACTACTCCAAGAATCAACTCACTCTGTCACAAGAATCCTAAGAAGAGATTCTTAGCGTATTCCATTTGAGGGAACCTGAATCCAAGTGATGTGCTAGTAGCAAGAGGCAAGAGTTTGAGTCTTGCTACACATCTCTAGACTAAGTCAGAGATGGAGTCATTGGATAACATTCCCGGATATGTAGTTGGTAGCTTGAAGTACAATGTGGAGTGTACTCACTCTAACATACCCTTGTAGTCAGGTTGGTGAGCCGTTATCAGTCAAACCTAGAACAGACACCCTGTTTAGAGTGTTCTAAAGTACTTGTAGGGCGCTGCTGACAATCAGTTATTTTCATCACTAATCACAAACGGCGGACCACACATTGATGTCGATAAGGTAAGAGACTTGGATGAGAGGACATCCACGTCTTGGTGTGCTTTCTTGTTAAGCACAGGGACCATCTTGTAGAGAGGCAAGCCAGGATTATGCATTTCTCTGTCGACTAGGGACATGGAGTTCATTGCATGATCATCAGCAGTACGTGGGGAAGTTTGGATTGGAAGATTTAAAGTCACTTATAGATTACAGATAGAGCTGATGACCTAGTGACATTGATCTCATAAAGTCAAACAGGTATGGTTTACACCAAAGAAAGCCTAAGTACCACAAGAGAACGCAACACAACTTTGTATGAGACATCGTTACGTAGTAGTTAACAACCCTGTTGTGTCAATCTAAGCATCAAGTGATCAGAGAGAGGGTCCTCACAGTATGACCTGTGATAGAGCATTGGCTCTAAACCCTTGCAGACCCGCAGTGGTGGGTTGGCTGTATAGAGATACAAGTCGTAAAACTAGTATTTTAGATACACATGATTGCTTAGAATCAGGGTGATTTAACATAGTTTATGTCATGAGGACAAGCTTTGTGAGAGCTTTGTTTCTTGATCATAAGTAAAGTGTGATGCCTAGGCATACCTTTATTTTGTGTGGATAAAGAAATAGAAGTACTTATTACACAATATATAAAGCATGTCATACAGGCTTGGGAGGTTGGCTCTCTCACACGAGCAACCGCCTTGGACACGCAAGTGGTGTGGGCTAAGATGAGACTTGGGTGCCTTTTCCTTGAACACCAAAATGGGATATAGTGTGAATATCCAGAGGCAGCTGAAAAGTGCCAAGTGTTGGACAGGAAAACACCACTAAGAATTGATAAGTTGCCCTAGTAAGTGTACTAGGATGAGATCCGCTGAGATGATGAGGTCTTATGATCGAATTATGAATCCCCACTATTCATAATTCATGTAACCAGACATGAGTGCTCCACTTAGTGCTATGTGAAGTGAGCGAAGTGTGGTAGCAAACTCAGGTCAGATTCTAGGTGAGTTTGGACTTAGGTCTATGTGGTGCAAGTGATTAAGGATCAAAATAGACATACGCTCGAGAACACCACAACGTGCGTTTCATACCGCATGTGCTTTAAGTACCGCAAGGGAAGCATGTGAATGAATCCCTGCTTCAATGCTGTGTGAGTCCCTGAAAGGATACACCAAGCCTTTCAATGGGTACCCTTATGTACTTTGATTCTTTCATGAAGAGATAAGGTAGTGCATGCTACTTTGATATCCTTCCAAGAGGCTATGGCAAAATACGACCCGATGGAGGACTATCAAGAAAGCAGCTATCTTTGATTGAACTGATAAGAGGTCGACAGGAAGATTTTGTTGACATATGCATGTGTGATAGTATCTTGAGGTTGACCCATTATGTGATCCTTTTGAGGTTCTCATGGATGTGGATACCTATCGCAACTGAGTGTGGCTGAAGTCCTAGTCTTATTGTAGACATATGGGATTGGACTAGCCATGTATATGAACACGTCTAGGGAACATATGGCACTATTTTTCGGTGAGACATGTGGTCACATCATCAACACTTGGGTTGTAGCATCACTTATAGCTAGGCCCTAACAGGCTTCTAGTATAAGGCTCCCACATATCATACCAAGCGGTCACGACTGACACAAAGTATGAAAGAAGACGACGAGAGAAAGAAAAATAGAGAATTCCTTTGTGATAAGGATAGTGATGGGCCTCCCACCATGTGCGAGTGGGAGTATGTTGGATATGTTGGGTTCTTCGCGACTAAATATCCGAACAAGTGATGGGCCTCCCACCATTTCATTCACTTTGAAAAAGTGACAAGCACGAACAAGGACACCATTAGCATCTGCCTAAAGGAATATATAATCAACTAGACTAGAAGTGGTGAAATAGAGACAAGGATATAAAATTTGAATATGCATGGCCAATAATCCATTTTTCTTATAGAATATATATAAGGTATACTCTGGATAATTCAAATCGAACCAATACCATCATGATTAAAATAGTCCAGAGTTTTCCATAAGAAAAAATAAACTATAGATATTGATAGAGCCGTCAAAACAAGTATAATCTGGCGAGTTTGCCTGTTTAATTCATCTATTAGGTGTGTTGGGTTGAGTGAATTTGGGCTCATTTATAAATGACCCAAAGGCCAAAGGTAACCTATCTCACTTAACTCACGAGTTAGGTGTGTTGGCTCGTTTAATTTTTATTTTATTTATTAATTACTTATTTTGGGAAGAACTTAGACTTTCTTCAAGTATGATTCTAAATATTGACATTTATAAACATAGTACACATGAAACCTCCGCTTAAATTTGAACAAATACAATTTCACTTGTTATTTTATTTAATTTGGGGCATATATTATTATTATTATTATTATTATTATTATTATTATTATTATTATTATTATTATTATTATTATTGTCATTTAGATTGGTGGTTTTGTTTTCTGATGCATTGTTTATGTACTTCTAATATATTATTAATGTAATGTATCATGTGGAAGCATTACTTATCAAATTTTTCTAAAAAAATTACAATTTAAAATAAATATTTCAAAAATCTGAAAAAAAAAGTTTATTTGAGTTAATTTGACCCAACCCAACTCACCACCTTGGTGACCTTGGTTGGCATTTTTCTTGCTCACCTAAAATTTCAACCCGCTTGAACCAACCCATTTAACCCACAACCCTTCGGGTTGACTCACTTTGACACCTCTAAACATTGATATTGTATCACCGACTAACCAGTATGATTTTTAACGTCATATTAATATATAAAGTGAACATTCGGTATGAACATGGTGTGGCACAAATTATAAGGGGTCTGTGTTCCCTTAACTATCGTCTCCCTGGTTTGATTTCTGGAGGGATGGAAACGGAGCATCATCTGTTGGGAGGGTCGCCCTAGTAATGGGACCCGTAATACCTGAAGAATTATTTACCAGGCCCGCTTTGGTGGACACTCTGGTCATAAACAAAACAAATGAACCATTGGATTCTTTGTTTTCCCCAATCAAAAAAACTATTTAAGAAGTACATTATGCATAAAATTCATGTGTAATTAATTTTGCAAATTAATACTCAAATTAATTATATATTTAATTTAAATGGTTACTTCACTTAACATAAAAGCTAAGGTAGTTTCATAAAGCTCAAAACTAGTTTAGCATATAGTTTTGAGTTTTCATTCCGGCCCATTGTTTGGCACATAGTTTTGAGCTATAATGAAACAGATAAGGTAGTTTCATAACGCTCAAAACTGTGTTGGCACACTGTTTTGAGCTTCTCGTTCATGCCCATTGTTAGGTACATTGTTTTATGCTATAACAGAAAAGATAAGGTAGTTTCATAAAGTTCCAAATTGTGTTGGTACATAGTTTTGAGTTCTCATTACAACCCATTGTTTGGCACATATTAACGGAAAAGATAAAGTAGTTTTATAACGTTCAAAACTATGTTGGCACACTGTTTTGAGCTTCTCATTTCTGCCCATTGTTTGGCACACTGTTTTGTGCTGTAACGTACTGGAAAGATAAGGTAGTTTCATAAAGTTCAAAATTGTGTTGGCACACAGCTTATAAAGACTTAATTTTTTTTTCATGCTTCAATGTAACACAACTTTAACTAATTTTAGGGTGGGTTTGATTTACCAAAGTATTTTTAGTTTTTTCTTAAATAAATTTTTTATTTATAAGTTTTTAATATTTTAAAAATATATTTATCAAGTAAAGTTAAAATTTTGTTTATATTTCTTTCTATGTCAAATAAATTAAATGTTTATAATTTTCTCAGTTATTTTAGATTAAACATTATTAAATGATAATATTTATATGTATAATATCCGAGATATTTAGATTTAATTATTTTCATTTTTATTAAATTTATTTTTCTTTCAGAAAGAAAAATAAATTAAATTAAAGAATTATAGGGTTAAAAATAGTATAAAGAAGAAAGTAATAGGGGATATTTATAAATTTTCTAGGACCTAAAGAAAAGATGATTAAAAAGCATGAGAGAAATAGAGGATAAAACAAGTAAATAAGTTTTCTAATAAATATATATATATATAATAAAGGGGGCCAACCGTGACCCCCTTATCTTTTCACTAACACACATATATATATATATATATATATATATATATATATATAATAAAGGGGGCCAACCGTGACCCCCTTATCTTTTCACTAACACATATAATAATATATATATATATATATATATATATATATATATATATATACCACATGTTAAGTAAAAAAAATCACACACACACCCTTTTCACTGAAACACACCCACACTCCACTAAACCAAAATATAACAAATAAAAAAAAAAAGAGAGCACAAGTAGCGTGAAACTGGGCACGAAACCGAGAGCTGAAAGAGAAGGAGGAGGAGCACTTGCACGGCGAGAAACGGCCGGAATCACGCTGGAGGGAGGGTTCCGTCGCCGGTGAGGGCCACTGGAGTTCATCTTGACCACCCATTAAGCTCCTCATCCGATTGAATCAAGGTATGGAAGCCCCAATCCTTCAAAACCCCAATTTCTCTAATTTTGGGTATTTTAGGAATTCTTCAAATAATTCCAATCGAGGCATTCCGGGGTTAAATTTGAGCTTAGTGGGTGTTATTGAAAGCTTAGTGAGGTTCAAAATCGAAGTTAAACCGTAGGAATTTGACCGGGTGTGGAAATTAGGAAAATTGGGTTAGGAAATTGCTATAAATTCGAAATTGATAATTCGATGCATGTTTAGGCTTTGACTGGAGTTGAATAAGTGTTGTAGTTGCTGGAAATATACAAGGGAATAAAGCCCGAGTATTTACCGTCTCAACCAGAACCCAGTCCGGTGAAAAAGAGGCGAAATACTAGGCCACCGTATAGTAAGGAGCTGTGCGGTGGGTTAGGACACTTTGGTCTAGTTCGTAGTGGACACCTAAGAGGTAGTAATTAAGCTTTTACTCGACGAATAATGGAAACGGTGGAATGAGTAAGCTAAAGCCTCTTTTGAACCGTGAATTTAATTCTTTTATTAGTTAAATACCTATATGAACACTTGAAGGGAAATTTAGACAAGTGGAAATCTCTAACTTAAGCAATTAGAGATTCTAAATGGCTCGAAAGTGTGAAAGTCGAATATGGGGCATTCTGGACTTTCAGAAAGAGCAAATAAGACGACGTAACGAACTAAATAATTAGTTCTTGGAAAATAGCTAGAGGGTGCATAAGCATTAGCATGACACGTGCATGGTTGATGCTTAGTTACATGTTCTAAAGTTCTTAAATATATGTGTATAGGGCACCACAGGGTAATTGGGGTTTCAGGCACTCCGAGGACTGATCAGGAGGACCAACGAGGTGAGGGGCTCTCCCATCCCTGCCCCACAGGGTTGGATGACTACGTGAAAAATGTGGTTTGCTCTATTTTGTGCAAATTGATATATGGAATATATTTATATGAATAAATTTGTGTTACGCGTATATGATTTGCAAGTAAGTAGTCAACATGCAATAGTATATGTGCTTATATGATTAATCACAAGGTGTATATGTGCTATTGTGGCTCACCGAGCCTTATATGATACCGTGGGTAGGATTGAGTCAGAATTTCATATGTGAGAGTTTATTAATATGAGGAACCCATTTAAATTGATCATCGTGCAAAGGTTTTGACCGTATGGTACAATGAGGAAAATGAACCTAGGTTGTTAAGTGTGAGTGAGAGCGATGCATAATTGAAAAGGGGGAAACTAGGCCTAACTAGTAATCACGTATAATATTCAACTAGTTCTCCAAGCTCCTTCAATGAAGGATTTTGCCAAATATGGAAACTTCTCATTTTCACCATGGGTCCACACATAAAAAAAATCCAACCATTGGGCAATCTCTCATTTCATTTAAAAAGTGTAAGCAATTCATTTGGAACCCAAACAAACCAACAATTTTTTTATCTAGGATGTTGTTTGATATTTGAAATGACACTTAAAAGTTGGTTAAACTCATTTTAGTTGAAGGAAAAGGAACCATTCAAATTAAGGAAGAAATAACAACTTTTCAAAAACTAGAAACTTGGTAGTGTGTAAAACAGAACCGCTAACGTTTGAGACGCTTCCCAGAAAATCTAACCGTTGGATGTTTTAGTAAAAATATAACTTAGAAAGCTTAGGATGTTAGCTTTCATATGGCTTTGGAATCACTCAAATCCATTAAGTAACGAATTCATAAAACACATTTAAACAGAGCAAGATCAGATTCAAAATAGCATGCAACATTTGGTAAGCTTCATTGAAATGGTCATATCTCCTTCCATACTTAACGAACTTATTTGATTCTTCTTTCTAAATTAAGTTTAGAGATAAAATATTCTAATTATCAATTTATTACAGAAAAGATTTGATCCATTTAAGAGCAGTAATTTAAAAACAGTAGCCAATCATACAAAAATTCCGCATCAGTTTAGAAAACAGAACCTCTGACTTTCGAGGAAATTTCCAGAAGATCTAACCGTTGGAATATTTTGGAAAAATACAATTTAGAAAGCTTAGGATGTTAGCTTTCATATGGATTTGTAATCATGCAAATCCATCAAGCAAAGAATTCAGAAAACACGTTTAAACAGAGCAAGGTCAGATTCAAAAAAATTCAGTTTATGGCTGTAAACATGCTCTACGAATTTGTCTACATTAAACCCGATTTTTCCTTCTTTCCTTCCATGAATCCAATGATTCAATCCTTAAAATATATATTTGAATGATGGGTTTTAGTTTCTCAGGTTTCCACAACCTTTTCCTTCCATAAACACCATCAATCTAAGCTCAAACAACATCCAACAACATCAAATCAAGTCTTTAATCTCAAGAAAGTGAAGAACATGATGACTCATAATCTCTAAATCAACAACCAACAAAATCCAGCACACTCATAACAAAATACATCCATTAGAAATGTTGTAAATAGTAAGAATGCAAGTTTTATCCCCCATGGTTGTAGAAATCAAGTGGTTTTTCACAAAATCTTCAAAATCAAGAAAATGGGTTCAAAGTTGAAAATGGGGTTAGAGAGCTAATCCTACCTTAATGAAGAAGATGGAGGTTGAGAGGGTCCATTGAGTGCTACTTCGGTCACCGGCCGCCGGATTCCGGCCACCCTTCACCTTCAACCTTCAAGACTCCTCCACTTTGGCTCTCTTAGGGTTTGAGAGTTCTCCCTTGGCCAAGTGTGTGTGAGAATGTCGAATGGGATGGGTGATGATGATGGGAGGAGGGTTAAAAATGTTAATTAGGGGAAATAACTCTTTTCCTTTGACTATCTATTCTTATTTCCTTTCACTCTATCAATTTCTATTTCTTTTCACTAAAGTCCTAATTTCTTAGGTCCTGAATTAAATCTTGAATATTATTTTCTACTTCTTTTCTTTCCCTTTCATTTTATTTTAAACGTAGAAAAAATTTCTTTCCAGTTTCTTTTAACTTTCACATATATTTTATTTTTTTTATTTTTTTCTAAGGTTTTAATTCCTAGCCCCGGAATAAATCATTCTTAAAACCTCGAAATTTTAAATAAATCATTCTTTAATCCTTGAAATTTTCTGGGGTATTACAGCAAGAAGGGAAGAAAAGATCAAAAGATTACAAAAGTAACTTACGTGCAACTATTCTATCAAATCTCTCTGTCTCCTTATGAGCCATGCTACCCCATGACCTCGATGTTGCTTCGAGAGTCATAAGGTACTTAGTCAGTTGATACACACCAACGTAATGAGGATAAACCCCAGCAATCAAAACTACATGTTTATAAACTCGTTGTTGTGTATCATTGTGCCTTGCACAGAAAAACACTGCATTTCCTTTCTCATTATACATATAAAACATGGATGTAATGTTTAACTTAAAACATATGCATGTCACTTTTCTCATATAAAATTAGCATGGAAATTCAAGCATCATAGGGCATATTTAGAAACATGAAATCTAGTTGTCTGCCAAATTTTAGCTCAAAACACAAATGTTTGCCCCCTGAAAATCTGATTAAATAGTAGTGGTCTGATGTGGTAGAGCAGCAGACCCAACTTTTCTAAATGCTCTTCAAAACCATACTTAATGAGTTCCAAATGACATAAAAGTTTCCAGATCCATGATTTAGAACATCAAGGACCCACATATCAAATTTTAGTCTTTAATTCCTTCATTTGATACTTCGACAACTAGATGAAAGTAAGAAAACCAGAAAACTTCTTTGCATACTTTCGTGAACTTCAGGTCTATAAAAAGGGTAACAAAAAGATTCCAAAATTAACGAAATTTAGCGAGCATTAACTTTCCTATATGTAGTTTTTGCCTACCAAATTTCACAAATTTTGGAGCTCGTTAAGTACAATTTTTCATATTTTCCTTTATGCATGTCAGTAAACTCCGAAAACAGAGTGCTACAACTCCGATTTTCAATTAAAACTCATACCCATTTCCAAACCCCTTCTACATTATCTAATTTCCAACTATAATTCAGAAATGCAAGTATCATATAACATCCATCTCAGTTCGGAAATCATAAGGAAGCAGGTTTTTACCTCTCTAATGGCCCAGAAGTTCAAAACTAGGTTTTGGCCATTTTTTTTGAAAACCCTAACTTGAAAAATTGAGAGATTGGTAGTTTGATTACCTTAATTTGAAGATAGATTATGTCCTTGTTGGTGTCCAGTTGCGTTTCTACGGCTCAATCTTACGTGAAGTCGAAGTTTCCAAGCTTGAATCATCCTTGGGTTCTCCTCCTTCTCTCTAGCCCTCTCTCTCTAGAAATGAGGAAATGAAAGTATTCTGAACTTTCACCCCTTGCTTATGCGTACATAAGGGCTGACTTAAGGTCTTTGGGAGAAAATCACATTTTCTAACCTCAAGCCTTAACTTTCTCTTCATCTAAGTGTAATATCCGAGATTATTTTTTTTCATTTATTTATTATTATTATTATTATTTTATTTTTCTTTCTGAAAGAAAAATTAGATTAAAGATTGGAATAAAATGAAGAGGAGGGAAATAAGCTATTTTTTTTTTTGGAAGAAGAGGACTTAAATGAAAAGGAGCTTAAAAAGTGGGGGGAAAAGGATTAAAGTACAAGATTATTTTTCAGCCATGTATATTTTATTTTTTGGGGGGATTAACCATGGCTTCCCCTCACTTGAAAACAGAAAAAAAAAATAGAAAGGGAGAGAGAGACGGAACCCGAGAGCAGCACGAGAGGGAGAGAAGGAAGGAGGCGGAGGAAGACTGGCCAGATTCTCACCGGAGGGACTGTTCTGACGCCGGAGAAAGTTGTCGGGACACTTCTACGGCATCTCTTGACCCTTCTATCCGATTGAATCGAGGTAAAAAGTCCCAAACCTTCAAAACCCCAATTTCCTCAAATTTTAGGGATTTCTAGAAAATCTCCATTCATCTCGATTTGGGATATTCCAAGGATAAATTCGAACTTAGGAAGTGTTGTTGAGTGCTTAGGGAGGTTGAGAATCAAGGTCAAATCATAGAATTTGGCCGGCTTTGGAAATTATGGGAAATGGGTTAGGAATTCGTCTCAATTTCGAATTTGCTGGTTTGATGCATGAATAAGCTTTGATTGGAGTAGTATAGATAATATAATTGTTGGAAATATTCAAGCGAATAAAGTCCGAGTAATTACCGTCGCAACCGGAGCCAAATCCGGTGAAAAAGAGGAAATATACCAAGCCACAAGCTGTGCTGTGGGCTGGACACCTCGGCCTAGCCCGTGGTGGACACCTAAGACCAACTAAATTGGTTCTAAAGTTCTTTTTAAACACTCTTTTCAGCTCTAGACGCACCCGATTATGTTTTTCATAATTAAGGAGGTCGTGATTAAATTCTTACTCGGCAAATAAGGGAAATCGTTGAACGAGTAAAGCTAATGACTCTTTTGAGCCATAAATTTCTTCCTTTGTTAGTTAAATTTCTTATGAACACATGAAGTGGAATTAAGTTAAGTTAGTATCCTCAATCCAAATCTTTCAAAAGCTCTGAATGATACAAATACGTGAAAGTCGAGTACAAAAACATTATAGACTTTCAAAAAGGGCAAATAAGACGACAGAACAAGCCAAGTATCTAGTTCTTGGAAATGTCTAGAGGGTACATGAGCATTAGCATGACATGTGCATGATAGTTGCTAAGTTACACGTTGCTAATTACTTAATCACATGTGTATGGGGCACCACAGGGTAGTTGGAGCTTCAAGTACTCCGAGGACTGAGCAGGAGGGCCAACGAGGTGAGGGGTTCTCCCATCCCTGCCCTACAGGGTTGGATGACTACGTGGACAATTGGTTTGCTCTATTATATGCGGTTATTATATGAAAAATGGTTGTCCAATTGAATTTGCGTTAAGCGTGCATGGTTAACAAGTAGACATTTAATCTGTAAATTGTGTATGTGTTTATTTGTTTAGGTTCAAGTGCACATGTGTTAACAATATGCACCGAGCCTTATCCGTTACTTCGGGTAAGATTGAGTCGGAATTTTATATGTAAGGATTCATGAATAATAGAAATCAACTAAATTGATCACAACTGTATGATTTTGACTGTAGGATATGTGAAGGAAACTGGACTTAGGTTTTCATGTGTGAATGAGCGGGTTGCATAATTTGAAAGGGAGAACTAGGTTTAATTAAGAAACAAATATGATAAACAAGTAGTTGTTCATAGGGCATCATTCAGGATTAAAACGTTTAGGTTATGCTCGTCTAGCAGAGTCCGGGTAGATCGAGTCGGTCATCCTGGTTCGGCCAACCAGAAATATAGTACCAATGAGTGTGCCACTTAATGGCCATTGCCTTGGGTGGACCGAGGACAGATAAGTCGCCGGCTATTGCTCTAAGTAAGTCTTGGAGTCAGGAGTCCCTAGTGTGATCAACTAGGTTCAAACATGAGATTGCCTTCGGGCCAGTATTTCTCTTAGTAAAAAGCGGGAGACAGAAAATATTGAATGCATACAAACACATGTATATGAACTTGTATGATATGTTTCTTATGGAAATAAATGTTATGTTTGTGAGTGATATACGTACAGAGTGAAAAGTATGTTAGGAGCATGAATTAGGATTATCGTTGTGAAAATGATATGTTGGTTGGATGATCACCTTAAATATTGCAATGTAATCCGTTTCATGCGCATGTGGTTGTGATTTGCACCCTTCCCACAACTGTAGTGGTGCCCGCTGCTACGCCAAGGATGGAGGAGCTCCTCACTGAGTTTGTTTGACTCACCCCCCCAGTTTAAATGTTTCAGGTACAGGTGGTTCAGGTATCGAGAACGCGTCCACTTCTTCTCAAGGAGGCGGACAAATCTGAAGACCGCACGCTTTGTCTGCGTGGGTAGTTTATTTTGGTTATGTGTTTAAGTCTTGATGTATATATATAAATCCTTTTGGGTGTGGCTTTTCTACACAACTGTTGTATATATCACTACAAGGAAACAGGCATCTAGCCACGGTTAGAATAGTCCTCTAACGGCGGTTGTGACTGTGGCTAGAACTCTTGCGGCGGTTGCGCAACCGTCGCCGAACGCAACGTCGGGACCTCTTCTAGCGATGGTTAAGACAACCGTTGGAATAACCGCCGTTAGTCATATTTTTGACCTAACGGCGGTTATAACCGTCGCTAGAGGGTAAATGTCATCTCCCATATTTTTGACCTAACGGCGGTTGCAACTGTCGTTAGAGTAAATGAATCTCCTAGACATTGATTGAGGACCACGTGCAAGGAATTTGATATCATCCGACAAATTTGCATTGTCATTCTTGCCAATCTAAAACAATTAACAAAATATTTTAACAACATACACTTGGTGTTTTAATAAAATATATATCTTACAACAAATTGAATCTTACATCATCTTTAAACCAATTAGCGAAATTTTTTGTGACATGCTTGTCAATCACCACCGCAGATCTGGTATGACGGTGAAGCATAGCTTTCACGTCATCTCTATATTGTCTACAAGATATTTTATTAGGTTAGTTACGTAGCCACATTATTTTATAAACTAAAAAGAGATTGATTAATGTGTAACACTTACTGAACAAACCCATCAATTGCTTTACAATTGAACAAGACACAACGATGTGCTTGTAATCTTTCAGTAGGAGTTAGTTCAAAGTCTAAGATGCTACCAACTGGACGCCCTAATTGCGGGAACATCTGTGACCCTGAGTTCTCGGTACAAACATTATTGTCAATACGACTCAGCCTATTAAATCTTCTCTCTATGTCATCTAGATACCTTGAACAAAAATTCAATATTTCTTCAGCTAGATAACTCTCAGCAATAGAGCCTTCTGCTTGAGCCTTATTTCTTACATACGTCTTACAATGTCCAAGGTACCTATATATACAGTTGTTAAAATAAAAGAAAATAAAAAATGAAAACAATACTTTTGATAAAACTAAATTAAATTAAAGAATACTGTTCTATAGGATACATCCATCGATTCTGAACTGGACCTCCAAGTTTTGCTTCAACCAAGTGAACCACCAAGTGCACCATGATTGTAAAGAAAGAAGGCGGGAATAACATCTCTAGTTGAGGAAGTGTGACCACAATTTTTTCTTGAAGTTGGTCAAGCTCTTTGATATCTAACACGGGAGAACATAATTTCCTAAAGAACACACACAACTCCACCACAACTGCAGTAACCTTAGGGTCAATATGTGCATTTCGCAATGCTGCTGGAAGTAGCTGCTCTATGAGTACATGAGAGTCATGACTTTTCAAGCCTGAGATTTTACAATTCTTCATGTCAACACATCTAGAAATGTTGGATGCATAACCATTCGGCACTGTCACATCCTTTAATGTTTGTAAGAAAACATCATTTTGTTGATTATTCATAGTAAAACAAGCAGATTTATATTTCTCATTTGCATCTGGCCATACCTCTGGTCTCACTCCTAAACATTGCAAATCTTTTCGAGCATTCAAGTTTTCTTTTGTCTTTCCAACTTCATTCAACAAAGTATACAACACATTGTCACTTACATTTTTTTCAGTGTGCATCATATCTAAATTGTGTCGTAATTTAAGATTAACCCAATATGGCAATTGAAAAAAAATACTTCTTTTTCTCCATTGTTGGGTCTCTCTTGCACGTGGTCTTTTTCTTATTGAATCTGACTTTGGAGGCTTGCCAAATGTCACATTAATGCCTTTTGTTTGATTCAGTATCATGGCACCATCTAGTTGAATTGGAGGATCCCGTCTTTCTGTTATCCCATCAAAACGATTTCGATTAAATCTATAACTATGTTGTGCTTGCAAGAATCTACGATGACCCATGAAGCAGGACTTTTTCCAATTGGTGAGTTTCATAGGCTTTTGATCAAAATTACATGATGGACAAGCATAGCCGGTGTAGGTATTCCATCCAGATAGATTACCTAACCCTGGGAAATCACTTATAGTCCATAACAATGCAGCCCGCATTTTGAACTTCTGGTTAGTTGAAGAATCAAATGTTTCAATTCCCTCGACCCACAAATCATTTAATTCTTTTATTAGTGGTTGTAGATACACATCAATGTCATTTCCAGGCATTTTTTTCCCAGGTATGATCATAGACAACATTAAATATGTTGGCTTCATACACATCCATGGTGGAAAGTTGTATGGAATCAAAATAACCGGCCAAATGCTATAATTAGTGCTCATTGTTCCAAAAGGATTAAAACCATCACTAGCCAACCCAAGTCTAAGATTTCTAGGTTCTTCAGCAAATCCTGAGTATTGAGCATCAAATGACTTCCATGCTTCACCATCTCTTGGATGTCTAAGAAGACCATCTAAGTTTCGAGCTGTAGCGTTCCACCTTAAATCAGTTGTTTTTGTGGACATATACAATCTTTGCAATCTTGAAGTAAGTGGAAAATAGCGTAACACCTTTGCAGGTCTCTTTTTTCGTTTTTTATTTCCACCACGTCCATTGTTATTATCCACCCTTTTATTTGTCTTCCACCTAGAAGTATTACATGTTTTACATTTGTCATGTTCAGCATCATCCCCCAATATAGCATACAATCATTTGGACAAGCATGAATAGTTTGATAATTAAGACTCAACTTGTTTATGGTCTTTTTGGCATCATAAAACGATTTCGGAAGCCTTGCATTTTCAAATGCATCCCTCAACAATTCCAAAATCATGTCCATAGCTTTATCACTCACTCGATATAAGCATTTAATGTGATAAAGCTTAACCAAAATGGAAAGCTTTGAATACTTTGTACAACCTTCAAACAATTCTTGATTTTCATCATTCATCAAGTCATTGAATTTTCAATTTTCCTCATTTGTTCCACTAGTGGAACCAATGTGCACCTCACTATTTGGATGGTGGGATGACCCTGGTTCATCAATATTTGTTTCTCTAAAGACCCCAAAGGCATCGTGTAATAAATCTTGCATTTCCCCACCTACTTGTTCCACTTGTACCAAAGGAGTAGTAGGAGCATCTTCCTCTACCCGTTCACCATGCCTAATCCAAGTAGTGTACCCCAATGGGAACCCATTGCATATCAAGTGATCAAACATAACATCCCTCGTAAACCACTTTTTAAAACCACATGAGAGAAATGGGTGTTTCACAATCCCTTCCACATAAGGCCTAGAGAATGCAAAATCGAGAAAACCTTCTACACCAGCAACATATTCTGGTGAATAGCGCAGCCTACTAATCCAACTTCTATCCATAACCACACCTAATTCAGAATAAGAAATCAATTCAATGCTTAACCTAAGATTAATCTACTTATTCCAGAACCTAACCTTGTATAACACTTAAATTTGAAGGAAAAATAGATAAATAACAAATTTTTTGAACATGTCAACAAATTTTTTGAGCTAAAGGTCAACTTAGAACTAAATGTAGCAAAATAGCAATGCAGGAAAAATATGATCATATTTCAATCAAAGAGTTTAATAATAAAATATTTACTTTTATGATACTTACTTTCAAGTTTCGACTATATTGATGTAGTTGGAAATGAAAGCACAACTTTAGAAACCTTGCAATTTAGTCAAGCCGCAATTGAACCTACGAAAAATAAGGTTTCACAAGAGAAAGAAATAGGAAGAAGTCATGATGGGCTAAGGATAATGATAAATATATAAGAAACTATAGTCTCAGTTGTTGCTCATTAAAGAATATGAAAGAAAGATATCTTCTTTTTTTGTAGAAAAAGAACAATTGAAATGGAATATTAAGAGATGTGAACAACCACCCTATACAACAACTAAGAGTTGGGACCATGTTATACTATAACAAGAAATTAACTTGTCTGGGAATAATTCATGAGGCTAAAAGATCCATATGGTGCAACTATTAAAACTAGAGCATAAAAATAAGAGATAAAAAAATGTAACTAGTATAAATGAGTCCATAAAAAGGTTTATAGAGAGCAATGCAAATTAAATTAAATTTAACAGAGTTATTTCCTGAGAATAAACATAAAACCAAAGCATAAAACACCAAAAATCAAAGAAAATAAATTACTGAGATTAGCAAGTCAGGTGCAGAAGACTCAAGCGAATTCAATTCATTTCCCTTTGCTTATGGGATAGATGCCATATAATTTAGGCCCAAGAAATCCACATGGGCACACATTTGGAAGCTAAATGGGGTAGCCTAACAAAATTATTTTCTTTTTCAAGTGTTACAAAATTGAATTAGATTAATTAACAATGATTGAATGAACAATTTAAAAAAGAAAAAGAAAAAGACGTCATTACAAGGTGGTTATTGGTTCATGGCTAATCAGCACCTGTGTTTGATAGAGCCACGTGCCAAGACCTAATGGGCAGATTCTTCACCAATTAACAAGAGTAGTTAAAAGTTTGAATGGAAGAACAATTAGAAATCATCCTCCAATGTCATTTTTATACTTGTTAATAGTCACGATCAGCACGACAGACAACTAAAATTAATTAACACATTGAATACCAGATGGAAACCAACATTCAGTAATGAAGTAGTGAAGCAAATAGAATAACACTTGACACACAAGACAAGATAGATGGCCTGAAAATGCAAGTGAAGTCGTGAAGAAGAGAACATATCTAAACTCATTTCCAAGTTTGAAGATTCTTAACATGGAAAAAAGTAATAATAATAATTCCATTATTAATTCCATTCAAACTTTTAACTACTCTTGTTAATTGGTAATATATAAGTTGTTCAAATTCCCAATAGAATTATTACGGCAGAAAAAAGAAAAAAAAAGAAACAGTTTTTTTCTTTTAATTTAATTTGCATGTTGCTGTGTGCTATTATTATCATTCACTGTTTAAAATTTGCCTATCGCACACACTGCTTTCTGAATTGTACAATTCTGCAATCACAACTAGATCATTCTGAATTTTCTCTGCTTCCAAACAGCTTGAAATAGATCTCTCTTGGGATGGTTTCAGCCTCAGGTGGTTCAAAAGTGCCTCAACTCTCTGAGATCAGGGATGTATTCTGGTGGGCAAACTTATGGACCTAACTGGCTGATGGGAAGCTGGAATTGTGGAAGTGGGTTCCATCTTTTTTCTTTGCTATTGCTAGAAAATAAGTTGCTACGAATTCTTGAAATGACAATGACTATTCATTCTATATATATAGGAACATGGTAAGGACTAAGGACAATCTAAACTTGGTACCCTTTTTTTGTGCTTGCCAACTATATGATATAATGTGTATGTGAAGGCAATGTGGGTCTCCCTACGTTTCTGATGCCTTTGTAACATCTTAAGCCAGTAATCTGGTAACTCTTGTTCTTAAATTAATCCCATAGCCATAAGATGGGATAAATTTTTCACCAATCCCAAGCTATTATGTTGCTTGTAAATTTAACAGTCTCCATTTAAATTTGTCTACATTACAATAATCATCTGCAACTTTCTGCATGCATCTTGTACCTAAAGCAACATTACGTTTCAAAAGCAATGTACCTACACTAGCTTAGGAGTTATAAACTTTATGATTAGAATAGTAAAAACTTGGAAGCATGTTTCCTTTAAAATGTTGAATTAAATAATCTTTTTTGCTCCCATCTAATTGGATTCCCGTACTTGAGAGATTATTCTAATGGTTTTTAATACCTAATGCCATCAATGATGTACCAAATTTGCCAAAACTGATGCACTTTGTGTGTTAACCAAAAGATATCATGTTGTAATGATCTAAAATTCACGAGAGGCATAATGATGTTAAAGTTAATTGAAAGCCGTAAAAGAGCTTTGTTGTGTTGTTGTGTAATGTGCAGTGTATTAGTGAGGTAAGACTGGTGTTTTTGCAGAATGCATGAGATTGTTGTTTGTAAGAAGGGAACACACTAGTCATCTCCATATGAGTATCACATGGTGCTACTGCCTACAGAGACAAATTCTGTGGCAGGGAATGGGTGTGAGATAGTTGGCCCTTTTAGCTGTATGTGATTCATCCCAGAATGGTTGCAGGGAAGAGTAAAGAGGGCATTGGGAATGATAGAATGGGATTGTTTTATTGTTGATATAGAACATGAGGCATGTGTAGGACTCAGAGGTCAGCTGCCCCAGAAAGAAAAGAGAAAAAATAATGAATCCAATTATTATTGTATTGTATGAGTAAAGGATGCACGCATCACTGTCATTCAATATAAATCTTGGTTACTAACATTCAATATAAATTTTTTTTGGGGTTATATATTATATTAGTTAATAAAATGTGATCTAAATTTAAATCTAAAGGAACCAAAGGGAAATGAAAAAGATTACATCAGAAAAGGAACCAAAGGGGCTTGACATTCACAAAAAATCTAAAATCCACAAACCACAAATCAAAGGGAAAGGTCGAATAAGAAGATGAAACATATACCTGGTTCTCGCAAGGTCAAATGCTATTCCTCCAACAACTACAAGATCAAGTTTAGGGCAAAGTGTCAATTTCACCAAAGAAAGGGGCAATGTGGTCGCAAGGTCAAATACATACCGTAGATTTGCAGAAAACAAGGAGCAATGTGTTGATTCTCTGAAAAAAAAATTAAGTGAAGCAAAATGCAAAAAGCAAAATGAGGTACACGTTGCTCGTCCTTCGGCAGAGATAGAACAGAGAAGCAAAATAGTACCCCGCTCACTAACGTCCCGCTATCGTTCACGTTGCTCTTAGTTTTCCGACGGTGACAACCACGCAACGTGAGAGGTTTGGGCAGAGTGAAAGGTGAAGGTGTGGCTCTGTGAGAAGGAACGAGAGATAATGAAAGAGACCGTGGTGTTTGGGAAAGCGAGCGTTTAGGTCTGAGCGTGGCGGGTTTAGGAAAGAAAAGGCGCTTAATGAAAAAAAAGAGGGTAGCGGCAAAACGATTTTTTTTTATTATTTTTTTTAAATTTGTCACTTTTGCCCACGGTTTTAACTGTAGGAAAACAACCGTGGTTAAATAAAATGCAATATTGAATTTAACCACGGTTGGCCATAACCGTGGGTAATTAACCGCCGTTAGATACTCTTTTTTTGTAGTGTATATGTCATACTCTAGCATTGTCGAATTCATACAGGTTACAGATAGGTCATGGTTTTTGGAAATTAGGCTATGATATATATATATATATATATATATATATATATATATATATATATATATATATATATATATTATATGACATTTTTGATGTGGCTAGGATAGATCGCACGCATTGAAGCGTGTGATCAATATGTAAACTATATGTATGTGTGGCTTAATATATGTATATATGGATATATGACTTCTGCATGTGACTAGGATAGATCGCACGCATTGAGGCGTGTGATCAATATGTAAACTATATTTATGTGTGGTTGAATAGATGTATTATGGATATATGACTTCCGCATGTGACTAGGATAGATCGCACGCATTGAGGCGTGTGATCAATATGTAAATTATATGTATGTGTGGTTGAATATATGTATATATATAGACTGAAGCGGTGCTGAGCGAACCGTGGATTGCAGGCTACTTAGGTTACCAGAAATGGATGGCCACATATATATTATATATTGATTGTATTAGAAAAGGGTAGATATGAACATATATAAATGTTAATCAGGGATTGGAGGCTTACGGGACAGGTGAAATCCTACCTCTCGTGCCGGTCACGGACTCTCGAAATGGGGTCGTGACAAACTTGGTATCAGAGCCTGGTTACCTTTAACTGTATGAAGCCATAAGTATGACCGGGTGTCAGTTTACGCCTCGTTGTGAAACCCGGGCACAACATGGGAGTAAAAAGGCACTTGTGGAAGCAACCAGGAAATTGTGTCAATCCTTTCTTTCTACTCTCTTTGATATGAAATATCATAGGTATACGTGTACTCATTAGGTGTGGTCCTTGTGCAATACAGGGATGCCACCAATCATGAGACAAGCTAGGGTAGGAGGAAGAACTCCTGCTGAAATTGATCAAGAGTCAGTTCGGGAGGAGGGAATGCCCACCCGAGGCTGAGGTAGAGATCGTGTCCGAAGTCGAGGTAGAGCACAAGTGAGAGAAGAAGAGAGGAGACAGTCACCGGAACCTCGTGTTGAAACAGGTGCACCGTCTGTGGCGCAGATGCTCACGGCAGGATTTCAGGAATTAAAGGAAGAGATTACAAGGCAAATACAGAGAGAAGTACGTCGGTTAGTAGTCGGCGAGGAAAAAGAAGAAAGAGTTCCTAGCAATCAAGAGATGGAGGTTGTTGAGGAAGAGGATAGAGAATGGCAACCGCGGGATGTGCCTCGGGAGTCGCAGGTAGCATTAAGAGAGCTGCCAATTTCGAAATTTCTAAAACTTCATCCACCCACTTTTTGCGGAACTAGTGAGAAAGAGGATCCGCAATACTTTGTGAGAGACGTGGTCAGAATTGGGCACATGTTGAGGTGCTCAGTGCATGAGTTGGTGGAGCTAGCCTCATTTCAATTGAGGGGAGCTGCTAGTGTATGGATAGAGTCCGTACAGATGAGATATTCAAGAAGGGTAGCACCGATGACCTGGGAAGATTTTCAGAGGGAATTCCTGGGTCGGTTTTTATCTGAAGGAACAAAAGATGTGAAGCGTCAGCAATTCGAGGAGTTATGGATGACGCCCAACATGACCATGACGAAATATGAACTACTTTTTACGAAACTGGCTCAATTCTCACCTGAGTTGGTTCCTGATGAAGAGGCGAGGATAACGAGATTCATACACCGTCTCACAGAGCCGTTGTTTATTGCCTTGTTACCACAAAGAAGGCAATTCGAGACTTTGGCACAAGTTGCTGATTGTGCCAGGATGATTGAAACCAGGAAGAGGTACGGGATGTCAGTTGATCCCAAACTCAAGTTGATTACAGGCAATGACAACCAAGGAGGTGGAAGTAAGAAGAGGAAGACAACAGGTGGTGGAGCAGGATATTCAAGGTCTGTAGAAGGACAATCCTCAACCATCACCAATGAAACAGGTATAAAGAGTAATGTTCAAGGGGGACAGAGAGCGCAAGGGAGTGGAAATGCCGGTAGGTCAAGGCCCCAGTGTGCAAATTGTGGCAGATATCATTATGGAATGTGTCGGAGGTTGACAGAAGGATGTTACATTTGCGGCCAGGTGGGCCATATGGCTAGAGAGTGTCCGAAGAGAAAGGAAGGTACAAGTGTGAGAAGTAATCCAACGCCAGGGGGTACACCTATTTCAACCCCACCAGTAAGAACCATACTGCCATAGACAGCAAGTACAGGTGCAACTAGAGGTCGTGGAACAGGGTCTAGTGGCAGAGGGCCAGGGGCAGTAGGTGGAGGACAAGCGCGGGTATTTGCATTTTCTCAGCAAGACGCACATGTCTCAAATGCGGTTGTAACAGGTACCCTCATTGTTTGTTCTCTTGAAGCACGAGTCTTGTTTGATTCTGGCTCAACCCATTCCTATGTGTCGCATGCATTTGCCTCTAAATTCAAGAAAAGTCGGTCTAGAATGAAAGAAACAGTATTGGTCTCTACTCCAATGGGAGAATCGGTACAGGTAGAGTATGTGCACAAGTCTTGCATTGTGGAGGTCGATGCTCATGAGACTGTGGTAGACCTTCAGTTATTGTGTATGGTTGATCTTGATGTAATCCTCGAGATGGATTGGTTGTCGGCTTGCCATGCAGTTGTGGACTGCAGGGCTAAATGTTTGAAATTCAATATGCCAAACGAGGAACCTTTTGTGATACGGGGTGACAGAGCTGCACTGTATCCAAGCTTAATCTCGACGTTGAAGGCATCAAAATTGCTTGCAAAGGGATGTAAAAGGTATTTGGCTTTTGTCAAGGATACCATGAAAGTAGTAGTTTCACCGGATCAAGTATCGATAGTACGAGAGTTCTTGGATGTATTTCCAGAAGATCTGCCGGGGTTGCCGCCCGATCGGGAGATTGAATTTGAAATTGAGCTGCAACCTGGCACCCAGCTTATCTCCACACCACCTTACCGGATGGCTCCGAAAGAGTTTAGGGAGTTACATACACAGTTGCAAGAATTGCTCGATAAGGGTTTTATAAGACCCAGCTTCTCTCCTTGGGGTGCACCGGTCCTTTTTGTGAAGAAGAAGGACGGATCATTGCAATTGTGTATTGATTACCTAAAGCTAAACAAGGTGACGATCCGCAATCAATACCCACTGCCGAGAATAGATGACCTATTTGATCAATTGCAGGGCGTAAAGCGGTTTTTCAAGATTGATTTGCGATCTGGGTATCATCAGCTGAAGATACGAGAATCTGACATACCTAAGACTGCATTCAGAACCCGATATGGACATTACGAATTCTTGGTGATGTCTTTCGGATTAACTAATGCTCCTGTAACGTTCATGGAGATGATGAATAGGGTTTTCATACCATTTTTGGACCAATTTGTTATTGTCTTCATTGATGACATTTTGGTTTACTCTAAGAATTCTGAAGAACATGCAGAACATTTAAGTTTAGCGTTGCAGAAGTTGAGAGAGGAGAAATTGTATGCAAAGTTCTCCAAGTGTGAATTTTGGCTTGACAAAGTTGCCTTTTTAGGTCACGTGGTATCATCAGAGGGAATCCACGTTGATCCAAGTAAGGTAGAAGCGGTGAAGAATTGGTCCCAGCCTACCTCAGTTACTGAAATTCGCAGTTTCTTGTGCTTGGCTGGATATTATAGAAGATTTGTGCAGGACTTTTCTAAGGTTGCCGCACCTATGATGAAGTTAACTCAGAAGGGGGTGAAGTTCATATGGGATGATAAATGTGAACAGAGTTTTCAGAAGTTGGAAGATAGTGTCACTACCACTCCGGTGTTGGCATTACCTGAAGGCACAGGGGGGTATGTGGTATACTGTGATGCGTCGAGGATCAGGTTAGGGTGTGTATTGATGCATCACGGCAAGGTGATTGTGTATGCATCGCTACAATTGAGGAAACACGAGAATAATTACCCGACCCACGACCTTGAGATGGCCGCTGTAGTATTTGCTTTGAAAATATGGAGACATTACCTATATGGTGAGACATGTGAAATTTATACAGACCACAAGAGACTCAAGTACATTTTCGAGCAGAAAGATTTGAACTTGAGATAACGTCGACGGTTAGAGTTGTTGAAGGACTACGACTGCACGATTTTGTATCATCCAGGAAAGGCTAATGTGGTAGCCGACGCTCTGAGCCAGAAATCCATGGATAGTCTTGCTCATATAAGTGAAGTGGTGAAGTCTAGACAGGATGAAGATACCAACCTCAAGAAAATCAAGGATACTGTAACTAAAGAGAAGGGGGACGATGTCCGATTCTCTATTGATGTTTTCGGAGTACTTCGGTTGGAGGGACGGTTGTGTGTTCCTGTGGTTGACAACTTGAAAGAAAGGATTCTTGAAGAAGCACACCGGACTGCTTATACAATCCATCCAGGAGCTAAAAAAATGTATCATGATCTGAAGCAGATGTATTGGTGGAATGGCATGAAGATGGATGTTGCAAACTATGTGGCCAGGTGTCTAGTGTGTCAGCAAGTCAAGGCTGAACACCAGAAGCCCACCGGAACAATACAATAGATAGAAATACCTGAGTGGAAATGGGAAAGGATAACGATGGATTTTGTAACAGGGTTTCCAAGATCACAACATGGATTCGATTCGGTTTGGGTGATAGTGGATCGTATCACTAAGTCCACGCACTTTCTACCAGTTAAGACCACTTACGGAGTGAGTCAGTATGCGCAGCTTTATCTATCAGAAATCATTAGATTCCACGGTGTGCCAGTGTCCATAATATCTGATAGAGGGCTACAGTTCACTTGCAGGTTTTGGAAGTCGTTGCAAGAAGTTTTAGGAATGAGAGTTGATTTGAGTACCGCGTTCCACCCACAGACTGACGGGCAATCGGAAAGAACTATTCAAATTCTTGAAGACATGCTTCAGGCGTGTATTATGGATTTCGGCGGAAGTTGGGAAAGGTATTTACCTTTGGCTGAGTTTTCATACAACAACAGTTATCAAGCGAGTATCCAGATGGCACCTTTCGAGGCTCTGTACGGTCGAAGGTGCAGATCCCCGATTGGGTGGTTCAAGGTTGGAGAAGCTAGCCTAATCGGCCCAGAATTGTTACAAGATGTCTTGCAAAAGGTGAAGTGCATAAGAGAAAGATTGCTAATGGCTCAGAGTAGGCAGAAGTCCTATGCAGACAAACGAAGAAGAGAACTCGAGTTTGCCATTGGTGAACAGGTGTTTTTAAGAATATCACCGATGAGAGGCATAATGCGGTTCGGTAAAAAGGGGAAGCTAAGTCCTCGGTATATCAGACCGTTTAAAGTCCTGGAACAAATTGGGAATGTGGCGTATTGATGAACGCGGCCTTGTCGCGAGGCCGGCACCAATCAAATTAATGCTAGAATGTGTAGCTAGTGGCACAACCTAGGTCGAACCTCTCTCGTAGAGCCTATGTATTCAATTGTCAATTATGTAAGATGTTCACAAAAATATGGATGTCTTTGAGGAATTTTATCAAACAGTTGGTGTGCAAGATGAGTAAATGTATCTAAAAGAAACTAAAACTAAATCTTTTTGTGATTTTTTCAATATTTCAAAGCAAGTAGAAGTGAGGTGAATGTGTTAAGATGGATATGCTTTGTTGGAGAATGCTTTGGGCTATCCTTGCTCTCTAAAAATTATGGAGTTAATCAATGAGGAACCATTTTTCTAATGTAGTTTAGTGACCACTAAACTTAGGTAATTTAATTAGAGAATGCAATTAGCCAACCGGACAATTAACAAGCCCAATCAAATACCATCAATGAAGCAAATGGGGAATTTAATATAGATAAGAATTCAACTCAACAAATACCATTGTCATTAGAGTAACTTCCACAATGAATTAAAACTACAATAAAATTTAACCAAATCCAATGTAATCAAAACCCACAATGGGAGAATGAAAATACAAATCACAAGTCTATATCAATCCCTAATATCCAACTACAACCAAGTTAAGTTCCACAACCATGGAACCACAATCAATACAAATCCATCAAAATCAACAAGATAATAATTGAATCTATAAAGAGAAGTAGAAGGGAAACAAGAAAAACTCCCTAGTAAGTGCCAAAGCTCAAGCCATAATCATACTCCTCCAAAGCACTAGAGGTTTAGCCACTCATGGAGATGAAGAATGCTCCACCAAGCTTCTCCAAATCGTGCCCAGCCATGGATGATGATGAATGTTGCAGAAGAAATGAGTGGGAATGAAGAGGGAATGAAAATGGAGGCTTGGAGATGAGAGGAAGGTGAGAACTTGGAGAAAAAGATGAAGTCTTAATGTTGTCCCTTAGCCTCCTCAATTAACCCTAATGTATTGGGGCAAAATTAGGTCAGATTGGGGTGAGTGGGACCCACAAATTCGGCCCAAAAGTGAATTTCTGATGTAAAACGCGGGCTTAGCTGATGTCGCTCGCTGCGGTGAGCAGAATTGAAAACTTGTCATTCTTGCTTGGTTTTTTTTTTGCCCGACTCTTCTCCCTCACTTGCATTATGGCTCCCAAATGTTGATTTTCTTGCTAATCCTCCTCTAGATAACCTACAAAACATCCAAAAAAACACTTGTGAAAATTCCACTCATGAACTCAAATTTGCACAAATGCTAAAGTTATGAAATTAACACAATTTATGCAATAAACTCATGGAATTAGCAAGAATTAAATCCAACACTCATATGAATCAATATACCATGAAAGCATGCATTTGGACACAATAAACACAATAAAACCTTGCCAAATGATACAAAATATTATGATTAGAATGAGTGTTGTCACGTATCGGTTGGAATTGCCTACGGAATTGGGTTTTTCATGTTTCGATGCTTTGGAAATATCTTCCAGATCCCTCGCACGTAATTCAATCACGAGATGTGCAACTAACCGAAAATCTGACATATGAAGAGGAGCCAGTGGAAATCCTAGATCGGCAGTTGAAGAAACTCATAACAAAGGAGATTCCATTGGTTAAAGTTCTGTGGAGGAATCACTCGACCGAAGAAGCTACATGGGAGGTCGAGGGTGAAATGTGCAGGACGTATTCTCACCTGTTTCAAAACTAAGGTTAGTATATTGTTTAAAATTCACGCGAACCGAATTTCTTAAGGGGGGAAGATTGTAATATCCGAGATTTTTTTTTCATTTATTTATTATTATTATTTTATTTTTCTTTCTAAAAGAAAAATTAGATTAAAGATTGGAATAAAATGAAGAGGAGGGAAATAAGAAATTAATTTTTTTTTTGGAAGAAGAGGACCTAAATGAAAAGGAGCTTAAAAAGTGGGTGGAAAAGGATTAAAGTACAAGATTATTTTTCAGCCATGTATATTTTTATTTTTTTTTTTGGGATTAACTATGGCTTCCCCTCACTTGAAAACAGAAAAAAAAAAGAAATTAGAAAGGGAGAGAGAGAGAAAGAGAGAGAGACGGAACCCGAGTGCAGCACGAGACGGAGAGAAGGAAGGAGGCGGAGGAAGACTGGCCGGATTCTCGACGGAGGGGCTGTTCCGATGACGGAGGAAGTTGCCGGGACACTTCTACGGCATCTCTTGACCCTTCTATCCGATTGAATCGAGGTAAAAAGTCCCAAACCTTCAAAACCCCAATTTCCTCCAATTTTAGGGATTTGTAGAAAATCTCCATACATCTCCATTTGGGATATTCCGGGGATAAATTCGAACTTAGGAAGTGTTGTTGAGTGCTTAGGGAAGTTGAGAATCAAGGCCAAATTGTAGAATTTGGCCGGCTTTGGAAATTATGGGAAATGGGTTAGGAATTCGTCTCAATTTCGAATTTGTTGGTTTGATACAAGAATCAGCATGGTTTGGAGTGGTATAGGTATTATAATTGTTGGAAATATTCAAGGAAATAAAGCCCGAGTAATTACCGTCGCAACCTGAGCTAAATCCGGCGAAAAAGAGGAAATATACCAAGCCACAGCAGAGCAAGAAGCTGTGCTATGGGCTGGACACCTCGGCCTAGCCCGTGGTCGACACCTAAAACCAACTAAATTGGTTCTAAAGTTCTTTTTATAAACTCTTTTCAATTCTAGACGCACCCGATTATGTTTTTCATTATTAAGGAGGTCGTGATTAAATTCTTAATCGGCAAATAAGGGAAATCGTTGAACGAGTAAAGCTAATGACTCTTTTGAGGCATAAATTTCTTCCTTTGTTAATTAAATTTCATATGAACACATGAAGTGGAATTAAGTTAAGTTAGTATCTCCAATCCAAAGCTTTCAGAAGCTCTAAATGATACAAATACGTGAAAGTCGAGTACAAAAACATTATAGACTTTCAAAAAGGGCAAATAAGACGACAGAACAAGCCAAGTATCTAGTTCTTGGAAATGTCTAGAGGGTACATGAGCATTAGCATGACATGCGCATGATAGTTGCTTAGTTACACGTTGCCAATTACTTAAACACATGTGTATAGGGCACCACAGGGTAGTTGGAGCTTCAAGTACTCCGAGGACTGAGCAGGAGGGCCAACGAGGTGAGGGGCTCTCCCATCTCTGCCCTACAGGGTTGGATGACTACGTGGACAATTGGTTTGCTCTATTGTATGCGGTTATTATATGAAACATGGTTGTCCGATTGAATTTTCGTTGCGCGTGCATGGTTAACAAGTAGACATTTAATTTGTAAACTGTGTATGTGTTTATCTGTTTAGGTTCAAGTGCACATGTGTTAACATGGTCCACTGAGCCTTATGTGTTATCGTAGGTAAGATTGAGTCGGAATTTTATATGTGAGGATTCATGAATAATAGAAATCAACTAAATTGATCACAACTGTAAGATTTTGACTGTAGGATATGTGAAGGAAACTGGACTTAGGTTTTCGTGTGTGAATGAGCGGGTTGCATAATTTGAACGGGAGAAACTAGGTTTAATTAAGAAACAAATATGATAAACAAGTAGTTGTTCATAGGGCATCATTCAGGATTAAAACGTTTAGGTTGTGCTCGTCTAGCAGAGTCCAGGTAGATCGAGTCGATCATCCTGGTTCGGCCAACCAGAAATATAGTACCAATGAGTATGCCACTTAATGGCCATTGCCTTGGGTGGACCGAGGTCAGATAAGTCGACGGCTATTGCTCTAAGTAAGCCTTAGAGTCAGGAGTCCCTAGTGTGATCAACTAGGTTCAAACATGAGATTGCCTTCGGGCCAGTGTTTCTCTTAGCAGAAATCGGGAGACAGAAAATATTGAATGCATACAAACACATGTATATGAACTTGTATGATATGTTTCTTATGGAAATAAATGTTATGTTTGTGAGTGATATACGTACAGAGTGAAATGTATGTTAGGAGCATGAATTAGGATTATCGTTGTGAAAATGATATGTTGGTTGGATGATCACCTTAAATATTGCAGTGTAATCCATTTCATGCGCATGTGGTTGTGATTTGCTCCCTTCCCCCAGCTGTAGTGGTACCCGCTGCTACGCCAGGGATGGGGGAGCTCCTCACTTAGTTTGTTTGACTCACCCCCCCTGTTTAAATGTTTCAGATACAGGTGGTTCAGGTATCAGGAACGCGTCCACTTCTTCTCAAGGAGGCAGACAAATCTGAAGACTGCACGCTTTGTCCGCGTGGGTAGTTTATTTTGGTTATGTGTTTAAGTCTTGATGTATATATATAAATCCTTTTGGGTGTAGCTTTTGTACATATACAATTGCTGTATATATATGTCATACTCTAGCATTGTCGGCTTCATACATGTTAAAGATAGGTCATGGTTTTTGGGAATTAGGCTATGATATATATATATATATATATATATATGACTTTCGCATGTGGCTATGATAGATCGCACGCATTGAGGCGTGGGATCAATATGTAAACTATATGTATGTGTGGCTGAATATATGTATGTATGGATATATGACTTCCGCATGTGACTAGGATAGATCGCACGCATTGAGGCGTGTGTTCAATATGTAAACTATATGTATGTGTGGTTGAATATATATATGTATGGATATATGAGTTCCGCATGTGACTTGGATAGATCGCACACATTGAGGCGTGTGATCAATATGTAAATTATATGTATGTGTGGTTGAATATATGTATATATATAGACTGAAGCGGTGCTAAGCGAACCGTGGATTGCAGGCTACTTAGATCACCAGAAATGGATGGCCACATATATATTATATATTGATTGTATTAGAAAAGGGTAGATATGAACATGTATAAATGTTAATCAGGGATTAGAGGCTTACGGGACAGGGGAAATCCTACCTCCCGTGCCGGTCACGGACTCCCGAAATGGGGTCGTGACACTAAGTCCCTTATTCCTCTTATATTTTCCTTTCTTTCACTCTAGTCCCCTTACAATAACTACTCTAAACTAATGCAATTGCATGCTTGTAAATGCATCAAACAATTGCATACACAAGCATTTAGTTAAAATTAATTAAGAAACAATTATTCCATTAACTTGAAAAAGGCGGATGTTACATATGGGTTTATTCCTTTACTTGCAAAAGAAGAACTATCCTTTGCATTTTCCCATTTACTTAGGGAGTTTGACACATTCTTATTGTTCACTTCTCTTCCTATCCATTTTGTATTTTCTTCTGGTTGTAACATTAAATTTACCCATTTTCCAACCTTCTCACGCATACCTTGTCTCTCCCTATTAGGTTTTGGAGTGTGAGATCTAGGTAGATAAACTAATTTAGAATATATCTTATTAATTGTTTCAAATAATGAATATCAGAAATAGATGTGAATATATATATATATATATATATATATATATATATATATATGTGTGTGTGTGTGTGTGTGTGTATATGTATAGATAAAACAACCAAAAAAAGAAGAAAAAAGGACTTAAGTGAAATGTAATGACTAATGAGCACCTAATTGAAAAGACATTTTTCTTTGTGGGGCAAAATAAATTTATGAAAATCATTAGATTTTTTCTCCTTTCCCTTCTTTCTTTCGTCCCACTCTACATCCACTTACGCTGGCCACCACCCACACATTGCTGGATAGTGGAAGGAATTGAAGTGCCAAATGCTACACTCTGTTTTCCTTCTATTTGCTATTGAATGGCATAGGCTTTGGGAAGATTTAAATGATTTTGGGTGCTATAAATGTGAGTTCTTCTTGTTGTTATTATTTGGTAGTAATAATTTGTGAAGGAAAAAATCTTAGAATTTGTTGTATGTCTAATTCTATCTCTTGGAACCTATTGAAAAAATTGAGGATTTTTAGGATATCTTTTATATGACTAAATTTGGGTATAATGTTTCACTTACCTTCATCATGTTATTTAATTCTTAGCACAAAATTTGATTCTCAAAGCTTAAATTGTAATATAGTAGTTATTAAGATGATTAGGTGTAGGGTTGCGGATCCCCAAGACCCGCCCCACAGGGACCAAAATAAATTAAAAAGTAGCAGAAAAATTACCAACCTGGACGCTTATGCTAGAGACTCCGCTCCACCAGGGACCTACTCGAACTCGAACCTCGAACCCACCGATGGACCTACTTGAACTCAAACCTCAAACTCGAACCTCGACCCCACCGAGCGATTATATTTGTCTACTAGAGACAAAAATGTTTTCCACGACTGATCGCAAAAAAGCAACTAAAGAAATAGAACTATATAGGGTTCTCTAATAAAAGAGCTCCCTTGAGAAATATAAAAGTTATTAGCAAATTGAATGGCAGAGAGCCCATCCTGGAGAATGAGAGAGTTCCCATCTCTGACTTGTTAGATGTGGGACTTGGAAAAATGAACAAAACATAATGATATGATCATGATCACCTAGCCCACTTTGGGCCACGACTCGTGTGATCTCCGATGGGAGTCATCTTGGTGTCGTTTTGTTCGCCTCTCTGCGAACTTTCCAACGGGTCATCACACGACCCGATCGGTCTCCCCCATGGGCGGATATTTAGCCCCGAAGAATCCAAGATATCCAACATACTCCCACTCGCACATGATGGGAGACCCATGACTATCCTTATCACAAAGGAATTCTCTATTTCTATTTCTGGTCGTCGCCTTTCATACTCCGTGTCAGTCGTGACCGCTTGGCACGATTTGTGGGAGCCTTACGACATGTTCGTGTATTGTGTAATAAATATTTTCAATTCCCAATTATTACAAGACATAAACAAAAAATGTCCAAAATAATACTCTTTATTACAAATAATCAAGAAAACAAAATACATAACATGTCGATATGTCATAATAGTTTAACAAAATAAACTGTAAAATCACCCTATCCTACGTAATCCTAGAGATCTCACGTGTTGCTCAAACACATCTCTAGGTATCGGCTTGGTCATCGGATCTGTCAACATCTCATGCGTAGATAGATACCTCAGGGTGACCTGCTGTTGTGATATAATGTCACCTATGAAGATAAACTTCGTATCTATGTGCTTGGTCCTTCCATGGTACTTGGGATCTTTCGTATATGCAATAGCTGCCTGACTGTCACAATACAATGTCACTGGATCATCAACTTTGTCTGTGACACCAAAATGGCCTATAAACCTCTTTAGCCAGACTGCTTCTTGCACTACTGATGAGCATGCAACAAACTCTGCTTCCATGGTAGACAGACAAATGCATTACTATTTCTTGCTACTCCAAGAGATGGCCCCAGTGCCAAGTAGGAAGGCATATCCAGACGTAGATCTCCTTTGATCCAAGTCACCTCCCAAATCAGCATCGGTCTAACCCACTAGGTCTAGGTTACTATCCTGATAGCATAACCAGTAGTTAGCTGTGCCTCTCAAGTACCTCAGGATTCTCTTCACAGCTTTCCAATGTGCCTCTCCTAGATTTGACTAATATCGGCTCACAAGGCCTACTGCAAAAGCTATGTCGGGTCTTGTGCACATCATGACATACATCAGGCTCCCGATTGCACAGGAATATGGAATATTTCTCATTGATTCTATTTCGAATTGAGTCTGAGGACACTGGGCAAGACTTAAATTCTCGCCTTTTGTTAAGGGGTATCAATCGGCTTGCATTCCTTCATGCGGAATCTTTCAAAAATCTTCTCTATATAGGATTCTTGTGACAACGCAAGTAGCTTCTTGGAGCGATCCCTATAGATCTTGACTCCTAGAATGTACTCAGCCTCACCCATGTGCTTCATTTGAAAATGATGGGACAACTACTCCTTGGTGGCTAAAACAGATTATATATTGCTTCCAGCCAGTAGTATGTCGTCTACATACAAAGATAGGATGATGAAACTATCTTTTGACTTCTTGAAATAGACGCAATGGTCTTCATCAATCATGTGAAAATGATGAGAGATCACGGATTGATGAAATCGCAGGTACCACTGCCTAGATGATTGTTTGAGACCATAAATAGATCTCTTGAGCCGGCACACTTTGCGCTCCTGACCTTTTGTCACAAAACCTATAGGTTGTTGCATGTAGATTTCCTCATCTAGTTTTCCATTCAAGAAGGTAGTCTTTACATCCATTTGATGTAACTCTAGGGCTAGTCTTCATAATTGATACCTTCTTGCTGTGTAAACCCCTTAGCTACTAAACGCGCCTTGTAGCATTCTACTGACCCATCTGCCTTCCTCTTGACCTTAAGAACCCACTTGTTCCCGATCGCCTTTCGGCCAGGAGGCAGATCTACCAAGTCCCATACTTGGTTAGTCCTCATAGACTCCATCTCTTCTTCCATTGTTTTAATCCACATTTCCTTAGCAGGGCTAGAGAGAGCCTCTTTAATTGTTCTTGGCTCATCTCCATCGTTAGGTGAAACGATTAAAGCTTCCCCTTCGATGTCGTAACGACGACGTGGAACCACAGTCCTCGAACTCCTTCTAGGTTGTGCATTGTAGTAGACTTGCTCCTCATAAGCATCTCTCCCACTAGACACAGCAACGGGAGGTGCGCTTGAGCACTCCTCAACCTCTTGTGTGGGTTACTGGTCGTCCTCTTCCTCATAGAGGTCCACAAGGCGTTCCACATCACCTCGGCTAGGGAAATCAGTTTCAAGGCATGTAACATCCCTTGAGTCAAACTCTATGATAAAACCATCTTCATTTTCTCCAATGAAGACGACATACCCCTTGGAGTGATCAGAATATCTAATAAAGATACACTTCTTGCCCCTAGGGCCAAGCTTCCCATGTTTGTGAGAAGGATCATGAACATATGTTGCACACCCCCATGGTCTCAGCACACTTAGGTCAGGTTGCTTACTTGACCACATCTCGTAGGGTGTCTTAGTCACAGATTTGGAGGGATCTCGATTAAGTTTGAAAGAAGCTATGAGCAAAGCATCTCCCCAATATGAGATAGGTAGGTTTGCTTAAGCCATCATAGACCTAACCATTTCCAAGGGGGTTCTATTTCTCCTTTCAGCAACTCCATTTTGCTGAGGAGTGTGTTGTATAGTTAGTTGCCTAGCTATTCCCTTTTCATCACATAGCTCCCTAAACTGATCTAAGATATATTCTCGCCCATGGTCTGTTCTCAAACCCTTAATGCTTCGAGAGGTTTGATTCTCAACCATGCTTAGATATATTCTAAAGCAATCAATTGCCTCAGATTTGTGGGAGATCAAGTAAACATGACCATAACGGGAATAGTCATCTATGAAAGTGATGAAATATGAGGCCCCATGCCTCGCCCTCACGCTCATCGGACCACAAATGTCCGAATGGACTAATTGCAATGGAAAATCAGCTCTGGTGGCATGACCAAAGGGTTTTCTAGTTGCTTTGCCTGCAAGACAATGTTCACAAGTTGGCATTTCAATTTTCTGGGTTTGTCCTAACAAACCGTCTTTTGCTAACGTGTTAATGCGTTATAGACCTATATGTCCTAAACGCGCATGCCAAGTAGATATATCAATGTTAGAAGAAGATATTGCAAAACATCTATGAAAATTACGAGAAGGTAATTCAAGGTCCAAAACAAAAAATCCTTTGTCATAAAAACCAGATCCTTACAAAACAGAATCATGAAAGAAATTAACTGCATTGTTCTAAAAAACAATTCTAAATCCTAGGTTCAAAACAGAAACAACTGATAAAAGGTTCCGCCTAATGTTTGGAACTAATAATGCATCATGTAAAAGTAAAGTGCGGCCTCCACGCAACTCAACCTTGCAAGTGCCTATTCCCTTGACTTTTAATGACGCATTATTTCCCACGAAGACGTGTCTGCTCCCCTAAGGAAAACGACAAAATTCCACAAACCACTCACAATCTCTAGCTATGTGGTCCGTTGCTCCTGAATCAACGGTCCACAAAGATTCACTATCAGCTATAAAAGCTGAACCAGAGACATAAACGGAATGATTATGGGAAAAGGAAGATACCTTAGGTTGCTGCGGGCAATCTCGCGCATAGTGCCCCAATTGCTGGCACGCATAACATTTGACCTTAGTCAAATTCTTCTTCCCCCTTTTACCTCTCTTCTTGAATTGAGACTTCTTCCCTTTGGCGCATTCTTCCCACCACCTTTCTTTTGGGGCCCCTTGCCCTTGCTTTTGAAACCTTTTGTTTCAGACGTCTCAGCCACACAGACTTTCGACTCAAGGGATTCCGCAGCCTCACGACGCTCATCCTCTAACAACAGGTGGTGTTCAGCATCATCAAAGGTCTTAACACTGTCATTGTGTGTTAAGTTAACCTTCATGAATTCCCAAGAGGAGAGAAGGGATCTGATTACAGCTTGAACTTGCTGTTCATCAGTAAGGGAGTGACTAGCTGTCTTCAACTCCCTAATCATGTTTGACATTTCTCTCAAGTGTGTCGTCATATCTTTCCCAGGACGCAACTTATAAGTGTCAAACTTAATGGTCAAATGTCTAAGTTTGGTGGCCGAAGTGCCTCCAAACCTATCATGCAGTGCATTCCACATTTCAAATGCCGTGAGGAAGTGCTCGTATTGACACATAATATCATTTTCCATGCTGCTAAGCAACAGGATACGAGCTATAGAGTTCTTTCTATGCCACGTGCGCTAAGACTCTGTGTCCCGTCTCACTTGTTGAGCAGGACCTTCCCCACTAGGCTTAAGCATGACATTATGTGTAGCTTCTATCACTTCCTTCTCCTCTAGCAGAAATTGGACTTTCCTGTGCCATATGTCATAGTTGTCCCCATTGAGCTTATCTCCTTTGTTGAGATCAGCTACTATTGATTTTGCAGCCATTCTAACAGTCAAAGAACAATATGGACACAAGAACAAAGAAAACACAACAGATTATTACACAATGCACGATAAGAGAAGTCGTGGTCAAGACATGACGGATGTATGTATAATTGGGCCCCATAATCGAGAAATGAGGTCAATCACCCTTATGATATGAGAAACTAGTATACATACGTCTTTCAATGTATGATTCGCAATTCCCATTAAATAGTCACATACTTTTAAAGTTCTCATTCATTCAAACAATTTAAACAACAGACTCATATTGTTTGTTTCCTATGTTTGTCCATGAGTGTGGAGTAAAGAAGTGGCCACATGCCTATCATAGACTCCCACTCAGTCCAACATCTCAACAAATTTGAATTCATCTCAAAAACTAGAGAAAAAGGACACAAAAATCAATAAAAACAGTTAAAATGGAGAACTTACGTGCAACAGAAAAATGCACAGTTTTGGTCAACTGTCAGCGTTGACCGTTGACTGGCCGGCGTTGACCATTGATCGTCAACACCCGCCATTGACCAGTAAGCTGGTCAATGGCCGCCATGCGTCGGTTTTTCGGCGGTCGACCGATGGCGACAAATGGCAGCCTCGACCGCCGTAGTCCTGTCGTCCGACGACCGTCGGCGGCGGCGCATGTCGTCATATTCCGAACTGCCGCCGACGACTGGCAATTGCGGTGCACGTCAGAGCCAGCGGCCGTAACTAGCCAATCGACGGTGAACCAACGGAAGTCCACGCCGGTCAAACCCCTCCCTTAGCCCAATATAATCAGCATTCATACATACATTTGTAGGGTACATATAACTTAAAATAAAATAATATGTATATAGGCATGCAGATTAGGGTCTTTAAACAAGAAAGACGAACCTCAACATGTTTCTAAATTTTTTGTTGCCCATCAGTATTTGAATTCAAAAATTTATTCTATAAATCATAGGATCCTACCCTATATGATTTTCATATGTTTTGAACCATAACGCAATTTAATCTGGGAACCTAGGCATGTTCCTGAGTTTTAATCAAAAACAAAAAAATCTTATAAAACTTAAACATGTTTCTAACCCTTTTTGGATCATCAAACCCTGGGGAACAGAGCACTAGAGTAACCTGCCTCTGATACCAATGTAGGGTTGCGGATTCCCAAGACCCACCCCACAGGGACCGAAATAAATAATTAAAAAGCTGCGGAAAAATTACCAACCTGAACGCTTATGCTAGACACTCCACTCCACCAGGAACCTACTCGAACTCGAACCTCAAACCCACCGAGCAATTATTTTTGTCCACTAGAGACAAAAATGTTTTCCACGACTGATCGCGAAAAAGCAACTAAAGAAATAGAACTATATAGGGTTCTCTAATAAAAGAGCTCCCATGAGAAATATGAGAGTAATTGGAAAATTGAATGGTGGAGAGTTCATCCTATTTATAGGAGAATGAGAGAGCTCTCATCTCTGACTTGTCAGATGTGGGACTTGGAAAAATAAACAAAACATCATGATATGATCATGATCACCTAGCCCACTTTGGGCCACGAGTACAGACCCGTGTGATCTCCGTTGAGAGTCATCTTGGTGTCGTTTTGTTCATCTCTCTGTGAACTTTCCAACGAGTCATCACACGACCCGATCAGACTCCCCCATGGGCGAATATTTAGCCTCGAAGAACCCAAGATATCCAACATTAGGGTTTGGAGTTTGACTTAAAAAGAGACATAAAAAGTGTGGGATTTTTTTATGATTATATAAAAGGAGGACATTAGGTAGTATATATATTAATTATGTTTAATTTTATGTTTTATGTAATTTAATTTAGTATGGATCATATAACGATATGAAACTTATACATTTTTTAATACTGTAATTCTTTACATAATGATTTTTTTAAGGTTACACTTCATATTTGTATTATGTATTGGAAATTGTGTTTTTATTATGTGTAATTAAATGTTATATATTTTGTAATATTTTATTCATTCCAAATAAATCTACATGAAGCAATATTAAAATAAGAGTCCCTTATCTAAATGATTTGATTTTATTTTTCTGATTAAAAAAAGGATTTTGATTTTTAATTTTGATTTTGGATTATTTAAGCTTGGCGCAAAAGATGAAAACAAGTGCGCCAAATTATTTTATTGTGAAATTTTAAGAAAAAAAATAATATTACATTAATTTTTTAGCAATACATTTAATAATTTCTTATTTGTTTCTAAATTTAAGTAGTAAATTATCCGTTCCAAATATATATGTTGCTAAATTAACAACTGTATAAAAAACATATTTATTTATTGTTGCTAATATTTTTAATTAACATTTTAGAAACATAATTATTTTACTTTTCTAAATTATGTTGCTAATAACAAATTTTCTAGTAGTTTTATTAAGATATTTACATGCTTTTATCTTTGGATTTGAGTGCATTAACCTAAACAATGACGTAAAGAAATTATTATGTAATGAATAAACATCTATAGAATGCACGGATGCCTAATATATACATTTTTTTATAGAATTTATACATTTTTACTTAATATTATACTTTTGTATATATAAATGAACTTTTAATGTTACCCTTCATATGTGTATTATATAATTTTTTTAGTTTTTGTTAAATATGTTTAATTATAATAGTCAAAATTAAACATCTTTAATTGAATAAACATCTATATTGATTACTGGTTTTTAAATAAAATGGAGTTCCAATGATCCAGTTATAATTTCTTTTAAAAAAAATGAAAACAAGGAAAAGTAATTAATTTAATTGTACAATGTTTATATTCAATGCAGAAGCAGTATTTTTAGTAAAATGGGGTTTAAACGGCCCATTTTTTAACTAAAAATTAGAAAATAAGTTTCATTTGACTTTTTTTTTTCATAAAAGTTAGAAATCAAACAATTATTTTTGTTGAAATATTCAAAATACTAAAATAATCTTCTTCGCATGTGAAGAATAACATCATTGGAATTTTTAAGATATGAAAAATATCATTTAAAGTAATTTTGCTTTCTACAAAATAATAAAAGTAGACAATGAAAAACTTGGGGGAGAAAAAAATAATGATAAGATATTTTAAAAAACCAATTCACTTATTTCAAAGTTATTTTGTTTTGACTAACTCTTTTAACCATAGGTTTTAAAATTAGATCGGTCATTGAAGCAGTTGAGACACTGGTTCACGGTTCATTAGTTCAACTGTGGTCAAACTGCGGTCGAAATAGTCTTAATATATATAGTAATTTTTTTATAAATAAAGAAATAATTACATATAAATTGAAATATGTATATAATATATTTTTATTTTTTAAAAAAATTAATATTTCATTTATACTTCCTTAAAAAAATTAAAATATATAAAATATAACATATACTATTCTTACATACTCTTATCTCATTATAATTATAATTTTTATATCTTTTTCTCTTTTATCTACCTACTATTTATTTATTAATTTACTTACCTATTTTTATTCTTTCCATACCTATCTTTATTTAATTATCTACTTTTTATTTTCCTCATACCTATTTATTTATCCATTTTTATATTTTTTATACCTACATCTATTTATTAACCTTTTTATTTTTCTCCACGTCTTTTTCTATAATTACTTCATGATTTCATGTTTATCTTCTTCCCATCTTTTTTTTTTCTTTCTCACTCACATTTCTTCTTCTTCTTGTTATATTTCCATCATCTTTTTCTTATACCATTATGTATGTTTTCTTTCTCTTCTCCTCCTTTTTTTCTTCTTTTTCCCCTCATTTTCGTGCGAACCGGTTTCTTACTGGTTTTTACCAAGAATTGATCGATTTTGACCGGCCGGTTCTTGACGTACCATTCTTATTGCTTTTATGTTGCTATATGAGTTTCCTGTCAAAGGCATGACTTTTCTTTAAGTTCTAAGTCTTCTAACATGTTTTAAATGATGTTAGAGTATTAGTTATGACCTGAATTAAAGAGAATTGCATGTCAAGAGGACTAAACTGAAAGGTTTTGTTGGAATTCTTTTATTCTGCAAAATGATTTCTCTGGTATGTTTTCTTGCATGATGAGCTTGTGCACAATGTTTTTATACTTTCTAGAATCATGTGGTAGAGGTTGAGATCCTGATCATGCCTGGTTATGCAATTTAGTGGCTGTAGGGACCATATTACAATATAAACATGTTATAGCCATTTTTAAAAATCTAACAGATCTGATATGATTTCTCGTATGGAAATTGATCATACATGCTGAATGTGTTGTTGGAATATGAATTGTGATGCATCTTGACCCAAAAATAAAAAATGGATTGAGATTTAGAACTACAAGGACTAAATTGTAACAATTTGGTTATTCCTCTATTTTCTGGAAATTTTTGAATTTCTTGTTGGAAATTGCTATTTCTGATATGTTGAGATGATTTAAATCCTGAACCTAGTTGGTTGGGTGAATTTTGATGGGAAATAAGACTCAAATGAACTAAGAAACTCAAAAGGGACTAAAATGTGAACTTTTGCTTTCTTAGGGGCCAGAAATGAATATTGTGCTAAACCTAGTACTGTGAATTTGAGATATCACTGTGTTGAGTGATTCGGCATACTTTTGCTGTGATTTTGATGCTTGAATGTGAATTTATGGATGTTGCTTGTGTTACAACTTATGTGTGTTGACTTGTATATTTTAGCAACAAAGTATAGTGCAATGTTTGGTTTTTCTTTAAGTGTGTGGCATCCATTCATTGTGACTAAGTTTTATGAGTTTATTGGGCATCGGGGATGTCCTGTGCATGAATTTCATGTAGTCAGTGTAACATGCACTGTGTATGAGCTTATTGGGCATCAGGGATGACCTGTGCATGATTTGCATGTGATAGTGTAACTTGCACTGTTTATGAGTTTATGGGGCATCAGGGATGTCCTGTACATGAATTGCATGTGATTAGTGTAACTGACACTAAGATTGAGATTACTCGGCATTTGGGATGTCGTGATTTGCTACGATGCAAGGAAATGGCTATTTTTTCATTTGAGATTAATTGATTAATTGAAATAAGCATTACCATGGATTTGAAATATATGAAAAAGACACATTATCTGGCTAGGAGTGTGTCTAGGACGTAGGTTCTAGCAAATAGTGGGTAAAGACCCAATACCGGGTGTTGGTGATCCCATGGTTCTGACTTTGTGTGCACACTGGGGGAAGCCCTGGATGTTAGATAATACCATATGCCTGCTTGAGGATTCCGATCTATTTGATGAAATGTTTGTCCTGTTTATTATTTATTTATATATATAGGTCTGGGACCTGCAATCTTCTCGACTTGATGGTAATAGGTTATCTCTATGTGACATATTTGCATGTCTGTGTGACAAGATGCATGATTGAGAAGTCTGTGTGACATATTTGCATGTCTATGTGACAAGATGCATGATTGAGATGTCTGTGTGACATATTTTCATGTCCGTGTAACAAGATATAGGATTAAGATGTATGTGTGACATATTTGCATGTCTGTATGACTAAATGCATAGTTGGAAATGTCTTAGTGACCTACTGCATACTATATATCTATATGAATTAGCTATCTATGTGATACTCTACCTGTTTATTGGAAATATCTTGTAATCGATATGTTTGGATAGATTGTTGTTATACGCTACCTGTGATAATGATATATATGCATAGGGAAGCTTTTCTGTATTCCTTTTAATGCAGTTGGACCACTAACGGTTTTTATAAAACTGGTAATCTTCGTTACTGAGATTTATTACCTCATTACGTTAGTATGTTCAGATGGCCAAGTTTCATATGATACTTGAGATTGATATAGATTGTGTGGAGGTGTCATTCTTTGGCCACTTCGTCTACACGCGGAAGCTGAGAGTGTTATTTTGCGAGCCTATGGAAGATCTGCCCATTCCTCCTATCTAGGAATGGATACTCTTAACTTTCCTTTGGAGTAGTAGTAGACTGACTATACTATACCAGCCTACGAGCTGTGTCTTTTGACTTGACCTGCGTGCCATACTTTTTGACGGCCTGTGAGCCTTACTACTTAACTTACTGTGGCCTACGTGCCAATACTGATATGTGTATGTACGTCTTACTTGCCTGTATGTTGTAGAGAGGCTATGTCATCCTCATCTGGATGCTATGTATGATATATGTATATATGTTGGAGCAGCAACCTGGAAATAAGGATAAACACCAAAATAGGAGAGAATAAAATTGTTAGAGAAATAATTAAACGCGTGGTACTGGACAGAGGCACGGGTATCTCGTTTTCTTTAAGGTAATTCACACCTCCCACAGGTTGATTTTTCTATATAACCTGGTGCAGTGGGTACTTAAACGCGTTACCTCCAGGATACAACAGTCCAGTACTCGTCTATTTGTCTACAACCTCTGCAAGTCAGAAGTAGACAAGACTCTGTCACCCACACCTTTCTCTACCCAAATAATTCACAAATTTGTTTTACACAATATTTTTCTCATCTTCTAGTAAGGCTTTCCCTTCTCTTCGTTGGTCCATCAAACTAATGATGAAAGTCCATATTTATAAATAAGGAATGGAGTGTAACGTTGCCACAAAATTAATCAAATTATTGAATGTTTTTTATGCCACATGTTGCACATAAATAATATATTAATCCCCTTCATTGATTTATACTAAAATTTGAAACTCCAAAACGTATATAATCAATTTTGTTTCTTGCAACGTACCAAATTCAATGTTTTGATTATATCAATTTAATAGTTTATAATAATATCAAATAATCCCCCACTTATAATTATAAATTAACGCACACATTTGACATTTGTTTTTACATTTGGGTAGAGACAGACTATAATGCATAATATAGATAGCTAATTGCCTTGAATCTATATTTAGCAAAAATATATATCATGATCTTGAGCCATGGTGGTATTCGCCTTGAACCATAACTGCTTAAGGGAGACAAGACATATACCTTGCATGTCACGACCCCCTATCGGACGTCCATGACCAGCACGGGAAGTAGGATTTCTCCTATCCCGTAAGCCTCTAATCCCTGATTGACATTTTCACATGTTTATAACTACCCATTTCTAATACAAACAATATATATAATATATATGTATACGGCCATCCATTTCCAGTGACCTAAGCAGTTTGCAATCCACGGCTCGCTCAGTGCCGCTTCAGTCTATACATATACACATAATCATTCACACGTACATATCGTATACATATTGATCACGCGCTTCAGTGCGGGTGATCTATCCACATGCAGAATTCCTGTATACAGTCAAACATATATTCAACACACGCTTACATATAGTTTACATATTGATCACACGCCTCAATGTGTGTGATCTATCCAATTCACATGTGGAAGTCATATTTTCACACAAACAGGTATTCAATCACACATACATATAATTTACATATTGAACACACACCTCAATGCGTGTGACCTACCCTAGTCGCATGTAGAAGTCATATACATATATACATGATATATATTATATCATAGCCTATATTCCCATCACCAAGACCTAACTTTAATCTGTATGAAGCCGACAATACTAGAGTTCGACATATATATACAGTAGTTGTATATGTACAAAAGCTACATCCAAAAGGAGTCATATATATACATATACATCCTGATCTATTTACATAAACCAAAATACGCTACCCACGCAGATTATGCGTGCGGTCTTCAGAGTTGTTCGCCTCCTTACGAAGAAGTGGACGTCCCGACTCCTGAACCACCTGTATCTGAAACATGTAAACAGGGGGTGAGTCGAACAGACTCAGTGAGAAGCTCCCCCATTCCTAGCGTAGCAGCGGGTACCACTAAAGCTGGGGGAAGGGAGCAACCACAACCACATGCGCATGAAACGGATTTATATTGTGACCTTTAATATGATCAGGCAATCAATATAACATATTCATATTTAAAAATCCTAATTCATGCTCCGAACATGTTTATTAATCCGCATGTAAACCAATCATAAACATATATCATATCTTTTAAGTCATACATGGTTATGCTCGTAGGCGTTCACTTTCTGTCTCATGCACTACGCTAAGAGAAATACTGGCCCGAAGGCATTCACTTTCTATCTCTCGCGTTACGCTAAGAGAAATACTGGCCCGAAGGCAATGTCTTATTCGAACCTAGTTGATCAAACTAGGAACTTCTGACTCCAAGGCACGCTTAGAGTAATAGACGGCAACTTGTCTGACCCCGGTTAAACCAAGGTAATGGCCACTATGTGGCATACTTACTGTTAAATAAATCATGTCTGTCCGACCAGGATAACCGACTCGATCTACCCGAACTAACCTAAACAAGTTCAAATAACCTATTCGACCTTGAAAGACGCCATATTAATAACTAACTGTCTGTCCGGAATGCGGTCTTAGGTATATCTGATTCTCGAATCTTTAATTGATGGTACCCAGATCGCAAATCAATCTTGGAAAACCGCTTCACACCCTGCAACTGATCGAATAGGTCATCTATCCGCGGCAGTGGGTACTGATTGCGGATCGTCACCTTGTTTAACTTCCGGTAATCGATACACAACCGCAAAGATCCGTCCTTCTTCTTCACAAAAAGGAGCGGTGCACCCCAAGGAGAGAAGTTGGGTCTTATAAAACCCTTGTCAAGCAATTCTTGCAATTGTGTATGTAGCTCCTTTAATTCTTTCGGAGCCATCCGGTAAGGTGGTGTGGAGATAGGCTAGGTGTCAGGTTGCAGCTCAATTTCAAATTCAATCTCACGATCGGGCGGCAAACCCGGCAATTCTTGTGGAAATACATCCAAGAACTCTCGCACTACCGGTACTTGAGTCGGTGAAAGTACTGCTTTCGTGGTATCTTGGACCAAGGCCAAATAGCCTTTGCATCCCTTTGCAAGTAACTTGGATGCCTTCAAAGCCGAGATCAAGCTTGGATACGGTGCAGCTCCTTCACCCCGTATCACAAAAGGCTCCTCGTTTGGCATATTAAATTTCAAGCATTTAGCCCTACAGTCCACAACCGCATGGCAAGACGACAACCAATCCATTCCGATGATCACATCAAGATCAACCATACACAACAACCGAATGTCTACCACCGTCTCATGACCATCGACCTCCACAATGAAAGACTTGTGCACATACTCTACTTGTACCGATTCTCCCATTGGAGTAGAGACCAGTATTGTTTCTTCCATTCTAGATGGGCTTTTGTTGAATTTAGAGGCAAATGCATGCGACACATAGGAATGAGTGGAGCCGGAATCAAATAAGACTCGTGCTTCAAGAGAGCAAACAATAAGGGTACCTGTCACAACTGCATTTGATGCATGAGCGTCTTGTTGAGAAAGTGTAAATACCCGCGCTTGTCCTCCACCTACTGCCCCTGGCCCTCTACCATTAGATCCTGCACCACGGCCTCTAGCTGTTCCTGTACTTGTTGTCTGTGGTGGTACGGTTTTCACTGGTGGGGCTGGAACAGGTGTACCCCTCGGCGTCGGATTGCTTCTCACACTTGTACCCTCTTTTCTCTTTGGACACTCTCTAGCCATATGGCCCACCTGGCCGCAGTTGTAACACCCACCTGCCAATCTCCGACATATTCCAAAATGAAATCTGCCGCAAGTCGCACACTAGGGCCTTGTCTTACCGGCATTTCCACCCCCTTGCACTCTCTGTCCCCCTTGAAAATTACTTCTTGTACCTGTTTCATGGGTGGTAGTTGAGGATTGTCCTCCTGCGGACCCTGAATATCCTGCAGTTCCAATCATAAATATATATCATATCTTTTCATAAGTCATATATAGTTATGCTCGTAGGCATTCACTTTCTGTCTCCTGCGTTACGCTAAGAGAAATACTGGCCCGAAGGCAATGTCTTATTCGAACCTAGTTGATCAAACTAGGAACTTTCTGACTCCAAGGCACGCTTAGAGTAATAGCCGGCAACTTGTCTGACCCCGGTTAAACCAAGGTAATGGCCACTATGTGGTATACTTACTGTTAACTGAATCCTGTCTGTCCGACCAGGATAACCGACTCGATCTACCCGAACTAACCTAAACAAGTTCAAATAACTTATTCGACCTTGAAAGACGCCATATTAATAACTAACTGAATATTACACGTGTGAATTAGCTAGGCCTAGTTTCCCCTTTCCAATTATGCAACCCTCTCACTCACATTCAGCAACCTAGGTTCAATTTTCCTCAACAAAACATATGAACAAGGTCTTAACAATGACAATCGGTGTGATTGGTTTCTAATATTGCTGAACTTCTCACATATGAAATTATGACTCAATCCTACCCACGGTAACATATAAGGCTCAGTGAGCCACAATAGCACATATACACCTTGAGATTAATCATATAAGCACATATACTATTGCACATTGACTGCTTACTTGCAAATCATACTCATGTAACACAAATTGATTCCTATAAATAAATTTCATATAACAATTACACAAATAGAGCAAACCACAGATCCACATAGTCATCCAACCCTGTGGGCCAAGGATGGGAGAGCCCCTCACATCGTTGGCCCTCCTGATCAGTACTCGGAGTGCCTGAAGCTCCAATCACTCTGTGGTGCCCTATACACATTATATTTAAGAAATTTAGAACGCGTAACTAAGCATCTACCATGCACGTGTCATGCTAATGCTTATGCACCCTCTAGCTATTTTCCAAGAACTAATTATTTAGTTCGTTACGTCGTCTTATTTGCTCTTTCTGAAAGTCCAGAATGCCCCATATTCGACTTTCACACTTTCGAGCCATTTAGAACCTCTAATAGCTTAGGTTAGAGATTTCGACTTGTCTAAATTTCCCTTCATGTGTTCATATGGGTATTTAACTAATAAAAGAATTAAATTTACTGTTTAAAAGGGGCTTTAGCTTACTCATTCCACCGTCTCCCTTATTCGCCGAGTAAAAACTTAATTATTACCTTTTTAATTATATATAAAAATATAATTGGGTATAATTAGAGCCTTGGAACCAATTTAGTGGGTCTTAGGTGTCCACCACAGACTTAGACCGAGGTGTCCAACCCACCGCACAGCTCTCTATGGTACTGTGGCTTAGTATTTCGTCTCTTTTTCACCGGATCGGGTTCCGGTTGAGACGGTAAATGCTCGGGCTTTATTGCCTTGACTATTTCCAGCATTTATAACACTTATACTACTCCAATCCAATCCTAAATATGCATCGAATTTTCAATTTCGAATTTATAGCAATTTCCTAACCCAATTTTCCTAATTTCCATACCCGGTCAAATTCCTACGGTTTAACTTCGACTCTGAACCTTACCAAGCTTTCAATAACATCCACTAAGCTCAAATTCAACCCCGGAATGCCCCGATTGGAAGTATTTGAAGAATTCCTAAAATACCCAAAATTGGAGAAATTGGGGTTTTAGGAGTTTTTTTGGGAGTTTGGGGCTTTCTTACTTGATTTCAATCGGATAGAAGGTTGGTGGGTGTTGAGGATGACCTCCGGTCACCGTTTCCGTCACTGGCGTGGCTTCACCGGCCAGTTCCTCCGTTTCACCTTCCTCCTCTTCTTTCTCGGTTTGGAGCGTTTTGTGTGTGTGCTTCGTTTTTCTGCTTTTGCTTCTCACGTCTGCTTCCCTTTCCTTTTTTTTTTTAATGTGTGTGAGTGTATTGAATGGGGGGTCAAGGTGGGCCCCCCATGTATCTTAGTATATACATATATATATATATATATCTTATATGTGTGTTTGTGAAAGAATAAGGGGGTCACGGTTGGCCCCCTTTATTTTTATTATTATTATTATTATTATTATTATTATTATTATTTTTAATATATATATTTTATTATTAGATATTATATTATATTATATTTTATATATATATATATATATATTATTAGAAATACTTATTTACTTGTTATATCCTACTTTTTTCCAATCTTTTTAATCCCTTCTTCATTTTATTTTAATTTCTTTAACCTCTTTTAATTTATTTTTCTTCCAAAAAGAAAAAAATAAATTAGATAATGATGATAAAAATTAATTTAAATATTTCGGGTATTACATTGCACATAATAATCCAGGTGCAATATATGAGCACTAACCCGCACGTTATGCGGCCATGTGCGCCTGTTTATTGAATGTGTTTCAAGAATATATGCCCTTTTATATTCTCCTAGGAGCGGCCCCAATCCGTCACATTCAAATAGGTGAACTCTGTCAAGGGTGCTCCTGCAATTTAGATATCCCACTCTTATAGAGCTACAGATTTCATTAAGAGTTTTTTTTGAAAAACTCAACCTCACATATCATTGCAGGAAAATGCACTTACACCATAGGGATGAAATTAAGTGTTGAAACTCTTCCAAATGTGCATTTCAACAGCCACTATATGATTTGTTCATCCCTTTGAACCAAGTTCTTAAGATCTCTAATCACAAGGTAGGGTATCATCATAGGTTGCTTTTAATCCATACGGGCTTATATAGATCCATCCCCCTCGATGTACAAACCAGATTCTTTGACTATAGCTATAGTTTTTAAAAACACAAATCATTCAAAGAATCTAGCCATGGCGGTATTCATCACATTTAAGTTATTATAATTTATTGGCTCCAAAAAATATCATAATTATTATTGGCGGGTATCCCAAATTTCATAAAATATATTTTTCATCTATTCTTCCACCACATAATAATTTAGCCAATAAAATAAAAACATTAATTCATTCAAAGAACTTTTAAACTTAATTATGTGACCAAACTTTAATATTATCTATAAGTAACACTTTGTAATATAGAAATTAGTACCAATTGGGCTTACTCAAATCAAAATTAGTTAGGCATATCTTCATCTCTTTGAGATAGTATCATCAATTTATAAATTGATCACAACAAAACATATGCCTAATAAGTCCACAAAATTATTTTGGTCACATATGGTCACATATTCATAAAAATTAGTTCCATAAAATGAATAATGTAATGTAATAATCCAGTATTCAGAGGATTAATTTATTATAAAATAAGTGAAATAAATAAATAATTTTAAGGTCTAAATTATTTTTGGGAGCTATTCTTATTTTTATGAAAATTGAGGGATGAAAGATCAATTATATGTACCCAAATAAATACTAAGTGTGAATGATTAAAAATATCTCATTTTATATTAGTATTATTAATAATAATATTTTTTTTTCCTTTTTCTTTCTTTCCTCTCTCTTCCATTCCCATTTTTCTCCACTTTCCCGTAGCTTCCCCACCCCACCACCGCCATATTCTTCTTCTCCTTTACACTTAACCATAACAAATCATTCACTTACCTTCCCAACGGAAATCATCGCCAAAATCATCATCGGCCACCATCAACATTACCGTTAGTCGGAAGCTCGCCACCGATTAGTCAACAACAACACCCTTCTTTCTCCTCCATCTCTCTTTTACTCTTCTATATCTATTGAGCTTTAAAAATGGTGGAGGAGCTGAGTTGAACTCCATTTTTGGTGTCTTTGAAACTTCATTCTTCCTCTTATTCTCATTTGAACTCCATTATTGTTTATGGTGAAATGCTAGGGTTTCAAAGTGATGGATTCTAGATTGTGATCTCTAAACCCCAATTGTTAGATTGATGGGCTTTCTACAACTCTTGTTTAATCAAATTTAGCTCCCAAAGTGTCACGACCCCCGTTTAGAGGACCGTGACCGGCACAGACACAGGGAATATCCCTGTGCCTGTAAGCCTTATCACCTAATTGACAGAATAGCTATTAATGAAAAATACATTCACATGCATTATAATACCATGGCTACTCCGGAATGGTGGCCTATCCTAAGCAAGCAAATCCACGGCCAGTCCCGCTTCAAGATATAGATATAGGAAAACACACATAATATATAACCTGTGTACTGGCTACACATCCGAAGATGCTGCCTATCCTATTCACATGCAACAAATATATGTATATATATATATATATATATATATATATTGAACACTAGTTTTCCCTGCAACGCAATCTAACGAATCCTGATCCTTAAGGCGTGTGAAGCTGACAGTTCTAGATTTAGTGATACAATATAATTGGGTACGTCTACCCTTTACTTTATAATACAATGATAAAGTAAATTAAATTACAATTACAATTTATTCACCCACATGAACAAGTTGTGGGTCTTGGAAAGTGTTGCTCAACCCTCGTTCCACTGAGACTTCTTCCACATGTACTTAACCTGTCTCTGTGTAGTAAAAATGAGGTGTGAGTCATAACCACGCGACTGAGTGAGAACTCTCCCATCCCCAGCGCAAGGCGGGTACCATGGCGCTTGGATTGGGAGTCATATGCAACCACATGCAAAAACAACTGGTTACTGTTAATTAGCATACATTCTTGGCGAACACACAACAACAGATATTTCACCCAACCACTCACATGCATTTAACAGATACAAGCATGCGGCAGTTTAATTCACATCATCACTCAACAAGTAAACATATAACATACAATGCCGAATTTTACTTACCGGTCTTCTCACGTTCAACATGTTTGAACCAAACAAGACGTTGTGGTGATGTAATCCTGTACGTCACCACTACGCTGCACAATCAGCAATTATATGCAAACACAGACAATTCTTTAAGTACACGCAGATACTATAACATACATCTACTTAACTTCCCCCATTCTAGGGTATTTACTAGCCATTACATGGCTTTTCTACCTCGAACTCGTGCACTCAGGTTACTGGCCACCATGTGGCAAATATACTTAACCCATTCACTCGGGTACTGGTCACCTCGTGACAATTCTGTTAATTAAACAATACTTAACCCATTCACTTGGGTACTAGTCACCTCGTAACAATTCTATTAATCAAACACAATCAACTTCTATCTATCAAACAACTGATACGTAGCCACCACGTGGCACGTCCCGACCCCTTGCTGCGGGGCAATAGCTTGAGCCCACTCGTCCATTACCCAACCAGGCCACATGGCGGGCATGGCACGATGTCTCGAAGCATGGCCACTGACACACCCTAGACCAACTCCACATGATGATTTCTCTTTTACTAGGTTAGGCTCACGGTTCACCCGTAGGTTCCTCCCGTGTCTCCTTACCTTAGTCTCATATATTAATAGAATTCTTTGTATCTTTCCTAAAGGATCAACAATTCCTCTCCTTGTTAATATGGACAAGTATCCTTAATAGAATATAACTCATATACCCGTCCAGATGCACTCTCTGAACCTCAAGCTATCGTTATAGCAATATAAATCCTTTCTGACCCTATTGTCAGGATAGGGCAATGACCATCGTCATGGTGATTATAAAACTGAGGTCTCAAGTGTCATATGACGTTGTTCTAGTTGATGTATCACATCGCTAGCAAAATCAAATCCGAAATCCACCAATAACTCCCTTTGCATGATTATAATTTATGTCACCGTCGTGACGAGTTTTCAAAATAAAAGCTTAGTCCTTCCGTACAAGGACTCTTGCCACCATCGTGGAAAAGATTTAATAAATTACTCATCATGCCTCCGGACTGTATGAGTTGGATTTGTAACACACCAATCATAGCAAACAATTACACTTTACTCCTATGCCTTCCTATCCAAGCTACTTTCCACCACCTATTTTCTAGTTCTTTTATTCTTTTAGCATCATATACCTCTAGCAAACACATATCAGACAAGAGAGAATACACATACTCATGTAATCCACATAAGCATACAACCCTAGGAGCAGAGATGGAAGAGCCCTCACCTTGGCCGCTTCACTTAGCATTCCCTTTGAGCACTCTAGTCTCCAAGGAAGTACTTGAACCCTATCACATACAACCAATTCAATCGATATCCAATTTCATACAATTTCCTAGTTTCTTTTCTTATGAATTCTTACATTTATCCAACCCCCAAGTTCATTTACTTGGCCTATGGTCATCATTTGGTGTTCTCTTTTAGTTCAACTCAATTAATGCATAAATGAACAAGTTTACAAACTTGTTCACTCTCCAACCTCCATCAATGGAGAATTTGCCAAATATGAAAAGTTCTCATTTTCACCAAATGTTCACATATTATTATTCCAATTATTGGGCATTCTTACAAATCATTTAGAATACCTAAATAGTTCATTTTGAAGTCTATACATACCATCAAGTTTAAGAAAATTTAGAAATTCCATAAATTTTGTCAAAATTCGTAGGTTAGAAACCCTAGGGTAGAAATCTCCATAAAACTCAATATTTGGGTGATCTCTATGTTCAAAAATGATCCTAAGGTGATATATTATTGATAGGTAACTCATTCCCATCAAGATTATTTATCTATATATATACATATTTCTATTTATTTACTTGTTTATATATTATTTATTTATTTATTTTTAAATTCCAACTCCAAATGATGACCATTCTAAGTCTTACTATATATTTGACTTGATTCCAGAAATACCCCTCGAGTATTACAAGCTTCGAAAAAAAATCCTTTCCGGTTTCTTTTAACTTTCATACTTTTTCTATATTCTTTTTTTTTTTTAAGTTTTAATTCCTAGCCCCGAAATAAATCATTCTTTAATCCTCGAAATTTTTCGGGGTATTACACAAAGGTATTTTTTATCTCCAACATTAAATTTGGTAATTATATGTTTATTTAGGATTTTTTGAGTAAAGTATAAGAATGTGAGATATTGAGTAATTGAATTGTTGGGATAAAGTGAAATTTTAGAATGAAATAAATTAGATAAATGATGAGATAGGAATGAAAAATGGAAGGAAGGAAATGCTAAACCATGACTTTGAAGATTAGGGACCAAATGGGAAACTTTATAATTTTTGTACAATTAGTGTGAGGATTCATAAATTTGGATTCTTAGAATGGTATTAGTCCCAATAGTATTTTCAAACAAATTGGGTGAAGATTTAGAAGCATTAAATGTCATATTCAAAAGTAAGAAGTATGGTTGGATTATTAAGGGTTTGGAGTTAAGTAAAGATGGGAATAATTCATCTGACGGTGGGAATGATGCTTATGACATTTATAATTTTAGGAACCTCAGAGGATACTTGCAATAGAGAAGCTTGATTGGAGAATTGTTGCAGCATATTCTTTCCATTTAGACTATCTGTGAGTGGATGATACGTATTGTACTCTTTTCTTCTATATCATCACGCTTTTGATACAAATTTGGCCCAATAGTTTAGTACGGGGAACAAACCAAAATTTATATTTTCCCTTCTTCCGTGTTCTCTACTTGATAGACTCCATATTTTGAATTGATAATCTAATTATAAATTTCTGTATTGTTTTCTATAGACTCCATATTTTGAACTGATAATCTGATTATTAATTTTTGTATTGTTTTCTAAAATTATCCATAAGAAAGACTTTGGTAGCCTTGAAAAAAATGTTTAAATTGATTATACAATTCTTATTGATGAAGTTTTCTTTAGTAAGAAAGCTCTGGTTAGCCTTGAAAACAGATTATTAGTGATGCTTCAGTTATTATTCAGTGAAATATTTGATATATATATATATATATATATTTTGTTGCATTCAAGGAGACCTTTCGCTCTTTGATTTGAGAAATTAAACTGTGAATGCCTATTTCTACATCTCTGTGGTTTTCAAGGAAAAATATATTTTGATTGGATAATTTATAATTGTAAGAACTCTTCTTTTTGTAAAAAGGTTTATTTGAGGAATTATCTAGTACAGAACCTTGATGCTAATGCAGTATTGTTAGCCCTTGGAACCCCAGCTAGCAGGGGTGTTGCTATCCTCGTGTGTCGGCCACCACACGGGGATTGGATATATCTAATATGTAATGCTCATCTGATTATATAAAGCCAAAGGCTTTTTTGATTTCGTGAGCCTTGTGCTCATGCCTGTTCTGAATGGTTTTGTATAGATGTTTCTCCTAATATGATTTTTGGGTCATGAATTTGATGAACTTGGGAATTAACCTTATTTTGAACAAATTCGTTAATTTATATGTAAACTTGCATTTTACTTTCGATTTACACCACATATTTAAATGTCATTATCTAACATGGATTGCGAAAAAAAACTCGTGCCTACGGGTTGTTCCCTTCCTGTATGGTATGTGTCGTCTGCTCACTGAGTTGTTAGACTCACTCCCTCCATTCTTTCATATTTTTCAGATTTAGGTGTAGTTCCGCACCCGTCACCCTCAGCGTAGTTCGAGACGTTTGTTTCTTGGTGAGCCCACTTTGTGCGTGGGTTATGATTTACTTTCTTTCTTTCAATATATGTATATTTTCACTCTAGATAGCTTCTTTAGTCACAGGCAGGACCCTAATATTCTTTTTATGTGTTCTGGATTACTGTATATTGTCTGCATGCTATTGTTTTGATTGGCGAGAGCACAGCTCTCTAACAGGTTATCTGTATATTTAATAGGGCTGCTTTGAAATTTTGGAAATGTTCAATTTTCTGGGGAGACATTGCCGAATTTTCAGTAAAATCCTCCTATGTGATTAGAGGTTTATATTAGCAAACCATGCAATTTGATTTATGTGGGTCGGCTTACGGGACAATATGTCTTCCTTTGGGTCCGATGTCAGTCTCTCCTCCTTTATTTTTTGGGGGTGTGACAGTTTGGTAACAGAGGTTAGGTTTCCTTTGACTTAAGGAGCTAGTGTTCTCTTTTGAAATCTCAATTATTGTTATGAACCCGGGCATAACCATAATTGGGAAGTCATTAGAGACGCTTTAGGATTGTCTTGTCATTTTCCTTTCCTTTATTTGTTGTCAACGTTTCGAACTTTCAATATTTGTTATTTCGTCCAAATATATTTCCTTGTTTTATACAATACGAAGATATCTCAAAGATGTAGTGTTGAATAAAAAGGTATAGTTAAGAAAGTGAATGATGAGTCCTCAACCCAAAATGAGACACCACCTCTTACCGAGGGTCGTGGAAGTGGTCGATCCCACGGTTCTAATTGAGGACGGGGTAGGTCTCGAGATAGATGTTCTCATAGTCTCCCTTTGGGTTTTCGACTCTGTCTTATGTTAACTCTACTTCACAGAGGACAGATTCGCAGAGCAGCAGATAGAGCACTCAATAAGGAATTTTGCAATAAAATCGTAATAAACTGTTTTTCCCTACTCGTGGGAAACTTCATACTAGTTCTTGCTACCAGAAATCATAAGCTTGTTTTTGAAGTAAGAAGGTTGGTCACTTTATCAGAGATTATCCACAACAGCATTCTGAATCTAGTCAGGGATCCATTCGACCAACTGATCATGTCACTTCTTAAATGGGACAATTTGGGGAGCCTAACTCCAATCTGAGCGGTGAAAATGATGCAAGCAGAAATTCGAGATGAAGGGGTCAGACATTTTCAAGACGTGGTCAAGCCTTGTTTTTGCCTCGAACCGACAAGATGATAAAACTTCTAATGATGTGGAAACAGGTACACTTACTGTTTGCTCGCATATGGCGAATGTATTGTTTGATCCTGGTTTTACTGATTCTTATGTGTCCTTGTACTTTTCCCCTTACATTGACCAAAATCTCGATAAGTTAGATAATCCGCTTACAGTGGTAACTCCTTTAGGCGATTTTGTGCTTGTTAATTCTGCGTATAAGAATTGTGAAGTTGTTTTAAAGGGTAGGGAGACTTTGGCAGACCTGGTGGTATAGGAGATGATGGATTTCGATGTTTTGTTGGGTACGGATTGGTTAGCCTCATGCTATGCCACTCTAGATTGCCACCTCAAAGTGGTGAAGTTTAATATTCCAAATGAACCACCGTTCCTTATTCAGGGTGATCTTAGTGAAGCACTTAATAATTTGATATCTTCCATAAAGGCTCAGAGAATGCTGAGAAAGGGTTGTTAAGGGTATTTGGCTTTGGTAAAAGACACAATAGTTCAACTACCAAAACTAGAAGATGTGCCGATAGTGAAAGAATTTCCTGATGTGTTTTCAAAAGAATTACTAAGATTACCTCCAGAGATAGAGATTGAGTTTGGCATTGATGTGATCCCTGGTACTCAACCTATATCAATTCCTCCTTATCGAATGGCGGCAAGGGAACTTAGAAAATAGAAGAATCAATTGCAAGATTTATTAGATAAGGGTTTTATCCGCCTGAGCACATCACCTTGGGGTGCTCCAGTACTTTTTGTGAAGAAAAAGGATGGTTCCCTCTGCCTATGTGTGGGTTATTGACAGTTGAATAAAGTAACAGTGAAGAAAAAATATCCTTTACCCCGTATTGATGACCTTTTTGATCATCTGCAAGGAGCACAATGTTTTTCAAAAGTTGACCTTCGAACGGGATACCATCAGCTGAGAATAAGAAGTGAAGATATTCCAAAAACGACAATTAGAACTCGGTATGGTCACTATGAATTCCTAGTGATGTCTTTCGAGTTGACTAATGCCCCCGCTGCATTCATGAACCTAATGAACAGGGTGTTTGAGCCGTTCTTAAACAGTTTTGTCATTGTTTTCATTGATGACATTCTAATCTATTCCAAAAGCCACAAAGAGCATGAACAACATTTGAGAATGGTGTTACAGAAATTGAGGGAGAAACAGTTGTATGCGAGATTCTCTAAATGTGAATTATGGCTGAGTAGTGTAGCATTCCTTAATCAGGTTGTAAAAAGGATGGTATTCAAGTGGACCTTAGCAAGGTGGAAGTAGTGCAAAAGTGGCCACGACCCACTATAGTCAATGAAATTTGCAGCTTGTTGGAACTAGCAGGTTATTACCGTCAGTTTGTGAAAGACTTCTCCAAGATAGCAGCTCCATTGACTAGTTTAACCAGAAAGAATGTGAAGTTTCAGTGGTCTAAGGAGTGTAAGAAAAGCTTTCAAAAGTTGAAGAAGTGTCTAACGTCAGCTCCGGTATTGCCTTTACCTTCGGGAGTAGGAGGTTATGATGTTTACTGTGATGCTTCCAAGGTAGGTTTCGGATGCGTGCTGATGCAGAATGGTCGAGTTATAGCTTATGCATCTAGACAATTGAAGAAGCATGAGCAGAACTACCCAACTCATGACTTAGAGATGGCGGCATTTGTATTTGCTCTCAAGATTTAGAGACATTATCTCTACAGAGAGACTTGTGAGGTTTATACTGATCATAAAAGCCTTAAGTATATTTTTCAGCAGCAGGATCTTAACTTAAGGCAGAGAAGATGGATGGCATTACTAAAAGATTATGATTGTACTATCATGTATCACCCAGGCAAGGCTAATGTGGTGGCAGATGCTTTGAGTAGAAAGTCAATGGGTAGTTTACACCATATAGCATTGAGACGAAGACCCCTAATTAAAGAAATGCACGGTTTAAAAGGACTTGGAGTATAGTTTGAAAGTAGAGAGCCCGGGGTACTTTTATGCCACATTCAGCTTAGTTCCCCATTAGTGGAGAAAATAAAGGAAGCTCAAAGGAAAGATCCTCAATTATGTAAGAAAGTTGGTGAAGTTAAAGAAGAAAAATGGGTAAATCATTTCACGGTGGATGTTCAAGGTGTACTAAAGTACCAACAAAGATTTTGTGTTCCGAATGATGATGACTTGAAGGGGGAGATCTTAGAAGCAGCCCGCCGATCAAATATACTATTCATTCGGGTGATACAAAGATGTATCAAGATTTGAAATCAGTATATTGGTGGGAATGTATGAAGAAGGATGTAGCTCAATATGTCTCTCGTTGCTTGGTGTGTCAGCAAGTGAAGGTTGAACATCAAAAGCCTGCAGGATTGCTCCAACAAATTGAGATACCCAAATTTAAGTGGGAGAGAATCATTATGGATTTTGTTACTGGGTTACCTCTTACTCTAAAGGGGTATGACTCCATATGGGTTATTGTTGATAGGTTGACAAAGTCGGCTCATTTTATTCCAGTAAAGACAAGGCTAAGTATGCACAACTGTATATTGATGAGATAGTAAGACTTCATGGAGTTCCTCTATCTATCATTTCCGATCGTGGATCGCAGTTCACCTCGCACTTCTGGCAAGCATTGCAAGGAACAATAGGTACTAAATTAGACCTCAGTACTGCTTTCCACCCGCAAACTAATGGTCAATCCAAATGTATAATACAGATCCTTGAGGATATGTTGAGAGCATCTTTGCTTGGTTTTCGTGGTAGTTGGGATCGATACCTACCTCTAACAGAATTTGCTTACAATAACAGCTATCAAGTCTTTATCTAAATGGCACCATTTGAAGCCTTATATGGAAGGCGTTGCAAATTTCCCTTAGGGTGGCTTGAAGCGGGGGAAGCTAAACTTTTGGGACTAGACTTGGTGCAAGATGCCTTGGGAAAAATTAAATATATTCGAGAAAGGTTGTTGGCAGGACAAAGTAGGCAAAAGGCGTATGTTGATCATAGACGCCGTGATTTAGAATTTTCAGCGGGAGATCACGTATTTTTAAAGGTTTCGCCTATGAAAGGTGTAGTGAGGTTTGGTAAAAGAGGAAAGTTGAATACGAGATACATAGAACCTTTTGAGATCCTTGATAAAGCTGGTTTTATAGCATATTGTCTAGCTTTACCGCTTGGATTAGGTAATTTCAACCAGTATCCCATGTGTCCATGCTACGAAAGTATTTGTCGATAGCTATGTTGAATAGACAAGTAAAGAAACTTTGTTCCAAAGAAGTGGCGTTCGTAAGAGTATTGTGGTGTAATCATTCACAAGAGGAAGCTAATAGGGAATTAGAGAGTGAGATGCGTGATAGATATCCTCATTTGTTTGACCAACAAGGTTAGTTATCAAATTCGAATTCGGGGACCGAATTCTTATAAGGGGGAGAGAGTGTAATAACCCAGTATTACGTAGTATTCAGAGGATTAATTTGTTATTAAATAAGTGACATAAATAAATAATTTTAAGGTCTAAATTATTTTTTGGAGCTATTCTTATTTTTATAAAAATTATTGAGGGATGAAAGATCAATTATATGTACCCAAATAAATACTAAGTGTGAATGATTAAAAATATCTCATTTTATATTAGTATTATTATTAATAATATTTTTTTCCTTCTCTTTCTTCCTTTTTCTTTCTTTCCTCTCTCTTCCTTTCTCATTTTTCTCCACTTTCCTGTATCTTCCCCACCCCACCACCGCCATATTCTTCTTCTCCTTTACCCTTCACCATAACAAATCATTCACTCACCTTCCCAATGGAAATCATCGCCAAAATCATCATTGGCCACCATCAACGTTACTGTTAGTCAGAAGCTCGCCACTGATTAGTCAACAACAACACCCTTCTCTCACCTCCATATCTCTTTTACTCTTCCATATCTATTTGAGCTTCAAAAATGGTGGAGGAGGTGAGTTGAACTCCATTTTTTGTGTCTTTGAAACTTCATTCTTCCTCTTATTCTCATTTGAACTCCATTTTTGTTGATGGTGAAATGCTACGGTTTCAAAGTGATGAATTCTAGATTGTGATCTCTAAACCCCAATTGTTTGATTGATGGGCTTTCTACAACTCTTGTTTAATCAAATTTAGCTCCCAAAAGTAATTTTTATCTCCAACATTAAATTTGGTAATTATATGTTGATTTAGGATTTTTTTAGTAAAGTATAAGAAGATGAGATATTGAGTAATTGAATTGTTGGGATGATGTGAAATTTTAGAATGAAATAAATGAGATAAATGATGAGATATGAATGAAAAATGGAAGGAAGGAAATGCTAAACCATGACTTTGAAGATTAGGGACCAAATGGGATACTTTATAAAATTTTGTATAATTAGTGTGAGGATTCATAAATTTGGATTCTTAGAATGATATTAGTCCCAATAGTATTTTCAAATAAATTGGGTGAAGATTTAGAAGCATTAAATGTCATATTCAAAAGTAAGAAGTATGGTTGGATTACTAAGGGATTGGAGTTAAGTAAAGATGGGAATAATTCATCTGACGGTGGGAATAATGCCTATGACATTTATAATTTTAGGAACCTTCGAGGATACTTGCAATAGAGAAGCTTGATTGGAGAATTGTCGCAGCATATTCTTTCGATTTAGACTATCTGTAAGTGGATGATACGTATTACTCTCTCTTTTTTTTTCTATAACATCCATGCTTTTGATACAAAGTTGGCCCAATAGTTTAGTACGGGGAACAACCCAAAATTTATATTTTCCTTTCTTTCGTGTTCTCTACTTGATAGACTCCATATTTTGAATTGATGATCTGATTATTAATTTCTGTATTGTTTTCTATAGACTTCATATTTTGAACTGATAATCTGATTATTAATTTCTGTATTGTTTTATGAAATTATCCATAATAAAGACTTTGGTAACCTTGAAAAAATGGTTTAATTGATTCTACAATTCTTATTGATGAAGTTTTCTTTAGTAAGAAAGCTCTGGTTAGCCTTGAAAACAGATTATTAGTGATGCTTCAGTTATTATTCAGTGAAATATTTCATATATATATTTATTTTGTTGCATTCAAGGAGACCCTTCTCTCTTTGATCTAAGAAATTAAATTGTGAATGCCTATTTTTGCATCTCTGTGGTTTTCAAGGCAAAATATATTTTGATTGGATAATTTATAATTGTAAGAACTCTTCTTTTTGTAAAAAGGTTTATTTGAGGAATTATCTAGTACGGAACCCTGATGCTAACGCAGTATCATTAGCCCTTGGTGCACCATGGAACCCTAGCAAGCAGGGGTGTTGCTAGCACCGTTTGTCGGTCGAACACGTGGATTGGATATATCTGATATATTGAGCTTAATGCTCATCTGATTATTTAAAGCGGTAGGCTTTTCTGATTTCGTGAGCCTTGTGCTCATGTCTGTTCTGACTAGTTCTGTATAGATGTTTCTCTTAATATGATTTTCGAGTTATGAATTTGATGAAATTGAGAATTAACCTTATTTTGAACGAATTCGTTAATTTATATGTAAATTTGCATTTTACTTTCGATTTACACCGCATCTTTAAATGTCACTATCGAACATGGATTGCGAAAAAAACTCGTGCCTACGGGTTGTTCCCTTCCTGTATGGTATGTGTCGTCTGCTCACTGAGTTGTTAGACTCACTCGCTCCATTCTGTCATATTTTTCAGATTCAGGTGTAGTTCCGGACCCGTCTCCCTTAGTGTAATTCGAGACGTTTGTTTCTTGGTGAGCCCACTTTGTGCGTGGGTTATGATTTACTTGCTTTCTTTCAATATATGTATATTTTGACTCTAGATGGCTCCTTTAGTCACAGACAGGATCCTAGTATTCTTTTGATGTGTTCTGGATTACTATATATTGTCTGCATGCTATTCTTTTGTTTGGCGAGAGCAGAGCTCTCTAACAGGTTATCTGTATATGTAATTGAGCTGCTTTGAAAATTTGGAAATGTTCAATTTTCTGGGGAGACATTGCCGAATTTTCAGTAAAATCCTCCTATGTGATTAGATGTTTATATTAGCAAACCATGCAATTTGATTTCTGTTGGCCGGCTTACCGATCAATATGTCTTCCTTTGGGTTCGGTGCCAGTCTCTCTTCCTTTATTTTTCGAGGGTGTGACATGTAATTTCACATTATAAATTGCATAGCAACTTTTAATAAAAATATATATATCGTCAAAACCTTTGGTGAACTCATTTTTGGATATCCACAAAATAATAAACCCCCACTATTGAAGGGTTTTGTGCCTCTTAAAAGAATTTCACAAATGTTTATGTTCACCCAAAATAAATAATATTCTTGTGGCACTATTATAATATCACATATGAATTTTGAAAATTTATTTTTGTGAAGAAATCATAAAATATACAGTTATGCATGCATACATATCCTCAAATATTTCTCGAAATAAATATCGAGGTATCCCAAATTACAATTTTTATTTCTTACATATGTCTTAAAACCCACATGAAATATAGCCATATAGAAAAACTTTTCATTGTAGAATTATAAATTCCACAATTTTTCACATGGCTTAAAAGCCCTCAAGAGATATTAAAAATCTCACAAGCATTTTCATGCTTTATCATATAAAATTATCTCCACGCAAAATTATAAATTCTACAAAAATATTATTTTAGCATTTTTAATGCTTGATCACACAAAAACTTAAGAAAACTTTTGATCTCAACAAAATTTTATGGGATTTTATCACACCTCCAAATATATTGAACCCATAAAATAATCATCAAATCACAATTTGGCTTTGAAATAATGACCTTTAAAACTATTTTCACAACACCAAATAAAAGGCAACAATATTTTTATAACAATATCCCAGTAGTTCTCTCTTTTATTGTTATAAAATAATATGCTTAATTTTCTAAGTCCACAGGATACTCATTTTTGTGATCATCAACAATACAAAAATCATTTATCACAAATGAACACTGCGCATAAAATTATTCTATAGCCATATGCTATGAACTTTTAAGCATAATAACAGGACATTAATATCCATGAATTTGGATATTATATTAATTCTTTTATTTCAATTCACAAAATTATGCTAACAAGCTTCTCATTTTTATTTCTTTTTTGCGACAATAATTCACTAAGCATAAACAAAACACCTCATGTATATTAATATGACTTAAAAAATGTGCCAGTACTGCATATATTTTTCCCAGGAAAATAATTTTCTTGCCCCCACTATTAATAAGAATTTGTATAATAATAAAAATTCTTAAATAAATCGTGAGTGATATACATACCTTAATTTTGAGAGAGAATCAACTATGCACCTTTGCATAATTTCAATTTTTGCAAATTCACTATGCAATTAATATCTCACAAAAATATGAGAAATATTCATAATATGAATATATAAAATAATCTTATAAAAATAAGCAATTTCATCTATTGCATCTCGCTAAAAATAACATAGCAAAACCAAGAGTATACCAACACTTCAATATGCTATGTATATTATATACTTTGGTATCTTATAATTATATGTAGTGAAATTTTTTTCACAAATATATCTCAGAATTTGTGAGCAGTAAAATATTAAAATATTATAAACTCACAAAATAAATCAAGATACCAAAAATATATATATTTGAGTTAGTTCACCAACTAGAACTCAAATACTTATTCCCCAATTATTCTTATTTTTCATTTGCTGCATTATGGGGATTAACGTGAATTACTTTAAACTTGTTCGAGCAGCAACCTGAAAATAAGGATAAACACCAAAATTGGAGAGAATAAAATTGTTAGAGAAATAATTAAATGCGTGGTACCGGACTGAGGCATGGGTATCTCGTTTTCTTTAAGGTAATTCACGACTCCCACAGGTTGATTACAACAACACAGTACTTGCCTGTTTTTCTACAACCTCTGCACGTTGGAAGTAGACAGGACTCTGTCACCGACACATTTCTCTACCCAAATAATACACAAATATGTTTTACACAATATTTTTCTCATCTTCTAGTAAGACTTTTCCTTCTCTCCGTTGGTCCATCAAACTAACGATGAAAGTCCATATTTATAGATAAGGATGGAGTGTAACGTTGCCACAGAATTAATCAAATTATTAACTGTTTTTTATGCCACTCATTGCACATAAATATACATTAATCCCCTTCATTGATTTATACTAAAATCTAAAACTCCAAAACGTTAATCAATTTTGTTTCTTGCAACATACCAAATTCATTGTTTTGATTATATTAATTTAATAGTTTATAATAATATCCAACAATATATGTATGTGGCAGTATACGTAACTCTAGTTTCTTAGGTTAAATAACCAACAAATAGGGATCCTTGGAATATACATTAACCAATATTAAAATGAAAAAAAAATGGACCCGGCTTTCCTTAAAAAATAAGGTTAAGAACTTAATTCCGCAATTAGATTAATAAATATAGTTAAGAAACTAGGACGTTACATAGGATCCTTACTTTTCTTTCATTAATGTTATAGATAAAAGCATATTGATTTGGATTTTTTGAGAGCAGGGTTATCTAATAGGATTATTATTGTATAGGTTATGGAGTGTTTTACAAACTGAAATGTTAAGATCTTAGGGGAAACTCCGTGGATTTTCAATAAAATTCTCTTGTGTTTTAAATATTAATATTAGGAAGCATATGCAGTTTAGTTTATGTGCTTGGCTTACCGGATAATAGACTTTCTCTTTTGAGTTCAGTGTCAGTCACCCCCTCTTTTATTTTCTAGGGCGTGACATTATAATAATTATTAATATATATTTTATATTGGAAATTTTAAATCATATTAATAAATATGATTTTCATAATTTTTTAATATATAGAAATTGATAAACCAAACCGTTCCAAACTAGTTTGAAGGGTTTGGTTGGACCACTTGGGTGATTTTGATGAGTTTTTCTATTATTCAATTAGATCGGTTCGGTACCAACGTGTGATTGATCTAAGTGGTAAACAACTAGGTATCATTTAAGCAAGGTCTTGGGTTCAAGACCTTGTGAATGTAGCTCCCCGTTGGGAGACTCTCTCACAGTAGACAGGTGTACGACACTGATCGAGTCTGAATTAGTCGAAGTAGCGCCTCAGAAACCAGGCAGGCAACCAAAAAAGTAGATCAGTTCTATTGGATAAACTATCTAAACCAAACCGCATCGGTGAACACACCAAGGTTAGACATCCAAACCACCTCAATCCATTGCACACCACCCTTAAGTCATCCTCTTAACCAAACCTTGAAAAACAAAACACATATTAACAAAACTCATCTTTTCTCCCTAAAACACTACAAGAAAAATAATAGAAAGATATTGGCAAGAACTAATAAATTTAAGAAATCAATATAAAATTTAAAGCATTAATTGCACAATAAATCAAGCATTATTGTGGTATAATTAATTTCATTTAAAGAGGAATCTCATAACTCTCATATATATATATATATATATATATATATATATATATATATATATATATATATATATATATATATATTAAGAAATCAATATAAATTTAAAGCATTGATTGCACATAAATCAAGCATTATTGTGGTATAATTAATTTCATTAAAGAGCAATCTCATAACTCATACATATATATATATATATATATATATAATGGGAGCTAGGTGAGGTATGAAGCTGGTTCACCATATTACATTACTATCAAAATCTGTCCATGGCTTCATTCGCAAAGTATTTGATTTTGCCACTATTATTGCCAATGGTTTTTGCAATAATGTTTGAAGGAGTTGAGGCAATAGAAACATATCCAAAAGTTGCAGTGGCAATTCTCAATAATTTAACATCACATGAGGATCTAACTCTTCATTGCAAAGCAGAGCATGATGATCGTGGAGAGCATACAATCCAATATGACGATCTTTACAATTTGAATTCGTTGCGAAACTTAACGGTATCATTGTACTCTTGTAGTTTTAGATGGGCATCTAATGAAACGCTTCACTACATTAACATTTACAATGAAGAACGAGACACGTGTTATGATTGTTATTGGATGATAAGAGAAGGAGGTCCATGTGCTTTTAATTTTGATACAGCTTCCTATGATAATTGCCATGCTTGGAATTCAAATCTACAATATGCTAAAACACTGACATCTAATCATGGTGTTGATGCATCAAATGCCAATGCTTCTATTGAGTTTGATTAAGTAATGGTTTTTTTATGTAGATATGTAAGTTAATATCATCAATGAAGATTTTAATATGCTTAATTTATAGCTTAATAATGCTTATGGCTAAGAATATAGTTCTTGAACATAAACTTTGTCGTACATTTGACAAAAGTTTAGTACATACTATGGAAGTATTGGATAGAGAAAATAACACTCATTTCTCATGAAAAATCGTTAATTTGGACATTTTTCTCTTCATTTTGAAAAATTACTCTCTCCTCCCTTTAGTGATATGAAACCATACACACAAGAAAAATAGCAAATCTTGACGGTTTTTCTGGGTATATATAAGGGTGGTTTTAAGCGTTGCTAAATGATTTTGTTGCGGTACAAAAACCAACGCTTATACCTGCTTTGCAATATCATTTTCGATGGTCAAAATTTAATCATTGGAATAACTGTCGAAAAGTACTTTGCAGGGATTATTTGTAATATGTGGTGGTTCAACACCTGCCGGTAGAAATAAAAAATGTTGCTTAGTTCTAATGGAATTGGTGGCGGTGTTTAATTGTTGTTACATTGTTTCTAACCGTTGCCATATGTTACTGTGAGATTCTATAATTTTGTTTATCCATTCCTATTTTTTTTAAATTTATAAATCGTATTTTACAAGTATGAACGGACACATCATTCTAAATATATGAAATATATCTAGTAAAATAAAATATGATTCCTAAATAATTCTATAAAAGGCACAATCGTTTAAAAGGAATGAAATTGAAGAAGCGTTTCAATGATTTATATGATTTTATAGTTTATTACATTTACACTATTTCACAGAGAGAGAGAGATCAAGTTAATTAATATTTTGGAACAAAAAAAAAACAAAAATAATGGATATATATATATTGTAACTTCGGAATATTCCGCCTTGGGACACGTGGCACTGACGTTCTAGAAGCATGACCCCAGCATACGTGGCACCACTCATCCACCAGTTACATGGCCCTTGCCCACGTCACTACACGGAGCTTCCCCTCAACCAGACGTGTGATCTCAACAAAGCCTCGTGGGACGACCCATGTCCCACGAGGTCGTGGGTCGAGCACGATCTCCCCAGACAAGTATAAAATGGCCCTCACTCGGGGGACTCAGATATACAGTCAACCCTGGACAGAATTACATACAACCTGAAGGATTATCACCCATCGCTCTCAGATACACCTCACAAGTACTTTAACCTCCTTGAGCCCCAACGTTGGCCCTCCGTTCAGGCCTACCTCCGACCGGCTCACCTCCTCCTTGGAGCACACGACTTACAGGGCTTACAGCAGCCCTCATAGACCATAGCTCTCTCCCACTAAGGCAACCCTCCCACAGAGCGGCTCCTTAGACACGTCTTAGCCGCACACGGCCCAATACAGGTAACAACCTTGCCTAACGACTCCGATAGACGTCACCATGACGAACTACGTGGACTTTGATCCCTCCAGAAGGGTACGTAGGCACCTAGGTGCATCACCTAAGGACAAGTCCCCCAAGGTTAAGACCCCTTGCGGTCCTAAATTCATATTACAATTGTCTGAGCCGAAAATGACAGTTACAGTGGCAACCACCGTGGTCTTATTCAGACCACAATGCCTTGCGCACTCTGCCGCTAAACGGCATTTCTTTTTTCGGGGAGTAGGAGTATACACCTAACACTCAGAAACCCGCACTTGTTTTTGTTTTAATCTCCAATACAGATACAGAACACGATATGCCATGACCGACCCGAACGTTCCCGCCACCACAGCTGATGCCAGCGCCCTGAGACGCAGCATGAGGAATCGCCAGGGAACGGCCGAACCGGTCACAACCGAGGCAGGCGGATCAGGCGCAACCCAGCCTCAAAGCTCCTCAATAACACAGTTAGCCATCACGGAGACCGTGATCCAAAACCCGGTATCTAGAGAGGAAACTTAGCCTCAGCACCCGTATGGCATGCCACACGTCCCTTGCCCCACAACCGGTGGTCAAGAAGTGACAGAGTTAGCAAGGAACCCGCGAGACGCTGAGATCGCCCTCCTCGAGGCAGAAGTAGTCGCTCTACGCCAACAACAATGGGAAGAGGACAGAAACCTCGACCCACCAAATGTGAGCACTCAGCTACCCATAGTGCCACACGGTGCGACGGTAGGAACCTCTAGCGACCCTACCGGCTTGCCTACAATTCAATTTGGGACCTTACCCATGGAGTTCGCACAGTTGTCGCTGACGGAGGCACCACCCCCAACGGTGATCCCACCTGGACCTACCATGGTCGCCGGACAGGCAGCACGACCCGTTATGAACTTTCCACGACCAACGGTCCCAAACTACCCTCCAGGGTCCTACCTCCACATGCCATGGGCCGCGGCCTACAACGTGTACGCAGCCGCCGGCGCAAATGCCTAGCAGTGGCCCACGATCGACTTCCAGGGAAGAGGGAGACACCCCTTCACCCAGCAAGTCAAGAACGAGCACGTGCCCGTGGGTTTCAAGATGCCCTTCCACATAGAGCCTTATGGAGGAGAAACCGGTCCGCCAGATCACCTGAATACCTTCAACTCGGCCATGTCGAAACTGGGTATGACGGACGGCCAACAGTGTCGAGTCTTCTCATCAACTCTAAAGGAAGCCGCCTTGAGATGGTTCTCCTTGCTGCCCACCAATTCGATCCACAGCTTTGAACAACTGGCTCAGAACTTCCTTACACATTTCTCTAGCACCAAAGAGTACCAGAAAAATGAAGACTCCTTCATCGGTTTCCACCAAGAGGAGGGAGAAACCCTGCAAGCCTTCTTGGCCCGCTTCACCAAGCTCTCGCTCCAAGTCCGAGGCCTCCAGGACGTCGTCGCCATCTTCGTCATAAAGCAGGGTCTTCGATGCTCACAGTTCTACAGGGAACTAAATAGGTGCCCCGTCTCCACCTTACAAGAACTCATGGACCGTGCGGAATGGTTCATTCAGGAGGAGAACGCTCAGATCACTAAAGACAAGATGAGGAAGTTCTTGATAAGCAGGGTTGATATGGAACGGGCAGAAAAGAAGAAAGAGAAGATAGGGACCGAGAACCAAGCCCCCAAAGAAAAAGCGGTAGGAAAAGGTCACCTCCTCGACCACGAACACCTCCCCGAGGACGGTTCACGAGCTACACTCCCGTCAACAGATCTCACGTTGGGGTGTTGGAAGAGATTTATCATTCCGACATGCTCACATTCCCCCCGCAAGTCAAAAGGCGGAAAATAGGAAGACCAGTGGACAAATCCAAATACTGCTAGTTCCACAAGGATCACGGACATGAAACCAACGACTGCATCCACCTGAAGGATCAGATCGTGGACATAATTCAGAAAGGGCAACTCGGCAGGTTCATCAAGGAGGAAAGCAGGGCTAATTCCGAGCACCCTTGGAAAGCTGACGGCCAAGCGCCTACCCGTGGGGTCATCAGCGTCATAGTGGGCGGATTACAGCGCGAGACCTCCTCCCTACCACAGAATAAGAAGAGGACGGAACGCTCCATACTCGCTCTAGACTACGCTCCAAAGCACAAGAAGAAGAGCGAGGCCAAGGGAGACCCCATCACCTTCGACCTCACTAACCTAGACGGACCAGTCCACGACGACCCCATGGTAGTGACCCCAATCATCGCCAACTACGAAGTGAAGAGAGTCTTGATCGACCAAGGATCCTCAGTAGATGTTCTCTACTTCGACACCTTCAGAAAACTCAGGTTGAACGAGGCCAGCCTAAGGCCCTTCCCTGGCACGCTCATTGGGTTCTCAGGAGCCCAGGTTCCATCAGAGGGAATCATCACTGCCCGAACGACAGTGGGCACTCTGCCAAAGGTCACGAGCCTTGATGTAGACTTCATCATTGTCTCAGCACCATCAGCATACAATGCAATCATAGGGCGACCGTCCCTAAACAAACTCAGAGCTGTAGTGTCTACCACGCAGCTCACAATGAAGTTTCCAACACTCCACGGGGTTGGAGAAATCATGGCGGACCAAAAACTGGCGCAAGCATGCTACACAGCTAGCCTAACCAAGACTGTCAAGGTCGCCCGCCTTGGACCCAAAGAAATACGCGAGGAACCCCCCGAGGCTAAAGAGTCGGGAGGAAAGAAGCTAGAGTCCGCCCGCCTGGACCTTACCTCCGCCTAAGACTCCGAACGCACTTTGCATTTTACCTTTAAGTTAAGTCGTACGTTTCTACTTTGAATTTAGTGTTTCCAGCCTGACCAAGGCTCGTCTGACTTAGGCAATCCGAATATTAACTCGTAACAACCTTGCCTAATGGCTCCGATAGACGTCACCATGATGAACTACATGGACTTTGATCCCTCTAGAAGGGTACGTAGGCACCTAGGTGCATCACCTAAGGACAAGTCCCCTAAGTTTAAGACCCCTTGCAGTCCTAAATTCATGTTACAATTGTCTGAGCCAAAAATGACAGTTACATATATATATATATATATACATATATATAATATATTTTTGTGCTACAAGAATTGTTGCATCCTTTTTCAAGAAATTAAAGAAAGGAATATAATAAGAATTCAAAGTACGGCACAATATAGCTAAAGTAATTAACAGGTTGTAAAATGAACATTAAAGGAAACATATAGCTTACAACCTTAGTTTTGGAGGGGGTGAGAAAACAAGGTTGTGCGGCAGATATCTATACCAATTAATTTAAGAAAGAGCAAGGTAATCAAGATCGAGATTTTAAGTAGGATCGGCAGAGGCATAAGATAGATCGAATCGTAAGATCGGATCGAGGATCGTAAGATCCTATCAATTTTAAAAAATAATTAATTTATATATTTAATAATATATATTTTAAATATATATATAAAATTATCACAATTTCATGATATTTTCATAAATTAGTTCATAAGTAACCAAAGTGACAATATCTTATACATCAATTCAACAAACAAAATATCAAAATTCATAGTCATAAATATCTAGGACTAAAGTTGCGTTTTGGGCCTTTGTTTTTTTAAAAAATAACTTATACGATCTTATGATATTTTTTACGATCTTACGATCCTTTCTTACGATCTCACGATCAAGATCGCGATCCTATCTCGATCCTGGAATTTTTCAATCCTAAGCACGATCCAGATCGAAATTACGATACAAGATCGCGATCTTAAACGATCTTACGATCTAGATCGCGATCTTGATTACCATGAGAAAGAGTATAAAAATTGTTAGAATTCAGACATAGCTAGATGTCAGAGTCTTTCAGGTAGCCACGCGGAGATGCAGTTATGATGAACGCGAATTAGAGTACACAGTCAATGCACACTAGATGAGAGAAAGAGTACAGAGAAGAGAGAAAACTTTATTTCTTTTTCTTTTCAGGAAAATGTTATGAATAAGATGAATTGTGGCCTTCAACCCACAAATTGTAGTTTTCAACTTCCAAACCAAAAAAAAAGAGTTCCCTCCACGTTTTGAATTAAATTAAGGAGCAAATAACATTTTCTAAACCCACTTACTTTTTTATTTGGACAATTTCCCAATACCAATTGGGCTTGGGTCCAATCCACCAAGGGTGGACTGGCCCATATACTAACATCTCCCACTCACACTTGGTGCATTAGATGTTGTGAGTTTAGTCTCTTTGTCTGCTCTCAATTTCGTACTTAGTGCTTTGCCGTGGTCGCGTGGGCATGACGTCTTCATTTAGGTGCTTGTACTAGAAATCATTTTTACATGACCAACACAAGTTACCTTCTCCTTCGTATAGCTAGAATTTTAAAATATGCCTCAGATATCCTAGATTTAACTATATACACTTTCACATGGCAAATCTAATTCTTCTCGAGTCAATTTTTGACTCAGATTGCCTTCTTCGTATGCCTACTATTCACACTTATGACTATGAAATGTCATAAGGGACTAGTCACAGGCACTAGCATAGAAGTGTATATTGCAATTAATCTTCCTTTCGCCCAAATATCATTTTCATATGTATCAATTGCTTTCTTAGCATAATACCTTAGATCGCATTTATCATGACCATAGGAAAAAATGCTAAAGTAGCAGTCACTAAAACACATTTCTGTGATATTGTCGAAGTCAAAAGGACACCAATGGGAAGAATGTTCCTCCTTAGGACTCACACAGCAATGAATAAAGGATTTTTCACTTGCTTTCCCTTTTGCGGTTTTCCCAGCGCATGTGGTATGAAACACATGCTACAGTGTTACTCTTTAACTATAAGAGCATATGTCGTTTTATACTTATCGTTAACTGTGTCTATACTTAAGTATAGGCACACTCAGTATCTAAACCCAAAATCTTCAACTCAACTCACATTTACGACGTGGACGTTGAAGAGTTGTTATATGGCTACAGATATTTTGGTAGTGATATTCCAAACTTCGACCCAATTTTATTTATGTGGATCTCATCTTGACTTGCTACACTTCAATCAAGGCGACATATGATTTGTGTTTCTTCTCTACCATATCAGCATTCTTGGCTGCTTTAATAGTGAAAACAAATGTCTCATCTTTACACACTCCACTTAAGTGTCAAAGGCGGTTGCCCGTGTAAGAGGGCCAACCTTTCAACCTGTAGAACATACTAGACATTGTATTCTTATAAAACATAAAGTGATAATTGAAAAAAATAATATCATTCATTATAAAAAAGTCTACATATTACACTTTACGCATGCCAATGGCTTGCATATGTATTGTATAGTAACCATCTTTTTTGCTATATAAAGCCTCTTGTATTGTTGCAGTGCATGCCATAAACTCAACATCCATTGAATGTAAGTAAATGCACATTTGCTTCTTGCTGCTCCAACACATGGCGCCATTGTTGACTAAGAAGGTATAACCTGAAGGTGATATACATTCTTCTTCATGTACACCTACATCAGCATCAGAGTACCCAACAAGACGCAGGTCACTTCCTTAGTAGCACAGTGCATAACTGGAAGTGCTCTTTAAGTATCTCAACATCCTCTTCACTACTTTCTAATGCTTTTCACCGAGGTTAGAGTGGAATCTACTTACTAGTCCCACTGGATAGCATATATCTGGCCTTGTACACAGCATTGCGTACATCAGACTACCAACTGCATTGGCATATGGAACTCTTTCCATCTTTTTGTTAGACTCAATTTTGGGACACATGACAGAACTCATTGCAACTCTTGTAGCAACAGGGGTACTCATGGGTTTGCAATCTTTCATGTTAAATTACTCAAGAATATTGTTCATGTAATTGTCTTGTGAAAGTGACAAGATTCTTTTTTAACGATTTATTTGAATCTTAACTCCGAGTATATACTCTGCTTCACCCATGTCTTTCGTCTCGAAGTTTGATGAAGGCTTTATTTAATAGCTATCACATAATCTAGACTATTTCTAGCTAATAGTATATCATCTACATATAAGGATAATATGACAAAATTACCCTTAAACAGCTTAATGTAGAAGCAGTGGTCTTTCTCTATCATTTGGAAGTCATATGAGGTTACTACTTTGTGAAACGTCAAATACCACTGTCTGAATGATTGCTTTAATCTGTAAATGGATCTTTTAAGCTTACAAACATTAGACTCTTTCCCTTTTTCAATGAAACCTAATGGTTCTTCAATATAGATTTCTTCATCCAGATCACCATTTAGGAATGCGGTTTTTACATCCATATGATGTAATTCCAGGTCTAAACTATTTATTATTGCCAGGATAAGCCTAATCGAGGTGAAATGCACAATAGGTGAGAAAGTACTTCATAATCTATGCCTTCTTGTTGTATGTGTCCATTTGCTACTAGTCGAGCTTTATAATTGTCAATTGATTCATCCACTTTTCTTTTAATCGTGAGAACCCACTTGTTCCCAATGGCCTTATAACCTTTTGGTAGAACAACTAATACTCAAACTTGGTTCTTTTCTTTGAGTCTATTTCTTCTTCCATTCCTCATTTGTAGAACCTGACAAGGCTTCTCGTACAGAACGGGGTTCATCATTCCCTTAAGGAGTAACTAAGAAAGATTTGCCTTCTATTTGAAAAAGTCTTTTCGGAATACTTTCCCTTTCACTCCTTCTGATAGGAGGAATTTGCTTATCTTTGTTTGTCCAGGTGTTTGTGTTGAGCTTGCTTGGCTCCCACTCAAATTGACACACCTAGATGACTCTGGTTTGTCAATTTTTTTTGCACTATATTGTTCTTGTTTCTCATAAAAGGAAACAGTGCGGTCAACATCTTCTTTATTAGGAAATTCAATCTCAATGAATGTTGCATCTCTTGATTCTATTTCAGTCACCGTTCCATCTTCGTTCTCACCAATTAAAATGTATCCCTTTGATTGATCTGAGTATCTTATAAAGATACATTTCTTTCCTTTGGGACCCAATTTCCCAAACTATCACACCCCCCAAAAATGAAAGGAGGCCTGACTGGCACCGGACCCAAAAGAAAAGCCTATTGTCCGGTAAACCATTCACACCAATCAAACTGCATATGCTTACTAAAATTGACATTTAAAACACAATGGAATTCTATAAAAAAAATCCAATAGTGTCTTCCCTAAAATCTGAACATTTCCAATTTGTGAAACAAGCCACAATCTAGACAAATAATTTATTAGAGAGCTCTGCTCTCAACCAATTTAAAATCGTTATACAATTTATCTATAATATAACGAATGAAGAATAAAGACTCTGCCTGTGATCAATGGAACTATATCTAGAGGCAAAACATTTACAGAAAATGAATCAAAATACGTTATCGCCCACGAACAAAAGCAGGCTCACTAAGAACACAGATACTCGAAACACACTGAGGGAGATGTATCAAAATTACACCTGTAGCTGAAAAATGAAAGGAGAGGGATGAGTTTTGCAACTCAGTGAGCAGACAATACCTACCATATCATGAAGGGAACAAACTTGTACACACTAGTTTTTCGCAAACCATTCCGTGGTTGTATTCTCTAATAGAAATATAATAATAATAGCATATGACTTTCGTAACTACAAGATATAGAATTTCCAAATCAAAGTGTTTTTTCGAAATCTTATCAGAGTCAGGTCCAAATCAGATAGGGAAACCAAATCCACAGAACCAATCAGAACAAACATGAGCAACAAGGCTCACAAATACAGACATGAGCAACAAGGCTCACGAATATAAATCCAATCCACGTGTGTTGGCCGGCACACAGGGCTAGCAACACCCCTGCTAGCTGGAGTTCCAAGGTGCACCAAAGGCTAACGATACTCCGTTAGCTGCAGGGTTCTATATCAGATGGCTTCCCAAAAAATACTTTAAAGATATATTATATTTAACCTTTCTATAGTGATTCACATTTCAAATCACAAGATGAAAATAATCAAGTAGTCATAATCCTTGAGCCGAAACAGAAATGAATAAGGCTAGTGTCCATATAATAAATCATACTCCCAGAATTATAAGAGTATTCCGGAACAACCAACCTTTTAAGGAAGTTCACATCAATTGAATCATTTTAGATTTAATCCAAGGTGAGGACAAATTAACTAATGCAAGAAGATAACCAAAAATTCAGAACAGATCATATAGAGTAATATTTATAGAAATACTTTAAGTATGAATTAATTTATAGTAAGCCCATCACCTTGTGCATAATATCATAAAAGAGTGCAGAAAATAATGCTCAACGAATTAATTAAGTGTACAAAATTCATCAGTCAGAGATGAAAGAAGAGAAATAAAACTTTCGAAAATTGGTTTGTTCCCCATACAAGTCTAATAGGCTAAAACTTATCAAAATGCATGAGGCAAGTTATAAAAGTGTACAGTAGATATCATCCACTCACAAATAAACCAAGCATAGACGATATGCTTCAGCATTCCTAATCAAACATCATAGTAGGCGAAGCCATAAAGGTTAAAATCATAAACACAATAGAATATCATGCTCACCTCCAAATAAATTACTAACACCCCTCATTTAGTCTAAGTCTCTTAGTAAATAGGATAATACCTTATTCAAAGTTCTCATTTTCCTTCTATGTTTTGAACTTAAAATTCAATTAATTTTCTTTAAGTCAAGCTTTTAACTATATTTCTATTATATAAATTTTACTTGATACCAAAAATCAATTCTAAAAAATATCTAATCTTCTTATGCTATAACTAAAAGTTCCTAAATCATCATATCCTTTACTAAGCTAATTTTTTAGTTAGAAACAACCTATGGGAGTTAAATTCAACAATCAAGAAACTATACAAATATCCTAAATGGCACAAATTAAACACAATGATCACCATCTAAAAATCCCTAATCTAAAACCCTAACATAATCCTCTAACAAGCAAAATTGAGGAAAAAGAATGAGTGTGGGGAACATTAACAAGAAAAATAGAAATTAGAGGAAGGAAGAAGCTTCACTTACACAAAAATAAAGCTTAACTGTCTCATCACCATTTTTTTGGGTTCCACCATGAGTAGAGAAAGAAATCGAAAAGAAAGAACATTGAGGAGAGAGTACTAATGGCCAGAGGTGATGACCGGCGATGGTGTGGTCGACGGTGGCGGGGGCGGTGATGGAGATTGAAGACCAAAGTGACAAAAGATAAGAAAGGAAGAAGAAAGGAAATGAAATGCACAAAGAAAGAAAGGAAGAAGAAAGAGAAGGAGGCATGCTGATCGTGGAGAGAGAAGGAAAATCTGGACCTTTCTTTTCCTTTTATTTAGGTCCCTCAATATTTTTATTTTGCCTCAACAAAAAAATATTATTTCATTTAGGTCCCTCAGTATATATGTATTTTTTTTCCAATTAAGGTTTTTTTCCAGCTCTTAAAATGAGGGTCATTGCACAAACTTATGGGAAATTCCATGGATATATGCCACCGACTCCCAGGGTCTTAAGTTGCTTAGATCTGGTTTCTGTTTCGTCCATAACTGATAGGGTGTGGAAGCAACTAATTTTGAGAATACACGGTTAAGTATGAAGGTTGCCATTAACAAAGCATAACCCCAATATGAAATTGGCAGGTTTATTTGAGCCATCATAGACCTAACCATGTCTAGAAGAGTTTTTTTCTTCTTTCGGCAACTCCATTTTGCTGTTGAGTGCCAGGGATAGTCAATTGCCTAATTATACCTTTTTTTCTTTACAGAGCTGTTTAAATTGCTCAGACAAATACTTACAACCTCGATCAGTGCATAATGCTTTAATTTTATTATCCAAATGATTTTCTACCTTGTTTAGGTATCGTTTGAAGTAGCAGTGTTCAAAAGTTTGGTTTGGTTCGGTTTTGTTTAAAAATTGGTGGACCTTGTCGGTTTTGTATTTAATCAGTTTGGTTCGGTTTTAAAGTCGGTTTGGTTCGGTTTTTAGGTCGATTTTGTTCATGCTAACTTAATTTTTTTATGTTTACATATATTAAACATAATGTTAACTTCTTTATATTTTGTACATTTATATGACATAAAAATAATAATATTTAAAAGTTTAAATTTATAATATTATACTAGATAACTAAAATTTTATTGCTTCATCAAGATTATAAAAATATTAATAAATATTGCAAAAAATTTATAACTAACTAATTATATTATCTAATAAATCATATAAAAAATTTTATCTATAAATTATGAATATATTCTAATATCAACTTAAAAATAATAATAAGTACTATCTACCTAATATGATTAATAGAAATGCTTTAATTTTTATTATTGAGATGTGGAAATATTAAGAAATATAATATAAAAAATGGTTTGATTTGGTCCGGTTTAATATTAGTGAGCAGACAATACCTACCATCTCAAGAACCTTAACCAAACCAATCATTTTCAGTTTGGTTCGGTTTCTCATCGGTTTGGTCCGATTTTGATTGGTTTAAATGGTTTGGTTCGATTTTGAACACCCCTAGTTTAATGCTGAAAGAAACAAGAAGGGGGGTGGGGGTTGAATTGGTTAATCTATAAAAATATTGGATTTTAAAAATTTAGGCTACTATGATTTTGGCTAATGAAAAATATACTTAGTTTTTCAAATAAGGCTCCTGTTATAAAAAGATTCAGTTCTGGTTTATTTGAAAAACAGTTTGGGTAGATGTTAAAAGCAGTAAACAAATAAATAACACAAGCAATTATTATACTGAGAGGTTCGGATCAAATATCCTACGTTCTCTCACTCCCCCTTACTAAACGTGCAAGAGGAGTTACTTCACTAGCTTTGGAAATGTGAATTACAACCAGGCAACCTTCAAAACACCAAGGGATCAGCCACAATGGCTTTTACTACCTAACCCAGGTAACCTTTAAAAAACACAAGATCAGCCTCAAGGGCTTTTACCACCTAACCCAGGCAACCTCAGCCGAAGGCTCAGCACAGCTTTTACAGCCAATCTGTGAATTACAACACTCCTAAAACTAAAACTTGACCCTAAGCCTACTGATCAATTAGCCTCCCTGTCCTAGGTTCCTTCCCGGACTCTAGACAGAAAGGGAAGAGATTAAGAAGTGAAATAAAAAGGGATTACAAACTCTAACTTCTCACTAAGAGACAAATAAACTCAGATGAATGCTTGAAGGCTGAATCACACTCTCTTGGAACACTAAGGCTTGTAGATCAATCTCTTGAAGTGCAAATGTCCAAGTCTTGTGTTTTTATAGGCTTGAAGCTCTTATCCGTTGGGAAGCATATCATCCTCATTAAGTTGGCCTTTATTCCCTTCTTGAATGCCATCCTGATTGACACGATTATTTCCTTTTTGGATTGGGTCAATGCTTGACAACCTACTGATAGCTCCCAAAATGGAAAGTAGGTTAATGTTGAATTAGTCTGCTCATAATCAACCTTCCTGAAATCAAGCTAGGTTCCTCTTTCGGATTTGTTAGTATTTCAACACATTTAAGGGTAAAATATATTCAAATAAGAACATCCCTTATTATTGATCCAGAATCCGAAAATAATTATGCATTTATTTCATAGCTAATTTGATTTCTTTCCTAATTCACTTGGTAAATGATGCACTATACAATCCGCCTTAAATGCCATATCAACTTGATGCCCAATTCGAATCAAATCAACTTCCTTGTTAATTGATTTAGCGAGATATTCTATTTATCATCTAATCAATTAAAACCATGAGTTTCATAATAAAATCCTATTTTTGAATTAAACCATTATCAAAAACCCATATTTTAATTATGGACAAGTATTTTCCCAACAATCTCCCCCTTTTTGATAATGACAAAAATGCGATTTTAATTATCAACCTAGTAAGCAAAACTCCCCCGCAATCATACACAGGATTAAAAGAGAACTTACAAAAAAAACTTAAAGAGAGCAGCATTTTCTCCCCCTTTGGCATTAGCAAAAGGGGAACACACAGGTTAGAAGCATGCTATGCAATAAGCAATATAGTGTAAACATTAAATAACCAGAAAAGACAGTAAGCAAAAGAAAAGCACAACCATTCAAACAGTAGCAAGCCAACCAGAGGGCTGCTCAAACAAAACAGTTAAGGCCCACCATAGGGGCTTAGAATCCTGCAAGGCCCAACTAGAGGGGCAACCAAAATAGTTCACAGATAGTAATTAAAAAAATCATGCATTGGATGGACGATCGGGGATGATGGCTAGAGGGGTAGGTTTGGTCAAGGAGGCTTCTTTTCTGCTGAGCTCTCATCTCTACGATGATCATCTTGAGTTCATAGATCTCCTCACGAGCAGATGCCAGCTGGCTGGTAAGAAGCTGAAGTTGTTCTCGAATCTCAGCAAGTGGAGTCAGAGGTGGCTAAGGTAATGGCTCAGAGGAGGCAGGTTTGGTCTTTGGCGAATGCTAAGTTGCTGGATGGTCATGCTTAGGTTCATTTTCAGGAGCAGACTCATCCTCAGGAGACAGCTTGATGTTCATCCTGGTTGGGTGCCTTATCAGAGGCTGAAGAGAACATTGTTGTATCAGAATCGTTCTCAGTTGGCTCCTCCTTAATTGGTTGATGGACAGGGGACTCAGAGTACAGAGTGGCATCAGAGTTAGTGCTTTCTTCTTTCTCCTCTGCGGAAACATGAATATGAGATGAAGGAGATGACATATCTTTCTTTAGAAGTCTTGAAGAATTCCTAGTTCCTGACCCTTTCGTGCTCTTTGGGGGCCTTCTGCCATGTTTGACATTCATCTTCCTCTTTTTAGTTCCTTCCCTTGGTTCCACCTTAGCTTTTCGCAGCTTGATCCATTTGCCACCAACCTTTTTGAAGCTCATATTCTGAATCATTCGTTGGTTGTAGTTGCCCTGAACATTTGCACTAACCCAATCTTCATCCTCAAAGACAACTCCTAGAGCTCGGGCTATCACAGTGATCAGAGTTCCATACGGAAGATCAGCGGTTGGGCGTGCCAGTGTGTCTTTCATGTCGTTTAGGATGATAAATGCCAAGTCTGTCTCCCATCCTTTTATAGCACACCACATCAAAAAAATGTCAAACTGAGATGGGTCATTAGAGGTACCTGCTTTGGGCATAATGAGTTGACAGAGTACATGTGCAAGCAGCCTTTCATTCAATCCTAGTAGTGCAAGAGTCACCTCACCATTAGGGCTTCCTCCAATTTTTTCACAGCCTTTTCAATGGAGTATGTTTCCATGGTAATGGGTTCTCTGCTGGAGTACCTTTTGAAGTCCCCTTTCTTCACCCCTATCCATCTTCGTATGTTGTCTGCTGTAAGATCCACCCTTTTTCCTCTTAGCATTGAGCGACCTACTGGTTCACCTTCTTCTTCGGAGAAGACCAAATTGGAGTAGAACTCCCGAATGAGTGAGGGATAAATATTTTCCTTAATAGCGAGAAAGGGTTTCCAACCCATTTGAGTGAAGAGCTGGAACACACTCAGTTCGGGTTCCTTAGCGAAGAACTTGAAGCTTACCTCTCATGGTGCACAGATTCGTCTGGACCTAAAGTCAAATTCGAACCATTCCTTGGCCAAGTTATCAAGGAAGAGCTTGGGTCTCTTTTAATTGCAGACGAGGTATCAGATCCTTTTCTTTTCAAGATTGCAGTAGAGGCCATTGTTTTTGTCAGGAAGGTGAAAGCGATTTCTGAAGCAGAGAGAGATGGTGATATTTGGATGAATGGGTGAAACTAAGTGTTAGCGTTCCTTTTATCGAAGGGTTCTGCGTGCCCTAACTGGAGAGAGATAAGGCAACGTGATTGGAGATTGAGGCGGAGATTGTGGGAGAGAGAAGAGAAGTGGGTGGTTAATGGTAGCAGCTTTTTCAAATCTCAAGTAATAAATGTGAGATCTGAGCGGGAGATTTTGAAATCGTATTTTTACTAAAAGCAACCCAGTTAGACTTTATCACATTAAATTTTCATAATCAATCATTCATACAAGGAAATGGATCCAGAGTTGATTAATCCCAATTCTCTACGAATTTTGCAAAAAGTTTCAGTAGCCAAAGGTTTAGTGAAAATATCAGCCAGCTGCTGATCAGTACGTACAAATTCTCGGCTAATGTCACCTTTTTGCATATGGTCTCTAAGGAAGTGATGTCTGATCTCAATATGCTTAGTTCGTGAGTGTTGTATGGAAATTTTCGAAAGATTAAGTGCACTGGTGTTGTCACACCTTATCGGTACATGATCAAGGTGTAGGTTATAGGCCTTAAGTTGCTGTGTCATCCACAAGAGTTGGGCACAACAGCTATCTGCATCCACATACTCTGCTTCAGTAGTAGACAAGGCAACATAAGTCTATTTCTTGCTATGCCAAGACACTAGATAGTGACCTAAAAATTGACATGTACCACTTGTGCTTTTTCGTTCAATTTTACATCTCCCAAATTCAGCATTTGAATAACCAAGTAAATTGCAATCATTATCCTTATGATACCATAGGCCGAGATCTTTGGTTCCTACTAGATATCGAAAAATTCTTTTTACAAATTTAAGATGAGATTCTCTAGGGTTAGATTGAAATCTAGCACACAAGCATACAGCAAACATGATATCAGGCCTACTAGCAGTAAGATATAGCAATGAACCAATCACACCTCTGTATTGTTTTTAATCAACCGACTTACTAGCCTCATCTTTATCTAATTTGGTTGATGTACTGATTGGTGTATGAATGGTCTTAGCTTGATCTAGGCCAAATCTTTTCAGAAGCTCTTTGGTGTACTTCTCTTGGTTGATGAATATCCCTTCCTTTGTTTGTTTTACTTGAAGTCCCCGAAAGAAGGACATATCTCCCATCATGCTCATCTCAAACTCACTAGTCATCAACTTAGAAAAATCTTTGCACAAGCTTTCATTTGTTGATCCAAATATAATATCATCAACATAAATTTGAATAATGATAATGTCATTTTTGTGAGTTTTTATGAAGAGAGTAGTATCTGCCTTTCCATTTGAAAAACCATTATTAATCAAAAATTCACTTAATCTTTCATACCAAGCTCTAAGAGCCTGTTTCAGACCATATAGAGCCTTGGTTAATTTATAAACATGATTAGGTTTTTCATCATTTTCAAAACTAGGAGGTTGTTTAACATACACATCCTCATTTAGATATCCATTTAAAATGCACTTTTCACATCCATTTGATAAAGCTTGAGGTTCATGGAACATGAAAATGCAAGTAACATTCTAATGGATTCTAATCTGGCTACTGGTGCAAAAGTTTCATCGAAGTCAACACCTTCTTGCTGGTTATAGCCTTGAGCTACTAACCTAGCCTTATTTCTTACCACATTACCTGCTTCATCAAGTTTGTTCTTGAACACCCATTTGGTGCCAATGACTGATTGATTCTCAAGAGGAGGAACCAGAGTCCAAACTTGATTTCTTTCGAATTGATTAAGCTCCTGTTGCATTGCTATGATCCAGCAGTCATCTAGCAGAGCTTCATCAACTTTCTTAGGTTCAACTTGAGACATGAAGGCCATGTGGTTCATGCTCCTGAAGGAAGATCTTGTTCTCATTCCTTCTTGAGGATCACCCATAATATATTGCATTGGATAGGTTGATGAATATCTCCATTCCCTAGGTAATTTGCCTTTGTCCATAGGTTGATGGCTGGAAGCTGCTGGTTCAGGTGTTTGATGATCATTATTCTCGGAGATAGGCTCATGGCTCTCAGGTTCCTATTCCTCCAGAGGTTGTGGTTCCTGCCTTATTTGGCTACTGGTACCTGTTTCATGTTCTCCCTCTTCCAGACTAATTCTCGCATGTACAGGGTTAGTTTCATCAAATATAACATGAATCCTTTCTTCTACTATAAGAGATTTCTTATTAAACACCATATATGCTTTACTATTAGTGGAGTAACCAACAAAGGTATCTTCTTTAGATCTAGCATCTAATTTTCATAGGCTTTCTTTATTATTATAGATATAACATTTGCATCCAAAAGCCCTGAAGTAGCTAATGTTAGGTTTTCTTCCTTTCCATAACTCATATGGTGTTTTTCCTAACATTGACCCAATGGTTGTCCTATTTAGAATATAGCAAGCAGTATGAACCGCTTCAGCCCATAAGTTCTTAGGGAGATTATTTACACAGAGCATAGTTCTAGCCATATCAAGAAGTGATCTATTCTTTCTCTCAACAACACCATTTTGTTGAGGTGTTCTTGGAGCTGAAAAATTATGGCTAATGCCTTCTTCATTGCAAAAATTTTCAAAGAAATGATTTTCAAATTCTTTTCCATGATCACTTCTTATGCTTGTGATAATTTCTCCTTTCTCATTTTGAATCCGATTACAAAAAGATTTAAAGTTTCCAAAACATTCACTTTTTGTAGCCAGGAACAAGACCTAGGTAAATCTTGAGTAATCATCTACTATTACCATACCATAGTACTTACCACCCATGCTTCGGGTTCTTCGAGGTCCAAACAAGTCCAAGTGAAGTAGTTGTAACGGTTTTTCAGTGGATACATACTCCTTTAGTTTGAAGGAGGATTGAGTTTGCTTTCCTAATTGGAAAACTTCACAAATATGATCATTTACAAACCTTAGGCTAGGCAGACCATTGACCAAAGATTCCTTAGAGAGTTTGGTTAACCGTCTCATGCTAGCATGACCTAACCTTTTGTGCCAAAGCCAGCTTTCATCAATGGTAGATGCTAAACACTTGAGAGAAGGAAAAGGTGAGTCATCAAGAATGTAAACATTATTATGCCTTATTCCCTCAATTAATATGATGTCACTATCCTTTTCATGGATCATGCACTTTGAGGATTGAAAAGTTATCTTGTCACCGTTATCACAGAACTGACTAATGCTTATGAGGTTATGTTTTAAGCCATCAACCATATAAACATTATCAATTGATAAGGTAGAATTAACCATTATCTTTCCATAGCCAATAATTCTACCTTTGTTATTATCACCAAAGGTTACTTTTCCCGTTCTCTTGTGAGACAAGGACAGGAATTTTGAAGCATCACCAGTCATGTGTCTGGAGCAGCCTAAGTTAAGAATCCAGTGCTCCTTCTTCATTCTGGCTTTAAGGCACACCTATTACAAGGTTACTTAAACTTATGTGCCCAATGACTGTTGGGTCCTGAAATGGTTAGTCAAATAATTTCTTGTTGCATTTACAGATCCTTTAGGCACCCAGACTTGTTTAACTATGACTTTCTTCGTTTTTACAGGTTCCTGCTTTGTGACCTCTTTGTTTGCAAACATAGCACACCCTGGTGTTTCTAGGTTAAGGTTCCTGTTCAGTAAAGAATTTTTTATAGGGTTTTTCAAAATTTCCTTGATCATAACCTAATCCTGTTTTATCAAAACACCCTTTTCCAGATCCTAGTATTTTATCTAGGTTTTCTTGCCCTTTGACAAATCTTGCTAGATCTTTATTCAGACTATCAACCTTTTCCTTTAATATCTTATTGCTTGCTAATACTCCTTCTAGTTTCCTATTTTTGGTCAATAATTCTTCAGTTGATTGTTCTAACTTTCTTATTTTATTCTCGAGATTATTTATCTCCTCTAGCCTCTCTGATGAGTCTTCTTTTCCTTCTAACTTTTCTTTTAAATTGTCTCTTTCTCCTTTCTGCTCATCACATGTTTTTATCAGCTGCCTTTGTGTCTTCTGTAGATCACTGTATTTTTTCCGCACTCTCCTAGCATCTTCCATGGCTATTTCAAAAGCATCTGCTAATTCATCATAAGTGAAGGGTTCGTTATTTACCTCATCTTCTGAGTCTGAATCAGAGTGTGCCATAAAGCACAGATTGGCAGGCTCCTCTTTTTCGGTATCCGAGCCAAAGTCATTGTCACTCCATGAGGAATTCGCCATGTCTTTCTTCTTATCACTCTTACTGAGTTGAGGGCAGTTAGGCCTCATATGCCCAGGTTTTTTTGCATTTGAAATAGGTTACTTCTTCTTTTTGCTTGTTCTTTCTGTAGGTTGAGTCTTTTCTTTTGTCATCATATCTCCTCCGATATATTCCGTACATCCTTTTGGCAAGTAGAGCAACTTCATCTTCATCATCAGTGATGGGATCTTCATTGGTGGCTTTTAGAGCTACTGCTTTTTCTTTCTTGCTATTAGGCTGGTGTCGCAGGTAGCTTCCTTCCCAGGTAATCAGATTTCCTCTTAGCTCATCAAAGGACATCGTTTCTGCTTTTCCACTTTCAGATAGAGCAGCCACCTTTGCATCCCATGGTTCAGAGAGAGACCGAAGGATTTTTCTATTCACATCTTCTGTGTCCAACTTTCTTTCAAGAGCTGCTAAACCATTGAGGATTTTTCCAATTTTTTCAAGAGCCTCCTCAATAGGTTCATCTGGCTGCATTCGAAAGTTCTCATACTCTCTCATCAGCTTGTCAATATGGGCATTTTTTACTCCTGAAGTTCCTTCATAGGTTAGCTCCATTTTCTCCCATATTTCTTTGGTTGTTTCACATGCAGAGAGCTTGTTGTATTCTTCTTCATTTACTGCATAGAAAAGAAAAGTTTTAGCCCTACAATTATGTTCAGCTATAATAATATCAGCATCTGTCCACTCATCCTCAGTCTTGAGGACAGTTTTTTCATCAACCACTTTGGTTATAGCAACTAGTCCATTTTCTATAATTTTCCAGATTTTCATATCTGTTCCTTGGTTCCAGTTCTTCATTTTATTCTTCCAGTAGCTATAATTTTCCCATCGAAGAACGGAGGTCTTTGGGTAGATTGACCTTCGGTACATGTGGACATCTTGGTTTGTGGATCTCTCTGAGGTAGTTCAACCGAAAAACACAGAGACCTCCTCTGATACCAATTGAAAGAACCAAAAGGGGGGTTGAATTGGTTAATCTATAAAAATATTGGATTTTAAAAATTTAGGCTACTGTAATTTTGGCTAATGAAAAATATACTTAGTTTTTAAAATAAGGCTCCTGTTATAAAAAGATTCAGTTCTGGTTTATTTGAAAAATAGTTGGGTAGATGTTAAAAACAGTAAACAAATAAAGAACACAAGCAATTATTATAGTGAGAGGTTCGCATGAAATATCCTACGTCCTCTCACTCCCCCTTACTAAACGTGTAAGAGGAGTTACTTCACTAACTTGGGAAATGTGAATTACAACCAGGAAACCTTCAAAACACCAAGGGATAAGCCATAATAGCTTTTACTACCTAACCCAGGTAACCCTTCAAAAACACAAGATTAGCCTCAAGGGCTTTTACCACCTAACCTAGGCAACCTCAGCCGAAGGCTCAGCACAAGTGCTTTTACAACCAATCTGTGAATTACAACAATCCTAAAACTAAAACTTGACCAGTAGCCTACTGATCAATTAGCCTCCATGTCCTAGGTTCCTACCCGGACTCTAGACAAAAAGGGAAGAGATTAAGAAGTGAAATAAAAAGGGATTACAGACTCTAATTTCTCACTAAGAGACAAATAAACTCAAATGAATGCTTGAAGGCTGAATCACACTCTCTTGGAACACTAAGGCTTGTAGATCAATCTCTTGAAGTGCAAATGTCCAAGTCTTGTGTTTATATAGGCCTGAAGCTCCTATCCGTTGGGAAGCATATCATCCTCATTTAAGTTGGCCTTTATTCCCTTCTTGAATGCCATTCTGATTGACACGATTATTTCCTTTTTGGCTTGGGTCAATGCTTGACAGCCTACTGGTAGCTCCCAAAATGGAAAGTAGGTCTGAATCAATCTGCTCATAATCAACCTTCCTGAAATCAAGCTAGGTTCCGCTTTCGGATTTGTTAGTATTTAAAAAAATTTAAGGGTAAAATATATTCAAATAAGAACATCCCTTATTGATCCAGAATCCGAAAATAATTATGCATTTATTTCATAGCTAATTTGATTTCTTTCCTAATTCACTTGGTCAATGATGCAATATACAATCCGCCTTAAATGCCATATCAACTTGATGCCCAATTCGTATCAAATCAGCTTTTTTGTTAATTGATTTAGAAAGATATTCTATTTATCATCTAATCAATTAAAACCATGAGTTTCATAATAAAATCGTATTTTTGAATTAAACCATTATCAAAAACCCATATTTTAATTATGGACAACTATTGTCCCAACATAAGCAATCAAGAGCTTCTGACTTATGTGAAATCAAATTGACATGACCATATCACGAATAATCGTGTATAAAGGTAATGAAATACCACGATCTATGTCTCACCCTCACACTCATTAGACCATATATATCGAAATGAATTAATTGCAATGGATTTTCAGCTTTTGTTCCCTTTCCGAAAGGCTTTCTAGTTGCCTTACCCACTAGACAGTTTTCACAAAGTGACATTTTCATGTTTGGAATGGAACCCAAAGGCCCTTCTTTGGTTAGTTGATGCATGTTATTGATAAACCCTTTCGAGAATAACATAATTACTTAGATAGGCCTTCGTAATGAATGATTATCTTCAATAGAATGAATCTTAGAATGAGTTAGTTAAACCTGAAGATCGTTAGATTGACTATGATTGTTTGAAACTCATTCTTCTTGGAACCTATTGGATCTAGTATCTTTATCTATCCCTTATTATTATCTTAGCATCTAAATATTTTCATCCCTTAGCCTATCTAGGATTACTAACGATCAATCATAGAATTTGCTTGAAGGCTTCGCGAGAGATTCGACCCTTGGGTTACACCCTGTGCTACCCTAAGGTTTTTATTTGATCACGATCATGACAACCGGTCGAGATCTTGACTCGCACAAATTTGAAGAGTTTTGGACATTTATCAAATTTGTTTGATACCACCAAAAATAAACCCAACTTTGGGGTGTAGGATAGAAGTTAAATAATATAAATATCCATGAAAATACACCAATTAGGTTGAATATCTCAACACAAGGAATAGATTGGAAATATGATAAATTGACCAATAAAAGACACCAATTCTTGATAGTCTTAATTATTTGCAAACCATGTTGAAGATCATATAGAAGCCTTTGATGTTTGGTCAGTGCTACAGGCTTAACAGAGATCAATGGGAAGACAACTTTCCAAGTGTTAAACCGAAACCGACCTGATCTGGAACTAGTAGGAAGCCCAATAAAAGGATCAAGACAATCAAAGAATGGAGTATTCATTGCAGCCAACCAAACTGGACTAGCCACAGCAAATGAAGGCCTCTTAGCCGTGGCGAGCACAATACCACTCGTCGTAGTGAGTGTACACGGATGATGTGGCAAAGCATTGATGATGTGACGTTGACATGGCGAGCCACATATGTGATTGTGGACCAATGATGATGTGGCAATATAATTATGACATGGCGTTGACGTGGAAAACCATATATGTGGCAAGTAGATGTTGATGTGGTGATGATGAAGACAAGCAACTTAAATAGAAATTTAAATGAAGACCTAGTTATCCAAAGATTAAATAATATTTAAATTCAAATTTGAATTAGTTTGAATTATTTTAAGATTAGAATCGTAGTCAAATTGGGGTCTGTGTGCACTATAAATAGAGGCTCCATTAAGTTGTAACTTGCGCTCAGTCTTCAGAAGTATACCATGGGATATTTTGTGAGTCATGAGTGGCTATTTCTGCTTAGGTTTCCTAAAACAACTGGAGTAGGCATGAGTCGATGGTTTCGCATTAGGGTTTATATAATTTTGTCTATGTATTCATGCTTTTTTATTTTTATAATTATGTTTGCTTCGATTCATTTATTTTAATATTCTGCTATATTCACCGTGTTAGAGCATGTACAAAGTTGCTTGGTTTTTAATTACAAATTAGTAGGTATTGATTATATGAAAGAGTACTGGGAATTCCAAGTTCATGGAATTCAATATAATTACATCTATAGAGTTCTTGATTTATCTACATATCTAAATTGCAATGTTATTCGTTCCCGGTTAGGACATAGTTTCTCTAATAATATCATAAAATCTTGTGATACATGTTATTGATGTACCCGTTCGGGAATAACATAATTACATAGATAGGCCTTCGTGATGCATGATTATCTTGAATAGGATGAATCTTAGAATGAGTTAGTTAAACCTGAAGATCTTTAGATTGGCTATAACATAACTACTACTCAGAGGTTTCCTCCCCCACACTTATCCTAGAGGGCTACCAAAATTAAGGATAAAGTGATGAAAGAAATAGCAGATGGTCAATCCGGATTTAGATTCTCCTTGAAAAGTCAGGGCGGTAGTAGGTACCTACGCTCTAGGAAACTTTCAGTATTCACTTTTACCTTTCCAAGTCGCATGTTTTCCTTGAGTATTTGGAATAGAAGGACTGGCCTTCTTTTTTGAAAACTTGTAGTATTCCCTACCAACTCACCAATGAGCAAGTTCTCCTTGAATATTCTATAAACTATGGGGAACCTTTGGTTTAGGGGACTTTCACTAGTCCCTTTTGGCTTACCAATGCGCAGGTTCTCCTTGAATATTTGAGGCAGTAGGAGAACCTTGCTTTTCATGGAATATTCAGTATTCCCCTCCCTTTTATCTTGCCCTCTAGTCATCCCTATTGTTAAATCTACTCCATCTTGGTTTAAGATGGTTGCTACTCTAGGGCTTTTATGTTCTATACCTATATTGCAAAAGTCATTTGTTTTAAGGGTAAAACAGGGGGTATCAATTTTATCTGTAGTTCTTCTAGCTTCCTCGAGTTCCTCCTCCTCTTGGAGTTTAAATCGAACGATTTTCTTCTTATCCATAGGAAGAGGTGGAACAATTGGAAGTTTAGTGTTCTTTTCTTCTACATCCTTTCCTATCTATGTTTCAACAACTACAAAATAGGACACAAATCCTTTCCTAGCATCATTAAGCACAGAGGAAGACAAAGGGGAAAAGTTTTGCAGAATGGAAAGCCATTCATCTATTTCTATTTTACTAGGTGTTTTATCATCATGATCATAAGGGGATAAGGAAAAGGATACATGCCTTTTTTACTTTAGCCTTCTTGTTAGTAACTTCTCTTGGACGAATTTTCATTGTTTCCTCGTCTACAGAGTACACCTTTTCCACAACCCTTGTGGTAGGGGCTTGTAGTTGGTCCTTATAGATTTTAAGAAGTTGGACGGCTAATTCCTTTGCCACATCGTCAAATTTTTTTTATCTTTTCTTCTATTGGGAGGAGCCGTTCTTCCCATTGTACCCTAAGGGTTTCTAGCTGGTTATTGGTCTCTGCTCGTTGTTATGCAAATGCAACTTTTATGGCTTTGAATCCGCAGATGATCAAATCCTTGAGTTCATCAAGGTCATTTGCGAATGGGGATGACAAGGGCTGACTTAGAGGGTTTATTGGGCTTTCCTTGCCATGGCGAGGTATGGCAACGTACATCGATGCTCTGTCCGCTGTGCCGAACAGTGGTGGCGAGCAACACAGAATCATGCGTTGTTTGCTACAGCGAGGCTGGTGGCGAGTAACTCAGAAAAGCTTGTTGCTCACCTTGGTGAGTGCCTTTTGTATTTTGTGCCATTCATTGTGGTGGCAGAGGTGGCTATGAGTCCAAGAACCCTTGTTTACTCGCCATGGCAAACACAGGCAGCGAGCTGCCCAGGTGTTCTTATCCTTCGGGAGAGAAAAAGAAGAAAACAAAAATAAAAAGGAAAGAACCAAGCAACTTTGTACATGCTCTAACACGGTGAAATAACATAATATTAAAATACATGAATCGAAGCAAACATAACTATAAAAATCGAAAAGCATGAATACATAAACAAAATTATCTAAACTCTAATGCGAAACCATCGACTCATGCCTACACTAGTTCTTCTTGGAAACCCAAGAAGAACTAGCTACTCATGACTCACAAAATATCCCAAGGTATACTTTTGAAGACTGAGCATGAGTTACAACTTAATGGAGCCTCTATTTATAGTGCTCACAGAGACCCCATTATTGACTAGGATTCTGGTCTTAAAATAATTCAAAGTAATTCTATTTTGAATTTCAATTTAAATATTATTTGAATCCTTGGATGACTGGGTCTTCATTTAAATCTCTATTTAAGTTGCTTGTCTGCATAATCGCCACATCAACATCCACTTGTCACGTCAGCGACATGGCATAATTATCTTGCCACATCATTAGTGACTCGCAATGTCATCGCCACATCACTAGTGTACGCTCGCTGCAACGAGTGGTATTGTGCTCGCCACGGTCAGCAGGCCTTCATTCGTTGTGGCGAGTCTAGTTTTGTAGGCTGCAGCGAATACTCCTTTCTTTTATTATCTTAATCCTTTTCTTGGCCTTGCTACTAGTTCCAGCTTCGGTTCCGATTTCACACTTGGAATGTTGTCTTCCCATTGATCCCTGTTAACCCTGTAACACTCAACAAACATCAAACGTCTAATATCCGAGATATTTATTTTTATTATTATCATTATTATTAATTTATTTTTCTTAGGGAAAGAAAAATAAATTAAATTAAAAAGTTAAAGAGTTAAAAAATAAAATGTAGGGAAAGAAATGGGATATTTATAATTTTTTTAGGACTTAAAAGAAAAAGAGGATATAAAAAATAAATAAATTTAAAAATAATAATTATAATAATGTGTATATATATATATATATATATATTAAAAAATATGGGGGGGGGGCAACGTGGACCCCTCCCATTTACACACACTCACAATTAAACAAAAAGAAAAAAAAAAGAAAAGAGAATGCAGCAACAAATGTGACCTCCCTTTAATATAAACACACACACCCATTCACTAAAACACATGCACACATAAAAAAAACTTAGGCAGAAGCAAAACGTAGCAGAGCACGACGCTAAGGACCCGAGAAGCCGAGAGAGAAGGAGAAGCAACGTGCACGGTGGTTTGGTGCCGAGAACTCGCCGGAAAATACATCCCGCCACCTGTGTGGGCCACCGAAGTCCATCTTTCATCACCACCAAGCTCCCCATCCGATTGAATCAAGGTATGGAAGCCCCAATCCTTCAAAAACCCCAATTTCTCCAATTTTGGGTATTTTATGAATGCTTCAATTTCTTCCAATAGGGGCATTCCGGGGTTACAGTTGAGCTTAATGGATGTTATTGAAAGCTTAGTGAGGTTTAGAATCGAAGTTAAACCATAGGATTTGACCGGGTATGGAAATTAGGAAAATTGGGTTTGAAAATTGCTCTAAAATTCGATATTGATAGTTTGATGCTTGTTTTGGCTTGGATTGGATTAGTATAAGTGTTATAAGTGCTGGAAATAATCAAGGGAATAAAGCCCGAGTATTTACCGTCTCAATCGGAACCGAATCCGGTGTAAAAGAGGCGAAATACTAAGCCACAGTGCCGTAAGGAGCTGTGCGGTGGGTTGAACACCTCAGTCTAGTCCGTGGTGGACACCTAAGACCTGCTAAATTGGTTCCAAGGCTCTAATTATACCCCAATTATATTTTCATATATAATTAAAGAGGTAGTAATTAAGCTTTTACTCGGTGAATAAGGGAGACGGTGGAATGAGTAAGCTAGAGCCTCTTTTGAACCGTGAATTTAATTCTTTTATTAGTTAAATACCCATATGAACACATGAAGGGAAATTTAGACAAGTGTAAATCTCTAACCTAAGCAATTAGAGGTTCTAAATGGCTCGAAAGTGTGAAATTCGAATATGGGGCATTCTGGACTTTTAGAAAGAGCAAATAAAACGACGTAACGACCTAAGTAATTAATTCTTGGAAAATAGCTAGAGGGTGCATAAGCAATAGCATGACACGTGCATGGTAGATGCTTAGTTACGCGTTCTAAATTTCTTAAATATAATGTGTATAGGGCACCACAGAGTGATTGGAGCTTCAGGCACTCCGAGTACTGATCAAGAGGGCCAACGAGGTGAGGGGCTCTCCCATCCCTGCCCCACAGGGTTGAATGACTACATGGAAAATGTGGTATGCTCTATTTTGTGCAAATTGATATATGGAATGTATTTATATGAATAAATTTATGTTACGCGTGTATGATTTGTAAGTAAGTAGTCAACGTGCAATAATATATGTGCTTATATGATTAATCACAAGGTGTATTTGTGCTATTGTGGCTCACCGAGCCTTATATGATACCGTGGGTAGGATTGAGTCAGAATTTCATATGTGAGAGTTTATTAATATTAGGAACCTACTTAAATTGATCACCGTGCAAAGATTTTGACCGTATGGTACATTGAGTGTGAGTGAGAGTGATGCATAATTGAAAAGGGGGAAACTAGGCCGAGCTAATTCACACGTGTAATATTCAGTTAGTTATTAATAGGGTGTCTTTCAAGGTCGAATAGGTTATTTGAACTTGTTTAGGTTAGTTCGGGTAGATCGAGTCGGTTATCCTGGTCGGATAGACAGGATTCAGTTAACAGTAAGTATGCCACATAGTGGCCATTACCTTGGTTTAACCGGGATCAGACAAGTTGCCGTCTATTATCTAAGCGTGCCTTGGAGTCAGAAAGTTCCTAGTTTGATCAACTAGGTTCAAATAAGACATTTCCTTCGGGCCAGTATTTCTTTTAGCGTAACGCGGGAGACAGAAAGTGAATGCCTTCGGGCCAGTATTTCTCTTAGCGTAATGCAGGAGACAGAAAGTGAATGCCTACGAGCATAACTATGTATGACTTTTGAAAAGATATGATATATATTTATGATTGGTTTACATGCGGATTAATAAACATGTTAGGAGCATGAATTAGGATTTTTAATTGTGAATATGATATATTGATTGCCTGATCATATTAAAGGTCACAATATAAATCCGTTTAATGCGCATGTGGTTGTGGTTGCTCCCTTCCCCAAGCTGTAGTGGTACCCGCTACTACGCCAGGGATGTGGGAGCTTCTCACTGAGTCTGTTCGACTCACCCCCTGTTTACATGTTTCAGATACAGGTGGTTCAGGAGTCGGGAACGCGTCCACTTGTTCTCAAGGAGGCGGACAACTCTGAAGACCGCACGCTTTGTTCACGTCGGTAGTTATTTTGATTATGTATATATGTTGCGATGTATATATATATATGAATCCCTTTTGGGTGTAGCGTTTGTACAGATACAGCTGCAGTATATATATACGTCCTATTCTAGCATTGTCGGCTTTAAAGTTAGGTCTTGGTATTGGGACTTTAGGCTATTATATAGCGTATATCTTGTATATGTATATATGACTTCCGCATGCGACTAGGATAGGTCACACGCCTTGACGGTGTGATCAATATGTAAATTATATATATGAGTGACTGAATACCTTATTGTATGAAAATATGGCTTCCGCATGTGAATAAGATAGATCACACGCATTGAGGCGTGTGATCAATATGTAAACTATTTGCAGGTGTGTGATTGAATATATACTTGACTGTATACAGGAATTCTGCACGTGAATAGGATAAATCACCCGCCCTGAATCGCGTGATCAATATGTATAATATATGTAAGTGTAAGTGATTATTTGTATATGTATAGACTGAAGCGGCGTTGAGCGAGCCGTGGATTGCACGCTACTTAGGTCACCGGATATGGATGGCCATAAATACTATATATTGTTTGTATTAGAAATGGGTAGTTATAAACATGTGAAAATGTCAATCAGGGATTAGAGGCTTACGGTATAGGAGAAATCCTACTTCCCATGCCGGTCACGGACGTCCGATTGGGGGTCGTGACAATCTTGGTATCAGAGGCTGGTTATTTTTAAACTGTATGAAGCCACAGGTATGACCGGGTGTCGGTTTACGCCTCGTTGTGAACCCGGGCACACCGTGGGAGTAAAAAGGCACTTGTGGAAGTACCCAGGAAATTGAGTCAGCCTTTCTTTCTACTCTCTTTGATATGAAATATCATTGATATACGTGTACTCATTAGGTGTGGTCGTTGTGCAGTATAGGGATGCCACCGATCACTAGACAGGCTAGGGGTGGAGGGAGAACTCCTACTGAATTTGATCAAGAGTCAGTTCGGGAGGGGGAAATGCCCACCCGTGGACGAGGTAGAGGCCGTACCCGAGGCCGAGGTAGAGGTCGTGCTCGTGGTCGAGGTAGAGCACAAGTGAGAGAAGAAGAGAGGAGACAGTCATCGGAACCTCAGGTTGAGACAGGTGCACCTTCCGTGGCAGAAATGCTCACGGCAGGATTTTAAGAACTAAGAGAGTAGATGACGAGACAAATACAGAGGGAGGTGTGCCGGTTAGTAGTCGGCGAGGAAGAACAAGAGAGAGTTCCTAGCAATCAAGAGATCGAGGTTGTTGAGGAAAAGGATAGGGAATGGGAACAACCACAGGGAATGCCTCGTGAGCCGCAGGTAGTACCCAGAGAGCTACCAATTTCAAAATTTCTGAAGCTTCATCCACCGACTTTCTGCGGAACTAGTGAGAAAGAGGATCCGTAGTATTTTATCAGAGATGTGGTTAGAATTGCGCACATGCTGAGGTGCTCAGGGCATGAGTTAGTGGAGTTGGCTTCATTTCAGCTGAGGGGAGCTGCTAGAGTATGGATAGAGTCTGTACAGACCAGGTATTCAAGAAGGGTGGCACCAATGACCTGGGAAGATTTTCAGAGGGAATTCCTGGGTCGGTTTCTATCTGAATGCACTAAAGATGCAAAGCGTCAACAATTCGAGGAGTTGTGGATGACGCCTAACATGACCGTGATGGAGTATGAATTACTTTTTACGGAACTGGCTCAATTCTCACCTGAGTTAGTTCCGAATGAAGAGGCGAGGATCAAGAGATTCATACACCGACTCACGGAGCCGTTATTTACTGCTTTGTTACCTCAGAGGAGACAATTTGAGACCTTAGCTCAAGCAGCAGACTGTGCCAGGATGATTGAAACCAGGAAGAGGTACGGGACTTCTATTGATCCCAAAGTCAAGTTAATTACAGGCAGTGACAACCAAGGAGGTGGAAGTAAGAAAAGGAAGACAACAGGTGGTGGTGCAGGATACTCAGGGTCCGCAGGGGGACAATCCTCAACCACCACACATGAAACAGGTACAAGAAGTAATTTTCAAGGGGGACAGAGAGTGCAAGGGGGTGGAAATGCCGGTAAGACAAGGCCCTAGTGTGCGACTTGCGACAGATTTCATTTTGGAATATGTCGGAGACTGACAGGTGGGTGTTACAACTGCGACCAGGTGGGCCATATGGCTAGAGAGTGTCCAAAGTGAAAAGAGGGTACAAGGGTGAGAAGCAATTCGACGCCGAGAGGTACACCTATTCCAGCCCCACCAGTGAGAACCGTACCACCACAAACAGCTAGTACAGGTAAAACTAGAGGCCGTGGTGCAGGATCTAGTGGTAGAGGGCCAGGGGCAGTAGGTGGAGGACAAGCGCAGGTATTTGCACTCTCTCAGCAAGACGCTCATGCATCAAATGCAGTTGTGACAAGTACCCTTATTGTTTGCTCTCTTGAAGCACGAGTCTTATTTGATTCCGGCTCCACTCATTCCTATGTGTCGCATGCATTTTCTTCTAAATTCAACAAAAGTCCGTCTAGAATGAAAGAAACATACTGGTCTCTATTCCAATGGGAGAATCGGTACAAGTAGAGTATGTGCACAAGTCTTGCATTGTGGAGGTCGATGGTCATGAGACTTTGGTAGACCTTCGATTGTTGTGTATGGTTGATCTTGATGTCATCCTCGGAATGGATTGGTTGACATCTTGCCATGCGGTTGTGGACTGCAGGGCTAAATGTTTGAAATTTAATACGCCAAACGAGGAGCTTTTGTGATACAGGGTGACGGAGCTGTACCGTATCCAAGCTTGATCTCGGCTTTGAAGGCATCCAAGTTACTTGGAAAGGGATGCAAAAGGGTATTTGGCCTTGGTCCAAGATACCACGAAAGCAGTACTTTCCCCGACTCAAGTACCGGTAGTGCGAGAGTTCTTGGATGTATTGCTGGGGTTGCCGCCTGATCGTGAGATTGAATTTGAAATTGAGCTGCAACCTAGCACCCAGCCTATCTCCACACCACCTTACCGGACGGTTCCGAAAGAGTTGAAGGAGTTACATACACAATTACAGGAATTGCTTGACAAGGGTTTTATAAGACCCAGCTTCTCTCCTTGGGGTGCACCGGTCCTTTTTGTGAAGAAGAAGGACGGATCTTTGCGGTTGTGTATCGATTACCGAAAGTTAAACAAGGTGACGATCCGCAATCAATACCCACTGCCAAGGATAAATGACCTATTTGATCAGTTGTAGGGCGCAAAGCGGTTTTCCAAGATTGATTTGCGATCTGGGTATCATCAATTAAAGATTCGAGAATCAGATATACCTAAGACTGCATTACGGACCCGATACAGACATTACGAGTTCTTGGTGATGTCTTTCGGATTAACTAATGCTCCTGCAGCGTTCATGGACATGATGAATAGGATTTTCAAACCATTTCTGGACCGATTTGTCATTGTCTTCATTGATGACATTTTGGTTTATTCTAAGAATTCTGAAGAACGTGTAAAACACTTAAGATTAGCATTGCAGAATTTGAGAGAGGAGAAACTGTATACCAAGTTCTCCAAGTGTGAATTTTGGCTTGACAAAGTTGGCATTTTGGGTCACTTGGTATCATCAGAGGGAATCCACGTTGATCCAAGTAAGGTAGAAGCTGTGAAGAATTGGTCTCAGCCTACCTCAGTTACTGAAATTCGTAGTTTCTTGGGCCTGGCTGGATATTATAGAAGATTTGTGCAGGACTTCTCTAAGTTTGCTGCACCTATGACTAAGTTGACTCAGAAGGGGGTGAAGTTCATATGGGATGATAAGTGCGAGCAGAGTTTTCAGAAGCTAAAAGACAGCCTTCACTACCGCTCCGGTGCTGGCACTACCTGAAGGCACAGGAGGGTATGTGGTATACTGTGATGCGTCAAGGATCGGGTTAGGGTGTGTCTTGATGCAGCACGGCAAGGTGATTGCGTATGCATCACGACAACTGAGGAAACATGAGAAGAATTACCCGACTCACAACCTTGAGATGGCGGCTGTAGTGTTCGCGTTGAAAATATGGAGACATTACCTGTACGGTGAGACATGTGAAATTTATACAGACCACAAAAGCTTCAAATACATTTTCGAGCAGAAAGACCTGAACTTGAGACAACGTCGGTGGTTAGAGTTGTTGAAGGACTATGACTGCACGATCTTGTATCATCCAGGAAAGGCTAATGTGGTAGCCGATGCTCTGAGTCGGAAATCCAAGGGCAGTGTTGCTCATATAAGTGAAGAAAGAAGACCGTTGATCAAAGAGCTGCACGAGCTAGAACAGACGGGGAATCAGTTTGAGATTGGGAGTTCTAACTCACTTTTAGCCCATTTGCAAGCTAAGTCCTCTCTGATAGAAGAAGTGAAGTCTAGACAGGATGAAGATACCGATCTCAAGCAAATCAGGGATGTTGTAACTAAAGAGAAAGGGGACGGCGCCCGATTCTCTATGGATGATTTCGGGATACTTCGGTTGGAGGGACGGTAGTGTGTCCCTATGGTTGATAACTTGAAAGAAAGAATCCTTGAAGAAGCACACCAGACAGCTTATACAATCCATCCGGGACCTAATAAAATGTATCATGACCTGAAACAGCTATATTGGTGGAATGGCATGAAAAGGGACGTTGCAAACTTTGTAGCCAGGTGTTTAGTATGTCAGCAAGTCAAGGCTGAACACCAGAAGCCCGTCGGAACATTACAACAGATAGAAATACCTGAGTGGAAATGGGAAAGAATAACGATGGACTTTGTAACAGGGTTGCCAAGATCACAACGGGGATTTGATTCGGTTTGGGTGATAGTGGATCGTATGACTAAGTCCGCGCACTTTCTGCCAGTTAAGACCACTTACAGAGTGAGTCAATATGCACAGATTTATCTATCAGAAATCGTTATATTGCACGGTGTGCTAGTGTCTATAATATCTAATAAAGGGCCACAGTTCACTTCCAGGTTTTGTAAGTCATTGCAGGAAGTATTGGGAACTAGAGTTGATTTGAGTACTGCGTTCCACCCACAGACTGACGGGCAATCAGAAAGAACCATTCAGATTCTTGAAGACATGCTTCGGGCGTGTGTTATGGATTTCGGCGGAAGTTGGGAAAGTTATTTACCTTCGGCTAAGTTTGCTTACAATAACAGTTATCAAGCAAGTACCCAAATGGCACCTTTCGAGGCCCTGTACGGTCGTAGGTGCAGATCCCCGATTGGGTGGTTCGAGGTCAGAGAGGCTAGTCTAATCGGCCCAGAATTATTACAAGATGCCTTGCAGAAGGCGAAGTGTATAAGGGAGAGATTGCTGACGGCTCAGAGTAGGCAATAGTCTTATGCAGACAATTGAAGGAGAGAACTCGAATTCGCCATTGGTGAACAGGTGTTTTTGAGGATATCACCGATGAGAGGCGTGATGCGGTTCGGTAAAAAGGGGAAGCTAAGTCCTTGGTATATCGGATCGTTTGAAATCCTAGAACGAGTTGGAAATGTGGCGTACCGGTTGGAATTGCCTACAGAGTTGGAAGGGGTACATCCTGTCTTTCATGTATCAATGCTTCAGAAATATCTTCCTGATCCCTCGCACGTGATTCAATCGCAAGACGTGCAACTAACCGAAAATCTGACATATGAGGAGGAGCCAGTGGAAATCTTAGATCGGCAGTTGAAGAAACTCAGAACGAAAGAGATTCCATTGGTTAAGGTTCTGTGGAGAAATCACTCGACTGAAGAAGCTACATGGGAGGTCGAGGGTGAAATGCGCAGGACGTATCCTCATCTGTTTCAAGACTAAGGTTAGTATGTTGTTTAAAATTCAGGGATCGAATTTCTTAAGGGGAGAAAATTGTAATATCCGAGATCTTTATTTTTATTATTATCATTATTATTAATTTATTTTTCTTAGGGAAAGAAAAATAAATTAAATAAAAAAGTTAAAGAGTTAAAAAATAAAATGGAGGGAAAGAAATGGGATATTTATAATTTTTCTAGGAACTAAAAGAAAAAGAGAATATAACAAATAAATAAATTTAAAAAATAATAATAATAATGTATATATATATAGATAACATCCAAAAAAAAGTATATATGTATATATGATATATATAGATATATAAAATAAAAATATATATATTTATATATATAAAATAAAAGATATATATATATTAAAAAATATGGGGGGGGGGGCAATGTGACCCCCTCCCATTTACACACACCACAAATAAACAAAAAGAAAAAGAAAAAAGAAAAGAAAAGAGAATGCAGCAGCAAACGTGACCCCCCTTTAATATACACACCCATTCTCTAAAACACACGCACACATAAAAAAAAAGTTGGGCAGAAGCAAAACGTAGCAGAGCATGACGCTAAGGACCCGAGAAGCCGAGAGAGAAGGAGAAGCAACGTGCACGGTGGTTTGGTGTCGGGAACTCGCTGAAAAACGCGTCCCGCCGCCAGTGAGGGCCACCGGAGTCCATCTTTCATCACCACCAAGCTCCCCATCCGATTGAATCAAGGTATGGAAGCCCTAATCCTTCAAAAACCCCAATTTCTCCAATTTTGGGTATTTTAGGAATGCTTCAATTTCTTCCAATAGGGGCATTCCGGGGTTAAAGTTAAGCTTAGTGGGTGTTATTGAAAGCTTAGTGAGGTTCAGAATCAAAGTTAAACCGTAGGATTTGACCGGGTTTGGAAATTAGGAAAATTGGGTTTGAAAATTGCTCTAAAATTTGAAATTGATAGTTTGATGCATGTTTAGGCTTGGATTGGAGTAGTATAAGTGTTATAAGTACTGGAAATAATCAAGGGAATAAAGCCCGAGTATTTATCGTCTCAATCGGAACCCAATCTGGTGTAAAAGAGGCGAAATACTAAGCCACAATGCCGTAAGGAGCTGTGCGGTGGGTTGAACACCTCGGTCTAGTCCGTGGTGAACACCTAAGACCCGCTAAAATTGGTTCCAAGGCTCTAATTATACCCCAATTATATTTTTATATATAATTAAAGAGGTAGTAATTAAGCTTTTACTCGGTGAATAAGGGAGACGGTGGAATGAGTAAGCTAGAGCCTCTTTTGAACCGTGAATTTAATTCTTTTATTTGTTAAATACCCATATGAAGACATGAAGGGAAATTTAGACAAGTGGAAATATCTAACCTAAGCAATTAGAGGTTCTAAATGGCTCGAATGTGTGAAAGTCGAATATGGGGCATTCTGGACTTTCAGAAAGAGCAAATAAAACGACGTAACGAACTAAACAATTAATTCTTGGAAAGTAGCTAGAGGGTGCATAAGCATTAGCATGACACATGCATGGTAGATGCTTAGTTACGCATTCTAAATTTCTTAAATATAATGTGTATAGGGCACCACAGAGTGATTGGAGCTTCAGGCACTCCGAGTACTGATCAGGAGGGCCAACGAGGTGAGGGGCTCTGCCATCCCTGCCCCACAGGGTTGAATGACTACGTGGAAAATGTGGTTTGCTCTATTTTGTGCAAATTGATATATGGAATATATTTATATGAATAAATTTATGTTACGCGTGTATGATTTGTAAGTAAGTAGTCAACGTGCAATAATATATATGCTTATATGATTAATCACAAGGTGTATATGTGTTATTATGGCTCACCGAGCCTTATATGATACCGTGGGTAGGATTGAGTCAGAATTTTATATGTGAGAGTTTATTAATATTAGGAACCCACTTAAATTGATCATCGTGCAATGATTTTGACAGTATGGTACATTGAGGAAAATGAACCTAGGTTGTTAAGTGTGAGTGAGAGTGATGCATAATTGAAAAGGGGGAAACTAGGCCTAGCTAATTCACACGTGTAATATTCAGTTAGTTATTAATAGGGTGTCTTTCAAGGTCGAATAGGTTATTTGAACTTGTTTAGGTTAGTTCGGGTAGATCGAGTGGGTTATCCTGGTCGAACAGACAGGATTCAGTTAACAGTAAGTATGCCACATAGTGGCCATTACCTTGGTTTAACCGAGGTCAGACAAGTTGCCGTCTATTACTCTAAGCATGCCTTGGAGTCAGAAAGTTCCTAGTTTGATCAACTAGGTTCAAATAAGACATTGCCTTCGGGCCAGTATTTCTCTTAGCGTAACGCGGGAGACAGAAAGTGAATGCCTTCGGGTTAGTATTTCTCTTAGCGTAATGCAAGAGACAAAAAGTGAATGCCTACGAGCATAACTATGTATGACTTATGAAAAGATATGATATATGTTTATGATTGGTTTACATGCGGATTAATAAACATGTTAGGAGCATGAATTAGGATTTTTAATTGTGAATATGATATATTGATTGCCTGATCATATTAAAGGTCACAATATAAATCCGTTTCATGCGCATGTGGTTGTGGTTCCTCCCTTCCCCCAGCTGTAGTGGTACCCGCTACTACGCCAGGGATGAGGGAGCTTCTCACTGAGTCTGTTCGACTCACCCCCTGTTTACATGTTTCAGATACACGTGGTTCAAGAGTCGGGAACCCGTCCACTTCTTCTCAAGGAGGCGGACAACTCTGAAGACCGTACGCTTTGTTCGCGTCGGTAGTTATTTGGATTATGTATATATGTTGCGATGTATATATATATATATATATATGAATCCTTTTTGGGTGTAGCGTTTGTACAGATACAGCTGCAGTATATATATACGTCCTATTCTAGCATTGTCAGCTTCATACAGATTAAAGTTAGGTCTTGGTATTGGGAGTTTAGGCTATGATATAGCGTATATCATATATATGTATATATGACTTCCGCATGCGAATAGGATAGGTCACACGCCTTGAGGGGTATGATCAATATATAAATTATATATATGTGTGACTGAATACTTGATTGTATGAAAATATGACTTCCGCATGTGAATAGGATAGATCACACGCATTGAGGCGTGTGATCAATATGTAAACTATATGCAGGTGTGTGATTGAATATATACTTGACTATATACAGGAATTCTGCATGTGAATAGGATAGATCACCCGCCCTGAAGCGTGTGATCAATATGTATAATATATGTACGTGTGAGTGATTATCTGTATATGTATATACTGAAACGACGTTGAGCGAGCCGTGGATTGCACGCTACTTAGGTCATCAGATATGGATGGCCATAAACACTATATATTGTTTGTATTAGAAATGGGTAGTTAAAAACATGTGAAAATGTCAATCAGGGATTAGAGGCTTACGGGATAGGGAAATCCTACTTCCTGTGCCGGTCACGGACGTCCGATTGGGGGTCGTGACAAAACGCACCTATCTAATATTCAACATGTTTTGCGGATAATTAAGAATATCAAGAATTTGTGTCTTTTATTGGAAATTTTATCATATTTCTAATCTATTCATTGTGTTGAGATATTAAACATAATTGGTGTTTTTTCATGGATATTTATATTATTTAACTTCTGTTTTACACCCTAAAGTTAGGTTGATTTTGGGTGCGATCACTAGTTTAATCATTCTATTTTGATTAATCTAACCTAGTCTAGCATGCCAAGTGTTTATGTCAATATGATTAGAAGAAATAGCAAAGCATTCATTATCATGATAAGAATCACCAATATCCAAAATAAAGAACTTGCCATACAACAAAGCTCATAAAGAGTTTTGTTGCAAAAAATATCAACAACTTTGTCATGAAAGTTTACATTAACCCCAAACTATAAAATACATATAATAAATATTAAGTTCCGTCAGATGTCCGGAGCATTAAGCACATCATGAAGAATGAAGGTCCTTCCACCACGTAAGGTAAATTTACAGCTGCCAATGCCTTTAACCTTAATTCTCGCATTCTTTAATTCCAACGTAAAGCTACTTACTTTGATATGACAAACGATGATACTCAATAAAGGATCCTCGTACCTTAGTTACGTGGTCTGTGGACCCTGAATCAATAATCCAAGAAAAAGAAATAGGTTATGTTAGAAAAATAGTACTAGAAAAATAATAAACGCGTGAATTCACATAATTCACTAATACCTTTTCTCTCTCAGCCTGTTTGGAACAATCACGTGCGAAATGACCCATTTTCTGGTAGGTGAAGCATTTGACCTTCTTCAGGTCTAGATTCTTCTTTCCGCCTTTCTTTCCTTTCTTCTTGAACTGCTTCTTTCCTTTGTTGAAATGAGGACTGCGCTTCCCTTCCTTTTGAAACTTTTTACTCTTCTTGAAATTGGGCGTGGACTGGGACTACCAACTTCCTCAATATAATAGGCTTGCTCAGAGGCCTTATAAGCCTCTAATCTTTCATCCTCCAATTCAAGGTGCTTAGCTACATCGTTAAAAGTAACGATGTGCTCATTGTGGGTCAGATTCACTTTCATGTGCTCCTAACTAGCAGCGACTGATCTAATGACAACTTGTTGATCGCACCCAGAATCAACCTAACTTTAGGATATAAAATGACCAATTAAATATAAATTTAAATAAATATATAAATAAATATATGAATTTGCAATAATTAAGTTAATAATACTGACATAGGAAAATAAATAGAATAGATATGTTTAATGTTTGTTAAGTGTTGTAGGCTTAACAAGGGATCATTAGTTAAATCTTCTAAGTCAGGGACCATAATGAAGCCAAAAAGTGAAAGTCGGGCAGAAATAAAAGGCTGAAACGCATAGTAGAAGGACTAATCGCCACCAAAATTCGCCATGACTAACCAGCTCACCTTAACCATCAAAATAGCTCACCATGGCCAACGTAATAGCTAGCCATGGCCAACGACGTGGCAAGACTCGTTGATGTGGCAAGTAGATGTTGTCGCGGACACATAACTTAAATGGAGGTTTAAATGAAGGTCCAATCATCCAAGGATTTAAATTAAAATAATATTTAAACGTATTCATATTCAAGTTCAAATTAGAATTAGTTTGAATTATATTATCTTAGAATACTTTATTGGAATCTTAGTCCAATTAGGATCTCTGTGAGCACTATAAATAGAGGCTCCATTTAATTGTAAACACATCTCAGACTTCATAGTCAAACCTTAAGCCTAAGAAAATTCTATGAGCCATGAGTGGCTAAATCCCCTTGGGTTCTTCAAGGAGGATTGATCTAGGCATGAGCTTGTGAGCTCATTTAGAGATTATTTATTTCTTCCTTGTCTATTTACCCTTTTCGATTAATATGATTATATTTGCTTGATTCTGTATAGAACACCCTGCTAGGTTTGCCCATGAATGAGCGTGTACATAGATGCTAAATTCCTCATGCAAAACTTAGTAGGATTATATTTATGGAGATGTACTTAGGGAATCTAGGTTTCATGGACATGGCCTAGAATCCAATATAATTATATTTATCTTTGAATTTATGACTAGTATGCATCTCTTATCACGACAGTATTTACTTGAATTAATCATGTGTCGGTGGGGAGTTAATTTATCTAAGTAATATCACAAAATCTTAATCATATATGTTATTGAAGTTCCCGGTCGAGCATAACATTATTATCTAGATAGGCTTTAGTAATGTATAACTGTCATGAATAGGGTAAAACTTATAATAAAAATAATTGATCCTAAATATCTTTAGATTGGCTAGGATTGCTAAAATCATCCTTCTTGGGACTTATTGGATTTAGTATCTTATCTGCACCTTTATATCTTTGTATCTGGTTATTTTTGTCCCTTGGCTTAATTAGGGTTACTAACGGTTAATCGTAGAGCTTGTCTAGAAGGATCCGCGAGAGATTCGACCCTTGAGTTATGCCCTGTGCTACCATTCCAAGGTTTATTTGATACCGATTGTGACGACCAGTCAGAGTCGAACCAATCGAAATAATCGATGATCACTTGCACTTGTTGCTCATCACATAAGACATGTCCAGCCTTCTTAAGTTCTCTAATCATGCTTCGCTATCTCTCTTAGATGTTGTTTCATGAGAGTGTTTGGCTTGAGTTTACAGGTCTCGAACTTAATTAATCGTGAACCTTCTCAGTTTAGTAGTAGAAGTACCACCAAAATTATCCTTCAGAGCTATCAAAATAGCTTGTGCAGTCTTTTGCGACTCAAAGTCGCACATCAAATCATCAGTCATAACACTACGAAGTGTGATCCTAGCTATGTTATTCTTCTTCATCTAGGTTTGATAAGCCTCATGGTCTCTCCTATGCCGGGTCGTATTCCCAGCTTTTGGTTCAACCAAGACATTGGTCAATGGATGAACTGCATTTTGTTCCTTCAAGATGTATTGAACCTTACTATGCCAGATGTCCCAATTTTCCCCGTTTAGCTTTTCCCCATTGTTTAGCTTAGCAATTATGTTCTTAGTTGTCATTCTTAGTTCTTTGACAAACTTATCCCACTTTGCTCTATTTTCTTTCTAAAAAGAGACGTACCATAGAACATTTTAGTTATATAACACACTTAAGTATATAATATCATGTACTTATATTATTCTTTGATTAGTAAATAATCATATAGCAATATCCATGATCAAGAGCATATGTTTGTACCTCCCATCACAGATATGAGCAATAATCACTATTTTCTATTAAAAATTAAGTATAAGTAGTTAATAAAAATTAAAAAAAAAATTGACTCTTAGAAGACTTATCTTCCAAAAGATCCCACTTATAAAAGGCATACATATGATTCATACATAATAATAATTGAAAAAGTAATTTTTAAATAATTTCATTAAATATGGTAACATGTTGAAAAAACCAAAGTACACAATTCATTAATCAAATTCAAATGAAATAACAAATCCAAAAAAAAAATCATTTAATATGGACACGCAAATAATCTAACATTGCTCTCCTAATTCTACCTATAGATTTGTGTTTGATTCTTATTGTTCGTACGTATTCCATTATGATTTTAAGGTGGAATTTTGTGTTCTCCTGTTTAGCCATTTTAATAACGTATCTTGTAAGAACCTTATTAATGCCTTTGTTGTCCTTAAATGTTGCTACATCAAATTCAACTATGTTCATAGCCATTTTAGGGGTGTAAGGTTGATCCACCTCTTCTTCCACTTCAATTGCATTTTCTTCAAGTAGTTCCACTAAATCACGAAGATTCAAGTGCGATTCTTCACTGAGGAGTTCAATTGGAAACAAGGTTTCCAAATCAAGTTCGGAATCATCTATCTCCTCTGGGTCAAATAGAGGATCTTCCTCAGGGTCCTCCTCAGGAGCTTCATCCATGGGGACAAATTCTGGAATTTCATCTAGGTAAGAAAATTCCAATGACCCATGGAGAGTCTTTTAAATGCTTTCAGAAGTCTCTTGCCTCATTTTCACCTAGAACAAAATAATATAAATTATTTTGAATTTTCTGAAATTTTTGTCTCAAATTTTTTATATAAATTAAAAATACCATAAAAATGCGCTAAAACACTCATAAAAAGTTATAAAATGCTTCAAAAATTAGCATATTGTATACCCAAATAAATCTCTCAATTTATAGATTCTTATAAACAAACTGGACCTCAACCAAAGCTAAAATGCGCACACGCTCCTTCAGAAGGTGAAAATGTGAAAAAAATTAAAAAAATTACAAATTCCAGTCTCACTGAGAAAGAGTGTGACTCATTCGCCGGTCGTCGAACGGTCGCTGGCGACACGTGCCGGTTTGGCGACCTCCTCCCACCGGCAGCATTCCGACGGTGTGGCCACCATGTCCAGGTGGGATGCCCTGTGGCCCCACACGCCACATGGTAGTTCTGCCATTTTTTAATGATAATTCCCCACCTTTTATTCAATGTTTTGGAATGGTTGGGCCTTATCCGACCCACCTGGTTCTAGAAACCATTTTTTTAATAAAACAACTGGGCCAAGCCTAATTGACTTTTCTCCTTTTCTTTTATTAAATATTAGATCTAGGGCTTACCTTTTTTTTTAGTTTCTGGTTGGGCCTTGATTTGGCCCAACTAGTTACAACTTTTGTTTTTTGTAAATAGGCTGACGGGTTTTTATTTGTTTATTTATTTATTATTATTATTATTTTATATTTACAATTTTTTAGCGACGATTTTGAAATGCTGCAAAAACAAATGCACCGGTTGTTTAACCGCTACTATAACTGTCTTCTCCTTCAACGTCTAGAATCCAGGGATTTTATACTGGTGAATTTTGCCGAAAATTTGTTTTGGCCATAATGTCACTGTTTGGAGTCCGTTTTACACAAACTATATATCGATTTTTCGCGTTCTACGCAATGGTGTAAATTTCATAGCCTGAAATCTAGATTTAATGAACCCAAATTTTCTCGAATAGTTAACTATTGTTTCAACATTGTAACATGTTCCGACTATCGGAATTCGAATCGAAGCACAAACATGTGATCCAAAACTTATTTAACAATCATAACACACATTCATCACTATATATGAAAAATCATAAAATTGGACATATGGCACACACACACAAGTATTTCATATGGAACATATATATATTGGATCCATTCAGTTTTATATAGCATAAATAATCAAACTGGGCTCTGATGCCACTGTTAGAATTCGGGCAAACCTGGATGTCAAAGTCTTTCGGGCAGCCATGCGGAGATCTGGTTACGCTGAACGCGAAACAGAGTACACAACAAATGCACACTATATGAGAGAAAGAGTAGAGAGAAGAGAGAAAACTTTCTTTCTTTTTCTTTTCAGGAAAATGTTTTGAATAAGATGAATTGAGGCCCTCAACCCACAAATTATGGTTTTCAACTTCAAGGCCAAAAGAAATGTTCCCTCCACGTTTTGAATTCAATTAAAGAGTAAATTACATTTTCTAAACTCACTTACTTTTTTATTTGCAAATTTGCCCCAATACCATTTGGGCTTAGGGCCAATCCACCAAGGGTGGATTGGCCCATATTCTCACAAATATGATCTAATTGAGATAAGTATTCATCAATAGTTGAATTATGTATTGCTGCATAACTAACTATATCAATATTAATAACAATTTGGTCTCTAATTGATTTATGGCGATGCTATTTATCAATATTAATAATAAGTTGGTCTCTAATCCATTCATGGTTTGTTCCCATTAGAGTGAGTCCCTATTATTACTTCACAAATGAAGCGAAAGTGTGCATATTGAAAGAACTGCATAGGAATTGTAAGTAGAAGAATTGCATTTGATCCAAATTCGAAAGATTGTGGACAGAATAATGTTTGCTAAAAAGATGAAACAAATTATTTAGCAAGTGGATGGAGTGAATTTGGAAGAAGCTATAACAATGTGAAGAGAAGGGGTTGGACAAGTTGAGATAACAAGGCACATGAAAAGGACAGAACAAGTATATGGTTGGCCAAAAATTGTGGACAGAATGGAAGAGGTAAGGCGATTGAACATAATAACACTATCATATTCATCTCATTCTTCTTTTACCATTTGAACTAATGGCTTACATAAAAAATTGAAGATGGGATTGTATGCACTCAAATAATTGAAGAAGTGAATAATTTTATATTAGAGTGACCATACCCATATTTATCCTACTATTTTATTCTATTTGGCAAGTTCTATAGAATTTATTGAGCCATATATCTTGCTTAGATGTTATTCTAAGCAAGTTTATATAGAATTATTGAGTCATATATCTTGCTTAGATGTTATTCTAGGGAAACTAGGGGCTAAAGTTCAAATTTGGGATTTTAATTCTTTAGTTTTAATTCTTGTGCTTTTCATTATTCAATTTTGGAATTTTCACAATTGCTTTTGGATGTTTTATAGGTTATACAAAAGAGGATTAGCAAGGATATCGACTTCAGGGACATAACTCGTGCCAGCGGATTAAGATGCAGAGAAGCAAATTTCCTTCGCATGAAGTGTTAATTACAAGTCGGTGGCTTGCAATACACTGCACACCGACGGCGTGTAAGTCAGAACATTTGGAATTTTTAACAAGGAAAAGGAGGGATACTTACTAGTTATGTTTGGAATTTATAATAGAATGATTTGAATGAAATGACTCATTAATTATTTTTTCCAATATTACCCCTTATAAATAAACACGTGACTAATTGTATTACTAAAATAAAATTGAAATTTTCTTAAACTTGAAAGGGTGTGATTGTATTTTAAAATATTAGATCATTTCAATTTATTTTTGATCCCCCAGTTTGGGGGACACAAAATCTAGAGTTTTGGATGGCTCAAGAGGATTTTGGAGACCCTCGCCTTCTATTCTATATTTCTATTCCATTCCCAAAAATTGTCTAAACATACATCTAGCCCATTTCATTTCATCATTGACCTTCCATCCAAACTTACCCTTAAAAATTTTTATAGGTGTTGTATGATGTTTTGAAGGAAGTAGAGCAATATATAAAATTATATATACCTATATATATAATTACAAGGAGTTTAGGGAGCATGGCGACACTAGTCCCCCTTCCCTCTGCCTCTGATGCCAGAGTTCCAATTGATTATCTAAACTATCTATATTGGGAGTGTGTAAGCAAAGGAGATTTTGAAATAAGCAAAGTATGGAATTTTAAATTTTAAAGAAGCAAGGTAGTGTATAAGCAAGTTTCTCCGAGTCCAGAATTTAGTTTTTTTTTAAGGTTATGATTTTCTAATATTTTTTATTCCTCTACTCCATTAAAAATTCTATTATTACAAATCTAATTTCAAATTGATCTATGTGCCTCATGATCCAATATAAGTAATCAATTATAAATGCTTATTTTTGCATATTTCATATATGAAATCTGGAGGGGAAGAAAAAGAATCAAATAAAACAAATCATAGTGCTAAGTGTGTTGCTCGGGTTCGCAGTGTCTGTTCCTTCTTCCTCTATCTCTCTCCCCACTTAGTCCATTAGTTTTTTCTCTCTCTATCTCTCTCAGCCAAGAAGACATTCTGGAAAATATTGGGGCTTTGCTTAACAGATAGATAACCCGATTAAGTGTAGGATGATGAGATGGAAAAAAAGACAGGTGTCATTTTTTAATAGGAAAACAGTATGGCAAGCATATAAGCAACAACACTTGAGTTTTGTCCAAAATCTTATAGCATATATACCCAACAACAATATATATTGCAGCTACATTGTGAGAAAGAAAACAAAATAGAAGAAAGAGAAAAGGAGCAACTTTTAAGAGAGGCAAAAGAAAGACCTGGATTTTAAGAAGCTTAAAGTCTTCTTATTTAGTTATTTCTTTTTTCAGTGCTGTTTGGAATGAAAGAAGCTCTTCAATGGCACCCATAGCAGGGTGTATGGAAAACCATTCTAGTACTAATTAAAATTTTAGATAGAGTAAGACACAAAGATGAAACCAGAATCATTATTAACAATTATATTAAGATTCAAGCAGCTAATATTAGGCTGTACTTGAGAGTTTATCTATATTATAGATCTAGTTTCCCACAGCTCAAACATAAGTACAAAATTTTTAAAGTTTTTGAGTGCAAAGTCCCTTGATTCACTATTACTGCTGAGGCTTGTATAACCATATTACTCATTTTAGGGTCAATGGTTCTTCAAAATTTGTTAGATGCCCAAACTGATATATAAATATAGAACTTAAGAGACTAACGCCTTTTATATATGCATTGCCTCAAATCCATGGAGGCCTATCTTAAAAAGTTTTAAATTAGCCAAATAACAAAGTAACATGGAAACTTGGTTTAAATGCAAGTTCTATTACAAGAGGAAATCTAAAGGCATCCATCTCTTTTTCTTTCTTCACCAATCTCTCTTTTTCTTGTAGGTGTTTCACTAATGTGCTGGTTTAAATACTTAATCTATCTATAGCTTCATCATCTCCAACTCTATAATTAATAATATTGTATTAACTCCCATTATTCATGATATCAAGTTCTCACAGAAATGAGAAAAAATGTTTATGTGCAGAGAATCAAGGATTTTGGTACTTGTTTTCTTGCTAGGCCAACTCAACACCACCTATAAGCTCCAAAAATGCTACTCTCAAGAACAGAGGCCACGAAAACATGGAATACATAGAAAAATCGAAACCAGAGGGGATTGGAAAACATATCGGCAACGAGAGGTGATGAGAGAAGAAAGAAACGCGTGCAGACACCGACGACGACAACTTGGCACACTGGAGACGACAGCTTGCACACCGGAGATGACACCTTGGCACACCGGCGACGAGACCCAGGCAGTTGCGAACCCTAATCTTAGCTTCTGTCTTATGTGGGTTCGATTGAGGATTCGTGGGTTTTTGGGCACAAAATTTACCCACGGATAAATTCCGTCAGTAAATACAAAATTAATAAAAAACGACGACATTTTCGATTGAAAGAGCGACATTTACCCATGGAAATAATTCCGTGGGTAAAATTGGTAAAAAAGATTAACAAAACGATACCGTTCAACCCAAAAAAAAGTTTGCGCCAATTATTTTTTTATTTTCCTGCCAAAAAACCCACTGATTCCCCACGGAAATTACCCACGGACCTAATTCCGTGGAGAAATCCGCGGGGAAATTCCAAAAAAAAACATTTTTTCCCAACTTTTGCCCACGGATTACCCACGGAATTATGTCCGTGAGTAATCCGATTTTTTGTTATAGTGATAGTTATGTTTTCTGTTATTGTTTTTCTTTGTAATTCTCTGCCATTAGTATAAAATAATACTTTTTAATAAAATTTTTTACAATAAAAATTTTTAAGTGGTTCAAAATATATTTGTGATGAAGAAATTTTGGAGTTTGGATTCTCTAAATTTGAGAAATGGTAAAGTTCTCTAAAATAGGAGATAGATACAAATAAAAGGGTGATCCCTAATCCATTAAAGGTTGGTGTCTATTATTGTAGGGTATTTAATTTTATCTATTTAAGTCTCTTTCATACTTTTGAGAAATAGTAAATTTGAGGCACTTAAAATTTTTATTATAAGAAATATCACTACTAGAAAATTAAGCTATAGTAACAATTATTTACCAAATGTTATAACAATTCTTACTTTAACCAAGAAATAGTAACAAATTTATTTCCAGTTGTTATAGCTAATACCTTTAGTCACAGTTCATTCATAAATGTTGGAAAATATCATGTATATTCTAACACCTACACCTATCACTAAAAGACAAAATAAAATTCAGAAATAAAATATTTGTATAATTTCACTTTTTTCATCTTTTATATAATGCTCTCTCTCTCTCACTAATTAGTTCTCTCCTTCTTTCTCTTTCTCACGTTGAGCCCTAATCCTCTATTTTCGTCAGTCCTATTTCTCTATTTTACGGCTTGTTCTCTTGCTCTCAAACATTGAAATCGATTTGTGCAACTCATTCCATCAAATCCTCACTCTTCAGATCTTGTCCTCAGCTTGTCGATCTCGTACTCGGCCTTATCGATCTCGTGCACTCCAAAACACATTGGATCCTTGCTCAACTTCTCTGGTTTGTTCTTACTCACTCACTAATTTTCCTTTTGTATGTCATTTTTGCTTCTTCCATTTACTCAAAAATAGAGGATGCATGACAAAACCGTAGGCTATGTAAATTGAATCTACAACTTGAAAATAAGAAAGGACTTGAGAGGATGATCTAGTTGTATATTTAATTTGAAGTTTAAGCTCGGTTAACTCTGGTCATTAGTGATCATATGAGATGGATGGTGGTGGATGATGATTCAATATTTCATATATATCACGATGAGATGAGATTTTGGTGGTATAAATTATTAGGTATAGTAGTTTGAATCTATTTTGATTGTTTTTACCCATGCGATTTGCTTTAATACATTGCTTTTGATGATCTCCTGATTTGGCATATTATATATCGACAAAACATAAAGGTTCACCTTACATCTATTGATTTATACCTTGCTTTTTAAACCTTTATATGTGTGTTCATATATATCCAGATTATATATTTTGCTTTTCTTTTACGTACGAAGGAAAATTGAATTGAATATTATATACCATGGAGCTTTCCTTTATTTGAGTATATATTGACATAATGTTTCAAATTTGAGAAGGTGATGATTAATAAGGGTTATTTTTCTTTTTAACAAGTAAGAGAACATTTACAAATGATTTCAGAGTTGTTGAAGAGAATATTTCAATTAAATATGGTTCCAGTTTCTTGTATTAACAAAGAACATATTAAAAACTAAATCATAGAGCTGGAACTTGGAAACAAAATACACAAAAATATTTGTCAACAAAAATTCAAACTATGTTTTGTCATGTCTGCATAAGATAGAAATAGTTCTAATATAAATTATTTTAGAATTGAGAGACATATAGTGTCTTCTTTCTGATGAGACGGGTTTGCTTTGTTATGGGTAAAGATATTGGTAATTGGATGAATCTGTTTTTCCACAGTAAGATGACTTTGTTTAAGGGATACCCATTCGTAGTAGTGAACTCTCCTATATTTATTTCTCTTATCCTATTTGCTTTTCATATCAAATAGAAATAAGATACATACTACCAAACAAAGGACGCCAGAAAAAACAAAGCTAAATTTAAAGATACGAAGACCTGGGGTTGGGTATGTAAAGGATGGATAATAAGTATCAAGACTGAGGCTGACACCTCTACTACTACTCTCTAGTGACTAATCTTCTTCTTCTTCTTTCTGCCTTCCCTACTATCTAGCCATGCGTCTCCTATATATGCTCTCTCTCTGCTAACTTCTGCTATCCATGGCACCTTCTTCGATGTCCCCTCTCTCTCTCATTTATTTCAATGCATTTTTTAAAAAGTTCTAACTTATGCTATCAATGCATTTTTAAAAAGTTCTAAATTAACTTGTTTATTTCAATTTTCTATAAAGGCCCTATTATCTTAACCATCATCTTTTTCAATGCATTTTTTAAAGTTCTAGACATGAGGCTGGGTATGTAAAGGATGGGTCTTATATGTACTTTTTTCTTTATTTCTTTGTATGAGAATCATGCTTCATGGTATAATTTATTAATTGCTTAGCCTGTCAATACCTATGATACCTCAATGTTTAGATGGACCTTTAATTTTCAAATAAAGATATAGTACAACTTTCATGAAGTGACTCATACATTATGCCATTTTAATTATTTGAATAATTATTATTTACCTAAGCGTATGTTTTGACCATTGGTACGAATTGTAAATTAACCATGGATTAACTAACTAATTATCTTGGCACTTTCACCAAGTTTTGACATGAGTGAGTAAAATTTGGATTAACTAACTAATACTGTCATTAATAACTGTTTGCAGGTTCTCGAGCTTCTGGTGCTAATAGCTTCACTAACGTAGGATCAAAGGAGAAATTAAAAGCCACACCTCTTCACTAACTAGGTAAGTGTAATTACTATATTTTTCTTAAGACATTTGTATGCTTTTTCATGTTTTGTTTTCTACTTTAATGTGAACTTTTGCATATCTTATTCTTTATTATACATTCGAATAAGTATTTGAATTAGTCATTAATTATGTTTTTTTATATAGTGATTTTTATGAGACAATGGATAAAAGTTGGATGTATACAAGTAAACTAACAATTATGTACTATCAAGGGATCACAAATTTTGGGATTTTGTTTTTGCTAATACATCCAATGATGGAAAGATATACTGTCCATGTGTAAAATGTGTTAACACAATTCAATTAAACCGGCAAGTTGTAGATGATCACTTCATGTGTCATGGTTTTAGTAAAGACTACAAGGATTGGTTTGTCATGGGGAGTCTATGCCAAGTTCAAGTTCTAGTAAAGAAAATCAAGTTCATAGGAATATGAATGCTCATGATGATTTGGGTGGAATGTTGCATGACGTATTTCAAATGCATAACCAAGCTAGCTACGAACAATGTGATATTGACGAAGATGAACCAAATAGTGATATCCTTGCACACAATCGTCACAAAGACTTAATGAAGATGCAGATAAGTTTTATTAGTTACTCAATGATGCTGAACAAGAAGTATACCCAGGATGCACTAATTATAGCAAGCTTTCACTTGTCATACACTTATTTCATTTGAAGCGTCTTAATGCTGGTGTAACAAATCACAAACAATGTTTTTTGAGTTGCTTAAAAATTTACTTCCTATAGGGTCAAAGTTGCCAAAAGATTGCTATGAAGCTATGAAACTGACTAGAGATTTGGGTTTTAACTACTAAAAAAAAATACAAGTTTGCCTTAATGATTGTATGTTATATTGGAACAAGAATTTCGAGAAAGAAAAATGTTCAAAGTGTGGTGCCTCAAGATGGGTGGAAGGTGAGAACAATTTGTCCAAGAAGAGCAAAAAAAAAGGCTGCTAAAATTCTTAGGTGGTTTCCCTTGAAGCCAAGGTTGTAAAAGTTATTTATGTTTTCAAAAACATCTTCTTTGATGAGATGACATAAAGAGGGTCACATAAATGATGAAAAACTTAAGCATCCTACTGATTCACTAGCTTGGAAATCTTTAGAATCTAGGTGCCCAGACTTTGCCTTAGATCCTCACAATGCAAGACTGAGTTTAACCCATTTGGAAACATGAGTAATAGTCATAGCATATGGCCTGTTATACTTATTCCTTACAATTTACCTCCAGAGGTGTGCATGAAATCATCATCTCTTATTTTATATTTGCTTAGACCTGGTCCAAATCCACCTTTGAATGACACAGACGTATTTCTTCAACCTCTCATAGCTGAGTTGAAAGAATTGTGGACTATAGGATTAGAAACTTATGATGCTTTTAGCAAAGAGAATTTTCAAATGTGAGCAGCTTTGATGTGGACAATACATGATTATCCTGCATATGGTGATGTGTCTGGGTGGAACTGGTTCTCTTGCATGCCCTCATTGTAATTATGACACAAAATCAGCTTGGTTACGTCTTAGCGGAAAGCATTGCTTTATGGGTCATAGACGTTTTTTAGGTGCCAATCATAGATTTCGAAGAGAAAGAGTGTCATTTGATGGAAGTCAAGAAACTAGACAGTCACCTATCTGATTATCTGGTGTTGATATTTTGAGAAAAACAGAAGGTGTTAATACTCAATTTGGTAAGAGAAGAGAAGTATATTTTTTACATTGCCATATTGGGAAGGGAACTTAATAAACCATGTGGACACCACGTGGACACCACATTTTATCCGGCCCCCGGAAGGTGCAATCAAAGTAAAAGAAAAGCAACAAAAAATATATATAACAAATAAAAATATGAAAGATAAAAACAAAAGAAAGAGAGAAGAAATATAGCCCTAGGGGTTGCAACCCATAAGCTTGTGGTCACAACCCCCAAGCGCCAACTTCAAGGGAGTCACGACGTATGAACCTTTATGTTACGACCCCCTTTCTCATTTATGACGAGATCCAATCGGATATGAAATCATGCATACTCCGCGACCCCCTTGGTTCTTAGGTCGCGACCCATGTGTCATAAATGGCCGGATTTTCTTTCTCGAAATAGAGCTTTTTCAATCACTATAAATAAGAGGCTCCGCCTCAGTTGAAAGGACCGAGTTTTTGGAGGTCGAAGCCCTGTCGAATCGTTGAATCATTGGTAAGACTCTTGTACACTCATCCTTCACCCATATGATTTTCATCTCTTTCTAAGCATATTTTTCTTATTTTTTTTCAATGGGATAGGAGCTAGCCCCCGTGCCACTTCGAGGGTCGACCAAGATCCCCTCCACATCGTAGATCTAAGGGCCAAAACCCTAAACTTTTATCTGCTTCTGATTTCATAAGCAAGTCGCAACCCCCTCGTGTTGGGTCAACCATGGTGCACCATTTGCTTGCTATTCTTTCTCTGCTCTTATTTTTCTGGAATTTTGTGTATGGGTCGCGATGTATCCCGTTATATGTCGTGACCCATGGCTCGTCATTGACCTCCAGACCCTGGCCTGAAGTTCGTGGGTCGCGACGTATCCCGTTATACGTCGCAACCCCCTGGTTTATCCTTAACCTTGGGACCCTGACCCAAGGTCGTGGGTCGCGACCTATACTGTGATAGGACGCGACCCCCTACCTGTCAGATTGCTTTTCTGCTTCCTCTGCCCCTGTTTCCTTTTCCATGTCTTTTATTCAAATTCCTTTCATCTGAACATGTGTAACCTTAGTGCCACCAAGGAGCCTTTGCTTCTATAGGAGCACTAGTCTTCACGCCATCTGGACGCGCTGCTTGATGAGCACCACGCACACACTTTTCTTGTGGTGTTAGTTGTTTGAATATAATGCATGGTAGATAGGTGCCGAGGGGCCTTTGTCTCTTTAGGCACATTGCACTGGTATGTCATCTGAGCCTTTGCTTGATGAGTGTCCCACACACACACACACATGCGTGCCACATGAAATACGTGGACTTTGATCCCTCTCTGAGGGTATGTAGTCCCTAGGCTCTTGTACTAGGTCAAGTCCATCCTTGTTTTCTTTTATGTTTTTGTATGCTGGCATCCAATTCTTTTAAGGCCAAAACATTTAAAATATTAATATTTGGAGTAGCCATCTTTGGACGGGGGAATAGGGGTTCCTAACACCTTCCACTCATCTCAAATAGACTCCTGAGCTCAAACCATTTTTCAAACCCATTTTTATTAAAATTTTCAACTATTTTCTCTTTCCCAAGTTCTTATGGAAAACTTGGCGGCAACTCCATGAAGCTTGCCGAAGGCATGGTTTTCACAGTTGGTGACTCCACTGAGGACATTAGAGAGTCAAGCCCCTTTCTTTAAGATTATTATTTAAATTGTTTTGACCTTTAACTTTGGATTATTGATTGTTCATATCTGTTGTATTTTTTCTCTCTATTTGTTTTGCAGTGTTTACACTTTCACAGTGTTTCTACCTACCTTTAATTCGCTTCTATGCCTGAAGCAGTCCATAATAGTTAGTAGGGGTATGAGAATCTTTCGTTGTTGGGCTTTGGCCTACAAAGGTTGACTTATCTACTCCGCTTAGATTGTTACTTGCCTTAAGGGTTGATACGCGCAAACTTTTCTATGACAGGATCCTCTCTTAAGTCAGTGTCTCCATCTTTGGTTGGGGCAATCTAAGGGCCTTTTAGGGTTTTAGATCCCAAGCCAAACAATGTATGAGTTGACCATAGGGCCTACCTTCATAGGTCAGCCAGTCTTTTGACCCTGAAGACCTAACTTTTAGGACACAAGGAGCAAACTCTCTGATTGAATGCATTGCATGACAAACATTTCATTGCCTTTCGCATTGTATATAATGATCTTCTAATTCCTTTCTTTTTACTATAGTCATACTTTAAAAGAAAATTTGAAATGGCATTAGAACTTAACATGGCCTTTTGTTCACCCACGAGTCTCACTTTCCCCGGGAGGCGTATAAGAGTCAAGATTCAAGCCAATCCAGTGCAAGGTTTGATCAAGATGAGGGGTATCTGCCTAGAGAAGAATTAAGGAAGTTTCGTGGCCGCTATGGGGATATTTTAGACCTCTTGGATATCAGGGTTGTTGGAGATGCACTGCAGGCACTCCTACAATTCTGGGACAATCAATTGAGGACCTTTGTGTTCCCGAATTTCATTCTATCCTTGGTACCTGAAGAATATGCAGGGCTCATGAGGGACCCACTCACTCAAGCAAGCCATGTGAGCAATTTCTCTGGGTATGTGCCTTCGCATGAAGATGTTGCCAGTTTTCTAGGGCTACCCTTAAAGAATGTCACTATCAAGAAGCCTTCACAAGGGGAAATCTTATCCTCGAAGTTTCTCCTGGACCACATGGAAGCTATGAAGAGTAAAGAGGACTGGACGAATTTTACTCGAACCTTAGCTTTGGCTATGTTTGGGTTAGTGATCTTCCCATCTGTTCTCAATGTCGTAAGCCTACCATCAGTCAGTGTTTTCATAGCACTGGAGAAACATAGGGTGAATCCCATGCTGGCGATATTAGTAGAAACTTTTCGGTCCCTCACCTACTGCCTAGCTGGGGAAGGGAAGAAACTACAATGCTGTCTCCAACTCCTTACTGTATGGCTAGCCAATAATACCTTTGGGAAAGGATATTCCTTTGGAGCTATTCTTGACATGGTCCACCACCCACTCAGAGATTTTTCCCAATGTGAAGGGCTTCGTCTATATAATCCCAATCCTCAAGACCTTACAGAGTTAGAAGGTTGGGTAAGCTTCTTAGCACGAGCTAAAGAGCATGACATACGATGGAAGTTAGTATGGTGGCTCAAGGATGATGTGTTGTATAGTTGTGATCAGTTACCAAATTTACTTTTGGTAGGACTAAGAGTGGCAACTATAATCCCTCCATGACTCACACGCAATTGACATACCACCAAAGGGTACCTTCAAAAGAATTATATCGCCCACTCTTTTACTCTTTCAAGGAACCTGAGGCAGCTCAAGAGAGAACAATTTCAAGGTCTTGGGACAATATGCTACTCAAGGGCAAAGCTGATTTGGGAAGCAGAGGGTTAGCACCAACTTGTGACTCCAAGACTTGGCTGAAATAGAGGCTCAATGACAAGGTCATAGAGAAGTTTTCCCCTCTAGACCCACTTCAAGGGAATGATAGGTTGAAAATCGAAAAGGCTTTGAAGCGCAAGAATGATGAACACAAAGATACCTTGGAGAATCTGGATGCTCAGAGAGAGAGAGAGAGAGAAAAGTAAGGGCAATCTACGAAGCAGAGAAAGAGTACGTCATCGTGATGAGGGATGGAGACAATGTCCAGAAAAATTCCCCAATCTTTCTAGAAAACAAGAACCTTAAAGAAGAAAATCAGGGCTTGAAAAATAGGCTGATTGAAAAGGAACAAAAATGGGGAAGGCAACTGGCTGCTGAGGTCCAAGCTAGGGAATTAAGAGCTCAGACGCTCAAAGCTCGCATCACTGAGTTGGAATCCTGTAATCGTGACTTGCAAATAGAGATGCTCAATAATGATGTTGCCACCAAAGAACGGCTAGAAGGAGTTCTTCGTCAATTACAAGCCATGGGCCTAATAATGGAAAAACTACAAAACAGGTGTGAAGCAAGAGCTCAAGTCATAGAAGAGCTCAAAAAAGAAATAGAGCCATGGAAAAATGAAGTTGTCAGAGTTCATGATAAGCTGGAGCAGATGGCATGCCTCATCAATTTATCAGTGCCTTCCTTTGTTAAGGCTTTCAAGAGGGCAGAATGGCGAATTCAGCTACCTCAAATCCCACCAGAGTTAGAGGAGCTACTGATTTTCAGTTGAATCCTGATCAGCCATTGGAACTCAATGTTGAAGATGATGTCGTGGGTGAATAAAAGGCTAGGATAGGTGTGCGATGAGCTTATAGTTTTCACGACACATTTTGTCAACTAGTTTCCACCATTGAATCTTGTATTTATGGACAAAAATTAGGAAGTTTTGAATGTCATTTCAAATTAATCAATAAAATGACTATCTTTATTTTCTATTGCTTTTCTTTATTGTTTTTTACTTATGCAAAAGATTATATTATTAATGTTCGTAATATGGCGCCCAAGACCAATGTGACCAATGGACCAAAGAACACTTGTGCCCAGTTGGAGGCTAGGAGAAATGCTCTACAAAATGAAGAGCTAAAGTTGGTGAGAAAGGAAAAACAAAACCTCAAAATGGAGATAGTTAATCTAAGGCGCATAGCTACGAAGAAAGGAAAAGAGGAAAGTCGTAAGAAGGAATCAGAGGATGTGCGCCAAGCCCATAAATCTCTTTGTGACATGTGTTGTTGGGAAAATTTGGAAAAGTTGTATTTGGTGGACAAAGCATTGAAGGGAGCCGCTAGGAAGTAGTAGTAGTAGTATTACTCACTGTGGCGAGTTCTTCTGCTGGCCATGGCGAGTCTGCCTCTATTTGCTGTGGCGAGTATTTATGCTGGCCATGGCAAATGCTCTTCACTGGACTTGATCTCTTTTTGGGCCTTACTACAAGTTGTTGCTTTGGTTTCGGTTCACATACGTAGAATATATTCTTCCCATTGATCCCTGTTAAGCCTGCAGCACTCAACAAACATCAAACGCACCTATCCAATATTCCACAGGTTTTACGGATAATCAAGAATATCAATAATATAATTGATGCTTTTTATGGACATTTTATCATATTTCTAACTAATTCCTTATGTCAAGATATTCAACCTATTTGGTGTAAATTCATATATATAATTATCTATTATTTAAGCTATTTAACTCCCTATAGCTAGGCTGATTTGGGGTGCGATCATCAAGCAATTAGGGTTTAAGCTTAAAACTATATAAGCATCGATTTCATTAAGTCAATTGTAAAAATCATCCAACAAATATAGAATGCATACTAGGGAACCATAACCCTAGGATAGAAAAGATCTAGCCTAGCATAAACATTGATCCAACAATAAATTTCAGAAAAGACATGAGATAAATCAGAGAAAAGAGAAGAAGAAAAAGAAATAAAATCTGAAGCTTGAATCCACTCTTCCTTTGCTCCGATCTACCAAACGGCCACCAAATTCGTGTTTCCTCTCCCTTCTCTTCTCCCTAAAACGTGAATGTGACTCTGAATCCTCGATCCCAACTCAAAATGTCGCTTAAATAGGCTAGAAATCACGAAATCGTGAAACTGCCCCCGACACAGCGCTATAGCGCGCTGCAGCGAAGCTATAACACTGTGCTTCTGCTGCAGCTTTGCTGGTGTGGCACTATAGCGCTGCTGCAACGGTGCTATAGCTCAGTGCTTCTGCCTATTATGCCAAATTTCATCTTTAACATGCCAAACTTAATTCTTTTCCTCCCAAATGCTTCCTTGGCTCCCCGGATGCAATAGATCTCGTTGCTTTACAATTTTTATGCTTGAAAATAGGAATAACGCATTAACAATCACTTGGAAAACCACCAAAGCATAATGAAAAATAACTTGAAATAAACCAAAACTCAATAAAACTATGGAAAACATCACTAAACAACTACATATCACAAATCCTTCTAAAATCCAACCAAAATGCAACTTAATGATTGTTAAAGCAGTAGATTTTGCCAGTAATGAACGTCTAAATAACTCTTTTTTATGGAGTTATCAACACCCCCCAAACTAAAGCTTTTGCTCATCCTCGAGTAAAGTAAAATCAAACCAAGAGTTCATGAAAGGGAAAAGCTCAGTTCTCAATAGTATTTATGACTAGCCAAACTTGCATCCTCAGAATTCACACCATTTGACATTATAGCTAATAAGAAAATATAAGTTCATGTTACACAATGCAAGGATTCATGGATAAAGAAAATTTCTTTCCTACTTCTAGAGTGTGTGTGAAGATAGTCTAGAAATCAACTCAAACAGGAATTAGTAGTTTAAATTTACATGCTCCGCAGTGTATATCATATTTCAACTCTAGGTGCTTCATATGCTTACCTTTTTACCTTGTCACACAATTTAAAGATCATTAGGTCTTTTCAGCTTGTAACATGGCCTAAGGTAATGGGTTAACAAATGAAGGGATATGATATATATCAAAGTCAAGAGTTAGCCAATTGATAGCACAAATTGCCACAAGGAGTTTTTCACTTTTCCACAAGCTTTTGACACTACTTTTCTTTTTTATTTTTTTATACGCTTTTCATGTCTCAGTTGCCATTTTGGCACCCTTTCTTTTTCTTTTTTCTTTTTTTTTCTTTTTCACCTTTTCACTTTTGTCACACAATCTTTAATTGTGTGTTTCATCATATTTCCTTGAAGGGTATATCATTGTTTTTTGGGCTAGACAGGTAGGCTCATGCAGTCTATTTTAAAAATTCATCATGGTTTTTCTATTAGGCTCAAAATAAGGTGCTAAGGATAAAATGATTCCAGGTCAGGCTTGAAAGGCTTCAACGCGGCAAGAACGTGCCTAACTCATCTCTCTAAATCATGCAATACCTAGGATTTCGCCTCAAGAAAATATAGGGTAAGTGCTAGAGTCCTAGTTTCCAAGTAAGCATACAAAGCAGTTCATGCAATCTATCCTTCTAATTCAGGCAATCAAGTCATGCTAAACTACCCTGTGCACATAATTTTTTCCAGAAGTAGTAAAGAAATAAGTTTACTCATAGACCTAAGTATTGAATAACATGAATCAAAACCTTCCAATCAACTATAAAGTAAATAAGCACAAATTATCTCCTCATTGGAGTTCAACCAAGCATAAAACTAGAACAAAATAAAACATAAACAAAAAAATTTTAAATTTTTTGCAATTTTACTCTAAACTGAACAGAGGCAAAAGTTTAGCAAAATTTTGCATTCCCGCCCCCAAACTAAAAATCAAACATTGTCCTCAATGTTTACACAATCAACACTTGGAGGAAATGGGATACAAGTAAGGGTTGAAATACGCTTTAACAGGTCAAAAGGTCATATACTTAACTAAATCAATTCAAAGTATGCCATTTACAACAGTTATTCAATTACACACTGATGAGTACTAGTATGATCAAATCGAAGAAAGTCAGGCAGTAAAAGCATAATGACAAAAAGAAAATATAAAATATAACAAAATTAAAACGGAAGAGAAACAAAAGGAGCTGTAATATAGAGGCGTTTGATTCGGGTGAATGTAGCAGCAGGTATGTACTAAGATCAGGACCTGAAACAAATAGGAACTCAAGCAGCTCAGAAAGTTCAAAAATTCAAAATTAACCAAATTAAAGCAAAAATAAAATAAATAAATTCAAAATTGCTTGGGTTGCCTCCCAAGAAGAGCTTAGTTTAATGTCCTCAGCTTGACTACCAGTTTTTTCTCAAATCAACCAAGATCAATTAGAGCACAAGGGGTTGATGTAGCTTTGCAAGGATGCCATGTTCTAGCGTCCCTGCTGGTTAAGTTTTTTTGTACCCTGGTGTAAAGGGTAAGTCCTCGTTTATAGTGTGTGGGGATTTAGATTTATTGCACCAAGACGGTGCCTTTAACATTGTAGGACCTCCAAACTGGTTAGCAGTGTCAATCTTAGTTAAATATTTATTTCATTTCTCCCCTTAGTCAATTTGAAGGTCCTTCAAATCACCATCTACAGCTGCCTTACTCACCCCTTCAAATTACCGTGAGAGAACTTAGTATATAATGTGATCAACATGTTTATCATGACTCCTTAGTGTTAGTTCTGATTTTATGACTATGGTTTGGTTGTGATACACTTTGAATTACATTTCCGTAATTCAACTAGTTGCTTTGCTAAGTCTTCCTCTGTGGTTGATACACCTATTTGGAAAATGCGTGTGGGACGCAATTACGTATTAGCAAAGGAGAATTTGTGAGGAAAAATTCCCAATGCTAGTTTGTAAATGTTGGCCTACAAACAAAGCAACTTGAAAACCATTCAGTCATGAAATTAGAAAACCCGCTTTCATCAAATTAGTCCACTCGGACATCAGCAGTCCAATAAGCGTGAGGGCGAGGCAAGCGGCCCAGTTTTTTCTCACAGTTACGTGATGAAATTAGGATAGTTAGACAACTAACTATTCCACATACTCCACAGCAAAATGAGTTGCTCCTGGAGTTGGTTAAGTTGTTAATGACTCAAGTGAACGTCCCATTGGGGAGATGTTTTGCCAACAATCACTTTCGTACTTAACCATATGCCCTTTCAAATTATGTGAGTGACTCCTTATGAATTCTAGTTAGGTAAAAGACCTAATTAGAGTATACTGAGACCATGAGGGTATACAGCATACTTGATCCTTCTTATGAGTATGGGAAGCTTGACCCTAGAGGCAAGTAACGTGTCTTGGTAAGATAGCTTGGTCACTCAAAAGGATACGTCTTCATTAGCGACAATGAAAACACTCCGATCACATAATTTGAGTCTAAGGATGTAATGGTCCTTAAGACAAACTTTTCTAGAGTAAGGGAGACGGATTTTAGGATGTGCACCATTATTGAAAGGAGGTGGACCTACAACACATCAGGAGGCGCGTATAGACGCATCTCCTGTTGCTGAGTCCAGTGGGAGTATTGCTTATGAGGAGCATGTCTTCCATGAAGCACAATCCAAGAGCAGTACTAGAGGAGTACTAAATTATCAAGTAGAGCCATTGATAGTTCAAAAGGCTCTCTCCGACCCTACTAGTAAAAGGTGGTCTAAAACGATGAAAGAAGAAAAGACGAAGTTTATAAGGACATACCAAGTATAAGACTTGATGAATCTGCCCCGCGCCACAAGGCATTTTGAGAAAAAGTGTGCTCTTAAAGTTTGAGGGAGGCAGATGGGTCAATCGACTATTACTAGGCACATTAAGTAGTGAAGATGCTCACATAGCAACAAGGTATTGACTATGACGAAGCCTTCTTGTCTGTTGTGTGATCAGAGTCTAATTCTAGCTTTGGTCACCAGTTTAAGTCTGGGGGTACATCGATTAGGATGTCAAGACCACTTTATTGTATGGCAAACTAGGTGAAGGGATCTATGTGCACAAGCACATAGGTCTCATGGCAAAAGGCCAGGAGCGCAGAGTATGCCGACTCCAAGGATCTGTCAAGATCGCACATATTCATCTAGACTCGTGGTAATTGACCACTTGGTCCATTTAAAGAAAGTTGAGAGTATTTCATTTTCCTCACGCTATATGTATAAGACATATGGCTAGCTAGAAATAACATAGAGGCTGCTTTAGCCAATTAAAGATGGCTATCCTTTCATCTTTAAGATGAAGGAATTGAGTTAGGCAGTGGGAGTCAAAATTCATGGAGAATGCTCTAAGAATTGACTCACTCTATCACAAGAATCCTATGAAGAAGAGATTCTTGGCAGATTCCATTTAAGGGGACTTGAACCCGATTGATGTGCTAGTAGCAAGAGGCAAGAATTTGAGACTTGCTAGACGTCTTTAAACTAAGTCAAAGATGGAGTCATTGGATATAATTTTCATACATGTAGTTGGTAGCTTGAAGTATAATGAGGATTGTACTCGCTCCAACATGCTTTTTGTAGTCGACTTTATGAGCCGGTATCAGTCAAACCTAGGTCAAACACACTGTTTAGAGTGTTCTGAGGTACTTGTAGGGCACTGCTGACAATCGAATGTTTTCATCATATTGGTGACCCGCAAACGGAGAGCCACACATTGATGTCGATTGGGTAAGAGACTTGGATGAGAGGATATCCATGTGCTGCTGTGCTTTGCTAAGCACTGGAACCATCTTGCAGAGAGGCAAGTAAGGATTATGCATTTTTCAGTCCAATAGGGATATGGAGTTGATTGCATGATCATCAGCAGTACAGGGCAATTTGGATTGGAAGATCTAAAGTCACTTATAGATCACAGAAAGAGTTGTTAACATAGTGACATTGATCTCATCAAGTCAAACAGCTATGTTTTACACCAAAGAAAGCCTAAGTACCACAAGAGAACGCAACACAACATTGTATGAGACATCATTACACAGTAGTTAACTACCATGTTGTGTCAGTCTAAGCATAAAGTGACCGGAAAGAGGGTCCTCACAGTATGACCTGTGATAGCGCATTGGCTTTATACTCTCACGGACCCGTGGGTTGGTTGTATAGAGATACAAGCCGTAAAATTAGTGTTTTAGATACACAAGATTGCTTAGAAACAGGGTGATTTAACATAGTTTATGTCATGAGGAAAAGCTTTGTGAAAGCTTTATTTCTTGATCATAAGTAAAGTGTAATGCCTAGGCTTACCTTTATTTTGTGTGGATCAAGAAGTGGAACTACTTATTACACAATATATAAAGTACGTCGTACAGGCTTGGGAGGTTGGCTCTCTCACACGAGCAACCGCCTTGGACACGCAAGTGGTGTGGGCTAAGATGAGACTTGGGTGCTTTTTCCTTGAACACGAAAATGGGATATAGTGTGAATATCCAGACGCAGCTAAAAAGCGCCGAGTGTTGGACAGGAAAACGCCACTGACAATTGATAAGTCACCCTAGTAAGTGTACTAGGATGAGATCCGCTAAGATGATGAGGTCTTATGATCAAATTATGAATTCTCGCTATTCATAATGCCTGTAGCCAGATGTGAGTGCTCCACTTGGCGCTATGTGAAGCGAGCGAAGTGTGGTAGCAAACTCAGGTCAGATTCTAAGTGAGTCTGGACTAAGGTCTGTGTGGTGTAAGTGATTGAGGTTCAAAATCAACATATGCTCGAGAACACCACAACGTGCATTTCATGCCGCATGTGCTTTAAGAACCGCAAGGGAAGCATGTGAAAGAATCCCTGCTTCAATGTTGTGTGAGTCCCTGAAAGGATGCATCAATCCTTTCAAAGGGTACCCTTCTGCACTTTGACTCTGTCATGAAGAGATAAGGTAGTGCTTGCTACTTTGATATCTTTCCAAGAGGCTATGGAAAAATACGGCCCGATGGAAGACTGTCAGGAAAGCAACTATCTTTGATTGAATTGATAAGAGTCGAAAGGAAGATTGTGTTGACATATGCATGTGTGATAGTATCCTGAGGTCGACCCATTATGTGATCCCTTTGAGGTTCACATGGATGTGGATACCTATCGCAACTAAGTTTGGCTGAAGTCCTAGTCTTATTGTAGACTTAGAGGGATTGGACTAGCCATGTATATGAACACGTCTAGGGAACCCATGGCACTATTTTTTCGGTGAGACATGTGGTCACATCATCAGACACTTGGGTTATAGCATCACTTATAGCTGGGCCCTAACAGGCTTCTAGTATAAGGCTCCCACATATCGTGCCAAGCGGTCACAACTGACACGGAGTATGAAAGAAGACAACGAGAGAAAGAGAAATAGAGAAGTCCTTTGTGCTAAGGATAGTCATGGGCCTCCCGCTATGTGCGAGTGGGAGTATGTTGGATATATTGGGGTCTTCGGGACTAAATATCCGCCCATGTTGGAGTCCGATCGGGTCGTAAGGATCCGTTGGAAAGCTCGCAGAGAGACGAAGAGAACAAAACGAAAATGACTCTCATCGGAGGTCACACGAGCCCGCACTCGTGGCCCAAAGTGGGCTAGGTGATATGATGGAAGCATGATATTTGGTTCATATTCCAAGTCCCAAATTGCTTGTGTCAATGATGGGAGCTCTCTCATCCTCCTATAAATAGGAATGACTCCACACCTTTCCAGTTGCTCATTCCATGTGTTGGAAAGTGGGGTCCCGTTTGGGAAACCTCACATAATATAATATTTCTCTTTCTCTTTTGAGTCATTCTTCCGCGCATCAGTCGTGGACATGTGGCTCTACCTCTCGTAGGTAGAGTCCTCCGTTTGGCACGGCCCTTTTCGGTGTTCGTCGTTTGGAGGTCAGCCTTGGTGGAGCAGAAGCACTGGCAAGAACCGAGGTTTTAGCGATGGCGTCCAAGTTAGTAGCTTCCACAGTTTTTATTTTTACCTGGATTTATTTTCGATTTTTCTTTTAGGTCCTTGGGTCGGGTCGGGTCATGTGGATCTGGGCCTTTCCCTACAGTTATAATTATATTGGGATGACATCTGATAATTGTTTAGCCTCAAGAACGAGTCTGGCTGTTGAAGCTAAACGATAACTAAGGGATCACCCTTCCAGATTCATTTGTGCCTTAAAGTCCCAGTTCTTGCACTGAGGAGCCCTTTCGCTTCCCTTTATCGGAGGCGTTGCACTGGATACCTCTTTTTCTGAATTGGAAGTAAATCATTACCCTCCAGTCAGGGTCTCCAATTATCCTTCGTTGAATTCAGTAAGATTGTTCAGCTCTTACTAGTCTTCTGTTTTGCAGTCAAACATGACTGAATTCAGACTAGGAAAATCGATGAAAGGAGAGGGGACTTCTGAGTGGAAATCTGAAAAAAAATTTCCCTGTGGTTTGGGATTTGGAGGACCTTTGTGTATTCCCACAAGTGGTAATCCCTATCGGATTAAAAATTCCTAATTTCGTCAAGTATGATGGAACTACCAACCCAGAGTTTCATCTTAAAGCTTATTGCTTGACCATGGGGAAGTGGGGCAGTGAGAAGCTATTTCTCGTGCATTTTCATTTCAGCCTCACAGGGTTTGCATTCCAATGGTACATGCGCCTTGGTAGCGAAAGCTTGAGGTCTTGGCACGATATGGTTCAGGCATTCTTGAAACAGTTTAAGCATAGCTAGATAGAACTCACTCGTGAATCAATACAGAAGGTGGGTCGAAAAACTGGGGAATCATTTCGCAAGTATGCTCACATATGGAAGCAAAACGCGATAGACGTTCAACCCCCCATGACTGAGCAAGAGGTATGCCGTTATTTTCTGAGATCTCTCAAAGATCCTTGTTATGACTTGATTCTTGTTGTTCCCTTCGAGGACTTCTCCCAATTGATCACTGTGGGGGAAGATATAGATTTTGAAACCCAAGAAGGGCACATAGCCCCTCTTATTGGAACTCAACTCAGCACTGTGCGAGGAAGGGAAGTCCCCGATGACCCAATATCATTTGCCAACGTCTTAACCAGCTTGTACCCATTACTCTAAAAATATCAGCCATGTCCGTGGTCCCTCGCATGCCCATAAAAACCTTGCCTTTCTCCTTAGATGTCTCATATCTCCTACCACTACCAGAATACCAAAAGGCCATCGAACCTTTCATTGTCCCTACCATTCCCCAAACTTATTTCCCTTCACTACTAACACCGTGCATCACTATTCACCCATATGAGCCTCACCTGTATACCTCTAACAAAATTAAGAACCAAGCTGAGGGTACCCGACAGGAGGATTCAGCATTCTAAGGTTTTGGCTAATCAGGGGCCTAGCCGTAACAAGAAGAGGAAAAGAGGGGTCAGAAATCCAATGGGTAGAAAACCTTTTTCGGATTCTGGAGTGTCTCCACTGGAATTGTTCAGATTATTATCAGATTAAGGGATCATAACCCCAAGACCCATGGTTCCATTAACACCTCCGTACCCCAGATGGTACAAACCAAAACTTTCATGTTAGTACCTGGTGAATGTGCTTGGTCATTCGATTGAAACATGTAGCATTTTCCAAGCCAAGGTTCAGATATTAATAAGGAACAACAAGATTCAGAAAGGAGGTGTTAGAGAAGTTGCCCTAACCCTTGAGTTTGAGGGTAGATACGCAAAAAGGGTAAAATACGACAAGCCTGATTAAGAATGTTAAAATAAATGACATCAAATAATTTGAAATGCCTTAATATCTTTTTCAAATGTACTTCGTCACACTTATTTTGAGAATAAAGTAAAATGTCTTTTCCATCATCCATCTTCTCTATATTTCTTCATTCTATATCCTCTCTCATTCTTATTCATTTGTTCCTCGGGCATTCGAATGTTCAAAATCCTCGTCTAATTTGATGCAACATTAGCAATTAACTTGACTGATAAAAGAAGATACCACACATATGCATAGTCGTGAGTCTCTCGAGAAGTATCACTCACTTTACATCTATCCACTTCATAAGTGATATGTTTCACACACCTCAGTCTTAGCCATGTTTTTTGGGGAATTAAAAAATAATGAAAAATAAGAGAAATAAGGAAAAAGGAAAAGAAATAAAAATAAGGAAACGAGCCTTAATAAAATCAAATGAGTCAGCTATATCAAGGATATGAGGCATTTCTTGGTTTTCCCAAAACACAATGAAGATCACCTCTAGTCACCCCATTTGGGCCAACAATGGAGTTTTCAAAGTCTAAACCTAGTAAATGTTCACGTGGGATGGGTAGTCTTTCGACTTTGTGTATTTCAGGGAATCAATTGAAAAAAAAAGAGGAATATTTTCATTTCATTTATCCAAACACTATCATCTTTTGTCAGCCACTTTTAAGCCTTTATGCGTATGTTTTTAAAATTACTTGACATTAAAATAAACATTGGGCAATAATAAGGATATCTCACGATATAAGTTCAATCCATGGTAAGAGCTTTGTTTTTTATGAAAGTTTAGTATCCAATTGGCTTTGCTAGTGACCAATGTGAGAGTCAACCCTTGTGGGAAGTTATTTGAGCCAAACACTAATTTCTTTCATCGATTATCATTGAGTGTAATTTGTCTGCTCATGCTGGTTCTAGAACTTGTTTTTAATCTTAAATGAAGCTTTACATGCATTGGTTTGATAGAAAGGATGGAGACATTCATTTCATTCTCCCTTTTTCCCAAACACAAACCCCATTTATATTTCCTTTTGCCACCTATTTTGAGCCTTTTATTAGGAATTTTCAAGACACTTCATCACGTGATTCTTGGATGAGTATTACATTTTGACCTATTTCATATATTGTTTGACCACTCCTTCTCATGAGTTGGATTTTCCCAGCAATTCAAGTAAGCCAAGAAAGGGCTTGAGAAAAAAGAATAGAATAGAATAATTATTAATGAAAAAAAGAGAGAAAAAGAAATAAAAGTGCATAAAAAAATGAGACAAGATCTAAAGCAAACTCTTTTGGTAGATAGAGAATGATCGCTTGGTTAGCATCTTCCATTTTTAGGTCAAATTTATCGTGGTCATTCAAGAAACTATTATATCATGCTTGATAATTGCTAATTTCATTTAAAAAAAAAACACTTTTTCCACATTAGCCATTCATCCATCATTACAAGCTTTTAAAGACGTCTTGATCTATTGCATTAATACATTTGTAGTGGAGATATAGATTAATTACAAGCCTATGGTAACCGACTAGTGGAACAGATTTGAGTGAAAAATATTCCAACAATGGCGAGTGATAGAATTACTTGTTCTATGGTCGGTTGTATTTGCTAGTTGGATGTTGAGTTTGTTCAAAGATCTTGTTAGCTCTCAAATGCAAAGCTCCTGGGTTAAAGCAATTTCAATTTAAAGATTTTTCATTATGTTCCCACAATAATTTTTAGGCCCCTTTTTCCCTTTCATAAGCCCACAATCTGCACCCATTTGACCATGTTACAGGCTTATAAAGTCCTCATTGAGGTATAGCAAATTCAAATGTTTTGTGTAGGGCTAACTAAAATGAAATGAGAGGAACACTTCAATCTTAGCACTCAAGGAATAAATTTCCCCCTGGGAAATATCAAACCAAGATCTTGAATCCCTTGATCCCTATTCAAATTTTATCCTTGAATGAAGTTGGAGAACTCTCTATCCCTCATGCCTCTTTACCCACTTTTTCAAAAAAAAAATTATGGAAAATCCCTTTTTCTCCCCAGTACACCCCAATCATCAAATGGAGCCAAAAATCCACAGAAAAGCCCCTCTTTCATCCCATTGTGGTCATTCTTTGGAGATTATATATGCATATTTATGGTATCGTGTTATTGTCAATCAGGTGGTCAATGTTATCACTAAGGACTACTCTTTCTTTCTTAATAGGAGTTCATTCTTCTGATGAATTTCTCCTTTTCCACATGTGTATAATATAGATATTTTGCATTAGTCCCAAGATAAATTTGACAAACCTTTCTTTATTTGAACATCATTTTAGGCAGGGCATCTTAAACTGTTTGGTGATCTCGTTCTAACATGGATTGAGTTTGTGCATCACATATGCATGTAAATTTTTTAAAATTAAAACATGAGGGAGAAACGATGCTTGATTTTGAGAATCGGAAACCAGTCACTTCGACAATGCTATTCTTCCTTTGGGTTCTCGCTAATTGAAAACCAAAGTATTGATTTACTTCTTCTTCAATGGCCAAGACCAAGTTAATATTGAAGGAAGAGGAAGTACTTAATCAATATTCTATACTCAGAATCAAGATAATTTTCTAAATAAGATACGAGCTTTTCTTACTCAACTTTTGACGGCTTGGTCAAAGTTGAAGCATCCATAATCCTCGTCACTTGATTTTCAAAAAACAAATAATAAGATATGATGCCTTCGTTCATCTTCACTTTCCTTATCAGGACAGTTGTTTTTACAGACAATCATCATGTCTCAATCTCTTGACCAGGGAATCCCCTTCTCCTGAATGCAGTCTCAATCCCTGCACATTGACTGGGGAGTTATCTTGTTCTGAGTATTGGGATCGGAGTATCCCAAAACATACATTTCTCTACTTATCTTCGGATTCTGATGTCCCAAGTCTTCTCTTAACTCCCATGTTTGTGGACTGGGGAATCATTCCCTCTGCATCTAGTGTTGGGATGACAGTGTCTCAAAATATGCTTCTTAGTTTTCGGGATCTCAATGCGCCCGTAGCATTCTTTCCCTAACTAGGCTGGGGAATCACTTCCTCTCAAAGTCTCGGGGCATGAGTACCCCCAAATATTGTTTCCATTTTCCCTTTTAAAGAGAAAATTAAATAAAAATAAATAAATAAAGTCATGTTGTGGACCATGTTTGTATTCATGTCTCTTATCTGCTCATGTTATCACTATGTTTGCATATGTTCATGTGTATCCTTGATTTGCTTGACTGGACATTCTCTTCACATGAGAGTTGATTAATTTATTAGCATCATTGCTGCATTTGCACATGTGTCCATTTTCATCACATCTGCACGATACTTCCATAAGTTATCAAGTGATTATTGTGCGATGATTGCTTAGTACTTGTGATTTTTACATTCGTATTTCCATTTGGCATGATTTTTGCACTTATAGCCATATGGTATTCGCATAAGCATTTGCATGATCCACATATGCATAAATCTTTTTATCACTTGCTTAACCCAAGCAAGTTGGAGAAGCAGACAAAACATGTTTGGTATATTTTTAAGACCTGCTAAACCCAAGAAAGTTGGAGCAGCCAAAAAAATATTTTTGGATGATGTCTTTTGAACCTGCTAAACCCAAGTAAATCGGGACGGTAGGAAATATATGTTTAACATGGTTTTTAGATCTGCTAAACCCAAGTAATTTGGAACAGCATGGAAGTCCTTTTATCACCTGCTTAACCCAAGCAAATTGGGAAGCAGGAAAATTTTTAATCACCTGTAATACCCAGGCATATTGGGAGACATGAGAAATCTTTTAATTACTTGTGGCACCCAGGCATATGGGGAGATAGGGGAAATCTTTTAATTACTTGTGATACCCAAGCATATTGGGAGACGGGGGAAATCCTTTAATTACCTATGATACCCAGGCATATTGGGAAACAAGGGAAATCTTTTAATCACATGTGATACCCAGGCATATTGGGAGACTTGGGAAATCTTTTAATTACCTGCGGTACCCAGGCATATTAGGAGACAGGGGAAATCTTTTAATTACCTGTGATACCCAGGCATATTAGGAGACAGGGGAAATCTTTTAATTACATGTGATACCCAGGCATATTGGGAAACATGAGAAATCTTTTAATTACCTGTGATACCCAGGCATATTGGGAGACAAGAGAAATCTTTTAATTACCTGTGATACCCAGGCGTAGTGGGAGACAGGGGAAATCTTTTAATTACCTGTGATAGCCAGTCATATTGGGAGACAGGGGAAATATTTTAATTACTTATGAAGTCCAGGAAAGCTGGGAAGCAGGAAACTTTTTAATCACCTGTGAAGTCCAGACAAGCTGGGAAACAAGAAACATTTTAATCACCTGTGAAGTCCAGGCAAGCTGGGAAGTAGGAAACTTTTTAATCACCTGTGAAGCCTAGGAAAGCTGGGAAGCAAGAAACTTTTAATCACCTGTGATACCCAAGCATATTGGGAGACAGTGGAAATCTTTTAATCACCTGTGAAGTGTAGGCAAGCTGGGAAGAAGGAAATTTTTTAATCACCTATGAAGTCCAGGCAAGCTGGGAGACAAGGGAAGTCTTTTAATTACCTGTGAAGTCCAGGCAAGCTGGGAAGCAGGAAAAGTTTTAATCACCTGTGAAGTCCAGACAAGCTGGGAAGCAGAAAATATTTTAATCACTTGTGAAGTCCAAGCAAGCTGGGAAGCAGGAAACTTTTTAATCACCTGTGAAGTCCAGGCAAGCTGGGAAGCAAGGAAAATCTTTTAGTCACTTGAACTTTATTTCCTGTGGTGATCAGTTTTTGGTGTTCATAGAAAGCCATTGACAATCGGACACCCATAATTTTTGGGATTTTTGCCCGCTAAGAATTTCGTAGGGATCAAATTTCGCCGATGAGTCACTACAAAAAAATAGGGTTTTAACCACGGTTGTGTCCAACCGTGGTTAGATACAATTGGGGCTTTCATTTCCATTTCCGTTGCCGAATTTCGACGAGGCGTTGTTGAATCGGTCGTGGTTTTGGTTTTGGTGGTGGTGGTGGTGGTGGTGCTGGCGGAGGCATGGCGGCCAGTACGAGTGGCACCAAGGGCGTGTATGGCGTCCCACGGCCACCGTCCCGGAGGATGACGGGGATGCCGATGAGGACTGTGGAGTTGCAGAATGAGGAGAATACTGTTGACAGTGAGATTGTGCCCTCCTCTCTTGCTGTTATTGTGCCGATTCTCCATGCTGCTAATGAAATTGAATAGGAGAATCCCAGAGTGGCGTATCTCTGTGAGTGCATTCAACACACGACGCAACAACGATTCATTCAGAGAGCACAACGGCGGCGGCGAGCGGCGTTGAGGATGACGGCGAGCGGCGTTGAGGACGACGGCAAGTGGCGTTGAGGACGACGGCGAGCGGCGTTGACAACGAGTATCACTGTTTAATTTTTCTCTCCCTCTTCCTCCATCGATTTCGTTCTCTGTCGATTTCGTTCTCCATCGCGTTGCTATGTAACCATTGAACCTCTCTCTATTTTGATTTTTCTCTCCCTCTTCCTCCATCAGTATCGCCCGCTGAACTCACGCTATTGTTTTGCTTCCAATTTCTGTTTTCTTTTTGGGGTTTTTCATTAGGTTGGAAGGAGACGAGGGTTTCAACACTGTGGAATGCCTCAGAGGAAGATTGCTCGCAGAGAGACAAGCTTCTAGGGTAGCTAAACAGGAAGCAGAGTCTATGGACTACAAGGAATACATACATACGCCATTCTGTCTTTTTCATTAGATTAAAATTTTGAATCAATTTTGTCCCCAAAATTCACCTCATGTTCTGTGTTCTTTTCGGTCCCCTAAAATTGAGAAATTCTTGTGTTGTGGCTACTAGTTGGTTGAGCTGAAAAAAAGACTCAGAGATGAAATCAAATTGAGAGAGAGAGGCAAGAGAAAGCTTCGAAAATTAGAGAGTCTTTACATCTTGTTGTTCATATTTGTTTTCATATTTCCAGAGATAACTTTCCTTGTTCTAGCTACCTTTTGTGTGGGTTTATAAGCACCACAAATATTTTTAATATAGATAGACAAGTGCTTTATTTAATAACCAATAGGAGGAAGTGGTGCTAATGGGCCATCCTTGGCGTTTGAAACAAACAAAACTAGTTTAAAGCAGGATTGCTGTGCCGACACCCTTAATAAAGGTTAAGTCATGAGTGGGAATGCCAAACAAAAGAAATGGAAGGCAGACCCTACACCACACCACACAATAAAGGTTAAGTCATGAGTGGGAATGCCAAACAAAAGAAATGGAAGGCAGACCCTACACCACACCACACCTTCATTCATTCACTGCTCCCTCTCTAGTCCCTATTCTAATTTAATTTCCAACACGCCAAAAATAGTAGCAACACCAAGTCCAACCAAATCTCGGCACTTGAAACAGGTTTGCTAGCTCACATCTTATGAATTTGGAATATCACATGCTAAATGGAGGTAAGGCACCCTTGGCCTTCTATATACACTTTATCCCCATTTTTACAACTGTCCCAATAGCACGGGTATTGATTTGTTTTGAATATTTTTTTCAAATAAAGATATACATGACTTACACATATGGCGGTTCAACTTGGTTAGTTGTTACCGTGCAAGAAAAATTGTGGGATAAGCTTTTCCAAGTAATGATTTCGCATCTCTTTTATTAATTTTTTTTTTCATTTCATGCTTTATATCAGTGTTTGTTTTCTGCTATGTTTATTATGTTGGTCAATATAGCAACAAATAGTTCATTAGTTTGTCATTAAGAAGGAAGTTGACTCTAAACATGGCAACTGAATGAAATCTGATGAAGATTGATGGCTAACTAGTTGGACTGTAAATTTATGCAAGCAATTTTTTATACTAGAACTAATTGTTAAGCATCATATTCTCTTGTCTATTTGTACTAGAACTAATTAATTGAGCATGTAGTTGGTAACATGGTTCTGTCATCCACTCACAACCCTTTCTTAATTTCTAGTTTGTACTCTTTATTAGTCTTTTACTATACAAAATTACTACTGTAGATTAATTATAGTGTTATTTTTGTTTTGGATTGTGTGAAAAATGGTGACAAGTTGTTATGTGGGCTAAATTTGAATGAACATAAAATGAGAATCTGAGACTGTTTTCTCATTTTTGTTTTATTTGTTAATTGTTGTGAATCATATTCTCTTGTCGTAGTTTTTCTTTTTCTTTTTTAATTTAGATGTACTTATGTATATAATAGTAAGAACTATATTGAGATTCCATCCTTTAGATTTTCATCAAGTTGGATTCATAATGTTAAAAGTCTTATGCTCTGTAGCTATCAAGTTGGAAATGTAAGTATTATGTTAGAGGATTTTGAGTTTTAATTTTGGAATTGATCTTTCATGCATTGTGAGTATTCTTTCATTTTTTTTATTATGACAAATAGTGTGAATAAGTATGCATGTATCTTGAGAAGGGTACTGTTTTTTTGGGTTGTCTTCTTCCACTTGAAATCTTGTCTTAGAGTGCTTAAATGATGTTTTTAAAGCGTTTAAGAAAGATGTTGTTGGCTGATTTAATTCCCCACTTGGAATCTTTTCTTTGAAGTATTTAGATGGTGTTTTTTTTCCAAGTGGTAAAGATATTAGTGGTTGTGGGTTTATTTTCTCTACTTAAAATCTCTGTCCCAAGTGTTAAACTAATGCTTCTTTCTAAGTGTGTAAATATGGTGCCAATCGCTGGTGCACTGTTTCAACTTGAAATCTCTTCTTGCAATGCTTAAATGATGTCTTTAAGGTGCTTAAAAGGGGCATTGTTTGCTGGTTTATTTCTCCACTTGGACGTCTCTTCTTTAAGTGCTTTAAATGATATTTTCAAAATGTTTAAGAGGGATTTAGCTACTGTTTTATTTTTTCCACTTGAAATTTTTTTTTCTAATGTGCTTATACGGTGTTTTAAAATGTGTAAAGAAGAGTGTTAATGGCTGCTTAGTTTCTAATCTTCCTACTTAATTACTCTCTTCTTGTATTTCTTCTCAAATTTATCAATAAATTAGCTCATTATGTGGCCAAAAATATTTATCACTATGTACCCTCTTAATCATTTGATTCCTTCCTACGGTATGTGTTAGAATAGTACATACACGTCTTCCTTAATTTAAAGTTTTAGTCTGTGTATTAGGTACCTTATTGTAAAATAATATATAACTAATGCCTTTATTTCTAGGAGAGAGATGAGGGTTTGTATATTGACATAATACAATCACCAGTACAGATGTATGATCGCCTTCTATACTTAGCTTCCAGTGCACTTTCAGAGGTTTGCATGATAATCTTCTAATAGATGCATATTTTGTGTTAGCTCTTAGTCTGATTATTGGATTCTTAATACCATAGAGGGAAATCAAGCAAGAGTCATCAAATTTGTGGGTGGAACCATATCAGCAGGCATCTTTATGGGAACCTTATGCAGAAAGAAAAATTCTGACCAATCAAGGTAGATGTGAAGATTTTATGTTCATTAAGAAAACTAGAAATATATTCAGTTTGAATTGTAACTCTATCAACTTCCCTCCTCCATCTCCCTATTATATTTATCTATAATTACTTAATTAGTTTATTATTCTGGAACAGGAAAATCTGTGAAAAATAATGGCTACATCTTAGTCGGTGTGAATGGAGGCCTTAATCAACAACGAGTTGCTGTAAGTATTAAAATGCATTTCTAGATATCATGCATGTGGTTCTTGTAAGAAAAATGTAAATAATAATTCGGTATATGTATTTACAAATATTTTTTTAGTAATAATATTTATTGTGAGATTTGAGATGAAAATTATTCTCTGTAGGTCTTAGCCACCATTCCAAGAAAGAGAGCCTTTTTACCACTTTTTGCATTTAACAAATAACAAAAAGAAATGAATGTGTAGAATTAGAACTGGCTTGGAAATTTTAAGGGCCCCACAAGATGTTGAATCACAAGTCCAATAGGTTGGCTTTCACATTTTCTCACTTACTAGTATTTGTTAATTTCTAAAAGGCTAAAATACACATAATCTCCAACTTTGTTACTATATTTCAGCTTTTGGAACCTTTTCTTTCACTTTTTTTTGGCTGCCATACATACATACATACATACATACATACATACATACATGTTTTATTTACCTTGGATGCTTTTGCATCATTTGGCAATAGACCTATTTTAAGCATTTTAGTGTTTTCCTTTTCTTTCACTTTTTTTTAGCTTATTCTTTTCTTGATACTTCTTTGCACAGACTCTTTGGTGAATGAAGAACAGGTTCATTAGCTCCACCTCGGAGATTGAGGGTGAAGAATTGCTACTCTAGCTTTCGATCAATCTTAGACAAATGAAGCAGAAAGCAAGTGTATTTTATTAGGCATTTTTTTTTTATGTATTGAGTTGGCTTGCAATGTTCTATTGACCATGAATTTAAGTATCTTTCAAATGCTCATGTATCATACTTCCACAATAATATAAGTTTTATGTTGATATTATGGTTGTTAAATTTATAGAAGTCCATGATGATTTCATATGAATTATTGGTTTCATTTGAGTTAAAAACTAAAAAACAAACTAGCTAGACAAGAAACAAAAATCTATATATATAAAAAAGGAACTAGCTAGACAAAAATAGAAAAAAAAAAAGAACTAGCGGCGGTTGTGACCGTCGCCAAAAGAATTGAAAAATGTTAACACATGGCGACGGTCAAAACCGCCGTTAGAGTTAGCACTCTAACGACGGTTACAATCGTCGTTAGATGTATCTCACTTAGCGACGGTTCTAACCGTCACTGATAATGCATAAATTAGGAGTTGTGGTCGCTAGGTCAAAATTGCTCCTCACGACGGTTATTCCAACAGTTGCGCTAACCGTCGCTAGAGTTGGTCCCAACACATCCTTCGGCGACGGTTACGCAACCGCCGTTAGATTTCTAGCCACGGTCATAACCGTCGTTAGATACCTATTTTGACCGTGGCTAGATGCATGTTTTTTTTGGTATAACCATGGGTGTCCCTCACCTATCCGTTTTAACGGTCTAGATGAAGACTAATCTCATTCGGGCCAAGAGCAAACAGTTAAAGCCCTCCCAACAATGTCGACTCCAGGGCTCGAACCTAGGTCCCTCAACCTGGGGTGCATCTCGCTTACCACTGCACCAAACATTTGTTGGTTAGATGCATGTTTTGTTGTAGTGAGTGTTTCGGGATTTGACACCCATAATTTTTGGGATTCTTGCCTGCCAAGAATTCCGTAGGGATTAGATTCCGCCGATGAGTGTTTCGGGATCTGACACCCATAATTATGATCGGGATCAGTTTCCAATGATGAGTGTTTCGAGATCTAACACCCCAAATTTCTTCCATAGGGATCAAATTCTGCCGATGAGTGTTTCGGAATCTGACACCCACAACTTTTTGGAGATTCTTGCCCTTCAAGATGTTCGTAGTGATCAGTTTTTGCCGTTGAGTGCTTCAAAATCTGACACTCATAATTTTTGGGGACTCACGCGCCCCGCAGTAAGATTAATTACGACGTCCAAAATTACAATAGAAAATCTAAAAAGTTGAAGTAGATTTTTTTTTGGAGTAGACTTGGGAACACCATTTCTCATTATTTTCATGTTTTGGGGTGCATGATCGGGTAGATTTTATTAAGAGTTTTAGCACCAATTACTTATCCCTCCAGCTAACAACGCTCTGAATCCCGATGGGGCTCGCCATCATGATGCAACTGGAGGACTCTATCCACCTCGGGTGGACATGTCGGGTGCCGTAGATGGGGGCAATGATGAGTCATAGCACTGTTGGCTTAGGACTTTTCTAATATGAGTATTAGATTTCTTAGGGCTATGCTTGAACTATTCTAGGTTTTGTTTGTTGATTGATTTTACACACTTTTGACCGCCGAACAAAATAGGAGTCTATTTTTGTCTTTACTTGTCCTCCCTCTCCTTTTTGTAAGCTATGCTCACCTTTCTCAGTAAAGCTTTCATGAGAAAGGCAAGTAAAGAGGGGAATCCTGTAGACACCCCATTTTGTCTGGAATTTTTTAAAAATTAATTAATCCTGTAGAATCCCAAGGATTTTGAGTTGGAAAGAACCTAGAGAAGATAAGTTTGGTTGAGTGTCAAAGCAAAAGATGAAATAAGAGTCATTTGAGGTTGAAATTTTGGTAGTAGACGAAGATTCGATCATTGGAGTTTTATCTGAAGTCTTTTGGCTTTGAGACTTGTTCTGTTGTGTAAAGGATGAAAAATCCTTGAAAACGAACATAAGATTTGTGCGAATCTGGTATCGGGTGGAAGAGAAATGAGTCCAGGAAAAGGTTTGGATGAGGGACGAAGGTCTTTTAAAATTAAAATCTGGCATTCATCAAATATTTGATCAATAAGGTTTCATCTTAATTCGGATGGGCCCAAAACTTCTTCTGTTGTGTAGAGGTCGAAAAATCCTTGAAAAAAGACATAACCTTTGCACAAATCGGACACTAGGAGGACAAGAAAAAGGCTCCGGAAGGAAGAGGTCGTGACCCCCATGTTACAGGTTGTGACCCTCTGTTATGGGTTGCGACCCCATGTTTATGGTTCGAGACCCCACCCTGAAAAAGTTAAAAAATTCAATTTTTCGCTTGCTTTTTCTCTAGTTCTTCCCGTACACATAAATTAGGGTTTAGGGGTCACGACCCCATGGATTGTACGTCGCGACCCCCCCCCCCTCCGAAAATCGCAATTCCAATGATTTCCTCCTGCATTGATTACCAAATCAAGAGGGGGTCGCAACCCCATGGACTGTAGGTCATGACCCCCAACCCATTAATGCTCATTTATGCCTAGATTCAATTTTCCTTTTATATCACCCATGAAACTCACTATAAATAGTGAGTCCCATCACTTGTCAAAGGACGGATTTTCTGACACACGAAAGGCTGCGGGATTGGAATCTAAAACTCTAAGCTATATCCCCTCACTTGTCCTTGTTTTATTTGACTACACTACCCCATCAACCCATACTCGATTTTCATCTTTAGTTCTCTTTGTATTTCTTTTGGATCCATGGGATAGGGGGGATTTGAACCCCCTTCCCATGATTTAGATCCAAGATTTAATACCCCAAGTCTTTATTTCATCTGATTTCGAAGTGGGTCACGACTCTCTGGTGTAGGCATCGTAACCCTTCCCCCTATCCTGAGCACCGTTTGCTTACTGTCACTGTTTTCTAGAAAATTGTTATAGGAGTCGCGCTGTATCCTTTATACGTCGCGACCCCCCTGTCGCAAACGTATAAAATGATACGTTGCGATCCCGCTGAATTTCGTGACCCATCCTCTTTTTCTTATACTTTATTAAAAATAAAAAATTTGAATTATTTTATATAAACATGTGTAACCTAGTGCCACCAAGGAGCCTTTGCTTCTATAGGAGCACAAGTATTCACGCCATCTGGGCACGCTGCCTGATGAGCATTCACACACGCACTTTTCTCAATCTTGTTGTTTGTTTGTAATGCATGGTAGATAGGTGCTGAGGGGCCTTTGTCTCTTTAGGGACATTGCACTGGGAGGCCATTTGAGCCTTTGCTTGATGAGCTTCACCACACCCACAAACTTGCATGCCACGCAAACTACATGGACTTTGATCCTTTTTTGAAATTACGTAGGCCCTAGGCTCTTATCATAGGTCAAGTCCATCTTTGTCTTCTTTCTTGTTTTGTGTTTTGTATTCTTTTTCCAACATTTTAAGGCCAAATAATTTAAGTGTTAATTTTTGGGGTAACCGTCTTCGGACGGGGGAAGAGGGGTGCCTAAGACCTTCCTCTCATCTCAAACAGACTCCCGAACCCAAATATTTTTGAACCAATTTTTACTTAAATTTTCAAACCAATATTCTTCTTTTCCAAGTTTTAATAAAAAAACTTGGTGGAGACTCCTGTCGAGCATGCGGTCTCCACAGGAGTTATTAGCCAAAAATAAAGAATTAAGAGAAAGAGGAGATAGCAAAAATAAAGATCTAGCTAAAAATAAGGAATTAGAGGAGTTATTGGCTGAAAATAAGGAATTAGAAGAGAGAATGGATAGTCTGAATAAAGATCTAGCAAAATTTGTCAAAGGGAATGAAAATCTAGATAAATTGCTAGGATATGGAAAATGTTGTTTTGATAAAACAGGATTAGGCTATGATGGAGGAAGCTTTGAGAAACTCTATGGAAAATTCTTTATTAAACAGGAACCTCAACCCAGAAACACTAGGGTGTGCTATATTTGCAAGCAAAAAGGTCATAAAGCAGGAACCTATAAAAACAAAAGGTAATAATCAAACAAGTCTGGGTGGCTAAAGGATTCATAAATGCAACAAGAAATTATTTGACTAACCACTTCACGACCCAACAGTCATTGGGTACCTAAATTTAGTAACATTGTAACAGGTGTGCTTCAAAGCCAGAATGAAGAAGGAGCATTGCATTCTTGACTGAAGTTGCTCCCAACACATGACTGGTGATTCATAAAAGTTATTGTCCCTGACTTTCAAGAGGATGCGAACCTTTGGTGATAATAATAAAGATATAATTATTGGCTATGGTAAGATAGGGGTTAATTCTACTCTATCAATTGATAATGTGTATTTGGTTGATGGTTTAAAACATAACCTAATAAGCATTATCTAGTTCTGTGATAATGGTTACAAGGTAACTTTTTAGTCCTCAAAATGCATGATTCATGAAAAGGATATTGATGGGATCTTAATTAAAGGAGTAAGACATAATAATGTTTACATTCTTGATGACTTACCTTTTCCTTCTCATAAGTGTTTAGCTTCTACTATTGATGAAAGCTGGCTTTGGCACAAAATGCTAGGACATGCTAGCATGAGACGATTAACCAAGCTTTCTAAGGAGGCCTTAGTAAATGGTCTACCCAGCCAAAGGTATGTAAAGGGTCATATTTGTGAAGCTTGCCAATTAGGAAATCAAACACGAGCCTCCTTCAAGCTAAAGGAGTATGTGTCTACTAAAAAACCTTTACAACTCCTTCACCTGGACCTGTTTGATCCCCAAAGAACCCGAAGCATGGGTGGTAAGTACCATGGTATGGTAATAGTTGATGATTTCTGTAGATTTACCTGGGTTTTGTTCCTGGCTACAAAAAGTGACTGTTTTGAAAACTTTAAATCTTTTTGTAATCGGATTCTGAATGAGAAAGGAGAGGTTATTACAAGCATAAGAAGTGATCATGGAAAAGAATTTGAAAATCATCTCTTTGAAAGTTTTTGCAACGAAAGAGGCATTAGCCACAATTTTTCTACTCCAAGAACACCTCAGCGAAATGGTGTTGTTGAGAGAAAGAATAGATCACTTCTTGATATGGCTAGAACCATACTCTGTGAAAACAATCTTCTTAAAAATTTATGGGCTGAAGCAGTAAATACTGCTTGCTATATTCTGAATAGAACAACCATCAGGTCAATGTTAGGAAAAACTCCATATGAGCTATGGAAAGGAAGAAACCTAACATTAGCTATTTCAAGGCTTTTGGATGCAAATGCTATATCTATAATAATAAAGAAAACCTAGGGAAATTAGATGCTAGATCTGAAGAAGCTATCTTTGTTGGTTACTCTACTAATAGTAAAGCATATAGGGTGTTTAAAAAGAAATCTCTTATAGTAGAAGAAAGCATGCATGTTATTTTTTTTAAACTAACCCTGTCCTTGCGAGAATTAGTCTGGAAGAGGGAGAACCTGAAACAGGTTTTAGTAACCAAATAAGGCAGGAACCACAGCCTCTGGAGAAACAAGCACCTGAGAGCAATGAACCTGTCTCCGAGAATGATGACAGCCATCAAACGCCTGAACCAGCAGCCTCCAGTCACCAGCCTATGGACAAAGGCAAATTACCTAGAGAATGGAGACACTCATCAACCTATCCAATGCTATATTATGGGTGATCCTCAAGAAGGTATGAGAAGTAGATCTTCTTTCAGGGGCATGAACCACATGACCTTCATGTCACAGGTTGAACCTAAGAAGGTTGATGAAGCTTTGCTAGATGATTGCTGAATCATAGCAATGCAAGAGGAGCTTAACCAATTCGAGAGAAATCAAGTTTGGACCCTGGTTCCTCCTCTTGAGAATCAATCAGTCATTGGCACCAAATGGGTGTTCAAGAACAAACTTGATGAGGCAGGTAATATGGTAAGAAATAAGGCTAGGTTGGTAGCTCAAGGCTATAATCAACAAGAAAGTATTGACTTTGATGAGACTTTTGCACCAGTAGCCAGATTAGAATCCATTAGAATGTTACTTGCATTTGCATGTTCCATGAATTTTAAACTTTATCAAATGGATGTGAAAAGTGAATTTTTTAAATTGATAGTTAAATGAGGATGAGTATGTTAAACAACCTCCTGGTTTTGAAAGTGATGAAAAGCCTAATCATGTTTATAAATTAACCAAGGCTCTCTATGGTTTGAAACAGACTCCTAGAGCTTGGTATGAAAGATTAAGTGAGTTCTTGATTAATAATGGTTTTTCAAAGGGAAAGGTTGATACTACTTTTTTCACAAAAACTCATAAAAATGACATTATCATCATTCAAATTTATGTTGCTGATATTATATTTGGATCAACTAATGAAAGCTTGTCCAAGGATTTTTCTAAGTTGATGACCAGTGAGTTTGAGATGAGTATGATGGGAGAGATGTCCTTCTTCCTTGGACTTCAAGTAAAACAAACAAAGGAAGGGATATTCATCAACCAAGAGAAGTATACTAAAGAGCTTCTGAAAAGATTTGGCCTAGATCAAGCTAAAACCATTCACACACGAGTCAGTACATCAACCAAATTAGAAAAAGATGAGACTGGTAAGTCGGTTGATCAAAAATAGTATAGAGGTGTGATTGGTTCATTGCTATATCTTACTGTTAGTAGGCCTGATATCATGTTTGTTGTATGCTTGTGTGCTAGATTTCAATCTGACCCTAGAGAATCTCATCTTAAAGCTATGAAAAGATTTTTTCGATATCCAGTAGGAACCAAAGATCTTGGTCTATGGTATCCTAAGGACAATGATTGCAATTTAATTGGTTATTCAGATGCTGATTTTGGAGGATGTAAAATTGAACGAAAAAGCACAAGTGGTACATGTCAGTTTTTAGGTCATTGTCTAGTGTCTTGGCATAGCAAGAAACAGACTTCTGTTGCCTTGTCTACTACTGAAGCACGATATGTGGCTTCAGGTAGCTGCTATGCACAAGCAATTAGGTGTGATAACACCAGTGCAATTAATCTTTCAAAAAATCCCATATAGCACTCAAGAACTAAGCATATTGAAATCAGACATCATTTCCTTGGAGATCATATGCAAAAAGGTGACATTAGCATGGAATTTGTGCCTACTGATCAGTAGCTGGCTGATATTTTTACTAAACCACTGGCTACTGATATCTTTTGCAAGATCCGTAGAGAATTGGGGTTAACCAATTCTGGTTCCATTAGTGAGTGAGTCTTTTGAAATTAAATGATTCAATCTAATTGAAAAATTAACAGAGCAGATTGGCTGTGAAAATAAATGACTTAATCTGATTGATTTGCCTTATTTAAAATTGATTTCAAATCTTCCCGCTCAGATTGTACATTTATTGCATGAGATTTGAAAAAGCTACTTCCCATCAATCACCCACTCTTCTTCTCTCTCCCACGATCTCAGCCTCACTCTACAACCACGTTGCCTTATCTCTCTCTCTCTCTCTCTCTCTCTCTCTCTCCACTTAGGTCTCACAGAATCCTTCGATAAAAGCAACCCTAAGCCTAGATTAGAGACTTCACCCAACCTTTCGACTATCACCATCTCTCTATCTCAGAAATTCCTTTCCTCTTCTCTGCAAAAATGGCTTCCATTGCAATAGTGAAAAGAAAGGGGTTTGATTCATCATCTGTCGTTGCTAAGAGACCCAAAATCTTACTTGATAACCCTGCCAATGAACGTTTTGAGACTGACTTCAAATCCAAAGGCATCTGTGCTCCACGAGAAGTTAACTTCGAGTTCTTTGACAAGGAACCCGAGTTGAATGTCTTTCAGCTTTTCTCTCAGATGGGTTGGAAACCCTTTCTTGCAATAAAGGAGAGGATTTACCCCTCTCTTATTTGAGAGTTCTACTCAAATTTGATCTTCTCAGAAGAGAGTGGAGAAATAGTTGGTCAGTCGATGATAAGACGGAAAAAGGTTGAACTTACAGCAGAAAATATCCGAAGCTGGATAGGAGTGAAGAAAGGCGATTTCAAAAGGTATTCGAGCAGAGAGCCTATTTTTATGGAATCTTATTCAATAGAAAAGGCTGCAAAGAAGCTTGGAGGGAGCTCTAATGGTGAGGTTACTCTTGGACAGTTAGGAGTAAATGAGAGACTGATTGCACATGTGCTCTACTAGCCCATCATGCCAAAGGCAGGTACTTCTAACGACCCATCTCATTTTGATATTTTTCTGATGTGGTGTGCTGTAAAAGGATGGGAACCAGATTTGGCCTTCATTATTCTGAATCACATGAAAGATACACTTCCACGCCCAACTGCTGATCTCCCTTACATATCCTTTATAACTCTAATAGCTTGAGCTAGAGGAGTTGTATTTGTGGGAGAAGATTGGGTTGGGGCAAATGTACAGGGCAACTATTATAATAGGTTGATTCAGAACATGAGCTTCAAAAAGGTTGGTGGTAAATGGATTAAGCTTGGGAAGGCTAAAGCTGAACCAAGGGAAGGAAGTGACAAGAAAAAAATGAATCTCAAGCATGGGAGAAGGCCCCCTAAGAGCACTAAAGGATCAGGTACTTGAAAGTCTTCAAGACTTCTAAAGAAGGATACTTCATCTCATTCTTCTCCTATTCAAGTTTCAAAAAATAATGAGGAGAAAGAAGAAAGTGTTGATTCTGATGCCACTATGTACTCTGAGTCTCTTGTTCACCAATCAGTCAAGGAGGAGCCAACTAAGAAGGAGTCTGATGCTCGCTCTTCTCTTCTGCTTTTGATAAGGAGCCCAATCAGGATGAACAACAAGATGTTTCTAGTCATCTAGCTCCTGAGAATGAACCTAAACATGAGCCTGAGCCTCCAAAATCTAAGCACTCACCAAAAGCTAATCCTTCCTCCTCTGAACCACAACCTCAGCCATCCATGACTCCACTTACTGAGAATCGAGAACAACTTAGGAATCTTACCAGCCAAATGACATCTGCTAGAGAGGAGATCTATGAGCTCAAGATGATCATAATAGAGATGAGAGCCCAGCAGAAAGAAGAAAACATGAATAAACCTACTCCATCAGCCATCATACCTGACCAACCCCCCAGTGCATGACTACTGTGTTTCTTCTGTCTTTCCTTTATGCTTCCGCATTTTTAAATTCTATTTGTGAAGTGGTTTGTTAAATGGCCCCTCTAGTTGGGTCTTGAAGGATACTATACCCTTATAATGGGCTTTGATGTTTGTTTTTAAATAGCCCTCTGGATGGTTTGCTATCGTTTTACTAATTTTGGCTATTCTGATACATGCTTAATTCATATTTTGGCTAATGTTTGCTCTGAATGGTTAAGGTTTGAATTATCTCGTATATTTTATCTGATTCTCTTAATCAGTGTGTTCCCTTTTCGCTAATGCCAAAGGGGGAGAGATTAGTAAGTTATGAAAAGCTTTGTAAGTTACCTTCTTAACCCTCCTTATTAATTGAGGGGGAGTTTATACATTGAGGGGGAGCTTTGCATTCATTGTTGCTTACTTGTTAAAATCGCACTTTTGTCATTATCAAAAAAGGAGAGATTGTTGGGACAACATTTGTCCATAATTAAATTAATTCTTTTTTGATAATGTTTTATTTCAAAAATACGATTTTAATACTCTGATCTGATTTTAATTGATTAAGTATTGAATATAATATTCTGTCAATCAATTAATAAAGATCTTGGTTTGATTTACTATAATTTGGTCATTAAGCTGATATTGTATTAAAAGCTAATTGAGCAGTGTATCATTGACCAAATATTTTAGGAAAGGAATCAAAATAGCTATGCATTGAATGTATGATTATTTTCGGATTCTGGATGTTTAAGGAATGTTTTTATTTGAACATATATTATCCTTAAATGTGTTTAATGCTAACAAATCCGAGAAAGGAAAATAGCTTGATTTTAGGAAAGTAGATATGAAGCATATTGATTCATCATTAACCTACTTTCCATATTCGAAGCTACCAGTAGGCTGTCAAGCTTTGACCCGAACCAAAATGGAAGATATCTTTGTCAATCAAGATAGCATTGAAGAAGGGATTAAAGGCCAACTTAAATGAAGATGATTTGCTGCACTGAAGAGCTCTCCAATGTTCAAAAGCTTCAAGCCTATATAACCACAAGACTTGGACATTTGTACTTCAAGAGATTGATCTACAAGCCTTAGTGATCCAAGAAAGTGTGCTACAATCTTTAAGCATTCATCCGAGTTTATTTGTCTCTTATTGAGAACTTGGGGTATGTAATCCCCTTTTAATTCTCTTCTTAATCTCTTCCCATTCTGTCTAGAGTCCGGGTAGGAATCTAGGACAAGGAGTTTAATTGATCAGTAGCCTACTAGTCAGGTTTGATTTTTGGGAATTGGTTGTAATTCACGGAGTGGTTGTAAAAGCACTTGTGCTGATCCTTCGGCTGAGGTTACCTGGGTTAGGTAGTAAAAGCCCTAGTGGCTGATCTTGTCTTTAAGGGTTATCTGGGTTAGGTAGTAAAACCATTGTGTCTGATCCCTTGGTGTTTTTCAAGGTTGCCTGGTTGTAATTCACATTTTCCAAGCTAGTGAAGTAACTCCTCTACTCGTTTAGTAAGAGGGAGTGAGGAGACTTAGATATTTGATCCGAACCTCTCACTATAATAATTACTTGTGTTCTTTACTTCTTTGCTGCTTTTAACATTAAACTTAGATTGTTTTCCAAATTAACTTATATTAACTTTTTATAAGAGTAGCCCAATTTGAAAAATCAATTATATATTTCATTAACCAACGTGTCAGTAGCCTAAATTTTAAAAAAGCTAATATTTTCGAAGTATAACCAATTCAACCCCCTTCTTGGTTCTAATAACAACGCATCAACAATCACTAGGACAACCACCAAAGCATAATGAAAATAATTTGAACTAAACCAAAACTCAATAAACCTATGTAAAACATCACTAAACAACTAAATATCACAAATCCTTCTAAAACCCAACCAAAATTCAACTTAATGATTGTTAAAGCGGTAGATTTTGCCTTTAATGAATGCCCAAATAACACGTTTTTATGGAGTTATCATTTCTACTTCATTTTGTTCAATTTCTAAACTTAGTATACATGCAATATCCGCTTAAGTTTGAATAAATGAAATTTTACTTGTTATTTTATTTAATTATGGACATATATTATTATTATTATTTGGTCATTTATATTGTTGGTTTAGTTTTTTGATGTATTATTTTTGTCCTTCTAATGTATATTAATGCAATGTATCATGTGGAAGTATTAATTATCAAAATTTTTAAAAAAATTACAATTTAAAATAAATTTTTCAAAAATCTGAAAAAAAACATGGGTGGGTTAAGTGAGTCAACTCGACTCACCACCTTGGTGAGCAGAGTTGATATTTTTCTTGCTTACCTGAAATTTCAATTCGCTTGAGCCAACCTGTTTAAACCACAACCCATCGGATTGACTCATTTTGACACCTCTAGATAATGATATTGTATCTCTAACTAACCAACATGATTATTTTTAACTTCATATTGATATAAAAAGAATGTTTGGTACCAATGTGGTCTGGCACAAATGAAGGGATGGAAATGGAGTGTCATCCGATCCGTTGGGAGTTTCTCCCTCAGTAATGGGCCTCGCAGTACCCGAGGAATTAGTCAATAACCCACTCTGGTAGATACCCTGATCGTAGAAAAAAAATAGCCTTTCGATGTTAGATTAATTGTTCAAGGCACAAGTAAATTCCGTTAATACCCACTAACAGAAAAACGTTAATTAGAGACGGAAAATTCAGTCTCTAACGAGCCCAAATTCCGTCTCTAATTGGATTCGAGACGGAATCGAGACTGACGTTGCTCCGTCTTTAATGGCCGCGTCGCGAATTATTAGAGACGAAATTTTAGGTTCCATCTTTAAATAATCCGCCCCTAAAATCCGTCTCTTTTCCGTCTCGAGTCATATTTTAGAGAAACTGGTTATAGAGACCGATTAGAGACAGAATTGGTCTCTTTCCGTCTCTACTCGCATGTCGTAGAAATTTGTTCAGAGACGGATTGGAGACGGAAAGAGACCAATTCCGTCTCTAATCCGTCTCTAAATGTATGTTGCAAAAATCCAGTTTGAGACGGAACAGAGGCGGAATTGGTCTCTTTCCGTCTCTAATCCGTCTATAAACGTATGTTGTAAAAATTCTGTTTGAGACGGAACAGAGACGGAAAGAGACCAATTCCGCCTCTAATCCGTCTCTAGAACACCTGAATTAAACAGGTTATAAACTTAAATGGAGACGGATTTGAGACGGAAAATCCATGGCTAAATTGTTATTTTTCGTCTCTTATTAGAGACGAATTGTTGTCATCGCTGGTCCATCTTCATATTTGAGACGGATGAACCGTGTCTACATTGCGACGAAAATACAACACGTGAGAGTAAAAGAAATCCAGAAATACACCATTCTCTTCAAAAACATCTTGATCATTTACTTGTGAATGAGTCACTTGAGGGACTTTTGGCAATGATTCCCCGTGGGAGGTCCAATGGAAATAATCGGGCTTAAATCCATACTAGTACAAGTGCGTCTTCACAACATCATGACAATCAAATCTCCTATTTTTACACTTTCTACGCGGACACCTTATCTTTCCATTATACAGATAAGTTGACAATTGACAAGACTGATTAAAAACTTGCCAACACCTTCCATAAAGAAGGCATCAGTGAATCCAACTCGACCAGGAAGCACTCTATCATACATCCATTGTCGATTTTCTAGTAAATCCATGTTTTGTTCCTATAAACCTATCATATTTAATTATAAAACTATATGTCAATAGTTGGAAAAGAAAGAATAAGGTTAAAGAATAATCTCTATAATCAAAACACAACTTTCGTCTATATGTCAATTTCTATAAAGCAAGTTCTAATATTTTATATAGAGCTAAGCTACACAAAATAGAGAAATCAAGTAATATCTCCTTCAGGGAGCTAAGTGAGTAGTGATGAGTGAAACAAAGAAATGACAGGTATTCAGCAGTAGTGCATCCCCAACCCTATAATTTTGAATTTTCCAATTCCAAGCATGAACATACCAATAATACCAAGAGGAGCAGAGTATAAACTGAATAATCACCCTATACTATTAACATAAAGAAATGGGTAAATATGAACTTACCTTCTAATAACAAGATCTCCTGAATCTTTGTTGCCTTATGTCTTTCCAAAACACTTAATGGATATCACCTTTACCTACAAAAGAGGAAATTAATTAACGTCAATTAAAATTATTTATTAATGATTAATGTTATGGTCAATAAAATTTTAATTAATTTAATTATTTTAATTAGATTTAAAATATTTACAAATTCAAAAATAAAAAATTTAAAGTTGACAAAATGGGGTCCAAATGCATGGGATATTCGATTATATAGTACAGAGAGTGATACATGTGGTTGATGGGAAAGGCATACATGGAAATGATTTTTTTTTTGGTGACTAAAAGAGTGCAAAGACAAAAAACACAACTAGTCATGATTATATATTGATTATTAATCATAAGTAGGAGTATATGACTAAGTCTTGAGAAGGCCCACTTTGAAGCAGGTCGGGTCGATGATTTTACAATTGCAGCAAAAAAGGTTAAAACCTACATATGGTTTCATATTATTATATATTTGTAGGGCATATTTCATGTGATACATGTCAAATCACAAAGCATGACACGCCTAATAATGAAGTTAACTGCAGAAAAATTCAAGTTATTCTTTTTCAATTCAAACATGTCAAGTTTCTTCTTCGACAAGAATAATGTGATGTAGATTGGAAAATGAATATAGATACATATAAGATATATATGCCAGAGAGTAGGAGAATGTGGAGATTTGAGATAGAGGACATAAACCAGCTTGCCAAGCATTTCAACTTATCAAGACAACTGTGGTTTGAATTTTGAAACACCAATTTCTAAGTTACTTAACAAAAGTAGAGCATCATCGACCAGACAAAAGTAATGTGTATACACTCTTAATTTCTGATCACTCGGAACCTGTATAAGGTTAGCAATAAAATATACTTCTGAGGGTCTATCGTTTTTGGCTTTTTGCTCACAGATGAACCTTCATTATACAAAAGTGTTGGATGAACATTTATGACTAGACTAAAAACTATAGCTGTTAATAAGCACATTACACATTTTATTCAATTATACCTAGCTTAAACACCACGGTTTGACTATAACACAACATCATTTCTCTCTATCTCTCTCCTCACTTTTTAAATCCCATAAAAAAAAATAGATTCAACTAAATACCAACTTAACCTATTTAAAATGAAAAAGGGAACAAAATGAAACAAATCTTAATTGATAGGAACAGAGCATAGTGTGCTGACTGAAAAGTTGATAACAATATGACAAAGAAAAAAAGAAAAGAAATTGTGCCACAATTAGTCACTCTTAATCAAATTAGTGTTCATTAGATACAAATCTATTTGTATTCATATACCTTATTAAATCACTTTTGACATGAATCCCAGATTTCAATAGTTCTTAAAAATTAGGAAACACTCATTTAAGTTCCACAAGAGCAATACTGACCATCTGGCCACTCAACATCCTTATTTCCATCTCCTCAAACTTCTAAAAGACAAAATAGAATCTAAATGCCTCATTCTACTTGTATCTTTCACTATCATTTCAACTACATGTAGGGTTTGAATACTCAATATTTTAAATATATGATGTATATCAATTCAGCATTTGAGCCTATACCAACTAATGAGAAGTAACAATATCAATGTATAGCAATATGTAACTATAGTCATTGAACCAAGGAAAATACTATTTATTCTCTGAAAGATCAGACATGAAGATCTATATTTCAAAAAATATGACAGGGGCAGAAGCTTTTTGTGGATCTCTAATTCCAGATTGAAATCTTGTTTCCCTACCTACTATATATCTCACAAATAGAAGAATTAGTTAAATATTAATGAATATAGATACAGAGTTAATTGATGGAACACAAGCTGAATAGAGGCAATGGCATTAACAATCCAATTGCAGCAATCACCGAAGCTCATTAAAGTGTGAAAAGGAGAAAAGAACGCGAACCTGCATGAAGCTGTAGCGCTCTCTTCCAATTGATTCATTCTCAGCAATAGCAAAGTAAGCCAGTATAGGGTAGTGACCAACACATGAAGCATAGCTGTCACACTGAATGTTCATTGCCCATTCACTGCGTCCAAGGAAAAGAAAAGGGCAACAAATAAGCTGAATAATACGAAGAATTCCACACACACAAAAAAAGGTAGATAATGTCACGACCCCCTATCAGACGTCCGTGACCGGCACGGGAGTTAGGATTTCTCCTATCCTGTAAGCCTCTAATCCCTGATTGACATTTTTACATGTTCATAACTACCCAAATCTAATACAAACAATATATAGAATTTATGGTTATCCATATCCGGTGACCTAAGTAGCGTGCAATCCACGGCTCGCTCAACGCCGCTTCAGTCTATACATATACACATAGTCACTCACACGTACATATAATATACATATTGATCACGCGCTTCAGGGCGGTCATCTATCCTATTCACATGCAAAAATCCTGTGTACAGTCATACATATATTCAATCACACTCTTGCATATAGTTTACATATTGATCACACGCCTCAATGCGTGTGATCTATCCTATTCACATGCGGAAGCCATATTCTCATACAATCAGGTATTCAGTCACACACATATATATAATTTATATATTGATCACACCCTTCAAAGCGTGTGATCTATCCTAGTCGCATGCAGAAGTCATATATATATACATGATATATGTTATATCATAGCCTAAATTCTCAATACCAAGACTTACTTTAATCTGTATGAAGCCGACAATGCTAGAATAGGACGTATATATATACTGCAGTTGTATCTGTACAAATGCTACACCCAAAAAGGATTCACATACATATACATCACAACATATGTACGTAATCAAAATAACTATCGACGCGGACTAAGCGTACGGTCCACAGATCTGTCCGCTTCCCTGAGAAGAAGTGGAAGCGTTTTCGACTCCTGAACCACCTGTATCTGAAACATGTGAACAAGGGGTAAGTCGAACAGACTCAGTGAGAAGCTCCCCCATCCCTAGCGTAGCAGCGGGTACCACTACAGCTGGGGGAAAGGAGCAACCACAACCACATGCGCATGAAACGGATTATATTGTGACATTTAATATGATCAGGCAATCAATATATCATATTCACAATTAAAAATTCTAATTCATGCTCGTAACATGTTTATTAATCCGCATGTAAACCAAACATAAACATATATCATATCTTTTCATAAGTGATACATAGTTATGCTCGTAGGCATTCACTTTCTGTCTCCTGCATTACGCTAAGAGAAATAGTGGCCCGAAGGCATTCACTTTCTGTCTCCCGCGTTACGCTAAGAGAAATACTGGCCCGAAGGCAATGTCTTATTTGAACCTAGTTGATCAAACTATGAACTTTCTGACTCCAAGGCACGCTTAGAGTAATAGCCGGCAACTTGTCTGACCCCGGTTAAACCAAGGTAATGGCCACTATGTAGCATACTTACTGTTAACTGAATCCTGGCTGTCCGACCAGGATAACCGACTCGATCTACCCAAACTAACCTAAACAAGTTCAAATAACCTATTCGACCTTGAAAGACGCCCTATTAATAACTAACTGAATATTACACGTGTGAATTAGCTAGGCCTAGTTTTCCCCTTTTCAATTATGCATCACTCTCACTCACACTTAACAACCTAGGTTCATTTTCCTCAATGAACCCTACGGTCAAAACCTTTGCACGATGATCAATTTAAGTGGGTTCTTAATATTAATAAACTCTCACATATGAAATTCTGACTCAATCCTACCCACGGTATCATATAAGGCTCGGCGAGCCACAATAACACATATACACCTTGTGATTAATCATGTAAACACATATACTATTGCACATTGACTGCTTACTTGCAAATCATACACGTGTATCACAAATTTATTCATATAAATATATTTCATATATCAATTTGCACAAAATAGAGCAAACCACATTTTCCACATAGCCACCCAACCCTATACACATTATATTTAAGAAATTTAGAACGCGTAACTAAGCATCCACCATGCACGTATCATGCTACTGCTTATGCACCCTTTAGCTATTTTTCAATAATTAACTATTTAGTTCGTTATGTCGTCTTATTTGCTCTTTCTGAAAGTCCAAAATGCCCCATATTCAACTTTCACACTTTCGAGCCATTTAGAACCTCTAATTGCTTAGGTTAGAGATTTCCACTTTCCAAAATTTTCCTTCGTGTGTTCATATGGGTATTTAACTAATAATAGAATTAAATTCACGGTTCAAAAGAGGCTCTAGCTTACTCATTCCACCGTCTCCCTTATTCGCTGAGTAAAAGCTTAATTGCTACCTCTTTAATTATTTATAAAAATATCATTGGGTATAATTAAAGCCTTGGAACCAATTCAGCGGGTCTTAGGTGTCCACCACGAACTAGACCGAGGTGTTCAACCCACCGCACAGCTTTTTACGGTACTGTGGCTTAGTATTTCGCCTCTTTTTCACCGGATTGGGTTCCGGTTGAGACGGTAAATACTCGTGCTTTATTCCCTTGACTATTTCCAGCATTTATAACACTTATACTACTCCAATCCAAACCTAAACATGCATCAAACCAACAAAATTCAATTTATAGGAATTTTCTAACTAAATTTTCCTAATTTCCATACCCGGTAAATTCCTACGGTTTAACTTCGATTCTGAAACTTACTAAGCTTTCAATAACATCCACTAAGCTCAAATTTAACCCCGGAATGCCCCGATTGAAGGTATTTGAAGAATTCCTAAAATACCCAAAATTGGAGAAATTGGGGTTTTGAAGGATTGGGGCTTCCATACCTTGATTCAATCGGATGAGGAGCTTGGTGGTGATGAGAGATGAACTCCGGTGGCCCTCACCGGCGGTGGGACGCGTTTTCCGACGAGTTCCCGGCGTCAAACCACCGTCACGTTGCTTCTCCCCTTAGCATTGTGTTCTCGATTTTGTGCCCTCCTTTCGCTGCTGCGTTCACGTTCTGCTTCTGCTAATAAAATTTTTTTTTCTATTTTATGTGTGTGTGCCTTTTGTTTATGCTTTCTCTTACTTTTGTTTTGCTTTCTACCTCTTTTTTCTTTTATTATATGTGTGTGTAAATGGGATGGGGGGGTCCCCCCATTATTTTAATATATATATATATATATATATATATATTATTTATTTTTTTTATTAGATATTATCTATATTATATATATATATATATATATATTTAAAAACTTATTTACTTGTTATATCCTCTTTTTCTTTTAGGTCCTAGAAAAATATTCATATAGTCCTTATTATTTTCTCCTTTATTTTATTTTAACTCTTTACTTATTTAATTTAATTTATTTTTCTTTTTGAAAGAAAAATAAATTAATAATAATGATAATAATACAAATTAATATCTCGGATATTACAGATAAAGAAACAAATTTAAGGAATTAAAAGACCCAAAATCTATTCAAGTTCCATGCCTAGCTAATCTATGAAAAACATAGCACTACAGCAGCACTAAACCTATTCCAGTGTCTTATGACGGTCCTAATCATCAAGTGTGTACACTGTTGATGTGACATTATTCTTTTATGATTAAAGAAATATTTAATAGTCAATAGTATGGTGATGCTTCAAGTAATGAAAAAAAAGAAGAGGAAGAAATCGAATCAACTAACAGTGGCAAAACGAGGCGGCAAACGGCGGTGATGGCGAGTAGACGAAGGAGCGAGGCGCGATTGAACCCTAATGTCGTGAAGGATGGAGTGAGGCGTCGGTGTTGCGGATTTTGACGGCTACACCCAGCAGAGACTACAAGTAGAAGCGACGAACAAGCAAAGACGGATTTAGGGCTCAAAAAATGAAAAGAGAGAAAGGGGAAATCGATTTTATGACTTACAGAATAGAGACGGAAATAGTCCGTCTCTATTCTGTCTCTTGTGTTACAAAATGACGTCGTGTGGTTTAAATATAAATATATATATTTTACTAATCAGAGACAGAATATTTCGTCTCTATTTCCGTCCCTAATTCCCCCGCCAAAATTTTTTGTTTCGCGCCTTAAACTTTTTGGTGGGACGCAAAAAAAAATCAATCTATTGAGACGGATTTGTGGCATATTTTAGACGGATCATATTAGAGAGGGAATATTCCCTCTCTATATTCCGTCTCTAATAAAGAAATATGGGAAAAATAAAATTCTGTGTTAGAGACAGATTAAAGACGGACTTGAGACGGATTAGAGGGGGATTTTTTCCGTCTCTAAATACCAGTTTTCTGATAGTGTAAGAATGCATATTCTAAAGTGATTCTTTGTTTTCCTTAGTCAAAAAATTATTTACGTGGTAGATTATGCATACAATTCATGCCTAATTAATTTTACAAATTATTACTCAAATTAATTATACATTTTGTTTGGAACGGTTATTTCACTCTACATAAAAGGTAAGGTAGTTTCATAAAGCTCAAAACTATTTTAGCATATAGTTTTGAGTTTTCATTTCGTCCCATTGTTTGGCACATAGTTTTGAGCTATAATGGAAAAGATAAGGTAGTTTCATAAAGTTCAAAACCGGCACAGTTTTGAGCTTCTCAATCCTGCCCATCGTTAGGTACCTTGCATTATGCTATAACGGAAAAGATAAGGTAGTTTCATAAAGTTCAAAACCGTGATGGCACATAGTTTTGAGTTCTCATTACTGCCCTTTGTTTGGCATATTGTTTTGAGCTATAACAAAAGAGATAAGGTAGTTTCATAAAGATGAAATTTTTTTTTTTTTTATAATAGATGAAAATTATGTTAGCTCCAGTAATAATTTTGAGTTTCCATTCCTGTCCATTGTTTGACACATAATTTTGAGTTATAACGGAAAAAATAAGGTAGTTTCATAATGCTCAAAACTGTGCTGCCACACAATTTGAGTTCCAATTCCTACCCATTGTTTGGTACATTGTTTTGTGCTATAACGGGAAAGATAAGGTAGTTTAATTAAGCTCAAAACTGTATTGGCGTATTGTTTTGAGCTTCTCATTCTTACCCATAATTTTTTTGGCACATTGTTTTAAGTTATAATGGAAAAGATAAGGTAGTTTCATAAAACTCAAAACTACATTCGAATCTAGTTTTGAGTTCTCATTCTGCCCATTGTTTTCTCTAACTCCCTCTCATATATAAAAGGTCATTAACCTCTGAGTACAAACACAAACTTGTAGTTTTATCTCATCAAATTGTATTTGCCTTAGCTTAATTTTATGAAGAAATTGGTCGTGATAAAAAAAATGACTCCTATCCTTATTCAAAAGGCACCCCAAATAGTCTACTATTTCTTCCATTCTCTCCCAAACTTATTACTTCAAAGAGCTATTTGGATTCAAGGTAATTACTTTTCTCTTCTCATTTCCATGTATTCTATTCAACTTCTTATTGAAGATAATCCTTCAAAGAAACATATTTCCTCTCTTCTGTTTATGTTAGTCCATTGTTTTCTTAGAAGACAATCCTCTGGAAAAAAAACCCCCTCTTTGCCCTCACTTATAAAGACTTGGATTTTTTTTTCATGCTTCAATGTAACACAACTTTAACTAATTTTAGGGTGGATTTGATTTTTGTAACGTCCTAGTTTCTTTATTGATTTTAATTGCGGAATTAGGTTATTTACTTAACTTCTTAAAATCCCGGTCTAATTTTTTTCTTTTTCCTTTCATGAAGTTAAGTGTTTCCCCAAGGATCGTTTACTCTCGGTTGGTTATTTTAACCTAAGAAACCAGAAGTTACATATTTGATACTCTCGCGCTCTCCCAAAATACACATACAAGCAAGGTCAAGTGAAAATGAGGTACTATACCTCCGCATATTACCTAAGCAGTTCAAAACCTAAGTCTACAACATATAATTCATTCATACATATATATACAGACATAAGTATCAAAGTTAGTGGCTCGCAGGCCCAAAATAGTCGTTACTAAAGTCTACACTAGAGTGACATCAGGTCACTGCCAAAATGTGAGTCAGCTCCTGTTACCTGTCCATCTCACCACTTTCTAAGTCCCTGGGCATCAACCAAAGGGAAGAAGAAAAGGATGTTAACCGCCTTCAGGATTTGGAAGTATCCCAGAAGGGGTACGTCCAGGAGCTCTACCTCAATCTCCAGCAACAGTATGTACCTGGGCATCTGAACACACTAACGTAGTGAGATATAAAATCCCAGTAACATAGATTACCAGTTTTATAAAAGACTAATTAGTGGTTCAGCTACATTCCTAAGAATACAGAAAAATACTTCCTTCCCAATCAACAAATAATTTAAACATAATACACATCGATTATAAGATATTTCAACTTTCAGAAGGAAATCAACACATCAATCACAAGATATTAACATTCACACAAATTCAGAGATATATGGTCATGCTGAAAGCTGTAAATAGAGGAAAAATCATTTTCATTGTTAAAAACATGCATATTTACCACTATATGCAGGTTTCAGTCATGCCAGTCTTTTCAAAAAGGTACATGTTTACCTCTACATGCACCCATCAAGTCTCTCCAGGACCTGTTACAACTGGTTAAACCATTACCGTCAATTCAAAACAATCTAATGAAACAGGACAATACCAACTTACCATTTAACACTATGGAAAGTCTGCCTAAGTAAGGCCAACATGTAATTACCTAACATTCCAGGGCGTCCTCCGGTGTGCGCACAAAGTTAGAACCTTAGGATCACCAGTGCCGAACTGGATTATTTCCTCACTAGTTGCTAGGCAGCTACGTCCCGGACGCATTCCTAGCCAGCCTAGTGTGTCCTTTTCATACAGATCAAATTATACAATATAATTTTTATCCACAGGTAATGTTTACTCAGTTGCCAAATAAATTGCCTCTCCAGGGCATCAAAACACTGATAGTGCCTCTCCATGGCATGAAAACACAGTGATTGCCTCTCCAGGGCATCAAAACACAATTACTGCCTCTCCAGGGCATCAAAACACAATTATTGCCTCTCCAGAGCATCAAAACATAAATATTGCCTCTCCAGGGCATCAAAACATAGATACTGCCTCTCCAGGGCATCAAAACATAGATACTGCCTCTCCAGGGCATCAAAACATAGATATTGCCTCTCCAGGGCATCAAAACATAGATATTGCCTCTCCAGGGCAATTTTACCATTTTACCCCTCAAGGGGCATATGCACATCAGAACACAGATGCATGCTCAAAGGCCAGCCTCTCAAGGCATTTTAGTTTCACAGATGCATGCTAAAACTCAGTTTCATGATTTGGATGCCACACACTGATAATCATTAAATTCAGCCACTAGTCAACAAAATCAAACAGAAGTCAACCACAACGCCAAATATAACTTACACAGCAAGTAACAGGCATAATTATTGATTCAAGCATCCAAAGGTCATGAAATTTCACCACAAGCATCATTAATGCATACTCAACAGCCTTTGTCAATTTTCCAGTAAAGACAATTGCATTTGGACCCTTAATTTCACAAATCTTTTCAAAGGAGTCTCATTCTTTAAAGAAAAGAAATTCAAGGCACATTTTAAGTATTTAGACTTCATTTAGTCACCCAAATGGTCAATTAGGACCTGCTGTACACACCCAGAAATCCCAACAGAATTGAACCAGAATTTGGGTAGAAATAGGACTTTTTAGCTTTTCTCAAGTTTTTCTTACAATTTAGTCCCTATTAAGACCCAAATTCTGTTCTGGGTTGTTTCAAACCAAAACTAAAGTGCAGCAAGTACCTAAAGGCTATTTGTGACTTGCTCATGCAGTTTTCACAGAAAGATAACACCCAGAGGTCATACTTTTGCAGCAAAAATACATGGAATTTCTAAGAAATCAAGTGAGGTTATAAAATAGGGTTAGAGGCCACTTTGACCACTTCCCTTCCAATACAGAAGAGCACAGTAACTCATAGGACCATAAATTTCAGCAGTTCAACTTCAAATTACTTCATTCACATAGATTCTGTTATAAGGACAAAAACAATAAATTTAGTTCAGTTTAGTCCGTATTGCATCCTTTTTTCTGTTTTGACCTTTGCCCAGCCCATTTTAGTACCTCCTAAGCAAGATAAGACCACTTGTGACTTGCACAGCAAGTGGGTGCAGCCACATGAGTACAAAGTTTCCATTTTTGCAAGTGTTTCACTCTTTTTGCCATTTTTTCCTCTTTTGACCCTTTCTCTGTTTTCTAGGCCATAAGTTAACACATTTTCTTTTTAGGGAGGGTACTTAGGAGGTTTAGAGGGTGGGAGGACAGGCCTACCCTCTTAGAACCTGAGTACCCAAGTTTTAGGGTTGAACAGCCCACTTATACCCTCTTTTATACATATCTTGCCTAACCTTTACTCTAAGGGTGCTTTAACCCTATCTTTCTTTCTTTCACCCTTAGTTCCTTCACTGCCCAGTGTCCTAAACGTCTAAATTCAGAAAAAATCCCACAATGTCACAGAGCACATAACCAAAATTCAGCAAGCATTCGTAGTTGAAAATCACAAATATTGTGTTTTCTTGGCTTGTGTAAGCTCCATGATTCCTGCTAGCATTTTCAGAGTTATGACACTTAAGAAACTCAGCAAAACATAAAATATGCACACAAAAAATAGCATTCACAAGCTTGCAAGACCCTCTTGGAAAAATTTAGGTTATTCTCTCAAAAATCACATGTGTACTCATCTTTGCATTCTATGAGTTTCTAAATCAAAAAATGAAGCATGGGATAGGTGAATCCTCAGTATATAGCCACTGTGAGAAAACCAGAAAGGTCATGAGGGAGGTACACACACCAACCAGCAGCAGTTTAAAGAGTCCACTGGCCAATTTTTGCTTAGAAAATTTATCCCAATCTCATGACTTTCTTGTTTTAGCTTAGAAATTCACTTTATCATTTTTATAGCAGAAGTTTGTCTTTCCAAGACCCTTAAAAGAATTACCAGCTAGTATTTGATAACTTAACAATAGTGAAACAGGATTTTGCAGCAGATGACAGTAGGAGAAGAAGGATAAAATCAGTTTTATTGAAAGAGTCTTTCATCCTTATGGCTAAAAAGCATGACTACTGAACCAGAGGTTCCATGAGTGACCATGGCAAATTTCTAACACGAAAATGTCCTAATAACATTTATTGGTTCATTTAAACTTGGTTCAGCATCCAAAACACCAAAAGCAACAAAACAACAAGCATGCACTTCCACAACAGAAAAACAAGATTTTTAGAAGAAAATCAACAAGTTTTCGAGGCTCTGAACACATGTATGGAAGCCTCTAATCATACATGCATAATAGGGCTTTTAAAGTTAATTCTCCTAGCTATCTAATGACTACTCACACGCTCAATTTGGACAAGAAATGAAGGAGATATGTTCCCTGGAAGCTTCACTGCCCGAAACAGGGCATTCTGTGGCAGCCTCGGGAAATTGAGTCATAGAGGCTCATACCACCATTTCTGGTGGATGCTCTTGGCTCAGGGATAGAGAAGGAAGGGTAACACTACGTTACCTTGGATTTCCAGAGAAAGAAGTATGGTTTGAGCCTCTGTGTGTTTCTGCGTTTTCTGGCCTTCTGCTTGCTTTCCAGCTGCTGGGCCTCGAGCTTCAGCTTCCTCTTGCACTCTTAAAGCTCCTGGTTTCTCTCTTCCTCACCTCCCAGCCCTCAGTTTCAAAGATGGTTTGTTGAATGTGTCTAAAGCCTCACTTCCTCTCCCTTAAATAGGAATTGTGATCATGTGGGTGCTAATAATGGAATTTGCATGTTAAGTGAGGTGTCCAGCCCTCAATTTTGGTTGCTTATTTCGTGGACAGCTCATAGGTGTTGCTGGCAGTGGCTTAGGTGCTGTTTGGATGATCTAATTATTTGTAAATCTCGGGTAAGGCTTAATTTAGGTGTGTTAGTGAGTGAGGTTTAAGGGGTAGCTTAATTGGAGTCATAAGGTGATGGGTCTTGGCATTTAAATCTTATTTCTGGTCACTTTCTCCTTGTTTTCGGTTTTCCATAAGTTGCTGGCAACTATAAATACCTTAATTGGGTATTTACTTGGCTTTAAAACTAGTAAATTCGGTTACAAGCTCTTAAAGGCATTAAAAGGGATTAATTTGTGATAAGTTTCCTATTTATTACTATTTTTAAAATATGTAACTCACCTATTTGTGTTTGTTTTTTATTTAATTTCATGGCTGGCACTTTGTAGGATAGTTTAGGGTGTCTCTAAGTGGTTAAATTGGTCTTCCTTAGGCCTTAAGTAAGCTAAAGGGCTAAAGCTCCAATTTTTCAGTTCTTTCATTTTAGTCCTGAATTTTCACTAGAGAAAATGTATCTTTTTAGGACTCTTCTTGAGGTTGGGGTCCCTTAGTCAGGTCTTAGGGTATCTCTAAAGTGTCCTAGGGTATCTTTCTAGGGTCAAATAGGTCTTTTCTGCCCTATTTAATTCCTTAAAGAAAAAGGTTAAAAACTAACTTATTCTTTTCAATTTAGTCCCTAGGGTTAGGGTTAGGGTTCCTATGGTCATTTTTCTCCGATTTTTGGGTCTCTTGACCTCTAGTTAGGGTTTCATAAACTAAATTACAAACAAAAACAAAGGCAAACACATCCAAACACTTAAAAATAAAAAAGTCAAACAAGTTGAAGAAAAGTCAACACAAAAGTCAACAACTTAGAAAAAGTCAACACTTTGACTTTTTGGTCAAAGTTGAGTTCCCATTTTTGGGATGTTACAATTTTTTAAAGTATTTTTAGTTCTTTCTTAAATAAAGTTTTTATTTATAAGTTCTTAATATTTTAAAAATATATTTATCATGCAAAGTTAAAATTTTGTTTATATTTCTTTAGGCAAAAGTATCTTTCCTAACCCCAACGTTTGGGGGTCCTGTCAGTTTCGACCCTAACGTTTTTTCGCTGTCAATTGTACCCCTAACGTTTTACGTTTCTGTCAATGTCACCCTTTTCACTAACACCGTCAAATATTTAACAGTTTTTGCTGACGTGGCATCCTATGTGGCAAAACGTTTCTTTTTCTGTCAATTGTAACCCTAACGTTTTACATTTATGCCAATGTCACCCTTTTCACTAGCACCATCAAATATTTAATAGTTTTTGCTTACGTGGCATCCTATGTGACAAAAATATCTGACTTGGTATATTTTTTTCCACATCAGATTTCTTACTCATCTTTTTCCCATCAAAACCATGTCGTTTTGACCTCGACCTATTCCTTCTAAAATATAACTCAAACATACATGCCATTTTGCAGACAAAAACATTGGAGACGTTATCCATTCTCTACTTTGTCGGAGACGTTACCCATTCTCTACTTTGCGGGAGACGTTACCCTAAAATAGAGAATGGATAACGTCTCTGGTGTTTTTATGAGCAAAATAGCACGTGCGTTTGAGTTATATTTTAGAAGGAATAGGCCGAGGTCAAAACGAGACAACTTTGATGGGGAAAAGATGAGTAGGAAATTTGATGTGGAAAAAAAATATACCAAGTCAGATATTTTTGCCACATAGGATGCCACGTAAGCAAAAATTATTAAATATTTGATGGTGTTAGTGAAAAGGGTGACATTGGCAGAAATGTAAAACGTTAAGGTTACAATTGACAGAAAAAAGAAACGTTTTGCCACGTAGGATGCCACGTCAGCAAAAACTGTTAAATATTTGACGGTGTTAGTGAAAAGGGTGACATTGGCAGAAACGTAAAACGTTAGGGGTACAATTGACAGCAAAAAAACGTTAGGGTTGAAACTGACAAGACCCCCAAACGTTGGGGTTAGGAAAGGTACTTTTGCCTATTTCTTTATAAGTCAAATAAACTAAATGTTTATAATTTTATTAGTTACTTAGTTTAAAAATTATTAAATGATAATATTTGTAACTACGGAATATTCCCCCTCAGGACACGTGGCAACATTCATCCCCTACGTGGTCGGTACGCACGTTTCTCCTCTTGAGCTCCCGTCCAAGAGATGTGGGAAGCCTTTCAAGCATCGTGGGATGACCCACGTCGAGCAGGAACGTGGGTCGACCACGTCCTCCACCACACTTGGTATAAAAAGGGCCTCACCCGGGGGACTCAAGGGACATGAAGACAGATAGACTCCAAATACACAGAAGTTAGACTTAGCTTTCCAAATACAGTACACATCCTCATTAATCTTAGAGCTTGATGCACTGCATCCCAAGCTCCACCATGAACCGGCACATCTCCATCCCGGAGATCTCCATCAGCAAAGCTCCTAGCAGCTCCAAGAGACCCTTGCTCTCTCCCAGGCTAAGGCTACCTCCATCGAGTGGCTCGCCCGCCCGGAGTACCTTATACACGTCCTAACCGCACACGGCCATCTACAGGTAATCACCTTGCCTAATGGCTCCCACGAACATTATCCCGGCGAACTACATGAACTTTGATCCCTTCACAAGGGTACGTAGGCACCTAGGTTCTCACCTAAGGACAAGTCCCCCAAGACTATGACCCCTTGCGGTCCTTACTTTTCACTTAGAATTGTCTGAACCAAAAATAACAGTTACAATATTTATATGCATATATAAATGTTTACTTTTAAAAAACATACAAAATACAACGTACATGATTATGCATATAGTGAGTCTTTTTATTGGCAAAGTGAAATTGTTCAACAAATAAATCATGTAAAATTTTAATTATCTATCTAGGTCTAAAGACTAAGATTTAATATTATGCATATAGTGAGTCTTTTTATTGGCAACCACTATCGTCATCTTCTTTGTCTCTCATGACCAATCTCTTCGAAAAAGCTAAATAATAAACAATGAAGATGAAATGGAATTATAAAATGTTAATGACTATTTATAGATGAGTGATAGTGGATTTAACTATATAAAATCATAAAACAATGGGAAAAACTGAAAAACCAAAACTATGTGCATGTCTAGTTTTGGACTTCATAAAATTACATTATCCTTTCATTTATATATGCTTTAATAAGATAACTTATTTTCCATGAAATAGATTAAAGAGAGTGAAATTTTTAAGTTATAAAATGTAGAATCGACATATATGAAATGTTTATATATGTACTTATTCATTGTATAATTAATTATACAATTTTTTTTACCAAAAAATTTCTTATTTTCATGGAAACTGATTATGATTGCCATATATAAAATGATGAAATCATTTTTATATGGGTTTTACATTTCTTTTCTTTTTGCAATACTAACAAAACTTTTGAAAACATCTTTTAAACGTTTTTTTGCTTTTTCATATTTTGAAAAAAGTCAAAAAAAAAATTTGTATTATGACTAAAATATTATTATATAATATTAAATTATTCAACATATCAATTAATTTAATATGTAATTGATTATATATTCATAGTTTAAAATACTTCACTCTCTTTAATTGGTTTTGGCAATCTAATTAAGTATCTTTATACAAGCGTATATAAATGAAAGGATAGGTGGTTTTGTAAAAAGCTCAAAACTAGGTTGGCACATGGTTTTGGTTTTTTTAGTTTTGTTCATTGTTTTATGTCTTAAACCCACTATTGCTCATCTATAAATGACCATTAATATGTGTATAGAGTTCCATCATTATTATTTATTTACCCTAGCTTTTTAGTTTTTTGAAGATATTTGTTATGAGAGATGAAGAAAATATTTAGATATAATAGTTTGGTGGCTAGGTACAAAGAGTGTCCTCGATCTCATCATCATCTTCATCAATTTGAATCAACTTCTTCACAAAAGATAGGTCAAATAAAACTTAATGAGAATAGAATTAATTGAGATAGGTTTTAAGATAGAAAACAATAGATGTGATTATCTTTAGTTAATACATAAATAATGTGGTATAATACACCTAAGAACTTCTCTATCATGTATAGTTTCGGCAAAAAGATTCTAATTACTATCATATTTTAATTTAATACTAATTACTAAGATTATTTTAGTACTATTGTCCATGAACATATTATTTAAATTTTAATGTTAGTATGAGGGAAAGATAAAATGGATATATTTACTTAATTGATTGGTATGTACTTCTCATTGTTGCTCTCTCTCTCTCTCTCTGAGTGATGCAAACCTTTCAACAAACACAATGGAGGCTAGCAAGGAAGAGAAAGAAGAAAATGAAAACGTGGAAGAAGTAACAACCGGAGAATACTTAATGCATTGCTAGAAATAAGTTGGTTATATTAACTTAAGGTTGGTTCAAGTGGTAAGCAGGTTGGTATCACTCAAGTAAGATCTTGAGTTCGAGACCTTGCAAATACAATTATTCCCATTGAAAGATTGTCCTACCATACAGACAGGTGCACAACGTGGGTCGAATACAAATTAAAGGACGCTTTCTAGAAGAAAGATCACATGGAGTTCAGTGGATATCATTGTAACAAACTTTTCATTATATTGAGAGTTAGTAGTGAGATTTAGCTTCATCTTAATTTTGAATAGTCTTTGGATTTATGAGTTTATTCCTTTACTTGACAAAGAACTATCTTGTGCATCTTCCCATTAAGTAGGGAAATTTGACATATTCTTATTCTTCACTTCTCTTCCAGTGATTTTTGTATTTTCTTATGGTTGAATCATTGAGTTTACCCCTTTTCCAACCTTCTCAGGCATACCTTGTCTCTCTCTCTGTCATGACCCCAAATCGGGAGTACGTGACCGGCACGGGAATAGATTTTTACCTCTAAACCCGTAAGCCTTATCCTGTAAACATGACTATAACTACCCTGCTATACAATCAATACATATATATATCATACTAGTGGCCACACCTCACTGGTGGCCTAATTAACCTGCAATCCGCGGCTCGCTCAATATCGCTTCAGCTCAGCCCAGTGTATAGATATATATATATATATATATATATATATATATATATATATATATATCAGCACTCATAAGGTAAATATTAATATCATATTGACTGTACGTCTCAATACGTACGATCTATCCTATTCACATGCAGCAAGCACACATAATATATATATCCATATCATATTGACCGTACGCCTCAATGCGTATGATCTATCCTATTCACATGCAGAAGTTCATATACTCAAACATATATCCTAGTTTATCCCCAACTGGACCCTGTCTTTAAGAACATGTGAAGCCGACAAGTCTAGAGTAGGTACATATCGAAAGCTGTAAATATATATACAACCCTTACAACTTATAATATGTACAACCAAAATAAATTAAAATAACCAAAAGGTGTCCACCCACGCGAACAAGATCGTAAGGATGGTCTGATGTCCGTATCACTGTCCGGACGTCGTTGCCTGCCCGATCCCTATATCTGAAACATTGAAGCAGAGAGAGTGAGTCAAACAGACTCAGGGAGAAGCACCCCATCCTCAGCGTAGCGGCGGGTACCACTACAGCTAGGGAAAGGGAAACACCCACAATCACATGTGCATGAGAGTCCAGTTTATCAAATGTTATATTACGATCAGGCAATATTAATATAACATTAAAATCACAGATAAACCTACGTATCATGCTTTTCTATCATGCTTCTCATATACAACCAATCACATTTTAACATATCATTTGAAAACTGTAAATCACTTAATTGACCCTAGTACCAGGCTAGGGCAATGACCTCAACGGGCAAATTCTTTTAATGTTTAACTGACCCTAGTGCCAGGCTAGGGCAATGGCCTCAATGGGCAAATATTTTAATCTTTAACTGACCCTAGTGCCAGGCTAGGGCAATGGCCTCATCGGGCAAATTTTTAATCTTTAACTAACCCTAGTGCCAGGCTAGGGCAATGGCCTCAACGGGCAATCTTTTCTGACTTGTTTCTCTTCCCGAGCCTTCAGTTAGGATTCTGACTCTATCTACCCATTAATATCCTAGACTGACTTTACCTAGGTAGTGTGAACCTTCCAATGACTCACTAATCAATTTATGAGATCGTTTTAATCCTTATATAATACCAAAACCCTTGATTAGATCATAACCTAGCTCTAAGGTCTTTCCTAAGTTCAATTACCACAAAACATCGACGTTTACTAACAGCTTCTATACGAATTCTTTAATTGGTTTCTAAGTAATAGGGTAAACCAAACCTTGGACTCAATCAACAACTTACCCCTTTGCTCGTACTGTTCAGCGTATCTCATGTCATCACATGGATACCCTCCAGTACTTCTTCACCTGTAGTCAAGCACACATATACAAATACTTTCATATATAACAATTTATGAACAACAAGAGCACGTTAACCACTAAATAATTCTTACAAACAGGCAAGTAGGCAAACCACATATCCACATCCTCAATCAACCCTGTAGGGCAAGGATGGGAAACCCCTCACCTGGACGGCTTCCTTGCGTTTGTCCTGGATTAACTCCCGCTCCAGACGAATCGTGGTTTCCTAACAATTGCATTCACGTGGTTAACATCTTACACTATATGCAGCTCATATGCATGTGACATGCTCCTGCCTAAAAATGCACCTAGACGTCGCCAAGAACCGAGTTCTTGGTCTTATCTGTCTTCCCTCTCTTCCATGAGAGTCTCAAATGCTTCACACTTGGTTTCATAACAACTATCACTAATCTGAAGTGATTATAGAGCCTTGGATTTGAGTTACTAAATCTCAATATACTTTTAAATTATCCTACTTAAGGTTTCCTAATAATTACGAAGGAATTAAATTGCCATTTTAAATTTTTGGACTTTATTGTTCCGCAAGTTTCTATCCTTGAGAAACAAGAAAGTACCTAAAATAATTCTTGATGCTTGATAGCATATTTTGAATTATTCTAGGGTGTTTAAGATTAAAAAGAAAAGGTTTGGAGCCCTCAACATCACCCTAAAGTGTATTTGGGCAATCCGAGCAGGGACCCGGCACGTTAACGTCAGGGTTCAACCTTAGTAACCTTGGGCCAACTCTTCACGGGTCTTCTTCAGCTAATATCTCAACAATATAATTTCAATAATTCCAACCCAAGCATATTTACTCAAATCCAAGCTCAATCCTAATTATCAATAATTTCTCCAATTTATGAATATTTAGATTTTTCAACCCCAAACCCTTCAAAATTCGAATTCGGCTAAACCCGTGGGTATAGCCTCGATTCTTACCCCAACTAAGTGTTCAAGAACACTTCCTAGGTCTCAATCTACCCTCGAAACAACCCAATCGAAGGTGGATTGATGAAATCCCTAAAAGTGAAGAAATTGGGGGTTTCGAATGAAATTGGGGTTACCAACCTTTGATTCGATTGGTGGAAGGTGTAGGAGACGTCGCACCCGAGCTCCAGTGACTTTTCCGGCATCGGCTAGCTCTCCCCGGTCACCTTTCCGGAGAAACCCCAACTCTCCTTCTCCTTCTTCTCCACTCCTCTCTCTCTCTCTCTCTCTCTCTCTCTTTCTTTCTTCTTCTTTCTCTTATCTCACTCACGTATGCCCTCTCTCTCCCTTTTATTTTTTCTTTCCTCTACCAACCCCCTCCCTTTCTAAGTCACGCAGCTACCCCTTTCAATTATATATATAATTAAATAATTATAATAATTAAATAAATAAACAATAATAAATAAATAATTAATAACTAAATAATAATAACAATAATTATAATAAAGAAGAGGTGGAAAATATCCCCAATTAAATCTTCCTCTTTCCAATTAAAATTTCTGTTTTTCTTTTATATCCCAAATTAGATACCCAAAAATGTTTTCTACTCTCTTTTCCCCATTTAATTCATGTTTCTAATTCTTTAGGTCCTGAATTAAGTCCAAAAATTATTTTCTACTTCTTTTCTTTCCCTTTCATTTCATTCTAAACTTCGAAAAAATTTCCCGGGTATTACACTCTCCCTATTTCATTTATGAGTGTGGGATTTAGGTAGATCTAATTGGAAACTATTGGTAAGGAAGGAGGAATGTTGGTTTATTTACATATTTTTTTCTTGATGTGTAATAATGACCTTCATTTTAAGTGTAATACCCGAGAATATTTTAACTAGCATCATTAATTAAATTAAATTAATTCATTTAAAAGTGGAAAATGGGATAAAAATACACACTACCCTATTACTTATTATGTTGTGAATACAAAGTATTTTAAATCCTAATTTTTTTTCATTTTTTTATTATATCAGATTTTTTTTCTTTTTGTAATATATATATATATATATATATATATATATATATATATTAATTTATTTTATATATATATATATATATTATATAAGTAAAGAATAAAAGAAAAGAAAGAGGGAAGAATCATGAGAGGGGTCGAAGAAAAGAGGAACACGCACGAGAGAGAGAGGGCTGAGGCAATGTCAACGGGAAAACGCACGGAGGGAAGGCAGAGCAGGGCGTTCGACGGGCTGAGCTCGCGTGGAGTGGCCGGAGGTGCGAGGAAGCCAGAGCTCGTCGCCGTCTTGGTGCTGGAAGAGAGAGAGTTACGGGTTAGAGAGAGAAAGCAAAGGGAGAGAGCTCCCATGCCGGAAATTTGTCGGAAAACGCCGTCTCTTCATCGGGGAAGGTGGCTGGGAGTCTCCTCTACTCCATATCGTCCTTCTAATCGGTTGAATCGAGGTGAGAAGTCCCGAAACTCTCAAACCCTAATTTTATCAATTTTAGGGATTTTTGGAAAAACCCCAATTGATTCAATTTGAGTATTCTGGGTCCTAAATTGAAGTATTTGCATGTTAGGAGGTGAGTTGGAAGCCTAGGAACCGGAACTAAATTGATGAAAATTTATCCGGGTTGGAAAAATTGTAGGAAAATGTGGTTGTTAATGTTTAAGAGTGTTATGGGCTGATTTGGGGTGCATTAAGAGGTTGAATAGCAATTATATAATTGTTAAAATTATTGGAATGTACGAGGGATTAAAACCCGAGTACTCACCGTCTCACCGGAACCCAACTTGGGGAAAAAGAGACAATTTTCCAATTTTACGCGTGTTCGGATATGTGTATTCATGTGTAGGTAAAGTGTTCAAGGTTATTTTGGTAAATGGAAATTTTGGACAAGTAGAATTTATGGCTCTCTTGAGCCATAAATTCAAGACTTGGGTAATGGGAAGTTCATATGGACACATAAAGGTGGGATTGGGTAACCTTGCATTCCCAACTCAAGGCTTCCGAATAGTGTGGTTAAGCAAGGGTCGGACACGAATAGAAGCATGCTAGGTGTTCCGAAAACTAGTTGGGGGCATTCCAAGCCAACAACTAGTCTATAGAATTAATTAGAGAGAAAATGAGCATTAGCGTTACATGTACACGATTCAAGTTTGTAAATCTCTCAAGTATATGTGTATAGGGCACCATACAGTGAGTGGACCTTCGGGCACCCCGAGAGCCGATCCGAGGGGCCAACTAGGTGAGGGGCTTTCTCATCCTTGTCCTATAGGGTTGACTGCGGATATGGATATATGGTTTGCCTTCTTGCCTACTTGTAGGAATTATATAATAGATAACATGCTATTGTTGTTCCTAAATTATAATATATGTGATAACGTGCTGTATGTGTATATGCGAACTGTGAAAGCAATGGTGGCTCAAGTAGCCTTATATGGAAAGAAGGTCCTCGGGACCTATATGATATCGGGGGTAGGATCGAGTAAATTTTATTTGGGACAGTCTTGTGGTACTAGAAACCAACCTCATGGATTATTATCTGAAAAGTGTGGTGGTGCATGTAAATTCTTAAAGAAAATGAACATAGGTGACCTTGTTTTAAACCGAGGGATTCCGGATTAGAAAACCACTTGGAAATTTAGAATTTCCTAAGAAGAAGTAAAATAAATAAGTAGTGGTCCATAGGGGTCATTATGGTACAACGCAAGAACCGAGTCTATCACGGGTGGTCCGGGTAGATTGAGTCGGTTATCTGGAGTCAAACTCTCAGAAATAAAAAGTATATGAGTACACCACATTGTGGCTTTTGCCTTGGGTAAACCGAGGTCAGGTGAGTCGCCGGCTATGCTCCAAGTGAAGTCTCGGGGTCAGGATAATGTTCCAAGTAAAGTCATGGGACCAGGGGTTCCTAGAATGATCAACTAGGTTCCTATATCGCTCACGTGAGATATTGCCTCTGGGCCAGATTCTCTCCTAACGGAGATATGCCTTCGGGCCAATTTATGATTACGGTTAGTTGAATATGGATATCCACATAAAGTTGTATGTTAAACTATGATATGATGTATGTGTGAATTCAAATGTATGTAGAACCATGCTTTAAATTCTTTATTGTGAATATGATATATGCTAATTGCCTGACCACTTAATATATGGAAATTCAAAATCTGGTATATGCGTATGTGTTTGTGATTGGCTCCTTTCCCCAGTTGTAGTGGTACCCGCTACTACACCAGGGATGGGAAGGCCTCTCACTGAGTCCGTTTGACTCACCCCAATGTTAAATGTTACAGACACAAGTGGTATAGGCATCGGGAGCGCTTCCACTTCATCTCAGGGAGGCGGACAGACTTAGAGGCCATACGCATTGTTCGCGTGGGTAGTATTGATATATGTATTTTGTCAGGATGTATATGTATATGATTCTTTTGGTATAGCATTGTTTTTGTACAGTTGCTATATACATATATGTATTTGTCACACTCTAGAACTTTCGGCTTCATACCGATTAAAGATTGGTCTTGTTGTTGGGGATATAGGTTGTGATATGATGAATATCATGTGTATATATATATATGAATGTGACTTCTGCATGTGAATAGGATAGATCACACGCGCTGAGCGTGTGGTCAATATGTAAATTTATATATATGTGTGACTGAATACTTGGTTGTGTGAAAATACGGCTTCCGCATGCGAATAGGATAGATCACACGCATTGAGGCGTGTGATCAATATGTAAATTATATGCAGGTGTGTGATTGAATATATATACTTGACTGTACACAGGAAATTCTGCATGTGAATAGGATAGATCACCCGCCTTGAAGCGCGTGATCAATATGTATATTATATGTACGTGTGATTGATTATGCGTATATGCATAGACTGAAGCGGCGTTGAACGAGCCGTGGATTGCGTGCTACTTAGGTCATTGGATAGGGATGGCCATATATACTATATATTGTTTGTATTAGAAATGGGTAGTTATGCATATATAAAATGTCAATCAGGGATTAGAGGCTTACAGGATAGGAGAAATCCTACCTCCTGTGCCGGTCACGGACGTCCGATAGGGGGTCGTGACAAACTTGGTATCAGAGCCTGGTTACTTTAAACTGTATGAAGCCATAGGTATGACCGGGTGTCGGTTTACCCCTTTTTGTGTAACCGGGCACAACGTGGGAGTAAAAAGGCAATTGTGGAAGTACACAAGAAATTGTGTCAACCTTTCTTTCTACTCTCTTTGATATGAAATGTCATTAGTATATGTGTACTTATTAGGTGTGGTCCTTGTCCAGTATAGGGATGCCACCTATCACGAGACGGACTAGGGGTGGAGGGAGAACTCCTGCTGAAATTGATCGAGAATCAGTTCGGGAGGAGGGAATGCCCACGTAAGGCCGAGGTAGAGGCCGTACCCGAGGCCGAGGTAGAGGTCGTGCTTGAGGTCGAGGTAGAGCACAAGTGAGAGGGGACAGTCACCGGAACCTCAACCTCAAGTAGAGACAAGTGCAGCTTTCGTGGCGGAAATGCTCACGGTAGGATTTCAGGAACTAAGAGAAGAAATGACGAGACAAATATAGAGGGAAGTACGTCGGTTAGTAGTCGGTGAGGAAGAACAAGAGAGAGTTCCTAGCAATCAAGAGATGGAGGTTGTTGAGGAAGAAGATAGGGAATGGCAACAACCACAGGGGATGCCTCGTGAGCCACGGCTAGCACCCAGAGAGCTGCCAATTTCAAAATTTCTGAAGCTTCATCCACCCACATTTTGCGGTACTAGTGAGAAAGAGGATCCGCAGTATTTTATCAGAGATGTGGTTAGAATTGGGCACATGCTGAGGTGCTCAGGTCATGCGTTAGTGGAGTTAGCTTCATTCCAACTGAGGGGAGCGGCTAGAGTACGGATAGAGTCCGTACAGACAAGGTATTCATGTAGAGTGACATCGTTGACCTGGGAAGATTTTCAGAGGGAATTCATGGGTCTGTTTCTAACTGAAGGTACCAAAGATGCAAAGCGTCAGCAATTCGAGGAGTTGTGGATGACGCCTAACATGACCGTGACGGAGTATGAATTACTTTTTACTGAACTGGCTCAATTCTCACCTGAGTTAGTTCCTGATGAAGAGGCGAGGATCAAGAGATTCATACACCAACTCACGGAGCCGTTGTTTATTGCTTTGCTACCTTAGAGGAGACAGTTTGAGACTTTAGCTCAAGCAGCAGACTGTGCTAGAATGATTGAAACCAGGAAGAGGTATGGGACATCTGTTTATCCCAAAGTAAAGTTAATTACAGGCAGTGACAACCAAGGAGGTGGAAGTAAGAAAAGGAAGACAACAGGTGGAGGTGTAGGATATTCAGGGTCCGCAGGAGGACAATCCTCAACTACCACCCATGAAACAGGTACAAGAGGTAATGTTCAAGGGGGACAGAGGGAACAAGGGGGTGGATACGCCGGTAAGACAAAGCCCCAGTGTGCGACTTGCGGCAGATTTCATTTTGGTATATGTCGGAGACTGACAGGTGGATGCTACCACTGCGGCCAGATGGGCCATATGGCTAGAGAGTGTCCAAAGAAAAAAGAGGGTACAAGTGTGAGAAGCAATCCGATGCCGAGGAGTACACCTATTCCAGCTCCACCAGTGAGAACCGTACCACCACAGGCAGCAAGTACAGGTGCAGCTAGAGGCCGTGGTGCAGGATCTAGTGGCCGAGGGTCAGGGGCGGTAGGTGGAGGACAAGCGCGGGTATTCGCACTCTCTCAACATGATTCCGGCTGTGACAGGTACTCTTATTGTCTGCTCTCTTGAAGCACAAGTCTTATTTGATTCCGGCTCCACTCATTCCTATGTGTCGCATGCATTTGCCTCTAAATTCAACAAAAGTCCATCTAGAATGGAAGAAACAATACTGGTCTCTACACCAATGGGACAATCGGTACAAGTAGAGTATGTGCACAATTCACAGCATGGTGGCAAGTGTTGCCGACAGTGGCCTCACGTGCCATCATAAAAAAAATCGAACAATTTTCTCTTTTAGGGGCTCGTGAGGGCTCCGTTTGGAGTTCCGTTTGTCTCTAAAAAAATCATAAAATCCAAGATCTTCGACTTAATATATAATTCGCCTATTTTTTAGGTTGTTCAGGATCAATTTATGAGTATTATAGTGCTATTTCTGGGATTTTTACATGAGAAAAAATTAAAGAAAAATTTCAAAAAATGCAAAATAATTTTATTATTTTATTTTAAGTTAAAAAGAGGTAGGAGGCTTCTAATAACACTAAAAAATACCGACTATAGGTCATTGGAATACTCATACATAGATGAGAAAATTTCAGAATTTGTACCCGACCTTGAAAAGGATCCTAAGGAGAATCCTAAAAAGGATTAGGATCCTCAAGAGGACCCTGAAGAGGATACTCAAGAAGACTCGAAGGAGTTAATGGATTCTAGACCAGCGTCAGAAACATTTTCATTTTTGAACCCTCTGCATAGAACCTCACTTAATCATTGAAAATTCACTGAATCATCTCAATGAAATCGTGGTAGAGATAGACGAAGAAGTGAATAAACCTCTAACTCCTGCATTAGCTATGAATATAGTTGAGAAAGACGCAACAAAACTAAAAGATATAAAAGACATCAATGGTGTGCTCGCCAAATACATCAAAAACATGACTGATAAGAATAACACATAATTCTATCTTAGAATCATATTGGAATGTAATGGAGCAACAAGAATAAGAGACAAATTCGAAGGCAGATCCCTAAAGAAATATGACTAGAATCAATAACCCCTATGTTACCAAATGACACAAACATAGGAAAATGACGAAACTAATGCTAAATTACTTTAACATATAGAGTGTTGTAATGTTTGCATTTGCTTAATCCTTGTATGATGTGTTAATTATTGATTCATGCATTGTGAACAAAATAAAGAGCTTACTTCATTTAATGAAGTTATTTGAATTACCAATACATGATTATTTGTCAATAATTTATGTATGCTTTTTATAAGTGAGAGCTTTTAGAATATAAGACTTCTAAGAGTCGTAGTTTAATAAATGCACTTATATAGAATTCTTGATAGAGTATCATGATTATTGCTTGTATCTGTGTGATGAGAGATACAAACGTATGCTTTTGATCATGGATCTTGAAATGTCATTATTTTATGATCAAGAATAATATAAGCACATGACATTTTATAATTATCTGTGCTATATATATAATAGAAATGTTCTATGATATGTATCTCTGTTACAGAGAACGTAGAATAATGTGGGATTAGTTTGTCACAGAATTGAAAAGTGAAACCAAGAACATTATTAGTGAACTAAATAATGGGGAATAACTTAATGTCGACAATTGTGATATTTGGCATCATAAAATACAATACATCTTGAAGGAACAAGATGCTATTGGGCCTCTCTCATAGGGGTGACAATGGGTGGATATCCGATGCATTTTTCACTATCCACATCCGTATCCGTCCGAAATACCTAATATCTGCACCATATTTGAATCCGAAGAATTTTACACATTATGGTATCCGTATCCGAAAACATCCGATATCCGAAATACTCGAGATACCCGAACATAATGGGTATTGGATAATGGATATCATGTTCTCGATACTGGGTACCCGATACCCGATCAATAACTAATTAAAAAATTATATATTAAATAATAAAATTATTATAAACAAACATACATCACTAATAAAATTAAAAACAAAACATATCAATGTCAATGTCACAGCAAGAAAAATTATTGTAAATAAACAAGTGTTCACCCATAAGCACCATACATATACGAGAAGCGTGTATGTATATTCAGACATTCGCTAGAATCCATTTTCCCTCTCGAACAGTCTCTTTCTCTTCTTCAGAGCAACTTCCACATGAGCCTGGAACAGAAAATTATCCATCTTGTTTCCCACCAGTAACTGAATTTGAACTACCTTTAGCCTTATATGAGTCTGATTCGTTCCCATTATTTGTTACAATTGATTTCTCATTTTCCCCTTTCATCATCATTTTCTTCATCGGAATCATCAGCATCACTTTCATTTAATGTCCTCTTTCCCAACCTAGAAAAGCATAAATACCAACATCAATACATAAAACCCTTCTCGGAGGATTTGTTTTTGTGAAAATGTGAGTGAGCGAGTGAGTAATAAACAATGAAAAAAATATAACCTCTACCTGCCCAAACTCTAAAAAGTGATTGATGAACCACATTATTCTGACCCAAGTACCGCATTCAATAATCAGAATATAATTCACATTCAGACACCTTATATTATTCTGTCATGGTCTAAGCATAAATATCTACTAGATCATATCTTAAACATGTCTTCTTTTTTAATTTATCTAATCTATGTGTATTGAAAATACCCGTCCTAAAGCACTAAAAACCACAAATATGTTCATATCTTCACAAATTTGCACTCTTCCAAATAATAGGTATAAACTTTTGTTATATAACATGTCCTTCCATCAAATGACCAGACCAAAACATCACAATATAAACAATCAAATTAAATAACGACTACACATACTAAAAAATAATACGAAGCTTTAAAAAAATGTATGGCAAATCAACGTGACCGAACAATCCTTCAAAAGGAAATAACCTTAAAGCACATCAAAATAAAACACTAACCATATCTTCAACTTCTTCGCATCTGCTCCGTCTTTTCTAGCATCTGAAACCTTTCTCTTCCCATTAAATACAACAATATGAGAGACAAGTAATTAAATGATTTGTGTCAGAACGCCCATTAACAAAACAAACACTCTTTTGTTAATTATATTTAACAATCCATCTAATCATAAAGCAAAGCAAAGACAAATGAGATCCCTCACTTCTCTTCTTTTAATGTGTTAAGTTAATGAGAAGGCATAGGGATTGATTAGCTGAAAAGTTATGGAAACTTAGGATTTGAAACAAGAATCTCTTTCTAATTTCTTAGGCATCAGTTTTCTTCTTAAGTGCTTAAAACAAGAATCAATTTCTAATTTCTTAGTGATGCAGCCACAGAGGCCACACTTTGATTTATTAAAACAACTTTAACCATACAAGTAGAAGTACAGGGAAGACAAACATGTATTGTTGCCCATACTAAAAGTAGCAAGCAATTAGTAGAAAAAAACAAAAAATAAAATGAATAAATTGTTGATAGATACCTATGTGTGATTGAAGAGCGATGTTTGGGCGTGCGTTGAAGGCTAGAGAAGAAGAAGAAAGAGAGAAAACGATGGAGGCTTGGGCGTGCGATGAAGAGATTGGCGTACGATGAAGGCTAGAGAAGAAGAAGAAGACGAACAAGAAGAAGAAGAAGAAAGAGAGAAAATCATAGAAGAATGGAGGATGGAGGATGAGGCTTGCGCAATGAAGATGAATAAAAGATGGAGTTAGGGTTAAACTTGTAGATTGAAAAATGTGTGGTGGAGATTTCAGAATTCAAAACCTTATCTTTTGTTTTTTTTATTGTATTTTAAATTATATATATATATATATATATATATATATATATATATAATCTTATATTAAATTAATATATTAAATAGAAAACGGATATCGGATACCCTATCCGACCATTCAACCAGACAGATATAGGGTATCTGAGGCTAATATCCTAATCCGACCAATATCCGATGCGTAGTTTAGGTATCCGATATCCGATATCTAATGCATATCGGCTATTTTTTCGGGCGGAATATCCATTGCCACCCCAACTCTCTCAGATGTTTGGTCTACCATGAAACTGGGAACATGGGCAACCATTGGAGAGACCACAAGGCTTACTGTAATAACTTAGAAATCTTAAATGCAAAAAAATTAAATTAATAGATTAATGTTAGAAAGATTTAGTAATTGAAATAAATAGGAAAAATAAGTATAAAAAGTATAATATAGTTAAATATTGATCATATAAATTATTTTGAACTTATAGTTAAAATTTGAGAATTTTTTTTGGAATTAAAAATTTTATTGGGTAAGAAATTTTGTCTGCTTTGAAACTCAACGACAGATATTTTTAATAGGCTTAGGAGTACCAAAAAATTCCAAATCTTATTTATTTTTAGCCACAATTAAATCTAAAGAAAATACTTTAAAAATCCCATTTACCATACCCAAAGTAAATGTGAAAAACCCAAATTGTCCATACTTTCCCAACCCAAATCTGGAATGTTCGGAAATTTTCTACTGCAGCGTTTTCTCCACCCCCTCATCCCTTTATTCCATCTTTAAACCTATCCTCTCTTCTCTCTCACGTGAAGCAACAACTCTTAAATCATGGTTTTTCTTCTCCACCACAGACGGCCATCGATCTCCACCATTGAGTGTCTCGGTTGGCCACCATAGCTGTTGCAGTGTTGTTTTCCAACCACAGTCATGGAATTGAAGCTCCAAAATAGTAAGTTTTATAAGGTGCGAGAATGAAGGAAAGTGAAGGAAATTTGGGATTTTTGCAGGAAATAAGTAAAGTAGCTTCCATTTTTTTTAGAACTTGTTGAGTGTATCTTAGATTCCAATTTCTTGCTGAAAATTTGAGAGAGGGAGAGAAGAAGAAAAGGAGACGGGGGAGAAAATGATCTAAATTAATTATTTGAAAAAAAGTAGGAAAGCCAAATTATTTATGATTGGGAGTAATATTTATGAAATTATGAAGGTTGTGAATAGTTATCTAAACGAGGTAGAAAATTAAACGAACAAACATTACACATTGATCAAGGTTGTGAATATTTGTCTAAGCGATTTAGACTACTCTGTGAAGAAAAAGAGATAATTAGGCAACTGACCATCTCTGACAGTCTACAGTTAATGGAGTTTTCAAAAGAAGAAATAGAACTCTTCTAGACATGGTAAGATCTATGATGGCTCAAGCAAACCTGCCAATTTCAAATTGCGGTGATGCTTTATTAACAGAAACCTTCATACTTAACCATGTACCCTCAGAATCAATCACATCCACACCCTTTTTGAGTTATGGACGAAACGCAAACTAGATTAAAGAATGTATCTTTATAATACTTAGATCAATAAAAATATATACATTTTCATAGGTGAAAACAAAGATGGAATTGTGTCTGAAATATAATCAAGAGGTGAAACATTCATCAAGACTGTATTTCCTAATAGAGGACCTGTTGACCGCATTGTTTTTTCTATGAGACACAAGAACAAGACAATGTTTATAAGCAAATTGACAGGCTAGAATCATTTATATGAGTGGGAGAAAAGAAAAGTCAACATCGAGACTTGAACAAAGAAAGAAAGATAAGCAAATTGCTCCATTCAGAAAGAGTGATAGGGAAAGTGTTCCCAGAAGACGCTTTAAAAAATGAAAGCAAATCTTTCTTAGTTGTTTCAGATGGGGATGATGAACCCCGTTCTATACGAGAATCCTTGTCAAGTCCTGCCTAGGAGGAATGGGAGAAAGCAATGGAAGAAGAAATGAACTCAATGAAAATAACCAAGTTTGGGTGTTTGTTGATATTCACAAAGGGCGTAAAGCCATTGAGAACAAGTGGGTTCTCAAGATTAACATAAAAGTGGATGATAAATTGAAAAATATAAGGATAGATTAATGGCAAAGAGATACACACAACACGAAGGAATGGACTTATTATGGCAATAGAAAATAGTTTAGACCTAGAATTACATCAAATGGATGTAAGAACCGCATTCCTAAATGAGGATATGGATGAAGAAATGGTACAACCATTAAGTATCATTGACAATGGAAATAAGATCAAAGTTTGTAATCCATTATGGATTAAAACTATAATCTAGACAGTGGTTTTTGAGGTTTTACAAAGTAGTAACCTGATATGACTTCCAAATGAAAAAGGAATACCACTTCATCTATATCAAGCAGTTTAAGGATAATTTCGTCATTATTCTCATATGTAGATGATATACTATTGGTCGAAAATAGTCTAGGTTATTTGATGGCTCTTAAAGACTGACTGTCATCAAACTTATGATGAAAGGCATCGGTGAAGCAGAGTAAAAAATTGGAGTTAAAATCCAAAGAAATCGTTAAAAAAGAATCTTGCATCTTTCACAAGAGAATTGCTTCAACAAGATTCTTGAGCGATTTAACATGAAAGATTACAAATACATGAGTACCCTTGTTTCTACTTGAGTCCAAACATGCGTCCTAAAATCGAATCAGACAAAAGAAGATGGAAAGAGTTCCACATGCCAGTGCATTCGGCAGTTTGATGTACACAATGATGTGTAGAAGACCATATATCTGTTATACAGTGGGATTGGTAAATAGATTCCAATCTAACCCCAGTCTAAAGCATTGGAAAGCTGTGAAGAGGATCTTGAGATACTTAAAGGGCACTTCTAATTATGCATTGTGCTACAGAGGATTTAACCCATGCCTTTTTGGATACTCCGATATTGACGTAGGCGGAGATGATGAAGAAAAAAGGCCATACCTTCTTGCTGAACAATGGCACCATATGCTGGAACAACATGAGAAAAACGTGTCTTGCCTTACATACAATAGAAGTTGAGATTGTGACATGCACTAAAGTGGTACAAGAGGTTTTATGGCTAGGAAGATTTATAGAACACCCCAGAATTGGAATTGAGATTACCAATATGGTGTTATTATGCTGTGACAATATTGTAGCCATACCCTATACCAAATATCCTAGGTATCACAATAAGACCAAGCGTATTGGCACCAAATATAATTTTGTTAGAGATTATATAGCAAAAAAGGTTGTTGTTGTACAATACATTACGACAAATGTGTGATAGCAGAACCCCTGATAAAGCCAATAGGCAAAACGGTTTTAAAAAGAACATAAGCAAGCCATTCACATGTATAAAGTGTAATATACAGGCATTATAAAATGTGATTTATAACCTTCTATCATCACTTTATGTGTCAGTATACAATGTCTAGTATGTCATACAGGTAGAAAGGTTGGCTTTCTCACATAAGCAACCGCCTTTGACACTTAGGTGGAATGTGCAAAGATGAGACATTAATGTTCACCAGTAAAGCAGCCAAGAGCGTTGATATGATAGGGAAGAAACACAAATTATATGTCGCCTTGACTGACGTGTAGCTAGTCAAGATAAGATCCACATAAACAAACTTGGATGGAACATGGAATCCCACTTCCAAAAGTACCTGTAGCCAGATAACAAGCTCTTCAACACTGACATCATGTGAGCAGAGTTGAAGAATTTGGGTTTACATACTGGGTGTATCTAGTACATAAGTTTGTACGGTTTTAATAATAATTTGAAAAAAAAATGGCGTACACTCTTTAAAGAAAGAGTAACACCGTAGCATGTGTTTCATACCACATGTGCTGAAAGAACCACATAAATGAGGAAGCAAGTGAAAGGTCCTTAATTCATTATTGTGCGAGTCCCCAAGAAGAATCAACTTTTCATTGATGTCTTTATGACTTTGACAATATCACAAGGATATGCTTCAATGTCTGCTACTACAGCATTTTTTCCTATGATCATGACTTATACGGTCTAAGGTATTATGCTAAGAAAACGACTGATACATTTCTAAATGATATATGGGCAAAAGGAAGATTAACTGCAATATACACATCTATGTTAGTATCTGTGACTAGTCCCTTATGACATTCAGTAGTCATAAGTGTGGATACTAAACATACGAGGAAGGCAATCTGAGTTAAAAAAATTACTCGATAGGGATTAGATTTGTCATGTGAAAGTGTATAGTTAAATCTAGGACATCTGAGGCATAGTTTTAATAATTTAGCTACACATAGGACAAAGTAACTTGTGCTGGTCCTACAAAAGGAAATTATAGTACAAGTACCTAAAAGAGATGTTATGCCCACGCGGTCACGGCAAAATACCTGGTAAGAAGTTGTAAGAAAAAGAGATTGGTACAACTACCATGAAATCCACCAAGTGTGAGTGGGATAGGACCCACTCAAAGCCATAATTAAATAATAAGTAATTAATATTATTATTATTATTTAATTATTATTAATTGTAATATTTAATTAATTAGATAATTAATTAAAACTTGTTAGTAGGATAGTGGGAGATAATGGTGGGATCCACTATCTCACCCACTAACCTATTTTGAAGTGGCTATATAACCAACTGATGAGTCAGTTGAAAGTAACGTACTAACATTATTCATTATGCAAAGAGTGACAGTTTTCCTACGGTAGTTTCAAGAGAACAATTGTGTGAGAACTTGTGAGTTCCTGCCGACCAATCTTCATCCTTCTTCAATGAATTTGCTTTGAAGACGTAGATTCACGTTCGTGATTCGTGATCGGATCTCCACGTGGCACTTGGATTTGGATACTGATTCGACACCAGGTATGTCCGAAAAACTTCAGAAAAAATATTAAGTCGATGGCTCACATATATGGGTTAGGGATTCGAAAGCAATATGGGTATTTGACAATTTTTGGGGTATGGTATTATGGAATTTTAATAAAATTTTCTTGTCTAGATTTTCTTTTGGGTAAAAACAGGAAGGAATTGAAGTTTTTGGGTAGTCATAGGCCTACTAAAATTATCTGATAAAGGGGCTCCTAGTAGATAAAGAATTTTTACCGGGTAAAATTTTAAAATTTAAACTATTAACTCACCAAAATTCCAAGGACCACCTTTTAACTAAATTAAAAATTTTTAACCTAATTTTCATATTTAATTTAATTACTAAAAATTTCTTACTTTTAGAATCCCATATATAGCCAAAAAATCTTATTATTTTATTTTATTTATATTTTTTTAAGAAAAATAATTATATTTTAGTCAAGTAGCCTCACCCCAATGTCACATATATCTGCATATATTATTATTATTATTATTATTATTATTATTATTATTATTATTATTATTTGAGTTATTACAAAAATAATCTTCTTCGCCTGTGACGAATAATTTCATTGAAAATTTTAAGTTATGAAAATATAATTTAAAGTTATTTTGCTTTCTACAAAATAAAACACTATGACGAAAGCGGTGAATGCTCTCACTAATAGCCTTGATCGCTTGCTTTCTTCGTCCATTAGATTGGACAAGAATGTCAAGTCTGCTTTGACAACCAATGAGAAATGATTCACTACTTTAGCCGTACACATGAATTGAGAATTTTATGATAATGACCAAGACAACAGTAAATCGGTTGTGGCAAGCTACTCTCAAGCTTGTTCCGCTTCTTCTAACATATCGCAATAATATCACAAAAACCAGATTCAATTCCTGTGCGGATTTTCCATTCAATTTTAAGAGTGATGGTGATCACCATGTAGAAAACTATTTTGAACCTTCAGAGATTGGAGACGTCAGACGATATATATCAGTAGCGGTGTCCGATTCTCAAGCTTCTAATTCTTCTGAAACATAGCCACTCATGGATGGGGGTAAAGGGATGGAATGGGTTTGAGTGCAAATCTAATGAACCAAGAAGGATCATACTATTGTACCTTTGTTGATGTGTATAATGAGAATGCATACAAAGTGTTTGATGAAATGAGTGACACAGATGTAGAAGCATGGATTCATATTGGTAATATATGGACCCGGCACCGGTCACGTTGGCTACACATGCAAGGATCGACCCGGCATAAACGTGTAACCGTCATTGATAATCGACTAACTACTTTGAGGTTATATAAGCCGCCCAGGGGGCCTCGTTCCAAGACACTTAGACTCCTGTACATGCTGCCTCTAGCAAACTAAATCATTGCGACATTTGAACCTCCTTCTTCCCAGTTCTTCTCCCATCTCTCCGATTATCCTACATCTCACACTGGAGGTCCATCCATCAATCGAACTACGTGAACTCTGATCCCCTGTCAGGGTACGTAGGCTCTGGTTCTCTCTAGCTCGAGTCCTTTCCCTTTTGCCTCCAATCTATTCCATTCCAGGCCTCCAGGTTGTCAGAATATCAACGACGCCCACCGTGGTCTTGCCCAAGAAGCAAGGGACAAAGAGCAAAGAATCAGGAAATACGGACAACATTCGCGATCCTTCAAGAATGTCTCCCTCTTATGCTTACACCTTAAGCCATTATCAAAGAACATCAAGAAAGGGTAAAAGGGATAGTGTATATGCCCCTATCTTTGAATTCCTCCCTACATCAAATGACTCAGATGCAGGATCATTCCCAATGGTGATCACTACCAACATCAATGGTTACCTAGTAAAATGCATTGTGGTGGATCAAGGATCATCGGTAGACGAGCTATACTACCACGCATTCACCAGGATGGATGGAAGATATAAGGATCTGCAACCTCATCGACAAGGGTGGTAAGTTTCAACGCTGAAGAGATTCAAATTTTAGGGACAATTGATCTGTGTTTTTCTTTGGTTTGTCTTGATGATCCGGCAAAATGTATGGTTCGTTTTGTCGTGGTAGACATAATGTCAACATATAATGCCCTAATAGGAAGACCCAAATTAACCAAACAAAGAGTCGTAATATCTATGGCTGAACGGAGAATGAAATTTGTTACCCCAAAAAGGGACCGACGAAATCTTCATCGATTTCGAAGACGCCAAGTCATGTTATACGGCTAACATGAACAATGTGCTAGGTCGACATAGTGAATCGGTAAGAGATAAACCGCTTGTTGACTCGGATATAATCGACCTTAGGGATGAAATACAGGGAACTTGTCCAAAAGCTTCAGAAGAATGGATACCAATAAGGATATACGGTAGCCAAGACCTTAGAGAAATACGAATAGGATTCCGACTCGAAGAATCAATCAGAAAACCTTTAGTAAACTTACTAAAAGAGTATAAAGATGTTTTTGCATAGATCTCGGCGGATATGCTAGGGATAGATTTGGAGTTAATATGTCACTCATTAAACACTAATAAAAGACCCCCAGTCATCCAAACGAAAAGAAAATTTGGGGAGGAGCGACAAAAAGCAATAGATGAAGAAGTCTAGAAATTATTAGATGCAGGGTTCATTAGGGAAAGTAAGTATCCACAATGGTTATCAAATGTGGTCCTGGTAAAGAAGGCTAGCGGAAAGTGGCGAATGTGTGTAGACTTCACAGACTTAAATAAAGTCTGCCCCAAAGACACATACCCATTACCTAGCATAGATATGTTAGTCAATGGGACTTCTAGCCATAAACTATTGAACTTTCTAGACACCTTTTCGGGGTACAATCAAATTAAGATTAATCCCAAAGATTCTAAAAAGACATCGTTTATCATAGATAGAGGAGTGTTATATTATAACGTAATGCCATTCGGCCTTAAAAATGGTTGAGCCACCTACCAAAGAATGATGGATATAGTTTTCAAAAACCAAATAGGTAAAAACCTGGAGGTATATGTAGATGATATGGTAGTAAAATCTATAGAAGAAGATCAACACCTACAGGATCTAAGGGAAGTCTTTGATGAATTAAGACACAAGAATATGAAATAAAACCCAACAAAATACGCCTTTGGAATATCGGCAAGGAAATTCCTAGGCTTCATGATAACCCAGAGGGGGATAGAGGCAAACCCAGAGAAATGCCAAGCTGTGCTAGAAATGGATCACCTAGAATAGTAAACGAAGTACAAAGGCTAGTAGGAAGACAGGTATCACTATCTCAATTCCTGTTGAGATTGGCAGACAAGTGCTTACAATTATTCAAAACAGTGAGAGCCACTAATCCTTTCCAATGGATAGATGAGTGTGAACAAGCATTCATAAAAATAAAATCATATCTAGCTAACCCTCCCATATTGACGAAACCAATGAAAGGGGAAACAATATATGTCTATTTAGCTGCAACATAGCACTCAGTCAGCTCGGCCTTGTTTAGGGAGGGCTAGGCAGGTCGATACCCGATATATTTACGAGTATTACAAGGAGCCGAAACTAGATACCAAAGTATAGAAAAACTAGCATATGCCCTAGTAATTTCGGCCAGGAGGCTGAGGCAATATTTTCAACAACACACTATAATAATAAGAACTGATCAGCCCTTAAGACAAATTTTACTAAAGACTGATCTGGCAAGAAGACTAACAACATGGGCAATAAAATTATCAAAATTCGACATTATGTACGAACCGCGCCAAGCCATTAAAGGCCAGGCCCTCACGGACTTTAAAGCTGAGATGACTTTCCCGAATAAAATACCCTTAGACAAAACTAAGGAACCATATTGGACAATATATGTTAATGGCTCGGCAAGAGCAACTTGTGGCGCAGCTATAATAGTTGAAAGCCCATCTTGGATCATGGTGGAACAATCCATTAGATTTACCTTCAAAACATTAAATAACCAAGCAGAATATGAAGCCATGATTGCAAGACTTGAACTGGCTTAAGAACTAGGAGCGGACAGGGTTCAAGTAATCAGCGACTCGACATTGGTGGTTAACCAACTAAATGGAGAATTTTATACCAAAGAGGCAACCATAAAGAAGTATGTACAGCTGATCCAGAGTATAATTAAAGCCTTCCGAGAGGTTAGAATCGGTCGAATCCCTCGGGACAAAAACGAAAGGGCAGATGCCCTCTCCAATCTGATAAACATTAAAACGATAGGGGGATTCAAGTCGGTAATTTGAAGACAACTAGAAAGACCAAGCACAGAACGAGAAGAGGCACTGCCGGTAAACCAGGATGATAGCTGGATGACACCCATTGTGACATATCTAAGAAATGGGACACTACCCCAAGAAAAGCAAGAAGTCCGAAAGGTAATGTGCCAAGCAACTAGGCCTCATTTGAAATTTGTGACCTCCCAGCTAGGGAAAGCCATCCTTCAAGACATACACACCGGATGGTGTAGAAGTCACTAGGCAGCCATGACCCTCAAAAGGAAGACTTTACTGGTAGGATACCAAACTCAGCAGATGTACAAAGCCCTATAAGGCCCCTATATCCTTTTTAAAAGAGCCAAAATCTACATTCTTTTACAAAAGAAAAAGAAAAATATCAAAATGGGTCATCTTCACTATCCTCCTTCTCCTCCTAGTCTTTTTCGACAGGTAGAGCAAATCTAGGTGGAGGCCCCGGTGGTGAAACAGGCTTCCGCTTCACACTATTAGACCCAGCCTTGGCTGAACCAACACGATCAGTACTCACATGAAGCATCTCAAAAATTATGGCATCCTTCGCAAACAAAGCACCCTCCAACTTGTAAATAGTCTATCGCGCTGCATTAAGTTCCATCCGGACACCATCTAGATCGCCAAGGGTGGAAGCTTGCCTTACCATATCCTAAACACACAGCGAGTTGAAAGAGGCGATCTTCGAATCAAATAATAAAAGCAAACAACCAGCATAAAAAGATAAAGGCAACAAACAAAGACAGAGCAAGGAACAATACCTTAGCAGAATTTGCTAGCACATCATCCCCTTGAAGATTTGACAGTGCCTCTTACCAGAGTGTCGCACAGGACTTGATGGTTGGAATAAGACATGCCTGTTCTGAGTCATTTTGAGATTTTTCCCGTCACTCAGCAAAGAAGATTCCCTGTGCCAGCGATGTAAAGGGCAAGTCATTTATGCTCACATGCGTGGAAACCTGAGCCCTCTGTTGAACACGAGGCCTCTCTCCTCCTCCAATTCTATAGGCATCTTCTCCGAGCGCCGAGAGCTCTCTACAATAGGCTCCTTCCCGGAATCACAAAAAACCCTTTCATCAGCATTCTCCCAGGCACGATGAGAATGTACCCTCTCAGAAATTGAACCTCTAAAGGGGGCCTGAGCTCTAGGAACCATCGAAGAGGCCCGACCCCCGACACCCAGCATTGATCGAAATGGGTCAGGCCTAGAAGGCGCTATGTCTCCAGACCGATTGGGAGAACCCTCAAAGGAAGACACAATGACAGTCTGCCTCTGTTCTGCTTGCCATTGCGCGTATAAGTATGACTCATTAAAAAGGAAAAACAAATCAGCAAAAGAACCCCAGAGGAAAAAGAAAGGGTCATGTTAAAACTTACCGCATAAATCACCCATGTTACACGGCAGCTGAGTGCTGAAGGTAGTAAAAGCAGCCTGCTCGGCCTCGCTCAAAGCAGAAAGAGGAATTGACGAAGGAGATCAGAAAGCTGACCAACATAAGGGAAAAAGGGGATGAAGGTCTCCATGAAGCTAGAATGGATGAACACCAGCCATCGCGGTAATGGGAACGAATTAACCTCCCTAACCACACACATTGAGAAAAAATGTGAGAAAGAACAGGGAATGGAGCTATCAGCCGGGGGAAAACAAAATCCTGGGCAGTATGGAGCTGGGCCTGAAACAAATAAAACAAAATTCGTAGGGAAGGCTCTATCCGTACACTCTCACGTACTTCCTCAAAACCACGAAGGAAGACCCAAACGTTCGGTGCCAGTTGCGCAGGACAGAGATTCAGACAATTAAGAAAGGACACTACAAATCAGAAAAAGGGGGAACTACCCCATCATGCCAGCAAAAAATAACGAAAAATATAAACCCTAACCTTTCATGACCTAGCAATGGCATGGGGAATGGATGATGAGCAACACAGAAATGAAATCGGAGGGCGTTATCAAGAAAAGCTTAACTTTCCTAGATAAAAGGTGTAGCGGTGGGGAAATTACATTCAGCAGAGTAGACCCTAGCTGAGAGGCTGTCAACACTAACACCTTCACCTAGAAGAACGGGGAGAGGCCCCTGTTCACCAGAAGCAGAAAAGAAGACTTGCTCATAACGATAAAGAGCATCTGATTAAATAACCTCCTCCATACGAGTGACAGGAGGTCAATTCTTGACAGAAGCCCTAAGAAATTCTTCACCAAAAGGATCTCTGCTAAAAGCCATAGGGCTATCTTATCTGGAAACCTTAGAATCGGGGGAAAGAGAAATAGAGTGGGAAGACAAGCCATGCCCCGAAGAACGACGAGGCTTGCAACGGGAGGAAGAATGGCAAAAGGGAGTATGAGGCATGAAAATGAATGAAGGAATTGCGAGAAAAGCAAAAATTTCAGATAAACAGAGCAAAGGAAATCGAAAGCAGAGTGAAATTAAGAAGGCGGAAAGTATTTGAATTAAAAAGGGAAAAAGATGGAAAAGCCCTATTTTGAAAACGGTTGGATGACGTGTACCTGCAATCTATAGCAAAAATAGCAGCACGCGCCGCGAAAATCTTCACACATCTCTTAAAAATAATTTTTAGATAAGACAAAACGGTTACTTCTCAAAGGAAAACAACTTCGTTTTTGAAGCTATTTTACCTCCGAAACAAGTTAAGGTGCTGAATCCTTTTGGTAAACTGATAGTTCAATAGCTCCTCCAGAACTCCTAAACTTGGGGGACTTGTAGTAATATATAGACCCAGCACCAGTCACGTGGGCTACACGCGCAAGGATCAACTCGGCATAACCGTGTAACCATCTTTGATAACTGACTAACTACTTGGAGGTTATATAAGCCACCTAGGGGGCCTTATTCCAAGACACTTAGACTCCAATACATGCTGCCTCTAGAAAACTAAATCATTGCGACATTCTAACCTCCTTCTTCCCAGTTCTTCTCCGATCTATCTGGTTATCCTGCATCTCACATTGGAGGTCCATCCATCAATCTAACTACGTGGACTTTGATCCCTTATCAGGGTACATAGGCGCTGGTTCTCTCTAGCTTGAGTCCTTTCCCTTTTGCCTCCAATCGCTTCCAATCTAGGCCTTCGGGTCATCGGAATATCATATATGATTGTTGGACATGATTGGTTAAGCAAAAGGGTCAAGTTGTTCCAAAGAAAGAAATTTAGTAAGAACATTCTAGTTCCTCTTGCATTTCTGATACAACTTCAGCTTGTTAAAGGTCTACATATGGTAACTAAGGGCTTGAAGACTCTTATATATTGTGTGGTTGATGCTATAGATATTGCTAGCAGAGAAGGCATTTCAATAAATGCAAAAATTGCCTCTAATGTGCATCAAATATCTTGGTCCCCTTTAAGACTGTTCTTGATGTTTAAATATTTTTTACCCTTGCGACAACACTTCACTTTTGACCTTGAGGACAAGGTCCTTAAAAGGGGAAGGCAATGTAATGAGTGCTAGATAAAAAGAGTAATAGAATGGGAAATTAGTCGTGGAATGATTTTTTATGTATCTCTCTCCTTCTTATAGTATTGTATTTGGTTTATGCTTGTGATTTAACTCTTTTTAACTCATTTATATTATGCATCTTGTATTTGAGTGAACCTTATGAATTTTCCATTTATTATTGTTTGTTAATTACTATTAGCATCTGCTTAAAGTGACAAGCTTTTGTAATTTCACCACTATGATTTCTTTCATTTTGAAAAAGTGACAAGCATGAACAAGGAAAACATTAGCATCTGCCTAAAGGAATATATAATCAACTACACTAGACGTGGTGAAATAGAGACAAGGATCTAAAATTTGAATATGCATGGCCAATAGTCCATTTTTCTGATAAAATATATATAAAGTATCCTCCACATAATTGAAATCGAACCAATATCGTCATGATTATAACAATTTAGAGTTTTCCATAAGAACTTAGAAACTATAGATATTGATAGATCTGTCAAAATGAGTTTAATTCGGTGAGTTGGCTCGTTTAATTCATATATTAGGCGTGTTGGGTTGAGTGAATTTAGGCTCATTTATAAATGACTCAAAGGTAACCTGGCTCACTTAACCCACGAGTTAGGTGAGTTGGCTTGTTTAATTATTTTATTTTATTTATTGAATAATTATTTTGAAAAGAACTTAGACTTTCTTCAAGTATGATTCTAAATATTGACATTTATAAACATATTACACATGAAACCTCCGCTTAAGTTTGAATAAATACACTTTCACTTGTTATTTTATTTAATTTGGGACATATATTATTATTATTTGGTCATTTAGATGGGTGGTGTAACTACGGAATATTCTACCTTGGGACACGTGGCATTGATGTTCTAGAAGCACGGCCTCAAACCCCGTTGAAGACACGTGGCACCACTCACCTATCAGTTACGTGGCCCTCGCCCATGTTTCCTCACAGAGTTTCCCCTTAACCAGACGTGGGATCTCCACAAGCCTCGTGGGGCGACCCATGTCCCACGAGGTCGTGGGTCGAGCACGATCTCCCCACACAAGTATAAATAGGCCCCCACTCGGGGGACTACAGAGAGGACCTAGCAGAAATATACGCATATAGAAGTGTTACCATATCTCTCCTGTTACATCTCTCACACACTCAGATATCCAGTGCGATCCTTCCGCACTCTACTAACTCAGCCGTAGGGTCAACGTCCGGCCAACCCACCTTCGTCTAGGAGCATACTATTCATGGGGCTTCTAGCAGCCCTCAGAGACCTTAGCTCTCTCAATCAATAAGGAAACCTCCCAAGAGCGGCTCGCCCGCCCGGAGTACCTTAGACGCATCTTAGCCGCACACGGCCCAATACAAGTAACCACCTAAGCCTAACGGCTCTTATAGATGCCATAATGACGAACTACGTGGACTTTTATCCCTCCCGAAGGGTACTTAGGCACCTAGGTGCACCACCTAAGGACAAGTCCCCCAAGGTTAAGACCCTTTGCGGTCCTAATTTCAAATTACAATTGTCTAAGCCAAAAACGACAGTTACAGTGGCGCCCACCGCGGTCTTATTCAGACCATAATGCCTTGCGCACGCTGCCGCTAAACGGCATTTTCTTTTCGGGGAGTAGGAGTATATGCCTAACACTCAGAAACCCGCACTTGTTTTATTTTGATCTCCAATACAGATACATGATATAATACATCATGACCGACTCGAACGTCCCCACAATCACGACTGACGCTAGCACATTGAGACGCAGCACGAGGAATCGTCAGGGAATGACCGAGCCAGTCACAACTTAGGCAGGCGGATCAAGCACAACCCAGCCTCAAAGCTTATCAATAACGCAGGTATCCGTCACGGAAACCATGGTCCAAAACCCGGCACCTAGAGAGGAAGCCTGTCCCCAACATCGGTATGGCATGCCGCACGTCCCTTGTCCCACAACCGGTGGTCAGGAGATGACAGAGCTAGCGAGAAACCCGCGAGATGCAGAGATCGCCCACCTCGAAGCAGAAGTAGCAGCTCTACGCCAACAGCGATGGGAAGAGGACAAGAACCTCGCCCCAGCAAATGCGAGCACTCAGCTCCCCTTAGTACCGCACGGCGCGACGGCAGGGACCTCCAGTGACCCTACCGTCTTGCCCGCAACCATTGTCACATCTGCTTTGGCGCCCTCAACTGGAGCCTCAGCCATTGTCTCATCTGCAACAACCCCCTCCCTAGCTGAAACAACAACAGTGGCCCGATCGACTGCCTGCTTTATTTGAGCTTTCTTGCTTGCAGGTTCCTCGGCATTCCCAGCAGAACCCGAGACTACAGAATGAGAGTGGGATAGAACCACCTTCATAGGAGATTGAAGAGCAAGCCCCGAAGGAAGAAAAGTACCATCCACCGAAGCAATCACTCGAGCCTCTACCGTGGTCGACTTCCGGTGAGAAACCTGAGATGAAGGTCGCGAGTCCACCCCAATTGGCTTCTTGGACCCTCCTTCCTTACCCTTAGGGTCTCCAACCTCTTTCTGTTTTTTTCTCTCCCCTTAGGGTATCCGTCATCTTTCTTCCCATCTTTCCTCCTTTCTTGCCCTTGGAGATACTCTTGTCTCCGTACCCTATCAAAAGTAGATGAAGTATGCCTTTGGACAACCTTTCTGCTGCCTTTGGTTGCTCCGGTAGCCTATTCTCGACCTGGAGAAAGGTCCTGCCTTTGTTTCTTCCCCTTACTCTGGATTCTATCCTTAGTATGGCTTAGAAGAGGAGGAGAAGGGGAAATATCCTCCAAGTTAGTGAATTCGAAAGGGTACAACCTATCATCGTCACCAGTCATGGTAGAATCTTAAAGAGGATGGAGGTATGAAGAAAGAAAGGCAAAGGAAAGCTTTGAGATATGAAAGATATAGATGATGCGTTTAGAGAAAACAAAGGTAAACTAAAAAACTTTTCAAGTGCAGGGTATTTATAACGGTCCCAAAAGGCGCGACGATTCAAAATTCCATGCCTCCCCCGAATCCCGCAACAGAAAATAATCATCCTGTGTGCTCACCTGAAGTTGCAACTTCCTGATTCAACCCAACATGTGGAGGAAGGAACGGCTCAAATTCAAAATCCCAGAACTGATGGAGGAAACACCTGGAAGCCCAGGAGCCTCTCAAAGGGCTCGAAGGGCCTTTACGGAAAATCCACAACCAGGACAAAATGATGGCACCCCTTGGAAACGCACAAGCATTAAATAGAAAAAAATGGCTAAGTGAAAGTTGCGAATCACCCGAAGCGGCAGCAACCGGTCAGGTCATGACACTTGGCAATAGTGACAGCCTACCTCTTCAAAAAGCTACTCAAAGAATGCGGAATCCTCTTTGCCCGTACGCTTGACCAACTTGGACGACCTCATTCGAGCACGACGGAAGAACTTGCCCCCAAGAAACTTGGGAAAGACACTGCGAATGGTCAGTAAAACCCTTCACTTTTAAAATTTGTCCACATACCCTAGAGGGCATTCTCGGAATTTTCTTTTTTCGCAATGATGACGCCTCCTCAAAAAGACGCGTACTTTTCTGCAAAGACGGCTCGAGAAACTTGCCAAAGAAGCCAAGCAGTCAACCGTCCAGATTAGGATGCGTGGCACCCCTGACAGTCTATTCCTTCGAGAGCGATCCTCAGGAAAAAGCATGCCAAATCTTTCATCCGAACGTCCGACCAACTTAGTCCATTTAACTAACAGTCGAGCTCGTTTGGCCAATACCCTTGGCGCGAGACCTTTCCTCGAATAGCCTTGTTAAAGAAACTTAATTCCACGAGCGCCCAGCACCCATAGACTTGGGGGACTTATGTAACTACAGAATATTCCTCCTTGGAACACGTGGCACTAGCCTTTTAGAACGTTAGAAGGAATGCGAGTCAGTGACATGTGGCACCATTCTCCAGCCTCATACGTGGCTTGTACCCATGTCTTCCCACACACTCTCTCATATTAGAGACATGGGATACACTCAATCATCGTGGGTCGACCCACTACGAACAAGAACGTGGGTTGACCATGTTGCCCTTTACACTTAGTATAAATACCCTCACCTGGTGGACTTGACTAAGGCAAGTAAGACAGAATACTCTAAGTACAACACACTATCACCTCCACATCCAAGCCTGATCAATCACCTCTCACAATTAAGCAGTCAGAGCTCATTTACCCCTCTGGATATCTCTATCCACAAGCTCCAAGCAACCTAGAGAGACCCTTGCTCTCTCCTTCCTAAGGAAACCTCCAACCGGTAGCCTGCTCGCCTGGAGTACTCCACACACGTCCTAGCCGCACACGGCTTTTACAGGTAACGCTCCTGCTTAACAGCTCTTATGGACGTATACTCTTCGAACTACGTGGACTTTGATCCCTAGACAAGGGTACGTTGACACCTAGGTCATCACCTAAGGACAAGTCCCCCAAGGTTACGACCCCTTGCGGTCCTAATTTCTGATTTAGAATTGTCTAAACCAAAAATGATAGTTACACTATCATGTTTTAATTTAATACTAATTACTAAAATTATTTTATTACTATTGTCCATGAATATATTATTTAAATTTTATTGTTAGTATAAGGAAAAGATGATGGATATATTTAATTAATTGATCGGTATGTACTTGTTGTTGTTGCTCTCTCTCTCTCTCTCTCTCTCTCTCTCTCTCTCTCTCTCTCTCTCTCTCTCTCTCTCTCTGAATGATACAAACCATACAAGAAACACTACGAAGGCTAGCAAGGAAGAGAAATTAAGAAGAAAATGAAAAATGTGGAAGAAGAAACAACTGGAGAATCTTCAAGTGGGAAGAGAATGAGTCTAGATCCTCTTTTGTCTACGATTGTGCTATCTAGATAACCAAGATCATGACCATGGATATAACCAATCAATAACTGTAGCTAAAAATTTGGAGCAAAGGATCCGAACTCGAGGAGAAAGCGTCAGCTACTAGCAAAGCAATGCTAAAGAAGTTAGTTATCAACCTAGAAGGACATTTTCTGGAAGAAAGATCACATGGAGTTCATTGCCAATCGTTGTAACAAACTTTTCAATATATAGAGAATTAGTAGTGAGTTTTAGCTTCATCTTAATTTTGAATAGTCTTTGGATTTATGGGTTTATTCCTTTACTTAAAAAAGAAGAACTTTCCTTCGTGTTTTCCCATTTACTTAGGGAATTTGACACATTCTTATTCTTCACTTCTCTCCCTATCCATTTTGTATTTTCTTCTGGTTGTAACATTGAATTTACCCATTTTTCAACCTTCTCACGCATATCTTGTCTCTCTCTCTCCCTATTAGGGTTTTGAGTGTACGATCTAGGTAGACAATCTAATTTAGAATATTTCTTATTAATTGTTCCAAATAATGAATATTAGAAATATATATATATATACACACACACACACACATATATATATACATGTATATGTGTATATGTATATGTATCATACATATACATATACACATATACTATATATATGTATATATAAACAACCAAAAAAGAAAAAAAAAAGGACTTAATTGAAATGTAATGACAAATGAGCACCTAATTTAAAAGGCATTTTTCTTTTGTGGGTAAAAATAATTTTATGAAATTCATTAGATTTTTTCTCTATCTTCCTGTATTCTTTTTTCCAGCGTCTCTCTCTCTCTCCCTCTCTCTCTCTCTCTCTCTCTCTCTCTCTCTCTCTCTCTCTAAATTGTTCTTACTTCCTTTCCCATTTGTTCTCCTTTCCCTTCTTTCTTTCTTTATCTCTTTCTTTTTTATGAAAAATCTTAGAATTTGTTGTATGTCTAATTCTATCTCTTGGAACCTATTGAAAAATTTAAGGATTTTTAGGATATCAAAGCTCAAATTGTAATGTAGTAGTGATTAAGGTGATTAGGGTTTGGAGTTTGACTTAAAAAGAGGTATAACAGGTGTGGGATTTTTCTATGATTACATAACAGGAGGAGGTTGGGTAGTATATATATTAATTATGTTTTATGTAATTTAATTTAGTATGGATCATATACCAATATGAAACTTATACTTTTTTTTAATATTGTAATTTTTATATAATGATTTTTTAAGGTTACACTTCATATTTGTATTATGTAATGGAAATTGTGTTTTTATTATGTGTAATTAAATGCTATATATTTTGTAATGTTTTATTCATTCCAAATAAATCTACATTTAGCAATATTAAAAAAAAGAGTCCCTTATATTCTGGCCAAAAAAAGAGAGTCCCTTATCTAAACGATGCTGATTTTATTTTTCTGATTAAAAAAAGCATTTTGATTTTTAATATTTATTTTGGATTATTTAAGCTTGGCGCAAAAGATGAAAAAAAGTGCGGAAATTATTTTATTGTGAAATTTTAAGAAAAAAATTAATATTAAATTATTTTTTTAGCAATACATTTAATAATGTTATATTTGTTTCTAAATTTTAATATTAAATTATCCATTTCAAATATAAAAAAACATATTTATTTATCGTTGCTAATTTTGTTTTTAAATTAACATTTTAAAAATATAATTATTTTACTTTTCTAAATTATTTTGCTAATAACAGATTTTCTAGTTGTGTTATTAAGATATTTACATGCTTCTATCTTTCAATTTGAGTGCATTAACCAAAACAATGATATAAAGAAATCATTATGTAATAAATAAATATCTATAAAATGCACGGATGCCTAATTTATACATTTTTATTTTTTATGGAATTTATACATTTTTTACTTAATAGTATACTTTTGTATATGTCAATGAATTTTTAATGTTACACTTCATATGTGTAATATATAATTTATTTAGTGTTGTTAAATACGTTTAATTATAATAGTCAAAATTAAGCATCTTTAATTGAATAAACATCCAATTTTAATTTCTTTTAAAAAATGGAAACAAGGGTAATTAATTAATTTAATAGTACAATGTTTATATTTAATGCACAAGCAACATTTTTAGTAAAATGGGGTTTCAATGTGTAACACCCTCTTAACCAAGGGTCTATTTTTAGTGGATTAATAAGATATATAAGTATAATTACATAGGACAAGTGTGTTACTAATTCTTCTACCCGAGTAATTTTTAATACTTTTATCAAGTTATTACAAAATATTCATTTTGGTTCGGGTCATCACTCTCGGGTTCTATCCTGATTCTTATTGCGGAAGAAAAATATAAAATTAGGAAACAAATTAAAATATTCATATACATGCAGGACCATCTTTTACATAAATATATATAGTGTGATAATAGTATATATAAGTTAGTCAATCTTGGGAATCGGATGCAACAATTCTGCCACTCAGGTTCCCTTCAAAAGGCCATGTCAGAACAATCACAAGTCACATAATGCATGTCAAAATAGCTAAAACTACTGAGGTCCGTGCCCATCTACCTCAAGCTGCAATCCCTATCGGCCACCTATTCATATGATACATGTCAGCACTGAGTGAGAATAAATCTTAGTAGGTATAGCAATCTAAGTTTAAAAATTTCTGGCATGTACCACCGTATTCTTTACGGAAAATCATTGCATTCATATTCTTTATAAGATATGAAAACTTTAACTATTGGATGTAATATAACTTTCCTTTACCTGACGTCATGCTTATCTAGTCATGACTATTATAACATATGTGTTGTGCTTACTACAGCTGTACCGATAAGAGATATAGAGAATTTCAAATAAATCATACATCATCTTGTAACATGATCCATCTTGCACATATATGGAATTAAGAGAATCATATAATGACACATCAATGTCAAATCAAAGAGAAAACAAGAGCCATCGGGAGCGCCGCCCAGCAATCAACTCCACGTAGCCCTACAACACAAATGAATGAAAACCATTCTCTTTGTGGTAGATTGCCACAACTCTAGGACAATCTGAGGCGTCCCTCAGCCGAATCCGAGTACTAACTGGACCAATGTACCCCAAAGGCCCTGACCATCATATCCCGAATTGCCATTACCCAAATAGAAGGTTACCATTGTATCCCAATGATCCGAGCCATCGTATCCCGAATGACTCCCTTCCATATTGGTTCATCTCATGGGATCACTACCTTCATCAAAAGATAGATGACACCCGCCCCGAATTATAGGGTTTGGTTAATGTATCCCAATAACCCGGACCACTGTATCCTGATGACCGTTTCTCATTCTTGTTCGGGCCATGAGGCTATGGAATCACCACCCTCTGTGGTGGATCATTTTCCCGGCACGCTAGTCACTAGAACAATCACTAGGGTGACGAAGCCTAAGCCATGATTATGCTTAATCCTAAGTACGTGACCCTCTAATAGCCATGAGAGTTCACTAACTTAGAATTTGCAATCAACACGGGTTTTCGAAAAACAATTTAATTAGAACACTCACCGTGGAATAACCAATGACCGTCCCATACCAGCCACCGATCATCCAAACATAGGCTTCACTCCCGTTAGGATTGTACTAGAACTACTCCCCTTATTTCTCTATCATTCTTCCTCTAATTCCCTTTTTAAAATTCAATGATCCATGTTACCATAATTTTCATCATGTAAATCTTTATTTAGGATATTGTTTGAGCTTTGAAATGACACTTAAAAGTTGGTTAAACTCATTTAAAGAAGTTGAAGGAAAGAGTAGAAGTCACTTGAAGTTGAGGAAGTAAATTCATTTGAAATAAGTAAAAGATTGAGTCTTAAAATAAGATAAAAATAAGTGCTAAACTTATTTTAGTTGAAGGAAAAGAAACCATTCAAATTAAGAAAGAAATAACAACTTTTCAAAAACTAGAAACTTGGTGGTGTGTGAAACAGAGCTGCTAACTTTCCAGGCAATTTTCAGAAAATCTAACCATTGGAATTTTTAGTAAAAATACAAATTAGAAAGGTTAGGATGTTAGCTTTCATATAGCTTTGGAATCACCCGAATCCATTAAGTAACGAATTCAGAAAACACATTTAAACAGAGCAAGTCAGATTCAAAACAGCATGCAACATTTTGGCATGCTTCATTAAAATGGTCATATCTCCTTCCATACTTAACGAAACGATTTGATTCTTCTTTATAAATCAAGCTTAGACATAAAATATTCTAATTATCAATTCATTACAGAATCGATTTGAGCCATTTAAGAGCAGTAACTTAAAAAAAGTAGCCAATCATACAAAAATTCTGCATCGGTTTAGAAAACAGAACCGCTGACTTTCGAGACAGTTTCTAGAAAATATAACTGTTGGAATTTTTTGTAAAAATACAAAATAGAAAGCGTAGGATGTTAGCTTTCATATGACTTTGGAATCACTGAAATCGATAAAGTAACGAATTCAGAAAACAAGTTTGAACAGACGAAGGTCAGATTCAAAAAGTCAGTTTATAGCTGTAAACATGCTCTACGAATTTGTGTAAATTAAAACCCGATTTTTCCTTCTTGCCTTCCATAAATCCAATGATTCAATCCCTAAAATGTTATATTTAAATGATGGATTTTAGTTTCCTAGGTTCTTACAACATTTTCCTTCCACAAAACACCATCAATATAAACTCACACAAGATCCAACAACATCAAACAAGTCTTTAATCTCTAGAAAGTGAAGAACATGATGAATCCTAAATCCCAAATCGTACAACCAACAAGTCTAGCACATCAATCATGAAATACATCCAATAGAAATGTAGAAAAACTAAGAATGCAAGTTTATGTCTCCATTATCATCAAAGTGAATAAATGTTTCAATGAGCTTCAAAAACAACATCAAGAATGGAGGAAGATTGCTTCACCTACCTTTAATGGATGAATATAGATGAAGATGAAGCTTGGAAAGGGTCACTTGAGTGTTGCTCCGGTCACCGGCCACCAGATTCCGGCCACCCACCACTTAAATTCTCCAAGTTCCTCCCTTTGAGCTTGACTAGGGGAAAATGACTCTTTTCCCCCTCAACTATCTATTCTTATTTTCTTTCACCCCATAAAGTTCGATTTCTTTTCACTAAAGTCCCAATTCTTACCTTTCTTGCTAATTTAATTTCTCATCTATCTAATAAATCATTTTTCACTCAATTCCTCATTTCTTCATCTTTTCCATCAATTTAACCCTTTCCCCACTTCCTAATTCACTTTTCATTCTACTCCTCAACTTTGACTTTTTTCTTTCAATTTAGTCCTAACTCTCAATATAATGCAACTATATTCAATTAATGCATCAATCAAGGTCACACGCAAGCATTTTAAATTAAAACACATCATTAACAACCATATCTTTAATTAAATCCTAGAATTAAACGGGTGTTACACAACGGCCCATTTTTTATCTAAAAATTAGAAATAATTTTTATTTTGACTTTTTTTCATAAATGTTAGAAATCAAACAAATACTTTTGTTGAAATATTCAAAATACTAAAATAATCTTCTTCGCATGTGAAGAATAATATCATTGAAATTTCTAAGATATGAAAAATATCATTTAAAGTAATTTTGTCTTCTACAAAATAAAAAAAAAATAGAAAAGGAAAACACTTGGGAGAGAAAGAAGTAATAATAAGAGATTTTAAAAAACCAAATCACTTATTTCAAAGTTATTTGTTTTGACTAACTCTTTTAACCATAGGTTTTAAAATCGGACCGGTCATTGAATCGTTTAAGGCGTTGGTTCACGGTTCACTGGTTCAATCGTGGTCAAACTGCGGTTGAAACGGTCTTAATATATACAGTAATTTTGTATAAATAAAGAAATAATTACATATAAATTAAAATATGTATATTATATATATTTTTTAAAAAAATTAATATTTCATTTATACATCCTTAAAAAAATTAAAATATATAAAATATAACATTTACTATTCTTACCTACTCTTATCTCATTATAATTTTAATTTTTATACATTTTCTATCTTTTTTCTCTTCTTTCTACCAACTATTTATTTATTTACTTGCCTATTTTTTATTCTTCCCATACCTATCTTTATTTAATTATCTACTTTTTATTTTCCCCATATATATTTATTTATCTATTTTTATATTTTTCATACCTACATCTATTTATTAACTTTTTTATTTACTCCATGTCTTTTTCCATTTATTTTATTGATTTCATGTTTATCTTCTTCCCATCTTTTTTTTTTCTTTCTCACTCACATTTCTTCTTCTTCTTCACATTTCATGTTTATCTTCTTCACATTTCATGTCTATATTGCCTTTATCTTTTTCTTATACCATTATGTATGTTTTTCTTTCTCTTCTCCTCCTACTCCTCCCTTTTTCAGTTCTTTTTTCCATCATTTTCGTGCGAACTAGTTTCTTACTGGTTTTTACCAAGAATCGATTGATTTTGACCGGTTTTCATCGTTCAACTAGTTCTTGACCATTCTTTAGGTCAAGTCCACCTTTTATAAATAATTTTTTTTCTTTGGTTTCTCAATTCTTTTTTTAAATAAAAATTAAGGCCACAATATTTAGTAAAATTATCATAAGCTACAGTCGTCCTTCGGACATGTGTTAAAGGGTGTTTATCACATTCCCTCTGATTCAATCAGAAGACTCTCGAACTAGTCTTTTGGTTTACTGCCCTGTCTTTTCAAATTGAGCATTATCCACCTTTTTTTCAAAATCATTTGATTTATTTTTCCAAGTTTTTGAATAAAATTTGGTAGAGATTCCATTATTATTATTTTTTTTCTAAAATCCCGTTGATGATTGTTTATCAGTTGTGAGAAGTCCCAAGGATTAACATAGGAGATGCTCAAATCTAATCTAATCCAAACTGAATCGACCAAAATTGACCAAATATAATTGAAAGAAAATGGTGAAAATCAAACTCATTGGTTCAGTTTATGGATGTGTATGGATGTCATCCAACCGAATCGATCTGTCTAATTTCCTAAATTGTATTTAAATTTATTAAAATATATATTATATAATATTTCCTTAATAATAATCATTATTAAAATATAATTATATGTAATATCCCTAGATTTTTTTTAAAAAAAAAAAGAAGTTTAATTTTGTCATATTGGAGTTAGATTGTCATGACCCCCGACCGGGAAGTACGCGACCGGCACAGATCGAGATGGGACCCCCAACCTGTAAGCCTACCTATTCTAACATGTGAACTAATCATGCATGCAACAAATATCCAGTATGAAATGAAATAGAAACTTTATAATCCTTTACAATTCGAATAATAAACTTTTACACGGACGCATGATCTTGCCTCTTGACTAATGGAGCTGACCTCTAGAATTTTACCTTAATTTAAGCAAACACAAAATAAAATACAATTTTTTTTTGGTGAGAATAAAATACAATTTATATAACACTAACATGCATGAACAAAATGTGGCCCTTGAGAATTGACGCCTTGCTAACCCGAGACCTGTCACCTTTTTTGAACATGTCTCTAAAAAATATTAGCAAACAAGGGGTAAGTCATACGACTCAAATAGGGACTAAACCATCCTAGGCGTAGTAAGGGGTACTACTACGTATGATTGGGAAGGGGTAGCAATCACATATATATGCACATACCAAATGACTCCTGCAAATCATGCAACATGTCTCATGCACCTCTTGTATCACATGGCATATTCAAATCAAAATGTATCATCTATATCATAACATATACAACAATCACAATTAGTTATTCATAACTTCTCATACACGAAGAGTTCACTTTCAACCATCGTCTAAATCCAATCATAACTGGAATACATCCATCCCATGGTCGAACACTTTCCAATTCGATTATTGCAATCAGAAATTCATCGTCAATCGAACATGTCACGACCCCTTATCGGACGTCCGTGACATGCACGGGAAGTAGGATTTCTCCTATCCCGTAAGTCTCTAATCCCTGATTGAGATTTCCTCCTATTTATAACTACCATTTTCTAATACAAACAATATATAACATATATGGTCATCCCTTTCTGGTGACCTAAGCAGTTTGCAATCCACGGCTCGCTCAACGCCGCTTCAGTCTATACATATACACATATTCATTCACAAGTACATATAATATACATATTGATCACGCGCTTCAGGGCAGGTGATCTATCCTATTCACATGCAGAAGTCCTGTATACAGTCATACATATATTCAATCACACGCTTACATATAGTTTACATATTGTCTATCCTATTCACATGCGGAAGCCATATTTTCACACAAACAGGTATTTAATCACACATACATATAATTTACGTATTGATCACACGCCTCAATGCGTGTGACCTATCCTAGTCGCATGCAGAAGTCATATACATATATACATGATACATATTATATCATAGCCTATATTCCAATCACCAAGACCTAACTTTAATCTGTATGAAGCCGACAATACTAGAGTTTGAATATATATATATATACAGCTGTTGTATAAGTACAAAAGTTACATCCAAAAAGGAATCATATATACATACATATCTTGATTTAATTACATATACCAAAATACATTACCCACGTGGACTATGCGTGCGGTCTTCAGAGTTGTCCGCCTCCTTGAAAAGTGGACGCGTTCCCGACTCATGAACCACCTGTATCTGAAACATGTAAACAGGGGGGGTGAGTCGAACAGACTCAGTGAGAAGCTCCCCCATCCCTGGCGTAGCAGCGAGTACCACTACAGCTGGGGGAAGGGAGCAACCACAATTGCGCATTAAACAGATTCGTATTATGATCTTTAATATGATCGGCAATCAGTAAATCATATTCACAATTTAAAATCCTATTTCATGCTTCTAACATATTTATTAATCTGCATGTAAACCAAGCATAAACATATAACATATGGTTCCATAGTTAACATATACTTGTGCACGTAGGCACTCACTTTCTGTCTCCCGCATCACGCTAAGAGAAATACTAGCCCGAAGGCAAGTTCATGTATGAACCTGGTTGATCACACTAGGAACTTTCTGACTTCAAGGCACGCTTAGAGTAATAGCCGGCAACTTGTCTGACCTCAGTTTCAACCAAGGTAATGGCCACTATGTGACATACTTGCTGACGTCATAATCCTGTCTGTCCGATCAGGATAACCGACTCGATCTACCCTGACAACCTAAACAAACTCAACTAACATATTTAACCTTGAAAGACGCCCTAAGAAAAACTACTGAATATTACACGTGATTATTAATTAGGCGTAGTTTCCCCCTTTTCAATTTATGCGGCACTTTCACTCATATTCGACAACCTAATTAAGTTCAGTTTTCCTCAACAAACTATACGAATGAGATCTTTAAGTGACGATCAATATGATTGGTTTCTAATGTTACTGAACTCTCACATATGAAATCACGACACAATCCTACCCATGGTAACATATAAGGCTCAATGAGCAACAATAGCACATATATACTTGAGATTAATCATATAAGCACGCATACACCATTGCACGTTGACTGCTTACTTGCCAATCATACACGTGTAGCACAAATTTATTAATATAAATAAATTCATATAATAATTACACAAAATAGAGCAAACCACATTTCCACGTAGTCATCCAACCCTGTGGGGCAGGGATGGGAGAGACCTTCACCTCGTTGGCCCTCCTGATCAGTCCTCAGAGTGCCTAAAGCTCCAATTACCATGTGGTGCCCTATACACATATAATTGAGGAACTTAGAAACGTGTAGTCAAGCATCTAACATGCACATGTCATGCTAATGCTTATGCACCCTCTAACTATTTCCAAGAACTAATTATTTAGTTCGTTACGTCGTCTTATTTGCTCTTTCTGAAAGTCCAAAATGCCCCATATTCGACTTTCACACTTTCGAGCCATTTAGAACCTCTAATGGCTTAGGTTAGAGATTTCCACTTGTCTAAATTTCCCTTAATGCGTTCATATGGGTATTTGACTAATAAAAGAATTAAATTCACGGTTAAAAAGAGGCTCTAGCTTACTCATCCCACTGTCTCCCTTATTCGCTGAGTAAAAGCTTAATTACCACCTCTTTAATTATATATAAAAATATAATTGGGTATAATTAGAGCCTTGGAACCAATTTAGCGGGTCTTAGGTGTCCACCACGGACTAGACCGAGGTGTTCAACCCACCGCATAGCTCTTTACGGTACTGTGGCGTAGTATTTCGCCTCTTTTTCACCGGATTGGATTCCGGTTGAGACAGTAAATACTCGGGCTTTATTCCCTTGACTATTTCCAGCATTTATAACACCTATACTACTCCAATCAAAGCCTTAACATGCATCAAACTATCAATTTCGAATTTGTAGCAATTTTCTAGCTAAATTTTCTTAATTTCCATACCCGGTCAAATCCTACGGTTTAACTTCGATTTTGAACCTCACTAAGCTTTCAATAACACCCACTAAGCTCGAATTTAACCCCGGAATGCCCCAATTGAAAGAGATTGAAGAATTTCTAAAATACCCAAAATTGGAGAAATTTGAGTTTTGAAGGATTGGGGCTTTCATACCTTGATTTAATGGGATGGGGAGCTTAGTGGTGGTGAAAGAAGACTCCGGTCGGCGTTCCCGGTCACCGGCGCAGGTTTTCCGGAGTGAAACCGGCCGCCTCCTCCCTTCCCGTGACTCCTTTCTCCTTTCCATGCTTCTTCTCGTGCGTGGCCCGTGCTGCTTCTGCTTGCGTTTTTTATAATGTGTGTGTTTGTGAAAGGGGGGTCACGATTGGCCCCCCTTCAATATTTTAGTATCACACACACATATATATATACTAGAGGCTTCGCATGCACCAAGGTGCATGCAATCTTTTTTTTTAATTTAGTATAAAAATATTTTTATTATTAATAAATAATTCAATAACTACTTATATTTTTAACTTCTGTCTCACCACTTTTATTAACTACCTTACCCATGATCTCCTTTTTTCTCAAATCTCCTCCAATCATGTTTTATTTCATATTTTTTAATTATCAAATATAATTATTTTGTGACCCCAATGACCAGAAGGGTCCAAAGCCATATATATATACTAGAGGTTTCGCATGCATGTACCGTGCATGTAATTTATTTTTTTTAAAATATATTATAAAATTATAATTATTATATTTTAATTTAATAAAAAATTAAATATTAAATTATTTTAAAATTTCAAAATATAAAATAAAATATTTATTATATTTAAAATAATAAATGGATTCCTGAGAAGTTATCACTATTCTTATTTTCTCTCACCCATGATCTTCTCACATCATATTTTTATTTTATTTTTAATTAACTAATTGACTATTTTAGGAGACCGTTGACGGGAAGACCCCACAGTCATATATATATATATATATATATATATATATATTGTTTTATATTTTCATGAAAGGGGATGGGGGTCACGGTTTCCCCCCCCCCCTCCCCCCCCCCCATTATTTTAATATATATATATATATATATATAGGAAAAAACTTAGGTTCATTTCCTTATATCCATTACATCCAATTCCACCAATCATATATTGTATTTACACTCTCTCTCTTCTATTATTGTTTATATAAAAGGTGATCTTCTATATTCTCTCTCTACTGTGATTGGTCATTTAAACACTTTTTGCCACGTGTCATATTTATATTGGAGAACTGGATGTAATGGACATAAGGAAATGGACCTATGTTTTTTCCATATATATATTACATATATGTATATATTTTTCTAGATATTATATATATATATATATATATATATATATATATATATATTTTATTATATATATATATATATATTTTATATATATATATATATATATATATATATATATATATATATATATATATATATATATATATTTTATTATTAGAAAAACTTATTTACTTGTTATATCCTCTTTTTCTCTCATATTTTTTAATCCTCTTTTTAAAAGTCCTAGTAAAATTATAATTATTACCTATTACTTTCTCCTTTATTTTATTTTAACTCTTTAATTCTTTAATTTAATTTATTTTTTCTTTCAAAAGAAAAATAAATTAAACAATAATGATAATAATAATTAACTTAAATATCTCGGATATTACAGAACACAATTCAACACATACCATTGCACGTTACAATTAGCTCAATCAATACACATCATATCATATTTATATTGGTGGTGGGATGTTGATCATGAGTTTTGAAAAAAAAAATATGTTATCTTATATTGGGTTTTGAACTTAAGGGTGATTTGGACATTTAGCAAATTTTTTATCTAGATTTAATTGTGGGTAAAAATAGAAAAGATTTGAAATTGTTTTATGGTAAGCATAGGCTTACTAAAAATATTTGATAATAAAGTTCTAACAGATAAGGAATTTCTACCTGATAAATTTTTAACCTCGAAAAATTCTCAAATTTAAACTATGAGCTCACAATAATTCATGTGACCAATTTTTAACTAAATTATAATTTTTCTAGCTAATCTTCATATTTATTTTAAATTTCTTAATTTCTCAATTCTAAAGCTATTAAAATCTTAATATTATCCAAAAACAATCTTATTTCACTCTAAAAAGTTATTTTTACTTCATCTAGTCAAAATATTCAACCTCAATGTCACAATTCTTTCAATTTTATATTATCAATTTAGTTGTTAATTAAGTTTATTTATCTATATCTATACACCTAATTATTATTTATTTACTTTTTTATTTATTATTATTATTATTATTTATTTATTTTGGTTTCTACATTTCAACTCCAAATAATGACCATCCTAAATTTTAATATAAATAATTGACTTGCTTCCAAAAATACCCCTCGAGTATTACATAGATCATGGTATGATCAAATAATTTTTTTAAAAATAAATATATTTTTCGAACTATATACGGATTTTATTAATTTTAGAGTTAAGAAACTTTAACAACTAAAATAAATAGGAAAATTAAGTAAAAAAATAAAAATTTAGTTAAATAGTAATTACATGAGCTATTTTAAGCTTACTGTTTAAATTTAATAAGTTTCGAGATAAAAAATCTACCCAACAGAAATCCTTTACGTGGTAAAAATTCTAATAACAAATATTTAGAAGGCTTGTAGTAGTTCAAATTTTATAAATAGTTTTTATTTTTACCAATAAATAAATCCAGACTACAAAGTTTAATTAAAACACCACTTTCTTATACCAAAATTTGTCATTTTTATTTAAGTTTCAAAATACCCAAATTGCCCCTTAAATTCCCAACCAAGATTTGAAGGTACACCATCCATTTCTTCACTTGCCTTTTCCTTCCTTCATATTCAAAAGCCTCTTCCTCTTCCTTTTCCCAAGTTCCACTTTCTCGCTTCATTTTCACTAGTTGGCCGCCACCAATGGATGACTCCGGCCAACCTCCAGTCACATCCTCTATTTACAACAGACATATAAGTGATATTGGAAAATTTTCATGTACTTTTTTTAAATGCTAGAATGTTACGGAAATTCCCTATATATATATATATATATATATATATATATATATAATATCAAAATTTATAGTCAAAGGGAAATTTTGGAAGAAATGAGAAACAAAACTATATTTGGTAAAAGAGGGACTAAACTGTAACGTTTTTCAATTTTGGGTAACAAACAAAAATTTCTCAAATTTTTACCTTTTCCAGTAATATTTAACTTTATAGAGTATCTCAGGTAATTTAGAAAAAACAATTTGGAGATCTTTAAGAACAACCTTTGAAACTAAAAGAGCTTTAAGGATTAAATTGAAGACTTTTTTAATTCTTTATAATTAATGTAAAATGCATAAATACGAATTTTTCAGGATAGTGATAATTCTTTGTATTCCATAATAAATTTTGCTGAAAAATTTAGAAGTCATAAAGGTTATTTTTAAAAGTATGAAAGTATTAGGAACTAAAGTGAAAACGATACTAAATTTAAGACTACGACGTTAAATCTATAAGTTATAAACTTTTCTATATCTTTAAGGGCAATAGAAAAAAAATGCTAGAAAGAAGTTGGAAAATTTTGTATGAGGGATATTGGTTATTTATGATGTCCGACAATCCTTAAAATGTTAGGAATCTTTGAGGATGCTCATAATGTCAGTGGATGATCTCTTATATACAATTGTTTACCCACTACAAGAAAATGCTAATTTAGTTACAGAAATTAGTTAGGAAAAATTTTCCTAACTAATCCCTAGCTAATTAGCTACGGTTTAGCTAGGGAAAAAATCCCTAGCTAATTTGGTAAAAAAGTTTAGCGCAAACAAGCGGAAAAATTTAGCTAGGGATTTGCTACGAATTTCCCTAGAATTAGCTAGAGAAAAAATCCCTAGCTAATTAGCTACGGATTAGCAAGGGAAAAAAATCTCTAGCTAATTAGTTACGGATTAGCTACGGAAAAAATCCCTAGCTAATTTATTATATGTGTATATATAAAATGTTTTACATTAATAAATCAACAAGTGACAAATGACCTAGTGGTTGGTCTAAATGTTATCATCCATAATGTTCCGTCTCCGAGGCCTCTTAGGACCCTTTTTCAGAAATATAAAGTGGTCGTCGGCCGGCGGTGGAGGACGTTGCCGGTGGCCGTCATCGTCGAAGGTACCTTCCTTTCGCATTTTCATAATTTTAGCCTATTAGAATAGCATGGGGAACATACCAAAATTCTATGGTTTCATCTCTCTTTGGATCTTTACTTGATGAAATGTATGTACTTAACTGATGTTTTGATCATACTTAATTTGTCTGCCATTTTATGAACTATTATTCGATAAGGTCTTTTCTACGAATTGTTACTATTCTGCATCAATAAACGTATCCTACTCTTGATTTGAAATGATTCGGTTGATATGAGGCTTTCTGTAAATTTGTTATTGAAAAATATTTTGTTAAGTAACTACACTATGATTCGTTATGTGGAAACCAATTATTTCTGTTTGAATTCAAGAATTGCAATTTCTTATCATTTCGACCTATAATTTAAAAATGAGATGTGATATTGTACTTTGAATAACGATGTGTTTAAAGTATATTTTTTGGGAAGTCATTTGACATAGAACCCTACAAGTAATGCAGTATCCGTTAGCTCCTTGTGCACCTTTGAACCCCAGCTAGCAGGAGTGTTGCTAGCCCCGTGTGTCGGCCAACACACGTGGATTGGATCCATCTAAATAATAGGAGCTTAGTGCTCCATTTGATTATGTAATTATGAGCTACACGCTCATTCGGTTATGTTCTGATTGGTTCTATGGGATCTAGTTTCCCTAACTATAGTTTTAATATGATTTTAATTTCATTTTTTTTGAAAGTAATATGATTTGGAAAGGACTAGTAATTAATTTGTTTTAAAAGTTTATCTATATTTATATGGTTGTGGTCCCGTCAATGGTCTCCCAAAATAGCTATTTAATTAATTTAAAAAGAAAATAGAAAGATGATGTGAGAAAATCATGGGAGAGAGAAAATAGGAGAATAGTGGTAGTGGCAATTTTGTTTTTAAAAGATAATGATTGTGGTAGTTATCAAAGAATAATTTTTTAATCTTTAATTTATTTATATTTTGTAAATTTTAAAAATTTTTGACATGCACGTATGTGCATGTGAAGCCTCTAGTCTATTACTATTGTTTTATGATCTTTCCTTTAGAAATTATATCCGTGAAATAGTTTGTGAAAAACTCGTGTGTGTATGTTTGTTTCCTTCCTATTAATAGTAGGTATTGTCTGCTCACTGAGTTGTAAAATTCACCCCATCAATTCATTTTTTCCAGATAAAAATATAGCACATTATTCATTCCCCTCTGTATTGATCGAGATATTTTCATTTAGCAAGCCTACTCTTGTTCGTGGGCCGTAACTTATTCCAATTTATTTTCCATCAATATTTTTGCCTCTAGATAGCTCCTATAATCGCAAGCAGGATCCTTACTTTTCTTTCATTATGTTATAGATAAAAGTATATTGATTTTGGATTTGTTAAGAGCAGGGTTATCTAATAGGATTATTGTATAGGTTGTGGAGTGTTTTACAAACTAAAATGTTCATATTTTAAGGGAAACTCAGTTCGATTTTCAATAGAATTCTCTTGTGTTTTAAATATTAATATTAGGAAGCATATGCAATTTAGTTTATGTGCTTGGTTTACCGGATAATAGGCTTTTTCTTTTGAGTTCGGTGTCAGTCACCCCTCTTTTTATTTTCTAGAGTGTGACATTATAATAAATATTAATATATTTTATATAGGAAATTTTAAATTATATTAATAAATATGATTTTCATTATTTTTTTAAATATATAGAAATTGATAAACCAAACCGTTCCAAACTAGTTTGAAGGGTTTGGTTGAATCACTTGGGTGATTTTGATGAGTTTTTATATTATTTAATTAGATTGGTTCGGTACCAACGTGTGATTAATCTATGGGGTAAGAAGCTTGGTGAGCAAGGTCTTGGGCAAGACCTTGTGAATCTAGATTACCTTTAATTTGGGAGACTCTCCCACAATAGTTAAGTGTACGATGTGGATCGAGTCTGAATTAATTAAAGTAGTACCTCGGACACCGGGCATGCAACAAAAAAAATAGGTCAGTTCAGTTGGATAAACAATTCAAACCGAACCGCATCGATGAGCACACCAAGGTTAAGACATCCAAAGTACCTCACTCCATCGCACACGGCCCTTAAATCATCCTCTTAACCAAACCTTGAAAAACAAAAACACTTTTTAACAAAACTCATCTTTTATCTTTAAAAAACTACAAGAAAAACAATAGAGAGATATTGGCAAGAACTAATAAATTTAAGAAATCAATATAAAATTTAAAGCATTAATTGCACAATAAATTAAACATTATTGTGGTATAAATAATTTCATTTAAAGAGAAATCTCATAACTCATATATATAAATGTAAAATCTGAAGCATTAATTGGATAATAAATCAAACATTATTGTGGTATAATTAATTCCATTTAAAGAGCAATCTCATAACTCATATATATATATATATATATATATATATATATATATAAAGGGAGCTAGATGAGGTACAAAGCTGGTTCACCATATTACATTACTAGCTGAATCTGACCATGTCTTCATTCGCAAAGTCTTTGATTTTGCCACTATTAGTACCAATGGTTTTTGCAATAATGTCTGAAGGAGGTGACGCAATAGAAATATATCCAAAAGTTGCAGTGGTAATTCTCAATAATTTAACTTCACATGAGGATCTAACTCTTCACTGCAAAGCAAAGCATGATGATCGTGGAGAGCATACAATCCAATATGACAATCTTTATAGTTTTAAATTCGCGCGAAACCCTTTTTTACCGGTATCATTATACTTTTGTAGTTTTAGATGGGCATCTAATGAAACGCTTCACTACATTAACATATACAGTGAAGAACGAGACACGTGTTGGGATTGTTATTGGATGATAAGAGAAGGAGGTCCATGTGCTTTTGATTATGATACAGCTTCCTATGATAATTGCTATGCTTGGAAATCAAATCTACAATATGCTGAAACACTCACATCTAATCAAAGTGTTGATGCATCAAATGCTAATGCTTCTATTGAGTTTGATTAAGTAATGGTTTTTTTATGTAGATATGTAAGTTAATATCATCAATAAAGATTTTAATATGCTGAATTTATTGCTTAATAATGCTAATAGAGAAAATAAAACTCATTTGTCATGAAAAATTCTTAATTTGTACTTTTTTCTCTTTATTTTGAAAAATTACTCTCTCCCTCCCTTTAGTTATATGAAACCATACACAACAAAAAAATAGCAAATTTTGACGGTATTTCTTGGGTATATATAAGGGTGGTTTTAACCGTTGCTAAATGATTTTGTGGCAGTACAAAAACTGACGTTTATACCTGCTTCGCAATATCATTTTTGATGTTTAAAATTTAATCGTTGGAATAACCGTCAAAAATTACTTTCCAGGGATTATTTGTAATGAGTGATGGTTCCACGCCAACCGGTAGAAATAAAAAATGTTGTTTAGTTCTAATGGAATTGGCGGCGGTGTTTAACTGCTGTTACATTATTTCTAACCGCTGCCATATGCTATTGTGAGATTCTATAATTTTGTTTATCCATTCCTAATTTTTTTTTTAATTTTATAAATCGTATTTTACAAGTATGAACAGACATGTCATTATATTGCTATCTTTGAAAAAATATTTAACATTCTAAATATATGAAATATATCCAGTAAAATAAAATATGATTCTTAAATAATTCTATAAAAGGTACAATCATCTAAAAGGAATGAAATCGAAGAAGCGCTTCAATGATTTAATATGATTTTATAGTTGATTGCATTTACACTATTTTAGAAAGAGAGAGATCAAGTTAAATAATATTTTGGAACAAAAAACAAACAAAAATAATATATATATATATATAGTAGTAGTATATTTTTGTGACAAGAATCGTAGCATCCTTGTTCAAGAAATTAAAGAAAGGAATATAATAAGAATTTAAAGTATGGCACAATATAGCTAAAGTAATTGGAGTACATAGCAAATGCACACTAGATGAGAGAAAGAGTAGAGAGAAGAGAGAAAACTTTCTTTCTTTTTCTTTTTAGGAAAATGTTATGAATAAGATGAATTGTGGCCCTCAACCCAAAAATTGTGGTTTTCAACTTCTAGACCAAAAAACCGGCAAAAAAAAACTTCCAGAACAAAAAAATGTTCTCTCCACGTTTTGAATTCAATTAAGGAGCAAATAACATTTTCTAAGCCCAGTTACTTTTTTATTTGCACAATTTGCCCAATACCAATTGGGCTTGGGTCCAATCCACGAAGGGTGGACTGGCCCATATACTAACATCTCTTACTCACAATTGGTAGATTAGATGTCGTGAGTTTAGTCTCTCCGTCTCCTCTCAAATTCATACTTAGTGCTTTGCCGTGGCTGCGTGGGCATCACATCTTTATTTAGGTGCTTGTACTAGAAATCATTTTTACAGGATCAACATAACTTACCTTCTCCTTCGTATAGTTAGTATTTTAAAATATGCCTCAGATTTCTTAGATTTAAGTATATACACTTTCACATGGCAAATCTAATCCCTCTCGAGTCAATGCTTGACTCAGATTGCCTTCTTCGTATGCCTAGTATCCACACTTATGATAATGAAATGTCATAAAGGACTAGCCACAGACACTAGCATAGATGTGTATATTGCAGTTAATCTTCCTTTCGCTCAAATATCATTTTGATATGTATCAATTGGTTTCTTGGCATAATAGCTTAGATTGCATTTATCATGACCATAGTAAAAAAATGCTAAAGTAGCAGTCATTGAAAAATATTTCTGTTATATTGTCAAAGTCAAAAGGACACCAATGGGAAGAATGTTCCTCCCTGGGACTCACACAGCAATGAATCAAGGATTTTTCACTTGCTTTCCCTTTTGCGGTTCTCTTAGCACGTGTGGTATGAAACACATGCTACTATGTTACTCTTTTACTGTAAGAGCATGTGTCGTTTTATTCTTATCGTTAACTGTGTCTATACTTAAGTATAGACACACTCAGTATCTAAACCGAAAATCTTCAACTCTACTCACATTTATGACGTCGACGTGAAGAGTTTGTTATATGGCTACAAATATTTTGGTAGTGGGATTACAAACTTCGATCCAATTTTATTTATGTGGATCTCATCTTGACTTGCTACACTTTAATCAAGGCGACATATAATTTGTGTTTCTTCTCTACCATATCAGCATTCTTGGCTGCTTTACTAGTAAAAACAAATGTCTCATCTTTGCACACTCCACTTGAGTGTCAAAGGCCGTTGCCCGTGTGAGAGGGCCAACCTTTCAACCTGTACGACATACTAGACATTGTATTCTTCTAAAACATAAAGTGATAATTGAAAAAATAATAATATCATTCATTATAAAAAAAAGTCCACATATTACACTTTACACATGCCAATGGCTTCAATATGTTCTTTAAAAACTTGTTCGCCAATCGGCTTTGTCAGGGAATCTACTATCATACATTTTGTTGAAATGTATTGTACAGTAACTATCTTTTTTGCTTTATAATCCCTAAAAAAATTATACTTAATATCAAAATGTTTGGTCTTGCTGTGACACTTAGGATCTTTATTATAGGCTATGGCTGCAGTATTGTCACAGCATAATAACATTGGATTAGTACTCTCATTTCCAAATCCAAGGTGTTCTATAAATCTCTTCATCTATAAAGCCTCTTGTATTGTTGCAGTGCATGCCACAAACTCAGCATCCATTGAATGTAAGTCAATGCACGTTTGATTCTTGCTGCTCCAGCATATGGCGCCATTGTTCACTAAAAAGGTATAACTTGAAGGTGACCTTCATTCTTCTTCATCTACGCCTACATCAGCATCGGAGTACCTAATAAGACGTAGGTCACTTCCTTGGTGGCACAATGCATAACTGGAAGTGCCCTTTAAGTATTTCAACATCCTCTTCACTGCTTTCCAATGCTTTTCACTGGGGTTAGACTGGTATCTGCTTACCAGTCCCACTGGATAGCAGATACCTGGCCTTGTACACAGCATTTCGTACATCAAACTACTAACTGCACTAGCATATGAAACTCTTTCCATCTTCTTTTTTGTCAGACTCGGTTTTGGGACACATTTCAGAACTCAATGCTACTCTTGTAGCAACAGGGATACTCATGGGTTTGCAATCTTTCATGTTAAATCACTCAAGAATCTTGTTGATGTAAATCTCTTGTGAAAGTGACAAGATTCTCTTTGAATGATTTATTTGAATCTTAACTCCGAGTATATACTATGCTTCACCCATGTCTTTCATCTCGAAGTTTTATGAAAGCTTTTCTTCAATAGCTATCACAGAATCTAAACCATTTCGAGCTAATAGTATATCATCTACATATAAGGATAATATGACAAAATTATCCTCAAACCGCTTAACGTAAACGCAGTGGTCTTTCTCTATCATTTGGAAGTCATATGAGGTTACTGCTTTGTGAAACCTCAAATACCACTGTTTGGATGACTGCTTTAATCCATAAATGGATCTTTTAAGCTTACAAACTTTGGACTCTTTTCCTTTTTCAATGAAACCTAATGGTTCTTCCATATAGATTTCTTCATCCAAATCATCATTTAGGAATGCAGTTTTTACATCCATATGATGTAATTCCAGGTCTAAACTATTTACTATTGCTAGAATAAGCCTAATCGAGTTGAAACACACAATATTTGAGAAGGTATCTTCATAATCTATACCTTCTTTTTTTGTGTATCCCTTTGCTGCTAATGAAGTCTTATATTTGTCAATTGATCCATCCACTTTTCTTTAATCTTGAGAACCCACTTGTTCCCAATGGCCTTATAACCTTTTGGTAGAACAACTAATATCCAAGCTTGGTTCTTTTGCATTGAGTCCATTTCTTCTTCCATTGCCTTTTTCCATTCCTCATTTGTAGGACCTGACAAGGCTTCTCGTACAGAACGAGGTTCATCGTTCCCTTCAGGAGTAACTAAGAAAGATTCGCATTCAATTTGAAAAAGTCTTTTGGGAATACTTTCCCTTTCACTCCTTCTGACAAGAGGAATTTGCTTATCTTTCTTTCTTTGTTCAGGTGTTGATGTTGACCTTGCTTGGCTCCCACTCAAACTAATACACCTAGACGACTCTAGTTTGACAATTTGTTCTGCACTATCTGGTTCTTGTTTCTCATAAAAGGAAACGGTGCGGTCAATATCTCCTCTATTAGGAAATTCAGTCTCAATGAATGTTGCATCTCTTGATTCTATTTCAGTCACCGTTCCATCTTCGTTCTCACCAATGAAAATGTATCCCTTTGATTGATCTGAGTATCTTATAAAGATACATGTCTTTCATTTGGGACCCATTTTCCTAAACTTATGGGAACTTTAATGGATATATGTCGCCGACCTCCAGGGTCTTAAGATGCCTAGATTTGGTTTCCGCTTCGTCCATAACTCATAGGGTGTGGAAGCAACTGATTTTAAGGATACATGGTTAAGTATGAAAGTTTCCATTAATAAAGCATAAACCCAGTATGAAATTGGCGGATTTACTTGAGTCATCATAGACTTAATCATGTCTAGAAGATTTCTATTGTCACGACCCCCGTTTAGAGGACCGTGACCGGCACAGACACAGGGAATACCCCCATGCCTGTAAGCCTTATCACCTAATTGACAGAATATCTATTATTGAAAATACATTCACATGCATTATAATAGCATGGCTACACCGAAAATGGTGGCCTATCCTAGGCAAGCAAATCCACGGCTAGTGCCGCTTCAGGATATAGATATATGAAAACACACATAATATATATAACCTGTGTACTGGCTACACATCCGAAGATGCTGCCTATCCTATTCACATACAACAGATATATGTATATATATACATTTTGAAAACAAATTTTCCCTGTATCGCAGTAAAATAAATCCTGATCATTAAGGTGTGTGAAGCTGACAGTTCTAGATTTAGTAATACAATCTAATTGGGTACGTCTACCCTTTACTTTATGATACAATAATAAAGTAAATTAAATTACAATTACACTTTATTCACCCACATGAACAAGTTGTGGGTCTTGGAAAGTGTTGCTCAACCCTCATTCCACCGAGACATCTTCCACCTGTACTTAACCTGTCTCTGTGTAGTAAAAATGAGGTGTGAGTCTTAACCACGCGACTCAGTGAGGACTCTCCCATCCTCGGCGCAAGGCGGGTACCTTACCGCTGGGACTGGGAGTCATACACAACCACATGCACAAACAACTAGTTACTGTGAGTTAGCATGCATTCTTGGTGATCACACAATAACATAAATTTCACCCAAACACTCACATGCATTTAGCAGATATAAGCATGCAGCAGTTTAATTCACATCATCACTCAACAAGTAAACATATAACATATAATGCCGGCTTTTACTTACCGGTCTTCTCACGTTCAACATATTTGAATCAACCAAGACGTTGTGGTGACGTAATCCTGTACGTCACTACTACGCTGCACAATCAGAAGTCATACGCAAACACATACAATTTGTATATACACACAGATACTATGGCCACCACGTGGAAAATATACTTAACCCATTCACCCGGGTACTGGTTACCTCGTGAAAATTCTGTTAATCAAACAATACTTAATCCATTCACTTGGGTACTAGTCACCTCGTGACAATTCTATTAATCAAACACAATCAACTTCTATCTATCAAACAACTGATACGTAGCCACCACGTGGCACGTCCTGATCCCTTATTGCGGGGCAATAGCTTGAACCCACTCGTCCATTACCCAACCAGGCCACATGGCGGGTACGGCACAACGTCTCAAAGCATGGCCACTGACACAACCTAGACCAACTCCACATGATGATTTCTCTTTTACTAGGTTAGGCTCACGGTTCACCCGTAGGTTCCTCCCGTGTCTACTTACCTTAGTCTCACATATTAATAGGATTCTTTGTATCTTTCCCAAAGGATCAACAATTCTTTTCCTTGTTAATATGGACGAGTATCCTTAACAGGATATAACTCATATACCCGTCCAGATGCACTTTCTGAGCCTCAAGCTATCGTCATAGCAATATAAAACCTTTCTGACCCTATTGCCAGGATAGGGAAATGACCATCGTCATGGTGATTATAAAACTGAGGTCTCAAGTGCCATCTGACGTTGTTCTAGTCGATGTCTCACATCGCTAGCGTAATCAAATCTGAAACCCACTAATAACTCCCTTTTGCATGATTATAATTTAAGTCACCGTCATGACGAGTTTTCAAAATAAAGTTTAGCCCTTCTGTGCAAGGACTCTTGCCACCGTCGTGGAAAAGATTTAATAAAATACTCATCATGCCTCCGGAGTGTATGAGTTGGATTTGTAACACACCAATCATAGCAAACGATTACTCTCTACTCCTATGTCTTCCTATCCAAGCTACTTTCCACAACCTATTTTCTAGTTCTTTCATTCTTTTAGCATTCTATATCTCTAGCTAACACATACCAGACAAGCAAAGAATATACATACTCATGTAATCCACATAAGCATACAACCCTAGGAGCAGAGATGAAAGAGCCCTCACCTTGGCCAACCTTCTATGCAATCATCTCCTGTAACTTTAGTCTCCTCGGAGTTCCTGTTGCACTCTATTGCATACCGTTGTTCCTATAAGAACAACATTTATTTCATTAAAGTTTATTACTTAGCTTAACTTGTTATTTATCTCTTCATTACTCTCACGTGTAGTCCATGGTTGCCGCAGAGTCAAGCTCTTGGTCTTATTGGACTTCTCTATCCCGACTTATGCGTATCCTTTCTCGGACACTTGACTTACTCGAATATAACACTCTACTTGATTGTTTCAAATACTTGGATTTGAGTATTATACCTCTATATAATTTGTATTCACGCCTAAGGAAGCTTATCTAACTTGATTGGAAGGAATCCTAATTTTAGGAAGGTCTAAGCATTTTGTTTTAACTCATTTTCTTACTCGGGTTCTAAGAAATCTAGTTTCTAAACCTCAATACACCTCTAATTTGTCACGACCCCCATTTAGAGGACCGTGACCGGCACAGACACAGGGAATATCCCTATGCCTGTAAGCCTTATCACCTAATTGACAGAATAGCTATTATTGAAAATACATTCACATGCAGTATAATACCATGGCTACACCGAAATGGTGGCTTATCCTAGGCAAGCAAATCCACAGCCAGCGCCGCTTCAGGATATAGATATAGGAAAACACACATAATATATATAACCTGTGTACTGGCTACACATCCGAAGATGCTGCCTATCCTATTCACATGCAACAGATATATGTATATATATACATTTTGAAAACAAATTTTCCCTGTATCGCAGTAAAATAAATCCTGATCTTTAAGGTGTGTGAAGCTGACAGTTCTAGATTTAGTGATACAATATAATTGGGTACGTCTACACTTTACTTTATGATACAATAATAAGGTAAATTAAATTACATTACACTTTATTCACCCACATGAACAAGTTGTGGGTCTTGGAAAAGTGTTGCTTAACCCTCGTTCCACCGAGACTTCTTCCACCTGTACTTAACATGTCTCTGTGTAGTAAAAATGAGGTGTGAGTCTTAACCACGCGACTCAGTGAGGACTCTCCCATCCCCGGCGCAAGGTGGGTACCCTAGCCCTGGGTTTGGGAGTCATACACAACCACATGCAAAAACAACTAGTTACTGTTAGTTAGCATACATTCTTGGTGATCACGCAACAACAGAAATTTCACTCAAACACTCACATGCATTTAACAGATACAAACATGCAACAGTTTATTCCACGTCATCAATCAATAATAAACACGTAACATATAGTGCCGGCTTTTACTTACCAGTCTTCTCACGTCAGCATTTTAGAATCAAACAAGACGTTGTGGTGACGTAATCCTGTACGTCACTACTACGCTGCACAATCAGCAATTATATGCAAACACAGACAATTTGAATATACACACAGATACTATAACATACATCTACTTAATCTACCCTACTCTAGGGTATCTATTAGCCACTACGTGGCTTTTCTACTTCGAACCCGTGCACTCGGGCTACTGGCCACCACGTGGAAAAACATAATTAACCCATTCACTTGGGTACCGGTCACCTTGTGACAATTCTGTTAATCAAACAATACTTAACCCATTGACTTGGGTACTGGTCACCTCGTGACAATTCTATTAATCAAACACAATCAACTTTTATCTATCAAACAACTGATACGTAGCCACCACGTGGCACGTCCTGACCCCTTGCTGCGGGGCAATAGCTTGAGCCCACTCGTCCATTACCCAACCAGGCCACATGGCGGGCACGACACAACGTCTCGAAGCATGGCCACTGACACACCCTGGACCAACTCCACAGGATGGTTTCTCTTTTACTAGGTTAGGCTCACGGTTCACCCGTAGGTTCCTCCCGTGTCTCCTTACCTTTGTCTCACATATTAATAGGATTCTTTGTATCTTTCCCGAAGGATCAACAATTCTTCTCCTTATTAATATGTACAAGTATCCTCAACAGGATATAACTCATATACCCGTCCAGATGCACTCTCTGAGCCTCAAGCTATCGTCATAGCAATATAAAACCTTTTTGACCCTATTGCCAGGATAGGGCAATGACTATCGTCATGGTGATTATAAAACTGAGGTCTCAAGTGCCATCTGACGTTGTTCTAGTCGATGTCTCACATCGCTAGTATAATCAAATCCGAAACCCACCAATAACCCCATTTGCATGATTATAATTTAAGTCACCATCGTGACGAGTTTTCAAAATGAAAGGTTAGTCCTTCCGTACAAGGACTCTTGCTACCGTCGTGGAAAAAGATTTAATAAAATACTCATCATGCCTCCGGAGTGTATGACTTGGATTTGTAACACACCAATCATAGCAAACTGTTGTACTCTACTCCTATGTTTTCCTATCCAAGTTACTTTCCACAACCTATTGCTATTCTTTCATTCTTTTAGCCTTCTCTACATCTAGCTAACACATACCAGACAAGCAGAGAATGTACATACTCATTTAATCCACATAAGCATACAACCCTAGGAGCAGAGATGGAAGAACCCTCACCTTGGCCGCTTCACTTAGCATTCCCTTTGAGCACTCTAGTCTCCAAGGAAGTACTTGAACCCTAACAAATAGAACCACACCAATTAAACTACTTATCTACACATGTGTATAGCAAACTTTCTATAAACTCCATATTAACCAATTTTCCACTTCTACACATATCAATGCCTAAATTCCACTATCTAAGCTATGGTCATCATTTAGGAGTTGGTTTTTGTTCAAAATAAATTTTACTTTAAGAAATCATATTCAAAAGTTTAGACACCATCTAGCTCCATCAATGGAGATTTTGCCAAATATAGAAATTTTACTAATTTCCACAAAATTCATAAATCACTATCCCAATCATTGGGCATCCTTCCAAATCATCTAAAATGCATAAACAAATTATTTGGCATCCATACAACCCAACAATTCTAAGAAATTAATAAATTCCCTCAAAATTTATAAATTTCGTAACTTATGAACCCTAGAGAGAAATCATCCATATAAATCATGATTTTGGTGTTTTCTATGTTCTAAATTAGTCCTAGGATGATATACTATCATTGGGTAACTCATTTCTACCAAGAAAATTAAGATTGAAGTGGTGGAGACATGATTTTTGGAGGCTTACCTTCCCAAATCCGAGAATGAAGATTTGGGAGTACTACCCAAGCTCTTTGATGCTCCAAGAGAGTAGATGAAGCTTGTGGGAGCTTTAGATTGTTGGGAAGAAGCAAGAAATTTGAAGGAGAGTGGTTCCTTCAATTTGTTCTTGATGCCCTAGAGTGAATGAGGAATGGAGAAGAAGAGAAGAAGAGAAGAATGAGGCGTGGGTGCTGGCTGGTGCTTCTGCTTATAAATTTGGGTTTGGGCATTTAAGGGTAGTATTGGCAATTGACAACTTTTGAGGTATGGTGAAATAGAGTTTTGATTGTAGTTTCTTAACTATATTTGTTTGTAGGTAAGATTAGGGAAAATTTTGAAATTCTTTGCTAATCATAAGCCTATTAAAAATATCTGTCATTAAGTGTCTTGCAGATGAAAATTTCCTATCCAGTATAATTTTTATTTTCGAAAAATTCTCAAATTTAAACTATAAGCTTTGAATAATTCATATGACCACTTTTAAACAAAATTATAATTTTTCTACCTAATTTTCATATTTATTTTAATTCCTTAAATTCTCAACTTTAAAACTATTAAAATCTTAATTATATCCCAAAAATTTTATTTCACTTTAAAAAATTTATTTTTGTTTTCTTTAGTCAAAATGTTTAACTTCAATTTCATAATTTTATCAATTTCATATTATCCCTTCAATTCCTATTAAATTCAAGTTTCCAATTTCTTAGGTCTTGAATTAAATCCTGAAAATTATTTTCTACTTCTTTTCTTTCCCTTTCATTTTATTTTAAACCTTGAAAAATTTTCTTTCCGATTTTTTTTAACTTTCACATATATTTTATTTTATTTTCTAAGGTTTTAATTCCTAGCCTCGGAATAAATCATTCTTAAATCCTCTAAATTTTAAATAAATCATTCTTTAATCCTCGAAATTTTCCAGGGTATTACATAATTCATCCTACTTAAGGCTTCCTAATAATTATAAAGGAATAAAATTACCATTTTAGAATTTGGACTTCATTCTTCTGCAAGTTTCCATCCTTGAGAAGCAAGAAGGTACCTAAATTAATTCTTGATGCTTGATAGCATATCTAAAATTATTCTAGGGTGTTTAAGATTGAAAAGAAGAGGTTTGGAGCCCTCAACATCACCCTTAAAGTGTATTTGGGCAACCCGAGTAGGAACCCAATACGTTAACGTCAAAGTTCAACCTTAATAACCTCGGGCCAGCTCTTCACAGGTCTTGTTCAGCTCATATTCCAACCAAATAATTTTAATAATACCAATCAAAGCCTATTTACTCAAATCCAAGCTCAATCCTAATTATCAACAATTTTCCCCAATTTGGAAATAATTATAATTTCAATAATATTAATCCAAGCCTATTTACTCAAATCCAAGCTCAATCCTAATTATCAACAATTTTTCCCAATCTGGAAATAATTATAATTTCAACCCCAAATCCTTCCAAATTCGAATTTGAGCAAATCCGAGAATATATTCTTGATTCCTACCCCAACTAAGTGTTCAAGAACACTTTCTAGGTCTCAATCTACCCTCGAAACAACCCAATCGAAGGTGGATCGAAGAAATCCCTAAAAATGGAGAAATTGGGAGTTTCGAATGAAATTGGGGTTACCAACATTTGATTCGATTGGTAGAAGGTGTAGGAGACGTTGAACCCGAGCTCTGGTGACTTTTCTTGCGTCGGCTAGCTCTCCTCCGACGAGATTCCGGCGAGATTCTCTCCTTCCCCTCACGTTCTCTCTCTCTCCATTCTCTTGCCCTCTCTCACGTTTTCCTTTCTTTTCTTCTCTCTTTTTTTCCTTTCCTTTATATATATAAATATTCTTTTCTTTCTATCTTCCAACCTAACCCCAAGGCACCCACTCATCTTAAATAATAATAATAATAAAATAATTATAATAAATAAATAAATATAATTAAAATAAAATAATTAAAAATTAAATAAATAATAACTAATATGTATTTTTAATTTAATCTCTTTCCCTATTTAATTTAGCTATCCAATTTCTTAGGTCCTGAATTAAATCCTAAAAATTATTTTCTATTTCTTTTCTTTTCTTTCCCTTTTATTTTATTTTAAACTTCGAAAAATTTTCTGGGGTATTACAATCTTTGAAAAAATTTCCTTTCTGGTTTCTTTTAACTTTCATATTATTTTTTTTCCTATATTCCTTTTAAGGTTTTAATTCCTAACCCCGGAATAAATCATTCTTAAATCCTCGAAATTTTTAAATAAATCATTCTTTAATCCTCGAAATTTTCCGGGGTATTACATCTATTTCTTCTTTCGGCAACTCCATTTCTGCTGTTGAGTGCAAGGGATAGTCAATTGCCTAATTATCCCTTTTTCTTCGTAAAGATTTTTAAATTGCTCAGACAAGTACTCACAACCTTGATCAGTGCATAATGCTTTAATTTTATTGTCCAAAGGATTTTCTACCTTGTTTAGGTATTGTTTGAAGTAGGGGTGTTCAAAAGTTTGGTTTGGTTCGGTTTTGCTTAAAAATTGGTGGACCTTGTCAGTTTCGTATTTAATCGGTTTGGTTTGGTTTTAAAGTCGGTTTGGTTCCGTTTTAAAGTCAGTTTGGTTCGTTTTTAGGTCAATTTTATTCAACTTAATTTTTTTATGTTTACATATATTAAACATAATGTTAACCTCTTTACATTTTGTACATTTATCTGACTTAAAAAGTTTAAATTTATAAAATTATACTAGATAACTAAAATTTTATTGCTTAATCAAGATTATAAAAATATTAATAAATACTGCAAAAAATTTATAACTAATTAATTATATTATCTAATAAAATCATATCAAATATTTTATCTACAAATTATGAATATATTCTAATATTAACTTAAAAATAATAATAAGTAGTATATACGTAATATGATTATAAGAAATGCTTTGATTTTTATTATTGAGATGTAGAAATATTAAGAAATATATATAAAAAATGGTTCGGTTTGGTTCGGTTAAAACCAACCAAAAATTTCAAGAACATTAATCATACCAATCATTTTTAGTTTGGTTGAGTTTCTCATCGGGTTGGTTCGGTTTAGATTGGCTTAATTGGTTTGGTTAGGTTTTGAACACCCCTAGTTTGAAGCAATCAAGAGCTTTTGACTTGCGTGAAATCAAATAGACATGACCATATCGCGAATCATCATCTATAAAGGTAATGAAATACTACTCTTCCTGTCTCGTCCTCACACTCATTGGACCACATATATCGGAATGAATTAATTGCAATGGATTTTTAGCTCTCGTTCCCTTTCCGAAAGGCTTTCTAGTTGCCTTACCAACTAGACAATTTTCACAAAGTGACATTTCCATGTTTAAAATGGCACCCAGAAGCCCTCTTTGGCTAGTTGATTCATGTTATTGATGTACCCATTCGAGAATAACATAATTGCATAGATAGGTCTTCGTAATGCATGATTATCTTGAATAAGATGAATCTTAGAATGAGTTAGTTAAACTTGAAGATCTTAATTATCCGCAAAACATGTTGAATATTAGATAGGTGTGTTTGATGTTTGTTGAGTGTTGCAGGCTTAACAGGGATCAATGGGAAGAAGAAACTCCAAGTGTGAGACCGGAACTGGAGCTGGAACTAGCAGCAAGACCAAGAAAGGCAATCAAGACAACTAAGTACGAAGCCATTCGCTGCAGCCAACCAAACTGGACTCGCCATAGCAAGTGAAGGCTTATTCGCCGAGGCGAGCACAACACCACTTGCCGCAGCGAGTGTACACTGATGACATCACAATGACACAGGAAACAACTTAATGAGCAATTTTAAGAAGGAGTCCAGTCATTTGAAGATGCGGAGAAGCGTTCAAATACATTCAAATTCAAAAGTTAAACCTGGAAGCACTTATCCGCTATCTCCATCCTAAACCTATTCAAATTGGGACTCCCGGAGCACTATAAATACAAACTTCAAAGGACCAAAGAATTACACCATCAATACTTACAAAAGAGAGCTTGTGATATCACGAGGGGCTAAGTTCTTCTTGGGTTTCCAAGAAGAATTGGTGCAGGCATGAGCCGATGGTTTCGCATTAGGGTTTGGATGATTTTGTCTATTTATTCGTTCTTTTCGATTATTATAATTATGTTTGCTTCGATTCATGTATTTAATATCTTGCTATATTCACCGTGTTAGAGCATGTACAAAGTTCCTTGGTTCTTCATTACGAATTAGTAGGTATTGTTTATATGGAAGAGTCTTAAGAATTCCAAGTTCTTGGAATTCAATATAATTACATCTATCGATTTCTTGATTTATCTGCATATCTTAATTACGATATTATTTGTTTAATTATCTATTCCTGGTCAAGACATAGTTTTGCCAATAATATCATAAAATCTTGTGATGCATGTTATCAATGTATTCACTCGAGAATAACAATTACTAGATAGGCCTTCGTAATGCAAGATAATCTTGAATAGGATGAATCTTAAAATGAGTTGGTAATCTTAGAATGAGTTAGTTAAACCTGAAAATCTTTAGATTGGCTGTGATTGTTGAACCCATCTCTTCTTGGGACCTATTTGATATAATATCTTTAATTTTCTCACTACAATTACTATCTGCCTTTTCACTGTGTGAGTACCTGTTTGTTCTAGATTACTAACCAATTGAAAGATCAATCCGACGATTCTACGAGAGTTTCGACCCTTGGGTTACACCTGATGCTACCCTGAGGTTTTATTTGATCACAATCGTGACGATCGGTCTAGACCTCGACTCAAAGAAATTCGAAAAGTTTTGGACACCGATCAAATTGCCACGTCTTTAGTGTATACTCGTTGTGGCGACTGGTGTTGTGTTTGGCACGGTCAATAGGCCTTCACTCACTATGGCGATTCCAGTTTGGTTGGCTGTAGTGAATGGCTCCGTACTTGGTTAACTTGATTGCCTTTCTTGGTCTTGCTACCAGTTCCAGCTCCAGTTCCTATCTCACACTTGGAGTGTCTTCTTCCCATTGGTCCCTGTTAGGCCCGGGACACTCAACAAACATTCTTCAGGATTATCTTTATGGAGCTGTACTTAGGGAATCTAGGTTTCATGGACTTGGCCTAGAATCCAATATAATTATATTTATCTTTGAATTTATCACTAGTATGCATCTCTTATTACAATAGTATTTACTTGAATTAATCATGTCCCAGTGAGGAGTTAATTTATCTAAGTAATATCATAAAATCTTAAAAATATATGTTATTGAAGTTTTCGGTCGAGGATAACATTATTATCTAGATAGGCTTTAGTAATGCAAAACTATCATGAATAAGGTATAACTTAGAATGAAAATAATTGATCCTAAATATCTTTTGATTGGCTATGATTGCTAAAATCATCCTTCTTGGGACCTATTGGATTTAGTATCTTATTTGCTCTTTTATTATTATCTTTTGTATCTAGTTATTTTTATCCCTTAGCTTAATTAGGGTTACTAATGGTTAATCGTAGAGCTTGTCTAGAATGATCCGCGAGATATTTGACCCTTATCTTTGTATCTGCTGCAAGGTTTATTTGATACCGATTGTGATGACCAGTTAGATTTGAACCAATCGAAATAATAGACGATCACTTGCACTTGTTGCTCATCACATAAGACATGTCTAGCCTTCTTAAGTTCTCTAATCATGTTCGTCATCTCTCTTAGATGTTGTTTCATGGGAGTGTTTGGTTTGAGTTTATAGGTCTCGAACTTAATTAATCGTCAACCTTATCAATTTAGTGGTAAAAGCCCCGCCAAAATTTTCCTTTAGAGCTATCCAAATAGCTTGTGCGACTCAAAGTCGCACATCAAATCATTAATTATAGCACTCCGAAGTGTGATCTTAACTCTGTTATTCTTTTTCTAGGTTTGATAAGCCTCATGGTCTCTCCTATGCTGGGTCGTATTCCTAGGATTTGGTTCAACCAAGACATTGGTCAATGGATAAACTGGATTTTGTTCCTCCAAGATGTATTGAACCTTCCTATGCCAGATATCCCAATTGTCCCAGTTTAGCTTTCCCCCTTTGTTTAGTTTAGCAATTATGTTCTCGGTTGCCATTCTTTGTTCTGTGACAAACTTATCCCACTTTACTCTATGTTCTTTCTAAAAAAAGACGTACCATAGAACATTTTAGTTATATGGCACACTTAAGTATACAATATCATGTACTTATATTATTCTTTTAACAGTAAATAATGATATAGCGAGATCAATGATTAAGATCATATGTTTGTACCTCCCATCACAAAAATGAGCAATAATCACTATTTTCTATTTAAATTAAGTATAGGTAGTTAATAAAAAATTTTAAAAAAATTTGACTCTTAAAAGAATTATCTTGCAAAAGCTCCCACTTATAAAAGGCATATATATGATTCATACATAATAATAATTGAACAAGTAATTTTTAAATAATTTCATTAAATAAGGTAACATGTTCAAAACACCAAAGTACACAATTCATGAATCAAATTCAAATGAAATACTAAATAAAAAAAATCATTTTATATGGGCACGCAAATAATCTAACATTGCTCTCTTAATATGCCTAAGTTTACGTGATTTGTTCATAAAACGAGAAACAAACTTTATAGCCCAAATCTAATAGTTCTTACTAATAGTATCCCTATAGATTTGCGTTTGATTCTTATTGTTCGTATGTATTCGATTATGATTTTAAGGTAGAATTCTGTGTTCTCCTTATTAGTCATTTTAATAACGTATCTTGTAAGAACCTTACTAATGTCTTTGATGTCTTTAAATGTTACTACATCATATTCAACTATGTTCATAACCATTTTAGGGGTGTGAGGTTGATCCACCTCTTCTTCCACTTCAACTGCATTTTTTTTCAAGCAATTCCGCTAAATCACGAAGATTCAAGTGTGGTTCTTCATTGAGGAGTTCAATCGGAAATAATGTTTCCAAATTAGGTCCGGAATCATCTATCTCCTCTGGGTCAAATAGAGGATCCACTTCAAGGTCTTCCTCAGGATCTTCATCCATGGGGACATATTCTGAAATTTCATCTAGGTAAGAAAATTCCGATGACCCATGGAGAGTGTTTTCAGTGCTCTCAGAAGTTTCTTGCCACATTTTTTACCTAGAACAAAATCAAAATTATTTTGAATTTTTTGAAATTTTTGTCTCAAATTTTTTATATAAATTAAAAATACCATAAAACTGTGCTAAAACACATAAAAATTTATAAAATTCTTCAAAAATTAGCATATCATATATCAAAATAGATATCTCAATTTACAGATTGTTATAAACAAACCGCACCTCAATCAGAGCTAAAACGCACACACACACGCGCGTTCAGAAGGAGAAAATTTTTAAAAAAATTTGCAAATTCCACTCTCATTGAGAGAGTACGACCCACTTGTCAGTCGCCGAACGGCCGCCGGCAACACGTGCCGGTTCGGCGACCTCATCCCACCGACGGCGTTCCGACGGTGTGGCCACAGTGTCCAGGTGGGCTACCCTGTGGCCCCACACGCCACGTGGTAGTTCTGCCATTTTTTTAATGACAATGCCCCACCTTTTTTATGTTTTGGAACAGTTGGGCCTAATCTGGCCCACCTGGTTCTAGAAACCTCTTTTTTTTGTTTAATAAAACAATTGGGCCAAGCCCAATTGATTTTTCACCTTTTTTTTAAAAAAATATTAGATATGGGGCTTACCATTTTTTAGTTTCTGGTTGGGCCTTGATCCGGCCCAACTAGTTACAATTTTTTTTTGTAGATAGGCTGACGAGTTTTTATTTAATTTTATTATTGTTGTTATTATTATTATTATTTTATATTTACACTTTTTTAAGCGGCAGTTTTAAAATGCTACATAAACAAATGCAGCGGTTATTTAACCGCTGCTATAACTGTCATCTCCTTCAACCTCTAGAATCCGGGGATTGTACACGGGTGAATTTTGCTGAAAATTTGTTTTCGGCCATAATGCCACCGTCTGGTGGTCGTTTCACGGAAACTATATATCGATTTTTGCGTTCTATGCAATGGTGTAAATTTCGAAGCTCGAAATCTAGTTTTAATGAACCCAAATTTTTTCGAAATTTCTAGTTAACTACTATTTCAACATTGTAACTTGTTCTGACTATCGGAATTTGAATCGAAGCATAAACATGTGATTCCAAAACTTATTTAACAATCATAACACACATTCATCAACATTTATGAAAAATCATAAAATTTTACATATGGAACACACACACACACACACACACACACATATATGAATAACAGAAGACACTACGTATTTCACATGGAACATATATATTTTGGATCCATTCAATTTTACACAGCAGAAATAATCAAACCGTGCCCTGATGCCACTGTTAGAATTCGAGCATACCTGGATGTCAGAGTTTTTCAGGTAGCCATGCGGAGATTCGATTATGCTGAACGCGAATTGGAGTACAATGCACACTTGATGAGAGAAAGAGTAAGTGAAGAGAGAAAACTTTTTTTTTAAGAAAAATGTTTTGAATAAGATGAATTGTGGCCCTCAACCACAAATTGTGGTTTTCAACTTTCAGACCAAAAAACTGTTCCCTCCATGTTTTGAATTCAATTGAGGAGTAAATTACATTTTCAAAATCCACTTACTTTTTTATTTGCACAATTTGCCCCAATACCAATTGGGCTTAGGTCCAATCCACCAAGGGTGGACTAGCCCATATACTTACAAATATGATCTAATTGAGATAATTAATCATCAAAAGTTAAATTATGTATTACTGCATAACACCCTTCACACTTTCTTGCTGCATAACTAACTATTTATTAATATTAAGAACAATTTGGTCTCTAATTTATTTATGGCGATGTTATTTATCAATATTAATAAGAATTTGGTCTCTAATCCATTCATGGTTGGTTTCCATTAGCGTGAGTCCCTATTATTACTTTACATATGGAGCGAAAGTGTGCATATTGAAAGAACTACATATAGGATTTGTAAGGAGAAGAATTGCATTGGATCCAAATTCCAAAGATTGTGGACAGAATAATGTTTGCTAAGAAGATGAAACAAATTATTTAGCATGTCGATGGAGTGAACTTGGAAGAAGCTATAACAATATGAAGAGAAGGAGTTGGACAAGCTGAGATAACAAGGCACATGAAAAGGATAGAACAAGTAGATGGTTGGCCAAAAATTGTGGACATAATGGAAGAGGTAAGGAGATTGAACATAATAACACTATCATATTCATCTCATTCTTCTTTTACCATTTGAACTAATGGCTTAAAAAATTGAACATGGGATTGGATGCACAAAAATAATTGAAGAAGTGAATAATTTTATATGAAAGTGACCATACCCATATTTATCCTACTATTTGATTCTATTTGGCAAGTTTATATAGAATTTATTGAGCAATATATTTTTCTTAGATGTTATTCTAGGGAAACTAGGGGTTAAAGTGCAATCTTGCTAATTCTTTGGTTTAAACAGTTAAATTGTGATAATTCTTTAGTTTTAATTCTTGTGTTTTTCATTAATCAATTTTGGGATTTTCACAATTGCTTTTGGATATTTTCTAAGTTATACAAAAGAGGATTAGCAAGGATATAAACTTTGGGGACATAACTCGTGCCTGCGGATTAAGATGCAGAGAAGCAAATTTCCTTCACATGTAGTATTACAACTCGGCGGCTTACAATACACTGCACAGTGCACACCGGCGGTGTGTAAGTTAGAACGTTTGGAAGTTTTAACAAGAAAAAGGAGGGATACTTACTAGTTATGTTTGGATTTTCTAATAAAATTATTTGAATGAAATGACTCATTAATTGTTCTTTCCAATATTACCCCTTATAAATAAATACATGACTAATTGTATTACTAGAATAAAATTGAAACTTTCTTAAACTTAAAAGGGTATGATTGTATTTTAAAATATTATATCATTTCATTTTATTTTTGATCCCCCAATATGGGGGACACAAAATATGGAGTTTTGGATGGCTCAACAGGATTTTGGAGACCCTCACCTTCTATTATATTCCATTCCCATAAAAACATCTAAACATTCATCTAGCCCATTTCATTTTTTCATTGACCTTCCATCCAAACATACCCTTAAAATTTTTATAGATGTTCTATGTTGTTTTGAAGGAAGGAGAGCAATATATAAAATTATATATACATATATATATATATATATATATATATATATATATATATATATATATATATAATTACAAGGAGTTTAGGGAGCATGGCGACCTTAGTCCCCCCTTCCCTCAGCCTCTGAAGCTAGAGTTCCAATTGATTATCTAAACTATCTATTGGGAGTGTGTAAGCAAAGGAGATTTGCAAATAAGCAAAGTATGGCATTTTAAATTTTAAAGAAGCATGGCAGTGTGTAAGTAAGTTTCTCCGAGTCCAGAATATAGTTTTTTAAGGTTGTAACTCCATAATATTCCCTCCTATGGACACGTGGCACTGGCCTTCTAGAAACTTAACCAGAACACGGATCAATGACACGTGGCACCGCTCAAGGATCATGGGTCGAGCACTATGCACAAGAACATGGGTCGACCACGTTCTTCCCTTCATCATGTATAAATACTCCTCACTTAGGGGACTTAAAAAAGACAGAAGAATCATCACCCAAAGTCTAATTGACAGACAATAGAGCACACTTACTCTCTCAGAATACACTCATTCTCTAGTTCTAAAGCACCATCCAGAGACCCTTGTTCTCTCATACTCTACATACGAGGTACCTCCAATAGGTGGCTCGCTCACCCAGAGTAATATAGAAGTCCTAGCCGCATACGGCTACTGTAGGTAACACTCCTACCTAACAGTTCCAATGGATGTTTCCTCTTCAAAATACGTAGACTTTGATCCCTTAACAAGGGTACGTAGGCACCTAGGTCATCACCTAAGGACAAGTCCCTCAAGATTACGACCCCTTGCGATCCTTATTTTCAATTATGAATTTTCTGAACAAAAAATGACAGTTACATTGGTGCCCACCATGGTCCTTCTCAGACCACAATGCCTTGTGCATTCTGCCGCTAAACCGCAATTCTTTTTCGGGAAGTAGGAGTATACACCTAACGCTCAAAAACCCATTCTTTTTCTAAATCTCTTAACAGGCAGTATAGCCAACACCACTAGACCCCTCAAGTGGTTACACGACCGACAGGACGTGACCAACAACGACCAAAACAAACGGCAACAAAGGGTATAACTCGTAGCCTTTGGAGAAGTAGATGACACAACGGAGATTGATGAACCAATAATCATCACAACCAGCATTGCAGGATATAAAGTCAAAAGGAAAAGGAAAAATTGTTTCAAAAGTGGAATAAAAATGGGTTTTAAAAGAATTAGGTTCGGGAATCTGCTTGAGATGAGGGGAAGGTGTTAGGCACCCCTCTTCCCCTGTCCGAAAACGGTTACCCCGAAAACTAATACTTAAATTGTTTTGGCCTTAAAAGAGTTGGATTGCACACAAGAACATAAAAGAAAAGGATGGTCTTGACCTAGGATAAGAGCCTAGGGCCTACGTACCCTCCAAGAGGGATCAAAGTCCACGTAGTTCGTGTGGCATGCATGTGTGTGGGTGTGGGGATGCTCATCAAGCAAAGGCTTAGATGGCATCCTAGTGCAATGTGCCTAAAGAGAAAAAAGGCCTTCTTGGCACCTATCTTACCATGCATTCACAATCAAATAAGACATGGAAAAGTGTGTGTGCGAGGCTCATCAGGCAGCGCGCCCAGATGGCGTGAAAACTAGTGATCCTATAGAAGCAAAGGCTCCTAGGTGGCACTAGGGTTACACATTTTGAGGTAAAAGATAATTTGAATAAAATAACATAAGGAAAAAGAAGAAAAAGGCAGGGGAGGCAGAAAAACACGCTTTTCTACGTCTGAGATGAAGGGGGTCGTGACCTACAGGTGGATAGGTTGCGACCCACGGTCTCAAGTTAGTGACCCGAGGTTTTTCAAGGGGAACTTCAAGCCCCCATTAGGGGCCAGGTCGTCTCTTTCCTTTTGCTCATCTTCCTTTTATCTTCTGCATTTATGGATTGCTTGAGATGAGTGTGAGGGGAAGAGGCCTCTCAGTAGATAGTAGATTGTAGAATTTTTCTTTGTGGTTTGACTGTGTATTTTGTTGGTGTTTGTTTATGCTCCATGTGATTGTTTTATTTTGTGTTTGAATACTCCATTGGTTGCTGATTACATGGATTTTGGTGTGTGAAGTTTGTTTATAATGGATTGAAGCCAGCAAATTAGGTATTTTTGTATTTCGAACTTTTAGAGAATTTCTTTTTGCTAGTTGTTTGTCTGTTAAGCTGATGATGGCTCAATTTAAGTGATGCACCTCAATTTCATATTTATCTTTTATTTTATTTGTTTAGACATAGCTCTTCCTGCATAGATATCATTCTCCTTTGTGTTGTTTGCTGCTTGTGTCTCCTATACTTAAGCTTCTTAGTCCTCCTCTGAGCATTGAGGACAATGCTTGCTTCGAGTGTGGGGGAGGATAATTTATTTGAGTAGATTAGCTGTTGAATTCATGAATCATCCTCTGATTAGGTTGTGGTTGCTTTGAGAGCAAATTTTTAGGTGCTCCCTGATTGGAATTTTTGAAGTTTCTTTTCTTGTTTTGTGAAAGTAAATGCACATGTATTGAGCCCTTGTTTGTGGATATTATCAACCGAGTAGATGCCATTTTGTTTTCATTTTAGTCTTTTCGAATTAATGATGCTAATCAGGAATTCCATAAGCACCTTTTGATATCTACTCAAAATTTTCCAAAAATTCTTTGGGAACCGCTCTTAACTTTTGGACCTACTTAAGCTTTCTAGAAAATGTCTTCAAGTTATGTGTTAGAAACAACAAAGTGTGAAATCTTTTCAAGAATAAGAAATAATTTTTCAAGAGATTTGTTCTCTCTAATTCACAACTTAAGCGAGTCACTTATGTGATTAACTAATTAAGCATGCATTGATCAATGTGTGAGTAACCTAGCCTTGTTGGAAGATTTTGAGCTAAACACTATTGTTTTTCTTGCATATATTTGTGTGTTGTCTGCTTACTTGTTCGTTTTCTAGAACTTGATTGAAATCTTGTTGAAGCTTGACATGCGTTAGTTAAATAAAAATGATTGAGGCGTTTGTTTCACTCACCCATCTCCTATACACAAACCATTTCTTTTGTATCCATTGTCACCACTTTAAGCTTTCAATCATTGCATTTCAAAGCATTTTGTACTGTGACTTTTAATTAAATGTATTACTTTGGGTTTTCTAGTTTTTTGATCACTCATCTTCTTGGGTTGGAATTGTCTAATTAATCCAATCAAGCAAAAAGCTTGAAATAATATATATATATATATATATATATATATAAAGAGAGAAAGAGGAAATAAAAAGAAATAAAAGAGTTGCAACCAAAAGCAATAAGGATCTTAGGCAAGTTTCTGGGTGGTTGGAAGATGATTGTTTGGTTAGACTCTTTTGGAACCCAAGTGATCATTTAATTGGAAGTGAATTCAAAATGTTTAGTTTTGCATACTTTCTTTCTTCATAAACACTATGTTGTTTTTTATACATCGATCATTTGCATATCCTGGTTGTTTTTTTATACATGACAGTCTTGCTTATGTTGTCTGAGCCAAGAGCATAATATCCTACTTAGTTTTTGGCATCTTGATTTGGATGGTCTTTCTGTTGTTTTCATGCATATCCCTTGATTACACTTTTGATTGATTGCTTTGCCCATGAGTTCAAAGGTCTAACTGTGGGGGAGTTGATAATACCCATATTTACCCTTGTATATTTTGACATTTGACAAGCTTTTGTTGAGTTTAAAAAGTCATTATGCATGATTTAGTGTTATTCAAGGGCAATTTGGGACTCAAATCACAATCTTGCTAATTCCATGGTTTTCTTGAATAAATTGTAATAATTCTCGAGTTTTGTTAATTTTATAACCTCACAATTATTTTTGATTGATTTGCAGGTCACATAGGTTGAGGAATATCAAAGATTCAAGTGAAAGAGGTTGGGAAAGAAGCTGGAAAGTGAAACCAGTGCAAGAATTGAAGCTGGGACAAAGTTGTAAAAATGTTGAGTGACTGCATGCTACCAGGGTGCAGCTTAGTGCATGCTGCCAGCATGCAAATCTGGGCTAAAGATGAAAACGCACAGTTTCATTAATGCTGAATGCTACCAGTGTGTAACACTTGCACCCTACCAACGTGCAGGCCTGCAGCAAAGTCAGAAACGAGATTTTCTTTAGCTGGTCCGATTTTGGCCAAGTTTATCAGCATTTTTGCCACATAGGGAGCATTTTAGGAAGGAATATTCTGAGGCTACACCCACTTAACCTAAGTTGGAGTCCAATACACATATTCACACATTTTTCACTCATTGATTCATACACTCTCTGACTTTTCCTTTCATCCTCACTCCCGCCTCTCTTCAGCATCTCAGCCACCATCCACCATTTCTCTTCATCTTTTTCATTCTCCGCCATCACTCATACCATAGTTTAGGATCAACCATCACCCCCATGGCTAAGCAAGGGTTGGAGGAGCTTGGTGGAGCTTTCTTCATCTCCATGAGTAGCTAAATCATCCATGCCTTGGAGGAGGATTTCTTGAGCTTGAGCTATAACTTCAACTAAGGAGTTTTACTTGTTTCCCTTCTACTTCCCTCTATGGATTCATGATTTTCCTGTTGATTTTGATGAATTTGTATTAGTTTTGGTTTATGGTTGTAAACCTAACTTTGAGTGTAGTTGGATATTAAGGAGTTTTGTATAGACTTGTGTTTTGCATTTTATATCTTCATTGTTAATTGTAGCTAATTGGATTCGTAGAATTTAGTTATGACTATAATTTGTAATGGGTATTCTCTAATGGCAAAGGTTTTTTTGTTGAGTTTAGCTCTTGTCTATGCTAATCTCCACATTTGCTTCATTGAGGTGTTTAATTAAGTTATGTTAATTGTCCAGTTGGTTGATTGCATTATCTAATTTATTCACTTAGGTTTAGTGGTAACTAGACTAAATTAGAAAATGTTTTCTCACTAAAACTCCATATCTTTTGATAGCTAGGATAGTTTCAAGAAATTCTCCAACAAGGCATATTCACTCCATTTGCATCACATCAATTTACTTTAGCTTTCTCTTATTGAAAATTACAAAAGAGATTTAATTCTAGTTTCATTTAGTCACATTTAGTTTCTTTGCCCACAAGGTGCTTGTTAAATGCTCCAAAGACATCCCATTTGTGTTAATTTGTGCATAATTGTCTAAAAAAGCATAGGCTCTGCGAGAGAGAGTCGACCTAGGTTGTGCAACTAGCTGCACATTCTAGTATTAATTTGATTGGTGCCGGCCTCGCGACAAGGCTGCGTCACCAAGTTGCTCGGTGCATTTGCATGGCTTGCTGTTCAAGGCCTATTAAGGTGTAGAGGCGGGGTCCCCTTGATAGTGCAAAGTTCTGCCTCCGACATTTTTACCTCATTTTTATAAAGAAATTTAGAGGCCTTTTGGGTCCTCTTGCTTTATTCTTCTTGCTTTCTCAGCAACAAGTTCATGAGTATTCCCTTTTTGAATTAGTATCATACCAGCATGCTCAGATGAATATTCGTGATGTGTTTGAGCAAGATTTTTGACATTGTATTTGGTCTATTTTTCTAAAGTGTAGACATGAATAATTTGATTTCTCAAGGGAATGTGCTATGCCTACATGTGTTTATATAGAAACAAAAGTGTTTGAGTTTTGTTCATGGAGGTCCACTGGTATCTATCTTAGGGCTACACTTGTTGGTTTTTTTGTCCCATCACTTTGTGTCAAGAATGAACTCTAACTCATGATGATGCCACTTGTTTTAATCAATTTATGCCATATGTTTTAGTTCCAAGTAGTTAAGTCATATAGTCATGGTTCAAGTGGTGGAGGGATAATTTGGGGTATACTAGATTCTTGTGCTTAAACAAAATATTAAAATTAAAGACAAAATTCAAGAATCATTGAAAAATTCCAATGGGTCTACACCTGCTCGCTGTGGGGAGCATTTTTGTTCGCCACAGCGAGTAGGGCAGTATACTCGCTATGGCGAATGGAACTATTCGCTCCAACGAGTTTCTTGTGATTTTTCAATTCCTGTTTTTAATCAAAACGAGAATAAAAAAATGACTAAAACGAAAGAAACTAAATTAAAATTGTTACACCTACTGGGGCAGTCTCTTATCTTGTCTAGTATAAGACAAGAGATTGTCCTCATGAATGGTGGATCAAAATTTTCTTTGAAATACTTCGGAATACCCTTGAGATGGTTATCCGGCTCGTACGTCGGGTGGTTCCGAAGTTCCCTTGCTATTTCTTCCCTTATCTCATAAGTATCATAGATTCTATGAGAATTGCTGTCGTGAGTTGCCATAGCGAGGAAGCCCAATGATTTTTACGCAATTGACGCGGTAATCATTGGTAGAGAGAATTTAAAAAGCGAAAAATTAAAATGTGAAGAATTAAAAAGTGAATACTTACTTGGTTGGAGGCACTCAACCAACCTTCGAATCAATCCGATGATTATGAAGTTATTCAGGTTTAATTAGTTCATTCTAAAATTCATCCTATTCATGATAGTTATGCATTAAGAAAACCTATCTAATGATAATGTCATCCCTGACCGGGAACACCAATAACATGCTTCAAAAGATTTTATGATATACTTAATGATCAACTGCCTGACTGGGAACAAATAATTCAAATAAATATAATCGCAATTAGAAGATGCATACGATCAAGAAACTAATAAATAAATATGCATTCGAATTTCAAGAATCAAAAATCTCAAGTGCTCTATCACATAATCAATGATTACCTACCCGATATGAAGGATATAGTATACTATGTACATGCCAATTCATGGAGGAATCTAATAAACTAATGACATGCGATCAAGGAGCAAAACACAATCTATAAATTGAAAAGGATGAAATACAAAAGACGAATGAATTAACAGACCCTAATGAAGAGCCATCGGCTCATGCCTTCACTAGTTCTTCTTGGAAACCCGAGAAGAACTTAGCCGCTCATATTCTATCTACACTCTAAACTATACTAATATGTGGGAATCACTGAATGAGTTACAACTTGAAGAAACATCTATTTATAATGCTCTGGGAGTCCCAGTTTGATTCAGATTGGTATGAAGATAAGTGATAATTGATACGTGGATTGAATTTTGAATTCAATTTATCTGCCACGTGTGTAGTGACACTCGCTACAACGAGTGATTTGGCTCGCCACAGCGAGTTGATGGTTAGTCCCTCTGGCGAGTAAAACTTGCTTGCCGTGGCGAATGCTCTTTTGCTTGTTATGGCGAATGAAATTGCTTGCCATAGCGAATGCTCCGCTCTTCTCTTGACTTGACCTCTTTCCAGGGGCTTGCTACGAGTTCTTGCTTGGGTTCTGGTTCTTGTACTTGGAATATATTTTCCCATTGATCCTTGTTAAGCTTACAGTACTCAACGAACATGAAGCGCCCCTATCCAATATTCCATGGGTTTTGCGGATATTCAAGAATATCAATAAATAGTGCATTTTATGGGCACTTTATCACATTTTTGGCTCTACTCCTTATGCCAAAATATTCAACTATTTTGCTGTATAATCACATGTTTTTATCTATAATTTGTGCTATTTAACACCCTAAAGTTAGGTTGATTTTGGGTGCGATCAATAAACTAATAATCACAATGAAAAACTATACCCATAATTTCTTTGTTATTCATTCTTCCTTTGTGATCTAGAAAATAAGAATACGAGAGGATTTTAATTTATAGAGAGAAATATTATATGGAGAATAATAAGATAATATATAATAAGTGATGATGATGACGAATTTGAAGAGTCTGGTAATATTAATTATATATGAAGTATAACTCCATAATATTCCCTCCTATGGACACGTGGCATTATACTTCTAGAAGGTTTACCGGACCACAGATTAGTAGCACGTGGCACCGCTCAATGGTCTTGTACGTAGCCTTAACCCATGCTTCCTCGCGCACTCTCTCAAAATAGGGACGTGGGAGAAGTTCAACAATGTGGGTCGAGCAACATGCACAAGAACGTGGGTCGACCACGTTCTTCCCTACACCAAGTATAAATACCCCTCACTTGGAAGAGAACAAGATAGAAGAAGACAGAATGGAACAGAATTTAACAGAGCGGAAGGATCATCACCTAAAGTCTAACCAACAGAAATAAGAGCATACTCTCTCTCTCTCTCAGAATACAGTAATTCTCTTCCTCTAAGCATCATCTAGAGACCCTTGTTCTCTCATTCCTCCATAGGAAACCTCCAACAGTTGGCTCGCCCGCCTGGAGCAACACACACGTCCAAGCCACACATGGCCACTAAAGGTAACACTCCTGCCAAATGGCTCCTATGGACGTTCTCTCTTCGAACTACGTGGACTTTGATCCCTCAACAAGGGTACGTAGGCACCTAGGTCATCACCTAAGGACAAGTCCTCCAAGGTTATGACCCCTTGCGTTCCTTGTTTTCAATTATGAATTGTTTGAACCAAAAATGATAGTTACATTGGAGCCCACCGCGTTCCTTCTCAGACCACAATGCCTTATGCATTTTGCCGCTGAACGACAGTTCTTTTGGGGAGTAGGAGTATAAACCTAACACTCAGAAACCCATTTTTTGTTTAAATCTCTTAAACAGGTAGTTTCCACGAATGGCCTACTGTAATACACCTGATGCCACGATCGACGCGAGTGCTCCGAGACGCAGTACACGAAACAGACAAGGAACAGCTGACACCACTACAGTGGAGGCAGGAACTTTGATCGCAAGTCAGCCACAAAATGTCATAGCATCCCAAGTGAGATAGCGTCGATGCGCCAACGCGAACGGGAAATGTACCTAGGCCCCCTCAAGCAAGTGCAGACACCCAGATGCCAACAACGTTGCACAGCAAACCAGCACAAGCCCTTGTAGGTCCACTAAACATGTTAACACCGGAAATAGCCAGTCTGCCACCAGTGTCCTCTATAGAATTTGGAACTCTCCTAGGTTCTCCACCAATGATCCAACCTGGACTAACAATGGTCGCTGGACAAGCAGTGCATCTGCCTACTGACTATCCGTGAGCCGCTGTCCCAAACTATCCACCAGGCTGCTACCTGCACATGCCATGGGCAGGCGCCCACAACCTATATGCCCCCTATGGGACCATGACAATATCAATGGCCCGAATTTGAATTCCAAGGGAAAGGGAGACACCCCTTTCACTCAACAGGTCATGAATGAGCACGTCCCCATGGGCTTCAAGATGTCTTTCCACATAAAGCCTTATGGAGGAGAGACCGACCCACGAGACCACCTCAACACCTTTACTCAACAACGTCGATACTTGGTATGACAGACGGACAGCAATGTCGAGTCTTCTCATCCACTCTGAAAGAAGCATCCCTAAGATTGTTCTCACTATTGCCCAAAAACTCAACAGTTTTGAGCAGCTGGCTTAGAATTTTCTCACTCACTTCGCCAGTAGCAAAGAGTACCAAAAAAATGAAGATTCCTTCATTGGTTTCCAACAAAAAGAAGGAGAAACATTGCAAGCCTTCCTGGCGTGATTCACAAAGCTCTCACTCCAAGTCAAGGACCTCTAAGAGGCGGTCGTCATCTTTGTTATCAACCAAGGCCTCAAGCGTTCACAGTTTTACGGTGAACTCAACAGATGCCCAGCATTCACTCTACAAGAACTGATGGACAGGGCAAAGTGGCTCATTCAAGAGGAGAACGCCCAGATAGCAAAGGACAAAATGCGAAAGTTCCTAGTAAGTAGAACTGACCTGGAGCGGTTGGAAAAGAAGAAAGAAAAAGGAACAATTGAAAACCAAAGCCAAAAGGAGAAGAGTAACAGGAAGCGCTCGTCACAATGACCTTGTTCACCCCAAAGGACAATTCACTAGCTACAAGCCCCTTAACAAGTCCCACGTTAGAAACCTAGAAGAAATCTACCATTCCGATATGCTCAGTTTCCCTCCTTAGATCAAGAGGCAAAAAATTGGAAAGCCCGTAGACAAGTCCAAATACTACCAGTTCCACATGGACTACGATCACGAGACCAACAATTGGATACACCTCAAGGATTAAATCTAGGACTTAATAGGAAAAGGATAGCTAGGCAGGTACATTAAGGACACAAACAAATCCAACGTGAAACACTTGACGGACGATAGCGAACAACAACCCCCTCGCAGGGTCATTAATGTCACCGCAAGGGGACTATTAAAGGGGACTGTCTCGCAACCCCAAACAAGAAGAGACTGGAGTGTTCCATACTCGCCCTCGACTACATCCCCAAACAAAGAAAGAAAGATGAAGAGCCCCAAAAGATCCAATCACGTTCAAACTCTCGAAACTATAGGGACCGACCCATGATGACCCCATGGTTATAACAGTGATCATAGCAAACTAGGAGGTGAAGCGAGTCCTGATAGACCAAGGATCCTCAAAAAATGTCGTGTATTTCGATACCTTCAAGAAACTTGGCTTAAGCAAGGCAAGCATGAGGCCGTTTCCTAGTACACTCATTGGATTCTCCGGAGCCGAAGTTCCAGCAGAAAAATTGATAACAGCTCGCACATCGGTAGGCACTCTACCAAGGGTAGCAAGCCTTGACATAGACTTCATCGTCGTCTCGGCATCCCTAAACAAGCTTAGAGCAATTGTGTCCATGGCACAACTTACCTTGAAGTTCTCGACGTCACACAGAATCGGAGAAATCATGGCAGACCAAAAACTTGCGCAAGCATGCTACACTGCTAGCCTAACGGAGACCATCAAGATCGTTCGCCCTGGCCCCAAAGAACCGCGCGAGAATCCCACAGAAGAAGCAGAACCTGAGAAATCTGCCCGACCAGATAAAGTCCCTGCTTGAACTCCTCTACAAACTTCGCATTTTGCCACTAGGCACTTTGGCAAAAATTATCCATCTCTTTTTGAATTATCATTCTTAGAAAAACATACCTTCTAAGGTCTTTAGGTTTTCAAATGTAACCACTTTGCTTCAATCAATCGAAATTTCCTTTTTGATAAAGACATTAGCCATAACCAAATTCGCAAAGTCAAAACTTGTGACAAATCCCTTTTAAGGCAAAAAGGGGCCAACAGCCCCCATTAAATACTTAGGAAACTACCAAGATCATGCAAAGATTCCCCACAAGACGATGCCACTTGCCTAAGTAACCTCTCAGGAATCTAATAACTCCACATGGAGCCCTAAAAGAACGTTCGTACACAAACTATGCTAGCAAAATTACACAACTCACGGAAAACCGTCTTGATCACACAGTGCTTGTATAAACAATCTTTTTACCCAGAAGTAAAAGGAGGAAGCACATAAATGCAAGTCAAACAAAAGTCATTTCATTAATGTATCAAATAAGGCAATTGCTTATTACACTTGGCATACAAAAAAAGGAACCTTACAAAATACAACTTACTCTTGGACACCATCCCCAAGGTTAATATCAATCGGGGGCTCCCTGGGCTCGGGGTCACCAACATTCCCCGACGGCTCCCTTACCACGCTCTTAGCCATTGACTGAGAAGTAGCTCTAATCTCAGGAAAACGCCCGGCCGTCACAGAAAGAAGATGATTGCTTACAGGACGTTCAGCCAACTCGCAGAGGCAAGCAAAGTCCACGAGCGGTTCAGTCGCAAGCCGACCCCTAAGTTCACCATCGAAGAGCTCCAAGGAAGGATGCAGAGAGCTCACCCACTCGATGGAGAACCTCTCCCCATGAAGACGTGTGAGTTGCTCGACCGCTAATATCTCTGCTTGACGTTCAGCTGCGTCCCCAATCCTGCTCTTAGCATCCAGCCAGCCCACCATATTCTCATGCGCGCGGGCCTGGACATTCCTTAAAGCCTCATGAAGAGAATGTAGCTCTTGCATACGCTTCTACGCATCCTCATGGTGAAGATTTAACTCTCAGTGGGCCCTTTCCAAGTCTCACCATAGAAGCTTAATCTCAGCAAGCTGGCCACTTTCGACCTGAAGGCGAGCGACCTTGTGAGTCAAAGACTTCAACTCA